>OY855913.1:1652500-2965000 GCA_963693305.1 Meandrina meandrites | reverse complement strand
CTAGCCCAGAGAGGCTACTTCAAAGAGCAGTCGTTTATAAATTACCTGAAGTATCTGCTTTACTGGAAGAAACCAGAGTATGCCAAGTTCTTAAAGTAAGAAAAGGTTTTTTATGTAAGGTACATTTCTACAGTGATGTATATTAACACTATACAGCACATGTACTTCAAAAGTTTCACAAAAGAGAATTTGATTACAAGGGATGGTTTTTACCCTTGTTTGAATTTCAACCTCTTTACCTCCTTTCACTGTTGTAGGATGTCTGGAAAGCTAAGACCTGGCCAGAAAGGTAAGACCCAGAAAGCATTCTGGGTCTTAGTTGTCCGGCAGGGTCTTGGGTTTCTGGGTCTTAGCTTTCCAAATGTTAGGTTTTAGCTTTTCGGACCTCCCATTGTTGTACCCATTGACTGTAATTTTGACTCAATTTGTTGTGAGTGTGTATATTTGCATTATTTTCCCCTGTTCAGTGCATAATAGTTTTTTCACAGAAACAACACAAAAATTATCAATATGGTTGCTCAACAAATTGCCAAATGAATGAAGGAATGTTTTTTGACTTATGACTAATTAATGCTATTTCTTCACAGATACCCGCAGTGCCTACATTTTCTCGAACTTCTCCAGTATGAACATTTTCGTAGAGAGCTTGTAAATCCTGCATGTGCAAAGTTCATTGATGAGCAGCAAATTCTCCATTGGCAATATTATTCCAGAAGAAGATTGAGGATCAGTTTACCAAAGTCATCTGGACAAACAGGTTCTGCATCTGAAGCTGAACCATCTTGAGTAATTTTGTAGAATGCTTATTAAAAACGTGTACCATAGTGTCAATATACTTAAAGTGCCAATTTACTGTCTGGGCATGTACCTCAAACATCCTACTCCAAATATCAGTGACATTTCTGGTTTGAGGCATTGTCCAAAATTTCAGCACAATCTGGTCATATTTTCACTTCGAAACCTTGGTGTTTTCAAAGCAGATTGAAGGTCACTAAACCTGGTCAAATGGAAACTGCATCCATGTAAATGATGCTTGATGGACAATGATCAAGTACTTGAATGACATATCGCTGAATAATCAGAGTAATGGATTAAGTACTTAATTCTTACCAATCAGGATTTTCGTGTTCATTTGGTGGAAGTAAAAAACAAACAAAACAATAGCGTGCTTCCAGGCATTCCCTTCTCTCCCTCCAATCAAGCTTAGTGCTTTTCAGCTTCCCCTCTCCCTCTCCTTCAAATGCCTGCAACACAGGCTAGTGAAGACAGTGAACTAAGATGTTTTCTTGACGATCATTAGGGGAGTGAAAAGTTTAAGGTTGGAAATCAAACATCCCTTTTCTGTTGGTATCCATTTAACAAATGTTTGCAAATCAATGCTGTAAATATGATCTGAAAAATAGAAGTGGCATAAAAGAAAAACACACACTACATCCAACTTTCTTTGTTTATTAAATAACCATTTGTAAACTACAAATGAAATGTAAAAAGACAAAGCTACAAGGTATTTTAATATTGTAGGAATTTCTCTCAAAGCAGAAAGCCTTTGTTGGAGTGCCTGACTCGACTGAATGGTAGACACTCACAAATGTTACTGCTTTCAGTTAATTACCAATAGAAGCTAGATTAAATATAAAGAAGTATATCAGTGGTCATGATAGCACAACTCCACACAGACAAATAAATGTAGGACAAAGCCAAGGATTTTTGTGTTAAAAATGCATGCAAAAAATTAATTGCTTACTTCCTTTGTATGCATATGCACATCTCCTGGGGAGAGCAGGGGGGGGGGGGGGGGGGGGGGGGCTCCCAGCTGAGAGGGATGGGGATGCTCTAAGGTCCAAATAACCGGTAAGGATTTTGGTCCCACTAAGAGTGTTCAGGGCAGAATGCCAAGAATTTTAGCACTCAAGATCTTGTTTAGTGTTGCATGCAAGAAAAAAAGTCAAGATACTGTGTTGTGTTAGCAGTCCAGACTGACAAGGCATGAAAATATCTTTAAGGGGTCAATAAAAGCTTGAGCCATGCCTAGATTGACCACCTTAAGGTATGATTCAAATATTTCTGACGAGCATCCCCGTCCTGTTCACCCCTCCCCCCCCCCCACCCAACCTCTTTTCCCAGGAAGCACAAGAAAATATACTGGTCATAAAAGACCCCACAGCTAGCCCCACCCCCACTACTCCACACCAAAGAAAAACAACAAAAAAACAAAAAATAAAATCAAACCCAAAAAATATCAGCCATTTTTTTACATTTTTGACATGAAACAAACCAAAAAGTAAAGAGACATCCTTTTGTCTAAAAGATTTTGTTGTGTTCAATACATAACACTTATTAACCGAGAGTGAGGTCATTACAGGGAAATCTCAGACCGAGGCCTTGATGTATTGACCTCGCTATCGCTCGGTCAATACATCAAGGCCTCGGTCTGAGATTTCCCTGTAATGACCGAACGGACGAGGTTAATAAGTTATTTATTATATGGCCTTTTTAGCGCTGAAATAGGGAAACGTGTTTCAATATCTGCTTGCGCGCGCAAGAGGTCATTCGAGGTCATGCAATCGAAACCAGAAGAAACGGTTTCTTTGACAATGAGGCAATTTTTGTCTTCATTACGCCAAGATGTAGGGCAAATTTAACCACGTTAATTTTCACAAAACAAACTGGCCTGTGTTTACAAGTGTTTGACCCTTAAAAAGTTATAAAAAGCTAAGGCAAGAAAAATTTTCATAATGCCCGGTCATTACAAGAAAATCTTAC
Organism: Meandrina meandrites; assembly: GCA_963693305.1. Classification (NCBI taxonomy): domain Eukaryota; kingdom Metazoa; phylum Cnidaria; class Anthozoa; order Scleractinia; family Meandrinidae; genus Meandrina; species Meandrina meandrites. The sequence continues at coordinate 2,962,237 of OY855913.1, read as the reverse complement.
CCGCTCATCAGCCAATCAGAGCGCGCGTACTATTGTAGCCATATAATAAAACTGAATAAAATTAAAAATTAGTAAATATTTCAGCAAGCTGTTATAAGGTACCAATCATAAGCCAAACAATTTTTTAAATTTTCATTTGGCATCTACATGCCTGTTGAAGGGTTGTTTCATATCATGCTTACACATGGTATTTCTGGGAATAATGCAAACTGGGTTAAGACATCACATTCTCTCGCGATAAACTTATACAAGAAATAGAAACTCTACAAAATAATGTTGGTGTTATGTTTACAAAGCCCTGTCTAAACACGAGTTAGCTTGGGAGAAAACTTAAAACCCATTGTTTTTTTTAAATTCACACACACTTTTCAAAGCCTTGAATTTTATATATTTGGCAGTGTAAACAATGACAGTTGTTAAATCCTATTTTCCCAAATCCAAAAAATAAATATAATGTTAATATTTTTTGTACAAATTAGAGTACAGTCAAAACACTGACGGTTTCCGCTGAACATTCAAGAAATGAAGGCAAAAATAAAGATACCAAAAAGAACTAATAGCATACTAAGAGTTTGAATACACTAAGTTTTATAAGAAGAATGTATTGAAACTTGGGCTCTCAAGCTGACCCCATGAGAGAAAAATGTTTAATATTATAGTTAAAACAGGTGTTTCATGTCAGTTCAAAACAAAATTAAATGCAAACATTTTTATGACGTTTGATGCTAACAAGGTCATTAAAAATGATGGGGTCCCTTAGAGAATTGAATTATAGAAATTAGTGCAATGTTTCAAATAGTATACAAAATGTTACGGTAACCATGCTTTGAGTAGAATTTTAGTAATTAATTTCTACATTTATTGCGCAAACTTTCAGCGGAATCCGTCTTAAAGTGCTCCATAAATCTAGTAGGTCTACCCTTTAGATTTTCCCTGCCACCACTTGGCACAAACTGTTCCTTAGTTTTCTGGCATGTCATACATGTAAACTATGTTTTTGTGGTCAGTGTACTGTGTAGAGACAGAGGGAAAACCTAACAATATTTGCCAAGATTATTACTCAATATTGATGTTTGCACTAACAATAAAAATAATTTACATTTGCAAAATTGTAAATTTTATCAAAAAAAAATCTGATTTAACCAGACTAAAAAATCCAACATACTGTAAACAATGTACATAAATTATGCTAATTAATCTTGTAAATATACTTCAAAAACTAAATTATTCTTTCTTATATAACAATGGAAATGTAAATTTTTTAAAAAGATTCAAATATCATTAGTTATAACAAACAATTGAATCTGATGAATTGGACTCTAAAGATTATGGCAATTTCTTGACAAGCCTAAATTACTTGTAAAGAACTGAGAAGCTCTATTGCTTTGCCAACCTCATTTTCAGGCACCTGAATAAAACAAGGATAAAAATTTATCATTGATATTGACAAAACAAATATAATGTTTAGGCCTCTTCATGCCATGTTGCACATGTAAGAACTCTGTGTAACTTATTATGAAAACCATTTTGCAGTCATACGTCAGTGAAAAGCAATAACTGATTTGTTAGACACTGACATATCTATGCAAGATCACCACCATGTTTGTCCCTTTCATATGGACCCCACACCCCCTTTGGGGACTTTGTTAAGCTTTAATCGAACATGATCGCTTATTGCATTGTAGGGACAATTATAAAGAATGGTTACACTAGTGACAGAGTCGGACTCATAAGAAGGGTTGTAATAGTGCTTACGACCATTGAGAATAAAAAATCTGAGTCGTAGCTTGACGGAATCATAGTTAGAATCTTTCTGTTTATGACCTAGATCAGACAATCTACAGTTTTCACTAAATCATAAGCAACAAAGTCATAAGTGCTTACAACTCTTGGTTTGATAACCCTCTGCACACCTGATTATGATTCCAACTCCGACTCTGTCACTAGTGAAAGCCAACCTTAAAGGGCCACCTTCAACCATAATACTTTGCATAATCTTGTGGAAGGGAAAACTTTCATCAAACTGCATATGCTGTGTTTTTAATGCCCAATATCTCCAGAATTTAAAAACAGTGATTTCTTTAGCTGATTTAAATGTCTCATTTTTGATGTGATTTGGCTGATATGTTTGTGCAACATCAAAAACAACAACAACAGAGGCTTGCAAAGGACACTGGTTGACGGTGTCCCTTTAAGTAACCATTAGTAGTTATTGTACTATTAATATTGGGAGTTGTGGTGGAGATCATTTTTCAAAAGGGACCAACTAATTTATGCAAGTAGAGTTAAAAAAGTGTTAATAATCAATGAAATTTATAAGAATTAACAATCTTGAAACAATTAAAAGGCTCCATTTAGTAATTAAAATGAGTGGCTGATAAGCAGAAGTACGTACCAGCAGATGATCATAAAGGAAAGTGCAGATGTAAAAAGAGCTACACAAAGCATCAGTTAGAGGTTCAGATAACTGTGCAACTATACCACTCTCCTCTAAAAATAATACACAAATGGCTTGCAATTAATTCAGGGGAAGAAAAAACGTGGCTCTGGAAAACGCACCAAATATACCTTTAAATACTTTTGATGGCAACAATCCACAACTTACGCTGTTATCTTCAAGAAAGTTTAACCCTTGTTCTTGTGCTTAGATCAAAATTTAAAAACAATTCAAGAATCCTGTTTGTAGATAATACTAATTTATAAATCATTTCACAGTTTTTAAACAAATTCTCGCAGTTTTCCACAGAATAAATGAACACATAACTCAGACAGTTAACTAAACAGAAGGCCAGTGTTGTGTTCTAATCCAAAATTTTTAAGATATCCAGCCAAACATTCTCAAGGTCAATTTCTGGAATATTGGAAAAAATCCAGTGGCATCATGTTGAAGTATTTGCAAGTGATTTGTTGCCAAACAAATTTAAAGGTAGTTTGAGCCAGTTTTCCACAGCACAAGACTTGCAGGTCTATACATACCAGTGTATGACCAAGGCCATAAGTACTGATGTAATAAGTTGACATTTGTACATCTGCTAAGGGTTCTGCGATCTGAGCAGCAACACCACTTTCATCTACGCAACACATATAAAGTAGATACAAGCACACAAAGCTGTGATACAATAATTATTTTAATTTTAAATAGGTGTTACTTAATGGCTTAATGAGGTGTTACTGTTAAAATTGTTAATTTTGTATAATCGCAAACTATTACTGAAAACATGGCAGGATTGAGCCATTAGGAAGTTGACAGCGCGTGTTAGTAAGGAAAGTTCCAACTAACAGTGCAGTTAAAATTATTAAATTAACAATATATTATCATAATCATCCAACTCATGTTTAGGATAATTTACATGCCAATATTGATTGTTAGTTTGCACAAGGTTATCTTGAGTACAACTATTAATGGTTTTGTTTTCTAAATACTGGTTAAATTTTACCACTATACAATGTGGCCACGATGTTTGTGGGAGTGTCTGTCTATCTGTCTGTCACTCTGTCTGTCCATAATGATCAACACATTAATCTTACTAATGTTCATTAGTCATTTTAGGCACTAACCAAATCCCAGGGGAGCATCTCCAACACGAATCATCTTCCATCCCTCGTCATTAGTGTTTGTGTAAAGTGAGCCTTCAGGAAATCTGTCAAATTTTCAAAAATGCAAGTGAAATCTTTTGTCCCAACATTGCAACCATATACAAATACAACATTTTTAACCTCCAAGGAGCAGACATTTCTCCTTAGCAGACACTTGTTCTGGTTCCATGGGTGTTCCCTTATGATCTGACTCTTATTATAATTATTTTACGATATTGTATTAAGTTTTTACCTTGACAAAGCCTCGCTGTCGAGCACTAGTGAAATGTCACCTTCAACAATAGAAATATGGAAGAATGGCTCATAGCGCCCATCAACTGGTTTCCTGAGAAAAAGTGAAGACAACAGTTCAGTGTGCTTAGCATGCAGCAAAGAAACAGAAGTTTGCTCTCCCTTGGCGGGGGAACTTCTAAGGGAGACCAATTTGAGCATGGCTCGCACTTTTTTTTACCACTACAAGATACCATTTTAAAACATTCTGAAAACATGTATTTCCATATTTCTTTACGTACAACCCTAGACAAGACTTTGATGGTTAAAAATATTGGTTTTTGCCTTGGAACACCCAAGTGAGACCAAAACACCCGGTCCACTCTTCAACCTGCTAGCACATATTGTAGCTCTTATTTAGTTTATTTTATATTACTATATCTCTCAGACAGTACGTGCGCTGTGATTGGTCAATTTTGCAGGCCGTATTTTACAGTACGGCCCGCGAAATTTGAGAGTTCTCCTGATGCGATAGGTTTTTTGTTCATCAAAATCTCTTACAACGAAAATGTTGAAAGCTACTTTGAAAACATCTGCACTCGGACAAAAATTCTTAGAAACCAAAAGCGAAGAGAACAGGGACTTAGAAACTTCAAACTAGATTTTTCAGAACTTTTAGAAACTGAAAGCATCCCAATGTAGCATATGTAGAGCACCCCGAGCATCACACAAGTCGGAAACTTGACAATTTTCTCTCTCCGGAAAGGTGGAGAAGTCGAATTCTGAATGAAAAAGATTACTTTTGTTGAGAGTGAATGAACAAAACATTCAAAATGAAAACAATGTACCTGCTGCTGTTATTGATGATCTCTTCGGCAAATTTTTTTTTACGATGTCCACTTATTATTTTGAAAACGGCCAGATGATGTTTAGTTCAAGGTCGCAGACAATAAGTTCGATAGTGTACTCATTTTCCAACAAGAATTCTGCACCAAACACCTCTCAGGACGACACAACAAAGCGCTTAAAAGTAGACGGCGGCCTCTGAGGTTTCTATCGGCTGTTTGTCGACAATTTAGTTCAAGTTTTCGACGTTCACATTGTAAGTTGCTCATGGTCACGGCTTTCTTCTCAGTTCAGTTGTTCTTCTCTGTTTATCGAACTTCACATCCCTTCAGAAGTTTTTTCAAAGTAAGCTTGAACCATATCCAGTTTTCCACAGAAAGGAGCTACACGAATTAATCGTAAAATTAAACGTTTGAAGTTTGGATTCACATCTCTGCGAGCCAACTGCAAACTGTTTTCGTAAGCCAATAAAATTCGCTTTCTTCTTGCTTTTGACGCGCGCGTCATTCAAATGCAGCTGCGATTGACTTGAAATGGTTTCTTTTCTCCAGAATGAGAGATATAATAAATATCTTATTAACCTTGTTTTCTCGGTCCGTACTGTAAAATACGGATCCTGATTTTTTCCCGACGATTTATGGCCCGTGCACTTCGTGCTTGGGCCAAAAATTGACAGGAAAAAACTTGGTCCGTATTTCACACTACGGACCTCAAACTCGATTAATAAGAGGTATTAATACCAAATAGAGAACAAAACATAGACTTGAGATAATAGTAATGTGATATTTAATTAATATATCAAAGGTTAATAGCTTGACAGCTCTCTAACTATATTTAAAATTATTTTAATATAACTTACACTAACATTATGGAGGATTTTTTACATTATGTCATGATGAATATATTGGCAATGTACATGTAAGGTCAAATAAAATTAATATAGCTTCAAAAACCCAAAAGGAATTAAAACTTACTTTGAATAAAACATTAGATCAAGTAGGATAGTTGTTAGGCTTGGCAACATTCGTGAATCCAGACTCGTCACATGAAATCTGTTCATTGGACATGTGAAAGGGTGGACAATTGGTCTGTGTTCATCTGAAAATATAAATTTCATCACATATTTTTTTTTGCTGCCGTCAATCAAAATAATGGCAACAGCCAGTGATCCTTGGAAAACAGAAGCAAACAAAATGGATTGAAATCTACCAATCACAACCAACAGATGTGACCATTTGACCTGGCGGAAGTGAAATTATGTTTCCTGAGAGGTCTGCTTAGATTGATCCACGGCAGCAAAAAAATGTAAACCGTTGGTTGAGGTTTGAATTTCAGAGTTTGTATGTTATTGAAACCTCAATAAGGTGGATTTCTAAGATTTTACTTCTGTTTTTCTTTTTTAGTCCGTAGTTTAAGGTTCGATTGAGAACATATGTCAAACACAATGAGACATATTTCCACACACTTAATCAAAGTTTGTCAAAAATACTCTGCTGCATGTTGTATTTTCAACTTGCTTCTCAGTGTTACGTTTGAAAATGTGATAATGCTACTCAGTGTTTAAAAATGTGACAAAACACTTGAGATTGTGCTTGATGCATTACTTGAAACATAGGTATACAATGCATGCAAAGGCACCCTAACAAAAATTGACCTGCTTTCCTCTCATTCATTTTGACCATTCCAGCCATTCTATCTCCAATTGACAACGTCACAGGCTCCAACCCAGTCCCACTGTCTTTAAAGATCTTGTAGTTTTGGGACAGACACTTAATGGCCGTGTCAAGGTCCACCTCTTTCACCTGGAAAAGAGAAAAAATACTTAACAGTGAATTCACCCTGCCATGTTCAGTTGTATTTAATATCAACTTTGAATTTCTTTAAGAAAATCATATAACATTCAGTACATCACTGCACAGTGAAGCCAAGAAAAATTTAATAATAGATAACAGTAAGACATTTTTAGCAGGGTTTCCTGTTCAGCTTGAAGGCTCGTAATAAACCACAGGACGTGGGTGCACTGCTGGTTTACATAGCATGAGATGACAAAGATTATTAATTACCACTTGCACTGAAAGGGATCATGCTGGTTCATCACAGATCACCTCCAGCATTCTGTCAGGCTAATCATGACCAATTTTTCCCCCTGGATGGAGAAGGTTGTTTCCTTTTACTCCCAGTTCCACCCCTTCCTTAGTGCATTGCAAAAATCTTTCCAATTTCTCCCAGTTTCTGCCACCTTGAGAATCCCTTTTCCTGCCATCTCTTCTCCTGCCTGAAGACTGCAAATAAGTTCCCTTTCTAATATAAGTTCCCCTTTCTAATTTTAATAAATTAATATTTATAATCACTTCAATCTATCAAGAACCTACCAGGACATAGTCCGACTGGTATGTTGAAATAACTAGAACTGATACTTTACAATCTGCTAAGGGAGAGATGACCGTCTTGACAATTCTACTGATGCCAGTCAGCTGATGACTCCCGTAAGCTCCAGCCGAGACACTTAGTACTCGCCAAACAAGATCAGGCATGTCAATACTCTCGCTTTGAGGGAGTTCTGCAAATGACAAAAGTTAGAACGATTATTTAATCAGTAGACAGTGACAGGTTAGTCTGTTTTCATTAGAGAGTTCTACATGCACTCGGCAGGCCAGTAACATATATAGCATGTTACTGTCTGTGAACTACTGTACAGCACGGAATATCCCTGTGTTATAGTCCCCCATGTTACCTAGCCAAACAAAGATATATTTCCAGCTGTCACTTGTCTCCGCCAAAATGTTTCAGAATCAGCAGAGACAGGTGACAGCTAGAATATGTCTGCTTTCACAGGCTACATGCTACCAGAAGGATTTTGCAAGATGTGCCCATTCAATCCATCTCCATTTCTTCCTCCGAATAGCTTTCTCTACTGGAGAATTATGTACACCTGCAAACTTCAGTTGAAAAAAAAAATACTTTGATCTTGTCTAGGCTACTTCCATATTCAATTTACAGCAAAACAAAGAAAATGCATAGTGTTGACTCAGCATGGATCCGAAATTGCTTTTAATTTTTTACAATATAATTTATTAATATTTAAAGAGTTCAATATTAAAAGTTTGATTTCATTTTCCATGTGGAGAAAAACAGCCCCCAAACAGTTGCAATACTTCCATTTGTTGTATTTTGCTTGAACAAACTTGTTTGGTGTCAGAAAGGGTTGAAACAATTTTGCATGACGTAAAACAAGGTCATGATATTGTGACCTTGTCAAAAAGCCCTTGCTATCCAAATATTACAATCTGAACTTGTGCATTTAAAAAACATTATTTTATAACATTTAATGAATAAAAAATAATTGTATTATATTTCATTGTGAGTAGTGGATATTGCATTGTATTGTTGGAATACTAGTGAAGTGGATATAACTTATTTTTAAAATGTGTTGTTTTAATATAATTCAGAGAAAGAGCTGTTAATAGGGGAAAATCTACCATTATTTCAATGAACTTAATAGCTTCTCCCCATACATGTAGAAAATTCAGCCTTTATATTTGCCATTAAAAGCACATGTGACAAACATGATTAGCTTGATGTCTATTGACATGCATCAACCACAAATCCCTGGGAACATCATGTGATTTTGTTTACATTCCAAAATTTAAATCTGCAGTTCCCAGTCCTAGCCACATCCACTGAACCAAATTATAGTAATTTAGTTTGCTCCAATGGTTTCTCAACGTTCCTTTATGTTTTAGCCTGATTGTAAACAAAGCTTTATTATAATATATTTTTAAAATTATTTATTGATTTAATTTTTAGTATGTGCAGCTGGGCTCACATGCTTTATTTACAGATTTCTATTCTTTTAAGTTATTTTTTCCGGTTTCTGATGGTAGTAAAAATATTTCTCAACCAAATAATAATAACCTTCGATCTTAGTTGCATTGGGTTGTTATTAGTTTTATACCATATCATATTCTAACCTCGCGTTGGTAAAAACATGCACCATTAACTGCAGGAGTCCTTTAAACTTTCGGCATGCATTTGCATAAGCACTTATTTAAAAAAAAATAAGCGAAACTTTAAAGATTTTACAACATACGCAACTCTTTTTTTTTTGTTCGCGTTGTTTACATTTTTTGTTTACATAATACATGTACGCACCTCTACAAAGATCGTCTTCCACGATAATCGTATACCCATCTCTGGTTTCTGTAAAACTGAAAAACCTTGGCCTGCAGACCACATACATAGTGTTAAATTCAAGATATGAAATAAGTTTGTTACCTCATGAATATTGCGCGGGAAGAAATAGCCTTTGTGGTGTCTAATGAAAAGGCGATTTTCGAATGCCGGCCAACGTGTAAACATTAGCTTAATAGATAGAATTTCAAGGACACCGTACAATTGAGAAGCCGCATAAAATTCTAAAAGAGATGTTTAAGTTACAACTACGTTGATGTTAGCCCCTGCATTGAAGAACAAGGCATGACAAAACAAAGTTACTCGGTGATAAAATTTATATCTTATTTACTTGTATGCGTACCTTGATCGAGGTAGTAATGAAATTTTTATTAGCGCGTGAGTGTACAAAGGAATTGCTTCCTTCTTCAGATTGGAAACCCGAAGCTTGTGCTCAAGAATGTGAAGTTCAGAAGCATGGCCAAAAGATCCATTCATCATTGTTCTCCTCACACGTAAAAATCAACGGCAATCGTGAAAATGCGTCGATGTTGTGCACAACACGCTAGTACTTGTTCTACCCTTGTTCTTCGACTTCCCGCGGTTTCAACGTGACCCGTCGATTGAGCTAACACACACTGTGAACATGCTCGTCAATAGTATTTCCTGTGAAAGTCATCTTGAATAAATAGGATCAGTTCCGGATCAGGCTTCGCCGGCTATATATATGTCGAAATAACAACAAGTTCAATTAATCAGTACATGGAGTTTCACACAACACGATCGCGGGTGAGCAACAAGATCTCCACGAGCGCTCCCTCGTTTCAGCCGGCTTTCTCTAAAGTTCACTTCACGTTGGTGGACCAGCTGGACGTGAAGGAAGCAGAGGAAGTCTACAGGAATTTATGCAGGTTGTATACGTACTTCCTTCTCCGGAAAACCTCAATTATTTAACGAAAACAGTTTCTTATGTAATTTTTTGGTGGCGAGTTCAAATGATTTGTGTTGGAGTTTGACGGTGGGATCCTGGGTACTAAGTTAGACCGTGCGCGGTTACAAGGCATTACAAGTGACTGACCCAGAAGGGTGCGGTGATTGACAGAGCTTTAGGAAAAAGTCATAATTTTAGCGACCTTTAGTAATGATTACGAAGTTTGTACCAAAGTTAACTTTAGATAGCTTAGTTTTTTGCATTTCTCCAAACAACTGTCAGAATGAGGCTTTTTCATCAAGTCCACGTTGAGTGTATACTAACGTGACAACTGACCTTACCCCTCCCCTGAAGGTAACATTTTTATTCATTGCGAGGTTTTCGTCTTGCAGTGTGAAAGTTGAAAATAAACGTTTTAGCAAATTAAAAAAATGTCGATTTTTACGCCAACGAATCAAGTCAAACTAACAAATGTAGCCGTGGTGAGGTTGAAGAAAGCTGGAAAACGTTTTGAAATCGCCTGTTACAAGAACAAAGTGATGTCTTGGCGAAACAAAGTGTAAGTAACTTTTTTAAATTAACTGCTGACATTTGCAATTAGTAAAGTGAAAATTAATCAAGTTACTGAGACACTCTGACAGAAGTAAGGTACTTATCATGCTATTAGGTAAAGATATGTTTCATTTAGGGTGGGTGCAATCTTATTTCTTGGCAAAATAGTAGTTATAGAATGATACGCTTAACTTGACCTTGAAGAATAGGCAACTGAAAAATATAAAACTAAGCTTGTATGCTTGAACAAAAATTCAAAGGTTTGAAGCAGAATGTTTATTGAAAAATTATGTGTGTATGATGTTTAAATGTGCTTATCAGCAACAATAATATTCCGTCTCATAGGAAAATTATTATTGTAAACATGTGCATGTTAACAAAAGATGCTGCATAAAATTATTATTAATATACTATGATTGGTGTCATTATTAATTAATTATTGTACCAGTAAACCACATGCAATAAACTAAGTCATTTGATAACAGTTATTCCACCATTCATTTATGTGGTTTATTACTGCAATAAACAACGTGATGTAATGGAAGAAGATCCATAGAACAGCTTGCAAATCGATCAGCAACCGTCAACTTTTCCACAATAATCAAAATAAAGGCAGTAAACCACAGAAATTTGTGGCCCATTATTTTAATAATAGATGCTAATAGATACTGCTCTTGAAATATTTTAATTATAATTTATTCCGTTAAGCACCCCTTCTTGCAATTGAGTAAGTCCCCCCACTTAAATTCACAATTAGAAACCCTTTTAAATCAAGTGGTAATTTTATTTATTTTTGGTACATACAAGAGAGTGTTTCATCACATTTCCAAACACTGAGAAAAGAGCTGAAAATATTACTTGGAGCAGAGTATTTTGACCAACTTCAAGCTGTTTGGAAATGTGATGAAACACTCTCTTGAATGTTTGATATATCTTTTTAATCAAAGCTAAAAGTAAGGAGTAAACAGAGAAATAAAATAATCGGAAAAAATTTATGCTAATTAAGATCAGATTTCCAAAACAACATTATAGCATTGTTTCATTTGTTTTCACTTATTATTAATGAGCTTGGAAACTGTGTTTCTCATAGTAACAACTTTTTTTACAGAGAAAAGGACATTGATGAGGTTCTTCAAACCCATACAGTGTTCACAAATGTTTCCAAGGGACAGGTTGCTAAAAATGAGGATTTAACAAGAGCATTTGGAACAGCAGATCAAACAGAAATTTGTTTACAGGTAATAAAACACATTTGCTTTCATGTACAATGCACTGCGAAGTTTTAAAAGTGAGTGATGGTTCAGAAAGATCCATTCATGTAGGTCAAGCATAACTTGTTGACCATAATTGCTCAGAATTATTTGTCACTTTGGCAAAATTATTTATATTGTTTTTTCTTTGCCTGAAGATTTTAGCAAAAGGAGAGCTACAGGTGTCTGAGAAGGAAAGAAGCACACAGCTGGAATCAATGTTCAGAGACATTGCAACAATTGTAGCTGATAAATGCGTCAACCCAGAAACAAAGAGACCTTATCCTGTGGGTTTAATTGAGAGGGCAATGAAAGACATCCATTATTCAGTTATCCCAACAAGAACAACAAAACAACAGGTACTGGTTTTGCAGTTGTGAACTTTCTGGAGTAACTTTTGATAGCTTTTAACCCTATGGTGGCTGGTTCTTTAGCTCTGATTCCTACAAGTATTCTAGGCCTCTTACCAGTCAAGGAAAATAATTTTTTTTAAAAGTCAGGGAAAAGTCAAGGAGCTTTATTTTGAGTTAGGGAAAATTGACATTTTTGAAGAAAAGTCAGGGAAAATTGAAATTATTTAACATTGCTAATTCAATACCATTGATGGTTGAAAGAAATAACAATATAAGATCAATGTGACCTCAGTGCTGTTTTGCTTTTGGAAGAAATGTCTGAAATTTTGTATTTCTTTGATCATGAAAATAAGTTTATTTATATCAGGCAAAAAAATAGAAAAGAGTCAGGAAATTTTGAAAACTGATGTCTGTAGCAACCATGGATTTGAAAAGTGGGCATCCTGTGGTCATTGTCCCTTCTCTCCATAAATTAAACCAACTCAGTGCCCATCATGTGTCTCGCACCCTGGATTATCAGAAGTGCTCAGAATGACAGCATCACTGTTACATTCCCACAGGCTTTGGAGGTCATCAAGCAACTCAAAGAGACCATGGAAATTGAACGTGCTCAAATGCGTCTACGGTTAATCATACCTAGTCGGGAGGCTAAGCGAGTACATGAGAAACTTGAACCAAACATATCTGTTGTTGAATCTGAAGACTGGCAGGGAGGAGATTTAGAAATGGTAAGATAAGTTAAGGAAATGGAGTTAGCAAAATAAGAAACTTATTTAGACAGTTGTTTAGATTTGCTTTAATTTAAGTAAAATCTTTGCATTTCTATTTGGACATGATACTGTCTTGGAGATTTTTTTGATCCATACAAGAATACCACATTAGTAAAACTCTGTATTTAATGATATGAAAAGTTCTCAAAACAAGTCCTTTAACTGTCGCTCTGAGTGTTCTCTAACAACATGTAACACAAAACAAGCCCTACGATAAGGGCTTATAATCAGTAAACATATATTTTTATATAAGAGCTGTAAGCCCACAGGCTTTTATTTGGGATAGCCTGTGAACAGGCTCTCCGGTCGAGGATGGGGCGAAAAGAAAGCGTCAAGAAAAGGTGGGGAGATGGGGAGAGCCTGTTGACAAAGTATTGTAGCCGCCATTCCGCCCCCGTTTAATTAACCTGTCATTAATCTGTCGTTAACTTGAAAGGAGTAACACCTTCGGTTAAGCGAAATACAAAAGATGATAGCGTTGCTGGGGATAAAGCGCCTCACTCAAAGACAAAAATTTATTCCAGAACACTTACATTTACCCATGAACCAAGCGAGGAAAACAGTGAAAACCCCTTACTTTGGAGGAGAAATCTAGGCATCAATGAATATTCCACAACAACAACTGGACAAAATAAATATGTCATCCGTGAAGGAAGCAACTCATCTTGCGACAAAAATAAACAGCCGGGCCCGGTGTTAAGATCTTGTCCTTCCAGAATGAACATTTTGAGAGCTAAAAACATATCTTGCAAATATGAATCAGCCAAAACAAACCGTAATAGCAATACATTGACAAATTCAATACAGAGGTGTCAAACTCTATTGATGGAAAACCATGCAGACCTATGACCTCTACACATTTTCCTGGGCAGTCTCGCGGCTCTACTCTGCTTAAAACCGTTAAATGCCTCCTAATAATACAGCTGGCAGCATGTAGTACCCTTTATAAACGCGTGAGAAGCAAAATAAGTTGGATGACTAAATCCAACACAGAATGGCAAATGTACAAATTTCACGAACGTAGGGATCCATGTAGGCCTGTCACCTCCTTTCTACTACGCCAGAGATCGCAAGCAATGTTTCTGCTCTTCTTTCAGCTGTCTTATGTAACTTGCCCACCGCCAGAAGACACCATCATGTTTACACTTCGCTGAGCCGAAATGCAAATTTTGATTGTATTGCGTCTCATGGCGTCGGCAAAATCTTCGCTCGCCAATTTCTTTGGGAGCCTGCTCGCAGGCTAATTTGGGAGGGCTTACAAAGGGCTTACTTCTGGAAGGATTTTTGCATCTAAGTTGTGTGCGTGCATGTGTGGGGGAAGTATTTTGATTTGCATTTTTAGGATATGTTAATTGTATATCTCTTACTAAAAATCATATTTGTTGCAACTTGTTGCTAGGTTTGTCTCATAGATCCTGGCTGTTATAGAGTTATTGATGAAACCCTCAGAGCTGAAACACGTGGACAAGGAACATTGGAAATGATCAGTTTAAAAGATATTGAAGAAGGAGATGAAAGACTTGAATAAATACATCTGTAACACTTCTTTGTGGACTAAGTTGTCATTTTTTAATTTTACAACATCCAAAGACCAATAATATAATATAATAATGAGAGGACAGAAGAGTGAGAAATGGAAGACCTGGAACAATACAGTAATGTTGCAATTCCTGAAAAACAACAATCAAGGAGAGCAAATTGCATTGATGTGTGTAGAAAATATGTAAGCAAGTGTAAACACTGTCACGGTGAAAAATGGAGAAGAATTTAGCAGAGAACAACCATGAACACACAACTCTATTCAGCAAAATGATATCAAAATTCAAACACATTGTAAAGTTCAGTTTAAAAGTAACCAAGGAGCGAAACTGACGTGGCAGGGCTTGCAAATGATGAAATTAGTAGCCATAACCTCAGATCATGCCCTCCTTCTGATTGCAAGTGAAACATTACCAATGGTCACTTGGCTTCCTCCAAAATCCCTTGAATTATAAGCAAAAAATATTGGCTGTGTTACTTGGCTATAATAACTTTCACTGAATGTTGTCACTATCCAGCTCAAACATGATTTTTTGTCCACTTCTAACCACAGGAAACATGGAATGGTTTTCAGTTTGGTTTGATATGAGGCTGTTTTCTCTGCTTATAATTTGAATCCATTCAGTTTTGCATACCAAGATGGAAAGTGCCAAGGGAAAATGAGTGTTTAATCCTTGAGATACTTGTTATAGGAAATTTGAATAGCCAGACTGACTAAATACATGCAAAATTCTTAAGCTTTGCTTAATGCAACATCTATTTGATGTATTTCACAGTTTTTACTATTAAACTTATGATCTTATGTTGAGTTCCATTTTGATATTTTAATGCAGACATGACATGTTATACTGTACATATGTTCATAATCGACTTTAAATTCCATTAATTAGAGTCAATCTTTTTCATCAGGTGCCAGAATGTCTGAGGAAGCTTTCCTTTTCCTTGTTTTAACAGGGTCCAGGAGAATTGTGTTTCTTTCAGCTCTCTTTATTGTCTTTGATATCTTTTTCCTTTCAGCTGAAACAAATAAAAAAAAAATCACTAGTAAAACCTTTCTTGTGATCTGTCAGTTACACACTAATAATAATTATTAGTGTGTAACTGAATACAAAATACAATCAACTAGGGATTTTACATTAAGATAATTATTAATAATTAATAATCATGGTATAACTGATTCTCTACCACATGACCATGACAATGCTAACCTGGTGTCTTGCACTGCTGTAACAACTTCAATAACTCCTCTTTATTGTGACGTATTAAAAATTTCTGGCAGGAGAGAAGAGTACCTGAAAAGGGCCAGAAAATTCTGTTGTTGTAAAGCCTTTAAATATTCAATACTCTCTTTTACACACTAAATGAAGGGGTGGTATAAAGAATAAAATGTGAAGCTTATTCATGTAGCCCTTCGGGAAAGCTGACTGAAATCATTTTAAAAGTTTATATCTGATGCACTAGTTACATGCAACACTCGTAAAACAAACTTTTCTTTTTTCTTTTTTACTAGCCTGCATCACAGACATAATCTAACCCTGGCTAGTAACCAGGGGTTAAGTTTCGTCTGCAGCGCAGGCTAATCATGCAACTGTCAATTTGAAAAATTTAATTTAAATTACAATAGACAGTCAGTACAAATTTTGCTGTATAGATCAAGGCAGCCTGTTTAGCATTTAGCCATCTAACTTCAAATCAAACTTTGGAAGATTTGGTAGCTGTTCATTCCTAAGCTATGGAAGACACTGCCATCACTGAAGACTTGATTTATATGAAAAGAAGTTTGCATAATTTTATTATATATTGTATTACAGTCAAGCACCTTTAACCTTAGCCACCTGACAAAGTTTTTGACATCTTTTTGACACGTTTTTTATTTCTTTGATGAGTTTTATGGGTTCTGGTTGCTTTAAACAACCAATCAGATCCATTGAATGATGCATCATCAGAGTTTGAAAGGGTTTCAAACAATTACTTGAACGAGGGATTATGCCAAGTTCGTTACTAGCGATAAATCTATTTTATGCTGTCAAATATTTGGTCAGACTTAACTTTTCGTACAGGTAATGCATTTTAAAGATTTTTGTAAGACCCAACTTTTAATTTCAAGTCTTCTAAGTTTTTAAAACTCACAGATCATTTGTATGAACCATTGTGCAACCGGAAGCCACCAAACTAATCAAAAACTTGTCAAAAAGATGTCAAAAACCTAGTCAGGTGGTGACGTTTAGAGTTGCTTGACTGTAAAAATATGATAATACCTCCAACATGAAGTACTCTGAACATGCAAGGTATTGCTGTATTTTCAATACAAATTGTCCTGATGAAGGTGATTGCAGACCAAACCATCCTATAATAGTCCCTGCCACAACCTATAAAGGCCACTCCAGTAAGGGGGTTTATGTACTTCACTAGAAAAGGTAACAAAACAAATTGAAAGTACAAGCAATTATAAATTTCATGCTGTTGCTGGATGAAACAGGACACCCATTGCCCAGTACTATGGTGTCACTTCAATCTTTATTTACTTACAAGATTATTTGTTACTGACTATTGTACGAGAAAATAGTCATGGTTGACTGTATGCATGTCTTCACCTTCCCACGTAATTTCTATCGGTTATGAACCACTACAAAGGAACAATAAGTTATAATAATAAAGTATTGTCGTTTGTCTCACGGTATAGTCACTTATAATGTAAATGCGATGATTTGACTGTATACTGTTAGTCTTCATCAGGCGATAAGGTCAACTGGCTATGCATAACCTAATAAAGTGGGACGCTCTGCTGCGATTGGCTGGTTTTCAGCAGCTGTTATTGGTTACAAAGAAACAATTTGGAGCAAAAGGAGCCAGATACCCATAAAGAGCAGCTAACCAAGAATGTTATATTGGTTAATGCCAGTGATTATACATTTTTATTGTGATGTGCGCAGTCTGTGATAGACACATTGTCATCCAGAGCTACCTGTTCCTCTTAGCCCACAGGGCCTTAGCACATTTAGAAACAAGTAGCTCTAGGGATGCATGATTTGATTGCTAGATGTTTACAAAAAAGAGTTTGAAATCTAGCCAATCAAATCAACCATCTAAAAACCCTTTACAACAACAGGATTTTACAACAATTGATTTGACTGGCTAGATTTTACATTCCCTTTGTTCAACATCTAGCCAAAAGAATGAAAGAAAAAATCCCTTGGGAAATTTCCTCACAGAGATTCTGATTGCACACTGAGAATAACAGGGTATTTCTATGAAGGGTTTCCCAGGTTTCTCAGCTCCTGTCGTCAGCTGCACCTGCTGAGCTGACTGCATGCAAACCCTGTGCTCAAGAAAGAATACTTGTCATTCTTTATGATGAAATCTCTTAAAGAAATCAACTGAGGTGTGCACCTTGCAAAGACCGATCTAGGCAAGCCATTCCGTAGTCTCCATGAGCAGATATGATAGCGTTTTTCACAGTTTTGTATATTAATCCGCCAAGAATTCTGTCATCGACTTGGCCGTCTTTAAATGAAATTTCCACCAATAGATACCTGCAATAGGAGTATGATAAACAACCAGTTCAGCTTAAAGGTGAAATAATGGAATTACACACGATTCGTGAGTTGTGTTTAACACTAACCTCTTTTTAAACCTGACCATGTTTTCTAATTCATGATTACAATAAAAACAACAGTTCGTTTATAGACCACAACTGCAGTTACCGACAGGCGTTCCGTACCTGACTTTGTAACCGAGCTTTGTTGGGGAACGGGAAACCACGTTGTGTAAGAACTCATGACGCAACAAGTTTCAGCTGAACACGAAACATGGCGGCTTGTAAATCATGTGCTGGTTGGATGTTTCGAACATTCTTCTTGCTTGTAATTTGTTTATCCTTTCAAGCAGATGGTAAGTAAAGTAAATAGCAACTCTTCGTATTTATCGGTTGTAAAATGTCAGGCTGGTGGACTAACGAAGTAAAATCATACAGTTCTCGAAGTGTTAGTGTATCTGTGTATGGTTAGGCTCAGCGTGCACGTGTGCTGTCCCTAAAAGTGGTACATAGTTTAATAACTTTCATTTCCTCTCCTCATTTTTTTGTATTCAAGCTGTTTAACCTTATTATAGCCTTTATAACATAGAGGACAAAATTACTAAATGCTGATTGGCTGAGACAGAGGACATGTTTTCTTATTAATTTTGGGAATTGCCCCAGGCAAAATTACTCAATCCTGATTGGAAGAGCAGAAAGATACTAATTTCTAATTGACTTTCAAACTCAGATGTTTGATGACGAATCATGCAATGCATGATACCTCGGCCCATCATCCATTTTTTCAAGACATCTGATGAGTAGTTTAAAGCAACCAGAAGCCATGAAACTTGTCAAAAAGATGTCAAAAACTTAGTCAGGTGGCCACAGCTCAAAATGATTGACTGTACCAGGGTTTGCTATACAATACCTTTTCCCAGCCTTTTTATAGCCCTCATAAATTACTTAGCAAAACACCTTAAAAGATGTGTGGATTTTGGAAATCTGTTTTTTTCCTAGCACATTCTCCAAAAACTGACAGAGAGCCCACCTGGCAGGACAAGTTAATAGATTGGTGGTTAAAAGTAAGACTACAGGGAGCAAGTCTTCTCATTGGAGGACTGGGTTTGTCCTGGCTTATTGTCAAACTCAGAGGAAAAGACAAGTACAGCTCCGAGAATAGACAGAGAAAATCAAAACAGGTAAAGTTTTCTTCATTGACTGAGAAAGATGAAACTAAGAATAATTTGTAGGCCGGGAGAATTACATTTATTTATTATTCAAGCCTGGAATTTGAATAGACAAATTTTTTAATAGGTAAATAGTGCTATCAAGGACTCATCATCTCTTGTTGATTCCGAGACCAACAAAAGAGGAAAAGCCAGATCAGATGGACTCAAAATATTCTTTGGAACACAGACAGGAAAGGCTAAGGTACAACTGCATGGTATATTTGCTGCATTTATATTTAAGATGTACACCATATTTAAATGTACTTACATGTATAGGAAACTTTGAGAAGGTAATCAAGTTAGTTAATTCAAGATAAAAATAACACAGATGAATCAACCATAAGAAGATTCGGAAAAAATCTGAGCCGCAGATTGGATTCGAACCCATGACCTTCTGAGTTTTAGATATGATGCTCAAACCACTGAGCAACTGGAGTCTCCTTATGGTTGATTCGTCTTAGTGTTATCGTCATTATTCATCGTTGTGTTATCAGCAGTATTATTAAATTTGCTTTTGAATTTGAAGGTGTTAATTTTTCAGGATGGCACTCTACTAGCATGTACATTTATGTTGTAGGAAAGCATCCAAGCTCTAAACTACTGACTGAGACTGATCATTTTTATTTTATACAGAGTCTAGCAGAAGAATTACAATCTAAAGCACAAAGCCTTGGGTTAAGAAGTGAGGTGGTGGACTTAAAGAGTTATGAACCAGAAGACAGTCTTTCTGAGGAGGTGCGTGTATTTCCCAATTTATGGCGCTGTTTATGTTTACAGCTGTAAGAAGCTACACATGTGGCTCAGGCTCAGTGGCCTAATGGTTAGTGCGCTGGACTTTGGATCAAGTGATCTGTGTTCAAGCCCTAGCCAGGGTCACAGCGTTGTGTTCTTAGGTGACACACTTTACTCTCATAGTGCCTCTCTCCACCCAGGTGTATAAATGGGTTCTGGCATACTGCTGGGGGTAACCCTGTGATGGACTAACATCCCATCCAAGTGGCTTCAAACTACATGTAATAAAACTGGGGTAAGCTCCATCCTGATGGGCCACTAGGATCAAATGCATTACAATTATATTGATTTGTAGTAAGTTTAATTTGGTGTTTGGTTTGTCCCCAGTGGGAATCGAAATCCATGACCTCCCAAACGCTGGGTGGGTGCTCTGTCCACTGAGCTATGAGAACTCATGGTGAGCAAGGCCATTTGCTAGGTTCATATGAGACACGCATCCTGCATACTGCTTGGATCAGACCGGGTTCTATTATCTGTTCAGTAAACTGGCAGAAGCCGGAAAGGCTTGTTACATTGGTGAAAAAGAAAAAAAAGGATTATGCAAGAGTAGTACTCTCTATTATAGCATAAAAGAAAGCTAGGTGTACGCTACAATAAACATGCAACCAAATTTCAAACCATCTTTCACCTGTGCTAGTCAGTTTGAATTCTTGACATTTTCTGATTAGTGTATGATTTTTTTAATCTGCAGGTAGACACTTGTGTGTTTATAATCAGCACCTACACGGAAGGAAAGCCCCCAGAGACTGCTGAGTGGTTTTGTAAATGGCTAGAGGAAGCCTCAAATGACTTCCGTGTACAGAAATCACTCTTGCTTGGTTTGGACTATTCTGTATTTGGCCTTGGCAATTCTCTCTATGAGGAAAGGTTTAATATGGTAAGTGTCACAATAACTTCATCACCAAACATTCATGTTTGGACTTGACTAATGACAGAAACCAAGTCCTTGATAATTTTGTCATTTCAATAAATAAATATTGTTTAACTTAAAACAATGTGCATCTTAAAAATAGAAAGATAGCTATAGAACATGTATGCCTAATTTGGGTCAATGAATGCCCGTTACAAGTGTGATACCATGCAGACATAAATCCAATCAACATTAACTTCTTGAAGTTGAAGTTCAATCAAATGAATATTTAACTTAACACGTCAAGAAAGGAACATCGAAATGATGAATGAAATAAAATTTGTATTGGGATTATTATGTTGTTATTGGTGCAATTGTGTTTTAAACAAACACAATCCTACTGCAGGTCGGAAAGAATGTTGACAAGTGGCTAGGGGTGCTCAGTGCAAGACGCGTCTTTCCTTTTGGAATGGGAGATGAAAATGTGGCAAACAGCAAACATGGAGGTAAGAAGGTTCAACATATTGTGGGACAATCTGCTTCAGGTCATCACTTTTTATAAACATAAAGGAAGAAGCGATGATTGCTATGGTGACGACAACAACAGCAAAACAATCTTGAACTTAATAGAGCTGAGTATTTTGAACATGGTTTTATTTGTTAAAATGTTTTTTAATTTGTTTTCTCTTTTTTTTAAATGTTACATTTTAGACAATTTTTTATTATTTTCAGGTACTGAGGAAGACTTCAAATTCTGGAGTTCAGACTTTCTGTCCCATTTTAAAGAAACAAGTGCTAAAACCAAGGAGACTTCCTGTCACTGTTCCAGTGAATCAAAGTCGACTGGCAAAACCTGTTGCCACAGTGAGGAAAATCTTAACGGAAATAATATTCAAGATGATGAGGTACTAAGTTATATTCAGGCTCAAGCAATCCAATGGCTTTATAAAAATCAAAGTCTCAGGCATAATATATCCTTAGAGTTAGAATTAAAAAGTATTTCTTCCTTTTATAAATGTTTAATAGCTGTCAGGAAAATGAGGTGCAGTTATAGACAGTAACAAGTTATCTAAGGTTCACCTTCACTTTGTCTTTGTCTAAGATTTTATATGAAAGCACCAGTGAAGAAGAAGAAGATGGAGAGGATGATGATGGAGAGAACAAGTCTGGCTTGTTAGATTTGGAGGATTTAGGTCCTATGATGAATACAATGAAAAAAGCTAAGGTATAATGTACAGGAGGGGGTTGCACTGTTCAAAGAGTGCAAAATAGTTTTTAAAAATGTATATTGCCCTTATACAGTTGTAGTACTGGCTAGGGATGTTAAGGCTTCTTACTCAAGGCAGGGAGGGATCTGGTGTGAAGTGCAGTAGTAACAGAGTACATGTGCCTGTTTGCAGGAAGAAAAAGAAGCTTTGCAGTCAAGAGGGCCAAAGAGAATTATAGGTATGGTTTATATTAATATTGGATTTGTTATATTTTGCCTGGACTGTGATAAAAAATGTGCTACACTGCAGCTAGTATATCACTGTGCTGATAATGCAGAGTTCTGAATGAGTGATAAACAAATTATCATAGTTGAAAAATGTTGGTCACTAAACAATGTACCTGAATTTGTTTCATTTTTTACTTACTTTAAAGGTAAAAAGAAAAAAGTTTTCACAGAGCCTAAAGAGATGCTTACACCAGCACTGGAGAAAGCACTAACAAAGCAAGGTACAAGAAGATAAAACTCTACCAAATGAATCACTAAATGAATTAAAATTGGGCACTCACTGTTTACCATTAGGCTGAAACATTTTGGTAAGAATTCAGTTAAATACAGTCAACTCTCTTTGGAGATGGATATTGTCAGGACTGGCTCCAACTGTCCATCTTACAGAGGTGTCCATCTAATAGGGAGTTTAGTTACAGTAAAATGGCTGAAAAATGGCCGGGAACAACACCATGTGTCCATCTTATAGAAGTGTCCGTTAAGAGAGAGTTGCCTGTTATTAATTAATTGTTAACCTCCCGTTTGTGTGCTTAACTTTCCCATTCTTATTTGTTTTACAATCTCTTAGCACAGTTTCATTTGCTAACCATTTCTAAACTTCTAATTATCTTGTTCTTTTTTTTTCTAGGTTACCGTTTGATTGGCACTCATTCTGGAGTTAAACTTTGCAGATGGACAAAGGTATCAGTGAAGTTTTAGTTTCCGAAATCAATGTCTTTCTTAACACCTAATCAAAAGAATAGATTGAGAACTCAAAAGTTTGATTGAGTGAGTCTGAGCTAGCCTTTGTCTCTTCAGCTCCTTTTATGTTGAAGAATGTTTTACAAGGTGAACCTTGACTGCTTGTAGAAGTGATATGAGTTGAATGAAAATAACAAATTGTCTTACACTGAGATCATTTTCTTTTGTTTACAGTCAATGTTAAGAGGTCGTGGTGGTTGCTACAAACATACATTCTATGGTATAGAGAGTCATCGCTGTATGGAGACCACGCCTAGCTTAGCTTGTGCCAATAAATGTGTCTTCTGTTGGAGGTTAGCCCAATTTCAATAGAAAATGTGTCATTTAATGTTTAACATGCTATTATTCTCATGATGAGGTAAATTCTCTCTTTATACTATAGACATCATACTAATCCTGTTGGAACAGAGTGGAAGTGGAAGATGGATGATCCAGGCACTATTGTCAATGGTGCTATGGAGAATCATCGTAACATGATAAAACAGTTCAGAGGTATGTTTAGGAAGTTCCTCATTCTTATCCTTCCGCAATCTATTTCTTTTTAGCTTTTGTTAGTTTTCACATTACTTTGGTCTGCTATCCAATAATGTCTGATGATGTGTGGTTCCAGAAAATGTCCATACTCCCCCCACAGTAGGGATTGAACATTCCTAGGGATGGAAGTGGGCATCTCTGATCTAAGGTCAAAAATTTTATTTATAAGGAAATGTATGAAGCGGCTGAAACATGTCAACAAGTCACAATAGTTTTGCTGTACTCTATTTTCAGGTGTTCCTGGTGTGAAACCAGAGCGATTTGAAGAAGGAATGAACATAAGACATTGCGCACTTTCACTTGTAGGTAAGAGGCTTTTGATCGCCAGGTAACGTTTGAACTCTGACCAGTTAATGTCAAAAGAATCTCAGCATTCAGTTGCTGTAACATAATTATTTTGCCAAATTTTAAAGGAAACAATGTCAAACTTGAGAATGCAAGCCTGGCATTTTTTTTCACATGTCAAGGATACTGGCACTACATGTATATATTAAATATTTTACGACCTGGACCTGGATCATGACCATCACCATGACCATGACCACGACCACATTATTGATAAGAGAAAAACAGCATTATTGATAATGATCAGTCAGAATCAGCTTTTCAGCCAGCTCAAAGAAACAGTGTAGATAACGGGAAAAAAAACTATTAGACATTTGCAAAAACCTTGATCTCATATTAGTGAATGGCAGACTTAGTGGTAACAAATATCAAATATAAATTTGGTCATTAAGTTCAGTGGTAGCAGGCTATATGCTGTGATGTGAGTTAATTGCTGGTTGATCCTTTCCATTTGTCATAGGTGAACCTATAATGTATCCAAGAATTAATGAACTCATCAGGATTCTCCATGGGCATGACATTTCCTCTTTTCTTGTCACCAATGCACAGTTTCCTGATGCCATCAGGTGGGTGCTGTTTACTGTTTTGCTTTTTGCTAAATTCTTGTACTAAATGAGTTTTCCTGTCCAGAATGTTTGCATGGTCCTTGTTAAGTTTTCCAATTTGTGAAGTTTTGGAGTTGATGAAAACATACATGTAAGCTCAATCGTCTATTAGAAATTGCATGCAATTGCATGTTTACAAGGTTTGGGGTGCATAAATTTAAGTGGCAAGTGTTGGTAGCACATGCCTAAGAAGTCACTTGTAGTATCAATAAGGGTTAACTTGCATTAAATTTATCCAAAAAAATATAGTGCAAGGATGTGCCGGCCCAAAAAAATATCCTGCATGGCTGGGAGGATTGACAAAAAAAAAAATCAAGCAGCAAAATAATCATGCAAGTGTCACCCCCCATCAAAAAGTCTAATGGTCCACCCCTAAGGTGTGGGATTGTATTTTCACACAGGTTTTAGCTTCTGATACATGTATTTTGATGAAGTGATTCTCAATTAAATGATTGAAGTTCTTTTTTTTTAGAAACCTGATTCCAGTGACACAGTTGTATGTGAGTGTGGATGCAAGTACAAAGGAGAGCCTCAAGAAAATAGATCGACCACTGTTTAGAGATTTCTGGCCTCGCTTTCTTGATAGTCTCAAGGCTTTATCAGAGAAGGTCTGTAGAGTCTTGTATTGCATGTCTTACTTGGTAATGTTTGCTATGCATGCCCAACAATTTTGGGGTTACATGGGCCTCACAAGTTGTGTCCTGCAATCTGACTTGTTATGCATTCTACAGACGAAGGTGTTATGATCAATCGACACAGGCTGGACTTACACCTCCTGAAAGGGACTGAGCTTTTGCCTTTGGCTAGCCTGTTTGGGTGGCATGTTATTAATTTTGTAACTTGTTACTATCAATAGTGACAAGCATGTGTGACAACACTGGGAGTTCTGCCAAGTCTTGTAGTATCACAATGCTAACAACTTACAACACCATACTTTCAATACTAAGATTTACTTACAATGCTAAAGTTACTTACAGTCTATCTAGTAATGCTAGTATTGTAAGTAATTAATGTTAGTATTGGAAGTCTTTTAGTATACACCGAATGCAAATATGGCGGACCACTCGTTCGGTGCCTGGGATGAGCTGCATGAAAGAGAGGCTAGTCAGGCGTCGGTGTTTTGTTTTGACAATGCATTCCTACAAAATTCTTGCTTATTCGCCGATCTGGTGTGTTTCTTTTCTCTGCTCCTACGAGTTGCTGTGTTTCTGAATGCCACGAGAAGTGATAGTCAGTGTTCACTGTTTGCCTCTAAGGGAAAAAGTGGATCAATGCAATTTGTTGAGACGAAAGAAAGGAGTTCATGATCGCTGGGGGAACTTTTTATAAAGTTTGTTCACTACATTTCAGGTTAGATCTTAGAAAATGTGTAAGTGATCACATTTAGCTCCAAGTCATTCTTATTTGGCTCAATGCTTTCACTAGCTTTAACTATGGGGGTAGTTGAATTTCATTCACTTGGTTAGTATTTGATCGTGCGATTCCGTGCGAGTGGATCGGACGCGGACAAAGCCAGACATGAACAACTTCTTTTGAGACAGAGGATGTCTTGGAAGTGGAGCTTTTCTTTACCTTGGGGAAGGTACTGGCCATGCAACTCATGCTAGAACACCACCAGACACCATAAACTCGTCATTTAAACAAATTTTCTAAGATCTTCTAACTTGAAATGTAGCGAACAAACCTCAATAGTTCCCACAGCAATCCTGAACTCCTTTCTTTTGTTTCAATGAATTGCATTGATCCACTTTTTCCCTTAGAGGCAAACGGTGAACACTTCTATCACTTCTCGTGGCATTCAGAAACACAGCAATGTGTAGGAGCAGCGAAAGGAAACACACCAGATCGGCGAATAAGCAAGAATTTTGTAGGAAAGCATTGTCAAAACAAAACATCGAAGCCTGACTAGCCTCTCTTTCATGCAGCTCGTCCCTGGCACCGAATGAGTGGTCCGCCATATTTGAAGGGGCAAGGGCAAGAAGCGCAGATTGAGTTTTTGGCGAAATTGAAAATTGTCAAAAACAACTCCAAAACTCGCATGTGGCTTTGTTTACATGTGTTAAACACTGTCCTGCATTTATTTTCGCTAGTTTGAGCTTGTTCTTGGAGAAAAAAAGAAGAGAAAACTACTATTAGCGAATCATTGTTCCAGAACGAATCTAAATGTTTATGCTGGTTTCATTGTTCGGAGTAACAAAAGGTTTTTTGTTTCTCTTCCTGTTTTTGTAATTCAGTTGGGAGATCTGGAAAGCAAATATTGTGACGTAAGCTTTTCGCGCGCAAAGCCTCTTCAGATTTTAATCGAACAAGTTGAATGCTCACCTTCGCGCATGAAGTGCACTTCTCTCCACTGATTCTCGCTTATTTGACATATATTTGCGCCCGTCTGGTGGTAGAAGGACATCATAAAGTCTGAATACCCGCAAGATCGCTAGCGAGCCTCAAAGAAGCGAGGTTCGTTTGTTCCATGATCGGGACTCTGATTCCAGACGGAAAGAGTTTAAACGCACTTCTCTTCCAAACCAAGTTCACCTTCGTTTGTTTGGGCTGATTTGCCATGATTTGGCGTGTTGAATGTTTGGAAATGAAGACTGGCTTTTAGACTCTATAATTTTCTGTTGAATTTTGAGCGTAGGACTGTCCGTGTCGAAGAAACTCAGGGATATCCCATAATAATCTTTAATGCATTGATCGTGATTATTGCGTTATTTTTGAGCGTGACTTGACAGTCGAGCGAAAGGCGCGGCGGCAAAGTCAGTCTTCATTCATTTCACGTGTGCGAAACGCGGCTTTCGCGATATATTTATAGTATGCCCAAAAAGAACAGAATAGGAGCTTACTGCAAGTCAAGCGGAATGAAAATCAACCGTTTAGATTTTGTGAGTGCACATCATGGAATTCCATTGATTGCTTCATCGCTGTCTGTCCAGAGGAATGAAAGGACAAGACTGAACCCGGGCTCGCATGTAAGTTTTTTGTTTGTTTAAGCTGACTTGTTCTTTTCCATCGGTTTTCCAGCCGGCTTAAATTCGATTCAGTGTATTCATAACATGCCTGTAGGAGAAACAGCCTATTCAGCTTAAAACTAACTTCTTTTGTGTTGTCTGAAAAAACCGTTTTATGAAAGCAGACTTTTACTGCCATTTTCGAGCTACCGTGAACCGCTAACTTTTTAGCGCATTTTCTCACGATCTAGCAAAACATTCAAGTTTGTCTAGACAAACTGTCGCGTTTTGCAAGTGAACCAAAGATCAAGATCGCTGTCTCAGCATTTACCAGAAATATAAAGCCGCCATTTGCTGTCGACATTCATTGAAGAAACATAAAACGTCGACGCAAAAGTTTTCGAAACCTGTGTTTCATGACCAGATACACACAGGCTGAGTTGCCAAAACTTGACATGTTTACGCTCCAAACGCGACGGTTTGTCTAGGCAAACTTGAATGCTTTACGCGTGAAAATTCGCGGAAAAAAGTTCGCCGTTCACGGTAGTTCGAAAATGGAAGTATCTTTTTTAGTGAAACGGCCTGAATTTGCTTTGCTAACGGCAGTGTTATTCACAAAAAATAATCATTTCGCTTAGCGAAATTTACCGCTGAGAAATTTCGAATACGTTTTCTTCCGTAATGATTTTGTAATTCGTCGCGCAGACAAAGCATAAATGGCAAGCGCTTTGCTGATAGCATCACTAAATTTCAAAGCCTTTTGCAGCATCAGAGTAGCATCTACGAAATGCCACATCTTGCTCTTCTTTTACTTTTCCAGAAAACAGTGCATGAGAAAGTTTTTTTCATATACCATAATAGTGTTTTCTTTTTTCACGGATTGCAAAACGTTCACTCTCTAGACACTAATTCTTGACTTTATTTAGATACCGACTCATGCCATGCAATTCAAAAGAAGAGATTTCTTTATTTTTGCTAGGATAACCCTATGCTAACCCTAACCCTAACCTAACCTAACCCTAACCTTACCCTAACCCCTAGGGTTAATGTTTGTAGAGTTAAAACAGTAATCGGTTCAACTTCGCTGATTTCATTGTTTCGTGGAACAAAAGGTTTCTTTCGTCAAAGTCCAGTTTTTGCATGCGTAATTTTTTGGAAACAAGGCAGACAACAGCGGGAAAAAATACAGGACAGTGTTTAACACACGTAAACAAACTCGCATGCGAAATTTGGAGTTGTTTTGACAATGTTCAATTTAGCCAAAAACTTAATCTGAGCTTCTTGCCCTCACGCCTTCATTTGCATTTGGTGTATTCACTAGATCTTTGGTTAGGTTTACAGAGATTTTCTGAATGTTGCCACCCTTATCTCATTTGTTTAACTGGAGAGTAGGGCTGAATAAAAACAAGCATGGGGATGATTTAAACCCTCCAAAGTTTTAGATCAACCTGTCTTCCCATTGCACCACAGCTAGTAAAGTTAATTTTGTTTAATTTTATGATTCATGGCAGATATTTTTCATAGTTGTTGTCTTGTATTTCAGGGTCAGAGAACTGTTTATCGCCTCACGTTAGTAAAATCGTGGAACAGTGAAGAACTCCAAAACTATGCTGACTTAGTTTCCATTGGCCAACCAGACTTCATTGAAGTTAAGGTACTGTTCTCACTCCGTTACTCACTGACTCACCTGTCCCACATACACCCTGAAGTTTTCAGTAACTAGCCAGTCCCTTTTCTTTGCCATTATTTTAATTACACTTCCAGTTGTTTTTGGGATTTTATTGCCCATTTTGAACAACTTCCTTACGAGAAAATTGGTTTGTAATGGGGGGTAAGTCATCAAAGTTTATTTAGATGATAGTGAACTTGAGCAACGAGAGGTGACTGTATGTTAATGTTAGTTTGCCTCTGTCTTCTCTCTTTCTGGTATCAGGGTGTGACGTATTGTGGAGAGTCTAAAGCATCAACTCTGACAATGGAAAATGTACCATGGCATGAAGAGGTAGGTATCAATTTCAAAATATCAATTCTTCTTTCCAATTCCCGAATATTTGTTTTAAGGTAGTTCTGTGAGTCTGGCAGTACACATCAGTGCAATTAATTTTCATTGTTCATTTTCATTATTAATTTTTTCATCACCTGTCTGCTTGACATTGTTACATTGTAAGGAGAAATAAGATGCTGATCAGCTTGTATTTTCTCCTTAGGTAATTGGATTTGTTCAAAAGCTAACAGACTTGCTGCCCGATTATGAGATTGCGTGTGAACATGAACATTCCAACTGCCTTCTTATTGCTCACAAGAAGGTAAGAACCAAAAATTTCATTTCAATGCCCATGCTGCATACTGTATACTTTGTGCCCCAAAAAGGTTTCAGCAGTTCTCACTCAGGTGATGGTGGCCTGGCCCTTAGCATAAAGCTGACAGTAGTACATGTAAGGGAGTGGCAGCCTCCTAATGGCTAGCAGGGTGAACTCCTGAGCATGTAGTTTGGGTTTGAGCCATGGCTGGGGTGCAGCGTTGTGTCCTTGGGCACTTTGCTGTCATACTGCCTTTATTCACCCAGGTGTATAAATGGGTACCGGCGACTTTATTGTTTTTGATGCTGGAGGTAACCTTGCAGAAGCTCTGGCCTGATGGGTCTTCCAGGCTCGAATGCAGACTTAACCTGTTACACAGACTAACTAGATCAGTCAGGTGCCTCCTTCTGATGTGATGCTAGTCTATTGCAAGTTAACCCTCGCCCCCCCTCCTCTTCAGGTTAACAGTTCTTAACAGTTTATACTCAAGCATGGAGAGAGGTGTTAACTGTGAGCGTTAAGTGTCTTGCCCAAGAACATAACACTGAGTGACCTCAGCCAGCAGTGCTTGAACCTGGGCCTCTTGAATCAGATTCTAATGCACTTACCCTTGAGCCATCCAAGTCGCCCTATTGTTTATTGCAGTTTTCAATGACATGCAAACTCTGAAATTCAAACCTCAACCATCGCTTTATGTCTTTTGCTGCTGTCAATCATCTATAGTAAATGGTCCTTTCAGGAAACAGAAGTTCACTTCAGCCAGGTCAAAAGGTCATTTTGAGGTCAATTGGTAGATTTCGCTCCATTTTGTTTGTTTCTGTTTTCAAGGTTCATTGGCTGTCGCCATAATTGTGATTGATGGCAGCAAAGAAAAGCAGTCATTAGTTGGACTTTGACCTTCAGAGTTTGCATGTTATTGAAAGGCACTGACAATAATTGTTTTATTCCTTGCTTTATTCATTTATTTGCAGTTCAAGAAAGAGGATGGATGGTACACCTGGATTGATTATCCCACATTCCATCAGCGGGTAAGTCCCTTGTATCATTATAGGTTTAATAATGTCTTCCCAAATTATACCCAGTGGGGGGCTTTGAGGAGGGGGAAGACAGACTAGTAACTGTCTTGTCAAGAATTGTCACGAAGGTCTTCCAGTTTGTATCATCTGGCTGATAAAAATCACAGTGATTATAAAGGCTGTATTATTAATTTTTTTTATCAGTTCATACATGTAATTTTGTTCTGTTCAAGAAAGCTTACTTTTAGTTTACGGCTTTGAAGGAACCATGATAGTTATTACGCTATGGTCCTATGGTGGTTAAGAACTAGGGGTTTTGTGTAATTTCTTTTTGCAAACAATATATTTGTGTAATTTCTTTTTGCAAACAATATACACTTATGTGTGTATGCTCCCCAGATGTGGAACATCTGCTATCTGTGTCATTGCTAATTTAATTTTAGTCACACGTTTGCTTCAGATGGTCCTGTTCTCTCATTGTATTAATTTTTATTTTTAAAACCAACAATTCCTTAATATCTACTGTTGCTTACATATTTTCTTTTTTTTTGTCATTCTTTAGATGCACAGTTATGAAGGGAGCAATGGAACAGAAAACTTCACTGCATTGGACTACATGGCCAAGACACCAGATTGGGCCTTAATGGGACATGCACAAAGGGGCTTTGATCCACAGGAGACTCGCTGGCACCGCAAGAAGAAGAAGGACATCAGTGGCTGTTAAATATTTATTTAGAATTTGCTTGTAATAATTTAAGAAATGTCCCAATCACATCCCCGTGAATTGGCCTGGCTTGTTTTGAGCAGTCAGAAAGGTTGTAAAGTAACAGTGGCATGTTTATATGGCACAGATCAAGACACAACAACTTTCGGAGCTGCTCAGGAGGTTTCGCACTATTTTCTTATTGGACAACAGCAATCAGAAATGCTTCAACATTTTTTTTTTACGAGAATTAAAGCACATCCTGGGAGAATCTAGCACTGAATATCTCCAGTAAAGTGGTTGTTAAACCGTTTATGCTTCTACACTGTATTGACTACATGGTCGTGTAACGGAAAAAAGTTACTGCATGTGGTATGAGAATCTGGCAGAGAGACCAGAACTGAGAAATCATTAGTGGTGATTATTTTGTGCATGGATGCATGGTTTGGTAGCAGGAAGCTTCGCTCCCAATCGTGTTCGCACCGTCCGAGTTCGCACCCACCTTTCAGAGTACACTTACCGCGTTCGCTCCCAAGTACGCTTACTATCTAGATTATTTCTTGTTCTTTAAGCGCGAGAAAAGTATGATTCCAGTATAAGCGTGAGTACGCTTACTATCTAGAATATTTCTCGTTGTTTAAGCGTGAGAAAAGTGTGGCTACGTTAGTGATCGGTGGGGGCGAACTCGAAAAAGGTAGGGAGCGAACTCGGTGGGTGCGAACTCGGTTGGGAGCGAAACCGGCATCATTGACTTATACACGCACTTGGGATGTTCAAAATTTAGAATACTATTATTCCATATGGCAAGGATGCTTTTCAAAAAGAAAAGAGAAACTCTGTGTTCAAGTAAAGCTATGAGGCAACTTCTTTAAAAATAAAGCCTTTAAGCCCAACTGACTCAAAGCTCCCAGCGCATAACTCCAGTTTCTGTAGCATAAAGCGGCTTGGAGTATTTCTACTCCCGTTGGATGGGATGCTTATCCATCATAGCTTACCCCCCCCCCCCCCCCCCCCCAGCATTCTTTCAGGTTTCCCCAACAATTTGCTGCTACCCATATATACCCCTGGGTGGAGAGAAGCACTGTGAGAGTAGTGTCTTGTCCAAGGACACAACACATGACCCTATCCAGTGCTCAATCCCAGACCATCAAATCCAGACTCCATTGCACTGACCATTAATGTTCGCGCTACGCTATAACAGCAAGGAGTAAACTTTGCGCTTGGGATGCAAAGGGACGAGGCGCCGAGGCCTGGACACCATGGGAGCCTGACAGAGCGGAAGGTGCTTGGACGGTTGCTATGGAAACCGGCACCCTATTGTGGGCCCTTTGCACCGAGTCACACTGAGATATCATATCAGGAATTTAGTTGATTATTCATACAAGCATCTGTCATGAGTAATTTCCTTGTAATTTTAATTTGAAAATTTGGTTAGGATACCAATGATGTTTATTCAGAAAGTAAAGATAGCATTATAATATACGCTCTCTGAGTCTCGAAGCAAAGACAGCTCGCTGTCTACAACGTACAAGAAATGAAATGAGAACCTGCCATTTATATCAGTGCACGTACGATCGATGCGCATCAGGATCATTGACTGCAGCACTACAGATCAAACGCGTATTATAGTGTTTATTTCAAGGAATTGTTTAATAAGGTAACTTTTTCCAAGTGTCAATCGTTATAGCTGCGTTGAATACGGTACAACAACTTATCAGTACACTAGAGGCACGGAAAAAAAAAGAGAAAATGACCAGATGATATGGAATTTTAAGAAATGCATCGGTTGAGCAATAAGCTTTTAGGTGGCTCCATATTTATTCCGGGCGCACTTGTCCATGACAAACTTTGCGTTATAACTTTTAAGGCTTTGACGCGATGGCGGTGAAACTTTAAGAAAATGTTCACCTATCATTCGGCAATAGTAATATGAAAATCGATTTAACTGGTTAAAAATATTTTTGATGTTACTGGCAATTAATTGGACCCCACTTTTTACAAAAAATCGAGTCTAGAAAAAAATTTTGCCATGGACAACTGGGCCCGGAGTAAATATGGAGTCACCTTATACATGAAGTAAACACGACATCGACACGATGCGACACGACAACGACGTAAAATGAATAGTTAAACCTATTAAAATTTGAGGAAAATGTATTATATTAGTTTAAAGTCTAATGCTGATAGGAAAAGAAAAAAAGAAGAAATACTCGAAGTAAGACAGTAAAAAAGAAAAAAAGGAGATCGGAAAAACCACTAGAATATCCTAAGAAAAATGAAAATAAATCAAAACGGAACTTCTGGGGAGGTTTGCTCGGACCCCAAGCCTGATCGAGAGTAAATCTTTGGCCTTAGATTCAAATCTCCACCCGGGGAGAAGTTATTCGGCCCCGAAGCCAGTTGTAGAATAACTCCTGTAGTGTGATTCGAACCCTCGACCTCTGATGACGTCGTCGTCCTCGCTGCGAGCCGCGATAACCACTCGGCCACCTCTGAAATCCCTTGGGAATATTAGCATATTTAGTCGCTGTGATAAGTTTTCTAGTAAGGGAGTTCTGACTGAGAGTGCGCACTTTTTTAGTCCCGTTGAAATGGGCTGCAAACAGCAAATTAAGACTTCCATTAACTGGAAATGCGCTTTGCAACAATCAAGACTTTGAAAAGATTTGAAATTCCGCGATTTTTCGCTGCCGTTAACAAAGTACAAGCCTTGCAAACTGCGCATCCCACAAGCCCTGTGCGTTGTCGGAGATCAAAACATGCTTGATCGTTCACCTGCGGTTGCCGTTAGCGAGATTCGAGCGAGATCGTTTCTGATGTTACTGCTGCGCCTGATCCTGACCGTCGCTCTACTAAGCGTTTTCGTTCTGTGTCTGAGTCCAGCCACGCCTCTGATGATTGTTCCGGCCAAACCGCGCCCGTTGATGTTTCGTCTGACGCTTCCTGCCAATCCATTGATGTTTCTCCGCCGTCCGTTCCTCCTTCTGGTGTATCCCCGGAGGATGTTCCAAAGTCAGTTTCTCCCAACGCGCTTGTGCTTCGTGAGGGGGACCATCTCAATGTTATTGACCTCGGCCGCCTGACCCGCCGCTGTGTTGTCGAGGACTCTGCCACCCCGGAGATGTACCGTGAGTGTTTCTACCTGGATCCTGCTATCAAGGATGTCCTGCCTGTCATGTCCGTCTTCCCTCCGGGTCGTGATCCTCTTCCTGCTCTCAAGTTCCTCAGCCCTGACGTCTCCCCGGCTAAGTTTCCCGCCAAATCTACTGTTGCTGAGGGCTCTGCTCCTGTAGCTCCTTCGCCCGCTGTGCCGATTGTTGCTGCTGTGGATCCTGGTCCTGTGTCTTCTGCACCTGTTACTCCCGCCGCCGAGCCTCCCAGTGCTGTTTCTGTTAAGTGTTCTGTTGCTGCCCCTCCTGTCCAAAGAGCTTCGCCTTCTTGTCCGATGATTACTGTCCCTCATGACTCGTCTAGACCTCAGTGGTGTACCCGCCTTCCTGTGGATTTCCATCGCCTTCTGCAGAAAACTAACCACTCGGATGGTTGTCACATTGTTAGAGAATCGTACCTGCAACAATATCATTCCTTCAAGGTGATGAACACTGTGTATGATTTTGGAGAAAACACCTTCCGTTTACTTTGTGGCAAGTTATCCTTTGATGAACTACGATGCCGTTCTCCTCGGGTTAAGAAGACCGAGTCTGACTTCCCTGGTCCTGCTGCCATTGATCTTCCTTGCCTTGCTGCTGATGTCATTCCTTCTGTGTTTCCTGCTCCTCCTCAAGCTCCTGCCGAGTCTTGAGTTGCTCCAGTCCTGTTGCCGTCCTGTGTGATGCTGTGTCCTGAGTTGCTCCAGTCATGTTTCCAGTCCCGTGATGTTGCCGAGTGATGTCTTGCCTTTGCTGTCTTGTCTAGTTTTGGTCAATTTTTTGTGGGTGGGTGAGGCAGGGTTCGATTCCCTGGCGACTTTTGGCGAGCTGGGGCTCCCTCACCCGGCGGTCCTAGTCACCTGGATTGCACCCCCCTCCTTGTGGCTAGCGAGTAGTAAGGGTGGTGGGCATTGCACAACCCAGCCCATCATTCCGCCAAAAAAAAAATTCGAGCGAGATCGTATGCAATAGCCTGATTTTGCCGACCTTCCGAGCTTCAGGCTCAGATTAAGGTCAAATTTGTTAACCTGTCATTCAAGTGGCTAACAGATGAAATTGTCACCTATGGATTATTTGAAAATTTGGTTAGGATAACAATGTTCAGAAAGTAAAAATAGCTTTATAATATACGCCCTCTGAGTCTCGAAGCAAAGACAGCTCGCTGTCTACAATGTACAAGAATTGAAATGAGAACCTGCCATTTATATCAGTCCACGTACGATCGATGCGCATCAGGATCATTGACTGCAGCACTACAGATCAAACGCGTATTATAGTGTTTATTTCAAAGAAATTAATTACTAGGTAACTTTATCCAGCCGTATTTTGGAAATCGAAATATCTGACGACTGCGCTGTTTTTTAGTTCGATTAAAGCAATATACTGGCGAAAAAATATTAAGTGAGCTCTTTCCGTCGGTGTTCAATTGTTAAGTAAAAGTTCCAGTTATATTCTCACCAATGATAGCGCTTGGAAGCGCAAACAAAGACACGATGCCTTCGCGTGTGTCGTGTTTGCCAGCACGGAAGGGCAAATTAGGAAGTTTACGTGATCTGGAAACGGAAAAGAAATAGCTGCTTGTTGTTTTCGTGTTTATTTAGGCTGCGTGCAGCCGCCTCCCATTTCCTGTGTTTATTTCGTTGAATTTCGTGTGTTGTATTTTCATGATTTTTTCTGAATCCCGCACATGCCCCCGGCCCCCGACCCGGCCCCCGGCTTTTCTGTCATTACGTCATAGAGGACTTGTCATTGTGCATTACATGCAGTATATAACGGAAGCCATGTTGGTTGGATTTCAATGAGTGTTGTGTTTGTTCGTCGTTGGCTCGTGGCTTTTTTCATAGCCATAGGAATTATTCTTATAGTAGCTCTTTCACTAAGGAAGGTAAGATTTCTTAATCTTAATCTGATTAAATGCTGTCCATGGCATTTTGTTCCTTAAAAGGAAGAAATTGTTTCGGAATTGAAGATGTGTGCTACATCAGCTTCTGTGGCAGGCATGTCTGTCGGAGAGTTGTGTAGTTTCGCTGCAAACAGAAGGTTTGCTTCTGTTTATTTCGGAATCTTACTGGATTTTTCTAAACTATTAAAAAAAGAAATTACCTGTTACGATTAATTATAAAATTTTAAATTAGCTTTAATAGTGTGTGCTTTGTAGATGATCGATTCAGAGTGTAATTTGGTACATGTACGTTGTATGGTTATTTCACAGTCTTTATATTTTAACAATATTAGAGAGAAAGAGTATTAATACCATTAGGCTAAATTCAAATGAAAGTAGTATGATTTTGGAATCTCTCTACATTTCTCTTCATCAGTTACTCACTCAGAACTATTCAAACAGCTGTTTAAACTAAAACTGGATATTACAGTCAAACCGGATGTCCTTTTGATGAGAACTCTGCAATGTTGAGGCGCAATGTTCCAATATTGATTGACAGTTTGATCTAACCAACTTACAACTTTCAATTCAAATTTGCTTGAGCAAGTTGCCAAGTTCCAGTTGTCATTCTGACATATAAATCAAGGTAAAACCAGCTCTGATTCAAAGAAACAGAAAATAATTGCTCCATGGTCAACTGTTTATCAACAGATGGTAAGAAATCAACATCAGGCTTTGTTCAAATAACCGAACTACGAATCTTGCTTCAAAATTAAAAAACGTAAGCTGTAACTCGTACCGTAACTTGGAACAAATTTGAACTTTTAAGCACAATTCGCAGCTTAGCAATTTGAACAATTCGCAGCTTATCAATTTGAATAAAGCCTTTTGCTAATTTCTCGCTGTCTTTTGATAAATAGTCGACCATGTAGCAATTATTATTTTCTGTTTCTTTGAAACAGAGCTGGTATTACCTTGTTTTATGTGACAAAAGAAAAACCGGAACTCGGCAACTTGCTTGAGCAAATTTGAATTGAAAGTTGCCAATTGCTTGGATCAAGCTGTCAATCAATATTGGAAGATTGCGCAGTCAGTCAGTCAGTCAGTCAGTCAGTCAGTCAGTCAGTCAGTCAGTCAGTCAGTCAGTCAGTCAGTCAGTCAGTCAGTCAGTCAGTCAATCAGTCAGTCAGTCAGTCAGTCAGTCAGTCAGTCAAGCAAGCAAGCAAGCAAGCAAGCAAGCAATTATTTACTAAGATACTAAGGCAGAGAGTCAAGTAATGTTGTTTTAGCTTTCACAACCTTTCAGAACCCTAGCTCATGGCACCTTTCTCAAGTGAACACTGACTGTGCAAGTTAATTGTCATCTGAGCTTGGGTGGGCAAAGTTATGTGTCAAAGCATCTCCGTATTGGGACAGAAGGTCAAAATTACAGTCCCGATTGAGAGTCGGACTTGGTAGAAAATTTCATTTGGCTTCCCATATTCTTAAATTGTTGTCTTCCCTTTCAATGACCACATCCTTTTATTTTTCTTATTTGTGGCCTGTTTCTTTGATATGTTCAATTGCAAACCAGTGAAGCTCTTGTCATATTAGAATGTTCCAGTGGTTTCGAACCTTTGCCGCTATCACTCAGTTACTCAACGTGATTGACTGTGGCTCATAGGGCCTCTGCAAGGTCCCGCCAAGCTGCCTTGTCCTGGGCTGATCTTATGGCACTCTCCCACCCAATGCCAGCACTCTATGCCCCTTTACGGAGATATTTTGACACACAACTTTTCCCATGCAAAACATTGTCTCAGTTTTAGCTTTCAATTTTGACAAACTGATAATTATGCAATGTTTCATTTGCATCTCACACCTGTCAATTATTGTTCATTTGTAATAGACCTTGTTTTAAGTTGGGTTTTGTTTAAATTATAGTCTTACCAGGAGTCATATGTCCTAGAAGCTCCCACCACTGAATTTCAGTGGATCAACATCGAAAATTTGACAGAGTTCAGAGCTTGTAGAAATTCCATTCAAGGTGCTTTATTGATTGTTGATGAAAGAGGTGAGGAGTTTTAACCCTTGTTTACTAACTTAAAGGCAATTTGAGTATTTAAAATAGCCCAACCTAGAAGCTTAACTTGTCCATTCAAGCCTTGAATGATTTGATGTTAGTATTAAAAACATCCAGTGTAATGAGACTCCTTGTATGCGACTGAGCGTGAACTTAAGACAGGAGTATAATTCCCACGACATGCGATTCTTATCTGACTTGTAACACCATACTCATCATGGCTTTTTTGCAATACAGATGCTTTTGGCAATAATTATTTTTTATTTTCTTGTACTTGGGAGTAAACCTGAGAGTCCATTTGGTCACCCTTGGAAATGTAAAATCATGTAAGTTTATTTCAGAAGTTCTGAAATTTGGCGAGCACTAAATATCGTACATTCTGCTTCATCTCCAGGATTTGTTTGCGGTCGAGGAGACTTGTCTGCTAGTGGATGTTGTCACAGCAGTGGAGAAAGCACAACACGTTACCAGTGCTCAGATTGTCAAAACAACAACTGCTGCAGTATTTATGAACACTGTGTTTCCTGTTGTTTAAATCCTGACAATGTAAGTTTTTAACATTAAAAACAGTTAATATCATTAAGCAGGTAGATGAAGAGAATTAACTGAAGAAAATGATAAAATATTATGTGATGAATAAAGAAAGATGGAAAGATTGTAAATTTTAAGCTTGGTAATGGAATTCAACATGGCATGAGCATGGGACAAAGAAAAAAGTTGAGTCCCAAATGGGAATTGAACTCATGACTTCCCAAACACTGGGTGGGTGCTCTATCCACTGTCTCACTACAAGAACTTGTGGCTAGCAAGGCCATGCTCACCTAAGTCTTGCCTTGGCCTTGCTCACCATGAGTTCTTATAGCTCAATGAATAGAGCACCTGTCTGGTGTTTGGGCAGTCATGGGTTCAATTCCCGTCAGTGACTCAGAATTTTTCTTTGTTCTTGCAACATGTTGAATACTTCATCTTTCACATAAAATAATGTGATGTACCTCCTTGCCAATTAAATGCCCACTGTCTACTATTGATAGAAGTTTGTTTACACATAATTATTATTAATATTAAGTCTATTTACATGTACATGTACATGTTTCAATGATTAGGCTTACATTCCTCCAACTATGCAAACTAATTAATTTATATGAAATGTTATAAATTTTTATTATTATTTTTATGAATAAATGTGCCATGACTTTTACAGAGGAACTTGCTGGAACAAATTTTAAAACTTGGATCTTCAGTGCCTAATGTGATATCAAAGTCTGTCAGTGATCAGTTTGAGCTGTGCTTGGTTAAATGCCGTACTTCTTCCAAAG
Organism: Meandrina meandrites; assembly: GCA_963693305.1. NCBI lineage: Eukaryota > Metazoa > Cnidaria > Anthozoa > Scleractinia > Meandrinidae > Meandrina > Meandrina meandrites. The sequence continues at coordinate 2,922,541 of OY855913.1, read as the reverse complement.
TAAGTTAATCTTTACTGTCTTTTAAATTCTGTTTTAAGTAACAGGGCATTTGAAATTTCATGCTTTTAAGATGTACAATTACATTCTTGTCTCCAGAAGTAGTGATTAGTTCGGTCAGCACTAAGAATCATTAGGTAGGATTTGTGTATTTTCACTAAAATCTGATTGGCTGACAATCAAAAAAGTGTATACACTAAACGTGAGTAACAAAATGAGCTCTGGCCAGAGGTCTCACATTGTGGTGCTCATCAGAACGATTGTGGCTTCTGGGGGCATGTACTCTGATTAAAGGTAGTCTTGAATATTGATGATACATGCACAGTTTAACGATCGATCGATCGATCGATCGATCGATCAATCAATCAATCAATCAGTCAGTCAGTCAGTCAGTCAATTGGTCGGTTGCTCAGTCCTGTTGAATTGTAAACTTTCTAGTTGTATGAACCAACCACTGAGACGTGCTCCCCAACCAAAATGGGTTGGTGATCCTCTGGGATTCCTATGAACTAATTAAATTATTAATTTCTGCACTAACTGTTATATGAGTTGATTAGCTTTATTCTCTTCACCTGACTTATTGAAAAGTGAAATTTATGTATCTCGTATATGAATGTTTGAAGAAGAAATTTGATATTGATTACCCTTGAGAAGTAAAACTAAGAGGGCAAACATCTGAACAGTGTTTTCATTTAGTTTTGTATATAACCTTTGTTTTATTTTGTCACTATTAACTGTTAAGGTACTTATTTCCTTTTTTATTTTTCAGAGTGTATGGCATGAGAATTCATACAAAGATAAGACGTTCAAACACTGTTTTGGACTAACTGGACCTGACTTTGCAACTATATAGTTGTATTGGCTTTCCCTGAAACAAAGAGAAATTAATATTTGTCGAGAACAAAAATAATATATTTTTCTAACAAGTTGTCTTAGTTATTTAACTTCAATAAATAAGTGTTTAAAGTGTTTTTAATTACGTTTGAAGCCGTTGCTAGCAGTTTAAGATATTAACGTTATTCTTCCTTTAACAATACATGTTTAATGGCTTAACTTACATGTATATTAATTAATTAATGTTTAAGACAGTTTTCAATTTTATCAAATTAACTAAAATGTAAGTTTATTATTGAAAGTTTATACTGAATTCATTTTTTTACCTATTGTAAATGCAAGTGAAAATTATTTAAAAGTGTTTATTATATTACATGAGTAAAAATAAATATTTTCAGCTTGATACAAATTTGATACTTTACAAAATAATTGTTTTACTAAACAAACAAAACTACATGTAACAAGCAATCTCAAAAATATAGTTTTCTACTTGATGTAAATTGGAGTGAAAACATACTGTTTGCTAAGAATTAGAATATATTAAGCAGCAGATCGATTAGTCTACTTTTGTTTAAGTTGGATGATAAACCTTACTGAACATTTTTTGTAAATTTGTACAAGTCATCATTTTAAGTGAAATATTGTTATTATTATAAAAAAATAGATTAACAACAGTGTTAAGCTCTTGCTGACATTATTTGTTAGGTGTAAATAATTATTATGACCAGTAAAAGTTAAACTGAAATGTTTGACGTTTAAATAATTATGCTAAATTAAAACTTAGTTCTAAAGTTACTGCTTTATGACAGTACAGGAACTAAAAGTGATCATACTGTATTAATTGAATAAATTTGATGAAAAACTTTGTAAGTTTATAAATATAATTGCTGAATAGCATTCTAAGTGATTAAGAATGAGTAGTGGAGTTCACAGTCCTTACAATCTAGTGTGGATGGATTCTTGTCTGCTAGAAACACTTCTTCCAGGCTCTCCTTGGGCAAAGGTATTGTTAAAAATATAATAATTATTAAATTGTTATCAACTTACATGAATTGCCCCCATTAGTGATTAATTTCCAACTGTTGATTGTCTATTTCCTCAAGCTCTATACTTTTTTTAAGGTAAATTCAGTATTTGTCTTGCCCAAATTAAGAAAGCAAAACAATAATACTTCCCACCTAATTGATGATAGTTTTGATCTGCAGTTCAATGCGTCAATACTAAAGACCCAAGTTCAGAAACCTAAAACCTTAATGATTAGTTTCATTGAAATATATGCAGTACATTCTGAAACTGCAACATTTACCATTAAACAACAGCCTGAAAACATTCTCTGAAACAGCTCTCGTAGCAAATGTAATGCAAATTTATAATCATTATGGTAACAGGACTGAGTGGGTCATGAAGTCCAATTCGGTCTGTAATTATACATTCAGTGATCAGAAAAAATTGGACGACCACCAAGCAGGAGTCCTATTTGTTTAATCACGGGTGTGATTACAGACAGAAGTGGTTGGCACGAAGTCCTATTATCAATTAATCATAAGTATAACAAAATTTGAGGAAAACTTTAGAGAGAGGCGATTCGTTATCACTATGACAAAAAGCTATTTTTGAAAGTGTAAACCAAGTGGTATTCAGTTACAATAAGGAACCAGGTAAAAAGTGTGCACATGCGCAGCATGCGAACTTTATTATTGGACACCAGGTAATTTGACACGCTATTTGCGTGCGCTCCAGTTTTGTTAAAAAATAACGCATGCTAAGAACCAATGAGATTTGAGAATTTTATATATGATTATATTTGTTATCAGATTAGAGATGCTATAGAAAACAGATTGGCCACTAAAGTCAAAGTATTTTGCAAGACTTCTCCAAGTGAGAGGATTCAGCCCCTGTTGGATCTACTGGGAAAGCAGTTTGTGGAAAAATATCTATCTGATCTGAAATTGCTGCACAATAACCAGGTGAATTTTCAATAAAAGAAATAATATTTATTGAAGAGAATAAATAAGCTTCTGCCCTGAACAATAGTGTGGCGCTTATCTGAAATACTAAATATTATAAATACTAGTATTTAGTTTTATTTGAAAGATGAAATATTCATCATGTCACAAGCGGGCGACAAAGGAAATCTAAGTCCCTGACGGGAATCGAACCCACAACCTTCCAAACACTGGGCAGGTACATGTACTCCCCTCCACTGAGCTACGGGAACTCATGGTGAGCAAGGCCTACAGTAGTTAATGGCCTTGCTTTTGACTTTGGATAAAAATAATAGTAAGGTCGGGTTGTTGCTACATTTCATTGAAAAGATTTTTCTTTATGAAATTTTAATAAGTGCACCGTTGAAAATAATGTAAAAAAGTTAGTAACCATTGCAGCCTTTTTCCAGTGAATACTATAAGTCCTGGCTTCGTTGAACCAACAGTGTCTGATATATCTTGTCCATATGCATGATTTATACTCTTTTGTTTCCCAGTCAATAACTGTGAAGTAAGTTGTTGAATACATGACAATAAAGTTATAATCATATTATTTGCCTACATGGATAACCTTCACCTAATAATTATTGTGGGAGTAATTAATGACTGAACTAGTAACTCTCTATTAAGAATTAACTGTGAAATCAACAGGGCATTCCAGGTACACCTATCTCATCAGAATCCCATAAAGTAGAAGTACAGGCTTGGCTGAAAAACACACTTCAAGAGATAACAGGCAGCCTTGGGCTGCACTGGAGAGGTGAAGAAGATGCTGCCGTGTCTCGTGACATGTTGGAGTTTGTGGGGTTTACACAGCAAGTGGTGTACAGAGGGATGGAAAGGGAACTAGCAGCAGTGGAAACAAAACATGAACAATACCAAAAGGAAGTAAGCTCTACAAGTCAGAATGCAATTATTATACATGTATAATATATTATGTTCTAATGTGCAAGAGTGCCCAGTTCACTAGTCAGAATGATAATTATTAGTAATATGTACTTCAATAATAAAACTTAAAATCATTTGAATTCTTTTGTTTGCTTGCATCTACGTGTACTATAGACAGGGACGACTGTTCGATGTTGTTGTATCCATGGGTTATTACATGGACATCGAAAACTTTTTGCTCAATTTCAACTCGAAAAGTCACTTTTAACCATACTATTCTAAAGCTGGTTAAAAGACTGAATAGCCTCTGTCATCATTTCATAGTACATCCATGCACTAGATATACCACTCAGGCAGGTCATAAAGTTTTCACTTAAGTATCAAAAGTAATTCCTATAATAATGTTTATTTTGGTTTTACATTACAACTATGCATTCTTATAAAAACTCCTTCTACTTTCTAAACCAATCAGAAGTAAAACCAAAACCACTCTGTCTGATGCTCACACAAGTTTTCCTGTACTTCATGCTGGCATATTACTTCAAGTTTTGATTAGTTCACATGATTGCCTGCTGTGCCCTTTGTGATTGACTTTAGTGATTACTATGATAATAATATTTATTTATTGGTTCTGGTTTTACAACCTTCAACAGAAAAACCTCTTTCTAAACAGAACCTTGTATAACTACAATCTTGGACAAAACTGTTGAAACACTTAGCAAATTTCCACTTATTTAGTCAACAGAGTTCAGTTTTGCAACCCCCTCCCCCCCATTTCAATGTTGTTAATGCTTTTAGTGTTTTTAAAGTCTGTTGAACTGCAAACCTCAAGAAACAACATTGAGTAGGGGGGGGAGGGGGATAAGACATTTTAACCCGCTTGCAAGTCGGGACGTTTGTGGAAAATGCGTCAAATTTGTATGTTTCAACTAGTTTTGTCTAAGATTGTAGTACACTGTACATAATACATTATTATGGCAACACGGCATAGCACATTTTGCCAATGTAGGTTTTTTAACTTGTTTAACTTGACTTTTTGCTACCCAGCATCCATTTGACAGGAGACAACTAGGTGTTTTGGGAAACAGCCATCAAAGTGACACTCTTGGGAAAGCTGTGGCTGCTCTTCTAAAAAATCACCCTTCTCAGCTGGGCCGTATTTGTGAACAGCTCCAAGGACGGCAGCTGCCTAACTCACTGAGACACCTGATATGGTCTGTGAGACTTCAGAGGAAAGATGTGAACAGTACACTCTCTTCTAGAGACTTGGAAACCGAATTTGAGGACATCAACTCACAGTTTAAAACCTCCCTCTCATGGGGTTTAAAAGAGCTTGGTGTGTCAAGTGCCACCCACTCCCCAATAGCTGGGGTTATAAAGCATGCTGTTTCAGAAGCATACAAGTACAGGCCAGGTCTACACAGTGATCTTGTATCAGAGATGCAGATAAAACAAGCAGTGGAGACACTGAACGTGTTGTACGTTTACAACAGGACTTATGAGCCACAGTATGCCTTGCTGGTCTATCCACTGATTTTCACTTTTCAAAATGAATACTTAGAATCTGGTGGGTGACTGGTTCGTTATTTCTTTAACACAACATAGTATACTAGTCTTGCAATATTCAAGTTTCCTAACAGAAATGACTGTAGGTGATAAGTGATCGTCGCAGTGAATTTCCAATTTAAGCAATTGGAATGAAGAAGCCTGAAAAAAATCAGGGCTTCAACGGGATTCGAACCCGTGACCTCCACGATACTGGTGTGATGCTCTACCAACTGAGCAATGAAGCCACACATTGGGAGTAAGGTCAATATTTTATTGTGAGTTCTTATTTTCCTGTGAAAGGAGTGAAATGATGTAATTTCAGCCCTGAAGCCCTGATTTTTTTCAGGCTTCTTCATTCCAATTGCTTAAATTGGAAATTCACTGCGATGATCACTTATCACCTTCATATACATCCGCAGTTCTTATGTGAATTCTTTCATATACTATATGTCATTTCACTCCTTTCACGGGAAAATAAGAACTCACAATTGACCTCGCTCCCAATGTGTGGCTTCATAGCTCAGTTGGTAGAGCATCGCACCGGTATCGCAGAGGTCACAGGTTCGAATCCCGTTGAAGCCCTGATTTTTTTCAGGCTTCTTCATTCCAATTGCTTAAATTGGAAATTCACTGCGACAATCACTTATCACCTTCATATACATCTGCAGTTCTTATATGAATCCTTTCATATACTATACGTCAGAAATGATTGTTTTAATTACACCTGTTAACTGATTTAAGTGTTCTTCAATTAGTCAGTGTCTCAGGTCAAGCACCTTGTGACTGGCAAATTTTATAAGCATTTCATGTTGATCAGAAAATAATTGTTAGTATTGGAATATGACATGATTAGTATAATATTAGTTTATCAATATTAAATATTCACAATGTTGTGTACAATGTGCTAATTAGCCACTGTTCAGTGAAATGTGTGATTATATAATGGCCACAAATACACCATTGGAAACCTATTAACAGTGGTCAAGTTTTCTTAAAATTACTATACCAGTGTACCGATGCTAAAGATAGAGTGATATCACTGTGATACCATCAGGAGCTTTTGATCTCAACTTGAAAAAGTCAGCCTGACTTTTTCAAGTTCTGTCCTTGTGGTTTGGAAAAATTGATAAAAACTATTTACGGCCACCCTCTTCTTTAACAGTTTGCTAGATATCCTTCCCTTTACGTTGCAGGAGCATTTCCTGCATGGTTAAAAGTACTTACTAGTCATAATTTTGGTGTCTTTTTACTAAAAAAAAAAAAAAAAAAATGGCTGTGACAGTGTCCTTTTAAACTCATATATACATGTATCTCCATTGATAATATCCTGCTCTTTAATTTTCCAGGAGGATTAAGTGTGGCCCACAAGCTTGCAATTTCACTTCACCTTTTGCTCAAAAACTGTTTTCCAACAAGGCTGCAAATCTTCAGCATGGCCGATCATGTCATACAAAGACTGCAACATGAGGATGAAGAGCTGTGTAACTTCCTAATTGGTGAAACGAAAAAGAACATTACTTCCGACCCAAGAGAATTCCTTATGAACTTTATTCACACTGAAAAAGAGAAGGCAATGTTGGCAGAAAGACAAGCACTGGAAAGTTCTTTTGAATCATTGCCATCAGATGCTAAGGAGCTGCTCTTTCATCCAGTAATGTTTATTAGAAAGTGGATAGGGGAGGTACAGTGTGTGTATAATAGCGTATGATTAAGCTTGGCTATATTTTAGGTGTACAAATTAAAAAATCTTGTAAAAATTTCACAACAACAGGACAAGGCCCCTTACTCCCTCCAAAGAGTGAATGATTCCCCCCCCCCAACAAATTATGATTAGAAGACTAATACATGACTTGTATTATTAGTAATAGAAAATAGAAAATATAATTATATTTAAAAATTCCTACTTTAATTTTGAGGTGCCCACTTTATAAGTTACTTATTTGTTCTTTAAAAATCAGTGATGTACATCTGTACTCCATGACCCTCCAGGCAAAACTGTTTGGAGAAGTAAATGCTTTGTGAACTCGAGCATAAACAGGGGAAGACTGCATGGAGCTGATTGGCTGGCAATCTGTGAACATATGCAAGCTTATCTTTTCATTGACTGGTAAACATAGAGGGGGATATGAGTACATGTTTATGGATCAAAGAATGGGAAAACGATTGCCGGAAAAATACATCCACAGGGGGGTATAAGGTTTAATTTACATGCTACAGAACAGTGGCTAGATAAGCTCAGGCTGTATGAGCCACTCACTCACAAGCCCTAGGAATTTTTTTCCCTGCCAAAAAATTATGGTATTGCAAAAGTTGTTACGCATTGGCACACTGCTGTTACTTCGTTATAAATCACAAACATTTAACATTATATTCAATAAAGTTTTTGTCTGCACTGATCCACTAAAAGCAGAGCAGGTCTTTTGTTGTTAACTCCAGTTATACAAAACCACAGTAAAAGGGGAGAAAACTTTGATGCTTAAACTTTCCATTCCATTACCGACCATTACCCATGATCATTGGGCATGGAACTGAAGATCGTTTTTCATGCCATTTGAAATCCTAAGGCTGGACTCAGTCCATAAGAGGACTATAGATTGAGCTTTTATACATGTATTTATTTTGATACTTTGTTGTTTTTTGTTTTGCTCAGGGACTTGTTGGCATTCTTGGAGTTCATGCAGTAATGCTGGTATGGGATCAGTGCTTCATGTGTGGCTGGCAACCCAGTGTGATGGAGAATACATGTCTTGTCATACTGCAGCTTCTGAGAGGCCGTATCTTAGAAGCTGAAGGTTATGCTGGCATCAGATCAGTTTTGTTAGATCGGCCATCTGAGTTGTTCACTGTGGATGTTCAACAAGGGCTGTCATATCTGGGAAATGGTGGAGCATTAGGGGATGTTGGGTCACTAAGACTGTAAGTGGCATGTTGTCATGACTTAACTGTTGACCATTTTTAATAATTCCGTAACAGTGGTGTCCTCCTTATGATCATAGGACCAGTATCCCAGCAGGTTATGTGGTATAATTCACCCCCCTGAGAAATTGCATGCAATGTCATCTGATTCTTAGCCGACAGGGCATTGGCTTAGTGGGCTAAAATCAGGGAGTATTTTGTAAGATTAAACAGGATAACTGTTTTAATTGTCCAGATGTGAAAAATATTTTACAGCTAAAAGTACTATGCTATATTAATATATGAATTTAAGTGCTTTGTAAGACTTCAGATGAATCTTGGCAAATTCTGTATTATTGTATGAATATGTGATGTATGGATGATGCATAACAATGACATTTCTGACAATTATGTATTGAATATATCGTGATTTGGACATTGTAGAGCTTGCTGTATTTCTGCATGTGTTTCTGATTTATAATAAGCAAGAACAATATTGGGTGGGAGGGGTGGGGAGGGTGGGGGAGGGCAGGGGTGTAGAGCTGATTTGGTGCAAGAAGTATCATAGATCCAAGCAAATTAAATAAATTTAACATTGCTATTAAATAATTGTTTGTTTCTAGGCCTACCCAGCTACCTTCAATATCAGAACATGAAAGAATCATACCCAGCCCAGAACCCTCTGTGTCAGCATCCCATCATTCAGCAGTGACAAGACCTGTCAGTAGACGCTCTACTCCACGCACACCAGTACAAACTGAGCCTGCGGAATTGTGGGTAGAGAGTAGAGTGATATCACCTCCCACAGAAGTGACTACTAATCGGGACTCATTTGATGTGTATGTTGATGAAGTCAGATTTATCCCTGACAATGCTACCATTATCAAGGTGATTGAGAAAGAAAAAAAAACTCTGTATGGTCTGCATATTAACTATGCTGGGGGATGATTGTTGATAGCAAAGGGCCCGTTGTTGCCGGGTGCAAAGAAAACGGATTTTCAAGCTTGCTCTTTGGGCAAGTTGGAAGCATTACAAGTGTACTAGCCTGAATGGAAGGTCTTTCTCACTGGCTTTGCTTCATCTGCCAACCAAAAAGTCCAAAAATGTTACTTTCCCATTGGGCAAGTGATAGATTGTGTGGTTCCATACCCCCTCCGCTACAGAAGGGATATTTTCCTAAGGACCCCCCCGCACCGCTCTGGAATTTCCAATTAAGCTACATATTATTTCCTTAATGTTTTTGGCCTTGAACCCCTTCCCCCACGCCCAGAATTTCCAATCCCTTCTGTGGGGTGAGTACATGGACATTTTCTGGATCAGAATCACACATAAACAATAAAACTATAATCCACCAGCCTGACAAGAAAATCCACTAGTCCTGGGCTATCAGACAGAACTTACTTTGCGGACTGATTAAACCCAGTGTCTTCAAGATTGGCTACATGTGGGATATCAATATCCATGCTACTGTTTTATTCTTAACTGTTTTGTTTAATCTTTATTCCATTATCTTAGGTTACTGGCCGCATCTTGGACCCTTTTTGGAAGAATCCTAAAACTTTGGACATTCTAGACATTGAAGCATTTCCACTGCTCGATTCATCAGCACGGTCACCCAAATTCCACTATAAATACACTGTGAAAGTCCCTGCTGGTGGTATCACAGGAGAAGCCATGCTGCTGCTAAGAATCTATACTCTTGATGTTAACAGTGGAGAACTAATTGTTATTGGGAACAGCATTATCAGGGTCTTCACCAAAAATGAGAGTGATGAGGTACAGTGTGTGTACAGACTGTGTGTTTGCATTATCAGAGGCTGGATTTTGTACAGCCACTTAATTAGTCTCCTTCAAAGCCATTAATTGGGCTCCCCTACCAACGGCTGCTTAAACCAGAACCACATTGCTTTCCTCTTGTTTCGGCCCAGTTGCTTTGACACCTCTCAGCAAAAACGTGATAGTTGTTGTTAACCGAAAAGCTGCTATATTGCTTCAAATCTTGTGCTTAGATTCCTGTTGTACTTCGAATTATTTTTTTGGACATAAGGTTTCATATCAGACGTGTTTTATTTAGGTAAATCTTTGTTTTATTCAATGTCTGGTGTGTGTCAAATTCAAAAGGCGGCGAACTGCCGTCTGTTTGACGTTGCCGACGGTAGGGGCACGATAAGACACAACTTTCGATTGGTTTAGTCAGCGAGTTTTGGCGCGACTGGCTCAGAAAAATGTGAGCGAAGCTGTGATTGGCTAAACCATGGAAAGGAATGTGGTTCTGGTTTAAGCAGCCGTTGGTGGGGGAGGGAGCGTTGCATTACGAGCCAAAACAACGGCTGTGAAGGAGACTAACATCCACTCAGCTAATAACTTTATTTTGTTAGCCTACACACATGTACATGACTGTATGTTATAACCCACATGTCACACACTTGTCTGATACATGTACAGGCAAGTACAAGGTGCTTCACTCTGCACGCAGGTCAAAGTGGTTAGCCATTCTGGTTAGCTTAAACAACACATTGGTTGGCATCAGTAGCACTCCGGTTAGCTTACGGTTACTATAGGTAGCTTGCGGTTAGCCTTTGTTTATTGGGATAAGGGAATTCTGGCTTGCACAGTTCACATGGCTCAAGAGCCATGCGAGTAATGCAAGCCATTCAAGTAAGCCTAAATAACACATTGGTTGGCCTAAAAGCACTCCCGACCAGTTAGCCTAAATAGTACTCTGGCTAGCCTACAATAATTAATTATTAGTTAAGTAGCTTGCAGTTAGCCTTGTTATTGGGATTAGGGGTTTCTGGCTTGTATGGTTCGCTGGCTCGCTGGCTCGCTGGCTCTCTGGCTCGCATACACTTGGTCACTTCTGTACAGTGACTCAACTAACCAGATGCACATGAAGTGACTATTCTCTCTTGTAACATTTTAAGTATTTTGTTTCTAGTGGCTTCTAAATGCAGGAGGACATCAGCTGCCCCTGAGGCATATTCTTCCATCCACTGTGGCCAAACTAACAGAAGAAGCTTTTGCCAGTATAACTAAGATTCCAGTCACCTCGATTCTTGTCAGGCTTTTGCCATTCTCTGAGGTTGGTTTCGTTTCTTTGCCCACAGGGATAAAAGTAATTAGTAAATTTAAGATAATAATTAGTCCTAAAAGGGGATATTTGCATTGAACATAAATTATTTGGTAAATTTATTGTCTTGCAAAGGTGGCATAACATATTTGGATCAATTTTTCATTTGCTCAAGACCATGACTTGATTTCCGGTGTGACACTTCCTCTCTTATCTGATCCATTCAAGCAGCATGCCACAGAATTTTTTGCAATTTGCAATTTTTGGAGAGACACCTGTGGTCTTTGTTTGGTAACATAATTGTTTATTAGGGGTACAAAAAATGACTTAGTACAATGTTTTTTTTTTTGGCCTATAAGCATGTGATCCTCCAGCTCACACTCTGTATCACTCCAACCCCTAACCATAAAGTCTTGTGCATGACTGCAGATAACAATATTGAACTTTTTTCAGGAGTTCATAGATTCCCCTGGTTACTCTAGTGGATTCTATGCAAGTGATCAGTGCAAACCAAATGACTCAGAGTGGTGCATATTCAGAAGGTTCCAACACCATCAGGCATACCCTCCATCAGTAAGAGAAGCTGTGCTTGATGTCAAAGAAGGGGAAGCAGATCAAGACACTGAAGGTAAAATATGGACATATATTATTGCATTAAACTGGTAACTTTCAGTCAACATGCTTCCTTTTTTGTCACGCTTTAAGTTATGGCTAGAATTGTTCAGAGAGGAGATTTACCTTTTGGGTTCATATTATATCCATAAAATATCCATACCCCTCCCATGGAAGGTTTTTTCGTTCAATCCCCCCACCCCTCTGGAAATTCCAGTTAAGCCCCATACTTTCCTTTAAAAATTTTGGCTTTTGAGACCCCCTACCCCCTCGGAATTTCCATTGACTTTCCATTGGGTGGGTATGGATATTTTCTGGAACTAGAAAAGTCTACATGTTATTGTTGTGTTAAAATTCCATGAGTGTACTTCCTTTAAATTGCTGTCAGTGACACTGTGTGTTATTAATAAAAATAATACTTATTAATTGTTTTACTGAAAAATTTCAAGTGGGATCTTGGGGAAGTTTTTCATTTCATGTGCACCTAAAATTTATACAATGTAAGTGTTCATGAGACACTCAAGCGACTGAAAATTATTGATTTAATGTAGCTGTATAATATATTGCAGCTTTTCATCTTCTCTTTCTTCAGGCTTTGACTTAACAAATGATCAAGATGTTACTCAGTACTATCAACGAAGGACAAGCAAGCATTTACTGATGAGACAGCCAGCAAAGTCATTGGATCTTGTCGGAGTTGTGCAGTATGACCAAAAACAAGTAAGTTTATCTTTTGTTATGTAAGGCTGATTTTTCACACACTGGCATGAAAGGTGGGCAGTTATTATTTTTGTACACCAGCTACATGATACTACCTTGCTCTTACTTAACTACTTACAAAAGTTATTACAATATATAGATAGTTACATTAATTACATTTATTTATTATATACTTACATTAACTACATTACGCCATATACAATACGATTATTTACAAGAACGGTTGTGCTAGTTACAATACTTTATACAATACGAGGTGTTAATTTCCTACAAACAGCAACAAAAAGAAGAAGTGAGTAAGCCTTGAAGAAGAAGAAGAAAAACAGCCGCTATACTATACAGACATACATGTAAAAAAATTCCATTTGTTTTTAAATTCCTTGTCCTTCTCCCAAGGTGGGCAGTTCTTGTTGTCCGCCATTGTCTGGCAATCCCACCTGCCCAGCCTAGCGTTTTAGTTGTCCATGTTTCTTCCCGTATGAATTCAGATTTTTAATGTTGCATAGCAAGTTTATATTTTTGACTTCTATGTGTACGTACAGTTTACTGTCTAGGTTTTTTTGTGAACTTGTTATAATTGTAAGAATAAAGGTCAGGCTTGCTGTGGTCAGCTTGACATGGCTTCCATCAGTGGTGTGTGATTAATTATACTAAGTAAACATACATGCATTAAGCCTAATAATTGTCTGGAAATGTTTGGACAAGAAGCTGTAAGTTAATTTTAATGAGTCAAATTGCTAAATTAATACAGCTTCATGACAGTACATCAAACCATTGTTGGTTAATCGTTCTTTTATTAACCTGCGGCTTTGAACTTATTGTTTTGCATTTGCTTATAGAATTCCTTTTCTTGATAGGGTTTGTCATTGATGATTGAACAGGCATTTGGCCTCCCAAACACCAACTTTGTTAATGCCATTGTACATGTATCTCCTGGACATGACGTGCAAGGTAAACGAGCAACTGAAGAGGGACATGGTGGGGAAGAGAAGGCACTTGCAAGACGGCGTGACTTCAACAGCTACCAGAAGTTTCCCAAGTGGATAGACCCACCCATAGTAAGTACCACACCATGGAGAAGGTAAAACATTGTTCAAACCCTGGCCAAGTTCACTGCGCTTTGTTGGGAACGATACTTTTATTACTCTCATAGTGCCACTTTCCACCTTGGTGGGTACTGGCGAATTTTCTGATGGGAGGTAATCCTGCAGTGGATTAGCATCCTATTCAGGGAGAGTAGAAATACTCTTAGTTGCTTAATACTAAAGAAACCAGGATTATTACATCTGATGGGCTACTCGTCCTGAACACAGACTTAACTTATCTAACAAAAAAATCTCATCTGAACTGCTTGATGCTGCTGCAATGGGAGTTAGGTGACCGCCATATGGGCCACATCACCAGTTAGGCTCAAAAGGGATTTGACATTTTACCTGTCTTAGTGATTCTTACTGTGTTGTACAGGTGTTTCACCCTTTCAAAGATGATAGGACAGTTCTGATAATCAGACTATGCTCACTTGAAGCCTCTTACACCCCTCGTGTTGATGGAGCAGGACCAGGCTCTGTTGTGGGACCCAAGGGAAGAAGTTTGACTCTAGTGCCCTTTGCATGGACTGTTCTTCAGCTGTTCTCAAAGTAAGACGGTACAAACAAGATGTGTTTACAGATTATATATCATTTTAAAATAATAGTAATAATAATACTAATAATAATAATAATAATAATAATAATAATAAAAATTTGTAAAGTGCTAAAATTATAAAAATATTCTGATAAGTGCTTTAAAAGTGTAGAAAAATTTTATAAAATATTAAAACATTAACTATTAAAATAATATTAAGTTGACTTTCTGATATACTTCAATCATAAACAAGCAATTATTGCTTGTTTCAAAGGTTTTGATATGTGATAACACGGGTTTATAGAAATGGGGCTTATTACAGAGGTGGCATGTTATTGGTTAGGCTACATAATAATAGTAAGGAACAATAATAAGTAGTGTGTATGTGTACATGTGTACATGTTGTTGTTTTATTAACTTCAATAGTGTTAAGTTGACTTGCTTACTTGCTGTAAATTGCCATGATTTACCATTGAGGGGTGTGGTCTGGGGGGAGTATTTAACTGCCACTTTGAACCTCCACCTTAAATAATGGAGCCTCTTTACTGTAATCCTTTGTTTTCTTAATACTGTACATTTTGACATGTTTGTAGTATTTTGCAAGCTTCATACTGCATTTGACCTTTTTTTTAATCAACAGAGAGTATGTGAATGCTGGAGTTCATTACTTACCACTCTTTGAAGGATCTCCAAGTACAGTAAGTTACTGATAAGAAGTTAACTAACATTGTAGGCATTCAATGCATGCAAATAGCTATTGTAGCTGTTGCCCTAATTTGCACGCATTGCGTGCCTATGATACCACATAATATGTTAGGAAGAAAGCTTTAAATATGTATTTATTCATGGGCAATATATTCTACTTCCTTTTGATTTCACTTTGAGAGTCTCATCTTATTTTGGCTATAATTTTTTCTTTCCTTCCTCAAGACCTTCTTGGATTTTTTATCCAGTAATCCAGTGGACACTAGCTTGAGGGAAGCAATCAATCAACGTATCCACACTTTGCTGGTAAATGTAAAAAATATTTTTTTTATCTCAAATACCACATGCTGAAACAAAGATTCTTACGTAGTGTATGACAATCAGATGAAGGAACAGAAGAGGAAAAAACAGTTCTAGTCTAAGTCTCAGTTCTTCTCCACAGCAATTTGCCTGTACTTTGTACACCCACTAAGATTGCAGGAGGTACATAACTCATAGCTTCTCCTAATAAACATGATTGATTTTGTTTACAGGGCACCTCCTGTGTGGCTGTTCATCTTTGGGACGCACACTACTCACAAGAGGACTGTTTTCCATTACCTGTAAGCAGTTTACTCTTGCAATGTATTGTTTCAGTAATGGTTTCTTTTCTCCAAACGTTTTATTACATCCGAGGGGGAGGGGGAAGGGGGTGAACTCCCATACAACAGGGAAAGGGATGCTCATCAGAAAGTTTTAATTAAACCTTGAAATGAGACCAGCAGGGCATGGCTCAACCTTTACTATCCCTAAAAGAATCCTTTTTCCATGCCTGATCTGTTTAGATCGCCAACACAATACAGTAAAACCTCACTAACTCAAACTCCCAAGGGAAACATAAAACAGTTTTTTCAAGTTTCCTGTTAATTATAAATAATTCATCGAACTTTTATTGTTCTTCAAAATTGCAGATTATTTTGGTACACTTTTGAAACATTTTTAAGACCTTATACCAACTGTGCCTTTGGTTACAAATCTTTGCACAAATATCTTCAGGCTAATTGGTAAATCCTGTTATCAATAAAGATTCCAGCTAGTCAATCAGCTGCGTTTGAAAAAATAAAGTTTGAGTCAACAGGGTAAATTTGAGTCACATCAGTTCAGTCAAGGGAAAGCAAAATTAGTTTGGGTTAGTGGGGAGTTCAAGTTAACTGTGTTCGAGTTAGCAGGGTTCTACTGTATTATTAAATTATCATAATGGTTATTATTTTGTTACATACAGTGTTAATTTTGAAGAAAACAGTGGAAAGTGAACATAGATACAAGAAAACAAAGTAAATGTGTTTTTCTGTGTTCTTTTTTTCTCTCATAGCCCAATGAGGAACTTTTATCCCTTGGAAGACCAGCGCAATATAAGAAAACAATTCAGACAAAAACAGGGAAGTTGATATCTGATGTGGTACTACAAACCCTTACAAGGCAAGATCGAAAACAGGGGGTGGCAGGGAGCAGATACATCACTGAAAAAGACTACTACGAAGAGGCTATGAACAGCGTGTTTAATAACCTTTTGGTGAGAAAATAAATAAATAAATTGTTACACTATCACTAGTTTTGCACCATAACATGTCAACTTCATAAAATTATCTTTTTCTTTATAGGATGATGTTCTTCTTCAAAGTGGTCTGGGGCCATTGACATGACAGTATATTAAAGAAAAGGGTCAGACAAAAAAGTGGACCAAATGCAACACAAAAAAGATGAACTGAACTGTTGAAAGAGGTTTCAACAGCTTAACAGGTCAAAAGACTAACGGCAAAATACTTGTGAATATTGTGTTTGATCACGCGTGATCAACACAAAACTATGCAGTCCGGCCTCCTTGCAGTTACATTTTCATATTGCTGCGAGGCAACTGCTGTAAATGAAATCAGTTTGTATTATATTATAGAGAAAAAAGGCTGACCCACTGTGCAGTCTTGGTAATAATGTATAAATGTAAAAAAAAAATGACTGAGTGATTATTAATTATTGGTTGTATTGGAAGAACTGGCCTAGGTTGGTGAAACTGAGTTGCCTGTGCAATGAGCAGGGCCTTTTTGAGTCATCACAGATGGTGACTCTAATCTCTACATGTACATGTAGATATTCAAATTATGTGAGGCGTTTTCTTCTAATAATTGACAGTTTTGATCCTTTGAAAAACCTAACACTTGTCAGTTTCTTTTTGGAACCATTCTTTTCACTTGTAACAAAACATTCTTTTTCCCCCATGAATGGAAACAAGAACTGTGTGATGACTTTAATTTAAATAAAAATGTTGATCGTTCAAGCTTTATTTATCCTTGAGACCGAGATTAGCTTGGAAAAATGCTCCATCACCTTGAATAGCGGTCTGAAAATGATATAAACAAAACAAAACAAAACAAAAAAAACATCAAGAATGTAAAGCATTCTAAAGCCAATAAAATAGCCATACATAACCAAACATGAACATACAGTTTACTTAGACCAGATGTGCTCTGCTTATATTTTCTTGCATTGTGCATAAATCTGTTCAATAGATTGAATACATGTATTGTGTTTTAATCTGAGATCCTGTCTTGCAAGGGCTTGTGAATACAGGTGTCTGGTGTGTCTTTATATCTCTCTTTATTTGGAGGGGGAGGGGGGCAGGGTGGGGGGAAGTTTGTGGTCATCCTGGGTGCATCAGATTGAAAGGCTATTGTGATGAGTATACCACACCATAAAATATAATAATTAATATAGACTAACCAAGAAAAAACCACATGAATAAGATCCCATTTGAGTTCACAACTATTTCAAATCACGAAAAATGTGATCCTAGCTGCATATGGAGCATGCAGAAATCACATTAAATATTTAAAGTGGCTTTCATTTATTAACCAACCCTGTTGATAGCTTTATGCCTGTCTCTGCTTACAATCTCTTCTAGGATCTCACCAGTCCCTTTGACAAGCCTGTTGAAAAATACGCACACAGACAAAGTGATTAAGACACTGTTTGGGAAACTACAGACTGTATAAACACACTAAGAGACATAATTTTATCTTATTGATGATTAACTTTTAACTTGTTTTTGTCAGCTGTTTGCTTGATGCATGTAATCTGCTGTTAATCACTGTTACAAGACTAGTTAAAGTGCTGGCATGAACTGTAGCTACATGAACAGTCATTAATTTTACCTGTTTCGACCTGTCTCTGGGTCATACACTCTCCTAACCTGGGCTTGCTGTTTTTCATACTCTTCCTTTGTCATGGGGACCATGGCTCTTTTAAAAAGGATTCAAGATGCAATCATTACAGTTAACAGTAGAAATTCAATTGAACTCCCAAACTTGGTGGGTTCAATTTTCTACTAGCAGAAAATGAGGGCTTACATGTCTATGGTACTGATAGGGTTGCTTGTGTACCTTTCATGGTTGACAAATTTAATGTATGTTATGGTGCCAACACTGGCACCTGTAGTTATCATAGACTATTCCAACATTTGTAGCTATCACAGAATTTACCTCTTTTTCGGGACTGCATTAGATCCAGCAGGCTCAACTGAATGTGGGTCTCTTGATGTTTTACCTCCTGCTTAAAATGTAATTACAGAAAATCAGAAACAGCAATAAACAAAATAAGTTTATTTCATGTTGGACCCTCTTGTGCTTTAGAGCAATATTAATATTTCTGTACATAAAGTTTTTTTATAATTAATTCAAGTGCAATGGCAATGAACTGCATTGCAGTGCATTGCAAGATGCCATGCCACTAGGTCCGTTGTTGTGCAGTTGAAAAAAAAATGTTCCATTAATTTTATGATCCGACCCCCTTACGGATGAAAGTCCGATTTTCTGTTTCTTACTTGTCTTTTTCTTGAGAACCCCATCCAATGGGGAGCGGGTGGGAGTCGGGTAGTGAGTAGAACGGATACTCCAAAATCAGAAATCTGCTGGGAAACTGGAAACCAAGCAGTTCTGTGTGCTTGCAGTTAGTTCCACTCTGGGTTGTTTGCGGTTAGCTATTATTTCTTGGTGAGGGTAGCAGCAGTTTTCTGATATTTTTGGAGTGTCCATTCCAGTCACGACCCTGGGGGATGTGGTCACATAAATGTGAGCATGCTGAACTCATAGGTATAGTCTGGGTTCATGGGCACTGGTAAGAAAATTTAATGCTGGGGTAGCTGTACTATGGCCTAGGACCCATCCAGAGGGGAGTACAACTACAAGTACAGAAAAAATTCTGTTATGAAAAAATGGGACACTTTGGCCTGATGCACATT
Organism: Meandrina meandrites; assembly: GCA_963693305.1. Taxonomy (NCBI): domain Eukaryota; kingdom Metazoa; phylum Cnidaria; class Anthozoa; order Scleractinia; family Meandrinidae; genus Meandrina; species Meandrina meandrites. The sequence continues at coordinate 2,903,394 of OY855913.1, read as the reverse complement.
CAGGCAACATGAAACAGACGAGGGTCTTTTTCTTTACTCGTCCCCTCACATTTCTTACGCTACCAAAGAAGATGGCGTGACTATAGCGATTGTAGTCACGCCATCGTCTTCAAACTTGATATGCAAACCTTGTGTTCGATCAATGTTCGTGGCTTTGTTTTTATCAATACTTTTGACAGCAGCCTTTTCATCTTCTCTCGCCTTACGTCGTTTACGCTTTTTCTCTTTCTTTTCACGTTTCCTCTTCCGCTTTTCCTTCTTTCTCCTCGCTTTGTCTTTGTCTTTGCTTTTCTTTTTCTTTCTTGCGTGATCACTGCCGTCAGAACTCTCGCTGCTACTGTCACTTGTTGAACTACTCTCAATCTTTCTTACTTTTTCATGACTTGATTCCTTTTTTCGCCTCTCGTTTGCAACTTGTTGTGATTCTGAGTCTTTTCTGGAAGTTTTTCGTGACTTTCCTTCGTCTTCAGAATTTGTGTCAATCGAATCGCTATCGTGTTTTCTTTTTCTCCTTCTCTTGTCACTCATTTCTCTGTTAGCTTTTCAAATATTGCTGAAGTTTCTATTGCAGTTTCCTCTCGATTCTTGATGACACTGGGGACGCCATTTTGTTTCTCGAGTGCGAGAAGGGTCTGGGAAATAGCGTCCAGTCCTTTTATGGTCGTTAGTCAACATCCCTGAAACCCCCGGGCCGGGCTTGTCAGTGCAATTTTGTTCGGGTGCATTTAAAAGGTAAAGAAAATCGTTTGTTCGAGAGAACTGAAAACATTTACACTCAGCAGCTATTTTACTTTTACATATCGTTGCTGATGCTTTCACATCGTCTTGAATGATTTCCCCCGAAAAAACAGCTTCATACGTTGTGTATGCCTCACAGTCGGTTTGCTCAAAATGAGTGTGTAACAACATTTTACGGATAAATTAAGGGGGGTGACTCTTAACTACCAATTTGTTTATAAGGCAGGTTTCTAATTGCCATATTTTGGAAATCAGACCTCATACGGATAAGCTTTTTGCACGAGTTTGTTCTATTGAAGATTTATTGAAGATTCCTCCAAGAGTTTCAAGTGACGGCCTTATTTAACGTGACACGTGACCAGAACAGAAAAAACCCTAAAACTCAAACGGCGGATGGATTTTAAAATTAAAAAGAGCGTCAATAGATAAAGAACGTCCACATGCGTAATGTGACGTATCGTTTTTGTGAAATCCGCATTATTATAAGAGTTATGGCGTAATAAACACTCGTATTTACAGACTTTCAACAGTAAAGTTGCCTTTTTTTGAGTAAATGGTAAAAGCATACGCCAGATTCTAAAGACGGCAACGTTATCTCTGATTTGTAAAAGAAATCGGAACTTTACCTTGTTTCCTTGGAGTTTTAGGGATTTTAAATATTAACGCGCGGTTTGGGACTGGCAATAGTTTCGCACGCGCAAACGATTTATTTTTCAAAGCAGGTGTACCCCGAAATAAAATTCACCATTTAGCGTTACAAAAAGCTTCAAAATCGCTTGCTTCAAAATACAGTCGTCAGCAATCCCTTAGCAACTGTTCTGGATCTGTAGTTAAGAGTCTCCCCCCTTACTTAACATGGATATTTTTCCAGAACATTATATTTTCCCCTTTTTCATCGAGCTATTTGCTCTCTCCGGAACTGAATGTTACTTTATTTCTCTAAACAGATAATGCCGTTGGTCGCAGATCCGTGCATATTTTCACGGCAAATGGAATTTATTGTTTTTATATGGTAAAGATACACCCAAGTTCAAATATAACTATTTTATTCGGCTCCCTCAGTTTAGCACAAGCACAAGAAAAGCTGTTATATTATAATGTATATAGCGTATACTAAAATGCCTATTTTTCCATGAACGTTTGTCCACAATAGCAGGCATGCGATACAAACCACTTTTTTTACGAAAACGACCGAAATGAGCAGACAGTGACTTCTCTGATCAGAGTTCTCTGTTTTTTTCTGATGACAAGATAATAGTCTATGAAAATTTCTTACTGAGGTGATTTTACCACTTACATCCGGAGACTCGGTCCCATTCGCTTTTTAACAGTTTTGATGTAGGAAGGTTGAAAAACAGCGAGCACCTGGCAAGACAAGCTGTTAAATTTCGGTCTTAACCCAGTGGCGGATACAAAGCTACCCAAAGGGAGCCCCTTCACAGAATTTACCTCTTTTTCGGGACTGCATTAGATCCAGCAGGCTCAACTGAATGTGGGTCTCTTGATGTTTTACCTCCTGCTTAAAATGTAATTACAGAAAATCAGAAACAGCAATAAACAAAATAAGTTTATTTCATGTTGGACCCTCTTGTGCTTTAGAGCAATATTAATATTTCTGTACATAAAGTTTTTTTATAATTAATTCAAGTGCAATGGCAATGAACTGCATTGCAGTGCATTGCAAGATGCCATGCCACTAGGTCCGTTGTTGTGCAGTTGAAAAAAAAATGTTCCATTAATTTTATGATCCGACCCCCTTACGGATGAAAGTCCGATTTTCTGTTTCTTACTTGTCTTTTTCTTGAGAACCCCATCCAATGGGGAGCGGGTGGGAGTCGGGTAGTGAGTAGAACGGATACTCCAAAATCAGAAATCTGCTGGGAAACTGGAAACCAAGCAGTTCTGTGTGCTTGCAGTTAGTTCCACTCTGGGTTGTTTGCGGTTAGCTATTATTTCTTGGTGAGGGTAGCAGCAGTTTTCTGATATTTTTGGAGTGTCCATTCCAGTCACGACCCTGGGGGATGTGGTCACATAAATGTGAGCATGCTGAACTCATAGGTATAGTCTGGGTTCATGGGCACTGGTAAGAAAATTTAATGCTGGGGTAGCTGTACTATGGCCTAGGACCCATCCAGAGGGGAGTACAACTACAAGTACAGAAAAAATTCTGTTATGAAAAAATGGGACACTTTGGCCTGATGCACATTCAGGCAACATGAAACAGACGAGGGTCTTTTTCTTTACTCGTCCCCTCACATTTCTTACGCTACCAAAGAAGATGGCGTGACTATAGCGATTGTAGTCACGCCATCGTCTTCAAACTTGATATGCAAACCTTGTGTTCGATCAATGTTCGTGGCTTTGTTTTTATCAATACTTTTGACAGCAGCCTTTTCATCTTCTCTCGCCTTACGTCGTTTACGCTTTTTCTCTTTCTTTTCACGTTTCCTCTTCCGCTTTTCCTTCTTTCTCCTCGCTTTGTCTTTGTCTTTGCTTTTCTTTTTCTTTCTTGCGTGATCACTGCCGTCAGAACTCTCGCTGCTACTGTCACTTGTTGAACTACTCTCAATCTTTCTTACTTTTTCATGACTTGATTCCTTTTTTCGCCTCTCGTTTGCAACTTGTTGTGATTCTGAGTCTTTTCTGGAAGTTTTTCGTGACTTTCCTTCGTCTTCAGAATTTGTGTCAATCGAATCGCTATCGTGTTTTCTTTTTCTCCTTCTCTTGTCACTCATTTCTCTGTTAGCTTTTCAAATATTGCTGAAGTTTCTATTGCAGTTTCCTCTCGATTCTTGATGACACTGGGGACGCCATTTTGTTTCTCGAGTGCGAGAAGGGTCTGGGAAATAGCGTCCAGTCCTTTTATGGTCGTTAGTCAACATCCCTGAAACCCCCGGGCCGGGCTTGTCAGTGCAATTTTGTTCGGGTGCATTTAAAAGGTAAAGAAAATCGTTTGTTCGAGAGAACTGAAAACATTTACACTCAGCAGCTATTTTACTTTTACATATCGTTGCTGATGCTTTCACATCGTCTTGAATGATTTCCCCCGAAAAAACAGCTTCATACGTTGTGTATGCCTCACAGTCGGTTTGCTCAAAATGAGTGTGTAACAACATTTTACGGATAAATTAAGGGGGGTGACTCTTAACTACCAATTTGTTTATAAGGCAGGTTTCTAATTGCCATATTTTGGAAATCAGACCTCATACGGATAAGCTTTTTGCACGAGTTTGTTCTATTGAAGATTTATTGAAGATTCCTCCAAGAGTTTCAAGTGACGGCCTTATTTAACGTGACACGTGACCAGAACAGAAAAAACCCTAAAACTCAAACGGCGGATGGATTTTAAAATTAAAAAGAGCGTCAATAGATAAAGAACGTCCACATGCGTAATGTGACGTATCGTTTTTGTGAAATCCGCATTATTATAAGAGTTATGGCGTAATAAACACTCGTATTTACAGACTTTCAACAGTAAAGTTGCCTTTTTTTGAGTAAATGGTAAAAGCATACGCCAGATTCTAAAGACGGCAACGTTATCTCTGATTTGTAAAAGAAATCGGAACTTTACCTTGTTTCCTTGGAGTTTTAGGGATTTTAAATATTAACGCGCGGTTTGGGACTGGCAATAGTTTCGCACGCGCAAACGATTTATTTTTCAAAGCAGGTGTACCCCGAAATAAAATTCACCATTTAGCGTTACAAAAAGCTTCAAAATCGCTTGCTTCAAAATACAGTCGTCAGCAATCCCTTAGCAACTGTTCTGGATCTGTAGTTAAGAGTCTCCCCCCTTACTTAACATGGATATTTTTCCAGAACATTATATTTTCCCCTTTTTCATCGAGCTATTTGCTCTCTCCGGAACTGAATGTTACTTTATTTCTCTAAACAGATAATGCCGTTGGTCGCAGATCCGTGCATATTTTCACGGCAAATGGAATTTATTGTTTTTATATGGTAAAGATACACCCAAGTTCAAATATAACTATTTTATTCGGCTCCCTCAGTTTAGCACAAGCACAAGAAAAGCTGTTATATTATAATGTATATAGCGTATACTAAAATGCCTATTTTTCCATGAACGTTTGTCCACAATAGCAGGCATGCGATACAAACCACTTTTTTTACGAAAACGACCGAAATGAGCAGACAGTGACTTCTCTGATCAGAGTTCTCTGTTTTTTTCTGATGACAAGATAATAGTCTATGAAAATTTCTTACTGAGGTGATTTTACCACTTACATCCGGAGACTCGGTCCCATTCGCTTTTTAACAGTTTTGATGTAGGAAGGTTGAAAAACAGCGAGCACCTGGCAAGACAAGCTGTTAAATTTCGGTCTTAACCCAGTGGCGGATACAAAGCTACCCAAAGGGAGCCCCTTCTTGCTCAGGTAAGGGTTGTTGGGTGTGAGGCGGATGGACGGAGTGAAGGTGGGTACTTTCGTACTAGAGTAAGGGGAGATGCCGAATTTTCACCAAAGTGGGGAGTCCGTTAATCCGCAACTGTTAAGAAGGGAATAGAACTGGAGTCTGCTTAAATCTCCTCATAAGACAGTTCTTGTTTTCCAGCATACAGAACATTGACACTTTCCAACTTCTGATACTCGTGTGATGCAAATGGGTCCTCTTGCGAAGCTCTGGGAGCATTTTCAAAAGAAACATGAGTTGGCAACTCAGTTTCCTGTTCTTTCTTATTTGGAGAAAATCTTCTCTCCCGCCATTTCAACCAGAAAATGACGACAGAAACGATGACAAGAGCAAAACACAGAACTATCACCACTGGCAGTAGAATCAGTTTTTGATCTTCCCCTAAAATGAAACAAATACCAAAAAGAAAGTTATTCACTTGTAAACAGGCGGCTCGGAGTATTGCAAGGGATGCTAGGCCATCGGAGGGTGTTCCCAGTGTTTGTCTGATTCTGTTATGATTTACTTATACTTCTGGGTCGAAAGTGGCACTGCAAGAGTTAAGTCCCTTAATTACCCAAGAACACAACACAATGACCCCAGCCAGGGCTCGAACCAGGACTGCACGATCTGGAGTCCAACGCTTTAAGCCATAAACACCTCACAAAAATAAAATAGTCATAAATAAACACATTGGTACAGACTACCGAAGATTTACTTTGTTGATTTGATTATCAACTGAAAGTTGATAAAGAATGGTCAGATAATGGTAATTGAACTGTGTGGAGTGCAATTTGGTGTAAACTCATACGCGTGAATAAATCGCACTGCATTTTCCTGCGATTTGATTGGTTTCTTTCAAGCCTTAAAATCTGATTGTTTATTTTGTTTTGGTCTTCCTTTCTCATTGGCCAGCAAAAAGATGCGATTTAGAGAAAAAAGTGCGTGGACAAATCGCACTGCTGTGTACCAATCAGATTACAAGGATCATCAGAGATTTAAAAATGGATGAGTAATCAAGGAAATTATCCGCCGTAGCGCATTTTGAAAGGCTGACGTTTCGAGCATTTTCCCTTTGTCGATGCAAATATTTATTGATTATTAACCTCATTTACGTATTAACTTCAAGACTTAATCAACTGTTAAAAAAGTTTAAATTTTCCAGACATGAACTTTTACCTTTAATTTTTGTTGTTGTTGAAAAAGGCGCCGTACTTCCACTGTTTTCTGTTACATTCATCTCGAGCTCCACGCCGCCAGCCTCGTTCTCAACCTTGCACACGTACAACCCATAATCCCCTTTGCTTCTGGGATTGATCACAAGGACGTTGTTAATAATGGTGACGTCACTGCTGTTTAATAATCTGCCATCTTTTGTCCACGTGTATTTAAGAGGCTTTTCACCGGAGGCATGGCAGAACAAGGCACATTTGGTTTGTTGATCACATGAGGTAGTATCAGAAGAAAGATTTCGATCTATTCGAGGTAAATCTGCGAAAATAGAAAAATGTCACTTAATATGCGCAAGCTGAATGTGCGTTGCAAGGTGTTTTCATATAATTTTGCAGAATGGAGTGAGAACTACTGATATTCAAAGTAAATTGTTACATATTTTGGGGGACAATAAAACCGGCGATATTTCCACACCAAGGTGGCTCGATCGTTTCTTGATTTTGTGTACGTCTGTGAATAGAGAAAGTTCTGAAAAGTGTTTATAACACGTACTGCCCTGAGTAGAAACTGGAGGCTGTAAAACCAAATTATTGTTTAATTAACCAATAATGCCTATTATTTTACTCGAATCCGTTTGTCGTGAAAGTAAGGGTTCGTCTATATCATGCAAAGCCTAACTCGGAAGCACCTTGCTGTCCTTGAAGGCTTAAACCAACGGATGGCATGCTGGGACCGCCTTTAGCCCCATTAAGAATAGCATATACTCTGAAATAATAAACGGCAGAGCCATTTAGACCAGTCACAGTGGCGTAAGATGTCTCCACAATGCAGCGACCAGGAGAAATGCTAGTGGTGCACTCTGTGTTCCTCCATTCCTGGCTTTGATGAAGTTGTACTTCCAGCTTGTAAATTGTCGATGATAGCAAAATAGGTGTCCATCCAACAGTGATGGTGCTACTGGTGTGGTCCTTGAAGAAGGGTCGATCAAGAATGTCTGCATGCAAAATAACAAAAACAAAGAACACTGATTTAACATGCTCTGCCTCGCGAGTTTATATCAGTTTGTACCTACCAAGAATTCTTGTTTCCATGGCTTCTGACGTTGGACTAACGGTTCCTTTGGTCGGTTGAATCCTGAAGAAGTACACGCTAGATGGTTGTAACCCTTTTACAGTGGCCATGTTACCTTCTACCATACACGATCCAGCAACCATGCTCCCATAACACACCGCTTCTCTCCACCCTTGACTGTCATTGCCATGGATCTGTACCCGGTAACTCGGCGATTTGTTTGGATTCCATTTCAAACTGATGCTCTGTAAGCCACTTGAGATCATCCTTGGCTTTGTAATAGATGCCACTACAAGACAATTAAAGTCGGTGATGTTCATTTACGAAGGGAGGAAACTATTCTATGGTCATAGACAAATTCTGTTAGTGTGTCTAACTGCTAAATAATCGCGAATGTGTTTGCATGTTTCAAGGATCCGGGGACTTGTGTGCCACTTGGCACTGCAAACTGACTCTAAACGAAACTTGACCTCAGCCGCCCGATCACATGCCGGCAAAATTAAAACTTCGCTTTGCGATTTAGTAAGTAATAATCCTTTGACACTTTGAAATACCTTGTTGGCTGCAAACTACACTTGCATCTTCAATATGGTTACAGAAATTGTGACCCCATCCGCTGTGCCTGCATTCCGATAACGAGAACTCGCTACCCACACACTGTATGTAGCTGAGCCAGACCGCCCCTCCTTGACTAATTGTTCGGAACAGTTTCTCTAACGCGCTCTGGGATTCTTGGAGAGGATCACTTTTTGCCACGGCTTTCTCATATCCCATGTGACGGCAAGCCACGTTTGCGTCCCTCAGATCCCAGTGATAATTGCACACTGTTCCCCAAATTCCGTTGTGCAGAACTTCAACCCGCCCTCTGTATGACATGTATGAAGTATCCCTTTGATTAGCCAGCCGCACTAAAGAATACAAGAATCAAAATAATAATAACAAACAGCAAACAGAAAAAAAGACAAGAGAAAATGTCAGATGTTACTTAATTCGAAGAAACATTTGTAAAGACAAACTATACATCATTTAACGAAACGTTTTATAATTATGCTCTTCTTATACCTTTTATATACTCACTTATGCGCTTTTTATACTCACTTTCTCGCTTATATTCACTTCTCTCCTTCGCTTGGGGGAAGCAGGGATAGCACAGTGGTGAGGGCACTCGCTTCCCAACAATGTGGCCTTTATAAGTTATAAAGTGGGTTGAGTTTGTTGTTGGTTCTCTTCCGTTCTCCGAGGGTTTTTCTCCAGTTTTTCTCCCACCACAAAAACCAACACTTCTAAATTTCAATTCGATCGGGAATTCGGGGGCCACAGGTTTGTCAGTCGCAAGACTGTTTCGTGCTATCCTCGTTAAAGAAAGTAGATTTCATAATTGGCTTACAGTCTTGCCAAATTAAGCAAAGCGTACCCCCTAGAGTACATTAATGAATTGATTATTCGAAGTTTGAATCTGCTAGCAATTTCAAGAATGTATTCATGTTATTATTAATGGGAGCGCCGATCAATGTTCGAATCAGGATTTGGTTTCTGATCACAGCCACCCGAGAACATCAATCTTTTTCTCGCATTTGCAAAGGGCGAACATGGCGAAAATACAAAATACCTCTGGAAAAAAGTAATTCTCACTACGATGCACGATGACATACTCCAGTTTTGCTTGTTATCTACGAGTTTCTTCACAAATTTCGTAAATAACATAATTTTGTTGTGGGATCCAGCATCTACGCATGCGCTTGACAATAACATTAAGATGGGGTTAAGATGGGGCAAGAGGGCATTCCTAGCATCAACAAACTATTACCAGCTGAGGGCAAAAGGTAAATTATGTAAAGCCGGGCTGGACTCGTTTAGAACTAAAGGTGACTTGTCGATTCGTACCTTCTGGTCCAGTGCATACAACAGTCGCTTGTTTGTTGCTTGGGCAGCGTCGTTTTTTCCATCCGTCATGTGCACATACAAACAGTGCCCTTTCGTTCCCAACACAGCGCACATTATTAAGCCAAGCTGTGGTGTTGTCCAGGTCAGCAACGACTTGGCCGTGAGATGGATATGAGCCTGTGTAACCCATCATCCGGCAAACCACTTCAGCGTCTTGTCTGCTCCAATTGTTATCACACACCCATCCCCAGGTTCTGTTGAAGTAAACTTGTACCAGACCCTCTCGCGATGATGGTCCGTTTACTAAGCGAACTATATAAGGGACCAAAACAAGTTAAAGACGAAAATTAAGCTTGCTAATGCTCAACTGCTAGGGATAGTACGGTGTTTTCTATTCGCCACCTTATCATCAATCCATCAAGAGCGTCGACAACAGTACTTGCGAAAATGATAGAGACTCGCTTCTAAGGAAGTGACACGGTGATGGAAATAGACTAAGGAGCGATGGACAAACTCGGGAATCACCTTTTCCCGTCTTCGCTCTTCGCTCCCACGCGACACATAGCACTTCGCTCGCACGGGAACCTGGGAACGCTTGCTACGCAGGCTAATCAAGATTAAAACGTCCGAATCTATTGATACACTGCCAAAAAGCCCTATTTATCACATACTCATTTAAAACGAAATAAAGTTACCTGGCTGGTGGCAAACTGCACTTGCATCTTGGAAGTGATGTAAAGGGCACGAATCTATTCCCCATCCATTAAAGAAACAATCTGCGATTGAGCTCTCGTCGCCTGTGCATTGTACATGATTCATCCATATTACTCCTTTCCCTTTTCCAAACGCTGACCATGGACGAACTGCCGCTGCCCCGTCGAATCCCAGCTGGCGACAAACCACTCTGGCACTTTGAAGGTTCCACCAACTGTCACACACTGTTCCCCAGAGACCGCTGAAGAATATTTCAACTCGACCATGGAATGTAGAATCTCCACCAGACAATCGCACTGTTAAACAGATTGGTAAAGATGCTTTACTCGTGATTTAATGGATTGAGATTCAGAGATAAAGGTAGAACTAAGCCATATCCTCGTGCTGTGTTGATTGCACCGACAGCATTAATAACTTTCGTGGAAGAAACATTTCGTTGAGATATTCTTAAAACAATTTCCACATGCATGTAAAAGACAACAAACATAAGATCCTTGTGACAAGACCCCTTTCTATAATTTCAAAGTGTTTTAAAACATTATTGATAGATAATTGCCACTCCATTATTTCTTCCACCATTTTACTGTATTGTCGCTTTTTAATGTTTTTATGCGTTATTTAACAGCACTGAGCAAGAAACAGTCGCCATGCGCTAATTGATTTTTGATTTGAAATAAGGTCCACCCGAAAAAAGGCCCTAAAAACACACCCCCTCGGACTTAAAGAGGACTTTAGTTTTACGGTGTTCTCGCTAAGTAGTTTTCTTCTTCAATTAGCGTTTAATGTGACTTAGAGGGATGGTAGTGGCAACAACAGTCGGATAACATTGATCAATGTGTCATGGAGAAAGGTGTATACGCAGTATAAAGTGTATCCAGGAGAAAGAGGATAGAAGTGATTATCCCACGCAATTTTTCGCTAAAACTGTTTACGTTAATACCTTGGGGTGCAATGCATCTTACACCAGCGTTTTCGTTCAGACAGCTATGAGGTCCCCAGCCATCATGGGTGCAAGAAAAGAGCGAATTCTCGTTTCCAGCGCATCGGGGATCGTTCAACCACTTTGATCCTTTTCTGTCGTCTCTAACAGTGCCTGCATAGAACGTAGAAGAGCCCGTGTAACCAAGTTCTCTACAAACCACATCAGCGTCTTGCTTGTTCCACTGGTCATCGCAGACCCAGCCCCATGTCTTGTTGTAATAAACTTGCACCAGTCCATCTCTTCCTGATGGTCCACCAGCCAAACGAACTGCAAATTAAAAAATTCAACCGGAAAAGAGAGAGTACGCAAAATTGTTACCTGTGAATTTTTTACATTGCATCTAATTTTCACTGGCCTTCTTCGTTATTTATAAGAAACACGACTAAACCAGATTACATATATACCTGGAGTTATGAAAACCAGGTCAAAGAAAAGTGTCCTCGGTCTCTTTGTGGCAATGTATCTTGGGGTCTGAATAGGCTTACAACAGGGCCGAGAAACCAAAAAAAAAAAATGATGAACAGCGCGAGAGGATTTATAAGTGGGAGGAGAAGAAAAAACTGACATTCCTTTTAGTTTTTATATCGTCTACTTTGGCGAGAACTGAAGACTGAAAGCGTTTACGACGATTTTTGCACAAAGCAGTCAAAATAGCGTTAACCACGTTTTGAACCTTCAGACATATACAGCTACAGCTATTTCGTTGTCAGAAAAAAAGCACCAAAGTGCACACAACAGGACCGAAAGGAAGTCTGGGTATTCACTAGAATTTTGCATATGAAAAAGTTTGTATTTTTGCACGTGAAGAATTTGTTTTTCGTCTTAGCAGGCCTTTACCTGTAGCTTTGATTCTTATTGTTACGTGTTTGAGTTAGGAAAATTCTTCAAAACTTCAGCGTGGCTAAATGCGCCTTGTTTCCTCATGTCTGTCTTGTCGTTATATCTCATTAATATTCACATTCAGCTCGTGCAGTCACTCTATCCTTCTACCCACACTACCTCTCGGCCTTGTCATACGTACTTGTATGCTTTTTTCCTACTATATTTCTAGAAACAGCTTTATACATGTAAACCAATATGCCTTCGTTAACACATATTTAAGGGAACCTGCTGTATATAGAACAATATACGAAGAATTTATTTTGCTAAAGCTATTTAAACATCTCACTATATAATTTTGGCATTTTGGTCCTACATTTTCAGTTGCCCTACCTGCCGGATTGCAAACAGCACTTGCATCGCTGCTGTGAGAACAGTCAGTTATCCCCCATCCTTCATGTTCACACTCCGTTATGGCACTCTCATTTCCTACACATTGCACGTTATTCATCCATATTTTCCCTGTTCCTTCTCCAAACGAAGCTTTCCCAGGCGCTGCCTTGGCTCCGTCGTACCCCAATTGACGGCAAACAATATTTGCGTCCTCTAGATCCCAGTCAGTATCACACAGTGTTCCCCAGTCTCCTTTGTGCATCACTTCTACACGGCCCTGGGAGGCTATGGCTCCATCGCTGATTAGTCGAACTTGTGCTAAAAACGAGAACGAAGTTGTGGAAAAAAAAACAACTCTCAAGATTTTCTATAATTGTTAAAATTATAGTTTTTAAAAAATTAACCGGTGTCTGTCTATTTCCTCTCACCAAAAGATAACTTTTGACTCGAACCAATCTTGTTGTCTTTTATTTAACTGTTGCATGTCGAATTAACTAATTTCGAACTTAATTCTTACCTTTATCCTCTGCTTTCAGTGTCAACAACAGAACACCTTGAAAACAAAATAAATCAGAGTAAATCAGAAGCTTCAAATACCGTCATCTCTGTTAAAAAGTAGTTAAACAAAACCAGCACAAAAAAAGAAAAAATCTCGATACTTTCCAACTTTCTACCTTGTACTAGAAATATAGCTACACTTATGCTCATGTCCAAAGAGTTGAGCGACAGTAAATGTCATTTGTCTTGGTGGATGTCAGACTTCGGAGTTAATGCGGCTTCTCTGTACAGTTTAGAATTAAATTGTACCACCGATGAAAAAGAAATAAGCCGAGCTTAAACACAGCGCTTTAAGATTTCCATTCTCGCTTAAAGCAGTCTAATATAATAAAACATTTTGAAAACTTTCCAGTTCCTTTTCAATACGCTGTTGCTGAAACCCCAAGGCCTAAACACTTTTCTTGCCAGTTTTTCCATTGAAAAGCACAAACGCCATAGAAGGGAATGAATACGTATACTTGGGTCCAAAACGGTTTAATGCTAATTAGTACCGAAACATTTGAAGCATTTTTAACTGCGAATAAGCTTTAAGACACTTTTCGTTCCCGGAGGAGGAGGAGGAGAAGGAGGAGGAGGAGGAGGAGGAGGAGGAGGAGGAGGAGGAGGAGGAGGAGGAGGAGGAGGAGGAGAAGTTGGAGGCGAGAGGGGGTAGGGGGGGGGAGGGTACTCGCAATGTTTTAATACACAGAGGCGCCGCGCCGAGGGCTAAACCGTTACCCTTTCATATACCAATTTCGACAGAATAGATAAACGTTTGGTATACCTTCGGTAGGAAAATAAAATCTAAAACCCCTTTCACAAACCTACAGATCAAAGCGATACTGTATCTCTTCTCTCAATTTTTCATTTGAATAACTTCTTAAATGACAGTTTAACCTACCACTTTCTATACTCAAGAACACGAAATCGTTTCCGTTTTACATACCTACAGCCTGAATAAGGTACCCCTTTCGGGTGGAGCCACCCCGTATCAGTAGTCCATTATAGGGAGTGCCCCCCCCCCCCCCCCCTTGTCCAAGTTCATTTATAGAAAAACTAATGCATTTTTATTTATAACTGTAGTTGCATACTTTCAGTTGTACTGTTCCTGCGACAAGCTGAAGGCATGATGATTGGATATTTCCAGTGACAGGTGACATTTCATAACAGTGATGGCTGATTTAAACAAAACAACAAAATCTTCGTGTGTTTATTAGCCTCCTCCGTGATTTCTTTAACCACGAATGCCTTTTCACAAAAGTAGAATCAGTGACAAACATCTCAAATCCCGCCTTGTTTTGAAAGACTTACTCTGTGCAATAACATGTGTGTGACGAGCACTGACTGCAAGTACTAAGTCTGACAGGTGTGATCATTATTATTATTATTCAACAACTTCGCGCAATGCCCATATGTGGTCAGAAAGCCATTGTTATCCGTCATCTGTACATAACAGATATCCTGCGATATACGTAGGTTGCCAAGATTGTCCGAAATCTTGCAAAGCGCTGAACAACCCCAGTCTTTCTCGCCGTAAAATCCGTTTCGTCGACAATTTGTTGAATAATAAAACAATTATCCTGCTCAATATTGCGGAATATCGTCTGATTTTTAGGCGATATTCCGCGCGATTTCGCCTGTACATACTGCGAAACTGGCAAAGAACCCTTTTTGTATCTATTTTTGGAAAGCAAAATGTTTTACTAAAGCCTTGCTCTTTCGTGTGCAAGTGTTCATGGTTGACGAGGTTGTTCGTGTTTGCGGTTTGGTCAGTTGGTTGATCAACTTTCCAACCGGCGCCCAACTCGGGTAAAAGTTAATTTACGTTTCTCAGTAAAACACTCTTCCACTGAAGTGTTGAAACAGTTGATTAGTACTATTCGACAATCTTGTTTACCAAATCAACCTAAAACGGTTTTATTCAATTAAATACGAGTAGACGTGACAAACCCAACCAATTCCAGGGCCGTATGCAGCGGGGAAGGGGGGGAGGTGCGATGGGTGCGTCCGCTCCCCCACACGCACCGCAAAGGTCCGCTTAATCTGAGAGGGAGGATTCAAAGGTTGTCTGAATGCAGGAAAAATGGATTTCAACAACTTGATTTTTTAAAATTTCCCGGGGAAATATAGCCCCAGATCCTCCCGGTGCTCGGACCCACCCAAGAAAAATCCTGCCTACGGCCCTGAATTCCATTATTTCAATCCCAATTCCTGCATGTATTCATTTCCTCCTTTCTGCGTTCTCCTAAACGACTACTGCAAAGACAGTTACATAACGATTGACCTTTATTTCTACTCTCATCAAAAGAGTGCATTCGAATCGTGTCGAAATTTTAACGGCATTTTCGATCTCTTTGTTTGGACGAACCCGTCTGCTTTGCAAGCCGGGTTGTCAAAAGGAAAAGAAATTTATAATTGGGCAGTGTGTTTAGACCTGCATGAAACGCATCAGTTTGCCATTCTTGACTAAGGCTAGCCACAGACTTTTGTTATAGTTTCGAAATTGGAGCGGAGAAATTTCTCACTGCCATAAGTTTTTCAAAGCAGCGACCTCGATGTCAGTCTTAAACACACTTGAGCAATCAGCGAAATCTTGAGATCTTCGGTTTTCGTCGTCTTCAACTTTTTGAATATCGATTCTTGCGTAAAGAACCTGTAGAAATCAGGATCTCGATCTTCGTCGATGTTTGGCCAATAGCACATCAAATCCCTCAGACGGATCACTGGCATAGAATCCGCCATCTTGATCGACATGAAGAAAACGCTAACGGTGGCTTTCTCACCAGCTTTCATTTTAGTAATCACAATTAAACCACCACTGTTTGTTTATATCATGTTTTACTTGAGGCAAAGTTTTTTCCTCTTTTAAGGTTGAACCGCCTGCTCTTGTCCAGTTTCTGGCGTTGGGGACACTTGCTGTACAGTCACTCTACGACCTTTTCGTTTTGAACAAGGACAACCATATTGTCTCATGTAAAGAAAAAAATCCACAGTATACAGGATCCATGATAGAAAGCCAAATACCTGGAAAGAAAAAAAAAATACTCAGTTGATATTATCATAGCTGAGAACTGGAAAACACGTCTATTGCGCGTTTTGTTTGGTTGGGAGATAAAGTCGATAAAGTGAAGGGTGTCACCTACAAAATGTAATCTAATCCTATCCTAACTAAACTTATTGAAAGGTCTTTTACAGCACTCGTGAGCGAAAGTGGCCACTTACGCGCGGCTAACAAAGTTTGATAAACGTTGAAGTACGGTAAAAACCCGCATATAGGAACATGTGGATTAAGAACACCCAGGCTGAAATTTGGTAAAAAGGAGCACATATAGAAGAACACATTCGGCCTGAAAAATAAAAAATTGTTCTTATATATAAAACCTCTTCCCTTTTACATAAGGAGCATGCAGTGTCTGTAACCTCACTATGGCATAAATTATTGTAAGGAAATAATTGAGAATTAATTAATTTAAGTATTGTGTTGCCCACTCTTATTTCATTAGAGTCTAGTATGTCCCTTGCAGTTAAAAATAAGAACACTTAAGAACACTTTCAACCTGATTTTGCATTAAATACCCGACATATAAGAACCCAATAAGCCTGAATTCCAAAAATGGGTGTTCTTATATGCGCGTTTTTACTGTATTACTGCTGCATGCGGAAACAACCCATGTCCACCCCGTCCGCCGATGCATGCATCATCCCAGTAACGAAACTGACTGAAAGTATTTGAAACTGATTATAAGTATTTGAAACTAATTGCTAATGAAACCTATATAGAAAATAATGTCTTTTATGGTAATAATCTGTGGCCCTTGAATTCTCGATCGAATTGGAATTTAGAAGTGTTGGCTTTTGTGGAGGGAGGAAAATCGGAGAACCCGGGCCGGAGAAAACCCTCGGAGCGCGCCGGAGCAGGGACGAGAACGAACCAACAACAAACTCAACCCACATATGACGCCAGGTCCGGGAATCTAACCCGAGCCACATTGGTGGGAAGTGAGTTCTCTCACCACTTCACCATCCCTGCTCCTCAGAACGAAGTGGATCCGTGGATATACAATCGATTCATTACTTGACTTACTTGACTTCATTACTTAATGCACATATTCTCCAGTGCATACCCTAAATGCACTATGAGCTTTTCAGAACACCGTGCCGTCACGTGACAGCTGGGTGCTCTGCAGTCAAGCCGTAATAACTTACCGTGGCAATGTTTATCTTACTGCAATGAACACATTTTCCCCGGAATGGCGTATGATGATAAGAATCACCCAGCTTAGCTGCCTCGCTTGCGAGTAAACTTGACGATGTCAACAACGTAACAGCGGTTACTAGTGTGAAAATAGCCATCTGTGCATAGCAGATAAGGCTTGATGAGAACATCGTACAACAAAGCAAACGTTGCAATTAAGAATAAAGTTGTACAGTTTCATTGTATACTATCAGGGGAAATTACTGGTGAATTTCTGAAGTGGAAAATAAAATCTTAAGCTAGAGCTGCTTGGTTTTCGAAAGTGGCACTTAATCTCATGGATTCAAATCACACCGATCAAATAAATGAGACCTTTTAAGAAAACTCGTGATGTTTCAGTGAGAGATATGGTGACCGATCGAATAGGAAGTACTCTAAATAGAGAAAGGTCCGGATCTATGCCTGATGTGTGTACTTGCGTAGTGAACAGTTTACTATCACGGTGTCTCTCTCCACCAAGGAGAAGAAGGATATCAACAAAAATCCTAGGGATAATTTGCTCTGAATTAGCATCTCTTACCAGGGATATAGATACCCATAGGTACTTAATTTCCACGAAAACTGCCAGCAAGTGCTCGCACTTATTGTAACGAGCCATTGTAGCACGGACTACACTGCACGGACTACACTGTACATGACGCCAAGGCCTGGAAGGCAAGACGCTCATTATTGAACGTTAAATTAGTTTCCAGCTACTTTTTGTATCACTTACAAAGATATTCCAATTTTTGGTGGATCTCGTAATTTTATGCTGAAGGTCGAAGACTATTGTAAGGAACAGAATCAATGTTGCAAAATACGCCACGCCCGTAGTGACGAAAAACACAGTGTCAGTTACTGTTGTCTTGGCAACCAACTTCACGTAATGCAGCAGTGCACCAAAACAAGTTGCAAGGCTCACCTGCCAAAGAAAGAATGAAACCATCATCAATGTATAATTTCTCCCATTAATATCACTTCACTGTCGAGGACACGTGATGAGAATTTCAAATAACAAAAATCAATCGGATCATGTTTTAGGGAGCTTTGTAGAACAAGAATTGCTCATCGTGGTAAGATATAACAAAGCGTTTAACTGGTTATCTCATTTAAGATGACTACGCGAACCTTATCATTTGACGGTGGTGATTTTATACGTACCATCTCGGTTATTTGTGTAATTCCGGAATATGATTTGACAAAATCCTTGTTAAAGCTACGACGTAAATTCCACCTACGCTTTTGGGATAACAAAGATGGCGAATTCCCTTCCATACCAGCTGAAAAACAAAGTTCACAGAGACACGCAAATTAACAAGAACGTTCAATTTTAACGGAAGTTTTAGTTGTTACGTTTAGTTGTAACAGCTTATATGAAAAACAAAGTTCATAGAGACACGCAAATTAACAAGTAAGAACGTTCAATTGTAACGGAAGTTTTAGTTGTTACGTTTAGTTGTAACAGCTTATTGACCGCATGGGTGTGACAGATAAGGAAATATGTCACTCGTGTCCTTGTCGGACGTCTTTTTCGGACCCGCTCACGTTCGACACTACGTACGTCAGTTCGCGCTATCAGTTTTTTATAAGACTGCGTCATCAGGGCTGTACATGCAAGCTTTACACTACACCACTTCCCTACTGATATTTAATCGTATCTTTCGTTCCTTTCTATATGGATGCGCGCAGAAATAATTGTCAGTGCTCGGGTTATATTTTGTAAAGATACATGTTGACCGACTAAAACAGCCATGTTAAATACGTTCGTTTCTTACGTCTGTTTAATGTTATTTTGGTTGAAACATCTGCTTTCGCATAGTCACGGTTTGGTATAAAAGGAGCACGGTCTGATTACTGCAAAGGCCTACCTTCCGTTGCTATGCATTAAACAAGCCATGTCCAAAGAGAAATATCTCTCATCTTCAGACTGCAGGGTTTACAGTACTCTAGGACATTTGTAAAAAAAATAACAAATACGAAGTCAAGGTATTAATAACATAGAGTTGTGAGATGTATTTACCAAGGACTAACAACAAGACTACCCGAAGTCAAACATATATTGTAAATTCTACGCGACTTATCGATTTGTTACGTAATTACTAAATTACCTTAATTAAGTCGTCGCTGAAGAATGGTAATCTTTAATAGGTATACTCATGCAAAATTTGTACACAAACTATCTTTCGTAAGCCTTTCCTCTTATAGGAAAGTTCAAAGACAGCTACCGTTACTCAGCAAAGTTTTGCCCAGACATTGCATAAGTAGGGAAATAATTCTCCGAGAATTAATAAGCCAGCAATCTTCATCAGAGTACGGTTGCCAAGCAACCCGCAGTTATCTTTTGGCTCCAAGCTGGCTGCGCCTGGTGTTAAGATTTAGAATCAGGTGGTGTTTTCTGTCGTTATATTGTGCCGGTTTTATTCATCTGACAATGCGAACCAAAAATTTTTTTGCCTTAAAAATAAAACTTAACGATCTTACTCTCTTGTTGCTTGCTTACTGCCGTTCTTGAAAGTCACTTACTGATTAATACTCTACCCTCGCAATAAACAGTTAAAATTAACGGGGCTTCTCGCTCAGGAAAAAATGAATGTGTTCATGTTTTGCGGACTCGCTTTATGGGCAGAACTTAGCATAATAATTTAAAACATCCTCCCAGACGTTCAGTTTCTAATTCAGCTGACTCAACAGATGCAAGAAATGTTTAGTAGAAAAGAAAAAGACGATCTTTGTGCGGTATTGACATAAATATTTTTCCTATTATAAATAATCAATTGAAGCGCGTAATATTCGAAAATGTATATCTCACTTTTGTTTTTAGTATCACGAAGTGCACTTTCACGATATACGTAAATTGTAGGATTTTAAACACAGCGGATGTTAAATTTGAAAGGTGGAAGAATTCTGGAAACCGCACCATCGTAAAATCTACTTCAAATGTGTCTCGATTTTTTTATGGTTTACGTTTTTTTCGAGTTGAGAAGGATCGATTTGATGCAGTAGAAATTATTCAATATTTTCGATTTATACGAACTGTGAAGACAAAACGACTTTTAATTTTGAGCTGTCACAATGATAATTGAATGCATGTTGGTGTTTGCGTGCTTGGTTTTGCACGGTAACTAAAAAATTGTAAGCTAACAATTTTATTTTTCATCGTAGACGTTTAGCTATATCAATCCAGCACGCTTTAAGTTTTATAAAATCAACGAATCACAAGCATAATCGACCAGCAACGGAGCCTAGAAATCAAAATCGATGCAAATAAATTGGCAAACGGCAACGCTTCGTTTGGCCGGCTTCTCAAGTCGAAGATACACTCACGTCACTTATTTAGTTTGTAACAGAGTGAGATTATAGTTTTGATATTTTCGAGATCCATCGAATAAAAGCAAAATTCTCCTTCGCCTTACCAGAAACTTGCTTCATCTGGCTGGATAAGGGGAAATATTCCAGCCATTTTATCGTCTCGTCGTTGTTTCCTGTAAGATTCCTCGTATTCTTATGGACTTTTCACCTGCCGTTTTCATTGTTGATAAATTTACAGTGTTAGCAAATAGTCGTGGAAGTCAGCCAGTAGGCGATGTCAAAGCGGGGAGACAAAAACAGAATCTAAGTGGTCTGACTTCGATCAAGCAGGGCGACAAAAGAGACAGCATGCTGGCATAATAAATTTATTAATTTCTTTCGTAGTTCAGAATCTTCTAGAAGCAAATTAATATAAAATAATAACAAGTGAAACTTAAACTGTACGTGTATAAACCTGTTTAGTAGTTACCTGTATGGAATGTTTTTTTGAAATTAAATTTCTTTTCAATACCTTTTTATCTCAATCGAATAGCGGAACATTAAACTGATAACAGCTTAGATTGATGGAAACGCCTGCTTATTCACATTTTAAAAAATAAACTTCAGCCCCAGATAACACGCACTAATAACAGCCAAGAAATAATCAGAATAATAATATGTTTAGCCGTTTGTTTGCTTTAAAGGGATTAGTTTTGTCACAAAAAATAACGAGTGAAGAAACTTATGATGTGGCTTGAAGTGAATGACAATTACCCAAGGAAAGGCAGATTTGTAGTGAATCCTGACACTGCTATAGTATTTTTCAGTTTATTCCAAATTCAGCAGCTGCTTTAAATTTGGGTTTTAGTTAACAATTTTATGTTGGTACTTGTTAGAAGCAAAAGCACTGGATAACAATTGACGTTAAATTCAGCGCAGCGTTTGTTTTCTTATTGATAATAAACTACGTCATTAGATGAATGGACTACATACACTTTGACAAGGTTATGACACAGTTCATAATCAAGAACGGGACAGTAAGAGTTGCATAAGAAACTAGAAAGCATCCTGAGCGCGCACTCAAAGCCGTACTTCTAACTTGATAGAAACACACAACTACCACGAGCTGTTGCTCATTAAAGCGGATTCCTGCCAAGTGCGAACAATAAAACCTAAACAGGCAAGGCTTGGTATAGGCTTGTTGTTTTTTGTTACAGAAGAGAAATAAATGACTCTTATATCACCCATTTTCGACTAACGTATCATATTGCTGCATGATCGCTCTAGGTTAAGTTTTATATTAGTTATAGTCGGCATAATTCTGCCTTTATTTTACATAGAAACAAATTTTAAAAACAAATTTTGTCCGAAGTCACACTTGACATTTAAGTGACCTTGTTTAAATTACGGTCACGAGGAACGAAATTAAACGCACGCTCCACGGCAATAACGAGTTTCTGTGGGACATTTATCTAATAAAACTTAAAATGTAATAACACTCATCGTTGGAGCAATTGTACCAGAATTGATCAGCTTTATCTGACAAAACGTTATGCGTCGCTGAACAGCATTGGACGAGAGCAGGAGTTGTTTGCTGTTGGCTGTTGTCAAGATACCAGTGGAAATGGAGTTTTACACGACTTACGTAGCGAGAGAAGCTTCTCTGACAGTTGCAAGGCGCATAACAGGGCTAGAAAAATCTGGTATGGATTGTCGATTGGTTTTCGCGCCTAAATACTGTCAGTACTGTATGCGTGACTCTCACCCAAACGTATCACAGGCTCCCGCAGCCAAGGTATAAAGAGACAGGAAGCTCTTAAGTAAAGCTTTGGACGACACGGCATGGGAACGAATGAAAATTAACCTGTGAGAGCAACTCTTCAAAGACTACCAAATGTGCTCTTGTAGATCATTTTTTGACTCCCGGGTCTGACAAGACAGTTTATGAGCCTTATAAATGGTTATTACATAACGCTATAATGGACGTTTTGCAAAGAATTAAGATCTAGTGTGAAACTAACTTTGATCATTGAAGTTAGTTCTCAAATATTCAATTTCTTCTCAGGTTCCCCCCTGCAGCATGTTGTTAGTTTGCCTCCACTGAATTCGCCGGGAACCATTCTTCCACATGCGTGAAGATAGATAACTGATCTCCGAATGTGTCTTTCCCGACTTGTCCAAGAACACAGCAAAATGTCGCAAGCCAGATCGAACTTAGCCAGTTCCAGAGTTGTTCGGTTATCTGGGGAGCAGCGCGAACTTCTGGAACAGGTCAGGTCGGAATTTGACCACTCGACCCGGAGACCAACGCTTAGCTGCAACAGGTATATGCCCCCGCGTTTCCCACCAGCATGAGTCCCACCCAAATTAAGAACAGGGCTGCTCTCACGACCAAGGGTGTTAAAAGAAAGCAAGAAGCTGTCACGTAGTATCTGAAGAATAAATGGCACGGCATAGAGCAGTGAACAAATGAAAATGTATCAGATTAGATACGTGCAAAATTCTTCAAAAGACTGTGGAACGTATTCTTATGAATCACGGTTTGGATCCGGCAGTTATGATCGATCAGTGAAAGTTCTGGTATTCGTAAGTCAATTAAGCTGTTCTGCTCTGATGCAATTTTACAAAAATCCAATTGCTTATATGAATAGAAGACAGGATAATTGCTCTTTACTTGTAAATTTTGGTAACAGCTCCCTCCTGATACTTTGGTGTGTTGTGAGTTGCATCTATTGTTATTTCGATACCCACAGATGACTTATAAGCAGTGACTCACTTTCTGTTAGATTCATTCGACAGAAGACTTCAGCGTGGACGGTTGTTTCAGAGTCTTCCTTTAATTTTTTGTTTCGGTATATATAGTTTTTTACTCGACAAGCTAAACCTCCTGCCTCACATCACAGCTTTAAGCTACTAACTTAAGGTAAGCGTTTTGCATGTGTTTCTCAGGGACCAATTCGTGTTTGGGAAGTTTCATCACAACTTAAGCTAAAAGGGCGTGCACATTTGAACGACACAACTGGAGAGAAAGCAATGTGGAACACTCCCATGCAAGGTCGAACGTGTAGCCCTATGGCCGTACGTGACGAGGGTGCCTTTCTTTACTTTCGAAACTTGATATTGTTGGGAGGAATTGAAAGTACTTTTTGTGCGCGTTTAATAAGATATTCCCACCAATACTTAGAAGTGCGAACTAATTACAAGTAAGCCCTAGAAGCGGTCAACGATAAACAGGGTGCGGTTTTTCTTTGTTGTTCATAGCCAGTACTACCTTAAACTACTTTTTGAGTTCAAATTGCCATTACCAATTAAATTATAACATTCCCACCCTTGAAAATAAGGGAACGCAATTTTTAACAATACGGCGACTCTCGAGAAGTTAGTGCCATGAAATAGTGCTTGAACTTTGATACTAAGTCACCCGTATCGTGCTTATCTCATTTATTCTTCCTATGGAAACTCATGTACGCGATACAGGAAGGACACATATATTGTGAGATTGCTTTATTGTAGAATGTGAAGTTAATTAAAATGCAGCCTAAATGTAACAACATCTCACTGAAACAGTCTAAATTGAAAGTAAGACTTTTTTTATCGCCACAAATGACGTCGTCATTACTGTTAGCTGCTCTTCTTTTAATAATTTAGTTCTACTGCAACTAAAACTGTGCGCAGAGCTAGACAGCATGTCAAGAAGACAGCAAATCGTTTGTCTAGAAACTTCATCAAGGAAATGTTTTGTTTCTCCGGCCCCCTAAATTAGGGCCATAGTCAGACATTTGGCATAGACGAGGCAAGATCTTGCAACATCTGCGATCGCCGAAGGCGCGAACCGTTGGGGAGGTCTAGGGCATGTCCATCAGAAAATTTTGAAATCTAGAATCTCTGAACATAAGCTATTTCTTCAGACAAATCGATTTCGTTCAACTAGGATTTATTTTCCCAACTACAAGTGTTTTGTTTTTAATTCTGGGTTAAGATCTAGACGAGGCAAGTGCCTCGTCTTACCTCCTACTAGCTATGCCCCTGCCTGAATGCGGTGCCATCTTAGGTTATAACCCAGAACTTACTAATACATATACATTTTCGTTCTGTGACTTCCAGTTGAGTATTTAACACTGGGGCGGCTTGTATCGGCATTGTTTGCATTAATTGCCCGACAACTGAGCGCATAACTATAAACATGCAAGGAATGTAAAAAAAAGTAGTATTTACCGCAACCAGTGAAAAAGCTGACACCAGCTAGCCGAAAAAAAAAGGTCCGCGAGCCAACAGGGGTGTTAAGCAAAATAAGACCTAAGACCTAAGACCCCAAAGAATGAGGCCTCGAAGAAGTTTTTAATTGCGTGATTCAACAAATTATGCAAATTAGCGTAATGAAGTTGTGGCTTTCATATAAAGTCCTGTAAAATGCACTGAGTTGTCATGCATTGCTGGCATTTACACAGCAAAAGACGTCTCGCGTGCGTCGGATGACTGCACTAATGGCAGGTGAACCATTGCCAAGAGGTTTAAGTGGGTCTTCGCTTTAAATCACAGTGTCTTCGTTTTGACCAGTTAGTCTTCGTTTTCCAGGAGTTAATGGGAATCAACTAAGTCACGAATAAGTTTCAAATCACAAGACATCATCACTTAATTTCCTTGCAATTCAATGTCACAAAGGAAAACGCTTATGTGACCGAAGGGTTTTCCAACGCTACTCAGTTGATCGTCCGTAATCTCAAATAATACTGATCAACGTTTTATAGGTCATAGTTTTCGAGGTCTTAGGTCTTGGGTCTTAGCTTTCGTGCGAGACACGCGAGCAACCAGACATTCGACACTGCTAAACCGAGTGTATCGTGGTGTCCTTTGATATGTAAACGAAAATTGCAGTTTTTGCTTGCATAACATCACATTGAAATGGACAGTAAACCTTTTAGGCTATTAAAGTTAAGCTCGCGCAACCTGGATAAGTACATCAAAGTTCACAGCCTTGAGTGTTATAGTTACAGGGCGCTTAATTTAAGACTCCTGCCAAAGATATGAATTCCACACTAACCACAAGTAAGACCCAGAATATTTATTAGAGTTCTGCTTTGTTCCCTTTCCTCAAAGATTAATTAACAATGTGTTCCTGGGGGTAATTAGCTTTAAAAGAATTTGAAGGATTGAACGAAAGCGTAACTGTTGCTCCCCGTGGAGGGCTTTTCTGCATAAAATACTTTACAATAACATCATGCAAAGGTGTTCTTGTTAAGCATTATTACTCTAAGTAACATCTAATTATGCTTGGTACAATATCAGTAGTACGAAGAACGAACGTGGAGCTGATCTGACCGTCTAAAGTTATTCTCACTTAAGCCGAATTTAGGCCGACACTTGAAAACCAAAATTTGGTTTTTGGCGCCAATTTGAAACGCGCGCAAAATCGCCGGGGTTCCCGCCAAAATTAAAGAGTATGAACTGATGTATTCACAATTATAAAAAGCAAGGCCCTGTTAAGTTTATTTAGAAATGAGACGTATGACTTTGTGAACATTCTGCTACTTAAACTAAGCATAATACTTTGATATCTTGTGTATATCTTTTTACTTTTCTCTTCTAGAAATTACACATTATAAATTCTGCAGTAATAAATTAAAGTCATTAAAGGAATCGAAATTGGTAAATAGTAAGGCCTTTGGGTTCACCGATGAAAGTAACTGCAGATAATTTAGTTCATACCGTTAGTGTCAGTTACGCACCTAAACATGATTCCCGCCAAAATTACGACCAAGCTTTAGTACACGGACAAGGCTAAACCACCAGGGTGCCAGAATTAATGAATTTACCGGGTGGTAAACCACCTAATGTATAGAACAATTAAAATTCACGCCTGGATGTTTGTAAAGAAGTAGCGCGCGAAATATTGCTATTGTAACTAAGAGAGAATATGAAAGGGCACCTAACTTACGTGACAAGTATTCATTATCACGTTTATCCCATAATTACAGCAAAACACGACAAGCTATGACAAATAATTGCACATCTAGATCTACAAGTAAACTTTATTTGGGCTATGATAACAAAAGGGATGTATCAACAAAATAGTTGTTTAAACGTTCCTCGCATACATCTCTTGAATTCTTTTCGTTGATGTTAAAAATAGATTGGGACAAAAAGCAAAGTTTGAAAGCCGATGCACCGTATTACAGAAAACGGAAGAAATCCTTGAATATCGCATGGGGTAAAGTAAATGAAACTCTCAGCTGGTCACATGTGTGCCTAGATCTTCAAATGGCTATACATATGCTCTTGTATTCACAGTTTGACAAAACAGACGTATGATCGATCTGAAAACAATGAATTACTACTCAATTATGGAACTGATATCTTTTAAGGGATTATTAAGGTCTATTTTTGGACATTTATGAATTGAACGGTTCTGGTTTGATGCGGTTTCACAAAGATTTTAGTTATTAATGATCATAAGTGGGCCGTTCTATTATTCTTCACCTATAAATCTTAACAAGTCTTCGTGTCTTTTTGACATAATTTCACCGGTTTGTTTTGATTGACATTTATTGTTTTCCAATACATGCAGTAATGAGTTATTAGTAGTGGCTAACTTTCTGTTAGACTCATTCGACAGCAGTCTTCAGAGTGGAAGGTTGTCTGGGTTCTTCAGGTAAACTTCTCATTCGCTGAGCTCAGATCTCTGGTCGACACGCAAACTGCCTAAAGCACGCTACTGACAGCTTGTAACAACTAAGGTAAGCGTGTTACACGATTCCTGTGGAGCAATTTGCTTTGAGCTAGTTTTTAAGATAACTTTTGCTGAAAGGGCATGCAACACTGAACAACGAACCACGACGTCGGGCGGCAAGGAACTGCTTAATTCTACCAAGCTGGTAGAGTAAATGTGGAGATATAAAGTCTTTCCAGCGCAAGTATGTCTTTGAATTTATTGAAATCGCAAACAGATGGAGCCTGCACGGCAAATCTAGTTTAGGACGTTAATATTCAAGTTACGCGCGTGAAATTCCCGCCAAAATTGAGAAGTTACAAAAAGAAAAAAAAAAACAGCAAAACGGGAAGAGCTGAAAAAGCGCAATCTGCTTTGGCACAGAACTATCGAGTATTCCGTAGACTGCATTGAATTGTTCATGCAAAGTAGAAACAATTTTTTTGAAGATTAGTTAAGTTTTGCGCGGGTACAGATTTCCGCCAAAATTAAGCAGTGTCGAATAAATATGCGTGAGGTGTTTTTTCCGGCCCTCTTTGGTCACTCTATTTGGAACTATCTTCAATGTTTTGCTTTTGTCTGAATTTATATATCTTTTCTGTGTCATAATTGTCGCTCTTTTTCTTCAGTCTAAGCCATGCAGTGATTATGAGAATAATTACCTGTGTTTCCGGCACGGGGGCACTGTGTTAGCTTCCAGGCACAAAAAATTTGAATCTGACTGTTTATATTGATTAATACGCCCAACCAAGCCCTGCATCATGTTTTTGACGCGTGAGTTGTAACAAGTTGAAGTTTTTCATTTAAGGCTGATTGGCGGCGTTTCGTACAAAAGCCATCTCTTGGCGAAGCTCGAAAGCTAAGTTTTTTTACAATTGCAATTCCAGCGTTTACCTTGAAACTCTCGGTATTGCTAAGAAAAACGTAAGTGAAAAGCCCACGGTTCTACGGCTGAAGAATAAGACGAAAGTCTGGAGAACGAGAACAGTCAAGAAAAAGACAAAGCGGGACATGAAACTGTTAAATGAATTTTTGACAAGCGAAAAAAAAAAACCGTACGTATACGCGCGAACTTTCCATGAAGTATTTAATTTAATTTTGGATTCCCGCCAAAATTAAGGAGCGCGAACTAATATGACTCGGCTATGGTTTTACTTTGTAGTCACATAAAAGACAAAAGTGTTGAAAAGAACCGATCTAGTAAATAAAGTGCATGAAGTTAAGTAGTTTTCACACATCATGCGTCATTGAACAATGGAAGGGAATAAAATTAATGATCAAGTCATCAACTCATCTGAACGCGAGCTTTGACTTCTTTGTTAACTTTTTGTTGCTTTGTTGCGGTCTACCTTACGTGCGTAAAACAAGATTCCCGCCAAAATCAGTAAATAGTGCATAAACGAAAAAGCTGCAGTTTTCATTTACTTTTCGAAATCTTTCTGGCTGGTCCGTGTCTTTCATGCGCTGTTTATGAAGCTTGTTACTCAATTCTATCTGAAGTTTTGATTGCCGATTAAGGTGGCTCGACTGGGTTTTTTAGGGGCAACACCGCTCAAGTTTGAGAACTAACCAGACTGTCATTAACAATGCCATCGAAAAACGATCACCACAGCTGAATTAGGTAAAGATGAAAATTTGTTATGACCAGTGTCATTTTGACATCGGAGTTGTCATAGCAACGTAATGACGTCATCACGTTTATCAATTTCGTTCGTATTGCTCGGCACCAGGAGTTTTTTTCGGAAATCGCTCAAGGGAGCATGTACCTCCTATACCTGCCTCAATGTTGGCAAAGTTTGAACAAATTCTGTGAGAGCGTTATCGAAATTTTTGGGGATGAAGTTTCGAGGGTCATAAATACAGTAAAGAACATACTATTGAGATAATAGGGTAATATCTGAAGAACACGACGCGCTTTGGGAACGCAGTTTCATCTCATAGTAGTTTGATGCCATTTAAAATTGTGTATACAAAATTATGGGGATCGCGACGACCGATTGCGAAAAAAACGGATTTGATGAGCGTGCATTCGGGTGCTCTTGTTGCCACTTTTGTAAATAATTTGGTCTACACCTACAAATGTGATAATTATTTGGAAACCGCTCGATGAATTTTTTTAAAAACTTGTCAATCTCGAGGTTTGTCATCAGTTTATATGGCCTGCAAGTTTCAAGGTCATTGAAAACACGTAAGGCAATAAAATCGGGGCTCCAATGTACTACTTTTTTCTCCCAGATTTTGTGTTTACAAGTGAGTGTCCTCATTATTCACGGGCATTGTATTCAACTTTCATTTTCACGTGCACAACTCAGAAAAAAAATTCATTTGCATTTTATCAGTGAGTTTAGACATTTTTCCTGATCTGTTGTTCTACACAAAAATAGCTTTTCGTTTCCTGGAGAAAGAGACCCTCGGCATTGCTGTATTACAGTCTAATGGCGTAACAAATATTATTACAGTTTTCAAGTCATATAAGCATGTTTCCCGAACATTTTTAGAAAGCAATTGAGCGTTCTGTTTAATGAAAATGAATTTTTTGCTGAGTTGTGCACGTGGAAATGAAAGTAAAAAACAATACACGTGAATAATGAGGACACTCACTTGTAAACACAAAATCTGCGAGAGAAAAGTAGTACATTGGAGCCCCGATTTTATTGTCTTAAATGTTTTCAATGACCTTGAAACTTGCAGGCCATATAAACTGATGACAAACCTCGAGATTGACAAGTTTTTAAAAAAATTCATCGAGCGGTTTCCAAATAAT
The DNA here is from genome assembly GCA_963693305.1 of Meandrina meandrites. NCBI lineage: Eukaryota > Metazoa > Cnidaria > Anthozoa > Scleractinia > Meandrinidae > Meandrina > Meandrina meandrites. The sequence goes on along the minus strand of OY855913.1, from coordinate 2,873,684 downwards.
TATCACATTTGTAGGTGTAGACCAAATTATTTACAAAAGTGGCAACAAGAGCACCTGAATGCACGCTCATCAAATCCGTTTTTTTCGCAAACGGTCGTCGCGATCCCCATAATTTTGTATACACAATTTTAAATGGCATCAAACTACTATGAGATGAAACTGCATCCCCAAAGCGCGTGGTTTTCTTCAGATATTACCCTATTATCTCAATAGTATGTTTTTTGCTGTATTTATAACCCTCGAAACTTCATCCCCAAAAATTTCAATAACGCTCTCACAGAATTTGTTCAAACTTTGCCAACATTGAGGCAGGTATAGGAGGTACATGCTCCCTTGAGCGATTTCCGAAAGAATCGCATAGCTCAAAGAATTCTCGCGCTCTGATTGGCTAGAGATGCGAGGGTATTCAGCGCGGTATTGCGACTTGAAAGTGAGGCTGGGCTTAAATTCGCAACATTCACCACATTTTCATTTTTAAAAGATTATGCGATTCAAGGAAAATCAATTACCTGACTCGTGAATTCCACGTTAAATTTCACTTGAAAAACCGATATCGCACTCATCGCTTCGCGATTCGTGCGATATCGGTTTTTCGCGTGAAATTTAACGTGGAATTCCCTCGTCAGGTAATGGATTTTCCTATAAAATCTCCTGGTGCCGAGCAATACGAACGAAATTGATAAACGTGATGACGTCATTACGTTGCTATGACAACTCCGATGTCAAAATGACACTGGTCATAACAAATTTTCATCTTTACCTAATTCAGCTGTGGTGATCGTTTCTCGATGGTATTGTTAATGACAGTCTGGTTAGTTCTCAAACTTGAGCGGTGTTGCCCCTAAAAAACCCAGTCGAGCCACCTTAAGTCGTGATTAAATACTCTTATCAAAATCAATTTGTTAATAATCTTATTAAATCCATCGTCAAAGAAAAGACACACATCACTGGACAGCACTGACGTCACCAGGGCAGCCAAAAATTTTCAAAAGTTAAGATTGAATGTGGAATTATGACCACTTGTCTTTGAAAGACCTAATTTTAAGGGTGTTTTAACAGCATAAAACGAACAATAATCTCACCTCTACAAGAAACGAATTCTCTCTGCTCCAAAACTATGGCTAGCTACTGAGTCCACTTGTGTTATTCGGTAAAATGACCTGTTTGCGAGGTCCGCTTGTTATATTCAGGTTGCAAATGCTACAAAGGCTTTAAGAAGAGCTTATACTCAAGAAGCGCGCGCAAAATAGTACAGCAACTCAGACAATATGCCAACGATAGAGTAAGAAGTGAAGATTATTAGATTTCATGCAAATCGAGCGACTCTGTTACGCTCAAATTCACAGCTTTGGTGTCATAGCCGGAAACGGCTTAACAATAAAATTTGTTTAGCAGCACTTCAAACAGTTCTGCTCTGTTGCCTGGTTAACTGATCAAAATGAAGATGTATTAATATTCCTCCCATAAAAATGTTATAATTAAGTTCGGAGTCATTGTTATTACAATATCAATGATTTGGCATTATTTAATTAATTTTAGTTATATCATATGTCATGCGCTTTTTACACTGCATTGAACCTCTGGCTCCGATATTGAGGGCGACCGCATCCTGCGTTTTGACATCAATAAATTGATTGATTGATTGATTGATGATATCCTTACTTAATACTCCTGAGGCAGTTTGTTCGTGAGCTAGCTACTTGAAGGCGACATTCAACGTGGAAAAAAAAGCCAGGAATATTTGATATTACCCGAAGATATTCTTCGATGTAAACCTTTTATTTGCAAATGGAAATAGGCAGACATGTGAAGAGAAAATCTAGTTCATCAAGAACGTTTACGTTTGTAAATAAAATTCCCGCCAAAATTTAGGAGCTATAACGAGTTAAAAAGAAACTTGAAGCTTTTCGCTTCTTGACTTGAGCATCATCAGCTTAATTTTATCTTCATAGCGGACACAGAAGATATCCATCCTTTTATTTTAAATGCGATTTCTATCGAACAGATCTCACTGAAACAGAATTTTAAAATTGATTTATAAGGTTAACCGGCATACATTGCATGAAGAACAGGAACAAAACTAGACTACCCCCCCCCCCCCCCCCACGTAATTCTAACAACATCATGAGAATCAGCGAAAACGACATTATAAATACTTCAACAATATAATGAAAACATTAAACTGATGACAATAGGGTGAGCAATTATAAGGGTGCTATTTTTCGCTCTCGAAATGGCAAACAAGAGGACTAACTTCTACACATGTTACAGAAGTGCGAACGCTGAATAACCATTGCTGCCCATAATTAGTTCATCTACTAGTAATAGTTCTCACTATAGCTGCCCCGCCTTTATATAATTTCATTTACAGCAATAATAATCTAAGATTAGATTAGCGGGGAACATTTATCAGTGGATGGAGCGCCCAACTGGTATCTGGGAGGCCTGGGTTCGATTCCCGTTGGAGACTTTGTCCCAAGCTCGGTACATGGATTCTTTGTTGCATATTGTAATATAGTTCGCATACCACGAGCGGAAAATATAATATCTCAAAGAGTTACTGTTTTCTTCTCGCTGTTTCTCCGTTACTTGTTTTCGTTTTAGTGGGTCGCATTCACAACGGGAACCCGGTCCCTATTTCCTTTTAGTGTATTGACATGGAGCGAAAAAGATCTTTCCTGCGAATTGGAGATGTATTCAGAAAGTAAAGGAGACTAGCCTAAATCTTTTATTCTTGTCAAGCCATCAAAAAGTTTAAATGACTTACTGTGGATAAAAGTAATCAATCCTTAAAAACAACATTGAAGGTGAAAGAGATCTTTAAAGTGGACATTGACCCGTAGTGCTTTGTATCCACGTAGAAGTCTTTTTATGTCAGGGCAAATCATCATCACTTGTGTGTGCAAATACACTGTCTACAACAATCCCCACAATTATTAATAAGTTTATTTTAAACAGTTTTTAACGCATTTACGAATAAAAACTACTTTAATACGCTACAGCACATTCCAATTTTTAATTTAATCAGGAATTTTACAGCGTGATATATGGAACAGTTGCAAATGTACGAGTTGCTCGGTGCTTTTTCAAGCGGCACTCTAAATTTATCGATAAACATCGCGGAAGAAATATCAGTCGCTTGGTAACATATAAAACTGTTATAATGCTATAATCGCCTATAATGGTTAAAGCATTATCAAGTTTCAATGGATTTTACCTGTAGGACTCACAAGTACATTTCAAACACCCTTGTAAGTCCTTTTATATCTAGACATGTCGCATTTGATCATATTTACATGTTAATTTGCGCCTTAGAAATGTTAAATATTATTATTATTATTATTATTATTATTATTATTATTATTTGAAAGTCAGACCACTCCTAAGCTCGAGCTCTTGAAAAAAACCCAACAACATAATTTTCTGTTTAGAACAGGAAAGTTCTGTTTTCAGTCATTTTAATTCTTGACTACTTTATGTTCTCACCAGATATCATTTAAAAGATATTTTTGAGAAAAATGTCTTCGGTTTTCATTGTTTTGGTGCTTGTCTCGTTCCAAGTCTTTTGTGATGGCGCCCCTGGTCGTATCAGCGGTGGTCCCGCACTGCGTCGTTTACCCTGGTACGCTTCGCGGGGGAAGTTCCAAGAGGACAAACGTACAGGTAATTAATGTTTACAGAAGCTGTGTTGGCCAATTTGAGGCTATAAACTTTCTTATTACCAAGAAACTTAAGTTTATTTTTTGTTTTCCAGTGAACCCAAACACCTGTCTACAAGCCCACAATGCCAAGCGTAAACTTCATTTTGACACATCACCGCTGGTCTGGGATGCTACGCTGGCTCAACATGCTCAGTCCTGGGCTAATCGCCTGGCCAGTGAGGGAAAAATGTACCACTCATCGGCCAAGAAGGGTGAAGGGGAAAATCTGTACACGCACTGGTCTACCGACTCGGCAGACGCTACATGCGAAGAAGCAGTAGATGAATGGTAGGTGACAATTTTAGCATGGTTATTGAGAGTTATTTCCACAGGAAATTCGAACACAGCTTTATCCCTCCAAAAAGGTGATCATCGCAAAAAATAAATCTCCAAAATTGTAAAGGGAAACTCGGTATCACTCTTTTAGCTTAATTTATCAGGCCATGTGCAGCTGAAGCTCTTTATCAGCCTCGTTCCCTGTAATTAGAGAACGCGCAAGTGACTCTTAGTTACTTAATTATAAGAGGTATAATGTAACTAAGATTCGACTTTTAAAGGTTTGTATGTGAGTAGTAAATTGGTTTAAGACAGTGCTTTTCCTTTTCAATCATTATAGGTACAACGAAATAAAGGATTATAAATTTAACAACCCTAGATTTTCTGGTAAAACTGGTCATTTCACACAGGTAAGCGTGTCATTGGCTAATAGTTTTTTAGCTATAGTATCAGTAGCACCCAAAGTGAATAAAAACGTTACATTTCACTCTTTTTTCATTATTTGAAAGGTCACTTCAATAGTTTCTCCTTTAAAGTTTCACGCTCACAAACACGACAAAATAATTATATTCATTCTAGAAGTCACCTATTTCCCTTGGACTCCCCAAAACTTTTTACGAAATCTAATATTCTCGCATATCTACTGTTGGAAAGCGGCCTTCGAAAAAGAAATGTTCTGCAGGTCTCTAATATGTTTCGTTTAAAATCTAGCTCCGCAGTGTTACCCTTTCAAAGAACAGTGGCCCGGCTGATATATTGTATTTTTATAAGTATGGCCTGCAGTTTCTTTTAGTTTGCTTTATTACAAAGTTAAAACAAAGAAATAGCAACGAAAAAGAAAAAAAAAGTGATTAAAAGATTCAAAACTTCACCAGAATGAAACCTTTAATTTGATTACAACATGGAAAATAGGAAAGAGGACTCTCGATCCATTTAGTCCAAAGAGTGACCAACACGAAATTTCTCCTCACAACATCAGTACTTAATGAAGAGAAAAGGTTTTGAAAATTAATATAATGATCACCAAAGCGACATTGCTTTGATTTTTAACGAATTCTCCCAGCTTATACTGTAAGAAAATGTATGGAGATCATTGGAGAGACGTTTATAAAAGCGATCTTTAAACGCTATGGGGTTGTACAGGTGCTTTTATTAATTACCTATCGTTTCTTCTTAACAACCATATTTTTATAGCAGAACTCCAAGCATTGAAAGTTTGAAGCATACATTTTGGCTTCACTTCACTTTTTTTTGAATTTTAGATAAAATCCCTTTAGAATCCTTCTTACTGTTTATAAAATGTTTTTAAGTTTTTTCAACTATCAAATCGTCCTTCAAGGACATGATTGACTATAATTCGTCATGAATGAACTGAAGCACAGCCAATATTTAAAGGAGGACTTCCCTACAAGGGGCGAATTTAACAGGAGCACGTCAGGTTAACGCAGCTTTTATACTACAGGTTGTTTGGAGAGGAACTACCAGCGTTGGAGTTGGAGTTGCGACAACAACACAGCCGGATTCAGAAGGCTTTTACCAAAGTGTCGTAGTGGCTCGTTACTCACCACCAGGAAACTATGAGGGCCAGTTTGCAAGCAACGTTGGGGCTAAGCTTTAAGTAAGCGCGCTTTCTATTTGTCAGAACTAGCCGGTCTGTCCGGTCGTTTTGAATGTAAAATGGGCATTTTCCACGAGATTTTCCCAAAAATCCACCATCACAATTTAACAGGAGAAATCGGAATAACAAAGAAATTCTGTTCTCGAATAAACCGGTCTGGCCGGCCAGTCCTGACCTAAGTCATCAGTGGCTTGAGAAAAAAATGTGATGATGATTTTATAGGTGATACAGCTATTTCAATTAATCTTTCTGGATGACAGACTTAAGCCTACGCGACAAGAACAAATGATTATATTGGAATTTTGCATATAGGTGTAGAGAAATCTTTGCTTAGTTCCTTGCCCCGCGGGTGGGGGATATGGCCAAGTACAGCAAATTTGTAAGTATGATTTTTTGCACGTGAAATATTCATTTTTCCTCGCAATACAGGTTTTAATGCAGTTTTTCTTTTCCTGTACTAGACTATCGAACACAAAATCTTGTATTTATGGGTCAATTACGCGCGAAAAACAGAGCCAAGACTGATTTTTTACCTTCTTAATTTCCTCCCCGTTTTGGGGATTGACTATTTAATATATTTCGATTCGTGACGAGTCTGTTCCATTGAGGGTCTCCAAAGGGTTTTTGTGGGATGCGCGGTGGTCTAATGGGTATCGGCGACGCTAGGGGTAACCCTTTGATGGGCAGGGAGTAGAAATACTCCAACTACAACGGAAAATTGAAACAGACTCATCATTTACCAACGTTCTTTGGGAAGAGGAAACGTAGTCTATGCCATGGGAACAAGGGATATTTTCGATTATTTTAAGGAAAAGGGTTATCTTTACTATTAACGGCAATTGTAAACGTTTTAAGGTGCCAAGGGAGCTTGTACCCTCCCCTCCCCTCCCCTTTCCCTGGAGGCCCTTCTCCATTGCGTGCAACGTCATTTACCTGTAAAAAACGTTTGATAATGATTTTAAAATCTGTCTCTGTTTCCTCTTCCAGATTGGTTTACCAGTGGAGGTGCTATAACTCATCCACAGGATTTATAACACAAAGACTTAGCATTTACAAGTAGTAGTAGTATAGTATAATAACACAAAGCCTTACAAGTAGAAAGTAGTAGTGAACACATACCTTATTATAAAGGTCACGTGGGCAACTTAAAACGTTTACTTATCAGGAGGTCAGCCCATGAATTCCATGCATAAATTGTTATCGCATGCCTGCTAAATTGATCAGAACCAAGATATGAGGTTATGGTACCTTTGATTTCTTTCTTTCTAATGTATTGTAATTTAGTTAGTATAGTACTTCTGCTCGTATGCACTGATGTGCAATGTAACAAAAGCAACTTATTTCAATGTATTGAAAGACTCATTGAAAATAAAGTTTCTTGACAACTTTAATTAAAATACATTATGCGTATCAAGTTTTTAAGACTTCCGGCTTATCATGCATGCATATGTGAGCAATGCCTCGTGCACAGTTTTGAGAAAGCCTGCAATTTTTTTTTTTAATTTCCACCAATTTATTTTTCCAAGTTTTGGTAGCTACGAACCCCGGTCTCTGCTTCACTTGTAGCGGGTTTTCAGTGTTTTGAGTGGACAGGCAGGAGAGTTCATCCCTTAAAACTCTAAAGAAGACATACGATAGTATACAAGAATTCAAAGAAAAACAAACAGATGAACAACAAAAACAAAAACAAACAGGACGTAAAATATAGAATGTATGCTGTTCCCCGTTGTTTCAACGTTTGATAGTGAACGTGCCTGGCTTTTGTTAACACTTATCAAGTAGATAGTTGTAACCGGCTTTGGTTGGTTGCACGCAAATTTGACCAAATTTGGCAATGGTCGAGACAAGAATGAGTACTCGATAGCAATTAAAAAGATAATTCGGGAAGCTGATGATAAAAAATTCCAAGTAATGCCTTTGAAGTGGAAGACATAAAAATTAGGCTGTTCAATTGAAGTATTTTGTAGAGTCTATTCCATTTTTTAAGGACCCAGAACGATCCAAACAGATTCTTAAGTCCAGTAAGGTCCTAGAAAAAAGGAAGAAACAAACAAACAAACAAGCAAAACAAAATAACCCACTTCTTAATAGTAAGTAGTACTAAGACGACTAAGGTAGAGTTAATTCGTCCCTAAAGTGGACAAGTACGGCTGGTTAATGTAAGGGGAATCTTTTCCGCAACAAAAATGAAATGAAGCCTGGTTTTATATAATCTCTCAGTCTGATAAGCCTCAACGAAAGCCAGCGAATACATTTCACTTTATGAGATTTTTACCTAGAATACTGTAAAGCCATTGGAACGCTAAGAAAACATAACCGGAAAATAATTTCTTCGATCTGGACGGCTGGACTAGAATCACATTAGACACTCTTGTATTTAGTATTTAGACCATTGAACCTTCGGTCAAATCTGGCTGGGAATTTATGTCTTCTCGATGAAATATAGCCTGTTATAACTAATCATCGTTCAGATATTTCTTAGCCTGGAAATAAGATATAATAATTTCGGTTCACGAGATTTCTGTCGACCAGTATTTATAATATATACTCTTCGCATGCCTGTGCGGATGGTGTTTCTCTTTTCGCGGCCGGCTGTCAGTGCATACAATAAATCTTGTCCACTGAAGAAGTTTAATGCTTGTCATATGGGAAAATAATTTTGCCTGCGAAATAGCATCATCTTTCTCACATGGAGAGTTGCGCTTTTCTTAGGATTATCATAATTTCCTACATGGTGAAATAATTTTGCTTCCCGAATGAGTTTAATTGTTTTGACATGGGGAGTTATAATGTCTCCTGTGCGAGTTTTCCTTTTCCAAAAGAAGATTCATTTCAGATTCCACCCGAACGATTTTCGTGGACTGTTCATCGGTTCTAAAAAGGGCTGCCCCCACCCACCCCCTCCTGGGGGTACTCCCTTTAACGGACTACAGTACGCTTTTAGGTTCTATAGGTGTATAAAAGAGAAGGGATTCCGCGAGGTTTGAGTATACAAAAGGGTAGGGAAATCTGCCATTAGGTTTTAAGTATTGTAAAGGGTTATTCAAGTGAAAAATTAAGAATAGAGATGTAGTAATCCTTCTGTACAAATGTGAAAGGAGTACCATTTTCTATTGAAGGTATATGAAAGGGATTACCTTTTCTGTCAAAAACAGTTTATGAAAGGGTGAAGGTTTTGACCTGGAGGCGGAGCCCCCCCCCCCCCCCCCCCCCCTAACCCTAACCCCCGTATAAAGGTTTTGTTGAATAGCCTCCAAGTGTCTGCACCGCTTACTCTAACCCGCTCGCTTCACCAGCACCACACACTATTCGAACGCTGTGCCAAACCAAGTTCCTAGGCTCACTGACTGGAATTGATTTCACTGCACTGACTTCGCATTACCTCGCTACAAAACTTTGGATTCTCTGAACTTCATCGAAAACTTCTGAAAGGGCTTACAATAGTTAACACGGAAATTGACTTGTCAATCAGAAAAACCGCACGATCGTTGTAAGTGGACTTTTTACACACTTCGTGTGATAGTCAACACAAAAACGGTGGAAAATTCGCCAAAATACTGTAAAACTCGTAAAAACATTCACCGATACTACACATTTAAGATGTTACACATATATTTCACGTAGTTATTCCAAAAACGCAGCAAGCGCGACTTTTCTGTGCATGAGCAAAAGGGAAAGTTAATGTTAATTTTTTTCCTAAGGTATAATTGTCGAGATGAGTGTGCAGCAGTGATTATTCCGTGCACTCGTACATTGTTGTACTTAAATAAAATAAATAAATAAACGCTAGTACTACAAGTTTATCGTGTATCGAGTATAAATTTTGATTGCCAAGAAACTTCCCTTTCAGAATGACTGGGTTTGACTATTTTGAACTAATCAACGGGAGAATAATATTTCCTTTTCTCTAAACAAAAATATCACATGCTTATTCAATAATCTTCTGTTTGTTTTGTTTTAGAGAGAAAGCAATAAGCTATCTCGACACAATGATAAATATCGATATTTTGCAATTTTAAAAACTGAGAGCTAAATGCATATATTACTCCATTTATTTTGCCGCTGTAATTTTGAAATGATAACCAGATTTATTTTATTAATTGATATTAGTGGAATTACAATAAAAGCTTTTTAAATGATGTTTTTTCCGCCGTCTTCCTAATCCATTTTAATTTTAAAAATTGTGTAGGCATGAATGCGGGTGAGCATAAAAGGGCCGGTAAATTAGAAGCAGCGCTTCCGTTAAGTGCAAAAATAAATAGACACATTTCGGAAAATTGTCTCATTGGGTTTAAATAAAACAAAAGATACTATTTTCCATAACTTAGTCAGGGTATTTCTCATTGCTTTCTTTATTATTCCAGGCTAGTTTTATTACAAGAATCTAAACAACGACTTTTTAAAGTAATATGATGCAAAAGTACCTTCAGTCATAAAAAAAATGTAGACAAAAGTAAATAAATAGTTCCGCTGGTTCCGTGCGCGCCTCTTGCGGTGGGCTGTGCTTATATTACGCGCGCGCTCAAATAAAACCATTAAAAAGCACAGCAACAGTATTGCAAACCACTTATATAACGAGAAAAACAAATAAATGTAAACAACAAAAGCGGTTTCTGTTTTCTTTCCCACTAATTTATAAGTTTATTTAGGTTATGGGTTTGCGTGCAACATAAAGAAAAACATTTTCCACCAGGTTGGTCAACATTCGATCAAGATTCGTTTTCAGTACAGCGCTGTTGCTCTGCAAGAAAGGAAGGTATGTTGATTGAAAACTGCTACAGGTAGATTTTCAGAAGATTATTTTTACTATGTAGGTTTATAAGGCGCGCGCGAGAGAGAGAGTCGTCATAAGAAAACGAATGGCTGATTATTTATTTCTTAACATTTACATTTAATTTAAAAACACAGTAAAAAAAAATTGTCCGCCTTTTGACACAAAGGTGTGGCTATTACAACAACTCCTTGAAATGACTCAGGAGAAAATGCAACAGTATGCTTAAGTTCCTTTACCTTATATCAAGTATTAAATCCCTTGCCTTAATTTGCTCTTTATTCTTATGCAAGAAATGGGATAATTTCGGGTTACGAGGCAGGTAAGCGAAATGCGGTCGACATTCATTTGACTATACAAGTACAAGAAAGCATTTTTACTGCTTAAATTGACGCAGTTGTGACATTTTCCTGTGAAGAAATCGTGTAGGTATGTATAGAACTTATGGTTAAAGTGACGCCTACCCTCCCCTCTCCTATTATGACTCTTACATATTTTCGATGAAATCCAGTATTCCTGAAAGTGCTTTACGAAATTCTCTGTTAGAAGTTACAAAACTACTTTTGACCACATTATTGTTGGTTGCCGCATAAATAGGGACATTTTAAGCCTATTCTTAAAAACATAAAAGATGTATCAGAATGATATAATCGTTGCCAAACACTTTAAAATACATCATAAAAAAAATTGTGCTTGAAGAACATAATAATCGTAAATAACTTCTCGCCATACCATGGAGCAGGTGTTTGAAGCTCAATTAGTTTGATAAATATCTTATAAAAATAACAACCTTGGCCTGATGTTTTAATCTGCTGTGGTCTGCGGCTGATATCTTTAGTGCTTGAGACTATTAAAAAAATATACACGGAAAACTTTAGACAAACTGAAAGCGTATCTTTTGGAATAGCCTTCCGCTCGGCAGTGCAGATATGGCTACCTCCTGTGTCATAACTGATTTGTGCCATTTTGATAGCCTTTCCCAAGTAGAGATATATTCTGAGAGAAGCTGGAATTAATAGAGATCAAAACTAGACATGAGGGCGCTTGGATTTTAGGTTATCTTATTTTTAATTTTCTTGCCAAATCTATCTGTGATTGTTATTACAAACAAAAGACGTCAGCTGGAAATGCAGATGGTGAATGATATTAAAAGAAAGAAAGAAAAGCACCGGGTGAATTGTTGCATACAGATCTTTCGCCCAGTTACCGTGTGATTTTTTTAAATCCTTTCTTATATAAACTTAAGACATATTGGTTCTCTTTAATAATCAGTACACAATGCTTGTAATTCAATTCCAAGAATTCCATGGTACATCGAGACAATTGTAACCCCTTGTTGACGATTTTCCTAATTTTCGATACCAGCTGTTAGAAAATGTAAATTTGATGTTGATCTCTTTTGGGTATTAAAGGCTCATGTCTGACCTTTTTTCATGCTATATACTTTGTATTGAACAAAGGCGCGGGAAAAAAGTTTCAATTAAAGCAAAGTTAGCGTTGTTTGTTTTGTGTGGCTGACGAGGGTCACACTTTTCCTAAAAAGTCAAATGACTGACTTTAAATTGACAGTCACCACAACCACAGCTCTTCTCTTATCTGTAATATCTCCTTCTCTTATCTTCGGCTATCACAGCACCTAGCTAATTAAAGCTATTACTAAAAGGATAATTATGAGCTTGTTTCTATTTTAAAGAAAACCACTCCCGCTTTTAATTATAATTCCAGGGGGCAATCAAGCATTCACACGGTTTTATCTGACTCCATCAAAATTCTAAAATGCGAATCAGATACTAAATGACGATCGACTTATTATAAATGGTAGTGCTTGTCAAATTTTGATGCTCATAAGCAATCTTTATTAAAAAAAAAATACCGTTTGAAAGCTCGAATGCTTGCCTGCTCTGCCTGTTGTATGCTTGCGTTTTATAACGTCCGTAGGTTGTGTTGGCCATTCTGGCCACGATGTTGAAACACAAAAGCTGTATCATGAACCCGTATCGTAAACCGTGTTGCTAAATTTACTTTTCAATTCCGAATATCCTCGTCATGAACTGCAACCTGGGCTTCATAATTTGCCAACTTGTCCCATTGTAACTGTCCAATAATGCCATATTTTTGGTTTTGCTTACGTCAAAGCCAAACCACATGTTATAAGGCCTATAAAAAGGAAGGAGGGAGTTTGAGAGGCCATTATGGTCCAGTTGAGTTGCAGAGCAAGGAAACTATCCTCCACATAAAGGTCCACGTTATTACGGGTAAGAATTTGAAAAAAAAAACAGGATGGGAGTTTATGAGGAGTCACTAATGCAGTAACTCTGTTGCATCCAAAGTGATAGCTGTGAGCGAGACATGATACAAGAAACTAAAATTTTAGGCTAATTATATTTATTCTTAATGTAATTGGGATCAGAATTCCACGCAGCCCGGTTACAAAAGTTTTCTTTGTAAATCATAACTCCACAACAGCGTTTTCTTTGCTTTTTCCAAGGCGTTAAGTAAACTGAAAATTGCGCCATATGTTAGCTGGGTTCGTCTGAGCTTCGGAGACACCCTGCAGTTGATTGTTATCAAGAGCATCATGCTTGGGCCTAATTGCGACCATATCGAAAAATTGACCATAGTATTAACCTTGATAGCCCGTGTACATCCCTTCTCTGCTCATAAAAGAAACCGCACTATTAGAGCCTAGATTTTATCAAGTGAATTAGTTCCACTTGTTATCTTAGACATGTCTGTGTGAAATGCTTATGGCATCAAGGTTGTTTGCCGTTTACGGGTGCAAATCGGTTAGCCCACAGTTTGTGTTCGGATATTCCAGCCGTTTAAATAACGAGAAAAACTCCGAGGATCCAATCATTCCAGGAAATAACCGGATTGACGAACCAAACAGCTTTTTTTTATTCACGCTTTCAGACAGATTTTACGATTGTTCTGCTACATGGTAGGCGGAAGTATAGGGCCGATTCGCACTAGCGGACAAGTTTTAAATGTCATAACATTTTTGACAAAAACATAATTGTCGCGACATGTCAGAAACATTTTGAAGAAAACAAAAGGTGTAATTATTAGTACAATAGCTCAGCACGTGCTTCTGGCACCCTTGTACATTTCTCGGCACGGTCGTCTTGTACAAACATCAAATAATCAGGCAGGTCAACGTGGTGAAAAATTTTAAAACGATTTGCATTTGAAGTGCGCGTATACTGATGTTTTTGTGCTCGTGCGGGGAAAATGTCGCAAAAAACTATTTCTTTTCCCCTCCATTCATCGGCGCAAACTGGTTCCCTCCGCATTCTTTTGTTCCAACCCCGGTATTACCATCCTTCCACGACCAGACCTCGGCAAACAAACATGTTTTGCCGCCTATTGTGGAAAAATTTCGCTTGTGTTTTTTAGTACAATCCAGACCAAATACAATAGCCAATCAACAACGTATTGTTATCTGGTATTATGAGGGGCGTTGGAATGCGACTTGTCATGACTTGTCCTGCCTCGAGGCAGGACATCGGCCCCTTTGAAGATTTGTCCGTTTTGACAAAATTTGCCCTTGTCCAACAAGTCGTTCGCACTTGTTTTTGCGATTGTTTGACAAAATGTATCGCGCGTGCAAGTGACACACAAGTCATGAAATCTACCAATTGTTACAAAATTTGCCCGCTAGTGCGAATTGGCCCTATATGACCCTATATGTATATTGAGAATTAATAATTTTTTAAAAGTGTGATTGCACAGTAGAACAGAAGAATGTTCGAAAGACCACTGACTTAGCTTTTCTAAATGTTTAATCGCATGAAAAAATGCGCAAAAGTAATCAAAATTGAATAGGCAATTAGGGCCAATTCGCACTAGCGGACAAATTTTGTAACAATTGGTAGATTTCATCACTTGTGTCTCACTTGTTACAGAAAACAAGTGCGAATACGTTTTTTGAGACCTAGAACTTGTCAAACAATCGCAAAAACAAGTGCGAACGACTTGTTGGACAAGGGCAAATTTTGTCAAAACGGACAAATCTTCAAAGGGGCCGATGTCCTGCCTCGAGGCAGGACAATTCATGACAAGTCGCATTCCAACGCCCCTCGTAATGCCAGATAACAATACGTTGTTGATTGGCTATTGTGTTTGGTCTGGATTGTACTAAAAAACAACAAGCGAAATTTTTCCACGATAGGCGGCAAAACACGTTTGTGTGCCGAGGTGAGGATGGTAATACCGGGGTTGGAACAAACGAATGCGGAGGGAACCAGTTTGCGCCGATGAATGGAGGGGAAAAGAAATAGTTTTTTGCGACATTTTCCCCGCACGAGCACAAAAACATCAGTACACGCGCACTTCAAATGCAAATCGTTTTAAAATTTTTCACCACGTTGACCTGCCTGATTATTTGATGTTTGCACAAGACGACCGTGCCGAGAAATGTACAAGGATGCCAGAAGCACGTGCAGAGCTATTGTACTAATAATTACACCTTTTGTTTCTTCAAAATGTCTCTGACTTGTCGCGACAATTTTGTTTTTGTCAAAAATGTTATGACATTTAAAACTTGTCCGCTAGTGCGAATCGGCCCTTAGTTATCCCAGAGGCAGAACGGTGAACAGCTCGTGATGAAAACATCTGGATAGCTTTCTCGTAAGTTCATTTAGAAGTGTCAACCAGTGGTTTAGTACCAGGTTTACTGGCGGACTAAAGTCTTGAAAAATACCTAAACAGAACAGAATAAGTAATTTAAACGTATAAGTGAGGAATGGGGAGGCAGTAATTAAAGAAAGGCGGGTGCGGATGATTACCCCGTATGATGAACATAAATCATAACTGACAGTACATGCATTATAGTTAATTTTCAAATTCAATCATAATGAAACAAATCAAATCTTTACGAAACAACTTAAAATATGCTAAAATGTAAAAAAATCCGCGCCTAACGTTTCTTTTAGAGTAGATTTACCTCCAAAAATACTAGCTAAAATCTCACACAAATCTTTTTCATCTTTTCTGTCGCTTTCATAGCCCCTTTCCGTCGCCCCTCCAAGCTCGGTGAATGGAAGCCTTTTTATAAGTAGCTCAATAAAGATGCTTAGTTAAAGAACAAAGCACGAGGACTGCCTAAAGAAAGCTCACACAACAATCTTAAAGGGGCGCTGTCACGGACATTTGTTTAGCTTTTTTAGTAAAATGGCACCCAAATTACGACTTAGTACTTTCAACCATGCAGGGAATGCTCCTATAGAACTGAAAGGGAAGGATATCTAGAAAATTGTTTAAAGAAGAGGGTGACCAATTTTTCCAAACCACAAGGACAGAACTTGAAAAAGTCAGGCTGACTTTTTCAAGTTGATATCACAGTGATATCCCGATGGTATCACAGTGATATCACTCTATATTTAGCTCCAGTACACTGGTATAGTAATTTTACGAATAATTGAACACTGAGTAATAGGCTTCCAATGGTGTAAACATGTTTTGGGGCTGTTGCATTTTTGAAGTTATGCTCGTGACAGTGTCACTTTAACATTGCATTACTTGCATTTCCTGCGGCAATGTTTGGCTTTAATTTAACCATGGTATTATTGGTAAGACGACATACCTCATTAAACAACGCAACATGAGGGCAAGAAATGCGAGATCGGATGATTAAACGGAGACTAAACTTTGCGACTTTGTGGTGACTTATTTCAGTTGACGTTGGAAAGAAAACATAAGAAAAATGTAAAGAGCGCCGTCTTTGCTCGTGAATACGACTCCCGCCGAAATTAAAGAAAGAGCTCCTCCTTCAGGGCAAAAATTACTAAACTTCACGCCATGCTGGTCATAGAAAATGCGCGGGAAAAAGACACTGAAAGCACAAAACGTTATACTGTTAACCTGCATGGCTCATTCATAGAGATAGCTCACTGATATAATCAATTTGATTTTCTTAAAAATAAAAGTAACAGAATAGTAAAAAGACTTAGATGTACTAGATTTCGTTTGGGCGTGACAGAAATAGTAATTTAGCAAAATAGCAGATTATAACTTTTATTACCATAAAGAGTGCATGTACATCTTCTTTGTTAAGCTATGTATACAAGAGAGCCTGCTTGTTTTGCTTCCATGTCTAGATATCCATTGAAGAGCAACGGAATATTGGGTATGTATTTTAGGTTTGCAAAGATTTCAAAACAAACGAATCAATTAAATGAATTATTGTATGGATCACGAAAACAAATTTCTTGTAAACTTAGTGCACCCGAGTTATTTGGATCTATTTATGGACTGCTGCGCGGGAAAAAAAGCCACCGCAAACGCCGAACGCAAAATTGCCAGACTCGTCCAAAGAGAATATATTTTGCTCCAAATAATTAAAGCAACAGTCAGTAAAATTAGATAGTTGTAGATTTTGAAGTAGAGATCTTAGCGTTGTTTGGGTTGTGACATTAAAAACAGACAAGACACTATTGAAATCTTTGTAATCACGTAATAAAAAAGAGAAAAAAGAAAAGAAAAGAAGGAAGGCATTCAGTAGGGCTTAAGGAATACGAACATCAATTCACGGAACGGATCGGTGCTCCCATTATGTGGGTATATATGTTGTGGTTCAATTTTATCCTTGGTTCAAATTTTATTTTCCTTTGTTTAAAACTCATTATCATACATTACCATACCCAACAACAAAGGAAAATAAAATTTAAACCAAGGATAAAATTGAACCACAACATATATATGTACTCATAATGAAGTGCATGGTTTGAAGACAATGTTAATAATACTTACGACACGTTTTCTAAACAACAGGGTCAATTGCTCTTTACAACAATTAACTATTACAAGAGATTTCGATCTGTTTACGGATCTATGGAAATTTGTGCATAAATTAAACCTGTTTTGCTTTGATGACCTTCCGCAAGAATTCAGTAACATGAGCGGCAAAATTTCGTTCCTTGAGGGATCAATATTCATCCCTTAAAGTATTTGGGGAATTTATCAACACAAATTCATTGGTTCGTTGTGATTGACATGTATAGTTTATGAATGACCACAGTAATGATTTATTAGCAGTATGCACTTTCTGTTAGATTTATAAATCTTCATTTTTAGTTGAA
Source organism: Meandrina meandrites (assembly GCA_963693305.1). Taxonomy (NCBI): domain Eukaryota; kingdom Metazoa; phylum Cnidaria; class Anthozoa; order Scleractinia; family Meandrinidae; genus Meandrina; species Meandrina meandrites. The sequence continues at coordinate 2,856,239 of OY855913.1, read as the reverse complement.
GGTTATCGGTCTATTAATAGACAAAAATATATGTTTTAGACAGTAGTACATCAAAGCTCATCAAAGTTTATTAGCGGAGCTCCAGCGCGCGAAGCGCGCCAGCGGAGCACCATGGGTAAGAAAATTTGGTAAACCACCAAGCCGAGAAAATTTGGTAATCACGTGACCGTACGTCCGTCCGTCCGTCCGTCCGTACAGACTCTGGGGGAGGGGGAGGGGAGTCACAGAACAATTACCGCTTTGGTTACTGTTAAATCTTTGATATTGAACTTCCATGTCATGGTCAATTGACAGCTGTCAAAACAAGGTATCCGCTGACCAGTATCACATGACCATATCGCGGGCTCAGGCGTAGAGCTAATCGAGGGGACGTCTTTTTTGGAAGTTGACCGCTGACCAGGTAATGGTTTTCCAATTGATCGCGGGCTCAAGTACTCAGTTTTTACTTAGCCTGATAATTTTATCATCGCGTAAATTCAGATTTAAATAAAGGGCAAGGTAAATAACCCGCAAGCTCTGCCTTTAGGCTTAGCTAAATCTATTTTAGAAATACAGTATTTAGTTTAGTTTTTTTCACATGTTAAATAAATGATCTGGACATTTCATTTCAACTTAAACGAAGCGATTGTTCGAAAAGGCGGTAAATCTTTGGTACGCTGTTCACCTTTAAAGCTGAATGAAAGATGCGAAGAAAGCTGCTGGCGAACATTAATTTTCGCGAGTATTTCTCGCTTTATTTACTCATGCACATCATGGAAACTTATGCCAAATGATTTAGGACAACCTCTTAACGGGAAGATCCGAAATAATTGCCGATTTGAACATGATATACTGGATAACGAGTCAAAAAGAGCGCGATGTCCAGGGTTCGACCTGCGGCTGTGCAAGGCTGAATATCACTGAATTGAGCTCAAACAAAAGTGAATTCAGAGCCGATCAAGTTCACTGAAGTGAAGGATAAAAGACTGTTAAAGGCTACACCGATGGAAAGGAAGAAATTGTTGTTCGGTGATAATTCATATAATGAATATGTCGCTGGTGTTGGACTAAGCTTGCAACGAGACTGCCGTGTTCGTGTGCGATATTATGGGCTGGTTTGAAAGCTTTGCCCTACAGAATTTATAAGCCTTCTTCAATAATGAGGTAACAAACGTAAATGTATGCACTAAGCATAAGCCTAATTTTATATTGAGAGAATTTATATATTTCATTAATGAATGAATTTGAAGTTGTGTAGGTTTTCAGATCTTCACGTAAATATTTATCAAGCCTGTTCATGTTTGTACATTTTACACATTTATTTTGTTTAGTAAATATTTTGTTTAGACTAATTATTTTCAGTTTTAGTTAGTGGAGTTAACTGTGATGTTCATTATTGGATTTTGAAAACAAATTATTTAGCTTCACAGATCAAAATCACGATTTCGGCTCGCTTACATTTGTTTTGTTTCTCTTATCTCTGCTCATTAGTGAGTGTGTTGAATTTGCCAGTTTCGTTTCGAGTTACCTGTGCTAGGCTGAGTGGGTTCAGACTTAACCTACCGCATATTTACTTACCAGAAATGAAGAAAATTCATTCAGTTCTCTACATAAAATTCTCTTAGGCATTTTAATAGCAACGCGTACGATGAAACAGAATTAGTAAATCATGCAACCAAACCGTAACGTAAAGGAAGACAGTTCAAAACAGTCAAAACAACATTGTAAGCTTATTCTAAGTTAGCGTGCACCAGTTTCCAAATCACAAACTGCCACAATTCTTACACAAAATGACTTACATAACCGGCACCATCAATTTGCAGAGTTTGTTTTGCCGCTGTGATTTTCTCAGTTTGCCGTGCCGTGAGTTCATTTTGTTTACTGTGTTAAGCAGCGAGTTCACTTTGTTTTCTGTTTTTGCCTTGAGTTGATTTTCTTGCTCTGATGGTTTTGTAGTAATAAAAACAAGGTCAAGGTTCTTTTTACATTGAATAACTCATAGAGGTCCTAGAGGTGTATTACGAATTAGTGTACAGTAAACGTTGTAAAAAGTTTGACTAAGATTTGTTTTGCACCTACGTGCATACGTGAGGAACCCAATAAAGTGCACTCGTCAATTTCAATTTTAGAACCTGTCACTAAAGGCAGAAAAATTTATACGGGTTAACCACGAAATATATTGACGTCGCTTTCGTCAACAAAATCATGAGAGGTTTTTTGTACCTATATGGGCCACCGTATAAGCTAAGAAATATAGTGTGGTTTCTTATTTGGTAACACTGTAATTTACTCGAGCAAAAAAAAGATAAATGCATGGGAGCTCCGCTTTTAGGCCTGCCTAAATGTATATATTATATATAGCAACTGTGGTGAACATGGGTGTTGAATGTACCATTATTGACGGCAATTATGAGCTTTTTGGCAAAATTACGTTTGCTAATGCATCGTTGAGCATCATAACACGAGGTCAAGAGATGTTAAGATGCTTTGAAGGAAAAGATTGAACTCGGACCTATGTGCCTTTTAACTTGCAGGGTGTGACCTATTTCACGACGTTTGAGCTCGAAAATAGACAGGCGATTGAGATTGCAGGGCCTGGTAACTTCGAGATGCAATGTATTCACATACGCGCGACAATAGGATTCCCGCCAAAATTAAGGAGTGCGTCCAACAACCCAGCCCAGAAATATCGCAAAAAAACGAAAACAAAAAAACAAAAACAGATGCAGCTCTATAAAACTTGATTTCACTCTGATGTTTGCCCAATACTATGAGTTTCACATTAACCATGTAGCTACTGGTATCACAAAATATGGAAATTAATAGTTTTTTCTTTATTCTATTAAGTCAGTGAAGCGGAATTTACGGTATAATTGCTTCCTAAATGCTCAACCACGTTACTTTATACCAAGCATGAACATTCAGCACTTGGCAAAACGTCGAGGGGCATGCAGTTGGTGATGATTAAAACTAAACAGTTTTCTTGTAAAAAAATCAGGCCTTATTATTACGTGTATTATTTCATGGGGCAAGGATTCAGTTTTATTAACGATACGATTATTCACGGTTGCTGCGACATATAACAAGAGGACAAGAAAGTAATGTTTAACGCTACGATAGATCTACGGATTAAACAGGGAGCTATGTGACTGTTAACAGTTAAGGCGAAATCTCTGTGATGGCTTTAAAAAGAAAATACGTCAATGTTTTCGCCTGTGAAAGCAATTCCCGCCAAAATTAAGGAACAAATTCCCAGAAGGCCCTCAGGGTCCTGGAACTCACGCCAAAGTGTATTAGTAAATGCGCGCGAAAACGTTACCACAAATAACCGCAACATGCAATGCTGTACGGCTCATTGATAAGGAAAACCTATTTTACCTTTTTTCTTTTTAAATATGCACATCTTGCCATGGAAATATGAAAAGAAAGTTGGCATTTATTTAGAGTATGACAACAATGTGGACGCGTTCTGAGCTAAAATAAGAAACTTGTTTTCGTGATCCCTCTATTTAATTGATTTTGATTGCTCCACAAACACGCCAATATCACCTTTAAACCGGCGGATATTACAGAAGATAAACAAGTAGCTTTTCCGCAAGTTTTGAGGAATACGAATATTAAATCACAGAATCGAAAAAAAAGTGATCAGGTATTACGTGTGCAAAGCTTCTTAATGGACACTTTTTATAGAGCACAGCTTGACCTGGATGGTGATAATTATTATGATCTATTTGATAAACAAGGGATCTTGTGCTGAGTTAATTACCCTTAAACAATAGTGCTAATATTTGACACGAGATCTGGATGTATTCATGCATGGATTTATGGAAATTTGTGCGCCACAACTGAGCGCGTTCTGCTCAGATGAACTTTCACAAAGGTTACTTAAGGAGGCTCACAATGGTTTCCAGTACTTTTCCAGTTCTTAAACTTTGATGGGTTAGTACTACAAATCTTTATCAGTTACTACTACAATAATGATATCAGAAAAATGTCCAATCATTGCTGAACAAGTTGAAGCCATTTTCATGACGTCATTGGTTACCATAGCAACAGTTTAGCCTGTTAAAAACACCCTTAATTTTGTCTTTAAGTGCTTATAACTCCAAAACGAGCACGGTGATCCCCATTTTTTATTATTGAATAATGATTAGCATGATAAGATGCAACTTTTTGCAAAGTTAAAAAAAATTCTATCTAGCAGTTTCAGAGCCACCTTTAATTTCCGGAAGTTTAAGGTGGCTTTATAACCGCTTGATAGAATTTTTTTTTTTTATCTTTGCAAAAAGTTGCATCTTATCATGCTAATCATTATTCAATAATAAAACATGGGGGTCACCGTGCTCGTTTTTGAGTTATAAGCACTTAAAGGCAAAATTAAGGGTGTTTTTAACAGGCTAAACTATTGCTATGGTAACCAATGACGTCATGAAAATGGCTACAACGTGTTCAGCAACGATTGGACATTTGTTTGATATCATTATTGTAGCACCAACTGATAACGATTTGTAGTACTGACACATCAAACTTTAAGAACTGGAAAAGTGCTGGAAACCATTGTGAGCCTCCTTAAGTAATATTTAACATGACAAGTGATCAATCTTGAGTCAAGTCGGTGCCTTTATTCACACACCTTCGCCGATTTGCAATGATTGGCTCATATTGTTTCCAAATACCCCATAGAATGGCTTATTAGCAGTGATCTATTTTCTATTAGTATCACCCAACTAGTGGACTAATGCAAATCCTGCATTTTGATTGGCTACGCTACTAGAGGACTATTAGTAATAGTCATCGAGTAGCGAAATTCGTGACGCTTTCTTTCGTTTTATTCCCAAATAAATCTTTCTTCAACTTGCATTTGCTAACTTCATTACTGTCCGACTAGTTGGGTGATACTAAAACAATTAGACCCTTCGCCCTCAAGGGCCACGGGTCAATAGCCCATTCGGCTTCGACTCATGGGCTATTGACCCGTAGCCCTTGCGGGCTACGGGTCTAATTGTTAATTAGATTCATTCAACAGTAGCTTTGAGAGAGGAAGGCTGTCAAACTCACGAGAAACTATTTTTTAAGCAGCGACTCAGCAAATTGCTTGGTTGACAAGCTCAATTACTTCCAACAATTTGAAAGAAAAGGTAAGATTTTAGAGCTATACATGATGTTTCTTGGAAAGCAATTTTTTTAAGATTTTTTTTATATACAACATATTAATCATTATTAACTCAGTAAGACATCGCTGAACAGCATAACCCACGGTCAACAAATATTTGATACTTCCAAGATCAAAGATTAACTAAAAATGGACCTTCGTGACTTTTAATTGACAGGGCGTGACTTTTATCACTTTTGCAACAAAAAATAGGCCGGCGATTGAAAACAGGTAATCTAGGTTCGAGTAGTAATGTTTACGCGCGCCAAATAAGATTCCCGCCAAAATTTTCAGATATGTCCAGGATTGAACGCTAATGACATGCATGCTCTTTATAATAAGCATCACAAAGTGTCCTCCCTGTTAAAAGTTCACCTAAACACATACAATTCTGTCAAATATGAAGTAGTATGAAAATGGTCAAAACTCCAGTCATACATGAAGTACTTGCCAAACAATACCCGCGTTCAATCCTGGACATAAGTGCGTTTACAACAGGTTCATTTACTGTGATTAAGCTAGAACTGAATTCCACCGCCGCTTAGAAAGAATGACACTTGACGGGTAGCATTGGTTTTATTAGTGACGTGTCCCTATTAGAAATTAAAGTTCATCAAGGATAAACATTTATCTTGACTTAAATAGTTTGGTAAACTATTAAATATTAGGCGTTTTAAGTTCGTTCAACGTAAATTTTAATTGCGATTCAATGACTCTTTAAAATACCAAGGTTCTGCCAAAAAAAACTTTCAAAAGTAGTACATGTTTAATTACTGCCAATGCGAGAACACTTGATAAACAGGTTATGGTCTTGTCATCATTCATTAAAGAAATAGACCTTGCGATTGAGGACTAATTCGTCGAAGAACAAGTTAGTTTGAAGGGCTGATGTTTACGCATTTCAAATGAAATTCCGGCCAAAATTAGTGAAATAGAACTTGGGTTAGCATTAGGGATAAGTGGCAGCGAAAAGACATAGCGGCATATATTTTTACCTTGAGTTGGGTCGATTAAGACTATTCTGTTGGTACTCGATTTGCTTATATTCTTGGTTCTAGTCGTAAATAATTGGACACGAGCAGAAAAAAACAAACAAAACAAAAACAGAATAGACTAATTTTTATCTAGAAAAAATGCATCTATTTTTACTAGCAACAAAATTTCTTGCGTTGTTCTGAGTTATGCTATTCTAGCGAATTGTTCTCAACAAGTGTCCCATTTCGTTATCCAGTGGAACTATGAGCTTTGCCTCGCCCTCATTGGTTGATCGCTTTTGCTACCGAAATTAAATTTTCATTAAGTTGGACGTAGCTATCCGTTCTTACTGATCTGGTTTGCGTACCGTTTCCAACGTAAATGCTCATGGTTATGGTACTCATACTTTTATTGCAAGTATAGAATAACTATTAAGTTGTGATTTCTCGTAAGAATTTTCAGTTAGGCTTGCGACTGGTTATCTGGTTATTAGAAAGAAGGTGTGGGTAAGGAAGCCACTTTCCTGCTCCTTCCTCCTAAAATTAACGCGAGCCAGGCCATTTTGTAGAATGTTTTAAAACATGAGGTGGTTAAAAAATGGGGATTACAATACACCATGACAAATCGTACCAATCAGTACGTGGTGTATTTTTATCTCGGATATGGGATTAAAAAAAAGATAAATTATACAAAAAGGGAAAATAGAGATTACCCATCCAGGCGAACGACCGTCCGGCTGCCACGCTTTCTCATAAGCATCAAAACGCATAAGGTATATATTATATTGTATATATGTTAAAAGGCTATGCAATTATACACTTAATACGTTTTAATGCTAATTAGAAGAGTAGAGACGGACGTCTAAACATGTACTCTATCTCTATTTTTTTTCTCTTCATTTTTTGCCTAATTTACGCATTTTAATTTCACTTTCGAAACACTCCTAATTAAATTCGTTGCACATTATATCCCATACTTCTTTACATAAAAACTCTATGCACAGTACTTACATATAGCTGCTATGCATAAAGAAAATAAAAGAAATTTCCATTAAAGACGACCAATAAATTAAATCGAATTAAAATAAACAGAAATAAAAAGATCCGCTAACCGCGAGCCATCTCTCAGTTCCTGCCGACTTGGGCTTTCTTAAATTGAGACCACTTCTTTTGAAAGGTTTTTAAAATGGAATTGCTTGTAAGAGAAATCTGTTTTCAACTTCCATATCATTCATTTAAGAATTAGCTGTGAAAGCACCTGCCGTTTTGGTGGGGAGTTTCGTTATTTACAAGTCTTAGAGGAAATGTGGTACCTGGTGGTGCATGAGATTGGAGATGATGCGGCACGAGTTTTCTAAATTTTAAATTCCGTAGACAGATCTAGCTATAAACACAAGTAAGATAATTATAGTGGCACTTGAACTTAAGTTATTTCAGTCGAATTTACGCAAAAAAATTATATGTATATATATTTTTTATTTCCAGGGATTCAAAATTATAGCGTTGAGTGAGAAGTTGATCTTACTGACAGCTGGCCAATTACGATAAAGTAGTGCTTCATCGTGCTCGGTCAATAAATTTTTTTCCCGCAAAGTAATATGTCGCATTTAAGGATAGCATACAAACATTCCAATTTCTAATATGTATGCAATGTTAAATTAAAGGGATAGCATTTCTAGTGAGTAATTCAGCCCATGAAACTTCATAAATACTAATTCTGGATCTTCGGGATGTCTTTTTAACCTTTTTTTGTCTGTTCTTCTGAATACGTGACCAGGCTAGAAATTAAGGACTAAAATGATAAACAAAGACAGCTTGATCTCAAGTGTTTTTAATTTAACACTCTTAAGTTAAAAAAGGATCAATTCATTTAACCGATGAAGTAATGTTGTACAGTTCCGACAAATATTAAACTGCGGGTACAGAAAAGTAGATGCGTTGCGTGCAGCTTTCCACAAATCGCAAGGCGACAAATAAGCTCTACAAATCTCAACGCTACAAATAAGCGAAGTTTGAAAGCGAACTAACAGAACACACTTCTTTCCTAGATGGCTTTGACGACAATGACAAAGTTTCTTCTTGTGGCGATGTTGTCCTTCGTGTGTGAAAGTCGCCTTCATCACATGCATGGTTTATCTCCACCCAAACCTCCACTCCACGTCTGGGCCATCGCAAAGAAAGGCCGTAAGTGTCTCTAAATATTATATTTGGCACGTTCACAAACAGTTCCCTGTGACTACAATGTATTCGGGCTGGTTTGAAATGCTAAAATAATATAAATCTTTAATTCTATAAAAATTGCGTGTAAGTAGAATCCTAGGTGTAATTGGTAAATTTTATTCTAAGGCAGCCCCGAGTCAAAGAAAACACATAGTTTTTGTTATTTCTTTAAATGATACAAATGAGTAATAGAAAGACAGAGAAGCTATTTTAACTCGAAAAGTATTTGGCAAACACTTTCGCAAGGCTGATGTTGGGGGAAGGGTGAGCGGGGTGTGGGAGGGGTGGGGTGTAGGGAGGCTCCCGCCCTTTCTTTGCGGCTCCTTAGTGGTTCTCGCATTCGACTCGCATCTATTTCCTGCCTTCTCACTCCGGCGTTCCTATCCACTATTCCCCTTCCAAGATCCAATAGGCTACGATTTTCTTGTCATTAGCATTCCATATCGAGAAATATCAAAAAAGATAGACATCTTGGCTATACTTTGCCGGTTTTACAAACTTCTGGATTTTAAATTACCTTGTCAGCGATGTTGTGTATCAAATCGATATTTTTATTTTTACAAGTTTGTCCTGAGGGAGGTGGCGATAAAAATGCTGGCTGTGGATACTGGAAGAAGCTAGGGTATTGTTCACCTGCCAAAAATTATTATCAATTCATGGCGACCACGTGTCCTGCCACATGTGGACTCTGTCAAGGTTTGTCAGAAAGATATTTAACTACAAAAACTGCTTTTTACACCGTCAGTGTTCAGTGAAAGATTGTTGCATCTCGTTCTAGCTGACTAATTTCCGTTTTCAGAGCTGATTAAGGCCCGGGGGGGAGGTATTTCTCGCTTCTGAGTTCCTAATTCTATAATTCTTCATACCACTGATCAGTTTCCCGGCAAATTATACCCTATTGTAGACCAAAACTCTATGATTTTTATACCCTATCCCAGACAAAACGGCTTGAAAACCACACCCTTCACAGCGGCACATACCTATATAGCTCATATATGGGAGTGTCCCCCCCGGGGGGGATAAAGGCAATTGCAAAACAAGCAAACAAACAAACACAATTGTCATAAATCCACTTTCAATGGTCAGCTCTTTCCTTTTTTTCAGGCCAAGTGTTTTTTTATATGAACTTGATTAACAAAACAATGCGCTGATGTAACTGGATTTATTTTTATTTTCAGCTCGTCCCACGCCGGCCCCCACGCCCCGCATTGTTCAAGGTATATACATTGTATCAGCAAAATAGAAGTCTCCTAGAAGTTTTTAATTAGTTCGTTGTATCAAGCCATGTCAGAAACGTCACAGCCCTGGAGGGGGAAGTTACGAGATATAAGGGTTTATTTTAGCCAGAATTGTGGCACTTGACGGTGAATATAAATGCAGAGGTCTTTCTGCGCGCTGACGTTCATTGCTAAAAGTTTAAACTGATCAGTTGCCTTACGTTTTTACAAAGTTAAAGAATAATAACGGCTGTATAGAGCGTTGTCACTCACGTGACTAGCGGCCATATTGGTTTACCAATACAAAAGACGATGCAGGGTTAAATTCCCCTAGGAATGCCTTGATACGCTAATATGGCCGCCGTGTCTTTGTTTCGGAACATCAAAATTTTCTATATGACGTTCTTTATTACAATCTAATGAAGGTGGACAGACATACAACTTATTCCAAAATGGCGGAAAATACGTTATTCTTTGTTTCCATGTTAATTGGCCCTCATTGTCTCGATCGCATCTGCAGAATTCAAAAGAATCTTTGGCTTAAAACGAGGCAACGAGGGCCAATTAACATATAGGCAAACGAACAATGTATTTCCGCCATTTTGGAATCAGGTATATGCAGTGAGTATTTTTACCACACATCGGACTAGTAAACCAAATAACTGATTTAAAAATGCCAAGCGATCTCAACCATTCCAGTGTGACATGACTTTCTTTATACTTTTAAAATGTCTGTTTGACATTGCTACCACTCTTCAGTTGGCAGCTGCAACAAGTGAACATCAGTCGCAAAACTGATATTAATTATTTTAATCAACAGTGAAGATGAACGAATGCCTTAAAGCCCATAATTTCAAGCGTCGCATGCACGGGGCCAGGCCGCTGACCTGGGATAGTTCACTGGCTAGAAAGGCTCAAGCTTGGGCACTTAAGCTTGCAAAAATGGGCAAAATGGAGCATGCGCCTTGGAGCGGCGCCGGCGAAAATCTTTACTACTCATCTACTTCAGGCGATGAAACAGCAACATGCAAGGACGCGGTCGAAGCCTGGTAACTGCAGCTTAGAAGTAACCGTACTCTCCCATCTCGATCAGAGGATTTAAGATATCCTGACTAAGTCACAGGGATATATATACCTTATGCAATGGTTTAACATATATATGCGCGGATATTTTGCAAGTTGTGTACGAGCAATGAGCAAAATGTCCGCACGTATTATATGTTAAACCATCAAATAAGGGATTTATTATTGCACTATTAAGGACGTAAACAAGTCCAAGTTTGGGACGTTTTGTCCAGCCATTTTGTTGCTCCGCTTTCCATCCGTATTTTTGCCCTGTTGTACAGTGTAATAACGTGTCATATTCTGCGCGTTCTCGTGACCTAATATGGTAAAATGGCGCAATAGTGGAATAATAATACTAGATAAATGGAGCTAGGAAAAATTTTTTGGCAGCATCGGATCATGACACAAAAACATTACAGAAAAATGAATTTTCTTTTTAGTGAGAAACAAGGGATAAAGTTTGTAAAGGGATTATAGGAGCATGTGTCACCCTCCCAAGTTGGGAAGCCCATAATATATGAAAAGATGTATTTCACAAGAAAATTGTTAGCAGACTATATGTTGACGGATATTTATAGATAACCTTGTATAACAAAGAAAACCGGCTAAAAAAATCAACTTCACACTGTCAGCACATCTAACCAAATATACGTTTCTAAAATTGAACCCTTTGCAAGGCCAGCATCTTAAGGGCGTTCGCGCGAAAATCTTCTAACATTGACTTTCCCCACTGTGAGTTTATGGGTTACTTATGTCAGAAATGTAAAAAAAAATGGGGGGTCACCGAATTCGTTTCGGAAATAAGATGTCCGAAAGATCACCATAAGATCTTATAAATCGGCCTTCGTTTCTGACAATGGCGACAGTGCCCGTTTTCCCAAAAATAATGGGAATAAATTCATGAAATGCAATTTTCTTGTCTAAATATTGTTTAAGGGGTTCTATGATGTAAATTGATTTAACTGGCGATGTTCCTTTAGAAAATCTAATCGTTAAGTGATCACATTTGCACTCGCCTGGCAGTTGAGAGATGGGCAAGATTTGATGCCGCGTGGGCAAAAAGACTAGATATTTGTAGACTCCCCACATTGACTTTTTGTTCATTTTTTTACAATCTGTCGAGAATCGCAAAACAAAGCTCCTTATCAAAAAAAATTGGGGGTCACCGATCATTTGAGAGAGTAAACTGCGAGCGAAGTTATCGCAACAGCTACCAGCCCTGTATTTGTTTGGAAAGTTTTCTCAGCGCGCGCGCTCGATGCATGACGTGGCGTGACGTTGCGACATGAATTACATGCGCAGTAAGGATGCGCAAAACCAACCTCGTTCCCAGGGTCCTCTCTGTATCTCCAGAGAAAGGACCCTGGTTGCGGCTGGTCACGTGATCTGGGTGACAAACCAAAACCGCAGGGGGGGCTGCTCCTCGACAAAAGTTTGTCGACAGTACAACACATACTATCTAGGGGAGGAATAAATGTAGAGCGGGATTTTCAAAATGGCGCTTGAATTTTCTAAGCTGTGTTCAATCCGCGCTCATTTCGACTGGCTATAACAGCATTATCCTGAAGGTTAAACAGGTTATTTGCTTTGTTTCTAAAAAAAGACTTGGTGGCAGTGCTTCCAACAGGGTACGGGAAATCCTTATTCTTCCAGGTTTTGCCTCGAATGTTGTCCGAGAGGGATAGCAGGTCAATGAGTTTGTTTTACCTTGAGTTGAGTTTTTTTGCCGTGAGTATTGTTGTTGTGCAAGGAGTTCGTTTCGTTTTCCGTGACCTCAGTTTGTTTTGCTGTGAGTTTCTTTCAATCTTTGTTGTGTTCATTTTGTTTGGCAGCGAGTTGACATTGTTTTGTCTTGACTTGAGTTTGTCATTTGCCGTAAGTTGAGTTTATTTTGCTGTGAGTTTCGTTGTTGTGCCGTGTGTTCGTTTGGTTTTGCCGTGACTTATGTTTGCTTTGTCATGAGTTAAGTTTTGCCGTGAGTTTCTCTGTTGTGGTATAAGTTCACTGATTTTTTAGCCGCGAGGAGAGTCTGTTTTGCCATATTAAGTTTTGTTTTTATTTTGCTGTGAGTTGATTTTGTGTGTAGTGTGTTTATTTTGTTTTGCGGTGAGATTCGCTGTTGCAGTGAGAGTTGTGGGCCACCGTACTATTCTGGCTTCCGTTTAAGCCGTGAATTTTCTTAAAAGAAACTCCTACAGTTTATACAGGTGTAGTTTTTCGAAGCCACGGCAAACAGAAATACTTCACTAAAATTAACTTACGCCGGTCTTTTTTGAAGTAAAATCAAAACAAATCTCTTCGCCTTCATCAAGCACACGGCAAGATATTAGCGGAGAAAAGTTTTATTAATGAGAGCCAGTTCAGTACAGGCCAGAAAAGTAAGGTATGTGTCAAAAATCTTCGGATCTTCCTCGGCAATCTTCGGCAATCTTCGGAAAACTTCGGAAATTCTCGGAAAATGTTCGGAAACATTCGTACAACCTTCGGACAACATTTTGAAAATTTTCGGAAATCTTCGGAAATGGTCGGAAATCTTCGGAAAATCGTCAAAAACATCTTAATTAGTAGGTTTATATAATAAAAAGAATAATACATGGTTTCTTGGAGATATGAAATTTATCTTCTCGTGTTCAAATCCGATATCTCACTCGTTCGCTGCGCTCACTCGTGAGCTATCGATTTGAACACTCGAAGATAAATTTCATATCTCCGCGAAACCATGTATTATCCTCTATGTATCAAAGTTTGACCCGACAAAGATATCTTCTGTGGCATCGATGCGGCAGCCAGCAGTGGTCGATATTCCCGTGAAAAAAGGTTTTTTGACTATGTCCTGTCCCCAACTGCTTTGCACAGCCTGCAATGTACTAAAATCTGCCGGGACTGATGCTTTAAAAATCTTTTTTGGAGTAGCCGGGACAGATACCTCAGAATTCTTTTTTGGAGTCGCTTGAAAATTCCGAGTCGACATTCTCGTAAAAGTCTCACCGAAAACACAAAGGTTTTCCCGCACTCCAAGCGATGTCAATTTTAATGTTACAATTTCCACTCCTGCCGGGCTCTGTACTTCAGCTAAGTGAAGACAATTTTTACCTTTCCCATCCCTCCCTTAAATCATTTCTCTGGAATCTGCTAAAATCTAGCAGATCACGTGACCAGCCGCAACCAGGGTCCTTTCTCTGGAGATACAGAGAGGACCCTGGGAACGAGGTTGGCGCGTCGGTTGGCGCAAAACCAATTAGCGCGAACGTCCTTAAGCCGTCAGAAAACAAATTTTACAGAAAAGATATTAAATTGGATCCACGTACAAGCACTATTGACTTCTAAATGTGACAAAACTGACTTGTATGTCATTTGGTTAATTCGAGCCTTACTCCTTTTTACTGTTAGGTACGGAGAAGAAGCCGACTACCCCTTCTGGAAGCCACCAAATTCTATTTTTGACGTCACTGGTGTTCAAATAGGACATTTTACACAGGTGAGCAAGGCCAGTTTATCGCAACCGGGAAGATTTTTTGACAGGCTTATCTATAGAACTGACATAGGATGTAAACGGACAAAAAAAATTAGAAACCTAAATTTCCTTGCAGTATCTGGTAACCTAATGACTGAATTCCCCCAAATTTTCTGTAAATGTAGCTTAATGGTAGAGGATCAGGCCCATGTGCAGAAATTCCTATGGGCTTGACTCCTGAAAGGAGAATTTAAATTATTTTAATAAGTACGAAATTTACCATCATTTCTTTTTTAAAGTCAGGGTTTGGTATTGAGACCGAAAGCCTAACTGGAGAGTCATTTTCCTAAATGGTTTACGCAAAAACGATTTTATTTTACGAAATATCATGCCTGGACGAAATAATGAAAAATAATATTATACAGTATGTGACGCATTGTAACAAACATGTTTTTGCCCAATCAGGTCGTGTGGAAGTCTACTAAAAAGTTAGGTGTTGGGATTGCCTCTATTAAGCGTGGTTTCTGGACCACCACTTACATAGTGGCACGCTACACTCCCCCAGGAAACTATGAGGGGAAATTTAAACAAGAAGTCGGGAGCATTATGGCTCTTAAGTGAAACGGTAAGGAGACGTGTGCGTCAGAACTACAACTATTTTAAACGATCTTAGTAGAACCTCAGTCGTGTTGCATTGGAAATCCGGTTCTCCCACTATTTTCTATTTACACTGATAGAACACCATCGCGCATGCATTGCTCTTAAACGAGTTAATTTTCTGTCTTAAAAGTACATAAAATTGCATGTTGGTTTTGGACTGAAATTCTTTAGAGTTTCTACTGAAACAATTAGACTTCTCGCCTTCGTTTTCATTGAGCAATAGTCAACTCCCACTCGTAGTCCAATTATTAATTATAAAAGCATCATGTGCGCCTTCCTGTGAGAACTTTTTGCCTCCAGTGAACTTGGCAAAGGGAACCAACGGTGTCTTATGGGTAAACTTTAAGCAGTTGAATCTCCATGTACAACTGATCGGACACCCTAATGTTGTGGATGAGTGGCCGTTGTAAAGATCCTGAAAGATCTGATGATTCATGATCAGTAACAGTAAATGATCGGGGCATGAATAGGACGATATGTCCTACCTTTGAGGTTGCCATAAGTGGAGGCTCGACAGCAATTTTCTTGGTCATGAGGAACAGTGGATGGGAAAAGCACCAACGCGAAGACCTTTTGAAGTCGTATATCAAAAGCTATCAAACGCAGTTGTTTAATGCGGGGTAGAGCAAAATCTTCTGTAAATTCTCTCTGTAAGTTTTATTAACTTAGACAATTACAAGATGTTGTAAAATGTTTGTTCTTTTGATTTCTTGCAGTGTCTTTTCTGATTTCACGTTAACTACTCTGAAGCTGTCAAAAGTGGGCGATAAACTTACACATAGAGCTTCTACGCTGAGCAATAACTCTTATAAGTTGGACAATATTAAATATATCATGTATAACTGGCGACATATATACCGGCACCAAACTGTTCGTTGAAAACGATTATGTATTAAACAATAACTGACTGAAATATTTAGCAAACTGTTCTCTGCACATGCAATAAAGGAAACAAAGTTCCAATGTTCAACCTCATGCGTCCAACTCATTTTAGATTTCTAGTTCTTTAAGCTCTGTAAATAAGCAACAAAGCCGATTGTTAGTAGTTTGAAATAATAAGTTAGCGAGTCAATGAGCCATTGAGCAAATGAGTGAGTGAGTGAGTGAGTCAGTGAGTCAGTGAGTCAGTGAGTCAGTCAGTCAGTCAGTCAGTCAGTCAGTCAGTCAGTCAGTCAGTCAGTCAGTCAGTCAGCATTCCGAGTCAGGCAGTCAGCCAGCCAGTCAGTCAGTCAGTCAGTCAGTCAGTCAGTCAGTCTGTCAGTCTGTCAGTCTGTCAGTCTGTCAGTCTGTCAGTCTGTCAGTCAGTCAGTCAGTCAGTCAGTCAGTCAGTCAGTCAGTCAGTCGGTAAGCGGTCTGTCGCACAGTCACTGTTACTTTATCGAACAGCCTCTACATATATAATCGAAAGTTAGAGGAGACTCACTTTGACAATATAATATTGATGTTATTTATATTAATTCTCCAGAAGCTTTAACTTTGGTTCAATTTCTTTTGCTATTCAGCATTTTTTCTTCGTAGGCAAATTGGCCACTTTTCTATCTTCTTCGACTATTGCTTATCAACAAGCTCCCTTATTATTATAGCTATCCAGGTCCAAGGAAACGAAAAAGAGCAAGACACTAGAACCGATAAAAAAGTAGATGTCCCTTTGTGGATCCATATTTCATATCTTTCATTGAATCCCTGTTTGTTGCAAAAGGATTAAAATTCTCTGGTCGGTAGCATCGGGCCGGGGTCATCAATTTAAAGGATTAAAAGAAATTAAACAAACAAAGAAACTATGCACCTTTAACTCAGTCGCTTTTCTCCAACGTTTTCTTTAAACCTTCTTAAAAAGTTTCCTCCTGGTCGATAACGAGCCACAATAAAGATCTGTTTTGAAAAGCCTGAACCTACAGTAGCTTGGGCCACTCCCATCGCTTTGGTGGCTTTCCATACAACCTAGATAGATAGAAAATAAAAACAAATGACTTGTTAATCATTCCAGAAGCTAATGTTTAGCTGAGGTGAAACTATTTTCTACATTATCTTTGAAAATTTAATTATATACATACACGTATTTAAAAGACCAGCGGCCATATTGGTTTACCGAAACAAAAGACGACTTTTGAACAAAAATAGATTTTAATTCCCGGTGGGAGGGCTTGGTTCACCAATATGGCCGCTGTTTCTTTGTTTTTGGAACACCAATATGGCTGCCGTGACGTCATGTGAATACGCTAAACTGGATACAGTTTACAGTAGAATTCCAACTTCTTGAACCTCTAGGGAAAACGAAAATTGGTTCGAGAAATCGGGAGTGAAATTTCGAGAAATCGGGATTCTTCTGTTTTATTTGCAGCTTATCCTAAAAAATATAATGTGCCAATTATTCTTTTGAAACCACATTTATCGATCAGGGTTTCTAGGTTTCTCTCCTAAAAGCACACATTTGAAACACCTTACGTTATCGCCCTCTGGGTACCTTAGCTTCCCGAAATGCCTCAACTGTCTTTACACCAAACATTTTACAGGACAAATTGCGAAAAATGAACATTGAAAGGGCCATTTTTCGAACAATTTTTCGGTCTCAGGCAACGTTAGTGAGCAGCCTCAATTAGTATGAATTAGTTAACATACCTGCGTAAAATGACCAGTTTCAGGAGAAAATCCGGGCTTGTTATAATCATACTTCGGCTCTTCCCTGTCGTACCTTAAAGAAGTGAAAAGGAACAGCATTTTTTTTATTTTATTATTACAAAAGCTTATCCACGAGTATCATGCTATTCGTGGAAACGGAACAAATAATTTATGACCGGCCAAATTTTCCATCAACGTCCAGCCAATGTTGTATTTACTGATTCATCATCATCATCATCATTATCAACATCATTATCAGTTTATTCGCCACAAAAATCAACAAAAAAAAAAAATAAAAATAAATTACAAGAATCAGAGACAGAAATAGGGAGAGGAGACCTCCAAGAAGCCACCAGAAGGGAGGCCACTTCGGTTATCAATATATTTATAATAGAGCTGTGAGTGTGCAAAGGTAAAAAAAGGTAAAGTCTGTATACGAGCCTAGGGGCCCATCAGGTCGGAGCTTATCCCGGTTTCCGTAGCGTGAAGCGACTAGGAGTATTGCTACTCCCCCCTGGATGGGACGCTAGTCCATCGCAGGGTTACCCCCAGCAGTAAATTCGCCGGTACCCATTTATACACCTGGGTGGAGAGAGGCACTATGAGAGTAAAGTATCTTGCCCAAGAACACAACGCAGTGCCCCGGCCAGGGCTCGAACCCGGACCGTCCGATCCGGATTCCAGCGCACTAACCATTAGGCCACCGCGCCTCCCACAGTGGTGAGTTTGCGGCTTGGCCAAATTCAGTACTATAAATAATAATCTTTTTTTTCTTTTTGATTGTGTGCGAATACAACTGAAATGTTAAAGGTGGTCGTGTATTCGTACCCAGCCTTTGCCTTCGTGTCGGAGTTTTACGCCTATCATATCGCTTTTTTCTACCCATTCAGTTTTATAAATGGATACAGCTGAGCGGAACGTGTCCAAATCCAGAGATATTTAAAATCTAAGTTCACATTCCATATCCTCGTGTAATACTCATATTGATTTCCCTTACAGTCCAGTGCAGTTGCTAAACAAACGTTTATTTCCGGAGATATGGGACAATTGAGTTTTGCAGGACCCAGCCTGACACTATATGACCAATATTCCCAAAATAATAATTATAAAAAAATAAGTGAAAATCCCTCAGTGAAGCTACGTTGCAAAACTGTAACACTAAGTTGTATACTGTAATTAGTATACATGTTATTGTTACTTCGAAGTTTTTGGGTATCGGCATCTATCTTCACAGACGGAATCACTTAAATTTCAAGTGATGAAAACAAACATAAATGTCTTACCATCCTACCAAAGCGTCGGCACAGTCTGCAGTCTGGTTTCCTCTGAACCAAGCCAGGTTTTCTCCTTCGCCATCGAGGTTTGGGTCATGTCGAACTTCACCTGTTGCAGCTAAGTGATTTGCCCAGACCTGAGCACTTTGTACCAGTGTGTCATCCCAGATCAGCGGACCAGCTCCATGTAAAGCACGTCTTTCGTTGTGTTCCCTCAAGCAGGCATTTTCTATCGAATGAGATGTGGTACTTGGCCCACTGGTAGTTGAAGGGCTAGATGTGGTGCTTGGCTCGCTTTTGGTTGAAGGGTTAGATGTGGTGCTTGGCTCACTGGTAGTTGTAGGGTTAGATGTGGAACTTGGTTCGCTGGTTGTTGAAGAGCTTGATGTTGTACTTGGTTCGCTGGTTGTTGAAGGGCTTGATGTGGTACTTGGTTCGCTGGTAGTTGAAGGGCTTGATGTGGTACTTGGTTCGCTGGTAGTTAAAGGGCTTGATGTGGCACTTGGTTCGCTGGTTGTTGAAGGACTTGATGTGGTACTTGGTTCGCTGGTAGTTGAAGGGCTTGACGTGGTACTTGGTTCGCTGGTAGTTGAAGGGCTTGACGTGGTACTTGGTTCGCTGGTAGTTGAAGGGCTAGACGTGGTACTTGGCTTGCTGGTAGTTGTAGGGCTAGACGTGGTACTTGGTTCGCTGGTAGTTGAAGGGCTAGACGCGGTGCTTGGTTCACTGGTAGTTGAAGGGCTAGACGTGGTCCTTGGCTCGCTAGTAGTTGTAGGGCTAGACGTGGTACTTGGTTCGCCGGTAGTTGAAGGGCTAGACGTGGTCCTTGGCTCGCTAGTAGTTGTAGGGCTAGACGTGGTACTTGGTTCGCTGGTAGTTGAAGGGCTAGACGTGGTGCTTGGTTCACTGGTAGTTGAAGGGCTAGACGTGGTACTTGGCTCGCTGGTAGTTGAAGGGCTAGACGTGGTACTTGGTTCGCTGGTAGTTAAAGGGCTAGACGTGGTGCTTGGTTCACTGGTAGTTGAAGGGCTAGACGTGGTACTTGGTTCGCTGGTAGTTGTAGGGCTAGACGTGGTACTTGGTTCGCTGGTAGTTGAAGGGCTAGACGTGGTCCTTGGCTCGCTAGTAGTTGTAGGGCTAGACGTGGTACTTGGTTCGCTGGTAGTTGAAGGGCTAGACGCGGTGCTTGGTTCACTGGTAGTTGAAGGGCTAGACGTGGTACTTGGTTCGCTGGTAGTTGAAGGGCTAGACGTGGTACTTGGCTCGCTAGTAGTTGTAGGGTTAGACGTGGTACTTGGTTCGCTGGTTGTTGAAGGGCTAGACGTGGTACATGGCTCGCTGGTAGTTGTAGGGCTAGACGTGGTACTTGGCTCGCTGGTAGTTGAAGGGCTAGACGTTGTACTTAGTTCGCTGGTAGTTGTAGGGCTAGACGTGGTACTTGGTTCGCTGGTAGTTGAAGGGCTAGACGTGGTACTTGGCTCGCTGGTAGTTGAAGGGCTAGACGTGGTACTTGGTTCGCTGGTAGTTGAAGGGCTAGACGTGGTACATGGCTCGCTGGTAGTTGTAGGGCTAGACGTGGTACTTGGCTCGCTGGTAGTTGTAGGGCTAGACGTGGTACTTGGTTCGCTGGTAGTTGAAGGGCTCGACGTGGTACTTGGCTCGCTAGTAGTTGAAGGATTAGATGTGGTACTTGGTTGGCTAGTAGTTGAGGGGCTTAATGTGGTACCCGGCTCGCTTGTGGATGAAGGGGATGTAGTACTCGGTGAAGAGTCCGATGTGATGCTTGGCTCGCTTGTGGTTGAGGGGTTGGCTGTGGTTCTCTGATATCTCGTGGTATGTAAAGGGGTGGTGGACCTTGAAGGTTTAGGTTTAGTCGTTGGTGTCTCTAAAAACACAGGAAAAAAAGGCCATGTCAGGATTTCAAATATGAACATAACGTTTTTGTTCACTATCTCAACTATCTTAACGGGCCCTCTTCATTGCAAATAACCTTATTATCTTTATGCCAGTAAGGGGTTCAGTTTATAAATTTCTAATAATTATTTAAAATGTGTCTCCATGAGGTAACCTGTCAAAAGTAACGGCTACTCGGTTGCATTCAACATTCCTTCAGAAATTCGTCGCTGAGAGTCAATATTCGCTCCAGTCATTGGGATTGTCGTATTGTGAATGGACTCTTCATGGTTATGGAGTTTTGATTTCTAAATTGTCATAGATGCAAATACGTACACTGCTCATAATACTAAAATATTTTTTCTTTTTATGATTCTCGCAGTGTAGCAGATATGAGAACGAAACTTACTGTAGCAAAAGCCGCATATTGATTGACAGTTCATCAACATATATCGATAGTATACACTGTTGTGGTGGCAATAGCCAACTCTTTTAAAGTAAGCACAAAATGACACCCTATCTGCCTGAGGGAGGCATCCTACAAGACAAAAAATTTAAAGCACGCGTTAGTGCATTGAAACATAGGTTAACAAACAAAAAACCAACAGGAAAACACACACACAAATAGGATAGCTAACAAAGGCAGCTTGCTTGTTAAACCATTGTTAGTCATGGGAAAAGTTCAACTAGTATCAACCAATATTTATATGTTTAAGTTTTATCTATATCTATATGTTTAACTATTGTAACAGTACGCGACATCAAATTAATCGATAAAAAACCCTTGTTAACACATTAAATTTGGAAAAAGAAAGCCGAGCTAATTTAATCAGTAGTAATAGTAATAGTAGCCTGCGTAGCAAGCGTTTCCGTGCGAGCGAAGTGCTATATGTGTCAATTTTCGCGCGACCAGAATCTTCGCTCGCGCGACACATAGCACTTCGCTCGCACGAGAATGCTTGCTACACAAGCGATAGTAATAGTTAAGTTCTTTGGGGAAAATTTAGCCCTTGCCCGCTGCGGCTCGGGCTAAAATGAACCTGAATCGGGCCAAATACATATTTACGCCCGCGTACTCACCGCACATACGGCATGTAGCTGGACAGTAAGCTCTCATAAATGAATAGTGCCTGGTTCCCTGTTGACAGTAACCCCTATTTTTCCAGTAGGTGCAATGAGAATGATCCGGACAGTGTTTCTCTGTGATTTAACAAAAAACACAATGTTTTTCTCGAGTAACAAAGCTTACGCGCACAAAAAGGACAATACACATAGCTTCGCGATCTTCGTTTTAAAGTCGCTCCCGGCCGAGAGCGATGAACGGCGTCCGTGTTAACCGTCTAAATAGGCTTCAGTGCAAAAAATAGGCCGTTACAAATGTAGGGCGCAGGAAGCATGGGTCACAAGTTCGGCTTTGTTTGTCTGCAACGTGTACCCGCCTGCGCACATCGTAGTCCTCGCGTGTTTCCTCTCTCTCGCGCGCGCGCCCTGTATTACTCTTCTCCCTACCGCCCAAACACCGTCTATTCTGATTTAGGATAAAATAACCAAAAGCACAATAAACAAATAAGATTTGAAAATGAATAACTCATTTAAGTCACCTCCACATAGACCACATGTCTCTTTGCACTTTACTGCCATGGTATTGTAAAAAGACTTGCGTGAATGACAGAACCCCAAGCTTCGCCAGTAGCTGCAATAGCTGTGATCCGAATAGACACAAACTTTGCCTGTAGAGATTGGCCAAGATATCAGAAAATGTTATAACTCGGGTATGAAGACGTGAGCTGTTAGCTGCGTGCGACGCAATATACACTCTTTTATATAAGAACCTTTTTATTAGAACGCTGAAGCTGAGGATTTACCAATTTTATTTAAAAGAACGTGCTAAGAACATATATCCCAGGTGTCTTCAGTTTGCCCATTTTCTTGTTATGAATGAGCAGTGTATGTGAATAAACAAAACCTAAAGAGCAACATGCTCCTTGATACGTTTTCTGGTTTAATTTCAGCCTCAAATTGTCGGAAAAAAAATAAGAACGCTCAGCGTCAGTCCCAAAAGTAGACGTTCGAATAAACAAAAAGAGTGTATCAAATACGAAATACAGCATTTTATATGAATTTGTGACCAAATTACAGTCAACTCTTGCTATAGAAGATACGCTCGGGACGTTAAGTGTCCCTAATAACGAGAGTCCGTAATAGCGGGGTGCGAGAAAGAAGTGCCTTCAATGCGTTTAATAACATCGACTAGGCTGTAGAGTAATTTTAAATCTTCCCGAAATCTTTTATGTGCGACGCAACCACAAAAAACCCATGGAGAGTTTGTGCTGGCCTGTCTTAACTTCCCTTTAATTCAGAATGGAGAATGAGGGCTTAATCTCTCCTAAAGAGTCTGGAAGGAAAAGACGCAAACTGTAGTGAAAAGGGAAAGTCTGTTGTAAAGCCAAAGGAGAAATTGATGCGAAAATAAACATTCCATAGACAAATGACGACTAACAGACTGCAATTTTACCCCGGCAATTTTACGTAATTATGTTTTAGAAGTTCACGTTGTCCGCTTTATCGAGAGTCAGAACAACTAGGGATGTCTTAGCCCAAGGGGGGGGGGGGGGGGGGGGGAGTCCCATATGGAAGGGACGGGGATGCTCGTCGGAAATTTTGAATTTTACTCCTAAAAGAGACCAATCTAGGCGTGGCCGAAGCTTATGCAGACCCCTAAAAGAGACCGGTTTAAAATACAGACAAATAAAAAGTACAATGGATTTTAGATATTAAAGTTATGATAAACTTTGTTTATATGAATCGAGTAAGGCTTAACTGCAGAATACCCCGCCACTTCAAAGCTACCTCTAAAATAGTGGCTACGCGGCTACGCAGCTACCAAGCTCCGTAGCCGCGTAGCCACGTAGCCACGTAGCCACGTAGCTACGTAGCTACGTAGCCAGTAGCCACGTAGCCACGTAGCCAGTAGCCAGCTACTTAGCCACGTAGCCGCGTAGCCACGTAGCCAGCTACGTAGCCACGTAGCCAGCTACGTAGCATAGCTTGGCGTTCTAGCACGGAGAACGAGAAATCGCGCGCGTGAGCAAAGCGACGGTAGAACGCCAAGCTACGCTGGCTATAAGCGAGACCAAAATCCGAAATTTACACCCCTAAGCGAGACGACGAGCATCCCCGTACCTTTCACATCGGAGTCCCTTCCCCCCGGGTGTTTTAGCCTCCTGCGTAGGAGGTTTATAGGGATATCTCATCGATCGATTGATCAACTGATTAGTCTGATAATGTTCCTGATAATCAATGAGTATTGGATGACTAATCGAAGACAAATTATTTTGTGGCCTATTGATTACTCATCGATGTCACTGATTAGCGATTAATGTCATAGATTACTCACTGATTGTTATTACCTATCGATTATTGTCATTACTCATCTATTATCATTATACTGTCCGGGAATGCAGTTTGTTTTAGTGAAATGATGTTTCTTAGTTTGTAAATGAAATTCTTTTTCTTGCTATAATGAAGACGAGACTGATTGGCCTAAGGAAACCCATAGGTTTTCTCGCCTCAGAGTTGCCATTTCCGGTCAAACCTCTAGCTCAGCTATAATTTTCGCCGGGATCTGGATTTTGTCCGTAATTATGGGTGTTCGTAATAGCGGGATGTCCGCAAAGGGACAATCAATTGTTATCGATTGTTACCTTGATCAGCAAAATGATGAATTTCTACATATTCCATCGATATTACGCAATGAAAAACCTCAATTATCATCAATGAAGCCATATAGGTCATCTCGCGTGATGACATCGAAAACGTACTACGAAACGTCGAAAATTTCGCTGTCCACACTAGTGCGTACGCTAGCCTATGTGCTGCTATGTGTTCCTCCCAAGAAAAACGGGAGATGGAGACAGCAATACGCACTGAGTTACTGTCTGTTAGCTGCACGTTTGTATTAGCAATGAGTTGCTCAACTGGACATTTCGATTACAAATCAGATCCTGTAACTACCAAATACAACGCACCACGGCGACTTAATAGCTCATTCCAGGCTCTTAAAAGTGCGGTGTAAGAAACAAGCGAATAAACAATTATAAATACTGACTAACAAAGAAGAGCCTCTCTTCCTTTTTGACCTTTTTGTTAAATATGTTTTCCGCCATTTGTGGAAAGTATAGAACACATACGATTCCCGACTAGATGACACATATCAGCATGTAAACATTTAGACAAAATAAAAAAAACAAACAGTACTTACGAGAACGCTCATTAACTTGACGTAATCTTCGTTTAGTATAAGCAGATTGCCTTAGTTTTCCCTCAAAAGGGATGAGTAGAACAGAGAATGCTATCACGAGAAGTAAACAACGCATTTCTTGCACGAGGTATGACTACACTACAATAATCGTGCCGTCCCTGGAAATGAGTACTACATATCCATGTTACACAGTTAGGGGTAAGGGGCGTTCCTGTCACTTTATCCTGCCATACAGGACATACAGGACGTTTTGCACTCCAGGGTTTTGTATATCACGTACGTCCCTGTATGCCCGAAAGGGGTACCATTTTCCATTAAGCTGTAGGTATATAAAACATTATAAAAGGGCAGGAATTTCACGAGTGGAAGTATACAAGTAGGTAAAACTGTTATTTAGGTTATTAAAGGGCCTTTCAAAAATGTTGAACAGGATCAGCGAATGACCGGTCGGGTCCTTGCGGTGCTGTGTGTGGGTTCATGAAGTGTTGCGAAACATATCACGCACTTCTCTGCGTCATGCTGTGAGTTTCTAACATGGTCCCCGGGCCAGAGGTTTCTTTCTTTTTTCTTCTAAGTTTTGATGAAAAAGAGAACGTCTGCATCTTCATCTGAATCTGTACTGCGTCTCTAGCGAAGAAAACGGTTGCTAGAGGCATCTAGCCTTCGTTGCAGACGAACTAAATCCCGGTCAGGCTAGCTGGCTGGCCGAGATACCAGTTGACAGCGGTTTGCCAGCTAGATTGTCGTGTGCGTTATT
This sequence comes from Meandrina meandrites, assembly GCA_963693305.1. Lineage (NCBI taxonomy): Eukaryota > Metazoa > Cnidaria > Anthozoa > Scleractinia > Meandrinidae > Meandrina > Meandrina meandrites. The sequence continues at coordinate 2,830,714 of OY855913.1, read as the reverse complement.
TTTGGCAGCATGGCAGCATGATGACAGTATAATTCCAGGGGAAGTACGAAGCCTGCAAACAGTTTCCCTGGTGCGGCCATTCAATCCTCCGGGGACTCGAATTTCTTCATGAATTTTCGACCTGATGATTTCTCCCATTTTATTCATATAGCGAAGCTTCGGGTAAACCAGGGTAAACCAGGGAAACCCAGAGAGGGAATGCTTGCTAAAATCTTCTCAAATTAACAAAATAAGGTCCCCCGCTGTAAGCCACCACCGATAACGTGGGGTTAAAAGTTTTCTGTTTAGGAATCTTCTAGTATCCTTTGCTCTTAAACAAATATCGTCAAAAAGACGGCTGACACTTCAGACGAATATTTACTATTGCTTGATTACGCAATTGCAGTGCAACGCAATCTTAGCAAAATAGGTGATGATTAAAAACATAATCACAGATCTCAAGAAGTAGTGTGTTGTCACGAGAAATTCGAGTCCCAGGAGGATTGAATGACCGCACTACGGAGACTGTCTGCAGGCTTTCCCTCAGACTTCTCTGGGGATCTGAGGTTTGTTTTTTCTCGCGCACAAGGAATAATGCGGGATCGGCCGCAGTCCAAGCGACAGCTAACACGAGTATACACATATAAAAAGAACGAGGAAGAGCAGCTTCTGGGCTTCTGGCACGCAGGTTACGGGTCTGTGATAGCTGCCACTCCACCCCACCCCTACACACACTCACTTTGTAGGGTGCCTTTAGCCTGCGTGAGGCATAAAAACGGGGGTGGGGAAAGGGCGCCTCTAAAAAGTAGGTTTCAGGCAATTTCAATTAAATTGAGAGCTTACATTTTTACATTTTTACAGGTTCAAAATATATTGTTACCCTTGCATACAATGTCACATTGTAAGGTGTTTTAAAACTTCATATGATGTCATTTGAGCGTATACCGTCTCTTCTTCTCGTGTAGCAAGGTGCAGGACGGTAGTATCAGCGGATCATGTTAACTGTAGGTAGTGTCGTTCGACTTTCTCGGACGATATATCGATCAACATAACATTGCGTCACAGCTCTGGAATGGAGACCAGAAGGGAAACGAAGGCCGGGCCCACCCAAAACAACATGGAGGAAAATGGCTGAAGATGAAAGGAAAACAGCTGGGTGGCAGTCATGGGCGAATGTCAGAACCCTCGCAGCAGACCATAATGTGTGGAAAGAGAATGTCAAAGCCTTATGTGCCGTATGGCATAAAGAGATATAGGGGGGGAGGGGGGGGATATCGATCAACAACTCGGTCAATATCGGCCGAGTAGCGGTCGACACTCGGTCGATATAACGACCGATAATGCAACCCACAATTCAGATCTGTTTTAGTCTAGTATCAATTAACTTTTCCAGTAAAAGCTTTCGCGCACTGAGTTAGTACGTGCACGTATGGTTTAGGAACTACGGAGACCCCGCTTTCTGCTGCAATCAGTGAATGAAACAATTTTTAACTTTTCAAGACCAAAAGGACCAAAAGTGTTTACCGGAACTTTTACTTAGCTTTACGGTGTTCGCGCTGCTTAGAAAATTAGGATCACTGGACGTGATGCGTATGAATATTAGCGCTAGTTTTAGTCTAAGAAAGGAGCAGTTGGTAGTCAGTTACATGTTCAACCGCTGTCAAAGTACTTCAAAGATAACGTTTTCATTTTCACTGTTCAAAGTTCGATTCTTTACTAGTATTCTGATGATATACTGATTTTTTGGAACTTAACTAACAAAGTTCTAAGTGTTTGAAAACCGAGGGAAATGCGGACTGTCGACGCCATTGTCAAAGCCATTTTGTTTGGGTGCGGAGCACTTAAAAAGTAAAGAAACTCGTTTATTTGAGACATAGTTAATAACTAACTATGTTTGAGAGAACTGAAAAGATATTTACACTCAGCAACAATTTTACATATCCTTGTTGACCGACCATTAGAAATAACCTTGGGGGGGAAGGGGGGGGGGGGGGGGTGACTTTTCCCCCAAAACGCCAGGCGGTTGTGCCTTAAAAAAATTCCTGCAACGGAGAAAAAAATTCCTGCACCGTCCGTAAAAATGACTGTCTGATGTCGATTTAATTTAACACGAGTAATCATATCTTTCACACTTTTTATTCGACGGTACATTGTTTTCTTTGGAAATATTATCAAGAATCTTTGGGTTTTGTTTGGGGTTTTTGCTGCATGCTATGCTCAGTATTGTGTTAACAGCCATGATGTGAGCCTAATCTAACCATTACGTTCATTTATTTTCTTTATTAAGGGAAATGTGATCACACTTCGTCATAGAGTCAGAGTCCTCATGATTGACACACAATCTGTGAGATGACGGTGTTTCTCATATCACAGGTTAGTGTCTGTGTGCTATCGTTATTCCGTAATTTTTTTTTGGTATGTGTGTGTGTGTGGGGGGGGGGGGGGGATAATTTTCCACTTATTGCAGCTTTCGCCGCTTGAAAAACACGGTAAAAATAGAAGTTTACTTAGGAAAATTTTCCTTTTGCAATTTATAACTTTTTTTTAGCGGGTCTAAGCTCGCGTTTTTTGTCAATAACTTAGTTTCTTTTTAAATAGCTTTCGCTTTTAATGCTGCAATTTCTGCTGCAATATTGCGCTGAAATTTGTGCAGCATTTGTGGCTGCAATATTCTCCTGTGTTACATTAGTAAAAAAAGTAACTTTTGAGTTATTGTTTCCTCAATTTCAAGCCGAGCAGAAAAAAATACATGGTAAGCAAAACAAGATGCAATGTTCACGAAAAATTCTTATAATTTGCATACGTCACCGCGCGATTACTTTCTTTTTTTCGCGCTTTCTGATTCGCTGGCAAAAATGCGTGCAAACAAAATCCACGCCAAATTTGTGCTGTATTTGTCAGTGATTGGCTTGAGTTTTTAATCAATATTCATGACAAAATTGTAGAACGTGCTTCAAACCAAACAGGTCGTGGATGTGTGAAGACGTGTCGTTCGGTGAGGACCAGTTTGGACTCTTGAAGAAAGATTCTTGAAGGATTTGAAGCTTGGAAAGACGTTCCCACTCTATTACAATCGGAAGGTAAGCACTGCTTTTGCCAAACATTCCTTTAATTTTGTTCAGAAGGCTACAAGAGTGTAAAAATGTTAGCGAAGCGAGCTAACACGAGCGCTTACTGTTCGCTGTTTGCGTCGCTTCATTTAGAAACAGGACAGAAAACTGAGCGGTACAACTGATTGCTTCGTTTACAATATTGCAAGGGCGGAGAAGTTGAAAGATTCTCCGGCAAAAGAATAATTGAGCCCTCTTTAATTTCGACAAGAACTTTTTACCAGTTAAAGCCAAAAGCGTGTGCTAAAATTTTAACGCGGCAGCGAAATTTTGGGTGATAAGAATTTGCAACTGCTTTGCAAAGTTTTCCCTTCGCTCTTTTAGAATGCTCGTTATTTTGCAGAAAACTGAACACTTTATTTTAGCTTTCGAAATGTCTTTGCTGGCTTTGCGGCCACCGCCATTTGCTATGACGTTCCAAAGATCGCCAGTTATTCAGATAATTTATCCGCAGTTTTAAACAGTTGAACATTTGCTGATCTTTGAATTTATCTTCTCTGTTCTCAGGAACGAAAAGCTGACTTTGTAAGGAGGAAACAGGAAAGAAGAGTAACGAAGAGTGGAAATTAGTGGACACTGGAATCACTGTATGAAGAGAACGCTTCAAAGATAAGACCTTTGAAATTGTCAAATAACTGTAGTGAAATGGTGGCTGACCAAACCAGGTCTAAATTTGCAAGAGATTATCAAATAGTGTGCCAATATGTTGATTGTCTGCATCATTTACAAAAATTACACTGAACGAGGGACTTGGAGATGGCACAAAATACTCGCTGGCATGAGTTCAATTTAAAAGCAGTTTACAGTTCAGCCATCATTTACCGATTTTTTTGCAGACTTTCAATGGAACGTATTGTGAACCTCGGCGATCGCTTAATTTGCGCCAATTGTTAACAATTTTGATTTATTTTATCTCGTGCGAAAGAGATTGCAAATAGTCTGGATTCAATTTTTAAAATTCACTTGAATATTTAGCGTTTGCAACGGCGCGTTTTCAAATTTTGAGCGTTGATTGTTCAGCGGATCTTTTTCATGTCTGCAAAACACTCGGTACCTTATATGTAGTTATGATTACTATACTTCAGTTGATGTCGCAGAAATATTTCTTTTAACGTGGCACTGTAAGAGGAGCGAGAATTTGGAAAAAGAACGGACTAAAAAACAAAATAAATTTCTTCAGTATATTGAAAACCGTTGTTTGAACACAAAGCGCACTATAAAGGGGGATTCCCTGGGAAGACCAGATTTCATTTGCCATCTAGTAAAGAATGAAAGTTGCCTAGGCCTGTTCGATTTACTTGTCTCTAAGCCAAACAAAATAATGAAACATTTTCAATAACCTCTTTACCTATTTTGGATTAGCTTGAATTTTGACACAAAATTTGGAGTGCAGGTTTACCTCGACACGAGTCTCGCGAAATTCAAAGCCATCACATTTGATGTTCAACTGCTATTTTACCAATTATCTAATTGAGATCAAACCACAAAATTTGAGAAGTTGTTAGAAAGTTATTATTTTCACAGTGGGTTTCAAATTCAAAACGGGGCAGAATAATTGTACAATGCTCTATGTCATTTACGTGCGAGCACTGTAATCCCAAAAAATTTGTTTACGGGAGGACTGGGGAGTGCGGGGGGGGGGGGGGGGGGGGAGCCAAGTCCATTTATAGTGTGCCTTCGTGTTTAAAATAATTTGATTACAAAGCTGAAAAAATACGGCAAATGTAGGCAGAAATTTATATTTTTTATTTCGTGTGCAAAACACATTCCATAGTGCCGGCCGCCTTAAAATATTTACGTTTGCTTCATCAACTGAATTTTACTGTACTTGACAAGAGAACAAGGGCTCAGGTTTTTTGAAGCAAAGAACAGATTTCTCATCTAAATCGGTGCATATCGGACATTTCTTGACTAATTGGCCAACTACATTGGCGAGATTATATGGTGGAACCCTGAACACGAGACTAACTGAACACAAACAGCGACGAGAAATGACGATGTCAACAAACGCATTACCGTTGACCATTGACTAACAAACCATACTTGACTGGTATTAACACCGAAAAGCCCCTCTGGGGAGTGTTAATAAGACTTGTATTGTACTGTACTGTTCAATGCATTATCTACAGTTCAAACTGCTTTCAGCGACTGACTTTAGGGAGACTGGTTCATCAACTGAGAACGCTTCTTTACTGGTTACAACAATATTACTGGTATCTAACAGACGACTTATTCACGATCTCAACAAAACCGTCAAACCAACTTTGACTCCTTTGAATTTTGCGAACAGACGAACCAAAATTGACAACAACTGATTACTCAATAACTGCTCACAGACATTACACGAGCTCAACTGGCGAAACTTATTACTGCTCAGTTTCGCAAATAACTTTTCACTTGACTGTGAAGATGACTTCCGGTAAGGTTGTCGAAACATCAGTCACCAACAACAGGACGATCGCACTAGACAAATTACTGATACTACAGGGTTGAAACCATTTTTTTTCTGAAATTAATTGTTTTACAACGCAAAAGTCACGCAGTTTAAATTTGGTTTGCTTTCGTTTGAGTAACGCATATATTAGGAATGGAAAGCGTCACTGCCTATGTTCTCTTGTCATATATTAGGAGCTTGAATGTTATACATGTGTAAGCCCTGATGCCTGGCTTTGCGAACAATAAGACTAGGAAGGGAAGTCTAGTTATTTCCAGTTATACTGACCACAGAATCAAACAAACAAATTGACAGTACAACGTAAATGATATCGTTCGGTATCAATTTCAAATTTTCGAAAAAAAACAGAATAAAAATAAGTCTGAAGTCGATGATAAAATTGTCTGGTTTCAAAAAGGTCTAAATAATAAAGTCAGATTTTCAATTTCCAGTTGTACGGGACAAAAAAACCTGAAACAAATCGTAATGATTTATCAAGAAAAGAAATGACCAAATTCTCTTACTGTTTTTCAAGATAACTATCGGATTTGTAATCCTGTTGGTTTATGCAATTTTAAATTATGATAGAAATTATTTTCTGATCTGATTAAACAGTTCTATACTCCCTTGGAAAAAACTTGTTTTGTTTTTCTTGTTATATTTATTGTGTATTTCAAGTTAAAAGAAATTCAAGGGTGAACTGACTTGAACATTATTAATGAACGTGGTTAAAAAGTCGAGATATCTAGTAACTAATAATTTGTCTCTCAAATGATTTTGGCAGCTGAGACTTTAGCATTAAAATAATTATGAACAGCCTCTTTGCGAAGAAATTGTCGTGCATTATAATAAGAAAAACCTGGCGGCTGTCTTTTGCAACGTCAAAGAAACAAAAATTCACGGCTTTCTCAGTAAGCGAAAATTTGTATGAAAAGGAACCAATTGTTTTTATATTGAAAACCTTACGTTTTTCTGTGGTCAGTATAATCTTTTACTCGTTGTTTACTTTTTTATTACAATGTTCGTGTTAAGGGTGGGATTAAACTCGGAGAATTGCTTCTGTTTCTTTAACCAGGCATTTGGGTTTTATCATGTGAAAAATGTTTACTTGTAAGTGGAAAAAGACCTTTTGCTACCGGCATTCGTTGTAACACAGGACATAGCGTAAAAATACAAGTGAATTACGATCGAGCTGATTTCTGAATTGTTGAAGTTGCAGTCTAAATTAAAATAAAGCCTGAAATCAGCTAGCAAGAACGATTTCATAAGTAATAAAATTGCGCTCGGACTTGAACAACAGTTGAAATTGTCTGTTGCTGCTCCAAAAATCTTCACAACTGTTGTTCCAAATAGTCACGGGGACTGAAACTTCTAGGAGTTTTTTGTTTAGTCTGTCCTGTGTTGCAAACGAAAATTGCCAGTTGTAAAAGGATTTTATCCAAAACATCATCTCGTGCAAAAAAGTTTTATAATGTTTAGCAGTGAGATTTTACACAACAAATTTTATTTTGAAAAAGAGACGGGCTAAGAAATCTTTCTTGGATGTTTTTGTTTAACGGTGTTAGAAAGAAATCGGGTTTTGTTTTCATGTTTTTGCACGAGGAGATGTTGAAATATTTTTGGCGGGAAATTTTCAAGGGAAGCCATTTTGAATTTTTTGGTCACAAAAGTTGTCATGGGAAACGCTGTGCAAATTTTTCCCAATTTTCCCGCCAAAAGACTTAGTATATATAGGGAACATTTTTTCTTGGCACCTTTTTAATAATTTAATTGATTTATATTAAATAATTAACTTATAATTAGAGAAGACAATAAAGGTACTTTTCACATAAAACACTTGTTTGTATTTATTGAAGACTTAATATTACACAATAAAGATAACATTGCAAATAAAAACTGTTGACTTTATTGACTTCACTTTAAATAAAGATCAAATAGGCACACACTCTGGAAATTAACTTTATTAACAATTTCTTTTAAGTTAAAATTAAACTACAAAAAATATATTTTTTTTTAAAAAACGGCGCATGCGTATTTTAGGCGCCCGTATTTTTTCTAAGATTTTTGGCGGGAAAATTAAAAATTTTCAAAAGGACATACAGAATTTTTTTTAAAAAAATTGGCGCATGCGTATTTTAAGCGCCCGTATTTTTTCTAAGTCTTCTGGCGGGAAAATTAAACCCGTTCAAACCGATGTTAACAAGGAAACAACGTTCGCAAAAAAAATTGACATGCAGCACTGGCTAAGAAAATTCTAGCAGTAAAGTTCTGATTTCAGACAATTCAAAATGACAAAAAACATTTTGCTTATAACTGATTGATCGTAATTTTCTCACAAAGTTTTGAATTCACAGACAATTCAAACTGTGCTCTATAAATTGATGCTCTTTTCCGCATAAGTTTGCAATGTTGCGGCACAGTGCTCCAATATGGATTTGCAGTTTACTTAAGCTATGTGTAAATTCAATTCGAATTCAACTCAAAATGGCAAGATTCTTGAGTAAGTGATAAATAATTACTCATAAAATTTGGACTTTCACACAATTAATAATCACGGTAAAATTATGTCAACTCTTCTCGCCTCAGTGAGTGGTTTTGGACAGAAAATAATTTTTGGTTTCAACTGTTTTCAAATAATTTGAAAGAAAAGCCTACTTAGTTCTTTTTCTACCTCTGATTAAATCTTCAAGTCTTTGACTTTTTCTTGGTTTATCCTGACTTGAAGGACAAAAGCATCAATGGCATCCAACAACCTGCAAGAAAATTACGTTAAAATATAAATTAATAAATTCAGAAGATCACATGAAAACTAGTTACAATGGGCATATCAAAACAGGGAAAATAAATCAATTTGGTCCACAGGTCAGGGGTTGTGTGACAACCAACGTGACAGGCAAAATGTCTACAAGTGTGACCATCACAGTACCGATTTACATGTACAAGCGATGCGTTATGTGACGACTAATGTAACAAAGAAAGCCTCGATTTAGGGCGGTTTCCATCTCTGCTTAGGAATTCTTAACCCATTTCGATCCTGGCAAGTTGTTACTTTATTTTACTTTTAATTGTACCTACACTTGTACTGCCACTCCATCTTTTTTGCCGAATTTTGTGGAGTATTTCTGCGCAAATTGTTTTTTTTTTCTTGTGATTGAGTTAAATTCTTAATGTCTATGCCCCATTGAAATAAGAAAATTTGCAAAAAAGAAAGCACCGCCATTTTGAAACAGGTTGATAAGGAACAAATCAAATACATGGTTACGACACTTGGAACTTGTAGGAAGATATTCTTTTTCACATGATGCTGTTTAATGGAACTAGAGCGCATAACAAAGGTGCTGGGGGGAGGGGGGGGAGGGGTGTGCCCAGAGTATGCTTCTCTTGGCAAATTTTTATACATTCTGGTAGAGTTTTTTGTCATCATACATACTGTCATTAGAACACCATCTTACACTGTATTTTATTGGCCAGCCGCAAATTTAAAGCCTTATTGTTTGGCATGACCCCCTCCCCTCCCCCCCCCCCCCCCCCCACCTAAGAACAGTCACCATAGCCCATACAAAATGTGCGTAAAATTTGACAACCTTGGCTCGAGACTGTTGTCCCTCAGTGAATTCATGGTTGTGCAGTATTATTTATGTAACAGCATTGGCGGTGACATGCAAGTATTGAAAATCCGAGCTGAGTTTATGTGTCTAGCTAATATTTTTAGCAAACAGCGAATACTAGAATAAATAAGATGATTATATAAACTGCAATGCTTAATAGGGATCTTAACAACTGAAAAAAATCTCAAACGTTACTCAACATGATAATTATTGCTAATAATTGCTAATGTAGTTTCCTGCATCATTATTGGATTTCTTGGAAATATTCATCAATTATCTTGAGAATTTTTTTAGAAAAAAATAATGATCAAAATAGTTTAAACGACTTCTGGCCAATTTTTCAACCTCTTTGACTTTGGGAATTCTGAGGAAAGCAAACAAAGAGTTTATTTCAAACTACATCAGGTACCAGAGCTGTGCTCTAAGGGCGCCTGGGTGACTCAGGCGAATATAACTTTTGCCTTTGGGTGGCTAGATAATCTTATTTCTTTTATATAAGCTTTATGCTGGGAACCCTGGATCTCATAGTTTGGAACCTTTAGGCTCCTTGTAATTTTTCTTAGAGCACAGCCTTGGGTACATGTACATGATGTTCACTGAAAATATAGGTACAGGGGCCTAGCCAGCTATTCTCTATAGAGGAGTTCAATGCAGTTTTGCAATCCCGATTGACAACAGAGCACCAGTGGTGCTTCTTGCTAGGAGATCTCTAGCTATAGGCATGCTCCCTGGAAAAGTTTTGTATTTTAGGCCCTCAGAAATTACATTTCCTTGATTCTGAGCACCTAGCATTTTATAATAATTTTTGTACACCAAGATATAGCATGTGATGGCCTTTTAAATTCATGTTCTTTTCTTTTCTTCAAAAGCAAAGATCGCATCCTACGGAATTCAGTAAGAGGGGTTCTGATAATTTTTCCTCTTGAAATTGCAGCCATGGTCATGGCACAAAAGGGGGGTTCTGAAACCCATGAAACCCTCCCCTGGCTAGGTTTCTGAGGTATTGCAGTTAATGAGTTTCTCTGATATTCCTAGATAAACCTTTCCAAACATTTCTCAAAGTGTATCTCTGTGAAAATACTAACTTCAACTCATTTATTCAAGTTCAAGAAGAAAGAAGTTATTATTCATATAAAAGTGACGGGTGATCATCAGGAATTTTAAAAGAAACCCCTCAAATTGCCAATGATAATCTTGTTTCATGGGGGTGGTTCGCAATTCATTTTTTACACTGCCCAATATTTTCCATTCAATAGCTGTAGATTGCCTGTCATTGAGTGGCAGAAGTTGAAAAATTCCTTCTTTCACTCTTTGCTCAAAAATAGCTAAAAAGAAACCTGAGAAGTGCTTTGTTTCATACAGAATCAATTTTCTTCCGCAGAAAATAACAAAATACAGCGCCAATGTTAAAGTTGAAATTCGCTATCATAAAAGTGAAATACATGACTGTATTCATGCTAAGGTGAAACTTTTGAATTCTGCTCAGGGCATTAATTTGCAGATATTTTTTTTATCAATGGCTTAACCAATCCCTTAAAAAATTGTATCCAAAATGAATTTGAAGCAACACTGTGCATTTAACGATGTTGTTTTTGGGTTGAAGTGTTGAGAAACCAGTTCTTTGACGATCTCCTGTGATAAACTGCTGAGATTGAACCTATGTTTTCATCATCAATTTTGCATGCTTATCACTTTTGGTGGAAAAATAAAATTTTTTGTCTCTAGTTTTGAGCTTGTCACAGTTATAAACGTACAGCGGGCATCTATGGTACACACTCTGCTGCCAGACAATGGCAGCAAAAAAAAAATATAACAGTCATACTGATGGTGAAGAACTGGACTGGATAATTGAAGGAAATCTCCAATATAGGTCATCAAAGTGCAGCAATTTTCAAAATAGTGCTGGCTAAATTGGTAAACACTTGCAAGTAAGAAAATGCTGGAAGTACTATTTAAATCCCAAATGCTCTGTTTTTGAGTGCTGTACTTCTGGTGATTTATGATTGCAGTGAGAGATAATGAAGCTTAAAGCTCATTTTTTGCCCTTATTGGAATGCAAAACTGTTTGAGCTGAGGGCCCTGATCTAGATCTGTGACCCAACATGACACATAAGCTGTTAATTTTATGCAGAAATTTGAATACACAGAGTCTGCAGATTCAATAGAACAGTCAGAGTGAACTAACACAATACAGTTCTTGATTAATTTTGAGAATAATGTAACAAAATCAAATGTCACCATGAGTGTGTATTGGCCTAAGGATCTCCGTAATACAAAAATAAATGTAGAATTCACTTGCGACTAAAAACTAAGGTACATGCCGTAGGTTTGCTCTAAAATGTGTAACACATTGAGGCAGTAATAAATTCCAAGTTATATGTTATACACTGTACATAGTACCTCTGAATCCAAAAACATTGTTAATAATTATGTAAGTACACTTGTAGAACTCTTATGACAAGCTTAATAAAGTGATCCCCGATTGCAACAATTTTATTTGCTGTACACAACTTTCAATTCTAGAGAGGTACATGACTAAAAGACAACTGACTGAGGGTTGCTGAAGTGCTGTAATTACTAGATTTGAAGTCACAATGTCCACTTTACGCAGATCCGTTTAACACTGTCATTTACCAAAAAGAGATTGATTTAAACAGGGCAAAGAAAATCAAAACTTTCACTAAATTAAAAGATTTTGTGCAGAAATACTCCATAAAACACAACAATAGTTTTGATTTCTTAACGTTTGTTGCATCTGGTGTAATTATGTAGGTACACATAACAGAGAAACCCCAAAAATGAACAGGGCCTGCACTATACTGTACATGCTATTGTGAAGAAGTGAGTTTTGTCTGTGAGGTACTGTATTTTGACCAGCCAGTGTCACTTATCACTGCCCTCATCAATAAAAGAGTGTACATGTACATGTACATTCATTTTGTTCATTACCTCTTAGGGGTAAACATCAACTTGAGCCCCACCCCCAGAAAAGATTCAGGAACCTGTAAGGGGTGTACTGTACTTTAAATTTCTGACAAGCATCCCCATCAGCTTACAGTTGTTGTGTGTTTAAACTAATCAACTAACCTGGCTCAACACTTGTTAGTCACATGCCGTATTGTCCAGCCTTCTCTCCTTTTCCGTCGAATTTCAGTTTTTGTCACTCCATGCTTGAAACTTTCCTGAAGAGAGATGAATATTATCAAGCTGTGTACATGCTTATTGATGTACAGGATACATCAAATGAATGCAAAAGGAGTGTCAATAAGTTTTTTTAGGGCTGGGTGAGGCAAATGTTGGAGTGTCATGTAAAATTCCAAGCATAAGCCCTGGGCTATTATTTGCTCGACACCCCTGTCAGGACGGCTTAGTTTTGGGCAGGGTTTATACATGTGGTCTAAAATACGTGGTCTAAAATCTCTGGATTTCAATTTGGACAGGAACATGAAACTGACATTTTTTGGTATGTGCAAGAATGTACACAAAATAGCATAACAAGTGAATATCAAACCTAAAACAAGCTGTACAGTTGCTCTGAGCATTCTCATAAAACAACGTTATATTAAACCCAAAACAAGTCCTTCAATGAGGGCTTATAATTGGAATAACTTAGTTTCTTCAACAGCCCCAGACCACTAACTTAATATAAGCCCATGTCGTTATATTCATGAGGACTCATTTGTCAGAAGGATTTATTTATGGTATGCTATTTGAAATTCTGAGATGTATACACTTGGATCTCTGGTTTGGTTGGTGGCATTCAAACCTACATTGGTCAGAATCTATGTGAAGGCATGGGAAAATTATGGCTTACTTTAAACAACATTTCTATGCATGAAAGGAAATAATTTTTATGATGACACAGTACATCACTCAAAAATAAACCCCGGGGGGGGAGGACTCCCATTTGAAAGGGACAGGGATGCTCGTTATCTCGCTTAGGGGTGTAAATTTCAGATTTTGGTCTCGCTTAGGGTGTTATTGACAAAAATAATTAATGTCATTATTTTTAGCCGTCAAGGTCTCGTTTAGGGTTGCACACGAAGAAATAACTAAAAAGAAAGAATTTTGATTCGTTATAATTATAGTCTCTTTTAGGGGTCTGCATTAGCTTCGGCCACGCCCAGATTGGTCTCTTTTAGGGGTAAAATTCAAAATTTCCGATGAGCATCCCCGTAACTTCCATATGGGAGTCCCCCCCCCCCCCCCCCGGGGAAATAAACTCACAGTGGTAGCAGAGTTTAAGGAACTACAGTATGTCACAGATTTTAATCAACCATACAAAAATGGCCACCAAATTGAAAATATAACCACTTAAAACAATGAAGGAGCATTTCAATAAAAACGCATGAATCGGTACTGATTGAGAAAAATTGTCGAAGATTAAAACGGATTGCATTAATCTGGTCACACAGATTCATGGACCATTACTCGATTTAAATTCTTTCACATTTCAAATGCTCATTTTTGATTTGCTCAATTCACATGTCAGGCATAAATGCTTTACTAATGTCACCAGCAGTGGTCATGAATAAAATGGAATTCACAAATTTGCATGTGTACATGTAAATGTAAATATTTACACATTATAGGTTATAGAGAAATCTTGCCAATAATTTATTTTTTTATTAATTACTAGTTCTATGTTTATTTTCACACAGTAATTCACTTCCATTTCTAAGCAATTTAGGCTGTGGATGCTGATGTAAATAGAACTGACTTGTGATCACAGTCTGGATTGTCAGCAGTCTATTTGTCCTAACCCCCTCCCCCTTCCCCCGAGAGGAGGGGATGGGAGGCATGGTGGCCTAATGGTTAGTGTGCTGGACTCCGGACCGGTCCAGGTTCAAGGCCTGGCCAGGGCACTGTGTTGCGTTCTTGGGCAAGACACTTAATTAACTCTCATAGTGCCTCTCTCCACCCAGGGGTATAAATGGGTATCAGGAAATTTACTGCTGGGGGCAACCCTCCGATGGACTAGCATCCTATCCAGGGGGGAATAGAAATACTCCTAGTCGCTTCGTGCTACTGAAACCGGGATGAGCTTTGGCCTGATGGGCCACTAGGCTCGTATGCAGACTTAACCTTTTTACCCAGAGGAGGGGCACACCCCTTCTCTTGGGGGGGGGGGGGGTTAGGACAAGAAGACAGCTGACAATTTAGACTAGTGATCACAAACTAACTTGTTTGAAATTTGGTATGTGCCAGGCATATCATTTTAAGAGTATCATAAAAAGCTCAGATCTGTCAATCTTGAAATAAAAGAATTATTTGAAAGGAAAATTTAAACCCGAGTCACATAATTAAATTTGGAGATATGCTTGTTCAATAATAAACAACACTTAAATTTTAATGCATTTAATATATTTGGGTTTAATTTTAAATTTGCCGCCATTTGCAATTTCAAATATTTTATAATAACCCACCGATTCAAACAAATATTACACGGAGCGATGTCAGGTACAATCAATAGTTGCTTTAAAAAATATATTCGAGCTATTATAGTAAATTTCACAAAATTTGCTCGAGTCAAATCAACTATATTGACGACCACGACAACCTAAAACAACATGGCGGCCGCAGTTGTGTGACACCATATTCGTCGATTCAAAATTTACCCGAACTGGCATCAACAAAAAGGCCAAAAAACTAACTCTTACCTCAAGAGGTTATTATAGTTTTATAAAATGAGATTTGAAAGCTTTTAACTTACCAAGAAATTACAAATTATGAGTAAAATGTCCTCCTCTTCTCTTGATCAAATCGGTCGAAGCCAGCACGTGTCACGTTGGGGGATCGATAGGCATTGTGGGATATTTTCTCCCCTCCCCCGCCCCCCCCCCCACCCCCACCCCCAACGGCCACTCCCCTCAAATAGAACGGGTATGAGCAGGCGCTTTTTTATAATTTTCTGTTATATCTTACGTAGAACAGTAGGTCAAAAAGTAAATTTTGCGTTCGAGACTTGGAATTGTTCATCCTAAAATTCCTTCGTATTTCTCGTTCACCCCCACTTTCATTGGCCCGAACAGCGGAGTTGCCTGTGGAGGAGGCTGGGTACTAAAAGATGGCAACATTTTCTCTTGGTCTGACTTGAAATGCTGGGAATAAATGTTATCGTTCAAAATAACTTTCGTCTAAAACGTATAGAAGAAGGGATACCTTATTCTTAAATATTTTCGCGATTTGGTTATTTCCTGTACGCAAACTGAATGACGCACCTTGGTTTGTTCAATAGATTGGGAATCCAGCTTTACCCATTTTCAACCGCCGGCGCAATAACCATACAGTTCAGTGCGTGTTACCCGAGAACTTGCAAACCAACAGTTGCCTGCGGTAAATGTTGTGTAACGCAACGAGAAATGGAATTATAGATGTTGGAACCGCGCGATTAAACTGTACTCTGTGTAAACTAGACGCTGTGCCCTGTGTGTTATAACTATACAATATCTATTGCCTTAGCAAAAGAAAAGAAGGACTTACAACGTTAGTTGCTGTTCCCAAATTATTCGTTTCGGTGTTTATCGAGGAGAAAGTCGGTTCTTGCAATATGTATTTACTTCGAAGCTTTAGTTCGAAAATTGGTTAAAAATATTAATTTGAAATTATGAAACTAGAGAAAAATTAAAAGGTGCTTCGACTTTTAATTTGACTTCTATATTCAGACACATTGTATTCAATGACACTTAAAGCTTGGGTGACCAGTTACTGTTTATATTTTTTATTTATATTAGTAATCATGTCATGTAATAGTGCAGTATAAACAAACGTTGTTGATGTTGTTGTAACCACGTTCACTGTCAACATAGTAAACTAAGGCCCATCCAGCGTTTTAAAAGCTCTTTATTTATCTTTTCCCTTGTATACATCAGTATCATATTATGTGATGACGAGTCTTTTCCCTTAAAGAAACTTCGCTTTCTGTTACTCTGAATATTTCCATTCGAATGTCATCTTTTCTACTACACAGTATCCCTCTGTTAATGATATTTCGCTTGATTCATCTCTAAGCTCTAAAAGAGAAAAGGCAGGTGTAAGTTTCCCTCTCCGCGAACCTATTTGTAAGCCAGCTAGCCAGTCAGTCAGTCAGTTAGCCAACCAGTCAGTCAGTCAGTCAGTCAGTCAGTCAGTCAGCCAACCAGTCAGTCAGTCAGTCAGTCAGCCAACCAGTCAGTCAGTCAGTCAGTCAGTCAGTCAGTCAGTCAGTCAGCCAGTCGTCAGTGTCAGTCAGTCAGTCAGTCAGTCAGTCAGTCAGTCAGTCAATCAATCAATTAATTAGTCAGTCTGCGGTCAGTCAGCCAGTCAACTGGTCAGTCAGTTAGTCAGTCTATCTGTCTGTCTGTCTGTCTGTCTGACTGTCCCTCTGTCTGTTTGTCTCTGCCTCCTGTTTGTCGTTCATTTCTCCCTTTACCTTGATTGTTTATTCCCCACGTTCTGACTAAACAACCCATCAATGTTTCCTGCAGGACTGTAACGAGCCACGATGTAGAACTGTTTAAGCAATCCTGAGCCCGTTGAAGCCTGAGCCACTCCTACTGCTGTGGTAGCCTTCCACACAACCTAGATAGATAATTAAACATATAATGACGGAGTTGAAAGGTTGAGTTATCCAACTAAAACGAAATGTTTAAAAGCTCGTCTTTGACGTAAGTGTGTAATGAATCAGGCAAAAGAGAAAGTTGCGAAAACAAGCGTTTTAAACGTATCCTTAACGTTACAAATGGAATATTCATGTTACGTTTTTGGTTACTTTCTTTTGTATCTTCAAAGGGCGAGCTTATAAGAGGACGTATTAGATTGGTTTGGATTTAGTTTACCTGTGTAAAGTGACCAGTTTCAGGAGCAAATCCAGGGTTGTTGTAGTCATACTTCGGCTCTTCGAAGTCGTACCTTTAAAAAAAAAAAGATCAATAGCTTTCATTCTTTAAACCGTTTTTCGTTTAGGCGTCGTAAAACCAAAACCAAAGTGATTACTCCGGGCAATCAAAAAAGACACAGACAACCCATTGAATCAATCAAAACTCGAAGGAAATACCATTAACTGGCACGGAGCGCGGGAAACGCTTGCTAATGAGTTACCACTGGTTTTGGTTTTACTTGTGATTGGTCGAGAATGTAGCCCGAGATTTTTAAACCAATCACAGAGGGTAGTGAAGACATAATAATATTAGACAAAAATGACTCAGAAGCGGGATCAAATGATTCAGGGCACTGTTATAAAAGCTTTGTCTGAGCCTTATAATTCGAAAAGTGCACATGTTAGGGCACAGTTAAGGGACAGGTGCATCTTTCGTCTTCAGTTAAGAGGTGGATTAGAATCATTTTGTTTCATTGGGAGTATAGCCTAATATGCAGACGCTCTTGTCTCGTCATGCAATCTTTCCTCCCCAGTGCCCAACGAACGCCGGCTATTGTATTACCGAATCTTGTCTACATTGAACTCATTTTGCAACGCAACAATTCCTGCTTGTAGCTAACAATTATTCACGGAAGTGGAGATGAATAGTGTTGGATAATTACCGAGACATGTAGCGTAAAGTAAACTGGTAAATATTCACAACATGCACTTTCACCGGACAATAAGAACGGACACTTGAAATAACTTACCACCCTACTAAGGCGTGCGTGCAATCTTTAGAATCAGTGCCATTAAAGAATGCCAGGTTTTCGCCTTCCCCATTGAGGTTGGGGTCGTGTTGAAATACGCCCGTTGCAGCTAAGTGATCTGCCCAGACTTGAGCATGCTGCACCAGAGTGTCATTCCAGATCAGCGGTCCCGATCCATGTAGAGCACGCCTGTCGTTGTGTGCTTTTAGGCAGGCATTTTCTATCAAATCCAAAATTATTTGTATAAATATACTACCTGCCAAGAACGTATTTTTTTTCAGAACGGCAACACGTTTTACTAAAACATGCATAATTGTAAAACATGGAATACCTGCAGGAGTTGCTGTTGGAGCATTGGTTGTCGAAGGGTTTGATGTGGTACTTGATTCGCTTGTGGTTGAAGGGTTAGAAGTTGTACTTGGTTCGTCTGTCGTAGAAGGGTTAGAAGTGGAACTTGGTGCATTGGTAGTTGAAGGGTTAGGTCTTGTACTTGATGCGTTGGCAGTTGAAGGGTTAGATGTGGTAACTGGTGCATTGGTAGTTGAAGGGTTAGGTCTGGTACTTGATGCGTTGGCAGTTGAAGGGTTAGAAGTAGTACTTGGCACCCTTGTAGTTGGAGGAATAGAAGTGGTATTTGGTCCACTGGTAGGAGTTGTAGCATTAGCTGTCGTGATTGGTGCGTTTGTTGTTGACGGCTTGGAAGTTGTGTTTGGATTAGTGGTCACAGGTTTTGTCGTTGGTGGTTCTAAAATATACAAACGACATTCAATTCCTTATGAAGATCCAAAAGGTCAATTATATGATCAATTTGTAGGATATAAAACTATTATAATGCCTGTATTGTTTGCTCTCAACTCCCGAACTTTCTTGACCTTTCTTACAAAATCCAATCAGTTGAGGATTATATAATCATGATCGTTTCTCTCGTGTTAAAACTCGACACAGAACGGTATTAATTAAAAGTGCACGTATATGAAGACAGCATGTGAAGATGATGCTGTTTCTGCTTAAATGATATTTATGTAAACTTTTTTGCGCTGTACACATTTTTTATAATTCTTTGAGAAGATGATATAATTGTAATAGACCCGTCAATTGTATATTTTACATCTATCGTGGGTTCCTGCAGCTGTGATATGTTATTCTTTTAATCAGAGTTTTTGCTTTACTTACGGACACAAAAGCCGCATGTTGTTTGACAGTTGAGTAACATATACTGATAGTATTGACTGCTGGAGCTGCAATAACCAAGCCCTTTCCAGTATGAACAGTCCGACACTTTATCTGCTAAACAATCTAAAGAAAAAGGAGACGACATCAATAGAGCTATGCAAGAATGAAAACGTTATTAAAATAAACGAGTGGTGTTTTAGCCTTTATCCTCAATTGTTGGTGTTTTGTTGCAAGGGCGACTTTCGTAAAAGTTGTCAAACTAAAATAACCGGGTTTTTCAGGTAAAGATGATGCTTTATTTTTGTTCAAATAATATTTATGTGAACTTTTTGTGTGTTGCGTATATTTTCTTAAATTCCTTGAATGCATCCATCCATTTTATACAACTATCGCTGATTTCAACCGATGTGATATGTTAGCCTTTCTTCTTTTTTCCTTTCTTCTGACTGAACAGCTGTCAAACTAAGCTAAAATAAATAAATAGTTCTGTGGAATTAAGTAAGTAAAGAAAATGAAATCCCAAGGTCCAATACAGTATCTGCAGCTGTGAAATTATTTCACGAGTAATCTGGAGTTTGAGAGGGAGCAACTTTAATGAGCTTCAATGTGAAAATAACTGACGGAGTCGAGTTGAACACTGTTACTACAAATTAGGCTAATCCATCTCAAAATAACCATAAAATTGTCGGTTACGTACCACACATATTGCATGTAGCCGGACAGTGCAACTTCATGTATGCATAGTAGTAATTTCCTTCCTGGCAGTAACCCAAACCTTTCCAGTAGCTGCAATGCTGGGCATGGTCTGTACATTCTAACAACAAAACGGACACAAATAAATATACTTAATTGAGATGCAAGATTGAAATATATTATATAAAAAATTTAAAGCGGCATTTGCAACTAGTGCCATCAGTTGTGTATTAATAGGGTACTTTTGATACACGGTAATAACTCATGGGTAATCAAATGGTGACGAGTAAAATTAGGAAATAATTTCACTTGCGTTTTGTCAAAATTCTAATAATTTCCCTCGCCTGAAGGCTCGGGAAATTATTAGAATTTTGACAAAACGCAAGTGAAATTATTTCCTAATTTTACGAGTATACCATTTGGTTACCTTTTAATATCATGGGTGACAAATTACGCTTACGGTCGTAGTTTCGTAACTTGTTTATTGTATTGTGATGAGCGAACCGGCTCGTAACGACGCCCGTGTAAAACGCTCAAAATTCCGCTCAATGCCATTCATGTTATCGCTAAAAGTTTATAACACGACCAAACAAACTGGCCAAGGTGAAATTCAAGCGAAAATGTGCAAAGTTTAAGCTTTACGATCATCTTTTAAAAACCTGTACGTCATCTTGCCACTGAGACATTGAAACGGTCCCATGGCAATTTTATAATTTCACACGTGAAATTATAAATTGGCGCTGAAATTTCGCGCCAAAATTAAGGAGTAATTTGTCACCCATGAACCGCTTGTTGTGTGTAGCGAGGCCTGAAGGCACAAATAAAGGAAACTGGACAAGATTTTGCCATCTAGCCTCCTGCACAGACGTCTTAGGGCTCGTCACGCGTTTCTCCCCCTCGAACGAGCCCTAAGACGTCTGCGCAGGGAATTGGATTCAAAGTTGCACATCTGAGGCTGGAATATCCGGTCGTTTCGCCTACAAGATGATTCGCCTACACTTTTAGAACGAGGAATATACATTGTGTTTAGCGTGTTTGGGCTCTCACGTTTTTAGAACGAAGAATATACATTGCGTTTAGACTTCAGGGTAGGCGAAACATCTCAGATAGTGTAGGCGATCAACTTTAGTGTAGGCGATCAACTTTAGTGTAGGCGAATCGACTTGTAGGCGAAATATCTTGCAGGTGAAACGACCGGATTCCAGCCTCAGATGTGCAACTTTGAATCCAATTTCCTGCGCAGACGTCTTAGGGCTCGTTCGTGGGGGAGAAACGCGTGACGAGCCCTAGGACGTCTTTGCAGGAGGCTAGATGGCATGCATGACTCTAAGTCGCTTTTGCAATGTTTACGCTGTCTGATCAGCCAAATTTTTGTAGGCCAATGGTCGTAGAAATGTGCAATTCTTTAACAGTGAGCATATCAACGACAATCTTACCTCCACAGAGACCACAAGTGCTCTTACAATACACCTTCATCGAAGCGTAGTAATAGTTGTTTGGATGGCAGTATCCCAGGTTTCGCCAATAACCACAATAGTTCTGATACCAGTCGACGCACTGTGCTATTGAGGTGACAAAAATGTTTTAAATGCGCAAAATAATCATCATCATCATCATCATCATCATCATCTAGTCAAGTCAGAACGGGGACTTTAACGGGTCGCCCACTACCTCTGGGATAGAGTTAATTCATTGGTTCTTAAAACAATAGATAACATGTCATAACAATGCCCCTAGCCGTGAATAACAATAGAGGTAGTGTTTACAGAGGGCGAATGAAAATAGAGGTTCCAAAGAGGGAGTGTCTTACTGACTTTAACCTGCGACCTCCGGATTCTAAGTCGAGCGCTCTAAACACTCGACCATCTGCCTTCTCCTTGAACGAAATTTCAATTCTGCAAACAATTGTTAGTAGACATAGGCCTATTTCATTATCAACTCCTGAATACTTTTAAAGGCTCAGATCATTTTTTAGTCAAATAGAACAATGCAAAATCTGTGTAAAATACCGAGAACTCATGCGTAGACACTTATTAGCATTGGGGATTTAGCTTTTTCAGATTTTTTTTCCAAACATTAATATGTTTCTGGGAAAGAGAGAACATTTATCGTGTGGAATTTAAGACGCTTGGCTGAGAGCGTGTCGTATACGGTGTGTACCGTAAACACCCGATAAGCCGCACCTTTTTTCCAAAAATCGTCGCTCAAAATCGGGGGTGCGGCTTATCTGCGGGAACATTTCAAAAAAGTGCCGTACATTTTAGTGAATTGACACTTTTATAGAAGCCTTCGTTAGCATATCCTTTAAACGGTTTATGGCCGCTTTTCTAGACCAGGAAAACGTCACAGCACAAAATTTCCATTCCCCCAATAAGTTTATCTCCGACAGTTGGCTCTCAAATCTATTTATTTGTATGTCACGAACAGCAGAATCTCCCTCCATCTTGACACTTGAGTAAACAAACATCGTTCTCGGCCTAGTCTCAAGGTGTTTGATCTAATGCCTGGTTACTAAGCTACGAACGTTCGGCAAACGAAAACACGCGTTCTTGTTCGCAAAAATCTGTGGAAAAAAGTGTTGAATGAAGAAATACCTGTCAACAAGTACCAGAAAAAGATCAATCATATGTCAAAGTTAAAGGAAATGATGCTCATTATATTAAAACGCTAAAATTGTGGGTAAGACTTCGATGTTCAATTCCGTTTCATTGCCATATTGAGTTACATTCGATGAAGACGACTTCTGAAGACTCTTTTAAAAAAACTTTTTTTTCCAAAATTTAAGTTGCTAAATTCAGGGTGCGGCTTATCTGTGGGTGCGGCTTATCTGCGGGTGTTTACGGTAATTAAAACTAGTCGACGGCCAACGCAAGCCAGTTTAGCATTTTCTCAAAAGCTAGAATCCACCTGGACGGAATCAATTACAAACTTTCATGAAAAAAATAAAAAACACACTTACCAGAGCGTTTAACCCGTGGCGCAAAATGAGCAGATTGTTGTGGCCTTGCCAAGCAAGGGATAAATATAACAGGAAGAAAAAGCAGGAGAGTCAAAGAACGCATTTTGAACAAAAGCACAGCGAGGATATGAAGCAACAATACTCTGTTTTTGCTAACGTAACTGGACGTTGGACACTGCTTCGCGGCTTATTGTCGTCTGTTTTTTATCACAAGAAATGCTTCTTTCTAAGGTGAGCAAAGACAAACAGTTAAAATGATTTATTTATTCCATAACAAAGAAGATAATTAGAATGTTTGGCTTCCAAGTGTTAAATCACAATAATAGTTTGCTTTATTACAAACTGAAATGCTTTCTTTCTCACGAATGTTTACAATAACGACAGCTCTTGCTGACTTAGCACAGAAACAAAATTGGATTTTTTTCTGCGTCAGAGGAAATTACGATGTGCTGTCAGGCAGTCACAAAAAAATATAACTCTAGAACAGTTGATAAAACACTCTCAAATTAAGATAAAAGCTTCCTTTTCGCAAATAGTCATTTGTAACATAAAAAGGTATTCTTAAGTAGTAGTTTTATTGTCCTTGCTGCATCTGCTGTATAAACACTCGTAATGGGCTTGCAATCTTATTCTGTAAACGGCAGTAAAAGGAAAGATATCTTAATGGCATTGCAGAATAAACAAAGTGAAAAATGCTATGCCAAACGAAATTTGGTCAAACCGAATCAATCTCTCTCGTTCTTTTTAAGTTTAGTTTCTTTCCCTGCGGGTTTTAATAAGTTGTGTCTTCAAAGACTGGTTACTCTTATGACGTTGTAATTGAGTTTTGTGTCATATAGAAGGACTTTGTACATGATATGTACCATCCAGGCTCCTCTGCCATTTTAATTACAATTTACTTTAAAGAGCCTTTAAAGCAAACACCCTTAGAAAACTCGTCGCCCGATTTTACTTACTTATGATGTTAGACTGTCATGTAGTAATGTTACCAATTCATTGTTATTAAAATTAAAAAAAGCTTAGTATAATTACTTTTTTACAGATCAGACTAGATTTTAATTTCTTTTATTGTAAAACCGGATCTCAATAATTCATTCGCTGTATTTTAACTTAATCTAAATAGCTTATTCTTCTTTATTCGTGGTAAAAGCAGGTTAGTTATTTTTTTTGGTTCTTGCCAGTCCAGGTTATATTCTAATGTTGAAACAATATTAAAGCAATAAATGCCAAGATGTATCCTTATGCTGAGAGATATAGATAGAGAAAAAGATGCTGTTTTGAAAACTGTTACTTGATAGCAGAATAATTGGAAGTTAAACGATTAAACACACTGATATATTAAGGAAATTATATTCTCTGCCACAAAGATTGACTGCACTTCTTTCATCCGTGAGCTATAATTATGAACTCGTGTCTTATAAATAAACCCGTTCTTAAGCGACATTTTAGACACTCCAGAATTGCTTATATAGTAAAACAAACTGATTATTAGCTTAGCTGCGGAATCGGCAATGCAAGTGGCAACAGAAAAGATCAAACGTTAAGTCTTAGGCAAGTGGAAAATCTGAAGTCGCCAACGAAAGTTATTGTAGACATAAATTGCATTTCAATTTCAATTTCCTTTCCATCGGCTAGTCTGGAAATAAATACCTCCATCAGGAATAGGCCGTTTTCGTATTCTCGGTATCGAACTGGACCTAGCTTGCAATTGAGGCTAATGCGGGTAAATCTTTTCTAATGCAAATGAGATGAAGCTGTTTTTAATGATATTTCGCCGCATTAGCCTCCATTGCATGCTAGTTCCAGTTCAAAACCGAGAGTACGAAACTGGCCTATTACATATTCGTCATATGGTCTTACAAAATGAAGGGATTCCAGGAGCATCGCCAATCCTCACTTTCTGAAAATTAATAGAAGGGTTCCCCTTTTAACTTTGTTTATTTTCCATCGAGGTTTTGCAAAAGAAAATTGGTTTTTAGTCATCATTTACACTGCCAGATCAGCTAAACTAAGAAAATGTATTTGTTTGATTTCCTCATAGGAACCGTCCAGAATCAACACCAATATACATTAGTCCTTGTCAGAGCGAGATTGTGTTTTTTTTCTCTTTTGTAATTAGCATATTGCGTAGTGTATACTCCACCCAGTCTCGATATTGTAGCAGTCACAAACTGCTCAAAATCACTTTATATATTGCTCAAAGAACTATATAAATCTGAAAATTCTCTGTAAAGGAAGAGCCCTAGTGTCTGAAATATAGAAGTAGCCGAACAGTTTTACAGCCTGATTAGCAACAGGCTGTAAACAGCAACAGATTCAGAGATTTTATACACACTCCAATACATGCACAAAGTGCTATCAGATTTGTTCTCAGTACTACAGACTCAACGTCCTTAAAACACACTTATCCCTCATTAAATTGGTGTTGTACATCATTTTAAATACCACTGTATCATGCTAAAATTTACGAAAATCAGTAAATACCTAAATAAATTAAGCCCCACGTAGTTCTGCGCATTTTTTCACTTTTTTCCCGTGGAATCTGTCCGTAATATGATATTGAGGGATATTAATATTTGGTTAACGCTGTCGCGGCGAATGGCGAACCAAGTGGCGAGCCAGATAAAAAATCACGCCGCAAATCAATTAGGGAGGCATATAGTTCCGACCAGAGTTTAACTGCTCAGCTACTTTCTGTAAATGGCTAGCTTGGTTGTGGTATAAATTTATTTTTGGTATACTTTTTACAAAACAGTGTTATGTTTATAACAACTATAGATGCAATTTGTTTCAGTCTTGTACTAATTCCAGATAAAATAATGTACCTTATACCTGGAAGAGCAGATTTGCAAAGTAACACAAATTGACGCGTTTTGTGCAAAATATAGAATCGAGGGACGAGAGTCCGCGGTTTATTTAAACATACTTTCACACTGAACAAGGAAGAATCATAGGAATCAAAGTCAACGAAACTTTTAACATTTTAGAAATTTAAGCTCGCTATCTTTTCGTCGATCGGTATGTCATTTCATGGCAGGGGATAGCGTGATCTTTATTTGAACCGACAAAAATAGTTTATAAGACTGACAACAGCGAGAATATGGGTTTTCCGGTGAGAGCTGAAACCGCCGCTATAGTGAAATATTGCTGTAGGCACTGCATTCAAAAGTACTGGACCTATAATTTCGTTCGAATTCGACTTACTATGATCTTTTCTGAAAAAAAAATTAATTTAACAACGAGGACGACAACAACAAAGAAAATTTGGAATTATACATTGGGGAATTTACAAAAAAGCTGACTTACTAGTATTCGAGAATCAGTTAATTAAAAGATTTCTTTAGTATTTCATTAATATTGAACATTCTTTTGGTTCCGACCTAAATATACAAAAATAACCACAGATCGTATTCAACCAGTCTAATATGACTTCCCCGCAGACTAAATTTACAGATAAACCCTATGACGTAATCTTCCCAATCACAACATCCATATAAGTTACGGATGTTTCTTCTCGCATCAGCGTCAATTTGTCTCTGATATGGTGCCAGCACCATACAAACAATCTCTATTTACGAAGTAAGCTAATATAGAGATTATTGATAAGGCATTGGTGTAACATATAAAAACAGTTATTGTTTGACTGCTGCACTGATTAGTATATTAACCAAGGTCGACTGTTTGGTGGAAAGCAAAGCTCGAAGAGTACTTCACAGGTATGAGTAAAACAGTTTCAAACGTTATAAGGTATTAACTCAAATGAAATTATTTCAGTATAAATTGACTGTCAATAGAATTTAAAATGATCGTGAAGAAATGATCCCTGCAGTCCACAATTTTAACGGGATTTGAACTCATGACCCGCAGGGGCGCGTTTTTGGTGTCGGTACGGTGGTGCCCATACACAAAGTTGGGGGAGCAAGAGTCAAATCAATTGTGAGGTCGTGCGCGTTCTAGTGGGAAAAAAAATCAGAAATGCAAGCGAGCACGTAAAACATGATTTTCAACGGTATTGTCTGTGCACGTTTGTCTGTAATCAAAGGTCTCTTCGAGAAAACGACTATTTTGCATGATGAAGTATGAGCAGCAGTATAAGCAGAAACAATGAAACATTTGGAAAAGAATGCGTGACAGTTTTCACATTGGTTGATTATTTTCTTCCGGTTTTTCAACATTTTCAGTGTGGCTCACCAAAAACGCTTTTGAAGTTTTAGTGTTTGAATTTACTTCACTGTATTTGTTAACCTTAGTGACTTGAATCTGCCGAAAAAAGGCATAAATGCTTACGTCAATTTAATGATGACCTTTTGATTTATGTTAGAAGGCCGTTAAAATAATAAAACTTAGACTCAAAGGTCTCTTTGAGACTACGACTATTTGCATGATGAAGTACGTGTAATAGCAGCAGTATAAGCAGAAAAGATGAAAACATTAATGTGGTGTTCCAAAAATAACTTTCTTCCTTCTGTCTTCGCTGCCCCGACTCCGCAATACAATCCAAAGTGTGGGTGATACTTTGATGTTCCATTTCAATGTCAATAGTGAGTTTACATTCGATGAAGAAAACTTCTAAAGACTTCTTGATTTCTTTCAAAAAACTTTCCCAAAAGTCGAGTCACTAAATCCAGGGTGCAGCGAGGTTCTAGACACATGTACGCGTTACGGACCTATGTGTTAAGTTAGCTCAATGCGTTGGTAAACTGTATTAGAAGGTAGAGAGGGCAAGAGTTCAACACAAGGGCATGCGCAGGAACGCACACGATCTTTTTTTCTTAGGGTTAGGCATAATACAAAAGCTTTCACCTAATAGTGGTTTGAAATATCCCGTGTAAGGTGAACGTTTTAGGAGGGGGGAGGGGGAGGGGGAGGGGGAGGTTCGTGGGCTTAAAAGAGAGGCGGAAGCTTAATAGGGATTTTACGATTAGACCTGAAATAGCCACTGACGTGCAAGATCAAGTCGTACGTGCTGACGGTTCAGTCTTTAAACACGCATGCCATTTTGCAGATTTCTTCAACCGCCTCTTTAGTGTAGCTCAGTAATAATAAGTTAGTAAGATGTTAGCGGCCCAATGATTAAAGATTACTATTTGTACAAATGTTAGGAATCGAGTATGGCGTGCTTTGGCTTTGACCCGAATTAAAAAGGACAAACAATTTTACTAGATGTAAAAGTAATCCATGTATGTTTGTCTAAGGTTAAGTAAAAACTAAACAAAACAAAAAAGAGTAATGCCAAGCAAATTAACGCGGTTGAGATCACTGCAGCCGCAGTATTGCAGCCGCAGTGTTCAAGTCTCGTGGAAAGGTCATTTCAGTCAGTGTAGTAATGTTATCAGGATTTGCAAGTTTTGCAATGTCATTTATATTATAGTCACCTCTTAGTGTAGATTTCTTGATTAGCTACTGCATATAACTAGCCTGTCAAAGGACCCGGCTACAGATATAAAAGCGGGCAATGACAAAAATGGCATTAAGATATAAATTTCAGTGTTCTTTTTTTTTTTCGGCTTCGCGCAATCGTATAACCGCCGACGTATAACTAGTCTATCAAAGGACCCGGCTACAGGTGTAAAAGCGGGCAACGACAAAAAAAAAGCATTAAACAAACTTTGCTGGGCCTTTAATCTTGACGATGCCGAATTATTAGAAAGCAAAGCAGAGAGAAAAAAATGATAAACTAAAGTGGCTTACGTTTCCTAAAGGCAAATGGAAAACATGACAAGTTAACAAAACTAAAGGAACGCCGAATAGATAAATAATTTAGATCATTTCAAAATTAAGCCTCTCTTAATTCTGTCCAAAGCCTCAATTCTGTTCTTGGTATTTTAATTTTGAGAACATTATTTTAGGACCACCTTATACTCAGATAACAGCGCGAATCGCACGAATCAGAGATTTTTAGGTATTTCTTTATTTTATTTAATGAGTGTGCTTGCTTAGCTGATGCTATAAAGCAAAGTAATTTAAAGACTGCAAAAGGCTAAGTGGAAATAAACAGAACAAGAGAAACGGTTATGCTTTAACATGCTATTTACACATTGCCAATGACAGCTTAATGGCCTTGCCATTTATTAACGCACTTCGTCCTCCTTGATAATGTTCTCCGAAACAGGTCTGAATTTTCTTATATATGCTAAAGGTTTTTAGCACTTTAAAAGCCATTTAAATTCTGTGTCGCATTACACAACCGAAATAATATAAGCTGTCAAAATGACAATGTCTTTTGTGTGTAGAAATTTAAACTCGTCTCCTTAGGAACGGATATGCATGTGACCTGCTTTTTTTTAGCTAAATCAACATATAAATAGGTATTTAATACACCGGGTGTGTTTTCGGAGAGCAGAGCAGAGAAAGAACCTCACTGAAACATTTGAAACCTTCAAGAAAACATTTCAAAGGTAAGATTACCAAAACTTTTCACAGTATCCCGGTGACTTCAAGTTTTCTTAGAAAAATGTTACGAAGTAGCTAAAAGATACGCGACACTCCTATTATAATACTGCATTACAAACAAATCGAAATGCAGTTCACTGTGCTTGTGAAGAAAAAACCGTTAAGCTGACATGAAAATAGCAAGCAATTATACTTTTAAGTCAAACACTGCCTGAGTAAGAAGAAATAAAAAGAACCGTGCTAAAAAGTAAACTCAAATATTCGCACATATTACGCGAACGAATTTGAATTGAATCATTTTTGCGAAATTCTTCGAATAACGTTATTGGTTTCTTGTTAAGATTTTTTTCTTCGTAGATATAAATGACGCCGTGATAGGGCTGCAGCTTTTTTTTTGATGAGGCCCTGTTCATTGGTAAAAAGCTGCACGCGTTATGTTTTATAAAAAATACTTGCTATGGTGGTATCTTATAATATGACTACCTCGATTACGATTAATTGGAAGACAAACAAATTCACGGCTAAGGTAAGCTCGCAGAGTTAATGATACCTAATAGCGATATACACTTACACAAGTGTTAAGCTAAAAAAAGTACAGTAGATTAAACAAAGGTTCCCGAAAAGCAGCTTTAAAAAGCTATTCTTCGAATGAATAAGAGCATTAGCTCAAGATCATTTTACAATTTCAATTAAAATGCAATACCGGTCAGTGAATATTAAAATCGCGAATAGCGTATTTTTCCTGACTGTTGTTCGTTTTTACTTTAAACAATGGTGTGTCCAAGGCTCAGTGGAAATAAAGAAATGAAAAGGAAGCTGAATAAATAAGCATGCTTTTTAATCATTTGATGACGATCGCAACTTGGCTGTAGCAGTTGATTAAGGCATTCCTTTTTTTAAAGGGAGAGTTACACGTTTGAAATCTTTATTACCGTACTTCTTTGCTTCTCAAGGATTCAAACTTTTTAGCTTGAAAATTAACTTAACCGAAAGCTGCAATTTGAATTTAAATTAAGCTCCAGTGAGTAATTAGAAAAAGTCATTGAAATTCTGTGTCACATTTTAATAACATGTTAAAATGATAATTAGTTTTACTCGTCCGTTAGAAATGTCAGAAATGGCTTAATTATACAAAAGTCTGAACGCATATCATCTATTTCTCACAATACTGCGAAAATTCAAATACGAAACACTTGTAAAGAAAAAAAACCGTTCATAAAATAGTGAACACTGGGAAAGATATATTGTCACTTTCAGGCTTCATCAGTTACAAATTTTAATTAAGAGATCGTGTGTGATCGGAAAGTCTGAACTCGTATCATCTACTTCTCTCAATACCGCGTTATAAATATATGCGAATACAGAACATTTGTCAGAAATTGCGTGCATGTGACGTGTTTTTTTTTAGTTAAATCAACATATCAATGGGTATTTAGTACACTGGGGTGTGTTTTCGCCGGAGAGCAGAGCAAAGAAGGAGCTTACTGAAACACTTGAAACCTTTGAGAAAACTTCTCCTGCACAGGTGAGATTATCTTTAATTTTCACTATGATTACTTCTACTTTAAGTCTGAACTCGTATCATCTATTTCTTTCAATACCAAGTTATAAATAAATGCAAATACAGAACACTTGTGAGCAAAATTCCATTCATAAAATAGAATATGCTGCATGGGAAAGATACATTATCGCTTTCTTCAGCCGGCTGTTTCTAATTTTGATTAAGTGATCGCGTATGCATGTTCGAACATCGATGACTCCTTTTCTTTACAGCGATGTTTAACAAGATAATGAAATATACTGAGCCAAATATGGATTTAAGTAACCTCACAACGCAGACAACGTTTAGTGTTCTTAACATTCTAGTTAACAGTTGATGCAGTTGTATTAAACTGTGACGATCCCGATTAACGAAGAAGATAAACAATTTCACGGCTTAAGTAAGCTCGCTGGGTAAATGATAACTTATAGTAACATACGCTTACACAACATGAGTGTTAATTGAATAGATTAAGCAAATGTTCCTGAAAAGCGGCGTTTAAAAGCTATTCCGTCGAATTAAATGATATTAAAGTGCATGAGCGCAAGATCATTTCACAATTAAAATGCACAACAGGCCAGGGAAATTTAAAGCACAAGTCGTTTTTACTTTAAACAATTTTAGGTTTAGCTGACGCAGTGAAAAAGGCTAAATGGTCTGCCCAAGGCTAAGTGGAAATAAAAAAGTGTGAAAAGAAAGTTATGCTGTATAAATAAACATGCAAATTAATCATTTGGTGACGATCGCAACTTGGTTCTAGCCATTGATTAAGGCATTCCGTTTTTTAAGGGAGAGATACACGCTTGGAATCTTAATTACAGTACAATTAAGCCGTTCTTTTTTGCTTCTCAAGGATTCAAACGTTTTAGCTTTAAAATTAACTTAACCGAAAGCTGCAATTTGTATTTAAATTAAGCTCCAGTCGGTAATTAGAAGAAGTCATTGGAATTCTGTGTCACATTTTAATAAATTTTAAAATGTTAATTATTTTTACTCGTCCGTTAGAAATGTCAGAAATGGCGTGCATCAAACATTATTTTTTAAGCTAAAAATGAGCATTTAGTACACTGGGCTGTGTTTTCGGAGAGCAGAGCCGAGAAAGGACCTCACTGAAAACTTAAAACCTTTGAGAAAACGTTTCATAAGAGAGATAATCTTTATTCCATAGTGATTACTGCCACGAAAAACGTTATACAAAAGTCTGAACGCATATCATCTAT
Source organism: Meandrina meandrites (assembly GCA_963693305.1). Taxonomy (NCBI): domain Eukaryota; kingdom Metazoa; phylum Cnidaria; class Anthozoa; order Scleractinia; family Meandrinidae; genus Meandrina; species Meandrina meandrites. The sequence continues at coordinate 2,798,998 of OY855913.1, read as the reverse complement.
TTCTCACAATACTGCGAAAAGACAAATACGAAACACTTGTAAAGAAAAAAACCGCTCATAAAATAGTGAACACTGGGAAAGATATATTGTCACCTTCCGGCTTCATCAGTTACAAATTTTAATCAAAAGATCGTGTGTGTTCGGAAAGTCTGAACTCGTATCGTCTACTTCTCTCAATACCGCGTTACAAATATATGCGAATACAAAACATTTGTCAGAAATTGCGTGTATGTGACGTGTTTTTTTAGTTAAATCAACATATCAATGGGTATTTAGTACACTGGGGTGTGTTTTCGCCGGAGAGCAGAGCAAAGAAGGAGCTTACTGAAACACTTGAAACCTTTGAGAAAACTTCTCCTGCACAGGTGAGATTATCTTTAATTTTCACTATGATTACTTCTACTTTAAGTCTGAACTCGTATCATCTATTTCTTTCAATACCAAGTTATAAATAAATGCAAATACAGAACACTTGTGAGCAAAATTCCATTCATAAAATAGAATATGCTGCATGGGAAAGATACATTATCGCTTTCTTCAGCCGGCTGTTTCTAATTTTGATTAAGTGATCGCGTATGCATGTTCGAACATCGATGACTCCTTTTCTTTACAGCGATGTTTAACAAGATAATGAAATATACTGAGCCAAATATGGATTTAAGTAACCTCACAACGCAGACAACGTTTAGTGTTCTTAACATTCTAGTTAACAGTTGATGCAGTTGTATTAAACTGTGACGATCCCGATTAACGAAGAAGATAAACAATTTCACGGCTTAAGTAAGCTCGCTGGGTAAATGATAACTTATAGTAACATACGCTTACACAACATGAGTGTTAATTGAATAGATTAAGCAAATGTTCCTGAAAAGCGGCGTTTAAAAGCTATTCCGTCGAATTAAATGATATTAAAGTGCATGAGCGCAAGATCATTTCACAATTAAAATGCACAACAGGCCAGGGAAATTTAAAGCACAAGTCGTTTTTACTTTAAACAATTTTAGGTTTAGCTGACGCAGTGAAAAAGGCTAAATGGTCTGCCCAAGGCTAAGTGGAAATAAAAAAGTGTGAAAAGAAAGTTATGCTGTATAAATAAACATGCAAATTAATCATTTGGTGACGATCGCAACTTGGTTCTAGCCATTGATTAAGGCATTCCGTTTTTTAAGGGAGAGATACACGCTTGGAATCTTAATTACAGTACAATTAAGCCGTTCTTTTTTGCTTCTCAAGGATTCAAACGTTTTAGCTTTAAAATTAACTTAACCGAAAGCTGCAATTTGTATTTAAATTAAGCTCCAGTCGGTAATTAGAAGAAGTCATTGGAATTCTGTGTCACATTTTAATAAATTTTAAAATGTTAATTATTTTTACTCGTCCGTTAGAAATGTCAGAAATGGCGTGCATCAAACATTATTTTTTAAGCTAAAAATGAGCATTTAGTACACTGGGCTGTGTTTTCGGAGAGCAGAGCCGAGAAAGGACCTCACTGAAAACTTAAAACCTTTGAGAAAACGTTTCATAAGAGAGATAATCTTTATTCCATAGTGATTACTGCCACGAAAAACGTTATACAAAAGTCTGAACGCATATCATCTATTTCTCACAATACTGCGAAAAGACAAATACGAAACACTTGTAAAGAAAAAAACCGCTCATAAAATAGTGAACACTGGGAAAGATATATTGTCACCTTCCGGCTTCATCAGTTACAAATTTTAATCAAAAGATCGTGTGTGTTCGGAAAGTCTGAACTCGTATCGTCTACTTCTCTCAATACCGCGTTACAAATATATGCGAATACAAAACATTTGTCAGAAATTGCGTGTATGTGACGTGTTTTTTTAGTTAAATCAACATATCAATGGGTATTTAGTACACTGGGGTGTGTTTTCGCCGGAGAGCAGAGCAAAGAAGGAGCTTACTGAAACACTTGAAACCTTTGAGAAAACTTCTCCTGCACAGGTGAGATTATCTTTAATTTTCACTATGATTACTTCTACTTTAAGTCTGAACTCGTATCATCTATTTCTTTCAATACCAAGTTATAAATAAATGCAAATACAGAACACTTGTGAGCAAAATTCCATTCATAAAATAGAATATGCTGCATGGGAAAGATACATTATCGCTTTCTTCAGCCGGCTGTTTCAAATTTTGATTAAGTGATTGTGTATGCATGTTCGAACATCGATGACTCCTTTTCTTTACAGCGATGTTTAACAAGATAATGAAATATACTGAGCCAAATATGGATTTAAGTAACCTCACAACACAGACAACGTTTAGTGTTCTTAACATTCTAGTTAACAGTTGATGCAGTTGTATTAAAATGTGACGATCCCGATTAACGAAGAAGATAAACAATTTCACGGCTTAAGTAAGCTCGCTGAGTAAATGATAACTTATAGTAACATACGCTTACATAACATGAGTGTTAAATGAATAGATTAAGCAAATGTTCCTGAAAAGCGGCGTTTAAAAGCTATTCCGTCGAATTAAATGATATTAAAGTGCATGAGCTCAAGATCATTTCACAATTAAAATGCACAACAGGCCATTGAAATTTAAAGCACAAGTCGTTTTTACTTTAAACAATTTTAGGTTTAGCTGACGCAGTGGAAAAAGGCTAAATGGTCTGCCCAAGGCTAAGTGGAAATAAAAAAGTGTGAAAAGAAAGTTATGCTGTATAAATAAACATGCAATTTAATCATTTGGTGACGATCGCAACTTGGTTCTAGCCATTGATTAAGGCATTCCGTTTTTTAAAGGGAGAGTTACACGTTTGGAATCTTAATTAGAGTACCATTAAGCCGTTCTTTTTTGCTTCTCAAGGATTCGTTTTAGCTTTAAAATTGGTTAACCGAAAGCTGCAATTTGTATTTAAATTAAGCTCCAGTCAGTAATTAGAAGAAGTCATTGAAATTCTGTCACATTTTAATAACATGTTAAAATGATGATTATTTTTACTCGTCCGTTAGAAATGTCAGAAATTGCGTGCATCAGACATTATTTTGTAAGTTAAAATGAGTATTTAGTACACTACGGTGTGTTTTCGGAGAGCAGAGCCGAGAAAGGACCTCACTGAAAACTTAAAAACTTTGAGAAAACGTTTCATAAGAGAGATAATCTTTATTCCATAGTGATTACCGCCACGAAAAACGTTATACAAAAGTCTGAACGCATATCATCTATTTCTCACAATACTGCGAAAATACAAATACGAAACACTTGTAAAGAGAAAAACCGTTCATAAAATAGTGAACACTGGGAAAGATATATTGCCACTTTCCGGCTTCATCAGTTACAAATTTTAATTAAGAGATCGTGTGTGATCGGAAAGTCTGAACTCGTATCATCTACTTCTCTCAATACCGCGTTACCAATATATGCGAATACAGAACATTTGTCAGAAATTGCGTCCATGTGACGTGTTTTTTTTTAGTTAAATCAACATATCAATGGTTATTTAGTACACTGGGGTGTGTTTTCGCCGGAGAGCAGAGCAAAGAAGGAACTTACTGAAACACTTGAAACCTTTGAGAAAACTTCTCCTGCACAGGTGAGATTATCTTTAATTTTCACTATGATTACTTCTACTTTAAGTCTGAACTCGTATCATCTGCTTCTTTCAATACCAAGTTATAAATATATGCAAATACAGAACGTTTGTGAAGAAAATTCCATTCATAAAATGGGACATACTGGGAAAGATATATTATCGCTTTCTTCAGCCGGCTGTTTCAAATTTTGATTAAGTGATCGTGTATGCATGTTCAAACATCGATGACTCCTTTTCTTTACAGCGATGTTTAACGAGATAATGAAATATACTGAGCCAAATATGGATTTATGTAACCTCAGAAGACAAATAGGGTCGTCGAGCAGTTCTGCATAGGTAACGCCGACAATTTGAGTTAAAGCCCAGTTCTCTCATCAGTCGCCTCCAAAAGTATATAGTTTTACAGTCTATTTTGTTTTAAGTCTGATAATGTTCATTCTCCATTCACTTTAATTCTAATGAACACTGAGTTGGCGAGATGTTTGTTTGCTTTCGCTTTGTCCGCGGAATTTAAAATATCTTGCCCAGAATTGAAAGGCTACAGGCATAATAGCGGGCCATTAATGAAGAAAATAAAAACCTGGTGTACTTTGTCTTTGACCGACTTAAAAAACTACAAACAATATTGCTGTTTAATAGTCGAACTCGCAAAGCAGCTTATCACTAAGGCGTCTATAAGATAAGTGGAAACTAAACAAAATGACAGCTGCGTTGCCAGAGTGAATGATAACTAAAAGTAACATAAATTTACTTAAGGTAAATGGAAGTAAACAGAAAGTAAGAAATATACAGAATGAATACATGATTACGATTCTTTTCAACTCACGGCTGCCCAATAGCTAGGCATTTTGTTTGTTTGTTTGTTTGTTTGTTTGTTTGTTTGTGGAGTGCAAGCTATGGGCCTTAAGGGTGCCATGTAGCATGAAGTCGTCAGATAAAAGCGCGAATCGCGCGAATGACTTTTCAGGGATTTTATTTGAACAATTCAGTTACTTAGCTGATTTGGTTAAGTAAAGAAAGAAATAAAAGCCAACGGGTAAGTAAAAATAAACAAAGCGGGACAAAGTTATACTGAATGAATAAAAATCCAATTTAAATCGCTGTTTGGCAGTTTCACATAACTCTCGCCGTTGATTCACGCAATCCGTCTTTCTTTAGAGAAAGATAGAGGCGCTTGAAAACTTAATTACAGTGCAATAAAATATAAGTTAACTTTGGTCTTCAGTGATTCGACAGTTTTAGCTTAATTAAAAATTTTAATGACCCAAAAGTTGCAATTTGTATCTAATTATAAATTCAATGCCATTAGAAGTCATTAACGTTTTGTGTCACATTATATATATAAGCAAAATAACATGTCAAAATGACAATTATGCCGCTTTCTGTGCACTGTTATTGTCCCGTTAGCAAACAAATTTAAACCAGTCCATTACAAAGGAAATGCATGTGACATATTTCCGTAGCTAAATCAACAGAAACAAGTATTTAGTACACTGGGGTGCATTTTCGGAGTGCAGAGCAGAAAAAGGTCCTTCCTGAAACTTTAGAAGCCTTGGAGAAAACGTTTCACTGGTGAGTTTATCTTTAATTTTCACAACTTATGATAATTGTCACGAAAAACGTTACGCATAAGTCTCAAAGATATATGGCCAATTTCTCCCAGCATTACGTTATAAATAAAAGAACCGTTCATAATATAGCAAACGATGCGAAAGACGAAATTAATATTATCACTTTCTTCAGCTTGTTGTTAGTTTAATACAATTTGTGATATAAAGAGATCGTGTGCGCATGCTCGAAAATTGATCAACTCTTCGCTAACTTTTTCAACATTTTTTTATTTATTTATTTATTTATTTATTTTATTTTATTTTATTTTATTTTATTATTTTTTTTTTTTGGGGGGGGGGGGGAGATTTTTAGATTATCATGCAAATTTGATTTTTGTAACCTCACAACGCAGACGTTTATATTGTTCTTGATATTTCAGTTAACGATTGATCTTGCTTTTCTTTGTTCAAAGAGAAACCAATGTTGCATAAGTTCTTGGCTTTCTGACAGTCATTTTCAGCGACTTCTTAAAATTAAACGTGAAAGTCAAATTAATAGTCTGGTCAGGTAAAAAATACCTAAAAGGTGGAAATTAAGCAGGAGCCAACAATGGCTGTTAGGAAAGGACTCCGACGCCACAAAAATGAACAATGGCAGAAAATGGTGTAGCCTGAATTTCAGTCGTCTTCCCCTGGTCGCACGCTCCCGTAAAGAGACGCCTGGACAAAATGGCGGCTGATGCTGTCCGTTGACGTTACTACCCGAAACCGGACAGTGATTTTGATTGGTTGATTTGAAAAACATTCGCATGATTATCATACGAGCCTAGTGGCCCATCAGGCCGGAGCTTATCCCGGTTTCCGTAGTATGAAGCGACGAGGAGTATGAGCTAGTTTCAGTACGAGCAACCTTTGAGCGGAGGTAATGTAAACATTAAGACACTACCTCTCTGGAACCTCTATTTTCTTTCGCCGGCTGTAAACACTACATCTATTGTTATTCAGGGCGGGGACATTGGTATGACCTGTCATCTATTGTTTTAAGAACCAATGAAGTAACTCGTTCCGAGAGGTAGTGATATAAAACGCCTGCAAAGAGTTCACATTTCGAAAAATTAATTTATTAGTTATTTACTTCGAATCCATGCCTGTTTAAATTTTCCAACAGATGCAGGATCAATATGGTCGGTAGTTAAGTTGCGACGTGCAGTGATTTTCCACATAAAAGTATTACAGAATTACCTCGTTTTTGCTGCAGTCTTTGTAACCGTATAAATGGCTTCATTCAAATTAAGGCGAAACTAGTACTCAAGAGTGTATTTGTTCGTACCGTAAGCATACTATTTTGATCGCTAGTGTATGTAAAAGCAAACCAGTGCCGTAAAGATTATAGCTTACTATGACTTAGCTTCCAGTCGATTACAATCTCATGTATTTCATGTCAGTTTACTTTTAAAACAATTTAGTACCCTGTCTGCCCTCTCATCGTTTATTCAAGTGACTTTCCTCTCACAAACTAATGGCCTCAACAGAAACTTTTTCGCATGAATTAACGCGAAAGTGTCATGACGTCACCGGGAGGGCACTTGAGGTTATCATTTTCTTGAAACGACTCTTTTCGGGAGCGTGCGACCAAAGAAAGACGTTTTCTTTCTTTTTTCCGGCGGCGGGGGGATAGGGAGTAACCCATTATTACTTGGTGACAACGATCAATAAGACTTTATTAACGATAACAATGAACTTCGAAAATTAAATCCGCGTTACAAAACGAAACTGATACTTACTTACAGTAGGTGCAATATTTCGAGATATGAACGGGAATAAAACTAATTAAGGGTGGGACGGATTGTGTGGCTTTGTGTTTGAACTTAAACAGTGGAGAGAACGGCTGGTTTTTGCAATAAAATTCACACATTCAGCATGATAATTGAACTGTTCATTAAAATGTAGACTCTGATAAGAAACTTAAAACAACAAGAAAACTTCTACTGCTGCCCTTGATTGATAGTATTAACACAATTTTAGCGTTTTGAATAAAAACTCTAACATGGTTAAGAACCTTCCGATAATTGACGGCACTTGTAGGACCTTGAAGGAGCCAGTAATTGCATATTAGAAAGAACTAAAGCAATAAACACAATACAACTTAAGACATAAGTGAAAGAACGATGTATAAATGCAATATATATTAAATCTATTGTTTCACTTGATGACAATTTGATAACAAACATTGCTATATAAATATAACTGTAATAGCCAATGAAAACACAAAATCGGTACTTCAATCTACGAAATATATCACGTATATACCATCGTTTACCGCCTTCAGTTTCATCAGTCGAGCGACAGAGAGAAACACACAACGCTGGACAAGGAAAATTGGTAATGTTAACTTATTTAATAACAGGGATGTAAAGTTCTGTTATACTACTGAAAATTTTTCTAAATCATTCTTTAATTCAGCATTCAATAGGGCAAATGTCGGCTGGAAACGTGCATTTCGCATTCTTTGTCAGTCTAGTAATTAAGTTTTTTAGTTCCTTACTCTGCTTCGTAATCCGTGTAAATCATTTCTAATTTTAATCGTCCTTGTTCCTTGGTAAGTTTTAAATCCTTGTTCTGCTTTTCTTCTTTCTTGAGCTATTATTTTGAATTTCTTACATTTCTGCTTTTTATTTACATAACTCTAGAACTTTTCAACGACCTGTAAATTATATTAATATTTAAATGTACACAATATGTGGCAAGACGAGATACTCTAATTATTTTTGACACTATATTCCAATACCTTTTTGGCAAGACAACAAACACTCATTCCCGTCAAGTATGTGTAATAAAATACACACCTTTGTGAATTGACATCATGCTAATAAAAACTAAGGTAAACAACTAACACTCTATATTGGAGAAACTTTACTAAACAGTTACGGCCCAAAGATCCAAGCACGCCTTTCAGGTAAGTCAATGTATAAACAAGTGAAAACAAAAGAAGATATACCGCAAAAGCCATTTCTTAAACCCTTGTTATATGTCGTTTAAAGTTCTTTAAAGAGGTTCACTTAAATACTGAAGTAGGCTTTTTACATATTCACCAAATATATTTTTGGAGAGTTAAAACATATCTTTCTGGTATCGAAAAACATACCTCTAAAAAATCCCTTAATATAGATTTCATACAGCCATTTAGTAAATGTAATTTTATTTAGCGAACCTTTCATTTTCTATTAAAGCACATTTTCTACATATTTAAGAACGCGTCGATCATTGACAGGCTTGAATAACATGAAAGCACTCAGCGCTTCACCAAAATGATAATTTTAAAAAATATTTTATTCCGAAAGGAACACAATCAAAATAGTAAAACTTATTTAAAATGTTAGCATTAACCACTTAGATTTATCACTTTTCCCTGCTCCGCTTGTTTTCTTTTAGTACACTTATACCCTAAGAGATTTAATTAAAAACGAAATATGTTTGTCATAAAAATTAAGACACTCCACCCGCAGCTTTCTAAATACAAGAAACTTGTTAATGTTAATTTCCGGTGGCAATTGTTTCACGATATCTTTTATTAAAACAAAAGTGCAGTGTCACCTAGTTTTTGTGATGAAATTCCCATCTTTCAGTGGTTAAAAGGAAAACTTTTAAGTAGAACAGCCACAAACATAATACAAGAATGCAAACAATACGATAAACTTAAAAAAAATTGTTCTTTTCGGCATACATTTCCTTGATGAAGTAGCATATATCTGGAGATATCTGGCAAAAGGCTTCGGAAAAAGAAAATTGAGGACAGAAATAAAGCCATCCCGACGTTAATCTTTGTATATGTAATAGGACTACATGCTGTCCAATTTGGAAATAATTGAATGAAAAACATTCCGAGGACGGCCCAAATTGCACGAGGCCGTAGGCAGAGTCCAATTTTGCTGTCAGAGGGATTTTTGAATTTAATTATTTCCAAATTGGACAAGCATGTAGTCCTGTTACCTATTAATTATGTAGCTAGTCAAACAATCCAGCGAAAACGCTTATTTCCAGAACGGAAAAAGTATAGTAATAGCAAGTTAACATAGCATCTGCAACTCTCGTCAAAGCATTGTCTTCAAGAATAAAACTTAATAAAACAGTGCAATTTTATTCACCTGAGCTTGAAGCTTGCTACAAGGTGAAAATACAACATCGATCGATCGATCGGTGAAAGTCGTCAACAGTGTCCGAACGAGCTTTACACCTTTTTGCCATCCTCCTTTCTACTCTCCGGTTCAGATTCGTCGCTGTCCTTTTTTTGAATTTCATTATAAAACGACAAAGAATTGCTTCTAGCTCATGGCGATGAATATGTTCCAACTTTTTCGCCTCGCTACGCTGCACTTAAATTCAGCCAAGTTTTCTTGTCTTGGAGTTGTTTTGGCTTTGGTTTTTTGCTTCTTAGGTTGAGGCCTTCCAAGGGGGGTTCTGATGTCACTTTGTCGCTCATTTTCCTTCCTACCTGTCGCCTATATTGCTTGAGACAAATGCTGCTGTCGCAAATTGTCGCTTTTTTACCATCAGTTTCTGTCGGCTGTCGGTGTTCTGGAACAAGATTGTCGCTACATTTTTAGCAATTTTGCAGCGATGTCGCCTGTCGCCAAAACCCCTTGGAAGGCCTCTAGGTTAGCAAGCTTCTCTTCTGACAACGCAGGAATTTCTCATTTTCATTACTACTGTTCAAACGATCAAAGGAAATGGAAATTTTATCCAATCTCCCTGATGAAATTCCGGGAATCCTGAAAAATTTGTTTGCAAAAGCAAAAAAAGCCCAGCTAAATTGTCTGCAGGAAGATGACACCGGAAAAAATGTTTTCACAGACGATACAGAAAAAAAAAACTGTTTGTCTTGAAAAAATTTTCATCCCCCTGCTTCCAAAAAAATAATGGTCCGCCCCATAGATAGACAAGATACAGCCGCTTATTTAGTATTCTAAATATCCTAAATTACATCAAAATAAGCCAAAAAAAATTTTTTTTTCAATTCCTTTACAATTTATGCAATACTGCTCAACAAAGATTTCAATTACCTTTAACGTTTCGACACAGGGGAGCAAAGAAAACATTGCGTGCAGAATGTAATTTAATTAAGCGAAATATTTTCACGTCTATTAACACTACAAGCAGTTGAAGAGTGTAGGTTTTTGTCGAGTGTCGAGGGTCGAGGGTAAAATGTCGAGGGTCGAGGGTAAAATGTCGAGTGTCGAGGGTAAAATGTCGAGGGTTCATTAAAAGATGTCGTCTGATTATCTATTATCTTTTTTGTTTATATTTTCATATTATTATTTTATTTTTTCCGCAAGATTTCCCGCCTTTTTCGATAAGATCTTACAGACTGAAATGACCGGATGTTAGTTGGCGCGTTTCCTCCTTCTTCAGCGCTCGTATTTCACTTGCACTGTCACGTCTCACTTGCGCGTTTCTTATTTCACATCGCATTTCAGTTGCACGTGGAACACGAAGTGGGAGTATTTCTGACAGTATTCTCCTGTCACAGTACAGTTTGTCGAGTTGTCTCATATACGGTCTGTTTTGTCAAGTGACAGCGATCAGTTATAGAATATGAAGTTGTCGTATAAAGTATAAAGCCCGCTTTCCGGGGGTAATGGTGAATTGGAAGTTTCAAAGAATCGTTAAAGCTAGTCAAGGAAATAAGTATTTAAGCTATAATCTGCCCTGTTTGAATATTCTGCCAAAACTAAACAACAACATTCAGAACATTATACTTTTCAGTCTTGGTAAATCGCGGCTTAACTTTAGTGGTTCAATATTATATTAAAAAGGCCATCAAAACATGCAGTATACTGAATGACTCGCGATGTGACCTTTAGGGACGGACCATTATTTTTCTGGAGGGGGGGGGGGGGGGGGGCTGAAAAATCTCTCTCTGCGAACTTTTTTTTTTTTATCTATGCACCTCTGCAAACAATTTTTTTCTAACAACACCTTCCTGCAAACAATTTTTTTTTTTCGATCTTTTTTAACCACGATCTGACACAAAAAGGAGGTTCGCTTTTGCTGCCATCAATCATTATTTAATTCAATATTTTATGGTGGCGACCAATAAACACCTCTGAACTCATCTTTTTCGTTTTCTGAGACGTACACTACGAAGATTGGCGGCAGTAATTTTTTTTTAATTTTTAAATTTTTTAACGAAGACTAGTGAGCAGCACAAGGAAAGACTTCTTGTGGTTGTAAACTTGTCGTTTATTTCCGACGCGTTTCGTCTCTAACTGAGACTTCTTCAGGGAATGAATACAACTAGCAAAGAACAGCATATATAGCACATTCGCGTGCCTAGCTACAACTGCCCATGGAAGTGAATAATAACTAAAATATTCTGTAAACGAACGTTACAAAAAACGCCTCAATACATATGTTATCAGGCGCGGATGCAGAGAAAATCGTGACCGATTTCCAGAGGGTTGAAAAACTTTCTATGCCGGAGGCATGGTACGAGCGCCGAAGGCGCGAGCTTCTAGGGGGGTCTGGGGGCATGCCCCCCCGGAAAATTTTTAAGATTTTGACCCCCTAAACTGCCATTTCGGGGGTTTCCGAGTCACTCGGACATGATGATGGCCAGTTCCATTCTGCCTGCGTAGGATCTAGGAGGTCAGTGAATGCCCGGAATTAAAAATAAATGTTTAGAAACCATTCTTTTGCACTGTCGAGATTTCAACTTGGAAATTTATTTATTTTAATTAATTACCTTATTTTTTATTTATTTATTCATTTATTTTTACCAAAGATCTGACCGATTTCCGTAAATCGTTGTAAACGGGTGTGGATCTGCGCCTGGTTATTGCGTGTTGTCATATTTTGGGGGGCATACGATTAGCGCTAGTCGTATGGCCCCCAAAATATAACAACACGCAATAACATATGTATTAAAGCGTTTTTTGTAACGTCCGTTTACAGCATATTTTAGCTATTATTCACTTCCATGGGAAGTTGTAGCTAGGTACGCGAATGTACTATATATGCTGTTCTTTGCTAGTTGCCTAAAGAAGTCTCAGTTAGAGACGAAACGCGTCGGAAATAAACAACAAGCTTACAACTACAAGAAGTCTTTCCTTGTGCTGCTCACTAGTCTTCGTTAAAAAATTAAAAAAAAGTTTCTCTGACTTCTATGAAAACTATTTTTTTAATACATATGATGTTTGCAAACAATTTATTTTGTCTTTTCAGGCCCTGCAAACAATTTTTTTCAATATTTTTCATCCCCCCCCCCCCCCCTCCAGAAAAATAATGGTCCGTCCCTTAGACTTTAGTGTACATGTCATAATCCGTTCGAAATGTCAACAACCGCATGCATTGCTGGCTAACAAAAGAAGAAAACATCTTTATACTTTATACGACAACTTCATATTCTATAACTGATCGCTGTCACTTGACAAAACAGACCGTATATGAGACAACTCGACAAACTGTACTGTGACAGGAGAATACTGTCAGAAATACTCCCACTTCGTGTTCCACGTGCAACTGAAATGCGATGTGAAATAAGAAACGCGCAAGTGAGACGTGACAGTGCAAGTGAAATACGAGCGCTGAAGTGAGAGGAAACGCGCCAACTAACATCCGGTCATTTCAGTCTGTGAGATCTTATCGAAAAAAGGCGGGAAATAAAATAATAATATGAAAATATAAACAAAAAAGATAATAGATAATCAGACGACATCTTTTAATGAACCCTCGACATTTTACCCTCGACACTCGACATTTTACCCTCGACCCTCGACATTTTACCCTCGACCCTCGACACTCGACAAAAACCTACACTCGCAGTTGAATGAAAGAGTTTCGTTTTCATGACTGAGAACATCTTCCAAATAGTCAATACATGGAAATAACAATCACATCGGAATTCAATAACTACTAAAGCGAGCTTTCATTCTGTCTTACCTACTTTTTGGCAAGTTTCAATATTTATGCAAATTTCGCGCGAAATGTAATTTGATTACACTGTCTTGTTTTCAAGCTCTAGATTGAATCTTGAATGGTGAAAAAAACTCTTTTTAATGAAAGCTGCATTCTGTGAATGAAATCCTGCTTCAGTTGAATCGAACAATCAATTGCTGACTACACTTTTATTTAATTTTCCATTTTTTTCAAAGTTATTTTTTGTTTATGAACACAAATGTCACCTCCAAAAGATGTCGATTTCACGTTGCGTTTCCCACGGATTATAAAAAGACATGCAGCTGGCATGGAAGGAGAACATTTTCAGTGGCTTCACAGTTGAAAACGAGGATTCATATTATTTTGTACTGTAAAACATTTATTCCAATTACATACATGACAATTTTTTTTTACAAGTGCGTGTCGTGCTCGAGCTCCGTTCGACCGTTGCTTCGTTAACAACATCCTTGCTTCCTGATTGGATTACGATCACCGCACCAAGCCCGCAATGAGGCGGGCTATTGTTTAAGCACAATTACACCGGACGATTATCGATCCCGAACCATTCCCTTGGGATTGCTAACAGCCTCTTTTTCCACTACATAGAGTCTAAAGCGCATGCGCATTAGACTCAAAAATGAGAATTAGGAATCATTGAAAAATCTCATTTCCGTTATCTATAAGGAAAACAGTTTAAGTGTTTCAATCCAAATGAAAAAGTTTTCGACGCTGAACGAAGGTGGAGGGTGACCTAAACAACTGACTCAAGCGAATGGTATGAATTTTTCAATAACAGGTGATCTTTTTATTTAGGAAAACAGAATTAATTTATTATTTGTTTATTACACTTTTTGATACTATTAGACACTTACTCCATTGTTTTTTTGTTTGTTTATTTTTGACTATTACGCACTGACTGGTAGACAGTGTTTCACGGTTTAAATGAAATCACTCTAATGCACATTTTTATTATAAAAAAAATGCCGGACTCCCTTCGCTGTAAAATTACAGTTATTACAATTCACGACAGTACCCCTCACCATTTAGTAGCCACTCCAACAAAGCCTTACCTGGTATGTTTATAACGTCCGGATGCTGAGTTCGTTTCACGAGAGGATACTATTCCAGATTTTGTGTAAGTGTGGGCAGGCGATCAAGATATCTGGGGAATGAAAACACATACGAATGAACGATCGATAGTATGTTCCACATTTAGTTAACAAGTTAGTGCTGACACATGCAAACTCATGTATGGATCAGTAGTGTTCAGTACTGACGAAATGATATAAAAAACTACTGTTGGATGGAATATTTTGAATATATCGTCCAATTCAAATAACGGTTGCGAAGCGAGTTAATCGAGATTTAGCGCCTGTTTTTAGTCTTTCAGCTGACGCCTCACCTGGTGAATTTCAACGACAACAATGTTTTTGTCGCTGTACGAGAGGGTGGCAATTCGAGGCATTTGTTTACAGATGTAAAACGCAAAATTCAATCCAGTGGGAAATGAAAACACATACCAACGAAAGATCGAACGATACATATGCATCCGGCGAATACATCTGGTGTAATTTATAACAAAAAGATAAGCACACATTTTGTCTGTCGGTTACGATTTTAGTGAAGGTATCTCCAGAAAGGTAGTTCAAACTTCATTTGGAAGTGCTAGTCTCACTTCAGTCAATTTCAACATAATCGTGAAATCACTGTGTGGTTATCCTCCTTTTTATTATCACATTTTAGTTGTCGTTCTGTACATGTTGTCTGTTGCTTATGGGTCCCGGCATTCTCTGGTCGGGAGCCCATCTACACAAAAGCATATTTTCCGACCTTGTGTGGATTTAAAGAGTTTGAATGTCTTGTATGGATTTGGGGGATTTGAAACTGAATTGAGTTGAAATTATCTATTTTTTTCCTTTGAAAAGGTACAATAAGGCCTCAAACCTTACCTGATGCCCTTTTTAGTCTTTTTAGTGCTTTGAAGAGCCACATGCGCGATTTTCATACGCGATAGTCCGCTGAAACGAAAATCGCTTATATATGGCTTTCCGAAGAACTAGGAAGACTAAACTAGGTAAAGGTTTGAAGCGTTATTGTAGCTTTTCAAAGGGAAAAAGATATATTTTCAACTCAATTTGTTACGCTCGATTTTAAATCTATCCAAACTGTTATATTAATTAATACGCTTTGGTCACCTGTGACTATAACATGCATTGTCTTCCGTAGCGCCATCAAAGAGCGACCCTCACAGATCAGCCGGTCTTTGACATTATATTAAACATAATCAGTAACAAATTAAATTAGCATTTTGATTGTCAGTCGAAATCACAAGAAATTGGATCTAGAAATCACTGTAGAGGACGACGTTGGATCCTTGTTTTAGAATTTAGCTCATGTTCGGCTGGTCACACTGACTCTTTGGTGGTAACTACTTTAGGGTGCCTAAAGCGTGTACTATACGTGGTCGATCCATCGTAATATTAAAGAAGCCATCTCTGCTTCCCCAAAACTCACATCTTTTTTTCTCGATTTAAGGATATTCCAACAACGATGTACTTCTTCTTTATTGGTTTGTTATTCGTCGCATTTGAAGTCACCTGTCATGGCGCCCCAGAGCGCTTGATACCAGTACCACAGCTTCCCGTGGGTGTCTCTCAAGAGGAGAAACATGTGGAAAAAAGGGCGTGTAAGTAATTGTTGCTGTCCGATTTTTCTAAAACATTTCTTCCGTTTATGAATACCATGAACATCAGGGCCCGGTTGTTCAAAGGGTGGATAACGCTATCCACCGGATAAATCTCTATCCAACGGATAAGTGTTGACAAACATACTATGCTATCCACTGGATAGTAATTTATCTGGTGGCGGCGGTATCCATCCTTTGAACAACTTGGGCCAGAAAAGAAACCCCACAATCAGTTCGAATAAAAAACATCCGGGGATAAGCCAGAGATATACGCAAGTCAAATACATTAGGTAGCTCAAGGTGGGTGCGTTTATGAGTGGTGTCTGCCTCTGTTTCTAACATAGCCAAAACGTTGCGTCGTTGTTGGCGCGGGATGATTGGCTACTCAAACTCCGGATATTCTTTGTTATTAAAAACTTGCAATGGTATATTGCATTTCCTGAGTTTTCATTGGTTTACAGGTCATGGTATACGAGCTCATATACCATGGACCACAAACATGTGTACGCATCAGTCGCGAACAGTCGGGGAGCTCAAATATTGCAATTCTTTGGGTGTTTTTTTTTCTAACAATTATTCCACTCGCGCTTGTTGGATATGAGATAGTTATAGTCAACTTGGTGTTACGCGCCTCGTTGACTATCTACCATCTCCATTCACCTCCGAGCAACTCGCACGTTAAAACTGTAGTCGCTGACAGGAATAAATGAGTTAAATATAAACCTTTCTGGGTTATATTATCTCACTGTTTTAGAATATACTACAACAACTATTCACCTCAGTGTCGGTGGCTAGTCCTGGTTATTAAAAACTAGCAATGGTATATTGCAATTCCTGAGTTTTGATTGGTTACTGAACTGCAGGCAATATGAACTCATATACCATTTGACCACAAATATCGTAGCCGCTACGCGCGCGTCTACGAAAACAGCTGGGGAGCTGAACTATTGTAATTTTTGGGGCGCGTTTTTAATAAAACAATTATTTCACTCGTGCTTGTTGGATATGAGATCGTTATAGCCAACTCGGCGCTACGCGCCTCGTTGGCTATCTACCATCTCATGTCCAATGCACGCTCGTAGAATAATTGTTAATTAGCTAGCGGTTAATATTTACCACTAGCCACCTCCCGGTTAGGGTGAACAGTTGATAAAAAATCGCTGTACTAAAAACAAAACCTGAAGTTGAAGTTGAAATAATCCAAGTTAAACAAAAAGAGCATTGTTTTGCGAGTTCAAACTTTAAAATCTATGTTGCTTACCTCCAAGAATATAACTTATCTTTAAAGGAAGCTAATAGGTTTAGAAAATACTTGTTTTAAGAAGAAACACTTTGGCCCTTAGTGTCGAGCCAGTCGTTCACGCGTAAATTGTTAATATGAATAATTTCAATTTGCAGTGTGTACTGACGACCAGAAGGATAAAAGTTCGGGATGTGGACAATGGGCTGGTAAAGGTTACTGTGATGAAAGTAGCATATACAAACAATTTATGCGAGACAACTGCTATGCAAGCTGTGGTTTCTGTGAACGTAAGCACAAAAATTAGACAATTTATGTATGTTGTGGTTCAATTTTATCTTTGCTTCAAATTTTATTTTCTTTTGTTACAAACTCATTATCATACATTACCATACCCAAAAACAAAGGAAAATAAAATTTGAACCAAGGATAAAATTGAACCACAACATATACAACAGTAAGCATTCAATAATAAATATTTTTAAACATCCATTTTACCACCAATCACCCTGGGTATAGCACGAATTCGAGATTGAAAAAAAATCAAATAGTCAGATGGTAACTGTCTGTGAAAATGATAGTATACCATACAACACCCCGCCCAACCTCGTTCCCAGGGCTTTTCCCTTCACCGCCACCCACGAGAAGGGAAAAGTCCTGGGAACGAGGTTGCACCCCGCCCCCTTTCCGAAAATAACTCCTCTCAAAAAATAAGCCCCGCAAAAAGAGAATTTTAATGTGCGGCACTCTTGTAAGCAGAAAAAATTGCAATCTAGGATTAAAAGCTAGGCCAGGTTTTATTTCTCCAATTTCAAGTCATGCCTACAACAAAAAAATTCCCACCCCCTACCCCCCAACCAGCTCCAATCATATATTAACTTGAAACCCGGGAGGGGGGGGGGGGG
Organism: Meandrina meandrites; assembly: GCA_963693305.1. Lineage (NCBI taxonomy): Eukaryota > Metazoa > Cnidaria > Anthozoa > Scleractinia > Meandrinidae > Meandrina > Meandrina meandrites. Next base: position 2,781,120 of record OY855913.1, on the reverse strand, counting down.
GGAACTCCCATATGGAAGGGACGGGGATGCTCGTCGGAAATTTTGAATTTTACCCCTAAAAGAGACCAATCTAGGCGTGGCTGGAGCTTATGCAGACCCCTAAAAGAGACCGGTTTAAAATACAGTTAAATAAAAAGTACAATGGACTTTAGATATTAATGTTATGATAAACTTTATTTATATGAATCGAGTAAATATAACGAATCAAAATTCTTTCCTTTTTGTTATTTCTTCGTGTGCGACCCTAAACGAGACCTTGACGGCTAAAAATAATGACATTTTGCCCAGAACACCCTAAGCGAGACCAAATTCCGAAATTTACACCCCTAAGCGAGACGATGAACATCCCCGTACCTTTCATATCGGAGATCGGAGTCCCCACCCCCCCGGGACTTGAAAGAGCAAAAAAAAAAATCTTAGATGGAGCTAGTCAGGTGCGTGGCATGACTGCATCAAGTCCATAGAAGATTGATGTAGCTCAGAACTGTCCTGAGTCAATCGAAGCAAAAACTTTTCAATTAAGTTGTTGTTTAGTCTCCTTTGCAGCCGTTGTTTGGGCTCGTCACGCAACGCTCCCTCCCCGTGGTGGGGGAGGGTACTCTATTGTGTACTCTATTGTGTTCTGGTCAAAGCGGATTTTTAAAATCCCTTTTCAAAAAGAAGATAGCACGTTTCAAAGTTTAGATTTCACATTTTTACCCTCTTAGGAGCCAATAACTCCTAGTAATTATTGAATTCGAGAATTTCGTTCTGACCAGAACACAAAAGTGGTTGTGATTTACCACTAGGTTATATAGTCGTTTAATTTGGTGCGCTATTCTAGCTGGAAACTTGGACACAAAATCGCATTATCTGCAGATTAACACTTAAGAGCTTGTAACATCAAAGTAAACGGTCATCTCTCAGTAAAACGACAATCGTGATAAAATTCCATCAACCCCTATTATCCTTGATAAGTTTTGAAGGAATCGGTGTTCAAAATTCGAAGAATTAAACATTTACAACATGACACCCCGTCAAAATAAATTGCTAATGAATTTATTGATGAGCAAGGGTCCAGCGCGGCCTTAAACACGATAATAATTAAAGCTAAAAGCTCGTGGGGTCGTGTATTTCAATTTAACTTTGCTAAAAATTAAAATTACGATTAAAATGTTTAGAAGGAGACTAGTTGTTGTTGCAATGCTATAATTTTTAAAGTTTACAATTGATTTGTGTTTCAGTGCCAACCGTACCACCGACTCCTGTCCAAGGTATGTTTTTTAATACATTTTCCCTCAAACAAATCCTTACATTTCAAGCGTTGGGTGATAACATACAACACATTCTATGGAGCTTAGGATACGTGTGTAAACTTTTATAAGAATAGCTTTTCTTACTGAGAAAGATACCGGTGAAAATACCAATTATTTTGCATGAATTAAACTGTAAAATTTGATTATGATGAACAAAAATAAACCCATTTTTTTTTACCATGCACGAAGTGGACGAAGCCGACTGCGAGAAGCGTGCCCGTCATCAGGCACCAGATCTAGTCTGGGATGCTGACCTGGCTCAACAAGCGAAGGACTGGGCCGATCACATGGTAGAGACACGCCTGCTGTTTGTCGCGTACAGCAAAACGCACGCTTTTATTTTGAAAACATATTTGTATTTATTTATATTTAAAACATATTTGAATACAAGAATCATTCTTTTAAAACTAATGACAGCGGAGTTCGTTTCATCAAATTCTGTTATACACTTGTGATTGACAAATCGGTATACATTCGTATGATTACAGACGATTTGAACTCCACTCGCTTATCATTATTATTATTAGGTAGCTCAGGGTGGGGTGCGTATATGAGGGGAATGTGCCTCTGTTTCTAACATAGCCAAAATGTCGCGTCGTTGTTGGTGCGCGGTGATTGGCTACTCAAACTCCGGATATTTAACAATTATTCTTTGAAATCGAGGTGAATAGTGGCAGAATATTTACCGAGCCGCGTAGCGGCGAGGTAAATATTCTGCCGCTATTCACCGAGATTGAAAAGAATAATTGTTTTAGTATATACAGACGAAGTGATCTCAAAACAGACAATCTAGACATTTTCAAAAGGAAACCTATGAAAGGCAATTTTATTGACGTCTAATTTGACGTCTCAATTCATGCGTGAAACACGTACAAAACTATTTACAGATTCTTTTAACATGGCAAATACAAAATCTTCGATAAAATCCTCGTCAAAATGGTCCTTTTACACAGTTCAAATCGGCTACTTTAATCGCAAGTCTGCATGGAAATCGATAACTGATCAAACAAAGTTTTCGAAGTTATCGAGAAAGGCTTGTTGTTTGGCTCGTTGCGAAGGTGCCTGTCAATGGCGGCTCGAATTGAGGTGAGTGTTTACCTTGTTGTAATATGACCTGTCTTGTTTTCTTGCGGAGATATAAAACTTCAATTCTTCTTTTTCTATTTCCCCGATTTCGGTGAGAAATTCGTTCTGTCAGGCAAACCAGTCTACAAAAATACTCGTAATGAGACAAATTGTAGTCGTGAAGATTAATTGCTGCCTATTTAGCGATAGGTCGAATTGATCACAGTATTAAATTATCTCGATAAACAAACTGAAAAACACTTGTTTGCAAAACATGACTTCTTCACTTATCTTTAAAAACTTTTAGGCCAGAGTTCGTTGCCTTCTTGGTGTTTTCTGGCTCGCTGTCGTCTTCTATTTGCACTATTTTTGATTCTGAAACGCTAGCGAAATGCGAGTTTACGCCGGCCATTTTGTTTTGTTTTATGGGATAATGCATTATCCACTCGGTAGCGAGTGAATAATGCGGCATTAGCCCGAGATAGCGAACCAATCAGATTGCTGGAATAGCCAAGATCACTGAGTGTGTATATACTAATCTTTGTTATTAAAAACTTGCAATGGTGTATTGCATTTCCTGAGTTTTGATTGGTTTACAGGCCATGGTATATGAGTTCATATACCATAGACCACAAACATGGGGTACGCATCAGTCGCGAACAGTCGGGGAGCTCAAATATTGCAATTCTTTGGGTGTTTTGTTTTAACAATTATTCCACTCGCGCTTGTTGGATATGAGATCGTTATAGCCAACTTGGCGTTACGCGGCTCGTTGACTATCTACCATCTCCATTCACCTCCGAGCAACTCGCACGTTAAAACTGTAGTCGCTGACAGGAATAAATGAGTTAAAAATAAACCTTTCTGGGTTATATTATTTCACTGTTTTAGAATATACTACAACAACTATTCACTTCAGTGTCGGTGGCAAGTCGTGAATAGCTAGCGGTTAATATCTACTACTAGACACCTCCCGGCTAGGGTGAACAGTTGATTAAAAAAAGGGCATTGTTTTGCGAGTTCAAACTTTAAAATCTATGTTGCTTACCTCCAAGAATATAACTTATCTTTAAAGGAAGCTAATAGGTTTAGAAAATGCTTGTTTTAAGAAGAAACACTTTGGCCCTCAGTGTCGAGCCAGTCGTTCACGTGTAAATTGTTAATATGAATAATTTCAATTTGCAGTGTGTACTGACGACCAGCTTGACCAAAGTTCGGGATGTAGAAAATGGGCTGGTAAAGGTTACTGTGATGAAAGTAGCCCATACAAACAATTTATGCGAGACACCTGCTATGCAAGCTGTGGGTTCTGTAAACGTAAGCACAAAAATTAGACAATATATATATATATATATATATATATATATATATATATACAACAGTAAACATTCAATAATAAATATTTTTAATACATCCATTTTACCACCAATCACCCTGGGTATAGTCGGAATTCGAGATTGAAAAAAAAAATCAAATAGTCAGATGGTAACTGTCTGTGGAAATGATAGTATACCATACAACACCCCGCCCCCTTTCCGAAAATAACTCCTCTCGAAAATATAAGTATACAGTATAAGTAATGTTTTGTAAGTGGTGTTATAAGTAGTGCCTTGCTTTGTAAGTAGTGTTCTTCGTGTTGTAATAATAACAAAAAAAAAAACTCCTCTCGAAAATAATTTTTACCATACGGCACTCTTGTAAGCAGAAAAACTAACATCTTAGATTAAACGCTAGGCCATGTTTTATTTCTCCAATTTCAAGTCATGCCTACAACAAGAAAATTCCCACCTCCTCCCCCCTCCCCTCCCCCCAACCAGCTCCAATCATATATTAACTTGAAAGAGTAAAGAAAGATCTTAGGTGGAGCTAGTCATGCGTGGCATGACTGCATCAAGTCCACTGAAGATTGATGTAGCTCAATCGAAACGAGAAGTTTACAATTAATTAAGTTGTTGTTGCAATGCTATAATTTTTAAAGTTTACAATTGATTTGTGTTTCAGCGGCACCCACCCCTGTCCCAAAAGGTAAGTTGAAAAAAAAAACACACAACAACAACAAAAACGAAACAAAATGCACAAAGAATTAACGATTGAAATAACTACTGAAGTGAGGTAAGATGCTGACTTGTGTATTCCATTGGTTGATATTTTTTAGAATTTTTAATACATTTCCCCTCATACAAATCCTTACATTTCAAGTGTTGGGTGATAACATACAACACATATATACTATCGAGCTTAGGCTACGTGTGTAAACTCTGATTAAAATAGCTTTTCCTATTGACAAAGATACCGGTGAAAGTGCCAATAGCTACCAGTTATTTTGCAATTAAGCCGTAAAGTTTGATTATGGTGAGCATGCATAAACCCAAATTTTTTAACACGAAGTGGACGAAGACGACTGCTTACAAGCCCACAATGAGAAGCGTGCCCTTCATCAGAACACACCAGACCTGGTCTGGGATGCCAACCTCGCTCAACAAGCGAAGGACTGGGCTGACACTCTGGCATATTGGAGGAATTTGACGCACGCTGGGGTTACCGGACAAGGAGAAAACCTTTACTGGGGTACAGGCCGTTCTGCCAAGACATGCCGGGAAGCAGTGCAGTCTTGGTGAGTGCCTTTTACAGCCCAAGTAATGCTTTTGTTCGACTTGTCACAAGTAACAAAATGTGTTTGCTTAGTTTTTACAATTTGCGTTGTTCAAAATGAACCGGTAGTGAGTTTAAGCTTTGTGTTTGGGTCAATAGTTTGATTCGATTCACTTAGGAAAACAAACAAAGACGAGAACTGCTTTTTAAGTGTTTGAACTTTGTCGAATTGAAACATGAGTACCCTCGACCACGGTTTGTCTGGCTTTCGCGTGTACCACACGCGCACTTTTATTTTGAGAACATATTTGTATTTATTAATTTGTATTGAAAACATATTTGAATACAAGAATCATACTTTTAAAACAAGTGACAACGGAGTTCGTTTCATCACATTCTGTATTACACTCGTGATTGACAAATCGTTATATATTCGTATGATTACAGACGATTTGAGCTCCACTTACGTATCATCATCATTATTGTTACTATTATTATTTTGATTAAATTTTTAAATTAAATCAAATTCTATTGAGTAATTTTCATACAAATTTGAATCTTAGGTGTATCTGGTTAATAGAATATACAAGTTTTGTTTTTCCTTAAGTTTTTCTCATGAGATAATTTCAGTAAACAAGTTATAATATCACAAATTGAGGTGAATTAATTACAAACTATATATAAACTTATTTACATATTTCTGTTCGTAAGATCTAATTTTCGTTTACATCATTATTATTATTTTAAAATCAAATTTGCAAATAGTGAATATAAAAGAAAAGAAAAGCTATAAAAATTCTATACGTATTATTCTAGCTTCATATATAATTTAAGAGTGTTTTGAAACTATTGGATTCGTGCTCGACCTTTCTCTATTTCTACATCAATGTCATTAATGTACGTTTAGATTGTTCCTTCTCCTAATAGTGCGTGAACCTCTAAGGCATAAAATCGCTGATCTCAAGATTGCAAACGATACTTTGGTGCTGACCCAAGCGATAGTTATGATTATGATTATTATTATTATTATTATTATTATTATTATTATTATTATTATTATTATTATTATTATTATTACTCGTGCCTTCAAGTCAATCGATCATCCCCTTACCCCACCTCCACCCTCCTCTCCCACTTCTACCATGTTTTAGCCGCTACTACGTGCAAACAGTTTGAAGAGCATGTTTTCTGATAATTAAGAACACTTTGTTCAGGATGACTCAAACTACCCTACATGTTTGTATTTGTTTTTCGTGTAGGTACAACGAGGAACCTCTGTATAGCTATGATAACCCACCAGAAACAACTCAGGAATTTTATGCTGGTGGTTATGGCCACTTCACCCAGGTAGTTATTCTGTATAAAGTAAAACCTCTCTCAAAGGGGCTTTGTCGCGGATTTTAATAGAGTTTTGAAGAGCCAAAATATAATTGTGTCGAAGGAAACCTAAAAATAATAGTCGATTTTTATTTAACACGCCGGGGTCAAACGGCCTTAAAAACGGTCAACAGAGTGTCCCATTTTTGCATAGCCTCAAATGACAACAAAACTGACAGCACATGTCAAATTATGACGTCATGATTGACCACGTCATTACCATGGCCGTAATTAAAAATTTTTGATTTCCTACATCCAGAGTAGTTAAAAGGTGAAAACCGTTTGTTGATATCTCAAATATTAACATTTGACATTTTAAATTTTAAAAACCCCTCGGGCCAAAAACAGGGACCCCGCGTAGATAAGAATTTTGAAATTAAAGTTCTGTTTTCTTGTTAGCAATTCCACTCGTGTTGGGAATTAATTGCCCTGAAGGAGCAGAGCCGGAATAATTAAAAGAATTTGGAATCAAAGTTGTTCCTACCCGCCTTGAAAGACAAAAAAAACATATTTGTGACGTCACGAATAGTGATGCTATCAATTATTTACTCGATAAAACTTTAAAGGCGAAAACCAAACATCTCACATGATACAATTTTAGGGTCATTAAGTTTTTCGTTTTCCCAAATTTATAGAATTTTTCAATGGAAACTGTAGAAAAAAAAAATCAAGGGGTTGATTTTAGAAAACAGTATGGTTCCGGGGGGGGGGGGGGGGGGGGCACCGGAATTTCTTTACATTACTATAAGTTGGGAGATATTTGTCGTATCGAGAAACGGTTTCAGTACTAAAGTCCCCTAGTCATGACCTTTCAAATGACATATTTGATGGCATTTAATTACAAACTTTGTATAACACGTTTTTGTGACGTCATTATTTGACATTTTGACAGCTTTTTTCAATAGAAATGATTAGGACAACATTCCAAGGTAACGTACAAAGCTCGGTAGAAAAGATGTTAAAACGAACGAAAATTAGAGTATTTGCCTCTAAATGACCGTTTTTACTGAAACTGCTAACAAGCGTCTTTGGCTGCTGATGGCTAGGGTGGAAATGGATTACAAGTTGAAAAATTATGTGTTTTGGCGCGTCTTAAAAATAAATTGATATTTATAGCCGTGGTTAGAGTTTTTGTCTGCAAATTAACGGTATATCGTTCTTTAGATGATCAAAGATAATGTTTTTCATGGGTTAAGTTGCATGACTACCGCTAACGTAGTTTCAAGTCCGTAGGATGGCAACCGAGTGAAAAGTGATTGTAGTTTCACCAAGAGAAAATAAAAGAGTTTCCATTGCAGGTGGTTTGGAAAGGAACTACTTCTGTTGGAGCGGGTCTCAAGAAAATAGTGAACAGCGATGGCGTCACCGAGACCTACGTTGTGGCACGCTATTCCCCGCAAGGAAACATGCTCAAACAGTTTGGAAACAACGTTGAACAAAAGAAGCCATAAGTAAGTAATGTTATTTCGTTAATACTATAGTGTTCTTAAGCTGACCATTAACCATATTGCAACCGAGTAACGTGCCAGCAATGGGTATCTTTTCATTGACACGAGGCATTCTATCGAAAAATTAGAGAAAAATAAAATAGAGCTAAGCTCGTAAACTTGAATTCTACTACCCTTCCACTGCACCAGTTGCTATTGTTTTGGGGCTAGGAGCGTTGTTCCTGTTTTTTGTTTAATTGTTATCTCGGAACTGGAAGAGTAGTAGAGTTCAAGCTTACGAGGGCTGCCACACTACTGAGCTAATCCGCGAGGTACTCAAGTTGTTTTGGGGCAATTACCTAATTAGAATATATATAGCCGTTTAGCAAAAAGTTGTGATCCATGGAGCATCCAATGTCAATAACGAAAATATTTCACATTAAGATGATGATGATGATGATTATAGTAAAGTGTTGTTTTTCATTGTCAATTTTTAGATTTGAGGTTAACCTGCATGAGGGAAGCCATTTAAAGAGATCTGCTGGATTTGTAGGGCTGTGATCCTCAAAAGTAGAAGCATTCAAGTCATTGTTGTAGTTCTAGACAAAAAGAACAATAAAAGTAATGTGTGGGTATTAAACTGTATCATTGCTTGTTCATTGCTTTGTCTCCTCTGAAGAGCTTGTGAACGGGCTCATTAATATGAAGGGGCCGAAAAGAACGACGGGCTAGCAAACCGAGTGGAATTGAGAAAAAGTAAATGGCAGCGCTTGCGCGCCAACTACTACGATTCACGTTTTCACTTATACCAAAGATCTGGTGTCACCTCAGGTTGGCCAGATTACTGAATATTTACAAATTCTGCGGATAACCCCACGCCGCGCCTCCAGACATTAAGAAGCTAACGCTTTTACTAGCTTTTCATTCAGTAATCCTTGGAGTATATTACCGTGGAAACGTTTCCTCGCATATTTTGACCTGGACAAAATGAGTAAGTTTCGTATTCAGTGTTTATTGCATCGCCTTACTGTATCTCAAAAGCTGTTTTAGTATTGCTGGCTTGCAACTGACGTCACGGCAGCCATGCTGGGGGACAACAACAAAGCGTTTTCCTCCGCTGGGAACTAAACTTTTTTATCATGCAAATTCTGCGAAAAAGTTTTTTATTGTTTTGACCACCAACATGGCCGCCTTGTCACGTGGTTGCAAGCGATCAATACCTTTGTTGCTTTTAACCGCCGCCCGGGTAGCTAAGTTTGTAGGGCGCCAGACTGGACAGCGAGAAGTCGTGGATTCGAATCCCGGCCGACCCGCACCAGGCAACCAAGATTCTAAAATTTACATCATAAAAGCGACTTTGTTTAATGAGGGTAGCACGTAACAGTCTTGCGACTGACAAGCGTGTGACCCTCGGATTCCCGATCGAATTAGACTTTAGAAGTGTCGGTTTTGTGGGGAGAAGAAAACCGGGGAACTCCGAGAGAAACCCTCGGAGTAAGGACGAGAACGAACAACAGACTCAGCCCACATACGACGCTGGGTGCTGGCTAAGCATTAACAAGCTAGTCACTGATAGAAAAAAAGTTGGGGACGTATTCCCTGGTGTTGTGTTCTCGCCTGCGTACATGTATTCATGGGTTGGGCCGCACAGGGTGAGATCCAGAATGGACCAGTAGTGGCTGTCATAGGCGTCTTTATATACTTACACCCAGTCTAATAAACCCCTACCTTGAATACTGAATAAACCGCATTTGAACATATAGATGATGAAAAATCTTGCAAGAGAAAATTAATTATAAATCAGCTGCACAGCCCTGAGTTCAATTCAGACCAAGGGAAATTGATTAACAATAAAAAAAGTGTAACGTTAATTGGCTGCAAACAAGCCACGGCTTATATTATTACATGAGGAACAAACCATAAAACTTCTGCTCGTGCAAATAGTGTTTTAAAACTGGCTCGTCTATTCAAGTTTTTCGCTTTTAGTTTTACAAAAGTCTCCGATAGAACAGCGAAGGATTCCGATTATTTTCCAAACATTTCCATCAGTAGTTTTTTCTGTTAATAGTAGCCGAACTAGATTGATTTCCGAACATTTCCGTAGGGATATCGAGAACAACAGAAGATTTCCGTAGAAGATCCGAATATGGTTCAACTATTGACCTTAAAATTTTTAAATTAGTCAATCCCGACCCTTAGCAGCCAATCAGTAAACTACCTTGAAAATCGTTTGCCATACAATAATGTCCCTTATTTTTCATTTGATTTGATTTCTTTTTTCTTCTGTTCGGCTAAATATGTTTATACTTCCCCATCGTAACAAGGGAAACCCCAGTTAACAACAATAGCTGATAACATAGGTTATTTAATTTATTGAAATTATGTTCCCTTTGTCGCATTCCTCTCGTTTGCATATTTTCCTCTCGCCCTATTCCCTGTACAATCAAACAATACAAACTGAAAGACAGCAAAGGGTTTAGCACAGAAAACACGCAGTCATCCGAGAATATTTAAGCTTGCCTAAAAAGAAGACTATTAATCTTCCTGTATATTTATAATAACCTAGATTTTGAGTGACATTATTCGATAGAATCATACCTCCTACACTTTGGCCTCGCCGGTATTCAATATAAATCTTTTCAGTCTTGATTTGGATCCTGAAAACTTTTCTGTGTCCCTTGGAAAACACATTGACATCAACTGACATAATCTTCGAAACTTGGAGCTTTGGGTGACTATAGTGCGTAATGTACTGTTCGCATATTTTCTTCTCTCTCAGCTCTTTTTACTCGCAACGAAGGCAGAACTTGTTTACCCTCCGCCTCGCTTCGTCATGTGCAAGTCCCACTGAGCCCGCAATCGGCATCAGGATTATTTACATACAAATACCGAAGGAATGAAGAATAAGCTCACAAAAGTGTAAAGCAAGCATGTTATTCACCTGTCCCTCGGGGGAATGTGATAGATTCCGCAGGTGCGACACTAGGGATTTGCATCAGAGTGTAATCATAATCCTGCCCGTCCCTATTATTCCGCATCGCGCAGGTGAGTTATCTCTTGCTGTTATGTATCCCTAAAATTTCGAAGAAAATGTAAAGGTAAAGTCTGCATAATATGTATATGGGTCTATTGGTCCATCAGGCCAGAGCTTAACCCAGGTTTAGTAGTATCAAGGGATAAGGAATATTTTTACTCCTCCCTGGATGGGATGCTAGTCCATCGAAGGTTACCCCCAGCAGTAAATTCGCCAGTACCCATTTATACACCTGGGTGGAGAGAGGCACTATGAGAGTAAAGTATCTTGCCCAAGAACAAAACGCAATGGCCCCGGCCAGGATTCGAACCCAGACCACTCCATTCGGAGTCCTGCGCATAAACCATTAGGCCACCGCACCACCTCCTAAAACTCGAAACATTACCGAGTGCAGCTTTATTGTTTTATATAAAGATTATTATATACGCAACTTCAACAAACAATTTAAAAACTATCAAAAACTCGAGCTTCGTGTACGGCTACGCCAGTCATGGCCACATCGGCGTCGTGCGTTTGTTAGTTATTCGCATTTGTATTTGATGTATTACGACCGGGGGAGACTCCACTACAAAAATGACAGGGGTGTTCGTCGGAAATTTTGAAAAGAACCCCTATCTCGATAAGTGGGTACCAGGAGTTCTTCTGGAGAAACCATTCTAAAACACCAACTTTTACTGGCACTGACAATTATATAATAGCAATTGAGATGTATCACCTAAAAATTAACGGAGTTGGACATAATTTCTGCCATTTATGGCTCAGTAACCTAAACAGTACCAAGATAAATCCAACGGCGGTCCCTCTTTCATTTTATATCCCCGTCATTAATAGAAGTGTCCCCTCCACTCGGGTTATTACGTCAAAAATGAAATCTCGGAAGTTTTTTGGGTGTGGTAGCGTACATACAACAAGAGACTAAATGAAGCGAGCACTTACGGATCGATCTCGCCTATAAAATACTATTCAGCCCGTACTACCCATACTACCTTTCGGTTTTGCCGTGTATCCTCTGACAAGGGTAATTAAATTAGATGTATGCATTTATCCGCCCTTTAACACTGAAGTCTTAGTCTTGCACGACTGTTTGACATATTAACATTTACAGCCACTATACATAACAGTAACAAAGCCTCCCCTGGTAAGTTTACGAGGTCAGTTTTTGTCATTTTACGAGTGGGTGGGTATTCGAGGAGGAAGTGTATGGGAAATCAAACCACATCTGGGAAATGACCAAAGGAACAATCGAAAGAAAATTTTTAAACAGACAAGGCGTTTTCTTGTTGACCCACCCAAACCTTCGAGACAACCATTCAGTAAGTAACGATCAGCCTGGCATCGCGTATTTTCATCGAAAAATTAACTTAAGGATAACGGATCTAAATAGCATCGAGATTTAAGATTTGTATGCCCTGTCGTGATATGGTATGTTATATTCCATGGGTGAATGCCATAAGCGGGTAAACACGATTTAACATATGGGCAAATGCCAAAAGTGTTGTTAAACCAAATTTGTTTTTGTTGCTTGTTAAGTGTAGTTACTAGCTTAAAAGTAAAGTACGTCAAGTTAGTAAAAGAATTAAGCCAAAGGAAAGTAAATTTGGTTTAATGAAGAGGTGATGTATGACTTGGTACACTTATTGCATTCATCCATGACGTTAATACTTGATTGAATTAATGCCAATTTTGTTTTTTGCTGAACATTAGAACTGAGTGAAACGTGCTAAACCTCCACCCCTTTTTGCTGTGGTTTGTTTAGTGCAAAGAAAACTGGTACAACTAACAATTTGTGTTTAGAAAGCTGAACAAGATTTCCGTATAAACGCAAATTTCATTACGCATGTTATTTTGTGCTTGTTCTATTCATGACTGCTGCTCATGTGTGAAGGATTGTATGAAAGAAACTGTATGCATATTAAATCCCTTTTACCTGTTTACTTGATTTTTATTTTGCAATACCAAAGTGAACGCGATAGAAAACGCCAAATTAAGCAAGAAACTAGAACGTGGCCTAAACAGGTGACGATAAAAAAAAATAACTTATTTCGCGAGAGTTCTTCTCTACATGGAGAACAGAACAAGAGCAGAAGAACGTACAATCACGTCTTTGTTTAAAGTGCGAAACGATGGCTTGAAATAACAACAGGAATGCAAATTTTCAAGTTGCCGACAAAAGAACCTAAAGAGTTTTTATGGTCGAAAAACCTTTCATTGCATTATTCTTAGGAAATCATTGGTAAGCGTCTGAAACTAGTAGATGTAGTTCAGAAAATGATCGAAAACTTTTATTGTACTATTTGTAATAACTGTGCTGTGATGAGCTGTGATAAATCTAGCTAGATATGGTGGAGAGCTGGACCAGAAGCAAAACGGGTCTTAAATTGCTTTGAAAGTGGCCCTTTTAGTGCTTAAAATGCAAAAAAATGTACACAAATGGAATAAAAAAATGGGGCTCACCGAGCTCGTTTTTGTACAACCTAGATGACTATTATAGTAAATAAATGACCCACGAGGATTATATTAGGAACCCTAGTAATCCGAATAGGGAACTATCATTACTAGAAAAATCATTTCTTTCATTAAAATATTGAAGCAGTTCAACAAAAATAGACCTTCATTTTACATAACAAACTATTTTAATTGAACAGAAATTAAGATCATGAAAGAAATTAAAGATTTTAATGCGTACGTGCGCACTTAGCAGCACTACCTAATACGTGTTTTTTAAACATTCAAATAAAAATATCTCAAAGTAGAGTTTTAAACGTTTCTTTAAATCGCGATATATTGTAGTAAACCATATGTTGGGGATCACCATGCTCGTTTAGAAGAACTTAACCTGAAGGAAATCCTGTAATGTTCTGTGCGCACGCGCTAAGTGACGCGAAAAATTATGCACAGCAAGGATGCGCAATGTAATTCAGTGGAATCACCTTAACACTGAAAAAGGGAATCCCAAGTGCTCCCAGCCCTGGTCCCTAGATCCGCGTCTGTTAGAAAGTGACATACAACAACCAACACCACGCTTCTACTTAACCCGAGAAAGGTTGAAAACTGAGTTCATAGCACAATTGTGTTGCAATGTCTTACAATTTTCTGTTTTCTCGATTTAAGGAGAATCCAACAAAGATGTCAATCTTCTTTCTTGGTTTCTCGCTCGCTGCATTTCAAGTCACCTGTCATGGCGCCCCAGAGCGTTTGATACCAGTTCCACAGCGTCCCGCGAATGCCTTTCGAGAGGAGAAATATGTGGAAAAAAGAGTTTGTAAGTAATTAGGTAATTTGTACAGTTGTAGTAAGTATTATCTTAGTTTCGAAATGTTTGTTCCTGTTTAAAAACACAGTGAACATGCAAAAGTATTAAAGCCCAACAATTCAGTTAGAACGCGAAATACAAGGATTGTGAACCAATAAATTAACGACTTTGATTGGCTAAAATCTATATTGACCGTGGTCTATACTTTCCCATCTAGACCGCATCTAAACACAAACAAATTAATTAATTAAAAATACAAAAACATTGACTTCTTTCTGCCAAAACTATTAAGTCGAAGAAATAAAAGTAACTTGTTGAATAGCAAAAGCATTCATCGCTTTCGAAAAATTTTTCTTGTCTGGCCATGTAATGAACATCTTCTCATCTTAACATCTTAGTCGCGGTCTGTTTGGGAGAACTGCGCGTGACCTCGGTTGTGAGTACAATGTCACTGCGCCGGTTCGGTCTGTTCTCATGATCTCGGTCATGATTCTCCAATACAAACCTTCTGCTCGGTTAACAAGAGCTAACTATTAACTTTAAGTTGATAATCAACTAATTGAGTGGCGCGATCAATTGCAACCTGCAGTGTGCACTGATAACCAGCTAAATCGAAGTCCCGATTGTGCATCATGGGCGGCAAGTGGTTACTGTGAAGGCGAACACTTTGAGTTTATGAATGAGAACTGCTATGCAAGCTGTGGCAACTGCGAAGGTTAGTAAAATGGAAAATATAGTCAATATACAAACAACAGTGATCGTTAAATAATAATAATAATAATAATAATAATAATAATAATAATAATAATAATAATAAAGTTATTATACATTCGAAATATTTCTCTGTTTCTGATTGGCTTACAATCCACAGCTAACCGGCCCGACCGACCAAATTTGGAAGAAGTTTCTATTATTGGAGGATTGAGGGCACGCAACAACGAGCTAGAAAGTGCGAACATGGCCGTTAGGTTTGAAAATTAAGACGAAAAAAATTTCCAGATGATAAAGTTAGCAAATACACAAAAAAATATCTCAGGAGAAAAACATCTAATTAAACAGCAGAGGAATTGGCCATGGTTATGTTCAATGCATTTTGTGTTTTTAGACCTCTGGAAATATAAATACACCTGATGTACAAATTCTGGTTAATAAAATAATAATAGTCAGCTAAGGAACGTGTGTGTTTTGCAGTGTTTGAAGAGACTCTTCAAAACTATTTACAGATAAGATACTTTTAATAAATAGATATAATAATTATCTTCTTGCCACGAGGGCGTCGGGGATATCTAATGAAACAAGCACTGGAAGCAAATATTGAAAAAACCTGCAGCACAACAATATCAAGTTAAAAATCCTGACTGGTAGGAGGCAGACTAGTCGCCTATTTTACAAGTCTACCGTGAAACAACACTATAACCCGGCACTCAAGAACGCTGCCACCTCCTATTCGAGTTCAAAACAGACAAAATAATATGTAAATTAAGAATGGAACACGTTGGGCTTGGCAGAAATGCAAAGAGAAAGTATTATTTTAGTCAGCGAAAAAAGTAACACGAAATAAAAGCTTCGAGTTTTAATTTCTCAACAGGCAGGAGAATGAATGAATTTTGCAAAACCGGTTTGACACTCGACCTCGAAGTTTCCCTCTATTGTCACTCTGAGTTATTCATGAGTTACAGGGCACTCCTGTATTGATTAACATCTCTGTCAGATTTGAGTCTTGATTCAAAACTCCGCATGATCAAAATTCAATATTCTAGCTCAGCTCAAATGCGGAAAAGTTGAAAAATAACATCATTGGACGAGGTTGAATAAAATATCGTGATTTGTCAACATTACACGTTGGCTCAAAGATATATGAATTTTATGTTGGAGTGGCACACGGCTAATGACTGTTTCCATGGGAACAGTCCGTATCGCAAAATCCCGGAAAAGAAAGAACCAATCACAACGCACGGATTTACCTCAAGGCTGCCTTGGCATATAATAATAACCTCTTACTAACCGAGGGCCGTATTGTGGAATATTGGCCCGAGCTTGTGGCAATACGGACCGAGCGCAGTGAAGTGTTTAAAAAACGACCAAGGGCCAATATTCCCCAGTATGGCTCGAGCAAGCCAGGTTAGTAAGTAGTTTATTACATGGCACTCATTTTAGCTGCAAATTGTGAATTTCGAAAACAAAAAAAAGGCTTATGACCGTCCATATGGTAAAATTTCGACCAAGAAAGAACCAATCACAACTCTCGGATTTAACTCAAGACTGCCTTGCCATAGTTAACACGTTAACAAATCGAATATTCACGTAGCTTGATATTATCTTAAGACACAATCTAAACGTACGCTTAGTTATTTGCGATGTTTTTCTTTTTACAACTTTTGATTTGAGTTTTATGTGAATTTCGTTTCAGCGCCAGCCACTCCAGCTCCCACAGGTGAGTTGAAAAAATCAAAATAAACTAACAAGCAGCCAAGCAAACATTCGAGATCGACTAACAAACACGCAAGTTAAAGGAACGATAGCTGGATATTGGCCTCGTTCTTTCTTGCATGTTTATTGACCTCAACCACTTCATACTCTCTTGCCTTGACGTACACACCGAGCGCGTTTTATTTTTTTTCTGAAAATTAACAGAAAAGAGATGAAATTTGATTTTGAATTAATCACTAACATTTTACCATACCTAACATTTTATCGATTTCCCTAAAAACTACATTAATCTAAAACAATCCGATAGGAAAAAACTGCTTGGAATATGATTAAAAAGGTTAGGTATCGTTTGATGAGATCAGTTTTCAGGCACCTTAAGGTTAACTTATATATTAGGGTGTTTGTTTCAAATCCCTACGCATGATTCATGTCGCAAAGTCGGATTATGAAGATTATAATGTACACATATTTATTTTTTGTTGTTGTTTAGACGAAGTGAACCAATACGCCTGCCTACAAGCTCATAATGACAAGCGTGCCCTTCATCAAAACACACCAGGCCTGGTCTGGGATGACGCACTGGCTCAACATGCGAAGGACTGGGCCGATCACCTGGCAGCGACAGGGCAATTGAACCACGATCCGAAACTTCAGACATATGGTGAAGGAGAAAACCTTTACCATGCTTTTGCCCAAACAGTAAAGTCATGCTCTCGTGCAGTGGAGATTTGGTGAGTGCTTTTAGTTTATATAACTGTTTTGCTTTTTTGTTTGGTCGTCGTGAAGTGTGGGAGGCGCGGTGGCCTAACTCCAGATCGTGCAGTCCTGGTTCGAGCCCAGGCCGGCGTCACTGTGTTGTGTTCTTGGGCAAGACACTTTACTCTCACGGTGCCTCTCTCCACCCAGGTGTATAAATGTGTTCCGCCGAGTTTTGCGATGGACTAGCATCGCATCCAGGTGGAGTAGAAACCTTTCTAGTCGCTTCACGCTACTGAAACCAGGATAGCTCCGGCCTCATGGACCACCTGACTTGAACGCAGACTATAACCTTTGAGTGCTTGAATGTACTTGGCTAAAATACAAATGCAGCATAAGGGAAGGGAAACCAAAAGGGAAGGGAAGCCTAAACTGAGGATCTTTAACTGTTAAAGGGACTTTGTCAATGATGTTAACAGATTTTCGAACAGTCGCAATTTATATTTCTGGTGTAGGAAGCCTAATTTTTTTTTAACAATTGCTATATTAGAGCACTGAAACTGTTAACAAGCATCTTTGGTTGCGGATGGCTTGAATGGAAATGGGTTGCAATAAAAATCAATATTTATAGCTTTAGTTTGATTTCTATTCGCAAATTAAGGTCATGTCTTCCTTTAGATGTTCAAAGATAATGTTTTTCATAGTTTATGTTACTTAACATTAACACTAATCTGCGAAATCCCCGTGACGTAGCCCCTTTGAAAACGGAATGTTATAGAGCAGACAAAGACTATCGGCTTGGTAGTCCAGAGGGCGTATTCCTTAAACTGTAACTACTTCAAACTGTCTGACAAGAATCGTACTTTTAACAACATAGTAATCTTCACCATGTATGTGCCAATGTCCAGACATGTACGTATACAGTGGTTGAAAAGGGCAAGGACTTTACGGCCAGAAGTCGCCTTATAATAATATATTCCATAGTCATATGACAATTTCAGGAGCCATCTGACGGTGCTTGCCATTGTATTTTGGGGGAAAGTTAGAATCTCTCGTAAAATGCGATAACTGACGTGATATATCGAACAAATCCCTAAACTGTTTTCTTTTCTTTGTACAATAATTAAGGTACTCTGAAGAAAAAAATTACAATTATATTACTGGATCTGGATCTGGTTCAGTTATTGGCCACTTCACACAGGTGAGCTTGTTTCTCAAGGGGAGGTGGGGAGGGGGTAGTGCGCAGAAAGGTTGTTTGAACATAAAACTATTATTTAATATTGCTTTAAGTATGTTTGCATGACGGATACCACTATCTGCTAACGCACTCAGTGGCAGGCTGTTTGAGGAAATTTCAAGGTCAAATCTGTTGCAAATAAATTAATGCCGTGTATTCAATTCTTTAATCCGATGCATTTGCAGCAGCCGCGAAATCTGAAATTCAAACGAATTACTGTCACAGTCACTTTTCTGGTAAACGGTATATAGCAAAATCCATAATTAACCATCAACATCACGTGTTTATGTAATTTGATGAACAAAACACTGAGCTACGTCAAGCCGTTAGGCCATTTCAACTTTGCCTGTTGGTTGTTTATCTTAAAAGAACTTAAATTTTGAAATAAAAATGGGGGTTCCCGTACTCACTTAGGAGCAACAGCACCTTGTCGTATGCGCAATTTAACAATTAATGGTAAACGCCACAGCGTACACCATTGAGCTATGGGTGCAGGCCGTGGGAGGCTGCTAAGCACATCTGCGCACGTCCACCTATGGGCAAATAGTAGACGCTTTATTGAACCAATCGATATCAGAGCGCGAGCTTTACATAAGTTATGCTATAAAGTTCCTTATAATATCTATGATTATATTCACGATAGCACAGCTGGGAAATGATCTATATCTATTTTACTAAAAGGAAGTTACGGCGCAATTCGAAACAAGGGAAAAAAATCGATAGCTCACCATACCCGTTTACAAGAAAATGTCGATTTATCTCTCTGGCGCGTAAAAAAAAGCCGCCATTTTAATGCGCGCGCTAATTAACAATTCGATTATGAGCTCGAGATTTCTATGAGGTGATAGTTGATGAGGCCGCAGGCCGAATCAACTATCACCTCATAGAAATTGAGAGCGAATAATCTAATTGTTTTAGTAGAATTCTGACTGAAATAAATGCAAATAATGGTTTCTAATTATTTTCCTACGCATTATCGAACTTAACGTTTTAACAAAATCGCACGCATTGAATTGTCCTTGGTAAATTTGCGGTTGTTTACGCGCGTGCTCCCGTTTTTCAATAATTTCAAGCTTTTAAAGTCTAGAAACCGCTAATGTCCTTCTTTTAGTCTTCTCGAGAATTTTATTATCCATTTACATTTAAACTTCCTTCCAAAACTTCGGAAAAACGATAAAAACGTCGCATTTTGTAGACGACCTTCGGCAACTGCACAATAATGGCTGATAGTGTTCAATAGCTCAGCCAATCACATTGCAGCATTTGCATTAGTGTACTAGTAGAATTCTACTAACCACGCATAGTAAGTATGCACAAATCACAATGCAGTACAATGGAATGATTTTTACATGCAGTTTTTTCATGAGTAAACACTGTCTTACAAGGATGAAATTGAAGTTCTACATAATTCACTAAATTTAATTTTATGTAAGCTTCAACCTCGTGTTCAACATAAAGTTCTTTCAATTGTATTTATATTCCAGGTGGTTTGGAAGGGAACTACTCACGTGGGAGTGGCTAAGACAAAAGTTGATCGCGGCAATGGCTACATCGACACCTACGTAGTAGCACGCTATTCCCCACGCGGAAACACGTCTGGCCAGTATACAGAAAACGTCAAAGAAAAAAAGGTATTTAAAGTCATGAATTTTAACAGAGTTTTGAACAGCCAAAACATATATTTGTGTCATATGAAACGTAAAAGTAATGGTCCATTTTTATTAACAATTGCAATATTCGAGCTCTGAAACGGTTAACAGGTCTCTTTGACTGTGGATGGCTTGGATGGAAATGGATTATAACTTGAAAAATTGAGGTTAAACTTTTCAAGTTGTTTCCCCACGTCTTCAAAAACTGAATATTTATAGCTGTGGTGTGATTTCTCTCCGCAAGTTAAGGTTACATCTTCCTTCAGATGTTCATTAATGAGTCCATTAACAGCAATTTGAGTTCATTCTTTACTGTAATATTTATGTTCACTACCACTAAAACGGCGACTAGATGCAAAACTAGAATTCTGGTGATAATGTATGGCGTCGCGCGACAGGCACATCATCATAAATACAAAACTAGGTCAAGGAATTTTTACCAGTTTATCTTCTGCTCGTAGTATTTTTGTGTTTTGTAGTAAACCAAAATGTTTTGCCTGTCTTTTGGTGTTATGAGAGGGTCGACAAAGGAACTTAAAAGTACGCGAATTCTGGCTAATTTCCATCTGCCTGACGCCAAACAACAATCCAATCAACATTCGAGTTTTGATTTGAGTAGCCGTTTAAACATTGAATTGCTTATTTCAAGAATGGAAGTTTAAAACAATTTATAAAATCGAATTTCCATTCATTCTTGAGAGGACCATTTCAGCTGTTTTGACTGTAAATACACTCATCTAAATAAACTGAGCCCTTACTACTGGTTCGTAGGCTGATGGCCTCAAAACAAAACAAAAAAAAACTCCCTCTACAAATTTTAGCCGGAAGGAATGTTTTGTATCATTTTTCATGATGAGAATAAAATATTGTTTCTTTTGTCACTTCTCAGCCTGGAGCGTGATCCGAAGGAAGACATTTTTAGAACGAAATCCACCGGATTTGTAGAACTGCGCTCCTTGAAGCAGAAGCCTTAGACACTTTGCAGGAGATGTATAGACAAAGAGGTCAATAAAAAAAATACTTGTGGATAAATTGATCTGAGTTATTACCTGTTTAATATTCTAAGAAAAACGTGCCTCCTCTAACTAGCCAGAGCTGACCGACGCACTTTGAGAAAAGGGGTGATAAGAATGGCTGATGAACAAAGCCAGGGAAAACTGGCAAGATGGTACGGGGAAGACGTCCGTGAACGAATTGATTGACTCCCCGGTGGGACTTCTCCATAAAAAATGGCAGGGGTGCTCGTCGTACTTTTTAAGGGGTAAAATCGGTGCATTGGTAACACTTAGGGTGCTTTAACGTAAAATGACGGTCTCAGGAGTTGTCGAGGTAACATTTAGCAGTTTAGAGGCCTTTAAGGTCATCGACCTGACAGGAACCGCATGGTATTTGAGTTTCTTACTTGAAAGCAGCCATGCGTTCATAATAGCCAATGAAATAAGCTCTTTCTGCGCGTGTATGAATAGCATCAAGCGTGATGAAAGACCTATGTATTATCTTCAACTGCAAGCGTCCCGAGAACAATAGCTATTCTACGATATGTATACCAGAATTTGTACCTCTTAGGGGTGAAAATGAATTTGGGCCGCGCCCACAAAATGAGATTATGATACCTTTTAGGGGTGTTTCCGAAATTTTCCGAAGAGCACCCCACTCATTTTCATAGGGGTGTTCCTCTCCCCGGATTGAATCCACCGTTTCGCTTATAACAGAATCTGGAATCACCTCTAATTGGCTTGATCACTGTATATTGCCAAGTCACCACGTAATCGTAATCTTCCATCACTTTGGTAATGCCTCTGGAAAATATCAGCTCAATCGCACCCAAAACAGCCGAGATATAAGCGTTTTAAATGATGTAGGACAAGCAAAATTTTGCCTAATGAATTTATTCATGATAGGTGTCACCCGCGACCTTTTAAAAAAGTCCACATTTTAAATACCCAGTCTGCTGTTCGTAGCCGCGTTCGTTTTAAACTTAAGTCCGTAGTTTATACTCAGACCGTTGTCCGATCTTAGTAGAAATAATTCTTATCCGCAGGGCCGGTTGTCATTATTACTAAGCGGAACTTTAAAATGGGTATAATAGTAAGTTTCTGTATTCATTGCAAATTTTTAGATCTCAGCGTAACTTGAGGGAAGCCTGATCAGAGAGATCTGACATTGAAAGCATGAACTCAGAGGGGCATGATAGTTATTGTTGTAGATCTAGACAAAAAGTTCAATAAGAGTAGCGTGTGGGTAAATTTAACAATCATCGCCCGTGTCGCTGTGTCACTGCAGTGAGGAAGTTCTAAAACGAAAAAGGGGCGAAACTTACAGAGAATAGCAAACGAAAACAATTGAGGAAAAATGGGAACGGGCGGGGGATGAAACAAAACATAGTGAGTTATATCAGAACCTGAATTCACTTCTGATTGACCTGCAGGCCACTGAATGTTAACAAGTTTGTGGCCAACTGCTCTTAGAAATATAGAGTTTGTTTTACGTTAATGTAAAGAACTTTTATTTCCGGAATCTAATGCTCACAGTGCGCTGACGCTCTTGTGAGTCCCGGCCAGTATAAAATGTAGGCTTTCGAGTCCGCCCTTGTTCTAGTTGAAAAAACTCACCAAAATGTTTATTTATATTTCTGTAAATGACATACGTGTATGTGCGTCGCTGTATACATGAAAGCTACCTGTGACAATGCAAAAGTTTAGTGGTGGAGGCCTCTCTTTCCATAACATTTTACCAACATCAACAACGCACGAAAGGTATAGTGCTTTACAAAGTTGGTATTAAAGCGCAATTTTAAATATTTCACGGCTATTTAAGTTAACTAATTCTTATTGTTTATGATTATTGTATATTTTTAACCATTAAATTACTTATTTTTCTATTTGTTTCGCTCTATTAACCAAACCTGAGTCATACATGAAGGAAACCTATTACTGTGACTCGCGCCTCGGTCTCAGCTACAGTGCGTTCATTGTTGACGACAATCTCCTTTATTTCCGTTCCTCTATTTCCAACAGACGACGACCTTGTAGAGCGAAATTTGTAAAAACTAAAGCTTTCTTTCAATGAGCCCACTCACTCAGTGTGATGTAACATTAAATATAAACAACCACCATCTTTAAAGTTCGGCCCTTAAATAATATCATTATCATATGTAACGTATGAGAATCAATGTCAGTAATGCATGCAGTAATATCAGCACGGAAACTTGCACAGACTTTCTAACAGAAATGGTTGACCAGGCACTAGTAAGAAATACAGCTAGCTAAGTGAAACAAAATTGAAATCAATACATCTTATCACTCGAGCGAGGATAAAGAACCGAGATAAAGTATCAGCTTTGCGCATTCCTTTATCAGAGCGGTGCGGCACGCTATTTGGAGGACCTGCCACTTCCTCTGTTTTCACTCTTCGTTTTGTATACGCTAGAATTTACATCTAACACGAATAAAACATCCAAAACCAAAAACAAAAATGGAGAACAATGTAAGAATGCTCTTCTTTTAGCTGGCTGCTACGAGCAACTATGTTTCCAACGGTTCTTGTTTACTGGAGTAAAGGAATGTGTTCTCGATAGCAATAGCAATGCAAGTGACTTCGGCGAAAAGAATTTCTATTCTCCGTAGGCGTTGGACAAAACAAATTCTGAAAATAGCATTCAGTCAGAATGTTCCACACCATTAGCAACTGTTCAAAAAGGGACGGTGAAATTGACTAGATGGTTCTCCAATAGTCCGATATCTTAGAAGAATGTGGGGAATATTACACCAAGAAAAGAAAACTAAAAGTGGTGCAATGCTTAAAAACGTCTCACTGGAGAACACAGCTAAATTTTAATTAATTCGTACACTGGCGTGTTAATATATATACACATTGTAAAAGTAACTGCATGAACTGCGCATGTTTCAGTGTTTTTTTTTTTCAACATTTTTTCAAACATAAATACAGTGCCGTGAACGAACGTTTTTAGGCTTCACCTTCCGTCGAGTCAAAATAGTTCAGTCATAAATTTGACTCATTTACCCTCACTTGTTTGATTTGCCTCTGTTGTCTGTAAATCGTGAACGCAAAACTTTGCAAACCTTTTTTATGATGAGTGCCAGTTTTCGGCACAATTATAATATTTATTTCTATTTTTGTAAATTACGTGCGTCGCTGACGGGGTATGAATTAACGATGGCGGTGCTGTAACATGTGTTATGCAACCTTCAGTTCTTGAAGCTTTCCTTATAGTTCTAAACCATTTTACTTCTGAAATTATAACTTGAACAAGAATGAACTTGTTTCGCGATTTTTACCAGATCAGACGATGACGGCTTTGCTGAGCTAAATTATTCAAAACTAGAATGCTCTCTTACGTGGCCTACGCACTCAGTGTGATACAGCATTGAACGGTATCAACTATCAAAGTCCATTTAATTATAGGCACGGAAACTTGTTTGAACGTTCTACCAGAAATGGTGGATCACTTGTAGACAACTGACGCAGTCGATTAGAAGAAAATTAAAAGCAGTACATTTTTTCGCGCTCGAATTAAGAATCAAGTTCAACTGTTCTCTTTAATGTAAAGCACCATCTGTTTTGACTGTCCGTTTTGCACGCTAGAAGTTATACCTTACACACACTTTAAACCCAAAATTTACTTTCGTAAAGCGTAGCAAAATGAAGAAATAGGCCCCAGCAATGCTTAAGTGATCACTTTGGTAACAAAAGTTTTTTATTATCTGTGGGAGAGATTCTGACATTGGACAAAACAATTTCTGAAAAAAAAAACATTTGTCCTTTTGGTTCTTTGTTTAGTTGGAAATTCCGAATTTTAAACACACCGTCAACAACTGTTCATGAAAAGTTTGTGAAATTTTCGCGATGATTGCCCGACCTTTAAGTAGAATGAAATATCACGCTTAGAAAAGAAGACCAAGAGCAACGAAATGCCGGGAAAGATCATACTCGAGAACACAGCTTATTTTCTAATTAACTTGTAGGTCGACAGATAAACTGGCTCAGTGGTTTTTACATTCTTTAAACATCAATGCTATGCAAGACCATCTTCTAAGTTATTTCATCTTCGCGCTGTCTGTGAATCATAAAGGCAAAATTAAGCTCTTCAAAAATTTCTTTTAAGAGCCCCAGCTTTCTGGAATAACGTTTCAGTAGGATCATTATTCTGATTTTTGGCTTCAATTAAAAACAAATATAATCGGCATGTTTATTCAGTATTTCTGTAAACGACGCATGTGTTTATAGTTGTAGATATGCATGAAATATGCTGGCGACGAATACAAAATGTCAGTGCTAGAGGCTTAATTTCTACAGCATTTTGCAAACATTAAAACTTTGATAAAGAAATCGGACGAGTAGAACCAAGGTTTGCAGTGAAGCGCAAATTAAAATATGTCATGGCTATTTAATTCTACTAATTCTTATTGTGTGATTATTTTAGAGTCTTTTAGCATGAAATTAATTTGATATTTTTCTAATTGTTTCGTTCTAATAACCAAACTTAGCTGAGAATTGTATGAGCGAAGTTTTAAACGGTGAATCGCTCCTGAGCTTTATCCTCTATTCCTCTTCTTGATCTAAAATTATAACCTTAACAATAATAAAATTGTTTTCGCAATTTGCAACAGACGACTTTGGTAGAGCTATTAAAAGTTTTCAAAACTAGAATGCTCGTTTACGTGGCCTACGCACTCAGTGTGATATGGCATTGAAACATCACCTTTTCTTCTACCACAAAGAGTGGAACACTTTTAGAGTATGCAGCTTATGAAAAGTAAATTAAAAACAAGGCAATATTTTTTCCTTATGCGGGGGTTGAGACTTGAATTGTACTTTACTCTTTGTACTTTCTTGATCTGAGCGCTGGGACGCAACTTTTGAGAACCGCGTCCTCTCTTTTGACAGTCCGTTTTGATTGCGAGCATTTATTCCATTAAGGTACTTTACAGTAGAATTTAAGTTCTGTTAATCATGGTGAAATCGATAAAAAGTCTTAGACTGCTTTTCTCGCTGTTATTTGGCTAGTATGATGAACACGGTTCAACCAGTTTTTGTTTATTAAAGTTATGAAAGGAATGCGTTCTTGAAAACGAAAGTACAGTCATGCTCAAATAATCACTTTGACGTCAAAAGGTTCTATTGTGTATTGGAGATATTCTGACGTTGGAAAAACAGTTCTGAAAATAGCAGATGTATTCGGGCCTTTCCAGAATGATACAAACCACCGGCAACTGTTCACAAAAAGTCTGCGAGATTTAGTGAACTTTACAAACAATTAAAACTTTGATAAAGAAATCGGACATAAGAGCCAAGGTTTGCAGTGAAGCGCAAATTAAAATATGTCATGGCTATTTAATTCTTATTGTGTGATTATTTTAGAGTCTTTTACCCATGAAATTAATTTAATATTTTTCTAATTGTTTCTAATAACCAAAGTTAACTGAGAATTGTATGAGCGAAGCGTTTAACGGTGAATCGCTCCTCAGCTTTATCCTCTATTCCTCTTCATGATCTAGAATTATAACTTTAACAATAATAAAATTGTTCCCGCAATTTGCAACAGACGACTTTGGTAGAGTTAAAGTTTTCAAAACTAGAATGCACTTTTACTTGGCCTACGCACTCAGTGTGATACAGCATTGAAACATCACCTCTTCTTTGACAACAAAGAGTGGAACACTTTTAGAGTATGCAGCTTATGAAAAGTAAATTAAAAACAAGGCAATATTTTTTCCTTATGCGGGGGTTGAGACTTGAATTGTACTTTACTCTTTGTACTTTCTTGATCTGAGCGGTGGGACACAACTCTTGAGAACCGCACCCTCTCTTTTGACAGTCCGTTTTGAATGCGAGCATTTATTCCATTAAGGTACTTTACAGCAGAATTTAAGTTGTGTTAATCATGGCGAAATCGATAAAAAGTCTAAGACTGCTTTTCTCGCTGTTATTTGGCTAGTATGACCAGCACGGTTCTAACAGTTCTTGTTTATTAGAGTTATGAAAGGAATGTGTTCTCGAAAACGAAAGTACAGTAACGCTCAAATGATCACTTTGACGGTAAAAGGTTCTATTGTGTATTGGAGATATTCTGACGTTGGAAAAACAGTTCTGAAAATAGCAGGTGTATTCGGGCCTTTCCAGAATGATACAAGTCGCCGACAACTGTTCACAAAAAGTCTGCGAGATTTACTGCATTTTTCTCCAACGATTCAAGATGTAAATAAAACGCGAGGAATAAAATACCAAGAACAAAAAACCAAGACCCGTCCAAAGCTAAAAAACAACATATTTGAGAACACATCTCACTTTAAATTAATTTTTACGTTGGCGTAATATATGTAGACATTAATAAAACGTGAAGTGGTTCAGTGCTTTTTTCAAGCATAAATACCGCTTGCCGTGTAAGTGTTAATCAGAACTACACAGGCAGATTTAAGGTGTGGTGGAGTTAGTTTACAGTACGGATATAATATCTGGTTAAAATTTTCACAAGGTTAGTATTTTAGATTTTAAACGCTAACTAGGTATCTGCCGAGTCAAATCCAACCCTTAATTCGCTTCGATTTCTTTCGCTTGTTTAATTTGTCACCGAAGGACATATATTTTTTACAGATTTCTTTACTCACGGTAGATATCTTGCTACCACCCGACCTATGCCGCGCGCTAATTTAAAAATAACTTTCTTGTAGCAACGTCTGTCAGTCGTTCGTTGCAGCCAGCGGGCGCGTTATTTAATTTTGGGAAAGTGCATAAACCTATATATCATTTTAAAGCTTATAGAACCAAAAGAAATGAGGAAATGGTTTCTTTTTTGTTGACTTAAAGGTATTCTAAGAAGGATGTACATCTTCTTTATTGGATTGGTCCTCGTCACATTTCATGTCACCTGCCATGGCGCCCCAGGAAGTTCATTCCCAGTGCCAGAACTTTCTTCGGATGTCCCTCTAAAGGAAAAACATGCCGAGGAAAAAAGAACTTGTAAGTAATTTCTACAACGCCTATAAAAAAGTATCAAAAGTTAGAGGAAGAGAAGCCCATGACCAATTTGCGAATTTTCATATACTGTTAACCTGTCTGTATGCTTGTGTTGCTCTGTCTAACAAAAGTTTAGTCAAAATGGAACGTAAAACAAACATTATATGCAGCACATATAATGTCATTTTATATCGAGCGATTTTCTTGACTGGCATCATCATCAGCCGATACACTAAAACGTTTGGCATAACGATCCAAACTAACACCTTGTGAGTTGATTTTCTATATGGCGGTTTTTTCGTGCCCCACCTTTCCTGAAGATATAATCAAATGCTTGTTATTTTAAGATAGGATATTTGAGAGAAATAAACGTCACGCTAGTGGCCTTATTTACACCAGAAAGTTGTTTGCTCGCGGTGTTTGCTTATCTTATTAAACGTGCTTCAGCAAACGAGCGCGACGAGAGCAGTCCCCAAACCCTTCCGAGGAGTAAAATGGAACGAGATAAAACATTGTAAACTTTGTTATGCGTAATCCGTATTGTAAACTGTTTTGTCATAATGTCTCCAAAAACGTCTCCATCACCCGGGTTTCAAAAAGGTTTATTCCTGTATAACATAGGAATACTTTGTCAGTGATCGGGCATATATTGTTCCCACTGGATACTGACAGAGTTGACTAGGAATCTTTACAATGGGTCAAACTTTTCCCATTAATTGTATGCATTAAAATACATTCAATTTGCAGCATGCAAAGATGACAAAAGTGGCAGTTGTGGATATTGGAAGAACAGTGGTTTCTGTGGTCAAAACAGCATATACTATCGGTACATGCAAGACAACTGCTACGCGACCTGCAGCAACTGCAAATGTAAGTGAACACTGTGTTGTTATAAACAAATTTCTTGGGTATACTGATTGCTTTTGCGGGATGCTGAAAAGTTATCTGGGAATCTATACAAGTCAGAATTTCTTGTTGATTACTGGATGATTGTCACATTTAATACATGCAATTTGCAGCGTCAGCGTGCAAAGATGACAAAAGTGATCATAGCAGTTGTGGATATTGGAAGAAAAGTGGTTACTGTGGTCGAAATAGCATATACTATCCGTACATGCAAGACAACTGCTACGCGACCTGCAGCAACTGCAAATGTAAGTGAAATACAAAATACACAATTAATTACAGTAAATATCCAAATAATGAACCGTGCATTAAAATTCGTTTCTGCTCTTGGCACCTCGCAGTGACCTACTAAATTGCCGTTCTACCTCACTTGTTGAGTGTTTGATAATTAATTAATTAACGTTTTATCTGCCCGAAGACGCACGCTGTTTAGAAGAGATACAACGAAAGTCTCAGTTAACAAAACTTTTTTATTGAAGATTGTGGTTCTGATTGCTTTTACGGGATGGTAATCTGTAAAATCAAAATTTTCTCGTTGGTTACAAAAAAATTAAATTTAAATACATGCAATTTGCAGCGTCGGCGTGCAAAGATGACAGAAGTGATCATAACAGTTGCAGATATTGGAAGAACAGTGGTTTCTGTGGTCAAAATAGCATATACTATCGGTACATGCAAGAACACTGCTACGCGACCTGCAGCAACTGCAAATGTAAGTGAAATACAAATATACAATTACCACTGTAGAACATAACCAAACAACGAACCATGCAATAAGAATTAGTTTCTGTTTTTACCAAATCGCGATGATCGACGTCCACTACGCTGCCGTCAGTTGGACATCACTTATTTAGCGATCTCACGGCGCTGACTGTAAGGAACCAAAACAAGTTCTGTTGTCTTTGATAATTACGTGATAATCAAATGATTTTCGAACGTTTCTTTTGCGATATTTTGTCGTCCCAATAGTTAATCAGTACGTGAAGAGAATTCTTTGTTGGTGCCCGTTTATACCCTCGGAAAGACTTGAAATCGAAAGTGTGAGTTAAGGATCTTGTATAAGAGCATCACTCGGCGTCGCTTTTCAATTTTGTCCTAGAGATTTGTTCCACGTGTGCATGGCAATAGGTTGAGGCTGTAAATGTACTCGTTTCTTTGTTTAACGGTTAAACGTATGACGCTAGTCTTTACCCATATTTTCTAAACCTAAACTGCTGTCTCTAGGTTGTTCTAGGTTATTCCGATTACAAGAAAATTACGTTAGTTATCATCGTAAATATTATCTACTTACAACTTTAGTTAGTTCTCATAAAAACGATGATACAGAAAGGAACCGTCAGATAGACAGCTGATTACTAACAATAACTGCTAACTCTTTTATGTTTTGAAGTAAAGAACATCAACAAATTTTCCCCATATTTGTTGAACATCGATGGAATGAATAAAACTAAATTGAAGTTGGTTTGTCTTTCAGCGTCATCCAGTGCAGGCTCACATGGTGAGTTTGTTATTTATTATACGTCTTTTGCTCTTCATTCTCTATGTGATTATTAAACTTAAATTAAAGTTTTCACAAAATGAATATGTTTTAACACTGCAAGTGGCTCAAGTCCTGACGTTAAACTGAGTTGCATTTCTAGCTAGTGTTGAGAAAATGAGGCAATTGTTTCAAATACCTATAAAATAAGTCGTGAAGTTAAGTGAGTCTGATTTCAAAAATAAGAAATACAGATATTTTTGCGATAGCATCCCATCCATGGGGAAGCAGAAATACTCCTAGTCGCTTCATGCTACGGCAACTGGGATAAGCTCCGGCCTGATGGGCCACTAGGCTCGTATACAGACTTTATCTATACATATTTTTCAGGACTCGCGTTGAACCAAAACGACTGCCTGGATGCTCATAATTCCAAACGTGCTCTTCATGGAGCGACAGCGCTGGTCTGGGATTCCACACTGGCTCGACATGCTAAAGAATGGGCTGATTACCTGGCAGCGACAGGAAAATTTGAACACGATCCAAAACTTGGCAAATATCGTGAAGGGGAAAACCTTTACAAAAGCTGGTCTTCTGGAAAAGCAGTCGGATCATGCCGGTTAGCAGTGAAGGCTTGGTGAGCTACAACCTAATTTATCTTATAAATCCCTAAAATAAACTGAAGTTTCGGTGGGTTTGTCACAAGTAACTGTGTGTTTGCTATGCTTTTTGCAGTTTGCTTTGTTCTGTAATTGGTTACCAAAATATCACTAACGACATACCGTAAACTGGTGCTGGTCTTATGCTACTTATATCCGAGGGGGTACGGGGAGGGGAACTTATAAGGGAAATAAACATTAACCCTTAAAACGTCATAATAAATCGAATTCATTTCAATTAAGGCAACAAGGGCAACTACAGGGGTGGGAGGCTTATATCCGGAAGCTTATATCCAGATGTATTTTTTTGTTTATAAGTAGATTGGCCTACACCAGGGGGACCTATAAGCAGTAGGTTACGATATCAGAGCAAACAGTTTGCACTAAGAGTATAGTGTTTTGTTGTTGTTGTTGTTTTTCGTTTTTGCTCCGAGTACAGTGGAAATTCAATTTAACGAACCTCTATATAACGAAGTCCTCGATACAACGAACGATATTCTTCAGCCTGGCAAGTATACAATAAAATGTATAGAACAGAACCTCGATATAACGTAATTTTTTTTTCCGCAAATTCGTTGCATCGAGGTTTTCGATAAAACGAACCCTCGATATAATGGACAAATTTCCCCAGTCCCTTGGCACTTCAATTCGTTACGTAACTTGTGTTTACTATGGAGGACCAGAATTTGAGTACTTTGGCTTAAGAATGAAATACACCAAAAAATGAACTATGTTAATTCAAGAGTTATAAATTCAGGAAATTACGAAACACAGCGAAATTTCTGATTACAGTTGAAATAATAATCTTACTTACTAACAAGTATAATTAACTTTGCGTAATCTGGTTGTCTTTTTCACATTCAAGGTACGATGAAATAAAATATTACAGTTTTAACAACCCTGGATTTACTCGAGCCACTGGCCATTTCACTCAGGTGAGCTTATGTTTCGGGACGGGGGGGGGGGGGGGGGGGGGAAGGAGGCACAAAAAGGTTTTGAGTTGACATGTTAGCATACAAAGTCGATTTTTGTCAATATTATATCTGAGATACGCTTGTTTACTTACGACTACAGTTTTGAAGACAAAACACAATCAGTGTTCCGTCCATACCATATTTTTTATATCTCTTGAGTTGTAACAAGCCTCAACATCTACCAAATAGATTTTCTAACAAGGAAAAGGAAGATCCGCGTGCCCAGAATTCATTTGAATTTCATTCCAGCCACAATTAAACATGGATCATAGCACTCGATTAAAACCAAAATGAATGTATGATGTATTTGAACCCGAGAAGTTAATAAACTTCTGATTTGTACTTATCTTAAGTGTTTGTATCGCAGGTGGTTTGGAAAGGCACCACTAAAATGGGAGCGGCTCTCGTGACGAAAAGGAAGAGCGCTCGTTCAGTCGATACCTACGTGGTGGTACGCTACTCCCCACCAGGAAACGTGCAGGGTCTGTTTGCACAGAACGTAGGACAAAAGGTACTTTGACTAACAGTGATTTTAAGCAGACAATTATTTTAGTGTTACAAGCCACAACAAGAGTTAATCGTGCACTTGTCAATTTGAGAAGACTGCAAAAACATATGAAGAATGAATTTAGAGGAAACGTTGAATACTGTCACGCATGCCTCAAAAGCCTTAAAATAAACTAACAGCAGCGGATCGGAAAAAAGAGCTGTTTTGTGGTTACCAATTCAGAACATTTTAGCAAAAAATTGCGATTCAAAGAACACCCATTGTTAACAAATTATTAGTTTGTAATATTAATAACATGATGATGATAGTAAAGTGTTGTTTTCATTGTCAATTTTAGATCCGGGGTTAACCTGAAGGAAGTTAAACGAGGCCCAGCGATTTGTAGAACTGTGATCCTTGGACTCACAGAGGCTGAGACTCCTCAGTGCATTTTTTATGTAGACTAAAAGCTGAATAAACATATGTGTGGGTACATTGACCTGAGTTGTCGCTTGTTTATATATTGTTCTAACAAAAACGTGTCTAACTTGAAAAGCTAAGCCTGTGACTGATAGGATGGAAACTACGAAGAGCTCAAGTTACAGTGAACAAGCATTTAAGATATCAAGACGAAGAAAAAAGGATAGAAAACTATATTAAGAAATTTTGGGCCATCAAAGTCCCATCTCTTCAAACACTTTTCAACTAGAAAGTCAGTGACAAAAAGTCAAATAAATCAAAGAGAGGACACTTCTCTTTGACTTTCTTCTTTCTTTTTTAAATAGACTCCCCCCCCACAAAAAAAATGGAGAACAATGTAAGAATGCTTTTCTGTTAGCTGGCTGCTACAAGCAACTATGCTTCCAACGGTTCTTGCTCACTGGAGTAAAGGAATGTGTTCTCGAAAGCGATATATGTTCAAGTGATTTCGGCGGAAAGAATTTCTATTCTCCGTAGGTGTCAGACAAAACAAATTCTGAAAATAGCATTCAGTCAGAATGTTCCACACCATTAGCAACTGTTCAAAAAGGGATGGTGAAATTGACTGGATGGTTCTCCAATAGTCCGATATCTTAGAAGAATGTACACCAAGAAAAGAAAACTAAAAGTGGTGCAATGCTTAAAACATCTTACTGGAGAACACAGCTAAATTTTAATTAATTCGTACGTTGGCGTGTTAGTATATATACACATTGTAAAAGTAACTGCAGGAACTGCATGTTTCAGTGCTTTTTTCAACATTTTTTCAAACATAAATGCAGTGCCGTGAACGAACGTTTTTAGGTTTCACCTTCCGTCGAGTCAAAATAGTTCAGTCATAAATTTGACTCATTTACCCTCACTTGTTTGATTTGCCTCTGTTGTCTGTAAATCGTGAAGGCAAAACTTTGCAAACCTTTTTTGTGATAAGTGCCAGTTTTCGGCACAATTATAATATTTTTGTAAATGACGTGCGCCGCTGCTGGGGTATTAACTATTAACGATGGTGGTGCTGTAATGCGACGACTTTGCTGAGCTAAATTATTCAAAACTAGAATGCTCTTTTACGTGGCCTAAGCACTCAGTGTGATACAGCATTGAAAGTATCAACTATCAAAGTCCATTCAATTATATGCACGGAAACTTGTTTTTAACCTTCTACCAGAAATGGTGGACCACTTGTAGACAACTGACGCAGTCGATCAGAAGAAAATTAAAAGCAGTACATTTTTTCGCGCTCGAGGAAAGAATCAAGTTCAACTATTCTCTTTAATGTAAAGCACCATCTGTTTTGACTGTCCATTTTGTACGCTAGAATTTATATCTTACACGCACTTTAAACCAGAATTGCTGAAGTGATCACTTTGGTAACAACAGTTTTTTATTATGTATGGGAGAAATTCTGACGTTGAACAAAACAATTTCTGAAACAAAAAACATTTGTCCTTTCGGTTCTTTGTTTAGTTGGAAATTCAGAATTTTAAACACACCGTCAACAACTGTTCATGAAAAGTTTGTGAAATTTTCGCGATGATTGTCCGACCTTTAAGTAGAATGAAATATCATGCTTAGAAAAGAAGACCAAGAGCAACGCAATGCCGGGAAAGATCATACTCGGCATACAGCATACATACAGCTTATTTCCTAATTAACTGGTACGTCGACAGATAAACTGGTTCAGTGGTTTTTACATTCTTTAAACATCAATGCTATGCAAGACCACCTTCTAAGTTCCTTTATCTTCGCGCTGTCTGTGAATCATAAAGGCAAAATTAAGCTCTTCAAAAATTTCCTTTTAAGAACCCCAGCTTTCTGGAATAACGTTTCAGTAGGATCATTATTCTGATTTTCGGCTTCAATTAAAAACAAATATAATCGCCATGTTTATTCAGTATTTCTGTAAACGACGCATGTGTTTATAGTTGCAGATATATGCACGAAATATGCTGGTGACGAAAACAAAACGTCAGTGCTAGAAGCTTATCTTTCTACAGCATTTTACAAACAATTAAAAATTTGATAAAGAAATCGGACGAGTAGAACCAAGGTTTGCAGTGAAGCGCAAATTAAAATATGTCATGGCTATTTAATTCTATTAATTCTTATTGTGTGATTATTTTAGGGTCTTTTACCCATGAAATAAATTTAATATTTTTTTAGTGTTTCGCTCTAATAACCAAACTTAACGAGAATTGTATGAGCGAAGCTTTAAACGGTGAATCGCTCCTTAGCTTTATCCTCTATTCCTCTTCTTGATCTAAAATTATAACTTAAACAATAATAAAATTGTTCCCGCAATTTGCAACAGACGACTTTGGTAGAGCGAATGTTTTCAAAACTAGAATGCTCTTTTACGTGGCCTACGCACTCAGTGTGATACAGCATTGAAACATCACCTTTTCTTCTACAACAAAGAGTAGAACACTTTTAGAAAATGCAGTTTATGAAAAGTAAATTAAAAACAAGGCAACATTTTTTCACTTATGCGGGGGTTGAGACTCGAATTGTAGAATTGAGAACCGCCTCCTCTCTTTTGACATTCAGTTTTGAATGCGAGCATTTATTCCATTAAGGTACTTTACAGCAGAATTTAAGTTGTGTTAATCATGGCGAAATCGATAAAAAGTCTAAGAATGCTTTTCTCGCTGTTATTTGGCTAGTATGATGAACACGGTTCTAACAGTTTTTGTTTATTAAAGTTATGAAAGGAATGCGTTCTTGAAAACGAAAGTACAGTCATGCTCAAATTATCACTTTGACGGTAAAAGTTTCTATTGTGTATTGGAGATATTCTGACGTTGGAAAAACAGTTCTGAAAATAGCAGGTGTATTCGGGCCTTTCCAGAATGATACAAGCCACCGGAAACTGTTCACAAAAAGTCTGCGAGATTTAGTGAACTTTCCTCCAACGGTCCAAGATGTAAATAAAACGCGAGGAATAAAATACCAAGAACAGAAAACCAAAAGCAGTCCAAGGCTTAAAAACAACATATTTGAGAACACATCTCACTTTAAATTAATTTTTACGTTGGCGTAATCTATGTAGACAATAAAACGTGAAGTGGCTCAGCGCTTTTTTCAAGCATAAATACCGCTTGCCGTGTAAGTGTTAATCAGAACTACACAAGCAGGTTTAAAGTGTGGTGGAGCTAGTTTACAGTACGGATATAATATCTGGTTTTCACAAGGTTTTCACAAGGTTAGTATTTCAGATTTTAAACGCTCACTAGCTATCTGCCGAGTCAAATCCAATCCTTAATTCGCTTCAATTTCTTTCGCTTATTTGATTTGGCTTTGAGGGCCAAATATTTTTACAGATTCCTTTAGTCACGGTAGATCCTTGCTACCAAACGACCTTTACCGCTTGCTAAACTAAAAATAACTTCCTTGTAGCAACGTCTGTCAGTCGTTCGTCTCAACCAGCAAATTAAATAGTTTTGTGTTTCTAAAATAATTACGGGAAATCGCAATCGCCGTACACTAACTAATATTTGCCATACACTGGTGTGTTCCTCGTGAACGTAACTGGGATGCTATTTGTCATGTTCGTGTACATATGCAATGCAATTGTATGCAACTAAGCATGAACAGTGGGACTCTACATTCGAGTAAAATAATAAATCCGATGGTTTCGAAACATTTTTCGCCATTCTGTTGCCAGTGAAAATGATCATGTATCCTTGCCATGTTAGCGCGCGTAAAGTATAAGGTAAAAACACCATGTGTACTCACTCGATTTGCACATTTGGAGATTTAATATATAAAGTCATTCTGGGCTGTTCTTCATTACGGTATGGGTTCTCGAGTGCGTTGCGCAGAACTGTCCTCACGGGCGCGTTATTTTAGAACATTAATTAAGCCTATATATACATATATGTCATTTAATACCCAATGGAACCAAGAATAACGTGTTTCTTTTTGTCGATCCAGTTTAAAGATTTTTAAAGAATGATGTACATCTGCTTTTTTGGACTGGTCCTCATCGCATTTCAAGTCACCTGTCATGGCGCCCCAGGACGTTCATTCCCGGTGCCAGAACCTTCTTCGAATGACCTTCAAGAGGAGAAATATGTGGACAAAAGGATTCGTAAGTAATTTCCACAACGCATAACAATACATATCATATCAAAAAAGGCAAGGACAAGCCTATTATTTTTGTGATTTTTCATGTACTGCAGCACTTTCCAGCTCTTACACTTTAACGGGTCTTTATTAGAAATCTTTATCAGTTGATGCTACAATAATGGTATAAAATAAATGCCCAATGATTGGTGAATATGTTGTTGTTATTTTGTTGACGTCATTTGTTGCCATAGCAACAGTATAATCTGTTAAAAACACTCTTAATTTTAGCTTTAAGTGCTTCTAACTCAAAAACGAGCTCGGTGACCCCCATTTTTTATTGTTGAGTTATGATTAGCATGTAAAGATACAACTTTTTGCAAAGTTAAAAACTTTTCTAAGAAGTGGTTTCAGAGCCACGTTTTTGCCCCAAACCCCAAAGTGACCATGGTAACCACACAGACTTAGTGCTAGTAAGGCTGGGGAATTACAGATCACATTTCAGTAATTTTGATTTACATCAGTCCCCAAGTGCGCACCGCAAGCATAGTGCCAGGCCGGTGAACTAGCCTGCGTTGCTGGAGGTTTTATAGGGGTTACACGCGCGCGAGTAAGCGAGGAATTAAGCCGCGAGAGCGCACCCATGTCCAAGAACGAGCGGCGGCCGCTTTTCTCCTCTCTAGTCCCCTCACAGCTTCGCCGCTCGTTTTCGCGGCTTCGCCGCTTACTCGCGCGCGCTTAAACCCCAACAAAACCGCCAGCTACGCAGGCTACCGGTGAACTCCAAGAGTACAATAAATTCAATGATGCGTGTCGCGTAGGAACATAGCAAAATAGTTGTAACACTCTTTTTAGCGTCAATTTTTTTTAAAAGAAAAAGGTTCAAACGTTTCGGGCTTAGCCAGTTCAGTGTTTTGAAATGCCAGTGTTGAAACGCGAGATGAGCCATACAAACGAAACAACGATAGGAGCGCGCGTGCACGAAGCATGCACGCACAAGTAATATTTTTATTTTTTGTAAATATTTTTTCATTACTTTGTTTGTTATAACCTTAACTGAGAACATTCTTCTCTCTCCTTTTTTTACAACTGTTTGGCTATATTGACATTGTTCAAGTGTATTGGTAGTAGTTTAGAGAAATTTGGGTCAGTAGTATTGTTACATTTATAGGCATTGTGTTGTAATCTTCGTAAGCTGCGTACTGTGTTTTGTGCTGTTTTGTTTTGTTGTGCGTGCAATAAAGATTGAATTAAATATTGAAAATACTGTGGTTGTAGAAACATATCTGAACTCGGATTTGCCAATCAATTTAAGTATGCTCTTTGCTGCTGTAATTGTTTTATGCTTTGTCATTGATGTTTACAACTGATTTGTGTTTCAGCAGTGACTGAGACCACAGGTGAGTTATCCAAAGCCAGTCAATTCAAGCATGTGCTTTGCTGTTGTTATTGTTATTGTTGTTGTTGTTTTATGCTTTGTCATTAATGTTTACAACTGATTTTTGTTTCAGCGATGACTGAGACCACAGGTGAGTTATCCAAAGCCAATCAATTTAATCACGTGCTTTGCTGTTGTTGTTATTGTTGTTGTTGTTGTTTTATGCTTTGTCATTGATGTTTACAAATGAATGTGTTTCAGCGATGACTGAGACCACAGGTGAGTTTAATCCAAAGCCAATCAATTCAACCATGTGCTTTGCTGTTGTTGTTAGTGTTGTTGTTGTTATAATATGCTTTGTTATTAATGTTTAGAACTGATTTGTGTTTCAGCGGTGACTGAAACCACAGGTGAGTTATCCAAAGCCAGTCAATTCAAGCATGTGCTTTGTTGTTGTTGTTGTTTTATGCTTTGTTATTAATGTTTACAACTGATTTGTGTTTCAGCGGTGACTGAGACCACAGGTGAGTTATCCAAAGTCAATCAATTCAAGCATGTGCTTTGTTGTTGTTGTGGTTGTTGTTTTATGCATTGTCATTAATGTTTACAACTGATTTGTGTTTCAGCGGTGACTGAAACCACAGATGAGTTATCCAAAGCCAGTCAATTACAGCATGTGCTTTGTTGTTGTTGTTGTTTTATGCATTGTTATTAATGTTTACAAATTATTTTTGTTTCAGCGATGACTGAGACCACAGGTGAGTTATCCAAAGCCAATCATGTGCTTTGCTGTTGTTGTTATTGTTGTTGTTTTATGCTTTGTCATTAATGTTTACAACTGATTTGTGTTTCAGCAGTGACTGAGACCACAGGTGAGCTATCCAAAGTCAATCAATTTAAGCATGTGCTTTGCTGTTGTTGTTGTTGTTTTTTTTTTTATGCTTTGTTATTAATGTTTACAACTGATTTGTGTTTCAGCGATGACTGAGACCACAGGTGAGCTATCCAAAGTCAATCAATTTAAGCATGTGCTTTGCTGTTGATGTTGTTGTTGTTGTTGTTTTATGCTTTGTCTTTAATGTTTACAACTGATTTGTGTTTCAGCGGTAAGTGAGACCACAGGTGAGTTACCCAGAAACAAACAAACAAACAAAAAAATATACAACTGCCTGGAACCACTCTGAAGCTCGTCAAAAATTCTCCGCTGCGCGCCGGATTTTCAATCTTTTTGATGTTTGGAAATATCATGAAACACTATATTTCATCATACTTTTCCATCATTTTGGAAAAACGTGCTTGCTTTCTATTCGCTACGTGATTATTTAATTCAAACTAAAATTCTCACCACAACATGTTTGCCGGAACTACAAGTGGTTCATGGAAGTGGCTCGCGCCACTTATCTCAAGTGAGTAGCCTTACTAACTGGTAAGGAGAGAGAGAAAAGACAGAGAAAAAAAGAGTATTTATTTAAAATCCTATAAATACATGTCATAAAGTCTGATTTCGATAACATGTTTTACGAAACTTCTGAATTAGAAGAAAACACTTGTCTGGAAGCCCATAACAACAAGCGTGCTCTTCATGGAGCATCACCGCTGGTATGGGATGCCACGCTGGCTCAACATGCTCAAGCATGGGCTGATCACCTGGTAGCGACGGGGACTTTTGATCACGCACAAAACACTGGTGAAGGAGAAAACCTTTACGCAGTCGGGTCTTCAGTCGGATCGTGCTCAGACGCAGTGGAGGCTTGGTGAGTTATTTTCAGTCTAACATGTCTTATGATTCGCCAAAAAAAGTTGAAGTTTTGTTTGGCTTGTCCCTGGTAACTACGTGTTTTTATGGTGTGCATGTGAGTACTTTGGTCTTAGAAAGAACAACACAAAACAATGAACTATAACTACGTGACTAACTGACTGACTGACTTGCTGGCTGGCTGACTGACTGACTGACTGACTGACTGACTGACTGACTGACTGACTGACTGACTGACTGACTGACTGACTGACTGACTGACTGACTGACTTTACAAGCATACTAAACTTCGTACTATGACGAGCATAAAAATTTTTCTTACTTTCTTTTCTTTTCCTCCATTAAGGTACGGTGAAATAAAAGATTACAATTTTAACAACCCTGGATTTACTTATGCCACTGGCCATTTCACGCAGGTGAGGTTATTTCTCCGCGGGGGTTGGGTGGGGAAGCAAAAAGCTTTTTAGCATCTTAGCATACAAAGTCGATTTTTTTCAGAATCTTTTTTATGTATATTTGCAAAGCGGCTACAGTTTGTGCTAACAAACATGAAGGTGAATACTGTCTTGATTGGCTAAATTTTATTCCAAATCTGTTGTAAACAATTGAAAAAATCGGTAATCCTTTGCATTTGCTGCGGCCGCGAATTTCCTGAAATTATCCACTAAACTGAAATCTTTAAATCTGAACAACATTTTTAAACAAAAATAAATCTATTCAAGCATGAAACATAAAACTCGAGTAAACCCTGTAGTAAACGCATGCATGCATTTGTATTCACCTTCAGCAGGAGAGTATGAACATCCTTTAATTATCATGGATGCACAATTTTTAATGATTTTTCTAGATAGCATTACATTATTTTTAAAATCACTTTGTAAAACGTTTTTATAGCATATATAATTTGTCTATTGTATATGTAATTTCCTGTTGATAGCAAGGAATTGCTTTTAAGCCCCTGAAAGGACTACCCTGAGCCTTAAAATTAAATAAAGGTGTCTGTCGGTCTGTCTGTCTGTCTGTCTGTCTGTCTGTCTGTCTGTCTGTCTGTAGCCCACGTTTATAAACTTCAGTTTAGTTCTTATTTTAAAGTGTTTGTATTGCAGGTGGTTTGGAAAGGAACTACTAAAATAGGCGAGGGTATCGCTTCATCGAACAGCCGTACTGTCGTTGTGGTACGCTATTACCCACCAGGAAACGTGATTGGTCCCGGTCAGTTTTCAAAGAACGTGGGGCGAAAGGTATGTTGAAAATATAGCAATAGAGTGTGATGTTCGCGGGCGTAAATAGTTTTTGGCCCGACTCCGGCTCATTTAAGCCCGAGCCGCAGGCAAGGGCTAACATGAGCTCCTGAAGAGGACCAAAACCAATTTCTATTACTATTACTCTAATAAGAATTTCAGAGAGCATCTAGAAAAGGCATTAAAGACAGTAAGCGATATATATCTTGAACAATGCCGGCGTCGAGTGGGCGTTTTTTATGGTTGAACACCAGACTTAAAAATGTTTACAGAATTTAGCAAAAACCTGCAAAATTAAATTACTTAAACAATCTTTGCTCGAAAGAAACGAAATTACGGAATTCAATAGGCAGCGAAGAAATAGACATTTAGAAGTGTTAAAGTTAATTGCGCAATTAACTAAACTGGCAGGTTGGCACAATTAATTGTTTTTTAGTCATGCGAATTGTGGTGCTGCTACCGACTGGTATGAAAGAAGTGGCCTAAAGCTTGAAAACGTCGGAACAACGGTGCAAGTGTTATTTGAAAGTAAATCACTTAAAAACCTTTGATCGCAGTTTGTTCGCATCTTGGAAATGAATTTATGCCTTCCCTTATTGTTGTTCAAACGTTAAGACAAAATACAATCATCTGGCAATTAGCATTTTAAGTATCTTAGTATTTTTCAAATAGTATTTGTAAATTAGTACCCGCCTTTGGTTTTGTAACACGACCCCACAAGCGACAGCTTTAATTCGTAATTTTCATCCTGTATAAATAAAAGATATAGTACAGTACCGTACTGTACTGTACGGTACGGTACGGTACGGTACAGTACGGTACGGTACGGTACGGTACGGTACGGTTCGGTAGGTACGGTACGGTACGGTACGGTACAGTACAGTACAGTACAGTACAGTACAGTACAGTACAGTACAGTACAGTACAGTACAGTACAGTACAGTACAGTACAGTACAGTACAGTTCAGTTCAGTTCAGTACAGTACAGTACAGTACAGTACAGTACAGTACAGTACAGTACAGTACAGTACAGTACAGTGAAGTACAGTACAGTACAGTACAGTGCAGTGCAGTGCAGTTCACTGCACTGCACTGCACTGCACTGCACTGCACTGCACTGCACTGCACTGCACTGCACTGCACTGCACTGCACTGCACTGCACTGCACTGAACTGAACTGAACTGAACTACACTGCACTGCACTGTACTGTACTTCACTGTACCGTACCGTACCGTACCGTACCATACCGTACCGTACCGTACCGTACCGTACCGTACCGTACCGTACTGTACTGTAATGCATTGCATTGTACTAAACTTTACAAATGTTAATGTTAAACTGTTGTTTTCATCGTAAATTTTCAGATTTGGGCGTAACCTGAGGGAAGACGTTAAACGAGACAATGATTCTTGCACTCAAGGGGCTGCTACTTCAATGCATTGTAGTTAATTTTAGACTTAAAGCTCAATAAACATTATGTATTAATGGGTATACTGCCCTATGTTGTCGCTTGTGTTTGATATATTGATTTACCAAAAACGTGTCTCCCTTGAAAAGCTAAGCCTGTGATTAGGCTCACTGATAGGATGGAAACTACGACGAGCTAAAGGGACAGTGAACAAACATTTAAAATATCAAGACGCAGAAAACAGCCTTTGCTCCACATTTTTTGCTCACTCAATCAGAGGATAGAAAACTATTATAAGAAATTTTGGGCCATCAAAGTCCCCTCTCTTCGAACACTTTTCAACTAGAAAGTCAGTGATAAAAAGTGAAATAAAAAAGGAAAAAACTATTCTAATTGAGTTAAAACTAAATAAACACCGTCTGATTTATTAAAGTTCACTTAAAACTTAGAATTGTAACATGGGGAAGTAAGAACTTAATCATGACCGCGTTCACGTGACATCATTTTTCTCTGCATAGGAAGAAGTTCATATATTCTCCTTCGATCAGACCATACCCAACAGGAACTGTTTCGGTCAGATCATACCCCACAGAATATTTGGGAAGGGCTTAAAACTCCCAAAGTTATCAAATTGCACTCTCAAGAGTTGAATAACAACGATCACAAAGTAAAACCA
The DNA here is from genome assembly GCA_963693305.1 of Meandrina meandrites. Classification (NCBI taxonomy): domain Eukaryota; kingdom Metazoa; phylum Cnidaria; class Anthozoa; order Scleractinia; family Meandrinidae; genus Meandrina; species Meandrina meandrites. The sequence goes on along the minus strand of OY855913.1, from coordinate 2,737,583 downwards.
TAATTTGGCGCCGCATATACCTATCTAGTTTGTATAAGGGATTCCCCCAGCCCACCCGCCAGATAAACAAACGACGTGTTTCTGACATGAGACAACTCAAATTGATGCAGAAACAATTCCGCAAGCTGTTATGCCGTAACCATAGCCTGAAGCGTCAACCGTCTTCTCTCCCTTACCCCTCCTCTGGGGGGTAAGGAAGAGAAGACGGGTGACATTTCAGACTACCGTAACAAAAAAAATATCTTTGTAAAGCAATTTGGAAAATAAAATAACGTCTTATGACGGGAAAATAATGACTATCTTGAAATTCTTTCGTTTTTATTGTGTCATACACTGGTTTGCTTTGTGATTTACGTGTTAGGCCACTATCTAGGCGCACTTGTGTAAGAACAAGGAAATCGGTTTGTTACAGCAAGTGAGAAAAAGGCGTTTGAGATACTAAAAAAATCGAAGTTTTAGCGGGAAAGAATATTACTGGTGTCTGAGCATCCCGTACCCCATTATTTTGGGGCCTAAATATCCTGTATCCCGTTGATTCCGGTGGTTTGTAACCGCAACGTTTATGTTCGACATCCCGGTATCTCTTGATTAAATATCCCGTATCCCTTTATTTTTTTTACCTAAATATCCCGTATCCCGAAAACTCCTTAAAGGGCCTCATCTTGACATTGCGCGTGTAAGGCGTTTTACTGTATAGACAAAAACTTTGCTGTTAAGGTGGCTCAATATAGTTTATTTTAGTCTTGGGGTGTGGGTTCTGAAAATATGACTTTGAACTGAAGGCAATCTTCGATTTTTGCCAACTACATCACGATGACCACATATGATCATAGTTTTATTTTTGCAAGTTTTTTTTTTTTTTTATGGTAACCTCTGTTGCTAAGAAACTTGTAAAATATAAAACAATGATCGTATGTGAAAATCATTATGGTGTAGTTCGGCAAAAATCGAAGAATGCCTTAATATAAAGTAAGACTAAAACTGCAAGGGACCGCAAACGATAATGCTGCTATCCGTAGGATCTACTGAGAGATCTGATCAGCAATAAAATGAATAACCCGTAAACTTGATACAGTTTACGGGTTATTGGACAATTTATTTGCGTTGGCTCTCCGAGCTGGCGTCATTTAGATTCGCTACACCGCACTGACCAGTCCCAATAAGGACGAAACAGCTGTCTGCGGTTGCAATCCTGCTGTATCGGTTCTAGTCGTGGTGTTGTCTCGCAAAGTTTACTTTTCACGTAGTATGATCAGCCTTGCTCACAGTTTATTCTTAATATAAACAATTGAGGCATATATTGTTTTCCAAGGGATAGTGACAATATACTTTTCTGTTACTAACTTGGTGCTTCGAATTCAGCACTTCATAATTAGAAAATTGGGTTCAAGTTATCATTTAGCCTACCGGAAACAAGTCTGCTAGTTATCATCTCGCTTTTTGTTGTTATTATTGCTGTTGTTTCTTTTTTGTTGTGTTTTCGTTTTTTTTTTCTTTTGTTGGTTTGTTGTTGTTGTTTTCTCATAAACTGTTTAACCTCAAATATTTGTTGATTAAAACTGCATGGGTGAAGGTAAAACGACTTTATTTATAAACAATTTTTTAAATGTTTGAAATACGTCAACATGTCAAGAGCAAGTCAGAGTTCCCTTCGTCAATGTACGTTCCATATACAGACCCTGCATCCATACAATGAGGGAATAACCTGAGAGAGCCTGGGTATGATATGATGGACATGACTAAGTGAAAATCAAATCGAGGGAGTTGTAAAGAGTTTCGGAGTAACTCATCGGTCGCAAACAATTTCAGTCATTATCTCTTTTTTTTTTCTAAATGAGGAATTTAATATCGTACTTTTGTCATAGCCAAAAGAAATTCAGTGAAAAGTGGGCATTAACAGTTTTTTTTTTTTGAATGATTGAAAATCACTCTTAAGCAACACAATGTGATCACAAATGACCAGAACAAACCTCAAAGCGAGGCTATCAGGCCGTGGGTGTAATGTAAGGTCTGGGTAAGAGTTAAGATCTCACCCAATACGAAGAGGAAAACGAAACTCTTAGTTGTTTGAACAACCAAAATACAACTGGTCGTCGTGCAGGTCAGCCGTCCCCGGCTCACACAAATTTAAATCATTTCAATGCAGGCTTTGCACATATTTGTTCACTTGTTGGCGGTTTATGTGACGCAGCATGCAACCATGCGAAACTGTCTGTGAGTACAAAGAGTAGATCACATGCATTGACGTCGACCTAATCTCTTTGGATTTGCCATCACAACAATAAGAAATCTTTAAAAAAATACTTCTTCAGGAAAGTCATAATTCACGGGTTGACTGTTATCATCGTAAGCAAACTGGTTCGACCCAAGAAAGAGCTCCTAGTATGTGTTCAGTACAATGTATCGGTAAATCGGCGGTGTCGAACCGAGAACAGTACCAAATAAAAGTAAACAGACGAGTGATCGAGACTACATGCTAGCATAATAGGACAATTTCCATAAATTAAAATTCTAAACTTGGCTCCGAGGCTTGAGGGAGGAAAGCATAAGAAATCACATCGAGGTTTGGGGTGAATAAATGATTACTTGTTTTTTTTTTTCTCCCAAGCCTGCAAGTCGAGCACAAATTTAACTGTACAAAAAGAAAGAAAATGAGCAACCGGGAAAATTAACGCTTAAAAACTTTGACTGGCAAAATCCCCTTACAGGCCTTTTTTATTTACCAAATTGCATTACAGAGCAATAAGCTAAGTTTTTCCTTAGTTGATTTTATTTCATTTTATTTCCATCTAACTACTAAGCATACTTCCCCTCGAGACCTCTGTTAGCCTTGCTACCAAATCTATTGTTGTTGGGTTTTCTCAATTCAAAGCACAGTGACAGATTATACTGCTGAACCCACCCCCACCCCCTTCCCTTCCCCTTTGCAGATTAAAAATATATTTACGAGGGAGCTATTCACTCAATCATGACGTTAGTTATATCACTGGTCATAAAAGCAACAAATTGAAAGTTTCCGACGTTAGCCTGTCTTGGATCAGCTATGTTATTTCCCCCTTCATCAGTTTGTATGACGCGGGTTTGGCCAGGTTTGTGAGACCACACTCCGCCTTGATCCAAACGGTACCAGTGGAAATCAATACCTGTAAAAGAGACGAAGAGAAATGGTAAAAGGTGTAAGTATTGTTAAATATACCTCATGCTGTTTGATGCCCTACTTCATTGTAGTACACTCAACAAATTACGTATTCTGATTGGACGAGAGCAGTACAATTTTAATTCTAATTACATGAATACTGTTCTCTTATGCTCCTCAGAAGTAGCCATTACTCTAATTCTTTCCGAAGCTGACATGAAGTCTTCCTAAGTTTTTCGAAGTTGACGCAAGACATCTAAAGATTTCAAATGTTGACCCGAAGACTTCCGAAGATTTGCAAAAATGACCAAAAGACTCAAAGTCTTCCGAAGATTTGCAATGTTGGTCCGAAGACTTACGAAGATTTCTGAAGTATACCAAAAGTAGTCTGAAGACGAGCCGAGGAGTTATAAAGCATATCGGAAATATGCGTCATAAAAAACTGCACTACACTGGTACAATTCGTGATTAATAGGTACTCGTGATGTTTTGAAAGTTGAGTTCTCAGTTCTGGATGTGCAAACGACAAAGTTTTTGCTGGTTTGCGAGAATTGTTTATGTGAATGTTTACTTGTCCATGAGAGTGCTCTGACGGCCTTTTATCAGTGAATTCCACATGTTTTCAATCATTTCCGGCCGCCATGTTGGTGCTCATCTGCATGGACACCAACGTGGCGTTTCCATACTGTGCTCTGTAAATTTGTGAAACATTTTGACGGATAACTCGAGTACTAATACCGAATACCGTACAAATCCGAGACTTGGACAAACATAATATCTGGTATTTTTCTACAACCTATAATATTCTTGAGTTTTTTCACTAAATAGTTTTGGATTTGCTTTTCTGCGGCGTGACAGTGAAAACCAGCAATTTTTAGCAACGATTTTCTTCATGGCTCGTAATTTGGTTTTTGACACGAATGTATCCGCATCAATGGGGTCAAAAGCCAAAGTTCGATATTTCAAAATTCTACCATGACTCCGTGCAACTTTTCCTGGAATGTTAATTCCGTAACACGCCTGAAAGCTATGTAATACTAAATTAATAAAGAAGTTAGACAAAAAGACTTGGTGCGGTGTTAAAGGCTTGATATATCGAATGTGGGCTCCAATTCATACCATTTTTGGTTAGTTCCTCATAGTACTGTTTCAGGTTTATACATAAATCGCTGCATGATGTCGGTGAAATCTGACCTCGAATTACCATATTAGGGATGCATTTAATCGATTACAAGACTGTACTTACCTGGATCAATAAAAAGCGCCACCAAGTGCCGTGGTCCCGCGGGAGCTCCAGGAACAGGATCTGCAGCTCCAGGATGGGGGTTCAGAACCTGCAACCCATCAAGAATCGCAGCATCGCGCACCGCGTTGCCATTCAGCAAGTTAAAGATTTGTCCACCTCCTCTTCCAGGTTGTGCAAAGGTATTAGTGATTTGGATATTTGCATAGTTGTAGCAGTTGTTTCTGCGTCGACTATTAGGAACGTTATTCCACAAGAATGGACCAAACGGAGGTGCAAGGCGTTTACGTCTCGTGTTTGGGCATTGGGCCGATACAGTACCGATTTCAGCAAAAACACTATTATTCAACCCGACTGGTATCAAATCAGGTGGCAAAGTCTCGAGCAAGAGCTCTTGCAGTCGGCTACTTTCGTCATCTGTACCTACAATCAGTAGCTCCCTTACGGCGTCCTCCACCAGGAATCCTTTGTATCCAAGCTTAGCAGGTATGCAGTCCGGGCTAACGCCATTAGTTTGTATTGACGCATAGTCTGACGCATTGAAGACTGACAGATCAACCCGCCACTGTGGATCGGGAACACCAGAAAATACCACCAAGGTTATAAGCACGGATGCTGCAATGAAAAAGTTAAAATAATTGTCTAACTGATGTTAACATCGTAAAAGCTGTTTCATTTCATGAGCTTTTTTTTAACTTGGGACAATTTAAGACGTGCAATAAGTGCAAACATTATTTACCAAAAATCTACTCATAGCATGGTAACCTTTTGTATACTATTTGAAGCATCTCACTGTAGTTCATTTCTCTAATTATATAAGTGACCACGTGATTAAATTCTAAAGCATTCTCGAGAAAGTTAATATCAAACCTCGTCTCGTGAAAATGCTGAAAACGCGTCATTATTTTGTTTTGAACTGACGCGAAACGTCCGTTCTAACTTTAGTATGGATAACTTCAAATTCAGTTTACTCTCGCGTGTTTATAATTCTATAGCATTCTCGAGAAAGTTAATCAAACCTCGAGTTAGTTTTGAACTGACGCGAAACGTCCGATATGGATAACTTCCAATTCAGTTTACCCTCGCGGGGTCAGCTTGAGAGCTAAAGTTTCGATAAGTCTTTTTTAACTGTATTCAAACTGTTACCATGCTACGAGTTCTTTTTGGTAACTTTTTGCCTTTATTGCTTGAATGTTCAGCGGAAACGACCTTAAAAGAAATTTCTTAAATTTGGGAGAAGTTGCAGCCAAATGCAACAGCATTAAAAAATTGTAATCATAGTTCCAAAAGATTTGTTTAAAATGTTTCCTCAGTCACAGGACTTACTTCGGTACGCTCTTAGAAATGTCGTAATTTTGAATAGTCCGCTGGCATATTGTCTATTGTTATTAAATAATTTATTCACTAGAGTTTGTTTCGAACAAAACGTCCACTCGGTACGGCACCCGCAAAAGAAAATATAACCCATATCAGTCCTCTGAGGTTGCGAGGCAGAATGGCTGGATTTAACTGTTTATATCAATTTTTCTTGTTTAAAGGCTCCCGATCGTACAAACAATTATGAGCGGCGGTATTGAGGACTTCCTAAGTTCCCAATATTCAGTACAGAATATATATGCTGCTTGGCTATGTAATTCTTTTGAAATTATACAGTTAGCCAGGGTATGTATTAGGTCACATAATCAGAGAGTAATCATTCGAAACCTCTAACAATTAAAATGGGGTCATTGCCTCACCTGCAGTCGTCGGCGCCATAGTTGTTGGAGGTGCGGTCGATGGGGGTGCTGTTGATGGAGGTGCTGTTGATGGGGGTGCAGTTGATGGGGGAGCAGTCGATGGGGGAGCAGTCGATGGGGGAGCGGACGATGGTGGTGCGGTCGATGGGGGTGCTGTTGATGGTGGTGCAGTTGATGGGGGAGCAGTCGATGGTGGAGCAGTCGATGGGGGAGCAGTCGATGGGGGAGCGGTCGATGGTGGTGCGGTCGATGGGGGTGCTGTTGATGGCGGTGCAGTCGATGGAGGAGCTGTTGATGGAGGTGCTGTTGATGGCGGTGCAGTCGATGGGGGTGCTGTTGATGGCGGAGCAGTCGATGGGGGTGCTGTCGATGGGGGTGCTGTTGATGGCGGTGCAGTCGATGGAGGTGCAGTCGATGGAGGTGCTGTTGATGGCGGTGCAGTCGATGGGGGTGCTGTTGATGGCGGTGCAGTCGATGGAGGTGAAGTCGATGGAGGTGCTGTTGATGGGGGAGCAGTCGATGGTGGTGCAGTCGATGGGGGAGCAGTCGATGGCGGTGCTGTCGATGGTGGTGCAGTCGATGGAGGTGCAGTCGATGGAGGTGCCGTTGATGGCGGTGCAGTCGATGGGGGTGCTGTCGATGGCGGTGCTGTTGATGGCGGTGCAGTCGATGGGGGACCAGTCGATGGGGGAGCAGTCGATGGCGGTGCAGTCGATGGTGGTGCAGTCGATGGGGGAGCAGTCAATGGTGGTGCTGTTGATGGGGGAGCAGTCGATGGCGGTGCAGTCGATGGGGGAGCAGTCGATGGGGGAGCAGTCGATGGCGGTGCAGTCGATGGTGGTGCTGTTGATGGGGGTGCAGTCGATGGGGGTGCTGTTGATGGAGGTGCAGTCGATGGGGGTGCTGTTGATGGAGGTGCAGTCGATGGGGGAGCAGTCGATGGCGGTGCAGTCGATGACGGTGCAGTCGATGGTGGTGCAGTCGATGGGGGTGCTGTTGATGGCGGTGCGGTCGATGGGGGTGCTGTTGATGGCAGTGCAGTCGATGGGGGTGCTGTTGATGGCGGTGCAGTCGATGGGGGTGCTGTTGATGGCGGTGCTGTTGATGGCGGTGCAGTCGATGGGGGAGCAGTGGATGGCGGTACAGTCGATGGCGGTGCAGTCGATGGTGGTGCAGTTGTTGGAGCCATAGTTATTGGGGCTAATTATGAAAATCAAAGCAAGAAAGACATTCAAAACGCAATACGTGTAAGTATAAACTTTTTACTAGTCAACTCAGTGGCAGCCAAAGTGGCTTTGAGCCACTGAACTCGGAAAATCATAAATAATTTACGAGAAATTAAGTTCTGCCCAGAACAAATCATAGTATACCCTATCCGTCAAATTATCTCCATTGTACAACCTTCGTTTACCACCGGATACTCTAGCTTATATTGTGGCGATATGTGGCGCAATCGATGTATCACTGAACAGTGACTGAACTTGTTTTTTAACGGAACAGAACGATAGTTTGTGAGTTCGAATCTTAGCCAGGATATTGTTTTATTTTATTTTGTTTTATATCTATTTTTATTTTGAACTATTTTTATATTTATTTTTTAACTATGTTTATATCAGTTTTCCTATATTTTTTAGGGGAGGGACGTATATATACTAAAGGCTATTCTTAGTTTATAATAAATTTTGTCAGATCTCAGTCAATAGTTGCTTTACTATGTTGGCTTAAGATTACACGTTATATCCGTTCTTCATATAAGAAGCTACAGAAAATTTCCCGGCTTATCTTTCTTACCTTCACAGATTCCACAGGTAAAGTTACATTCCCTCATGAAAGGTAAGACGTCTCGGCTGATAGCACACCAACCAAATGCCTTATAGCCAGGACAACTAGCAGGTTCGTCCAACTCGTCTGCGGTGCACACTGAAGAGTAATTATTAGTACTGTTAGCAGCACAATAAGTAAAAATAACTTTTTAATGTGAAAAATGAGAATTTATATGTATAGGTTGTTTTATTAGAAATGCTAGATACTAACTGGTTCTCCCATTGATGTATATTTAATAACTAGACCACACGAGCCTGAGTTTTCTGTGAACGAATAGTCAACATACTAGACGCAGCCGAGTTGATGGTCGCTCAAAGAAAACGAGGGCGATTAGTCTTATTGTATTCAAAAATTAACCTTTTTAAGAGCAGCACGCGCGCGATAGTGTTGTATCAGCGATTAGTTTATGTTCAATATCAAAGATGTAAGCTGACGTTAAAACTTGAACTGATTTTCCTCAAAGTAACACTGTCAAAATTTAAAATATTTTCAAATTTTTGACAACATCTTTCCTACCTGCCGTAGCTATACCAGGTTTAAACAACTTTCGTGACTAGTAGTACCGTGCGTTAAGCGTTTTAGCAATGCCAGGAAACTATTAGTGGAGTTTCCAATTAATACCAAAACCTTCATTAAAATTTTTAAGTAACACCAAATCTTGGTGTTAATGTTCCTTTAAGTGCTCATAACTCAAAAACGAACTCGATTACCCCAATTTTTATCATTGAGTATTCAACTATTTGCAAAGATAAAAAAATTCCTAGTAGAGGTTTCAGGGCCACCTGAACTCAAAAATAAAAAAAACGGGGGTCAGACCCCTGAAGGAATCTGCTAATTGTAATACCCGCCTTCTCTACCACTTTGATATTGAAGCCCTGGCGCTTTATCACCTTTTTATAGTTTATTTGTAGTTGCGAATTCCGTGATAGACAGCTTTATTACTATAACTTACAACCGCGATTTTACAGTTAAGCTAGGTTGTGCTCAAAAAATATATATCCGTGTAGGTATACAGGGGCGGATCTAGGGGGTGCAGGGATGTGCACCCCCCCCCCCCCCCCCCCCGCCCTTTGAGATGACCAGCGACTTTCTAATACAACTGGTATTCTGCAATAAAAAACTATGTGGTGCACCCCCTCCTAAGAAAAATCCTGGATCCGCCGCTGGTATAAATTAAAAGCACGTTACATGCACCCAAAAAATGCTAAAAAAAATGTTCTCGCCATTAATTCGAAAGCTCACCTGGTGGAGGTGTCGTCGGGGGTGGCGTTGTGGTCGGGGGTAGCGTGGTCGGTGGTACTGAAAGAGGAATTAGAACGTTTATTCGAAAAGCAGGTTGGTTGAATTAAAGGTGATAAATGACATAAGCCCTGATATACACCATCATGGAATAAGATCGGGACTCTTTTCGGTAGCATGTTTTGCGTGGGATTGCCCAAAATAAAAATTACCCCACAAAATTCCCCGACGCTCAAGATGACCAAAACTAGTTCCAGCGTTGTATTTAACACTGTTATGTATTTATACTTACGTTGACAGATTCCACAGGTAAAGTTGCATTCCCTCATGAAAGGAAAGACGTCTCGGCTGATAGCACACCAACCAAATGCCTTATAGCCAGGACAACTAGCAGGTTCGTCCAACTCGTCTGCGGTGCACACTGAAGAGTAATTATTAGTACTGTTAGCAGCACAATAAGTAACAATAACTTTTTAATTTGAAAAAATGAGAATTTATATGTATAGGTTGTTTTATTAGAAATGCTAGATACTAACTGGTTCTCCCATTGATGTATATTTAATAATTAGACCACACGAGCCTGAGTTTTCTGTGAACGAATAGTCAACATACGAGACGCAGCCGAGTTGATGGCCAAATGCCTTATAACCAGCACAACTAGTAGGTTCCACTAACTCTTCTGCGGTGCATACTGAAGAGTAAGTATTAGTAGCACAATAAGTAAAAATAGCTTTTTAATTTGAAAACTAGCGGTTTTAATCTGACGCACAATATATACAAGAGGCATCTGATCACGATCTTAAGAACAGTATAGAAATCAGTAGAGGCAACTGGGCTCAGTGAGCCAACATCATCGCACGAAAACAAATAGTGATTATAAAAACTCACCAGGTAGGGCAGTTGGAACTAAAAGGGGAAAACATTAATAGAGATTAATTAAAAACAATAATAAAGCGAATGGTAATAGGAATAACAAAAGGGGTGAGATCACACAATACAGAACTCCATGGGAGCCTGAGAAAAAAAACTTACGTTGTCGTTTTTCGACCTGATATTTGTCCAACGTGATTTCATCAGGCAGCTCTGCAAATAAACTCCATGCGGCATCATTGCAGGTGACTTGGGATGCGACGAGTATAAAACCAACAAGGAACCTGTACATTGCCATCTGTTTAAAAACATGGAACATGCCGAGAGATTAAAATGCTTGGAATTAAGCGGCAAAACAGTTTTGTAAAACGAACAACGGTTGTTGCGATCGGACATCTGGTGACTCTTTTTCGGTGAATTTTGAGTGCAAATATTATTTAGAGCTTCTGTGTTATTTTGTCTCTATAGCCTCCGTAACACGGGTTGTGGTACCATTCAATTAAATGCAAATGTCTCAGACTACATACATTCCATTTTGTATAGAACATGTTGCATGTCTGAAAGAAAATATACAAATATTAATTTTCGGCAACTATCAATTAAACCCGTTCATACTCGATTCGACATTGTTCAACATTTATTGATCAATCACTATAATGAACCGTATATTCAAGACTTTAACACAGCTTGACAAAATTCGTGCAAAGCAAGCTGTAGAGACCAATATTGCGAGTATATCATGAGTCAGTTATTGATATAAAGGTAACAAGATCAAGATCATTCAGTAAAGAGAAAATCCAACTCATACTAACACATGGTTTGTATTGGGACAGTAGATTGTTTTCGATCGTTTTCTTGCGAGAATTAATCCTCAGGTGTGCTCACCGATTCTTTGTTGTTCTAAAATAAATATACTTATAAATAATCTCCCGGCTCCTTATGCACTTTTGTCTTTACCTGATGCAAATACGTTTAACATTGAATTGGGACAAGCCTACAGTGTCACTGTGCAGTCATGTCAAAGCGAAAGTTTCATAGTACAACATATAGCATACTCATTACCTGTGAAACCCTATTAGTCCTGAGACTTTCCGACATCAGTTCCCTCTGCAAGGTTCGCGCAAAATGCCAATACTTCAAACGTTATACCAGGCTTATAGAGCAGGCTGCTATGATAGCAGATCTAGACACCGACGTGTGGCGTCATTTTGACGGCTTAAGAGAAGAATGAATAAATAAATACTTTATCTCATGTACATCACGAGGTAAAACGTATATATGACTTATAGTGGACCCGTATAGCAGATTGAATATTCAAGAAAACGGTGTGTACGCCCACAACAGCGCGTTTGAAAATACCATATCTCAAAAATATCTAATGTTTGATTCCCTCTACAAATCGTTTTTTATTCCAGACCTCCTAATAGCTTGTCTTTTTAAAATAGCGGACTTAAATTGCACGTCATTCGTATGATACAAGTAAAAGTAAAGGTTTCGTTATAAATTATTGTTATTATTGCTGAGGTAGTTGTCTCCGTCGAGCCACCACCCCAACCCCTCGCCCATAATCGTAACATTTCATTGGCTACGTTTTATCAATATATCATGGATTTAATTGCTGTCCAGTTACAGTAAAATGTAAACCATCCAATTAAAACTAGGAATCATAATATTTGTGTAAAAAAAATGGCCAGACAGATAATCTAGCAGTCTTTACAGCAGGAATCGCTAGCCAGTGTCTTATCGCCAAGGCAACGAACTGGAGTTTCTTTGACCAAAATATTTCAACTTTCCCTCGGCAACAATCACTTTTCATCAACAGATAATATTGAATACGTCAATTTAATTTCTAACTGTTTTTGTTTTTTTCTTTCCCTCTCTAGATCAATATCAAATGAGATTAATGTTATACTTTGATTAGTCTTGCCTCACTAATTCATCTGTTCCTTTAAATTGAAAATATAACTGACTTGAAATATTTGTTTCATATCAGTGTAACCAGAGTGTCTACTGTGCATGCAATGTGTGTACGTGATCCATTCGTTAACGTATAAAAATGTATCGATGAGTAAACAGGATGAGACGTCAATAACAAATTTTAAAAATCTTCTTCGGTTAGAAAGTTAACTTTACAATTACGAGCTTTAATTCCATCGCCAGTCTGCAATCTTTGTCAAATATTGCGGGATAAAAACGTTAACGTGGAAATATATACGGTAAAAAGTGTGACGTAAAACGAAATTTCCCTTTCGTTAACGTTACTGAATAGTGCATCTGTCAATCAGTTGTTTATTAAAACAAGGGTTTGACGTGAGTGCTCAATACTATCTGCGAAATATTGCGAATTTTACCAATTGTGGTTAACATAGAGAGAAAATGAAATATTGCGCCAGTTTACCCGGCAAAATGGAAATTACGAGAACCATCCAATGAGTGTGAGTGATAATGACATGACTCGTTGGTGTGGTCATCTATGACTTTTGTCTACAGTTATCTTGACTTTTCACTCCGCGATTTTCACTAAAAAAATTGATTCAATTTTGTGAATTGACTTGGTGTATTGGACTCCGCATAAAATTGATTTATTTGCCAGTTTTGAATCCTTTTATCATTTTACGAAGATTGCCATTCTCAATCCACAATTTTTGGGGTCGTTGACGGATAAAACCGGTTTATCTGGGTCATTAACAAACAACAACAACGAGACTCATTTTTTAAAACAATTAATTGTCATAGTAATGACATACAATCAGCTATCTGAAGCAACTCATTAGAAGTTGAATGAGGCTCATTTAGATATTGCAATTGAGCCCGAAGGTGCATAAAGAGCTTCGTGACAAACAATCATTTTGTAATTTTTTGTGGATGTCGTGTTTTTCAAACATAAAATACTGGACATACTGATTTCCCATCGAATCTTCTGCTACTAGTCACAAGTTTCGACTCATGTTACCAAATAGATTCTGGCAATTAAGGTGACGTTGTTCACTGATCGTTTTGTCGGCGCCATCATGGCTCCCAAACATATATGTTATTGATATTAGCAGACTCCTCCAGCCCCGATATAGCTTACGAAGTATTTGCATTTAATTTACCATCCTTACGGAGGGATCTGTATTTATAAAAGTTTTATCGGGATTTTTACAGGTACAGTTATGTATTTTATGTTTTTCTGTGACACTCTCGAGTAATACTTATCAGGCATTTTGCGAGATGACTTTCAATTGTACGATATCTGCATAAGAACAGTCACTGGGTGTGACATAACAGAAAGTAGATACCGACACTGCAGAGCTCATGTTTCTTTTCATTCAGTCATGATGTTGAACTGTTGCAGTTGAACAGTTGCACACACAAAAAGCGATAACATTGCGATAGCTTTATGTTTAGTTTTAGCAAGGAGTTTACCTTCGCGTCGTATGTTTTACTTGAAGGCAACGACGAATGACCTTTGCGAGATCTAAAAGATTCGCCGATGATTATATTTAGCATAACCATAATTTCTCACAATCGGAAAGCCTCTGCATCTATGTTGAAAATTAACAGTTCTTTCCTTCCACTCCAATTTTTCATGTAGTTGTAACTTTGCTAAACCATTAACTACAGCTAAACGTACGACAGCAGCAGATTCAGCCAACAAACTCAGTGTCGGCATGTTTAGTTTATCTCAAGAATTTGAATTTACACGATTCAATATTTGTTAAGCAACAAATATGTTGCATGGTGTCGAGCCTATATATTATGAGTTTGGTAGTTCGGTTGACGCAAAGACCTAGTTTTTGTTCACTAATGCAATCTGCTAAGACGAAATGGGACATGCACTGTTTAAAAAAAAACCTTTTTTATAAGAAAGTTGAGGCTGAGGACAAACCCAGCTGAGAAGATTGGAAAATGGGCTCACTACGTTCAGGTATCGGATTGGAATTATAAAAGTAGCCAGCAGTGGTAAGAGCCTGAAATTTTTAAATTAGAGCGCTTCTGTCATAGTATCGAGTATATTTCTATCGCATTATAAAAATTTTCTTTGTTTACGAAATAGCAAACAACTTGAAAGAAAATCGTACTACTTGACAACATGTTATGAACGTTTTAGGCTCAATAAATAAGAACATTCAGTTTTGGTTCAGCCCCAGCTAAAAAAAAAAACGTTCTAATAAGAACAAAAGAGTAAAAAAATTCGAGGGCATTTCTGTTTGATTTAAAGAACCCTGAACTGTTTTACGTGAGATTGCATTTAAGAGCACCCTGACCCGAAATTTGTTGTAGACAAATATCTGATCTTATAGTAACTGGAAGGGAGGTTCTAAGCTTCCGTTCTACAACTGATGAGTCAGTTTACAAAGCGGTTGAAATTAGATATTACCTGCCTTATTACAAAATTCTGCAATTAACGTCTGGCTATTTTTCATGTATTCAGTTTAGGTTGTTTCATTATCAAACAGGATGCGCATGCTCTTTGCTGGTTTGTTCCTTGTGACACTCCAAGTCGCCTGCGATGGCGCGCCGGGCCGCTCTTTTCCAGCGCTTCCTGCCGACACCTACATGGGCAAATATCAACTTAAAAAACGCCAAGGTAAGATATTTAGATAAATTCTGTCGTGCTGGTTCAATGAGCATGCGGCGATTGCTGTGTGAATATACGATTTAGAGGATAGATTAAAGTCTACTCTTAACTTGCGGCTCGACAGAATCTCTTATCACCAGTTTCTGTCACAAGCTGAAAACTGAATTCTCTAGACTGCTTTGGATACATGTATTTGTATTTTGTATACGTCTTTTTCTGTCTTATTCTTGTATCAATGTCAATTTATGGCTAAGAAGTGCGATGTTTAAAGTAAAAATAATAAAACAATTCATTCGATTCCGCTAAAATGTTATTGATAATGCTATTTTGTGAAATTCTTTTTCAGCTGTAACGCCACCACCCCCACCAGGTTAGCTATCTTTTTACTGGCTTTAATTATTTCATGTCATGTCATGTCATGTCATGTCATGTCAGGTCAGGTCATGTCGCGTAATATAGTGTAATTTCATGTCATTTCATGTCATGTCATATAATGTCATGTCATGTCATATCATGTCATTTCATGTCGTGTCACGCATGTCATGCCATGTCATTTCATGTTAAAGGTTAAAATATTAATATTAATTGTATTTAATAACTAGACGGCAAGCTCGAGGTTTCTATTGGCTGATAGTTGTGAGGAGCGAAGCCCCGAGTCAACTATCAAAAGTCGATAGAAACCGAGGTCGGGCCGTCTAGGGGCTGATCTATTAAACACAGAATATCGCTAAAATTGATTTACCTGTATATCCAATCAGATTGCGCGTTCTATCCATACTTGTCCATTGGGTTATGTAATTAAAATCAGACTACGAGTGCAAGCTTTCTATGAGCAAATAGTCAACGAGGCGCAGCCTTATAGAAAAACCTTTACATATAAAAGAGGCCTCTCATTTATTTATCAAGTTATTAAGTAATTTTTACTTATCATGGTACTTATATTTACTCTTCAGTGTGCACCGCAGAAGAGTTGGACGAATCTGCTAGTTGTCCTGGTTATAAGGCATTTGGTTGGTGTAGTATCAGCGACATAATAGTAGCAGCTTTCATGAGGGAAAACTGTAACCTTACCTGTGGACTCTGTCGATGTAAGTTGAATATAAGAGCGGTGTCGAATAGAACGCTGGAACTATTTTGGTCATTTTGAGCGTCGCGGAATATTTTGTAGTTATTTGGATATAACGGGCAGGGGCGTAGCTAGGATCATCCGGGAAGGGGGATGGTCACACTGTGTCACAGCCAGGGTACTTACATGGTCCACTGCTGATGTTCTCTCCTGCAAATGGAGTATGTAGTTATCTAGCAGTGGTAAAGATTTATAGCATGTATATTCTAAGAATTCGCGCGTTTCCTGAATTATAAAGTTTGTATGCTATTTACTTAATACATTTATCTCACAAAAGGGGGGGGGGGGGATCGACACGGGCACCCGGAGGACCCCCTGGCTTATTTTCGTTGGCTTATTTCAAAGAAGGATTTTCGACGCCAACCATGTTTGGAGAATTCGAAATTCTTTTAAGCAATCCACGAAAGCCTTTTAGATTTGGAAATGTGCAGAAGTTGATTTGAGACACTTGAAACGAATTGCTAACGGGGAAAAGGATATCTCGAAATCTAGCTTAACGTAAGGTGTTGTGCCCTTCCCCCCCCCCCCCCTCCCCCCGCCCCCTTCCCTCATCACCACCACTCAATCACACCCATAACCTATATAAAGAGCCTCTCTCTCAATGATTCCAAGCTTACGTAGCATCCAGACTGAAGCTACGTCACGGGAAATTCGCGGATTTTTGGTCTAAACTATTCTGAAATGAGTCGTAGGCAACTTAACCCATGAAAACATTATCTTTAATGATCTAGAGAAAGATATAACCTTAATTTGCAGAGAGAAATGAAGCCACGCCTATAAATGTCGATTTTTTTTAAGACGCGCAGAAACACTTGAAAAGTTTAGCCTTAATTTTTCCAGTTGCAATCCATTTCCATCCTAGCCATCAGCGACCAAAGACGCTTGTTGACTGTTTCAGTGCTCTAATATAGCAATTTTTAATAAAAATGTACCATTATTTTTAGGTTTCCTTCGACACAAATATATATATTTTGGCTGTTCGAAAATCTGTTAAAATCCGCGATAAAGCCCCTTTAACTGATTTTATCACTTTATCACACGCATAAGGGGTTTTTGTCATTTAAGCGTTTTAAAAGCACCTTTAATTCAACCAAATTTGCTTTTCCGAATAAACTTTCTTCTAATTCCTTTTTCAGTACCACCGACCACGCTACCCCCGACGACAACGCCTCCCCCGACGACACCTCCGCCAGGTGAGCTTTTGAATGATATTTTTGTACATTCCTCGTTTTTTTTTGTTGTGTTTGTTACGTGCTATTTACCCACACAGTCCCAAAATCGTATAATAAATAACATTTTACCAGTTTCCAAATTTCGATCAAAGAAGGGGTTTTGTTTTTCTATGTAAGAATAACAGGTTCCAATCATGTATATATATAAACGTACCTACAAAAAAATTGTTTTGCCTCAGGTCTAGGTCAAATTTAATTTTCGCGACGAACAAGATGATCGCGAAAGCTTATGGGCCGAGCTTAGAACAAGATCTAAACATATAAAAAGAGCCTTCGAATCAGTCTCCTTTATCAGATTAAAAAGTTATTTTTTCTTTAATATCATGTTAATCATATTTACTCTTCAGTATGCACGGCAGAAGAGTTGGTCGAACCTGGAAGTTGTGCTGGTTATAAGTTATTTGGTTGGTGTGATATCAGCCGAGATATACTTTCTTTCATGAGGGAATGTAACCTTACCTGCGGAATCTGTCAAGGTAAGTGGAGTATATTAAAAAATAATTTAGAATGTCAATGTAAATACAACGTACGTTGCAACTATTTTGGTAATATATTTTTTGAGCGCCTGGGAATGTTTTGTAGCTTCTTTGGTTTAGCGCGGATAAAATGTGTAATCTTCAAGGCCAACATACTATAGTTAAAGGCATTGGCTGAAATCTGACAAAATTTATTTCAAACTGAGAAATAGTGGAAAAATGTTTAGGTAACTGAAATTCAGCTTTACCATTGAGACCACTCTCTTGGAGTATTGAATTCTCGGCTTCTACCAGGCAGCCAGGGAGGTAATGCCGAGAAGTTTTGAGCGCTGTGCCACAATCCCTCTGTCTTCTCAGCGGTGCCTATTTGGAAAACATTTTTTAAAAATTGTGTGATGTAATTAAAAAAAAAAAGAACAACTGGTGGTTAAAAGCAGTAAGTCAATCGATATTAATTAAGCAGCTATTCTTTCAAGATACAGGTAACCACATGAAAAAAATTCGTTGCCTGTATCCATTTTAACTATTGAGTACTGGCTAACAATATAAATTTATACTTACATGCATTAGTGCTTGTACGTTCCTCGATTATTACTTTCGTTTCATATGTTTAATTTTCTGCTTTGATTTGCATAATTAGCCCCATCAACTATGGCTCCAACGACTGCAGGCCCGACGACAATGGCCCCATCGACTGCACCCCCATCAACTATGGCCCCATCGACTGCACCCCCATCAACTATGGCCCCATCGACTGCACCTCCATCTACTGCGGTCCCATCGACCGCGCCCCCAACGACTATGGCCCCATCGACTGCACCCCCATCAACTATGGCCTCATCGACTGCACCCCCATCAACTATGGCCCCATCGACTGCACCTCCATCTACTGCGGCCCCATCGACCGCGCCCCCAACGACTATGGCCCCATCAACTGCACCCCCGACGACTAAGGCCCCATCGACTGTACCCCCATCAACTATGGCCCCATCGACCGAACCTCCATCTACTGCAGCCCCATCGACCGCGCCCCCAACGACTATGGCCCCATCAACTGCACCGCCGACGACTATGGCCCCATCAACTGCACCCCCAACGACTATGGCCCCATCAACTGCACCCCCGACGACTATGGCCCCATCAACTGCACCCCCGACGACCATGGCCCCATCAACTGCACCCCCAACGACTATGGCCCCATCAACTGCACCCCCAACGACTATGGCCCCATCAACTGCACCCCCGACGACTATGGCCCCATCAACTGCACCCCCGACGACTATGGCCCCATCAACTGCACCCCCGACGACTATGGCCCCATCAACTGCACCCCCGACGACTATGGCCCCATCAACTGCACCCCCAACGACTATGGCCCCATCGACTGCACCCCCGACGACCATGGCCCCGACAACTCCAGAAGGTGAGGTTTTTGCTCCCTTTTTTCATCTTTCCTTTAATGTTATTTTGTCGTCAATAACACATAATAGTGAATTAATATCCGATATTAAAACAGGAATTGAAATAAATTTGGATTAGCACTCTGTTGTGTTTAAAAAATGTACATCACGGCATGCCACTTGGGAAAAAATTTTAACCACAAGCATCATCGTTTTCTTTATAGTCTTTTATCAGCTTTTTGACTAGTTTAAAACAAGTTATTGGTATAGTCTCCTTTTACTAGCTGTGAAATTTTGATGCAAATATATCACATCATCTCTACATAACTAAAGTTAAAACAGGAAATTATCCAGGTGAAACCGATGAGTTTTCGTTATTACGTCACGTAGTAATATCAAATGCCCATATTTATTTTCTCTTCGAAAAAAGATGCCTGTCTGAAAGCCCATAACGACAAGCGTTCTCTTCATGGGTCACCACCGCTGGTCTGGAATGATACGCTGGCTCAGCATGCCCAGGCCTGGGCTAATCACCTGGCAGCGACAGAAACTTTTGTGCATGATCCGAACACAGATGAAGGGGAAAATCTGTACTGGGCTGAGGCCTCAACAGCCCGTAATTGCTCAAGAGCGGTAGAAGCCTGGTAGGTGACAAGATGGTGAAATAAATCTAACAACGGATGAAAAGGAATGTCCCCAGTGAAGTGCGTACAAAAAAGAAAGAAAGAGGCAGAGAAGTGGGGAAGGGGGGTCGGGATGCAAATGAATCAGTTATTTAACACCCCAAAATTTGCACAGTATCATATAATTAATTATAGGAGCATATAATGTCACAATATTTGAGTCATTTTTATGATGTTCAAAATAATTGCTTTCTAAGATACAGAAGTACCGAAGAGGTACTAATCAACTGAAAAAAAAACAAGGATTGTAACGACCGAGGAACGCTACAATAAAAAAAAACTTGAAAACAGTTTCTTCGAGATACTCTTTAAGCCGGCAGAAATTCCCTTGCCCCCAACCCCCCCATCTCCCCCCCCCCCCATCTCCTCCCCCACCAAAAATACGTAGCGTTTTCAAATACTACACATTTGTGTCCAGAAATAAACGCAGTTGCGAAATTTACAAATTTTACAATTTTTCGTCATGCCCGTTGCGGCTTTGCGAAAAATTGCAGAGTTTACAATTTTAACGATTTTTCGTTACCGCTCTTTGCGAATTTTACAATTTGTTTTGCCCTTTGTTATTTTAATCACAACACATCGGCAAAGCGGTGCTCCGGATTTAACAAAATTTGCAAAAATTGCAGATTTTGCAAATTTGACGATTTTGTACTTATTGCTCTTATAGGTACAGCGAGGAGCTTGTATACAATTATGAACGACCACCACGAACACTCCAGGAGTTCCAAGATGCTGGCGTCGGCCATTTCACCCAGGTTTTTATTTCTATGGATTTAAAATCATTTTGCTCGGTAGTTATTTATGGTTTTTTTTCATCAAGCGAACTTTCGTTCTGCAATTTACATGTTTACATACGAGAAATTACACAGACAGCTTGCGTTTCTCTCTTTTGTGATAAAACAATTAAAAAAGAATTAACGATAATCGACAGCGAGTATTGCAAATGTTCGAACCAAAAGAGAGGATACGATTACGACATACCTATTGCCAATTTTAATTTCGCGAGCCTTAAAGATCGCGAAATTACTGACAAAAGGTGATTCCTAACTCCCCTACACTCAAATCTCAGTTACGCTTACATTTCTTCGACAGATTGTTTGGAAGTCGACTACAATGGTAGGAGCTGGCATCGCGACAGTAGGTGGGGGATTGACCCCAATCCAGACGTACGTAGTGGCTCGGTATTCACCTGCAGGAAACATCCTGGGACAGTTTCCAGAAAACGTTGCGCGACCAATAAACCCACCAGCTGCTTAAGTAAAGGAACTAAAGTCACTCTTCGAAGAATGAAATAGCATTTCAGTAGAATCGGGAAACTACGAAATTTTGTTTTAGATAACGTAGGAAAATAAGGATGCTTTTCTTGTAAGCAGAAGTCGAGTAAAGGTTGAAGACCTAAATGTTAGCATTTAAGTAGTTCTTGTAAACCAGAATCAATATAAATAAACTTACCAAGGTGTGACAGAAATTACTGAAAAGTGCTGTCTTATTACTCTGCTCTGTCTTTTGATCTGATGACCTCCCAGTCAATTGGATTGGCTTTCATGCCGCGGGGACACCTCCTTAAATTTGGGGAGGGTGAGGAGTAAATAAACGGACGCGTGCACTTCGTGGGAGAGAGGGGTTGAGAAAGGGGGGGGGGGGGGGGGGTATTATCCCCGAGAAATGTTGATGAAATAGCTGGATATGCATCTAACAATGTCACTGAAAAGTGAATTAAATTATAATGAGCCTTCCGCGTCCTTGGTAGCAGCCTTGTAGTTAGGTTCCCCCTCCTTAAATTTGGTGTCTTTGTTTTCCCTCCCTATTCTTAAAACGATGCGCTGTCATTAACAGAGGAAGGATTAATTATTACCAGAAACTACAAAAGTGCGGAAATATAAACGAATCGCATTCAATCAACAACATCAAAAACAGCCATATTAAATATTGTGCGCGCTTAGGGCAGCGTATATTCTAACTCAAAAGCACCCGGAAACCAGACACATTCTAAAGAAAAGAAAATGTATAAAAGATTGACAACTACATCAGGATGGGTGTCCTGTGGAAAGATTACATGACCGCGAGCTTTCAGCGGCGTCTCCATGGAATGACATTTCTTCGTTTTAGACTACCTCGAAATGTACCAGAAAAACATTCGTCACTGCTGAACATGGCGGAACACGGTGCTTACTCTCCCAGTTCAAGAACACCTTCTGCCTTCCATCAGAGGAGTTCCCATTCACGGTCTGCCTCATGGTCATATACTTCAGGCAATGGTCAAATCACTCTGGCACCTTTAAACCCGATCAGATCAGTTATTCGTGAGTTTGTTCCAAGTTTTGGACATCGAAGTCCTGGGTCGCGATCGTCCGCTAGTTCGCCTCTTTCCCCTCTATCTCCGTCGTCGTACGTGAACTTAGCGGAGGTTCTGAGGGACGGAAATGAAGGAGAAGACACAGGCTCGAATAGGATCCCCAGCTTTACCGCTGTTAACATAAATTCTGGTAATTCGAGCGAAGCAGACGCCGAACATCCAGACGCAAATATGGCGGCTGGGAATTCTAACACCTCTAGTAACGGAAACGGCCGTGCTGCTGGGGATAGAGTAGAGTTTCAGGGCACAATATCATGGCTTGAGAAAAGCTTACCGTTCGTACTTTTACTTCTAAGCAGAATTATGTGGGACCATCGACTAGGTTGGTATAATTTAGCGCTATCATGTAATGTTGATTCTTAATGCGTAATCTTGCGGTGTACATGTATTTTCATTAGCCTCAAATTTAAGCTTAAATTCTTGTCAATTTGAGCTTAAATTTCTGTTTATCATTGAAATATTAGGGAAGGTGTAAAATGGTTTCGTGATTATTTGTAGGTATTCTGGTGTTTATTGGCTTGTGTGGGACATTTCTTCATGCCAACAGCACTGTGAAGAGACAAGTATCTCTCAAGGTACACTGAGTTTGCATAATTACTTCCGTTTTCAGTTATCGTTTTAGCATTCAGGCTTGTCGTAGTTTATAACAGTTACATGTACCTCATTTAGTATCAGTTTATTTGTCGTGATTGATATTGTAGAGTACACTAAAAACTTTTGTTTGGAAATCACACCACAAAGATGAGGTATATGTTTGTGAACACAATCATACAATTTTTTCTCAGTATGGCAGTGGTTCACACAAATGAACATATCATTCATGCCTGTCCACATGACAACAATGACAGGAATCAAACAAGGATGCCTGGCATTAAGCACGAGACAGTATGACGTCACATTTACAAATTTATCTGTTCATGCTGACCACACAGGGATATGTAAATGGAGATAGTTCTTTGTTTACAAATTTATCTAGCATTTACAAAAGTATATGTTTACAATTATTGTTTTTGTTGTTTTCAAGTGGATGAAAAGCATACTAAACATTCATGTACAAAAAACTTACAAGTCATGCACTTACAGATGTAAATGTATGTATGTCGATGTTTATGAAGCTTGAGGCCTCTATGGTGAACATTTTCAGCTACAGTGTACGAAATGGCTCTTCGTCTAAATAATCAAGCTGTTCAATCTACAATGTTGTACTGCATGATATTATCTTGTGTAGACAAAGACATACTGTATTTCAGATAAGCGGTGGGGGGGGGGGGGGGGGGGGGGAGATGATAGACTAGACTAATCAGCAGATGCAAAGCAAATTGTTGAAGTCTCTCAAAACAAGTTTCAAACAGCCACAAAAGCCTCCAAAATGACAGTGGGCTAAAAAGAGAACATGTATGACACAAACTGAATTTATTTTAAGGGCTGCCAAACAGGACAATATTTTTATACATTCCATTTTCATTAATTGAAGGGGTCAAAGCAAGAAACGCACATTGAGTTTTTGGCAAAATTGAAAATTGTCAAAAACAACTCCAAAACTCGCATTGTGCTTTGTTTGCATGTGTTAAACACTGTCCTGCATTTATTTTCGCTAGTTTGAGCTTGTTCTTGGAGAAAAAAAGAAGAGAAAATTACTATTAGCGAATCATTGTTCCAGAACGAATCTAAATGTTTATGCTGGTTTCATTGTTCGGAGTAACAAAAGATTTTTTGTTTCTCTTCCTGTTTTTGTAATTCAGTTGGGAGATCTGGAAATGGTCGGTACAGCAAATATTGTGACGTAAGCTTTTCGCGCGCAAAGCCTCTTCAGATTTTAATCGGACAAGTTGAATGCTCACCTTCGCGCATGAAGTGCACTTCTCTCCACTGATTCTCGCTTATTTGACATATATTTGCGCCCGTCTGGTGGTAGAAGGACATCATAGAGTCTGAATACCCACAAGATCGCTAGCGAGCCTCAAAGAAGCGAGGTTCGTTTGTTCCATGATCGGGACTCTGATTCCAGACGGAAAGAGTTTAAACGCACTTCTCTTCCAAACCAAGTTCACCTTTATTTGTTTGGGCTCATTTGCCATCATTTGGCATGTTGAATGTTTGGAAATGCAAGACTGGCTTTTAGACTCTATAATTTTCTGTTGAATTTTGAGCGTAGGACTGTCCATGTCGAAGAAACTCAGGGATATCCCATAATAATCTTTAATGCATTGATCGTGATTATTGCGTTATTTTTGAGCGTGACTTGACAGTCCGGCGAAAGGCGCGGCGGCAAAGTCTTCATTCATTTCACGTGTGCAAAAAGAACAGAATAGGAGCTTACTGCAAGTCAAGCGGAATGAAAATCAACCGTTTAGACTTTGTGAGTGCACATCATGGAATTCCATTGATTGCTTCATCGCTGTCTGTCGAGAGGAATGAAAGGACAAGACTGATACCGGGCTCACATGAAATTTTTTTGTTTGTTTAAGCTGACTTGTTCTTTTCCATCGGTTTTCCAGCCGGCTTAAATTCGATTCAGTGTATTCATAACATGCCTGTAGGAGAAACAGCCTATTCAGCTTAAAACTAACTTCTTTTGTGTTGTCTGAAAAAACCGTTTTATGAAACCAGACTTTTACTACCATTTTCGAGCTACCGTGAACAGCTAACTTTTTAGCGCGTTTTCTCACGATCGAGCAAAACATTCAAGTTTGTCTAGACAAACTGTCGCGTTTTGCAAGTGAACCAAAGATCAAGATCGCTGTCTCAGCATTTACCAGAAATATAAAGCCGCCATTTGCTGTCGACATTCATTGAAGAAACATAAAACGTCGACGCAAAAGTTTTCGAAACCTGTGTTTCATGACCAGAAACACACAGGCTGAGTTGCCAAAACTTGACATGTTTACGCTCCAAACGCGACGGTTTGTCTAGGCAAACTTGAATGCTTTACGCGTGAAAATTCGCGGAAAAAAGTTCGCCGTTCACGGTATTTCGAAAATGGAAGTATCTTTTTTAGTGAAACGGACTGAATTTGCTTTGCTAACGGCAGTGTTATTCACAAAAAATAATCATTTCGCTTAGCGAAATTTACGGATTGCAAAACGTTCACTCTCTAGACACTAATCCTTGACTTTATTTAGATACCGACTCATGCCATGCAATTCAAAAGAAGAGATTTCTTTATTTTTGCTAGGATAACCCTATGCTAACCCTAACCCCTAGGGTTAATGTTTGTAGAGTTAAAACAGTAATCGGTTCAACTTCGCTGATTTCATTGTTTCGCAGAACAAAAGGTTTCTTTCGTCAAAGTCCAGTTTTTGCATGCGTAATTTTTTGGAAACAAGGCAGACAACAGCGGTAAAAAATACAGGACAGTGTTTAACACACGTAAACAAACTCGCACGCAAAATTTGGAGTTGTTTTGACAATGTTCAATTTAGCCAAAAACTTAATCTGCGCATCTTCACGCCTTCAATTATTTCTTATCACTACACCTTTAGTTTACAGTTACCTATGAATTAAAAAAATTGTTTGTTTTCATTTCCTAGGACAGACGCCTTAATCGCATCTCTTTATGGACTTTCATTTTTCTTTCTGGGAATGTGTTCTTTATTTACTATGTTTTTTACAACCACCACCTAGAGAACTGGTAAGACTCTTTACATGCACTTACCAATTGCCTATCATTTTTTTTAATTTTCGGTAATAGTTGTTATGTGTAGTTCCGGAAAATATCCATTCCCCCCTCCCATGGAAGGGATTTGCCCTATGACCCTCCCCTCCCCACCCCTCGGGAAATTCCAATTTTAGCTTCACACATTGCTTTAAATTTTTGGGTCTTTGAGACAACCCTCCTTCCTGGAATTTCCAATCTCTTCTTTAAGGGGAGTATGGTTATTTTCTGGAACCACACAATGAACATAATAAAATATTATAAATATTCATCAGGCCAAAATTGCCCAAAGGGTGGATAACACTATCCACTGGATAGCATATAGTTTGTTTTGTCAACACTTATCCACTGAATAGCAATTTATCCTGTTGATAGGCTTATCCACCCGTTGAACAATTGAACAATTGGGTCCAGATTCTATTGTGGGAGGGGGGGGGGGGGGGGGGCAATGGCTTGGATAGAGTGGTCCAAGTTGAGTCCTGGCAGGCTTTTAGCTAGGTGGGAGTCCAGGAGTCCTATGGACGGCCACTTTTCAGAGAAAATTATTATGAATAACTGTATACAGGGTTTTTTTTAGCAAATTTGGAAATCTTAAGATACCTTTGCACTCATAACTGCAGAAAAACACCTTGCATCTCCTCAGGCCCTCCTATGGGGACAAAGTCAGGCCTTCTTAAAATTTTGGACTCCCACTTTTTAAATCCTGGCTAAAAGCCTGAGTCCTGGCCAGGCTCATTGTGTTGTATTGTTCCCTATGATGGACTAGTATCTCATCCAGGGGGGAGTAGAAATACTCCTTGTCACTTCATGCTACAGAAACAACAGTTAAGCATTGGCTATATATGAGTCACTAGGCTCAAATGGGGACTTTGTCATTTGTTACCTTATGTTATAATGGTACTTTACTTGTACTGATAAGAAAGTATTATCTCCTTAGCTTGATTTTCAGGAAGCCTTTGTTCAATAGGATGGATGTGTGGACTGTGTTTTGGTGTGTTGGCATAACAGGTGAGCTACAGTACTCAGGTACAGGTATCTTCTATTATTAAATTCTCAACCTCGGATAATGCAATTCTAGCTTTCTGATTGGTTCAATAGATCTCGGTTATCAGCCATTATACCTGCGTTTGACCTTATATGGGAAACGAGTGCGACAAGTGCCGCTCAGTTTAAAAATTTTCCTGCGGGAAGCGAAAGTTCCATCAGAAAAATGGCAAATTTGGCGAGGTTTATAAGCTTTATATACAAGAAATAATCGACAGTGCCTTCCCTAAAACCACACAAATACCACAAAATGCCATAGTTGACTCAACTACGTAAAACTGAAAGGATTGATGCGAAACGTTTAATTAACAATACTTGTAAATGTACAACAAGAGCGACTAAACGAAGAAGAAAAGCAGAAAATAATTTACGGGAAGACCAGAAAACTGACACAATTTCATTCAGTGTTAGACGTAAATGTGGCTCAGCACTTCAGTTAAGTTTGTTACCTTTCAGTCTTGATCTTGTCCTTTTATACTTCAATAAACTTCATCGAATCTGAGTGCAATTTCGTTTCAGCATAATGTAGTAGTCTTGATGACAGCCGTGGAGCCGTAAACAAGTACAATATGTAAACACTTGCTTCGCTCGTCTTGCACAAGGCGTATAATTTCCAGAAAAGCTATTGCTTCGGATCTTCCCGTAAACCTTAATTGTTGTCACAATTTTCCATGATGAAAAGACGATTTACGAGGAGATTTTCCGAGGAAAATCTTCAGAAGAAAACTCTCTCGCTCGCTTTCCTCGCGTAGTTCATTCAACTCAAAAAGTGAACACCGCGCCACAAATTTTCCCACCTCCTCATACTATCACTTCGTTTACATCAAAATGAAATGTCCAGTTGATTTATACTAAAGAAGAATTTAATAAAACAATTATTCCATTCGCCCTTGTTGGATACGAGTGGTTATCAAGGCTGCTGCCTAACGGGCGCCCGGTCGCCTGGGGCGCCTAAGTTACGAGTGCGGGCGACTAAATTTTTGTTCAAGGAGCCCGGATGGGCGCCTAAGCATAGATTTTCCATTCTCATCTAATGACTTCAATTTCCTTGTAACTTTGTTCCACTGGCGTAAGATATATCCCGTTTAAAACCATAAGCGCTTCATTTCAAAACGGAAATACTAAAATTGTCCACAATAGAGATAATTTTAGCGTATAAATACGTGCAACTTCGAAAACCAATTATTTCCGACTGTTTAGGACTGGGACTGACTCCCAAATATGGAATGAAGAATGAATAGTATTATGGGCTGCTTCACGTTTCGTTCGCTACGTTGATGTTTTGGAGGAGTTTGGAGGAGTTTATAGTGAATGTGAAGTAAACATTTTACGGATACAAAAGTGAAATCAATCTCCTGGCCATTCATGCATCAGGTCTGATCATGACAATTTTAATCTGCAAAAGCTTGATACAAAAACCTTTTCAACAAGCCTAAAATAATGTTCAGAATGTTTTGATGTTACACTTACGAATTACTGTAATTAAGCTTATTATTTAACTCAAACTTTTATTTTTTCACTTTAGAGAACGCTTAATTTCATAACAACAGAAAATGTGTGCCTTTTCTGTGACATTCTTATCAGCTACCGCTTTTTGTGGATCAAGTTTGTTTGTTTGTTCATTCGACTGTTTCGTGTTTTATCTCGGTTATTGAACCGTGCAAGGAGAACATTACTCTTGAAAATAATAATGTGCTAGAAACTTTGCTGAAAACAGTTTGAATAACATGAATTGTTTTTAAAACTACTAAAATCTATTGTATAAGCAACTCATTTGATAAGCCTAGAAACTGTTTTTATTTTCACAACTTAGTTTTTGAATTTCTGGTCTATTTTTGACAACTGATTATGAAATGTAGATAAGATCAGAATTTAATTGAAGTGTTTACACAGGTGTTTTGACTTTTTATTACCTTTGCCTTAACCTTCAAATAGACCTGCTAAATTGTAATCTTGGTTCTGTTAAACCTTAATTACTAACAATAATTCAAGTTCTTTAGTGAGCTTGCTGTGCAAAAGTGAAATAATAATTTTGCTGCTTCATGCTTCATTGATTTTGCTTCAAAACTTTGGATGTTCAAAACTCCTATTAAACATTGTTTTATTTGTTCTACACATTTTTAACTTACTTTATCCAACATTCATCACAGCACAATATACTGGTTGGATTTTCAAACTCATTTTAAGCCTACAGAAACTTTCTAATATACACACTCCTGTTCATGTCACCCAATCAGTGTAAAAAGGGTTTTATCGAAGGAGAGGCTCGGTTAAATAAACTTTCAAGTTAAGAAAGCTGGAATTTCTCACACAACTATTTGAGGGAGGTTACCTTCAGAAGCTTTCAGAAAAAAATCTTGTCCGAAGGAGTTTTCTGTTCACGTACAAAGGCTCTACTGACAAAATAAAATGTGTGGGCATGTGGAAGGGGACGGTAGGGGGGGGGGGGAGGCTGCTCCCCAGACCCCTCTCCTAGATTTTTTTTTTTTTCTTTTACCCCACCCCCCTCCCCCGAGGATCGACCATGGCAACTTTTAGGCTGGGCTCCTAAAGTAATGGCTTGGGCTCCTAACTTTTGATGTTAGGAGCCCGAAGGGCTCCTTAGAAATTTCCTTAGGCAGCAGCCTTGGTTATAGCCAACTCGGCGCTTCGCGCCTCGTTGGCTATTTACCACCTCGTATCCAACGCGGGCTCATGGAATAATTGTTAATTATCTCAACTTTGTTGTTCATATTAAGTAATCAGTTTGGCCTTAAATTACCATAAACACTTGCAGATATAAGCTGCACCTGTTTTCTAAAAATCATTTGGAAAATTTTGTGCTGCTTTGGGTGTCCAGTTTTCCATCATATGATCTACAGTAATGTCTACTTACTAAGCTACAAACATTCCACAAGCCAAACATAGGACATGTTCTTGTTGTCATGCAAAATTCTATGGAAAAACTGTGTTCAATGAAGAAATACCTGTCAACAAATACCAGAAAAAATTCACAGTGTGTCAAAGTTAGTGGCATGATGTTTATTCTATTTAAGAGCTAAAATTGTGGGTAAGACTTTGAAGTATTTTTCATTTCAATCTCATTGAGTTTGGGTTCAGTGAAGAAGACTTCTATACAGTTAACTTTAGATTAAAAAAATCTTTTTTCCCAAAAATGTGAGCTGCTAAATTCAGGGTGCAGCTTATCTGCAAGTGTTTGCAACAATGCATTTCTTTCTGTAGATTTTGTGATTCGATTTATCACAATGGCATTGAAGTCCATGGTGGTGGTCCAGCACAGAAAGATAATTCCATTTCGGAGAAGGGTAAGTTTTTTAATCAAAATATATTAGTAACTGATAGGCCATTGGTAATAATTTTGGTATATGTCCAAAATGAAGGTAATATAATCTTGAAAGTGTCTGAAGATCTTTGCCAACTGATTTCGAATGTACTTATAACAGAGGCATAAAGTACGAATGACACTGAATTATAACAAATGCACAACAGGCATTAATATTTGTGTGCCATTTGATATTAAACTTCCATCTGCCAAGTCACTGGACCATTTAAGAAATAGAAAACAACATATACATTTATATGTGCCCTGATGCAAACACAAGTGAAGAGAAAGAACATGAAAAAACATGCAAAATAGAGGGCTGTGAACAGTCAACAGCAAATTCTCAGATCTAATGTAAGAGGAAATGTATGGTGATCACTAAGGAGAGCTAACATTTTGAACTTAGAAACATTGGTACACTTACTGTAATGCTTTCAATATCTGTTGACATGTTTTTTCTGCTTTAAATCCACAGGGAAAGTATTACCTGTTGATTGAAAATTTTTCACAGTTGTACCGCATGCTGGTTCCTGTTCCACTGTGGTTCGCCTTTTTTACAGAGTACAACTATGGTGGCGAGTACTTTGCTGTCATAGCAACAACAATTTACTTATTACTGAAGGTAACCATGAAAAAATATACAGGTATAGATTGCTTCCATCCATGCACCAAAACCCACCTCCAACCCCCTCGTCCCACCCCAGCTGTTCCCTGATTGTCATTGAATTGGAATTTAGACAGTTTAGAAGTGTTGGTTTTTGTGGAGGGAGGAAAACCGGAGAACACAGAGAAAAACCCTTTGAGCAAGTACAAGAACCAACAACATACTCAACCATCCTATGATACTGGATCTGGAAATTGAGCCCTTGTGGAGATTCGAGTGCTCTCACCACTGTACCATCCCTGTTCCCCAAGCGATAGCAGTTACCTTCACGTGGCTTACATTATTTTGTGGTTTTGTTTTCATCATTAACAGGTTCGTATGATTGTCAACAAAGCTCAAGAGGTGTATGCTGCCTGTAAAGTGTTCACTCATGATGTGGTGGGTGGCATTTGATATTATTATTCAATTATTATTCAAATAACAGAGATGTTAACTGTAATTTTTTTCATGGCAGCATTGTTGACCCCCTATTTGTTCTTGTTGCTTTTTTATGTTAAACACAGCAATATGGATCACCCCCCTCTAAAGAAGAAATAGTGGAAGCTGGAAACTCGTGCCCAATCTGCCAGGAAGAGCTCAAGGATCCCACCATGCTCCGCGCGTGCAAGGTACTGGATAATTTACGTCAACTGCTCAACCAAGTTTCAATGTGGCTAAATGTAATTTAGGCAAAGTTAACCTCGAAGCAATGCCCTCCAGCAACCTTTGGATGCAGGAAGCTCGCTTGCAACCTTGGCGGTTCGCTGGGGCACTTTGTGACGCCTATACGCAGTATGCTGCTACCGCTGGCCGCATAAAGCTCGGGGTGGCCCCAGGACCCGTGCAGGGGCGTTTCATGACCTTTACACGCAGTGTGCTGCTCGCTATCATTTGCAAGCTCATTTCGCTAGCACCTTTGCTCGCAAGCTTTGCAATTTTCGCCCGGCCCACCCTCCCTCGGGTGAGTCGATGAGCCTCATGGTAGGTTGGTAAGTATTCCACTGAGTCCTTCAGTGTGACGGTGCCCAGGTGGGTGGTGGCCGCTTCAGGGTTACCATGGATACCTCCTCCCCTGCTGTGCATTGCCCGGCTCCACCAACCTTGAGGCACCAACGCCCAAGCTCATCTATTGTTGATGAGTTTAACTTTGCCTGCAATGTAGATCCCTTCTCTTTCTGTGTTTTGCAGTGTATGTCTGGGCCGGGTCAAAACTAATGCAAATGAGCAAAAATGGTAGCTTGTGCTTATTTACATTGGTTGCAACACCTCGTACACTCGTCTAGTCTTTTGACTTGCGTTTTAGCGTTTCATTTTTTTTTTATTTTTTTTTTTTATTTTCGGCAGGCTGGAGTTGCTAGTTGCCAGTCGTTTAACATTTTGTACGTGGTCATGCAAGAGCAAGTACTGACTACTGATCTCAGTTGTAAGGCAGGGTTGTGATACTCATTCTGTGTGTTTTCCTTGCAGCATATCTTCTGTGAAGATTGCATATCACTTTGGTTTGACCGAGAACGCACGTGTCCCATGTGTCGAGCAAAGGTTGTGGCAGATCCCACATGGAGAGATGGAAGCACGGCGACATACGTCATACTCTTTTGACTGTTGACAAATCGCTTTGAACTGACTGCATAGGAGTCTATAGCGTAGATAGTGCTTGGAAAGCGTTCGATCGAGTTCATAAACTCCTAAAAAGTGTATCTAGCCATAGGAAAATCTGAGTTACCTGGATATTCTGGACGAGAACACGTCAAGGTGGATAACAACCCCTATTGTTTCAGTAGTCCCGGGCAGTAGTGGTTTTGATGGTTACCTGCTTCAGGCCCGGGCGGAAAAGCCTGTTTATATCAAACTTCTATATTTTAATTAGACTAAATAGAGTTTAGTTTGTGGTGACACTTACCGCAATTGTCACATCAAGAAATATGAAATAAAAAACATACAGGGAGGGGAGGGTATACTGTTGCAGTTATAAATTTAAATTTGTTATCTATAATACCGGTTGGCGGTATCGCCTTTGTGGGAATTCGTGAATTCATGACCTAACGGGTGGAAGTCAAAATAAGTGTTTGTCATTTTGAACTGTTCAATTAGTATGAATTATAAGGTTACAGAGCATAACTATTGCTGTAAACAGAGATTTATATCGCAATACATTGTAGCATACGCAAGACAGCCGTGGAGTATTTGCACCACTTCACGGTTATTCTAAATAGATACCAAATATTTGGTAGTAAAATCGTGTATTGAGTAAATTATTGTTTCGTTAATTACATAAAGAAAAACATTCTTGTAAAGAGTGCGAAAATTGCCTTATATACACAACTTCGCCCAGATAATAGATATTCGTTCACACGTATTCCACAATCCCCATTTCCTCGTCTCCAGGCGTCGCTCTCGGTCCATGCTCGGTGCGCGTCATTCTCGTCCCCATAGCCCTTTTCGCTTCTCTTAGCCGGCAGGGCCTTGACACGAGGAACGAAGGCTCTGGAGACAAAGGATTTCCAGTCCTAGATTCTAGGACCTCCGGTCTTCATGTATGACGTCGTGATGTTTCTATGTACTGTATGGGAGAGTCATGGCGTCTTTTATTTCCGCTCAAGATTTCTTTGTGTCAAACGGCCAACCAGTGTCTAACTAATTTTGCTACGGGTTGCCCGTCATAGCTGTGCAATAGTTCCTTTAAAAAGCGAATAGATCTTTCTCAACGTTCACAATATAGATCGATATTTTGGCTCATCATCTCAGTAAGAATCTGTGAAACTCGCCAGAGACGTAAAACAAAGAACGACTAATATAACAAAGAACCTCGACACAATATTGAGCAGGAAAACAATATTTCCAAAAACGAAGAAAAATTTCACAGGTTCTTACACCAAGGTAAACCCGATATTTTCCAAAAATCGCGTAGTTCCCATGGTAGGGTCCTCTCGACGACGAAATCTAAGATGGCGTCCCACTGTGGAATCAAACGCCAAGTTTCTATGAAACGTCAACATTATAAATAAATCACATGAATGGTGAATTCTTCAATTTTAAGCTTTCCAGTAGACAAGTAACTTTTATATTTTTAGGTCATTTTAGCATCGTTTTGATAACATCTGAGTCAGTGTTGGTGGTTTTCTGTCGTCATGAAAAAAATGAGTAGCCCAACATGGAGTTTGGCGAACTTATTATTTTGCGTTGTGACAATATATATAAAGACACTCGATCGTTATCCAATCTCACCTTTCACAAGACCATAAATTACACCTCAGGCTCAGCTGGACACCTTTTTTTTCTTTTCTTTTTCTTTCAGTTTTTTTTTTTTGCGCAAAATAAAAAGCTTAGCCAAAACACAACACCCTGTAGGACTTCTATTAATAACTAATTTACCCTGACCTTGGGATGTTATGAGATGGTAAGCTTAGCATAACGGCGACATACCGTTGTGCGTTGAGTTTAATTGTGGTATTAGTTAATTAAAAACTAAAAATTTCAAGTCCTCACGGTGAAAAGATGCGAAAAAGTCATGAACGGATAGGTTTACATGCGAGCATAGTGCGGTGAAAATAAATAAACCATACCATATTACTGGAACAGGTTTTAAGTGAAAAATATTTTCAAGACTTCTTGAAAAAGAAAAAGGCACTTCACAAGTCCGTTCGAGGCGGCCGTAAAGGATAAATGGCTTCCGCTTGTTCCATTGCTTCAAAACATTTTATTTATGGTCAATTATTAAAGCTCACACTTGACTGGAAATACTAGAAAATTCTCCGTTACGTTTTTGCTGAAATTTGCGTTTATACGATCAGGATAACATATTAAATGAGCTTTTTAATGTGGTTCCCTTTGAGAGCAGAGCAGATGTCACTTCTAGACGTCAATCAGCAATGATGCACAAATCAATATTACGACCCCTCGATCTTTTCCCAGTCACTCAATTTTATTTGTCTTACGTTGCAAGATTTGTTTGATAAGTTTATTCTTGCACTGTTAGACGATAAACTTTCATCTGAAAGTGTTTTACAGAGTAGATTATTCAAAAACAAGAAAGTGTTTCCACGAGTACAAAAAGAGCTTCCGCTATTATGTTTATTAAAATTGTCTCTTTGTAGCGAGGCAACCCACACAACAACGAATTATGATAATGTATTCCTCTAAATTTGCATAATATCGCAAAACTGACCTTTCGTTTTTAGTGTTTCGCAGAAAAAGTAAATATTTATCGAAGGTCTGTTTAAAAATGCGATTTTCATACGACTTTCAACGGCTGAATTTTACACTCGAACACATTTCGCGTTTCTTATGAAACATCACTGAATCCGGCTGGTAAATAATTTGGTCGGCAAAAGGAATAAAAGTTAAACAAGCCAGTGCGAATGAAGTATGGTTTCGCCACGGGAATTAAACATATTGCTTTAGTATTTAAGTCAATTTCTATTATCCTTCGGATTGATGTCGATTTTTTATGAATAATCCTTTCAAAGGAAAGGAACACACGAACGATTCAAAACTGCTAAGCAGGTGTATTTGGCACAAAAAAAGCTCTTAATTTAGTTCCGTGTTATCTCTGGTTGACGCAAGTGCTTTCAATTCGCAGCACATTAAAAAAGCCTAAAAAGACTGCTGGTTGTTTTAGATTTAGTTTTGCGTCGTGCGATTACACACAGCTTATGAATCCATCTGAGAACACTGTCTTCCTTGTCTACAGCTTCTACTGCAAAACTAGCTTAAAATACCGCTCCGTTCTGAAAACAGATGCTTGAATTTTGCGGAGCCGTCACATAAAGATTGTCATCTTTTTTTCTGTTAAGCTCTGTGCAGTGAACGAGAGGGAGTTCCGCGGTTTTCTTCTCGACTCGCAGGAGGATAAAACTGAAGTTTAATATTCATGAGATGTTCTGTAAGGAACGATTAGATACCAAGATAATCACATTATGGTGCACTTTTTGTCCTTCTTTGATGCACCACTCGGCGATTTGGAAGCTTTTGTATTTGTGGTTTTCTTGCCGTGTTTCTGTTTTTCAGCTGTTGCGGAAACAGCTTCCTCTAAGAGTCGTTTGGCTGGCTTCTCTTTAGTCGCTGTTGTATCTCCTTTTCCAACGTTATTCGATCTCTTATTTTCCGTCCGTTTCTCTTTGTAAGCTTGTCTTGTCGTTGCAGCCAGTTGTCTCTTGTAGTCTTCAATTTCTTTGGAGTCTCGGCGCTTTTTCTGATCGTCGTTTGGTAAATCGAGGAATGGAGCTTTCCTTAAAACATTCGGAGAGGGCCTTGGACTGCTACGTGGAGACGAACGCGGACTTAGGACCAGCCTATTGCACGATGCAGCTACAGTCGATGTTATAGGATTCATTTCAAACAGCGTAATCCAAAATTTTGACCTTTTCACCAAAATCGCTTCCTTCTCGTTTGACAAAATCCTTAATCTGACTCTTGTCTTGTTCTCCAAGGCCGGTTGCTCTCTTTTAAGCGTATTTACATCTGCGGCGATGTGGCGACTTCCTTAAAATTTATGGCAGAAAACTATAATGCAGTTAGATTAAAATCGCCCACCCCGTAGGATGTCAGTACTATGCAAGCTGTTTCGCTAGAAAATCTCGAAACTCGTTTGAGTCGCAGTGTAGACCAAGTTGATCAACGTTTCTCCTCCTAAAAGCCTGTGATTACCACACACTCGATCCAGCGACTGTCAAAACAAAATAAGGCTTTCCAGCCCGCGCAATAAATTTCCATTTATGGGCGTCACAGGGCAGCCTGAAGGATATTCTGACGTATAAATCGCCGTCAACTGCAAAGTACAGTCGTAGCGTATGAAACAAAACTCCGCCTTGCCACGCTTAACGTTGCTTCAGCCGAATCGATCGCAAATTAGCATTTCTGATTCCGATCATGTGTTTTTGACTCGTTTGCATTTATTCTGCCCAAGCTATCGCAGGCTTCCTGCCTCGGCATAAAAAAGGCATTGAGTGTTATAAGAGATAAGGCACGGAGAAACGAGCGAATCGCGTTCGAGTTGAATTATAAGTGCAGTTTATAATCAAATGAGATCGATCTCGTACATGAAGTTAAAATTCAAAGGTGCATAGCGTCCAAGAACTAAACACCTCGGAAACTAATGTTAAGCTGTCAGATTTGGCTTCACATTCAAGTATCATTACAGAGTGTCAATTGTAGTAGAAATAGTTTCATTGTGACAAAGCAACGAAAAAAAAAAGTTAACCGCAGAATTAATTTTCGTCGGCTATTTTTGCCCAACCAGCCTTTGTCGATTCCACAATTTCGCCGCAAAGAAACAATGAAAGAATAGTCTCTTTTATAAGCAGTTACTCGGTGTTAAAGTCAATCGCTCAACTTTACAACACTTTACAACAACAAGGAATTTAATACAGGCAATAAATATAAACCAAATGAGGCTTTTGTCTCTCAACAAAGGAAGGTCTTCGACGTAAAGTCTCTCAAATTTAAGTGTAAAATCAACATTGCCTGTCAAGTGCAAGATTGGATCGCAACCGCGCAAAAAATTACACAGGAAATGAAAAATTCAAGAGCTACCTCAATTATAAACCGTCGGTGCTGTTTTCAAGCTGTTTTAGAGCAAAGTATTGCAAAAATGATATTTTGAAGAGACGAACGCGGACTCTTTAATGTTCCAAATAATGAACATTCTAACATCAAAACGGATTTATTGAAACAACAATCGCGATGCCACATTTTCGTGTCATTAACTGTAATTTATTCACAAATTCACGTATCCAATTTTTTCTATTCTTTTACGACTAAGTATATTTAAGAGGGTGCTTAAATCGCCAAATGAACATTTACGTAGAGCCATACAGGACCAACAGATGGATCAAAGCACCTATTTTTTTAAGTTTTTGAATCGATTTTTATTCCGTGCAAAATCTATTGCCACAAATGTAAAATCAATAAACTTGAAATTTATCTTGGCGCGAGAAACAGCTGTAAATTTTCGCCACATTAACAATGATTAAAAGCATAACGAATCAAACTTTCAACCTTTTAACTACAAGATTCAAATCAACATGCTTTCAGAAACAAATCGTTTTTGTGCATTTTTCGCGAAACTTGGCAAAGAACGAAACATTTTTTGTGGACCACACCTTTTATATAATATATTTTTCATCTTAAGTATTGATTTCACACTTTCCTTCTCCTAACCTTTCAATGTTGTCAAGCGGGTTCGTAATACGAATAAGTACGAATGCAAATGAAGTTTCTAATGTAGACAACGTTTGTATTGTTTTATTTGTTTTTACGGATTCTATTTTTTTTCAGTGCTGGCTTTCGCAGCTTTTCACAACGCGCTTGCCTTCGAAACCCTTCGATTTTTAACACATGAGCACAAATTGCCTCGGCAATCAGTTTAATATTTCGGGGGAACATTTTCACCGTGAAATATCAGATTCAAAACACTCTTGTCTAAGACTGAGTATTTAACAAAACTGATCTAACTACAATTTCCACAGAACCATAAAAATAATTAACAATTATTCTACGAAATCGAGCAGAATATCGTCTGATACTTGACCGACTAGGAAGTCGAGTGGACTGAAATCAGACGATATTCAGCAACATTGGGCAGGATAATTCAAAATATCAATGAAACGCGTATTACAGATAGAGACATCGGACAAACCTTAGCAAGCTACGTGAATCGCAGGATATCTGTTACAGACAAGGCCTTCCTGGTCACATATGAGTATCGTTACGATTTTCGAAAAATAACGTCAAATAATTTCGTAAGTGTGGGCTATTTTTAAAATATATCGTAAGGTGATGTTGCGTTTAACAACATCTGGTTGAAAATGCGGAAGATAAAGTAAACCACGCAAAACAAGCTTGTCACGAATCCGCTTGCACTAATAAACTTTATCGCCAAGGTTTTCTATAAAAATGTCGGTGATTGGAACATCCAGCTGGTTGTCGATTTTCTTTCCTCGCACAACGGAAGATGTTAAAATGATTCTCTGCCGTTGCCGGAGAATAATTATTATTTCCTGATTCCCATTAAAAGTTCCCGTGAGTTTACTTGTCGATGACATAATGCCAACGGAATTTTACCACAGGAAGATTCAGCCGATATTTGTTTAGCTAGGGAACTCACAAAATGCATGTATTGGTAATGCAACCCGTTTTACCAGACTTACAGACTTACCAGCCTCGTCCCCAGTCGTCCCCGGCGAGTCGGGATGTGACGTCACCCGTCAAGCTTGCCGGGAGAATTCGCCCTCAGTTCCAAGCCTCCTTCGCTCACTCACATAGCGCGAAGTGGCTTGGGGACGAGGCTGGGTTTTTACTAGGTTTAGTTGAACACCTTCCCAACCACTTTCTTTTGACGACTGTTACGTAAATCATTTTCACCCAAGTTAGCTGAACTGAACGAACGTGTGTGAGAAAAACATTTTTTCCAGTGGAAAATCACCC
Source organism: Meandrina meandrites (assembly GCA_963693305.1). Lineage (NCBI taxonomy): Eukaryota > Metazoa > Cnidaria > Anthozoa > Scleractinia > Meandrinidae > Meandrina > Meandrina meandrites. The sequence continues at coordinate 2,698,610 of OY855913.1, read as the reverse complement.
TTCTGACTGGTTGGCAGACGTGTTTATAGTCGTTATAGTTTACTACATACATGCACATACCGAACCTTTAGGCAGATCATAGATCAACTATGGGCAGATCGGATATTTACAGGACGTAGAAAACAAAATGTCGATCAGTGTATCTGTGGTCACAGAAACACAATTCCGTCGACACTTTGGCCGAGCACATTACAAACGAAAAAGGCAGCATTAACTATTTTCTACTTGTAATCGTACTTTCTTTAGTAGCTAATGGTTTGCTGGTTGGTTCATTTAACGCTTTTACTACTAAAGTGAAGACACGCGGTGAACTTTGGGTGCATTATCTGTAACCAATGCGACAAAATGTTACGCGCGCACGCGACAAAAGGGTATTCAACATTTATCGAGTGTTGGAGATGGAGAGTAAGGGAAGTATTACAACACAAAGCTAAATTCAATACTTCTGACCTGGAATGCAGTTACACTGAACGCTTTGGTTTTACAATATTGATAACTTTACATGAAGGTCGCTTTCTACTGAATAGAATCAGTTGCGAGTTATTTATATTTCTATTCAGTTTTTACTCCTGTATACAATTACATTGCTCTAGTTACATATGTTATATTTCGGCTCTCTGGAGACATATCTTCTGTTGAATTCTGTTTCAAACATTGACAGCAAGTAAATAACGGTAGGAGCCCAAAACGAGTAACAGCATTTAGCAAGTTCATGAAGAATAGAGTCGCACTTGGTACAAAATCCGTTACGTCTTCGTCATTTTCTTTTCTGTTGTCGTTTTACGGCCGTTGTATTGCTACAGGTCACGTGCGTTCATCTTTTGATTGCCACGCGCGTGGTTACTCAGCTGTCCTGTGACGTCACCTTACTACACATCCGGGCTAACAAACCAGACAACTGAAGCAAGCTGTTTACACCTTCCACTATCCTCATGTGTGTATAGCCGATTTCCTGGGAGACGAAAGAAAATGTATTATTTTTACTACTAAAATAATTAAGTTGTTCGACCTTGCAACGAGTAGGGCAAGAAGGAAAAGATATTTGGCAAAGCCAACACTATCTGATAGTTTTTGACTATGGTAATTTTTTAAAGAAACCTCCAAGCCCCAAGAATTATTATAGACTATGTAGGCCCGCAGATAATGATTGCAAAGCAAGACGTTACATTGCCAAGACCAAATGATTGAGTGGCATTTTTTAGAGCGTTCGTTCTTTGACTAAACAGGCACGTTTCTGTTTGCTTGCTACCGATACTTGTTACTAGGCACCTTTAAGCACAGTTGCGCTGGCAATTAGAACGTCACTAAACGAGCGTTTAACGGTCAGATTACCACATGCATGCATAGCACTGCACGTCCTTTAAACGTCTTGGTGAAGTCCTAAGACATTCTCTAACAACAACGTCAAATAACCAAATTCTACATCGTTTGGAAAACGTCAACCAAGCTTATATTCTTACTCTGTAGGTATTTCTCAGTATAGTACCTTTATGAACTCCAATTTAAGATACTCGGCCATTTGATAGTTCTTGCACACCCGGAAGATGTTGGTTATAATGTCCTCTGAGGCATACCCCATGTACCACAAATGCGAAAGGACCTTATACGCCTCGTCTATGTCCCCAGTTGAACAGGATTTGATCATCTCTCGAATGAGCAGAGGATGTGGCTCGTCACAAACCTGAAACGCACGGTGGTATAAATCGCAAAGGCAACCATCAATATTGTATATAGACTGAGCTGTTATCGTTGGGCCAAAACTAAACAACAGCTAGCCAATCAGAACAAACACAATAATCCTTTGAGAACCCGACGCAAAAACAAGCAACTGATGTCGAGCACAGAAAGCGCTGCCAAATTCAAGTTAAGACTGGCATCGGGTTTGTTCTTATTTCGTGGAAGGAAAGCACGTTTGCCTTCGTTGGTTAGCGCTCAGGAAACGCGACACGGTCAAACCAAGCAAACCGAGCGGACAAAAAGCGCGGGAAAAGTCGCGGGTTCTAAGCGGGGGAAAAATTATAGAGGGTGCAAATCGCGGGAAAACAGCGAGTGGTAAGCGCGGGAAAACTCTTAGGAGCCAAATTGATTGGTTTAGAAGCTATCTTCGCTCTGATCAGTTCGAGCATGCTGGACAAGTTTGACGGGTTTAATAACGAGTTATAGAGCTCCAAAAATGCGAAATACTTATTTGAACAAAACGTCAATGAGCCGAGTGTTTTGCTCTTGACTTTGTAATGTTATTCAACCAACAAAAACTTCATACATGTAGCTAATAAAAGTTTCTGTTTCAGCACCCGAAAAAATGCATTAGTGCATTTCAAAATGACTGCCTTTTAACTCTCCGGTGATTGCTACATGGCAAGCCATTAACCTACTGACATAAGTATCATTATTTTAACCTATCAATGGAAAAGCATTCATCATAAAAAAATACCTTAAATACGTTTTCACTGTTGACAAATCCAAATCCATAAAATGTTGATTGAAGGTTGTTAATGGCCTGAAAAAAATTACAGTTAAAAAACTTCAATATCATTGTGGTATTCCAAAGAGTGGAAATTCAATGTGGTGCACAAAGCCCTGTTCAGTTGAAGGCTACTATTTCTTGACTCGTAATTTTCCACAGAGCTTGGTCTTTTTTTCAGATTTCCACTGACAGGGTTTTTAATATCTTCTAAAGAAGGTGTTCGAAAGCATCCTAGCCACAAAGGCTCTGTGAACCATCTTCCGTAAGCACCTGCCATCATAAAAAGCGAGGAGGTGGGCACTGATTCAAATAAAGCTGTGATTTAACGTCCCAATAAAACTCTTTAACATGTGTCAATCATCTTAATAGTTTTATAGAATGTCTATGCAGTTCTGTTCTTTGGCTTCCTACCTGTCTCATATCACCTTGGGCAGTAAAGACAATTGCCTCCAATCCATCATCAGTTTTGGTAACCTGATAACAGAAAATTGAATCAACTCTTAGAAACTCATGACAAATAATACCCTAAAGGTTACTTAGCAGAACGTTGTGCTCAGGCTGGGCATTTCTATAAGTCAATTTAAATTCTTTGAGCTAGAAAAATGAAAACTGCTACTCTTGGCATGTATTAGCACCATGAAGCTGTTGTATATGTGATTGATCAGAAAATGTTGCAAGAATTCAACCACACATGAAAATTTATGTTTAGCAAACACACAACAACAAAAAAACAACAATTATACAAAATCTGACCTGTTCCTTTTCACAGACTTCTAACAATCTGTGTAAGACCTGTGCATCAGTCAATCTTGAGTATCGCAAAACAGCACATCTTGACTGGATAGCCTCTGAAATAATGAATTTATTAATGTTATACTAAATGCAATTCTGTTACAGCACATTAAACAAATATTATATTCTATTCTGAAAGGGCCACCATCAACCATATTGCTTTGTGCAATTTCTGTAATACAGAAATTACGGATCTTTTGTGGAACGGATAACTTTCATCAAACTGCATGTTGTGTTTTTAACGTCCAATATCTCCAGAATTTAAACATTATTTCTTTAGCTGATTTAAATGTCTCATTTTTGACCTGGTTTGGCTCATATTTTCGTGCAACATCAAGAACAACAACAACAGAGGCTCGCAAAGGACACTAGTTGACGGTATCCCTTTAACTCTAGTTTCTTTTGCTTAGGATAGGATGCTACTCCACTGCAGGGTAAAACCAAGTAGTTTAATTTGCGACTTGCCCAAGAACGTAACGCAGTGATCTTGGCCAAGGCTCAAATCTGGACTGCTTGATGTGGAGTCCAGCAAATTACCAATGACCATTAGGCCACTAAACCTCACACATAACAAACAATACCCACCAATAATTTTGTCAGAAGTATTGCATGCCAGAGCAAACCGTGTAGTTTTGGAGTAGATTTCCATTGTTCTTCTAAGAGCCTGTTGTGCCCCATCTGTCATGCTATGCAGCAAAGAAAATGCAGTTAGCAAGCAGGCCATTAGTCACGCAGAGTTATAGCTGTGTAGCTCTCTGCATGCCTATTATGCTAGAGTTAATTGTCTGTGTAAATCAGTGACTGCAAAGTATGTCATCACACCTGCACATGCTGCAAACTTCAATATACATGTACATATCATGTTCAACTCTTTCAATTAAATACATACACCTTAGTTATTCGATGGTTCAACATATGAAACACGCAGATATTTTGCGAGTTGCGCAGTATTTTTCCAAGCCCCAAAGTGGTGAGGAAATATAGTAGCAATGAGCAAAATGTCTGCTCGTATTATATGTCAGACCATCAAATAAGGGATTTATTATACCAACACTAAAAAATTAAGTTTGGTTCAGCCATTTTGTCGCACCACTTTCAGTCCATATATTTGCCCTGTTCTACAGTGTAATCAAGTGGCATACTTTGCACGTTCTTTTGCCCTAATATGTTAAAATGGCGCAATAGTGAAATAATAGAATTTGTCATAAATTATTTCAATATTTATTGTTTAAGTTAGGGAAGCAGCACCATCCTCAACACACCTGTCAGCTTCATCCAAAATTATAATTTTGTGTCTGCCTTTTGGTAACGTTACTTTCTGCTGAGCAAACATCTTTATTTTGTTACGCACCACATCGATTCCTCTGCAACAATAATAAAATTGTATTACTCTGAGATTGCCAAGTCATAAAAAATTGCAACACTGCCAGTGGTTTATGTGTACGAGAGAAACGGGGGATGGGGCAGGGTACAGGTCAAGGGGGGGGGGGGGGGGGGGGGATGCGAAGCATACTTTCATGGCTTCCTGTTTAATACTGTTACATGATTAAATTATGTTCTCTCAATCTTGTCCAACTAAGTCTATTAAAATAATAATTACAATTATAATTATAATAATGATAATTAGTTTTTGGTCTATAATCCTCCTATTTAATCCATTTTAGCTTATTTGGCTATTATCTAGTGCCCACTGTGTGTTCTTTGTTGTATGCATGTGTAATGACCTAAACCTGTATTAACATATTTGAAGATCTGACTGCCTGCCCTTTTTAACTCTCTAGTTGTTTCAGGTATCCAGACCCCTCTCTCTATCTCTTTTAATATGCAATTTTGTACAAAAAATCTTTCTATGCGATCAAAGGGGAAATAAAAGCTTGTTATTGGTAATTTTTACATACCTGTCATTAGATGCATTCAATTCCAGCACAGCATCTTTGAATGATGTGCCCAGAAGAGCTCTGGCCAGACACAAGATACTTGTAGTTTTCCCTGTACCAGGAGGACCCTGGAAAAAATATGACTTTTTGTACATTTACCAAAAACATTTTATACATTTAAGAATGTACAGCAACCCTTGTAATAAATCCCAGTAAGATGCCATATGAGTTGCTTTGTTGGTGTTAAAAAGTACAGTCTATCAATCTTTGCAGCCTGCCTGGTTAAGGGGGAGAAAGTAATGTTTTGCCAGCTCTGAATTACAGTTGCAAGCTGATATTTTTATCTACAATACAAAAGTAAAGCATGAATTGACAACCAAGGCTTTACTTACAGCAATAATGATATTTGGAACATTTCCCTGCTCTGCAAAAACCTATTTTAATAAAAGATAAAATATATTTATTTAAAAGCTATAAATTCAATACAATAAGTGGACAAGTCTTCAGGCTTTATTGTCGCATTGTAGCCCCTGTGTAGCAAAGCAAGGGCTTCATGTGTTAGAAGTAGTTAACCAATTTTGTGATCACCATGTTAATGGGGTTGAAAAAAAAAATCAGCCTGTTTTTTGAACAAGCAGCTCTCTCTCTTGCCCAGAATAATATTGCATGCTTTCTCAGTTTAGTTTTTTAATGATCATCATTGGACCCTTGCCCAGCATCTTAGACAACTGGACATTTCTATTTCCCGTGCAGTTAATGTTTCCATGCATTTAATTTTTTGGATTGAAACATTCCCTTCAATTACCACAAAAGTAGCTAAAAGGGTCATATTGCCTCTGAGAATCAAAACAAATCAAGGACAACATCCCCCCTTGAAGGAAACAGTTCTGCTCTTTTTAATTCCCACTCCTTGGGAAAATATCAATTTGAGAGTTTAAGAGTGGAGTGTGTAAGTAAAGACAGTACCTCTAAACGACTGACAGTTTCCTCATTTCCAACTATTTCATGAAGTTTGGTTGGTCTGTATTTCTCTACCCTGAAAACAAATAAAAGCACAGCTTATCAACTGAGTAGGAAGGCCAGGTAGGAAATATTTGGCCTGATGTCATGGTATATGGACTGAGTGCAACAAAGCCCTTAAAAAATGACAGAGACAAGAATTTTCCTGTCAGACTTGTAACCTAACTCAGTCAATAAGCACTTTGTCATGCCACTTTCAATGAACTTGTTTTTGTTGGAAAGTTGTGAAAAAGTCTTGGCAAGTACTGGGCTGGACAGCTTTTCTGGAACAGTTCAGATTAGTCCAATATGGTTGTGTCAGTTGGGCCGTAAGCAGAGCAGGGGTGACACAGTGGTGAGAGTGCAACAACAACAACAACAACAACAACAATCTTTTATTTCGTGCCCAGAAAAGTTTACAATTGATAAATACATACAAAGAGAAAAAAATTAACAATAAAAAATGAGCACAGCCACTTAGAAATAGCTAAGGCTAATTGAGCTAAGTGGCTGGGCCAAGCGGAAAAAAATATTGCTCGAGTCCGATCCCACCAATGTGGCTCGGGTTTGATTACCAGACCCGGCTTCATATGTGAGTTCAGTCTGTTGTTGGTTCTCAACCCAGCTCTAAGGGTTTTTCTCCAGGTTCTCCAGTTTTCCTCCCTCAGCAAAGACCAGCACTTTGAAATTCCAATTTGATCGGGAATATAGAGGGTGGCAGTTGAAGGGGGGGGGGGGGGGGGGGGGGGAGGGGTGATCCTGTTTCATGCACAACTTTTAACCAAATTCACGTATCACATATACTTGAGACAAAAAATTCACGAATCTCACTTCTAATCTCGCTGTTTTCACACGCTAGTCTTCCTTTCTTGGTTTTCACACGTCACAGTGTTCTTTTCTCGCTATTTTTACACGTCACTGTCTAATTTTTTCCCTTAACATGCGTCATGCATAAACTCTTTGCTACCCTCGATACATGGTCCCACAAGTTTCTAGCTTTAAATACTGCTGTGTCTAAATAAACGTAATTTATTTAATTTATTTACATTGGAAGGGTTACACTAGATGCAGGTTGCACAAGACCATTCACACTGCCTTTGTAAGTTTTTCACGAGGTAAACTTAAAATTACGGGAATAAAATTTTAAAAAACGTCACTTACACTAGAACCACTAGAACTAAAACACTTTCTTAATCAATTTAGGCAAAATAAGCTTTTAAACAATAATATCTTACGAGTAGAGATGCTGAGAAAGTTCATTTAGCGAACGAAGGTGCAGCTCCCACGAAGCTTATTACTTACCATGGAAGTTCAAAGCCTTTAGAGTGTTTTGTAGAGCTAGTACTTGGACCAGACGATCCTTTAGTTGGGACGTTTTCCTTTTGTGGTAAATCTACTTCCATTGCCTCGTCTTTGGAAGTTTTTGAGCTTGTTGCGGCCGTCGAACTCGCAGCCTCCACTTCCATCTCGTCCGCCATCTTGTTTATGTCACGTGTAAATAATTTGGCGCCAAAACTTAAACTCGGCCCAATTTTCCGCGGATTTGTCTGCTGCCATGGAGACCCTTGAGGAGACCCCAGGGTTTGGCGCTCAACAGTGTTGGTACTTCTTCCCTTTGGTTTGCTCGAAGCGTTGTCTGCTTTTTTTGTAGACATGAGCTTTGGGGTTCGTGGGTAGTGCGGTGCTTCTCATAGGGCGGAAAAGGGTGCATTTCGAAAAGTTAAGCTTGCGCACAGACGTCTCCTGCGTCTTAGTCTAAGGTGGTGGCAAACGAGGACACATTGTGGCGGACACATTGTTGCTCATGATGTTTCCTTGGGCGAGCAAACGGGGAAACATTTGTTGCGGACACAGAATGTTTCTGAAAGAAATCAGAAACATTTTTGTGTCTCGGACACAAATTTTGTGTCCGCAACAAATGTTGCCCGCGGGCAAACAGGGAAACATTTGTGTCCGCCACAATGTGTCCGCAACATTGTGTCCTCGTTTGCCACCACCTTATCTGCTGAGAACATTTCAGGTTGTGTTCTTTATAAGCTGTTTATAAGACATACTCAGATATGTTCTCTTGGAAATTTCACTTTGGCTGATAGAAACAAGAAGTGATAAATTATAGGTTTTTGACTGTTTGTGAGTGTCCACCAAAACGATAAAACAAGTCGCTCTCGTTTTCTATGAGCGATAGAGATAGTCAACTCTGCTGCGCGTCGTTGACTACATGTATATTCGCTCATCCAAAATTTGGGTTTGTAGTAAAACAAGGAATTAGCTGGAATTGGTACCCCGAAACTTGTAAAACTAAAAGCTTTCCCTTTTAGCAAGGATCTCAGTTAACATAACGAGACGGAAGCATTAAAAGAAGCCGTCAACTCGTTCCTCGAAGTTTACATTACACTAATTTAGTGTACCAATTCATAATTTCATGCATGACGTTCAGTGATGAGCTCGTCTCTAGTTGATTGTAAAAGAGTCAATATTTAGGCTTATTGAAGCAAAACAAACAGGGCAAAATAGGATGCAGTTAAAATATCATCTATCTTTGTCCTCGGCCGTTGTCGCACTGCAACAGAGATCAAAACTCAAGCAACTGATTTGAAAAACCAGTTTACAGTTCTCAAGGCTGAGCAATAATTTTAAATCACCTCAAGTCACGTTTTTACTTGACTCACTCTTTTGTTTGGATGCGAGTTATGAAGTTCGTGTAAGAGGTAGTCATACCAACAAAGGTTGGCAACAATGCAAAGATGATTATTAATATATTCCGTACAAATCAGCGCTCTTCCCAAACACAAAGGCGACACAACAGATTCTTTCAGACACTAATGACCCTTTGAGACGCGAAAGCCCATGTTCGCAGTTCATTTACGGCTTAAAAGACTTACGAAGCGATTGCCGTGAAAAGAAATCTTTGGTTGTAGACATTGCATGGCTTAGTGGAGCGTCAACCGAAAGCAGCAAGGAATGTAGACAGATTTCCGCAAAGTTTCGTCGAGTTGACCTAAGTTTTCAGAGAAGAGTGCAATCGAACTTAATCGAACAATAGCGATGCAACAACGAGTCAGCACTGGTCTTCACATATCTATCACGACAACAAGTCCGTTTAGCCCAAGAAGGGCAGAGAAAGTTGAAGAGAAACGTTCAACCCAACTAGTTTTAAGCCAAGACGTACACGCGGAAACGTCTAGGAATGAATTATCAACAGAAGCAAAGACTGTCGAAGACTGTGAAATCCACCGGCTAAAGTTGCCGATTCTTTCAAGAACTAGACGAGTTAATAATGAAGAGAACAGTAATTTGCAGGTTCTTTTGCGTGGAGTACAATGCTTTGATTTTTCGCTTCACGAACTAACGACGGAGTGGGGTGATACCTGCAGTTCAACCAAGAAATCACCATCTTCTTATACACGTCCCGAAGTTACTTCGAACATTCTAGAAATTACACAAGAACGGATACCTTTTGTTTCTGATCAGAATCTGGAAAACAATAGCGAAGGCGAGTTGGAATCCGCGAGAGAAAGTTTTAAAGACAAGGGTCAAAGTGTTTTGCCACTTTCAGGATCGATTCTAGAAGGACAGCGGGTGAATTTAAGAGAGAAAGTGGGATTAAGCAAACATCGCAAACAAGTTCATTGTCAAATGACAGAGAAAAGAACCAAACTGTCGAAGCGAAGGTACTCAACGTCAGAGGGTTCTGACATCGAAAATATTTTAACGGAATCAATGGAAATACGAAGGACAAGCTCAAATACGGTTTCATTAAAGACCGGGAAGCAGGGTGCGCGACCGGTATTTCATCTGCCAAAGGCTGATAAATACGATATCACACCCAGAAACATTATAAACAGCAAAGTTTGTTCTGTGTTCAAAATGAACGATCTTAGATCACCTTCGTTATTCTACTCAGGCTATAAGAATACTTGGATTCCACGCCGGGATAGTTACGTTATTAAAAATTCTGTCTTTAAAGCTATCGCGCAACAACCTACAGTGTTTCTAAGGCAACCATCTCCAGTAGCGGGAGTAAAAATGACTTTAAAGGAGCACGAAGATTCGTTAGCGGAAGCGATTCAAGCTGTCGAGGAAACGAACGCACGCCCTCCGTCTGTTGATGCCGAAGTAAAGAAATTTGTTATAAGGTTGCCGCCGATCTGCTGAACGTACATATTAGTGAGTTGAACTGTGCGAGAACTGAGCTGTACTCCTGTAGCTCTTAGAAAGGAAGCCGAATTTATATAGTAATCAGGAATCACAAAATAAAGCGAGATTTACGTTAATGTTTAGATCTTGGTTCAGAAAGCTTCTCATATTTTCAACCGGCTCGCTTTCGGGGCCTTGTTCTCGAGAGACGAAGCCGCAAGAACGAGCCCGCTAGGAATTGCTTACTGAAAATTGCTACACTTGCTAGAGCTCGATCGGGCGACTTGCTTCCTGATCATGACTCGCTGGCTCGTTCTCGCGTCTTTTGCCTCTCGCGAATAATTTAGTTCTTGGAAGTGGAGCCTACTCGCAGCCTGACTCCCTCCTTAATCAATCTCGTTCCCTGCGGAGTCTTCTCTCTTCTTTCTTCGGAGGAGAAATGTGAGCAAAGACTGACCATCTGAAGAGGGACGTTGACCACTGGGAGCGTAGGCTCAAAGAACGAGATTATCGCGACACACTTGTATCGAGTGCCTTTATTTTCTTCTGTGGAGACTGGGGCATCTCTGATCGGCTGACAATCGATCTCCCCCAGAGCAATTCGTTTTAAATTAAATAACTTGAAGGGGCTATACTTTTACAACATGGCATTTGTAGGGTGAGATTGGGTCATAATAACAAGTTTCTCCATTGATTACTCTCCAGTATTTTCTTGCAGCTAAAATATTAATAATAAACCAACAAGCCTCAAAGAATGGAAGAAGGTCTGAATCCTATTTACTGTACCGTCATCTACACTCGGTACATAGTTTTCGCAAAGTGTAACACTTTAACAAAAACGGGATCAGTTTGTTTGGGGAGCAGGGGGAGGGGTGGGGGGTAATGATTTCAACAGCTGTACATGTGTTCGCTAATTATTCGGACAAATGAAACAATGATGTGCAAGTGAAATGGGCAACGGGGCAACAGAAGATATTGAAGAATAAGCGTTGTTAAGAGAGACTTTTGGTTTTCAGTCAAAGGAAAATCGTAAAAAGTCATATAAACTATAATCTAATTCTGATCTTTTTATTCACTTCTCATGGACAAACAAAGCTTCCTGCTTTTCAGTACATATTGCTGTAATGAGTGTAATATTTTCTATTTAGTTTGAAATATTAAAAAATTGGCGAAACGTCCGCCATATTGATGGCGTCATCGACCCTCAAGCAAACTCCCTGGAGTCTCCCAGAGTTCTTCATGAGCTAGACGCAAGATGGTTATCAGAAACTTCTTCTTGAAAAATATGTACACAACATACGATAACATAAACTGATACCTTGAAAAACTAAGAGAAAACTTAAAAAAAATTCTGTTTTGAGCGCACTGTATACAAACTCAGCAGATCGGTGGTAACCTTATAACAATTTTCTTTTCTTGGCGAGACACTTCGGCATCGACAGCACCTGCGTTCGTTTCATCGACAGATTCAATCGCTGCCGCTATTGACTCTTCGGCTAGGCAGGACGGTTGCTTTAAAACCACAGCAGGTTTTTGCATCAGAGCTTTAAAAAACACAGAATTTTTCATGAAATTCCGATCACGATGTGGAACCCAACTGTCCTTATAGCCTGAATAAATTAACGATGATTTAAGTTCGTTTACTTTGAACACTGAACATACTTTAACGTCTATAATGTTTTTAGGGATGATATCGTATTTATCAACCTTCGGTAGGCGAAGTACAGGTCGTGTATCCTTTTTCTTGCATGGCTTTGGAGAAACAAGTTTGGGAAGACTCTTTCTGCATGCTTCAACGGAGTCTCTCGACGATGAGTCAGTGTGAAATGATAGCTCACTTGCCATCTTTTTGGGTTGACAACGAGGTAGTCTATTCTGTCTTTTCAATTCGTCTTTTTCTTTTAAATTCACTCGCTGTCCCTCAAGGACGGTCAAAGACGAAAGCATTGCACCATCTAAGTTGGTGTCTTCCAAGTTTTCGGATTCGTCGCCTTCGCTGGTTTCTCCATTACTCTGATCACGAACCACTTGCGGTGATTCCTTCAAGTTTTCAGTTGATTTGTTCGCTTTTGGCATCAGCCCATGAACTTGAAGAGGGAAATCAAAACACCGTACCCGTAAAAGAATCTCCAGATCATCATTTTCTTCGCTGGTAAGCGTCGCGGTTTTTGTGACGACAGGCAACTTAACGTCATTAACCTCGCCTTGCGTCAGTGCTTCATTCTCGAAAGTTAGCTGGGCTGAACTTTTCTCTCCCTCCGTTTCCGCAATTCTTGGTTCGCTAAACGGACTCGTTCCAGTAACGGATATACCCAGTTCACTGCCTACTACTCGCGGCATTGCACTCTTCCCTTAGTTTGAGCTGGGCGATATTATTGATTCCTTAGAAACGCTATGGAAACTCTTCTTATTTATACTGCGGGAAGAGCTATCCATTTCAGACCGATAATTCGTAAAAATAAAAATTCTGTCATTTAATGACTAAGTGTGGTATGTTAATCCGCCTTCGGCGGCTTGATTCGTCTGGAAATTCGTTCGAACGCATGTTACTAGACAGATAATTTGTCTAAAACGGAAATCCTGATCTCTAGAGTTTGCAATGTTTTCTAGATTAAGACATGTTTAGATACAGAGTGGTTATTGTTATCTTTTGTTTTCAAACGACACAAGAATAAAATGAATTGGCAATTTGTGGGTGACTTGAGATAGTTAAAAGATGCCCACTCCAAAAAGAACATTATAGGACCGGAATTCTCTAGAGATGCTCAACTGCAGTGAGTGTAAATTCACCCATGCACCTTGACAAAAATTTTACTATATCAGTTGAGGACACCAGTATCTGTTGCTCTTCAGTCGTTTTACTGAATGATAGCGCGCGCGTGGCAAATTAACCAGTTTGAATTAAGGTTGCGACCTAACATAATTATTAAATTACCGGCACGAGTCCGACAACTCACAGCAGCATAAAATCGGGAAAATTATTTTGGGCTCGAGTTTAGGTTAGCGCGTGGCTCCGCGTGTGGCACGGCAAATTTGTTTCACGCCAAACGAAAACAAAATAGCGCCGGAAAAAACTTCACCCTGCAAAATTATTGAAGAAAACTTCACTCTCCACTTCATCTTCATGCATTGTGACTACTCATTACGTTATGACGACTACTGCTGTATTTACTCATCGTGGACGTTGAAATCTCTCACATCTTCATGTGCTATGTATTTCATTCGCAGACTGAGAAAATTGAATTAAATTGAACTTTTGTGGGGCATGCAAAGAAGATGAAGGAGTCATTTCTGAAGTTTAAGAAGTATCAGGTAAAATGATGGGGTTTTGACCTGCTAAAGCTATTTTTGGTTATTCCCTTCTGTGTTCTTAAATTACGAATTCCTAAGCTTAAAATGAAAATCTCACTTTTTTCCGTGATAAAATTTCAGTTACATGGTATATTTAAAAAAAAAAGATTTGCGTTACCATTATTTCTCCCAATTTTGTCACCAAATGATGTAAACTTTCGGGACTCATTCTTACAGTTAACCAATTTTGTTATACTACGATCCTCAACGCGGCTTGCCTGTATTTTTAAGTTGTTTTTTTACGGCACTGTTTGGACCATTTTGTGATAAGAATGATCGCTATCATAACAAAAAACGGATCCAACTAATCATCTTAAACCGGCTTCTTTAGCATGTGTCTAAAACGGTATTCCCACTGAAATGACCGAAATATAGAGTTGTGTGTTCTAAGGACTTTCCATCACCGCCCTTCAGTAGCATACACAGACAGCTGTGTGGATAACGAAGGAAATATAAATCAGTGTGTGCAAGCAGTTGTAAGAGTTTCTGTAATTTTTGCCAAGATTTGCGAGCCTAAGAGACCTAACTTAATCATATGCATAGCAAGTTATAAAACTTCCAGTTTTGTTCTGAAAACGTTTCATTCGCGTAGCCCATACCGTCAAAAATTTCTAAAACTCTAGTCCTTATGTTTTCCTATATGGCTCATGTAGAATTTTTAGCCCATTTCTTTTTTAAGTCCATTGTTCAAAATCCGTCTGAGTCTTTCTTATTCTTGCTCATTCTTATTTCATTTCACTTTATTTTTACCACTCTGCTACTTTTCTACCTTAATTTGCCATCATTTTGAGATCTCTTTTGATATGAAGGTAATTGTTGTAAAGATATTACTAATAATACAGTGTCGCAAAATAGTTTATTAAATTATCGTGAACATGGTTGAAAGGTTTTTATCGACTAACTTTTATATCTACAGTTATTCAAGGTACGATTGGGCTAATCAAGGATTGCAGCGGTAAACTTTGAACTCAAATTCAGTAGCATTCCCGTTATCAATAATAAAAATAATGAGCATTTGTGTGTTTCTACGCATTATTTTTTGACTTAACATTGTCTTGGATTAGCTGTGTTATTCCTTAATTACCAGTTATCTTCTTTCGAACATTACTGAGACTGGCATGGTGACATTAATCTTCATAAATGAAGGATTATCCTGTCTTTGATCTCTTTTCCACCGCAAGGCAAACTTTCAGCTGGATTTTATGTTTCGTTTTGTAGAAAGCGGTTTCAAATTTACGACGGCTAGCATTCGGTTGGCCTCTAGAGTGTCAAAAGTCAAACAAAGTATGAATTAAAAGCATTTTTCTACAGTAAAAATGTTAATTACATTCTGTTAGTGGCATCTTCCTTTTTTCTCGCACTTTTTTATGTCCGCCATTTTGTTTTCAGCTCACCGTGATATACCAGAATAAGAATCTAGCACCCAGTCCCAAGACTACACCGTTATCCTGAAAACGTGATTGACAACTGAATTTCCAACATGGCGGGCGCAAGCTGTCAAAGTGCTGTAATTTTCCAAATAACGCGGTTATAAAAATACAATAGCGGTAGCATTTAGACAAGTTGCTATCTTTACCTACGCTGTAAATATGTTGATGTTTTCCATGTAAGCAAATAGATTCTTATTTCTACTTTATAATATCCCTTTTTAGGGTGCAATTATTCGCTGTGTATTAACATACCTTAACGTCTAAAACTGGTTGGAAATGTTTTAAATTGCGTTTTTTGATTATGGGCGAAATCATTCGGAATGAATTTTGAATGTTGAATTTTCCCTGTGACTAATATGTTCGATTTGATTTATCTCGAGAATTAAAAGAGGCAGATAACAATACAATCGTTGTGACTGTCTTCAAAATCAAACGTTTTGCTCAACAGTGCTACAGTCAGCTTATATCTATCGGTGATGGCAAATAATTCATGTTCGCTCATCTACTTAAACTTAATGCTTCGCAAGCTCGGCTTTATAAGAGTTTTTCTAAAATTGTTTCCATAAAATGCGTTTAATTCTTCCGCTTGTAGACAGTGCGGCTACGATAAAGTATTTTCAAAACATTTCTTTCTTAGTAAACCGAAACAAGAATTTTTTAACGCATTTTATTCCTAAACGGCTTTTTAAAAAAGTCGCATCCGCCATTTTCTTTTGTGTCTCCTGTAATTAAAATTGGCGCCAAAACGAGATCTCGTACCCATTCCTTTTGGATGCTACTATGCCTGTAGTTTTAATCAAATGGGTAATGTTCTGGTTTTCGTTAACTACGAATGCATCAAATTAACAGGCACGCGAATAAAACCTCAAAACAATGTACATCTATTACTGGAGTAGTCCGTCTCAGACTTCTTTTTAATTATCTGTCTGGGTGACCAGGAGTCATAATCGATTATAGTTTGTCCTGTCGAGACGCGTTCTCAGACCGGAATCAAACCCATTCAAATAGCTACTAAGGATGATCTTAAACACATACAGTTTAAGCCACACAATTCGTCTGTAAACCAAGTTTATGTAAAGACGGATGATTTGACTGCACAATTGACAGGTGGATAATTCGTCTAAATATAAAGTCGGTCCCTTGTGAAAATTTGGGCAATTTTTTCAAAGTGTCCAAAGAACAGAGAAATTAAACTCCGACAGGAACACTAGCTAGCAATGCCAAGATCAGTTGCCGGTGACTTCAGTATGTCCGTCACCGGGACAAATCTGTTTCAGCCAAAAAAGACAGAAAAAGAGAGTAACTCAGCACAAGTAGGCTCGAATTCACGTCAACAAGTGTCTGAAAATGAAGTGTTAACACAAACGGAAACGAGACGCAAGCACAGCCTTAAGTTGCCTGCACTTGCGAAAACAAGAAGACTTAACCAGGAAGAAAAGAGTGATCTACAAGCTCTTTTACGGATACGGTGCTATGATTTTTCGCTTCAAGTTCAAGGACTGATGCCAGAAGTTGAAAACTCGAATAGGAACTCATCGATTTCTAGCGGTTCTCGGAGCATAAAAGACACCTCTGATCAGAGACACAAAGATGGCGTGGAGACCGATAAAGACAGTTCTACAGACGAGAGTTCTGTTTCGTCTCTTCCATCTTCGACAGTCCTGGAGGGTCAGCGTGTTAATCTAAGCGAAAAGAACGGATTGAACAATCAGAGAAAGAATCTTCGTTGTCAACCCACAGACAGGGAAAACGAGCCTTCGTATCAGAATGATCCAAGGCCAAACTATCGTCTTGAAAATATGATAAGGTCTACAATAGTCTCTTTAAAGCGCAGGAAACAAGAATCACATCCGGTATTTTACCTGCCAAAGGTTGATAAATACGATATCACACCCGAAAACTTTAAAAACGGCAAATTATTTAAACTGAATGATCTAAAATCGTCGTCAATCTATTCAAGTTATAAAGACAGTTGGGTTCCACACCGTGATCGGTATTTTATGAATAATTCCGAGTTTTTTAAAGCTCTCATGCAACCCACTGTGTTGCTAAGGCAACCATCGCCTGTAGCTGGAATAAAAATAAATTTAAAGGAGCACGAAGAAGATTCGTTTGTGGCAGCGATTCAAGTTGCCAAGGAAACAGACGAACAACCACCGACTGTTGATACCGAAGTGACTAAGAAAGTGGAAAAAATTGTTATTAGGTTACCGCCGATCTGCTAAGAATAAAAGTGTTTGTAAGACCGATTTAGTAGATTTTGTCGTTTCAGAAAGAAATAAAGGATGTTTTCCTTACTAAAAGCTTGCATCGTGATTTCTAAACCGTAACCTTGGCTATATAAAACAAAAAATAAACGAGTAAAAAAAAAAAAATTAAGACAACAATGTAATGGTTCAATGAAGAAAAAGAAAGATTTTACGAAAAAATAAAACAGAGACAAAGAAAAACATAAACAAAGTAAGATCGCGTATTCACTCGAAGCAACATGATCCACCGGCAAATTCTCAATAATACCAGTATAAGACATGTACAGCTTTCAGCAAGGAGAATTTACATTCAAGCTTAGGACTGAAAGCGTTAACACAGTTTGAGCCTAGGGTTTACAACAAAACCGTTCCCGGAGTACAGTTGATAAAACGAATCAATCAATCCCACACGCTTCCCGCAGTAATCTATTCCATATTTTATTTAACAATTTTATTTTCCAAATTCTTTAAAATACACCATATTGCGTTGCTATTTATGATTGAAGAACCACATGAATTTTTTTTAATTTGGAATCACTATCTACTAAGCTAAACTACAAGTGTGTGTCTACGAATGGAATACGCACGGACATTAACTTATGATCACCTTAAACAACATAAAACACACTCTTACTAACCTCACTCACTGACAATCTTTTGCCCCCTCAAAATAATGTCTGCACAGAAGCTAAATATTAACACTACAACATTTATAGAACACAGTTTAGTGGGAAACTTGGCACTGCACGTCTTTAAGATCCACCCCCTCCCCCCCCCCCCCCGACCCAACCAGCTCGATCGATTATATTTTCATTTCTTTTCTTTTTTATCTCTCTTTTAAAACAATTTGCCTTGTGTTTTCGCGGAAGAGACCTACTTTGTCTCTGACAAGACGTCACAATTCGTCTGACGTTTTTTAAGAACTTTCACTGTACGCTTGAGAATGTTGATTTTTATCCCCTCTTTTTAAACGTTAGTCCAACGAATGTATAGTACATATTTAGGCATCCGTTAGGAATCCCACGAAGCTAGAGTACGATATCTGACTTGAGAAATCGTTACTGGATAAATGATGGATTTATTGTGTCTTGATGTTGGCTTTTTTCACCTCTCGCTTTGCCACAGCCCCAAGATGCACCTCGTCAGGGCCGTCTGCAAGACGAAGAATGCGAGCCCACGACCAAAACTGAGCCAGCGGTTGATCAGAAGAAAGACCTGCTCCGCCAAATGCCTGCCAAATGACACATACAAAGGGGAAAATTAACCCCCTCCAGAGAGAAAACAGAGGGCAAATTTATAGAGGGGCATGTAGGAGAGCTAGGAAAGGAGAGCTATCTTAGCATTAGTCGTCCTCTCTCGGCTCCATTCATTTAAACGTTCTTGGATCGTTTGTAAAGTTCCAAAACAAACCTGCATGGCTCTGTCGACGACATTTTGTGCCATCCGCGGAGCAACAACCTTAATCATGGCGATCTCTGGAGCAGCGACCTAAAAAATGAGGAAAATATCGAGTGAGGAGATCGGTGTTATCAAATTTAGCGAGGAAAAGATGCGCTAGCAAAGTGATATTAACCTTATTTCCCACTGTATCCATTAAATGGGCAGCTTTCAGGGTCAGAAGTCTGCAATAGAATATATTCAAATAAGTCAGAATAAAACTTTGAATATCTGTTTGAGTGGTTTTACTTAACCCGTGAAATAGTAACTAAACCTCCAGATAGTATTACACACTAATTCCATTGTTTTCTTTTGTTTAGTTTTGACTATTACTTTTCGCGCTAATTGTTTCATGTTGTTTCACGGGTTAAGTAAAACCACTCTAAAATTATTTCCAGTTTTCAACTAAAACTGACTCCAGTGGAAACACAGCGAGGCTTACCGAAATTCTGAAAAATCTCGATGACTCCAAGCTGGTCAAAATCCGCCGTAAGTTTGTTCTTTACGTTTCAGTCTCAATATCGAAAATTTTAAGAATTTTCCTTATCGATTGTATGCCAAGACAATATCTCCTAATAGATGATTATCGTTATTCTCATCACTTGGGCGGTTGGCAAAGTATTTATACTGTAAGGAGAAATTAAGCGTTGAACAGAATCTGACAGACCTGGCTTGTTCAATCTCTATCCTAGACTCGGCTATGTCGTTTAAAATGGTTCCTTGTTGAACAAGAGGTTTGCCAAAAGCTACTCTGCTTTTTACCTGTTTATAGAAAGAAAACAATTCAGTAACACTACAATAGAACAGTTCCAATTTCATGTAGAGATTAGGAAAGACTGCTTACCCTTTCAATCATCAGCTCCAAGGATCTCTCGGCCTGTCCTATGAGTCGCATGCAATGGTGAATACGACCTGGGCCTAAGCGACCCTTAAAATGTAACCAAAACAAGCATTCTTAGTGGACAGTTATAAACGTTACTGAACAGTTGATGATATTCAAACTTTGATTGACGGTTCACAACGTTCAAGCAAGCGAGCAAGCCAGAGTTACCGCTGATTCTAAGCTTGCACACTGCTACTAACCCAGATATGTCCTTCACCGCGGTAAAACGTAAAAAACAAGAAAACTACTTCAAAGATAAGGTTTTCGTTTTCAGTGTTCAAAGTTTGATACTTGAGAAGTATTCTCCTAGTTTACTAAATTTTTTGGAACTTTACTAAAAAAGTTCTAACTGTTTGAAAACGGCGAAATGCCGACTGTCGGCGCCATTATCAAAGCAATTTTGTTCGGGTGCGGAGCATTTTAAAAGTAAAGAATCTCCTTTGAGAGACCTGAAAATATATTTACACTCAGCAGCTATTTAACATATCCTTACTGATGCTTCCACGTTAATGTGAATGATTTCTCTCGAAATAAGACAACAAAAACAGCCTCAGACGTTTGACCGCGGTGAAGATATGTCCAGGATTGAACGCTAATGCGATGCACGTACTTTATGATAGGCATCACAAAGTGTCCTCGTTAATAAAAGTTCACAAATAAAAAATTCTGTCAAATATGAAATAATATGGAAATATCGAATAGCCCAGTCAAACATGAAGTACTTATTACATAGGTGCACTAACCTGAGCAATCTCAAATCCTCTCCCAGGCCCCAACAAAATATTCTCCTTGGGCACTCGAACGTCCTGGAAAACGACCTCAGCATGTCCACCTATTACAAGAAACATTCACCAATCATCCTTAGTTCATACTTATACCTCCAGTTAGAGCTAAAAATTACAATATTTAGAGAGGAGGCCACATAAGCTCTAGCTGGTTTTCTAGCTATCTTACGTATCATTTTATACAGAAGTTTCAACATCGATAAAACATTGCTGCATTTACACCATTCAATCTTTAAGGCCTAAGGAGCCCGCCAGAGGATGTACTATCTTACATCACTTAAACGGATGCATATTTCGCTGGGTTGGGTAATATCATTATCGATATATCAAATACATTCCGTGTTCTCTCAAACATGGTTCCAAGGGACTTTACACTATAATTACAGCCTTGGAACTCATTTAAATCCAAACAGTATAGAAACCAAGACTATAGGAGCGTCGAATGAAACAAAACAACGGTATTTACATGGCGGATCTTGGAAGCCAAAAACAGTCAAAGGTCGTACAACAGTGATCCCGGGTGTGTCCATAGGTACAAGGATCATAGCCTACAATGTGATAAGAAAAAAAAAAGAGAATTAATTTTGTATCGATGTAGGGTTTTCCGTTAAGATTCGTAGGGTTTTATAATCTTTCCCTCGCATCTCACTCCAAGTAACTTGAAGTTGAAATTCTGTGGAAGGAAAGCTGGGATGAGAAGAATTAATTAAAAAAAAAACATGCAAAGGATTTCAGCAGCTAACAATTAGAAGAGTATTAAGTGCTATACGTCACTTGATTCGTACAGTGGATGTTTTTGTCTGAAGTGCCAAAATAAGCAACACAAGACCACAAAATGTTTGACAGTTT
The DNA here is from genome assembly GCA_963693305.1 of Meandrina meandrites. NCBI lineage: Eukaryota > Metazoa > Cnidaria > Anthozoa > Scleractinia > Meandrinidae > Meandrina > Meandrina meandrites. Next base: position 2,677,354 of record OY855913.1, on the reverse strand, counting down.
CTTCTAACAAAATAGTTTGTTTGTGAATGAAGTTCAAATCTAAACTACAACTAAAGCATCCACTTTCTTTTAGAAGAACTGGCTTTAAGAGCATCTGGCGACCATTACCTGCTGTTTGTGTTTAGGCGCATCAGGATCAGTTTTTCCCATAAAAATACAAATCTTACATCGAGGATCCATGCCACCTGTAATCAACAAATACATAAATAAATGCAAGTTTCCAGTTGTCAGTAAGGATGGCACCTTAAGGGGAGAGACTCTTAACTACAGATCCAGAGCAGTTGCTAAGGGATTGCTGACGACTGTATTTTGAAGCAAGCGATTTTGAAGCTTTTTGTAACGCTAAATGGTGAATTTTATTTCGGGGTACACCAGCTTGAAAAATATATCGTTTGCGCGTGCGAAACTAGTGCCAGTCCCAAACCGCGTGTTAATATTTAAAATCCCTAAAACTCCAAGGAAAAAAGGCAAAGTTCTGATTTCTTTTACGAATCAGAGATAACGTCGCCGACTTAAAATCTGACGTATGCTGTTACCATTTACTCGAAAAAAGGAAAAGTTACTGTTGAAAGTCCGTAAATATGAGTGTTTGTTAGGCCATAACTCTTATAATAATGTGAATTTCACAAAAACGATACGTCACATTACGCATTTGGTCGTTCTTTATCTATTGACACTCATTTAAATTTTAAAATCAATCTGCCGTTTGAGTTTTAGGGTTTTTTCTGTTCTGGTCACGTGTCACGTTAAATAAGGCCGTCACTTGAAACTCTTGGAGGAATCTTTAATAGAACAAACTCGTGCAAAAAGCTTATCCATATAAGGTCTGATTTCCAAAATGTGGCCATTAGAAATCTGCCTTAGAAACAAATTGGCAGTTAAGAGTCACCCCCCTTAAACATGGCTTATAGCAACTTTAACATGGCTTATAACCTGATGTCCACCATTTGTGTCCGTTGATGACGTAATGATCCCCATCAAGAGTGATTGAAGACTCAATGTTAGTTGCATCTGATGAGGCTACCTACAATAACGATACATCCACAAGAACAGTTAGTAACGATAACATTCGAAAACACGACAGAAAAAAAGAAACATTACATACTTAAACGTAGCAGGAAGAGAAAGATGGCCCGTTATTATCTCAAATAAAGTAGCTATAATTTTAGCACTACAAGTTTATTTTCCGAAACTTGTAAGTCGCGCCCTCTGTGGCATACAATTCTACTTTTACGTTTTGCCATTTTCAGACCACTAAATAAAAAAACTCGCCTTAGGCTCCGTCATAGCAAAGCACGACCTTATTTTTCCGTCTAAAAGAGGCTGCAGCCATTTCTCCTGTGAACAAAGAAGACAGATATTAAACCTTGTCTCACTGATTACTGTGAATTCCTTTCAAATACCATTTGAATTTGATGTTAAACCATGGCAAATTGACACTAAGTTCTTCAAGAAGCACCAAAAGAGAAAACGCCGGAAAATATGATCTTGAAGGAACACGAACCAAGCTGCCACGTTTCGCAGACTCACATCAATTGGCTATCTTCGAATCCATATTCAAGACCATATTCAGATTTTCAATCAGGGTAAAAAATCTTTTTAATAGTAGTTCTCCACTGCAACGGCGATTGTTTCAGACAACCTCTCTGGAGCAACTTGTACTTTGTACTTTGGCAATCGAAGACTTGTTAAAAATGGTAATCTATATTGTACCCAGGCAACCTGGCAAACTGACTCCAAAACGATTGTGGGCTCAAGTCAGTGCTAAGAAATCTCTTATTTAATTGCAGCTATGATTTCCTAAAGATTCTTAGATCATACCTGTTGTTCATTCGTGCCATATTTGATTAGAACTTCCATGTTACCAGTGTCTGGGGCAGAACAGTTAAACATCTGTCAAAGAAACAAGACAAGCAAAGAAATTTTAAGACTGAAACTTTTCATAAAACGCATGACTACTACCCTTCTCATGAAAATGTCTTCTAAAATGAGAAGAATAACGAACGGTATGACAACCTGTCAAGTAAACAACGGCCGTTTTTATACCAGAGACGCCTTACCCGTCTGGACGCACTTGGGCAACATTTTTTAGTTCGTCTGGTTATGCGTCTCAGGTATAAAGATGAGAACAAGACGCTATAACTGTCTAGACGAACTACCTTTTGTAGTACGTCTCTAGCATAAAAAGGGCCATCATGAACGAGACCATTTGTTTTGTCGAATAAACAAAACGAAACGATTACCAACCACAAAAATGCCTTGTCCATTTACAAGGTCTCGTAGCAGCATCCTGTATGGTTTATTTAGCCAGCACACTGTTGCCTTTCAAGAAATCACGTGGTTTTCCGCCACAACTTTAAGGTTTGAATGACAAATCACTACACCTTACCAGGTACGAATTCTAACCTCAGGTCCGTATATTGATCTTCCCATAATCTCACACAGGTAAGCATATTCCACATTTGTTAACCCCGCGCCATATTTGACTTCAGGATCCGCTTCAAATGGAATAAACAGATTCCACAATCCTGCCGATTTGGCTTTTTCCTATCAATAAACGTTTTGTGATTTACATTGTAAACGTATGGCTAAACAAGGAGAGTTGCTACGAGCTTCCTCTTTTTATATTTAATTATTTGTGGTAGTAGTAGTTTCCTACGCAGCCGTTATCTGGGTCGTGACGCAAGGGGGAGAGGGGGGGGAGGGGGGGGGGGGCGTTGCGTGACGAGCCCAAACAACCGTTGCGACTATGGCACTAGCGGTTTTTCTTTAAGTTAAATGCAGTATTTAACTCAACTCTTGAAAACTACCTATGACGGAAGATAAGTATGCTGTAAATCAAATTTCATCTCCATAAATAACTTGCGCCAAAAATTATATGATGACGGGTGACGATATTTTCATTGCTTTGTCAGTTCTACCTTGATCTCTTCCACTAGTGGATGCGGAGTCCAACACTGCTCAGAGGCCTGGTGCCTATTGAATTCCGCCTCGTTTGGGTACACGTGTTTATCCATGAAGTCTGAGAGTTTTTTGTACATTTCCTGTACATGGGATGGCAGAGATTTGAGGTCAATTGGCAGTGGACCTGTTTAATAGAATGAACACACTTTCAGTAACGTGTTTTTCTAGCCACCAATTAAGCTTGTCATTTCACGTGATCCTATTTACCGTGCAGCATAAGTTTTTTTTTTATGTCACAAGCTTGAAATTCAACAAGTCAATAAGGAAAGGGCTAATTGGGTAATTACCTGATGTGCCCACGTGAGAGGAAGTGGAATACATTCTCTTTGCTCCACCCAGACCACCTCCACCTGTACCACTGTTGGACCCAGTGCCCTTACAAGCTAACTTCCACCCGGTCTTGGCCATCGACTCGGCCAGCGCACCCACAGCCTTGGCATTTTCTGAGCTAGCCTGACCTACAAATGGACGGAAATATGGTTTCGAACTCTGTCAGTGCTTTTTCTTCTATTACCTAGAGCGAGGCTTGGCGCACCTGTCATGATGAACCGTTAATACAAACATTAAGTCTGATTGCGTTCTTGTCTCGTTCCCAGATGGAGCCACGCGTTAAGCCTGGAGATTAATCAAAACCTGACAACTTGGCGTCACGAACAAACAAGGCATAAATCGACAGTGCCCGAAAACCGAGACTTGTCATTTGGCATGTTATTAACGTCCTTATTTAGAAACCTGAATGACACATTGGTTTACAAAGTAATACCCTGCAAGGCTCGCTTGTACACTCCTTGCAGGATGGCTGCCACACGGAAAAATGAAAAGGCCATGTAGAAGTTCCAGTTGTGGACAGGAGGAATAGCTGCTCGCTGGCAATACTCCAGCATGTACTCTGTGTCACTTGGAATGCCAAGGGAACTGGGATCGCGATCAGCAAAGCCTGGTGACAAAAGCAAACAAAAATTAATAAATTGGAAGGACAGACTCGTCTTATTCTCATTTACCAGGAAAACAAAAGTTTACTGGTCAAAAGAGGAAGAAAAAGCCCGACATCCCAAGAGGTAGGTCATTCTTCGCGATTCAGATCTTCGGCACAGTTTTACTTATTTGGCTTTACGGCCGAACGTTATTTCTTTGAATGACAAGCTTGTTGAGACAATAAAAACGGCTGCAACGCCACATGAGTGAACCTTGGACTTTCAGAGTTGATTTACAACACCTTAAGCTTAATCAGATAAAACCTAGGACAAGTCTTATACTCGTAACAAGCAGATAACTGCCTTCTGTACACGTATTCGTCAAGAACGTGCTTGGGTGAACAGATGAGCGCGTATTACTGCAGCCTCTCTTCACAGATAAGTGCAATGTACGCTATGAAACACAAAACATTAAAAACGTTTCAAGCAATCGATCTGCTCTTTTTGCGGGCAAAAAAGACGTTTCTATATTGCGTCTTACTTGCGGACTCCCTCGAAACAATATTCTACGCGGAGACGAGGTTATACTACCTCTTTCTGATCTATGGATAAACTTGTTCACGCAAGTTTTACCTTTAAGAGCTGGAAAATTTGGAGGAAGATGATGAGGCAGACAGTTGTATGCCAAGTCAGACAGTGGGTCACCGAGAGTTGAAAGTTCCCAGTCTAGAACAGCTATTACTTCTGGCTTATTCTCGTCAAAAATTAAATTGTCTAACCTGCAAATACGCAACAAAAAATCATGAATATAATCAGAGGAACTGAAGCGAATTCATGAGGTAACTATGATGCGTACTTAAGAAAAAGGAATTAAAGAGTAGAAATACACCCTAAGAGGGCAAGCAAACGACAAAGTAACAACAACAACACCATTAACTTTTACCACACACCACAAACCTAAAATCGCCATGAACAACTGTTGTAGAATCATTTGCTGGAACATTCTCTAACAACCACGCTATAAGCTTGTCCATTACTGGTATGTCATTTGTTTTGCTGGCTTCATATTGTTTGGCCCACCTCTCTGTTTGACGACGGATGTAGCTCCCTAAACGTTGAGAAAGAATTGCAAACGTGACAAAATACTCGACGCATACTGAAAACAAAATGTTGTCTAATCGGGGAAAAAAATACCTATTACGGCTGGCGCCTAGTCTCCTAAAACTGTTCAGTTGAGCATGTGGTTTTCGTTTGAGATCTTGATGAGCAGAAACGTTTCCTACCGTATGCTCGTTAGTGCTTACACAAATTTCTGGTTGGTTAAAATAATTCTAAAATCTCTTAAAAGAGAATTTCTACTAATACCAGGAATTTATAACATCGCGCGTCCTGTTTCTCCCAAGCTGTACTATAGAGTATTTACCTCGTTTGCCGAAGTCCCCAAGACCAACGGCGTCAATGTCAACTTTGTGAATCTTGAAAAGAGTCTCGTTCATCGCATGATAAATTTCCTGGAGAAATCAGTGATAAATCTGATTTAAACTAATTGTACAACGCCTATGAGAGGCCAATGTAGATTGGGTTAGACCATGGGCGAGACCAACAACAACAACAACAACAACAAGGTTTATTTGAACTGCAAATTACTAGTAACAACTTAAACAATAAATAAATTAAAAATACATACAGTTGCTGGTCACCCAAAATAACTAAAGAGCTAAACTAGTTGGGTGACCACATTTATCAATTTAAAGTAAATATTAGGTCAGAAAAGAGGCATTTTACATTTTACATACTTAATTAAGGAAGTAGATTACAGAACAAATAATTCTAAAGCATTTAAGTACAATAAAAAAGATAACAGTAGAAAAAAAAAAGGAAAAATAGCAGAAATACCAAAATATAGCAATTAGAAAAACTTTAAGTGCACCTAACCCCTAATTTTTCTACTTATTTTCAAAAAGAATGCATAATTTGATGAAGATTAAAAAAAAATTATGCGAATCCATTAAATCCCCGCGAATTTATGGAGGTTTGAAGTTTGGATTTTCTGGTTCACGACCGCGCGCGAGGAGATCTGGAACCCAATGTTGTTGTGACGTCAGCGGGGGAATCAAATTTCAGCTTTCGAACCGATGGTGCGACAAATCTGCAGTTCGTGAAATTTCTCGCTTCAAAACTCCTTAGTTCGAAAATCAGCCACCGAAATAATTTAAGGCCTTCAAAAGATGTCATCAGACAACTCAGACTCGGAGTATTGGATTCCCCAGCCGACGTCACAACCTTTCTAGGGCCCAGTTTCCCTTGGGACTCGGCGGTGAACCAAAGTGGCGCGAATTTTGCGAAGTTTGAAAATTCGCAAAAAATCGAAGACAAGTCGTATGATGATAATTTTTTCACTGTTGTAATCAGGAGCACAAGGAGTTTTTTGGGGGCTAAAAAAAATATTTGGGGTTAGGTGCACTTTAATAGAAATTAATGAAACCATCTAAGGATAATATACTCCTCTGTACGACAATAAGTTTCCCCCTGCAAAACAGGCTTTATTTTAACCCTCATATACTACTTTAATGTGTGGTACATTCTCCATCACTATTTATGAACTCCCTTTGTCGTTTTAAACCAATTTTACACATGATATTCACCCTTTTTTACCGTTCCTTGTTACGAAAACCTGTGTATTGTGTAAACTCAGGTGTCTTTGCAAGAAAGACGAAATGAAGTAACTAGAAAAGGGATTGAAAGGTATACATACTTTTCTTTCCTCTACCGTTACACCAGGCAAAGATGGATCTTTGAACAAGCGGCCTTGAGCATATTCCATGACATAAAATGGAGTACCCAGAATGCTATAGTGACAAGGAGTAAAAGCAAAATCTTCAATTCAAAGAAGCCAAGTATCAAATCTTCAAAGAAACGACAGATTGAAGTGCCTTAGGTTTGTAATACAAGTTGCTATATTGATACATTATAAAGCAAAATGACAAAGAGAAGAAGTACCATAATGAAACACCAGTTGTCTGCTCGTATAACATCTCTATCTAAGCTGTAAGGCTTCGCTAAGGTTTTCCACTTAAGGCAGGGGTTCGCCTGAAGCCCGTTTTTCCACCACGTAACTTGGGTTTAATGCGAATATCTCGCTCCCGTTTCAAACACTCTCAAAACCCTCTGTTCATCCCACAAAGCTATGTTTAGCAGTGTTTTGTAAATTTTTTGGTGATTTTTGGGGATTTTTGGAAAGAGATAGTTTTTCTCAAAGGATTAGTAAAATTTGGAGAAATAAGAAATATAAAAGATTTAATGTAAGTTTAAAATTGGAATTTGAAGTTAAAAATTAGTAGATGGACACCCAAACAGTCCCCTGACAACCTGGGGTGCTCTTGCGTTGGGGTCAACTGTCTGGTGGTGTTCCAAAAATAATTTTCTTTCTTCTATCCCTTCTTTAAAACTCTTAAAATTTCACTCAAATTCACCTTTGCCCCCACCTTAAGATTGGTACAGTGTAATAGTGGAGGATAGAATAGTGAGAGAAGAATATGGAGGGTGCAATGGAGGAATAATGAACTTTTTCAACATAGTTAATAAAGGGGAAGCTCCAGGTAATTTACCTGCTATCTTCACACAAGGCTAAAGTTTTTGGGACAGGAACTCCAGCAGATCCAAGTGCTTTCATCACCCTGAAAAGTGACAAAAAATGGTGCCCAAGAACATGTGCATTGTGATCACATAATTGTACACTCAAGACACAAGTTGCTCAGCAGATGCACTCAAGACATATATATGTTGTGGTTTGATTTTATATTTGGTTTAATTTTTTTTCAAACCAGTACAATTTTTTCAAACCACTTTCATTTTTTTAAACCAGCTCCATTTTTTTTAAACCAGTTCAATTTTTTAGAACAGTTCAGTCTCTCCATGTTGCTCTCTGCTATAACTTCCACTCCAGTCTGCTTGCGGTTAGTTTCACTCCAGTTTGCTTGCGGTTACTTTCACTCCAGTTTGCTTGCGGTTAGTTGCACTTCCAGTTTGCTTGCGGTTAGTTGCACTTGGGTTTGTTATGGTTACAGTTTTTTGGCAAGGGCAGGTATTTTTTCACATGAATAACTCAGTTGAAGATTTCACTCATTTATGATATTGTTCATAAAAATATTTTTCTCTTATGATTACAGTTAAGGGATCGTGTTAGGGATAGGGATAAGAGTTAGGGTAATTGGGCATTATCTGGGAGGCCAAAATATTTTTACATTTCGAGTGACTTCTTTTCATAATTCCAAAGTTAGGACATTAACTTTTAATGATACAATTTTCACATACAACTTGTTCTCAAGGTTCAAGATACTTGGCTTAACAACAATAAATTACATGGCCTGTTGATATTGTTCATATTATTGTTGATTTTGGATGCTAGCCTGTTTACAAGCTGATGTAAAGGAAATTTCTTTGGTATAATCAAATGAAAGATTGGTAGCAGTACAAAGATTTAATCTTGTTGGAGAAATGAGAGTTTGGATTCTTCCAAACTTTGTCACTACTCTTGCATATTGGTTTTCTACTTCTGTTATTTTTCCTAACAGCATGTTTGGGTGGAATAGTGATGTTTTGTCTACTCTGTCAATTTTGATAGAAACTACATCACCAACTTTAAACTGATTACATTTCTTAGCACATTTCTTTTCACTTTGTTGTACCATTTTTTTATTATATTTGGTTTGGTTTTCAGAGATTTTAATCCTTTTTCTTTGTCTTTCCTCTGTGAATGTTTCATTGTTGTCTTCCACTTCAATGATTTCACTGGTGCTTTCTTCCAAATGTGCATCTGCATCTTCAAGTTGGTCATAATTCTCATCAGAAATGACTTGTTGTGTGGCAGGTGTGGACACTTCTCGGTGAGGTTTCATACCAAAAACTGCTTCGTAGGGTGTTGTCTTAGTGGCAGAGTGGTACGAGATGTTACGTGTGTAACACACTTCACCCAGATATTTACACCAATTAGAGACATTCTTTCCAGCTGTGCTGACTATGCAAGTGTGCATGTCTTCTTTGCATGATCTGTTGGATCTTTCAATTAAACCTTGTGTCTGTGGTGTCCTTGGTGCGCCATGTTTGATGGTTATGCCATTGTTTAGACAAAATGTTTCAATGTTTTTGTTGCAGAATTCTTTACCATTGTCACACAATATGTTTCTTGGATATCCATAGGTGAAGCAATATTCTTGTAATGCCTGCAGTACCTTTTCTCCTGATTTTGCTGTAAGAGGGTAAAGGGTAACATGTTTTGTGTGATGGTCTGTTATGTTCATAGCCCACGTATGAGATTCGATGCATTCGCAAGGGCATTTGCGAAAGTCCATTAAGTCGATTTCTATCATATTCAGGAATGTTGGAGCTTGCATCGGCTGCTTTACCAGCTTGACGTGGCTTGTTACAGACTTCTGTTCGGCGTGAAACTTGCACATTTTAACAAAGATGTTGATGACTTTTTGGTTGACTTCTGCATAATTCTCTCGCAGCCATTTTGTTGTAATTTGCCTTCCCCTGTGAGCAATTCGTTTGTGTGCGTGGGATAATACTTGAAATAGTTCTCGTTTTGGAATAACCTCCTTGTTGTCTTGGGTGAATACTTTGTTGTTTTTGTAAATCCACTGCTTTCGAGTTATCGTTGCATCTTCCCATTTTGTTAATAAGCTTACTTCGCTTGGCTCTTCACGATCGTTTTGTGAAAGTTCGAGTTGCTTCGCGATTTTTTCCTTCAAGAAACTCTTGGCTTTGTCGTAGAAGCTATCTTCTAAATAAAGGGTTATTTTGGAGTCTTTTGTTTTCTGTTGGCTCTTCAGTTCTTCTACTTCTTTATAAAAGTCTTCTTGACTTACACAGTTTTCATTCGCACGTTGTAAGTCCGCCATTTTGCTACATTGACAACAGAGACCGAGGAGATCTGGGCATAGATTTGGTCCGTGAGAGTCTGGGACCGAATAAGTTATAATAACAACAAATATGGGTTCCATTTCCATCAAATCATTCTTGGTCAAGTGGTTAGAGGCGCAGGAATACAGAGCGAGAGGTCAGAGGATCAAGTCCCGGTAAGGTTAGTGAAAAAAAAAAAAATTAAAAAAAAAATAAATGTTGATGTATGTGGGGGGGGAGTGCAGAAGGTATAAGAATGGGGAAGGTGATGGGAATGTCAGGGGGGGAGTTAGTGCAGAGGGTATAAGTAGGGGGAAGGTGAAGGGAATATCAGGGGGGGGGGGGGGAGGGTGAAGTAAAGGATAAGGGTAGGAAGATAGGGAAAGAAAATTTGCATTTTTTACGCATTTATTCTTTTCAACTCCCCCAAAAAATACCATGCCCCTATTTTTTACCACACCCCAAAAGATGAAAGCCCTTTTCAGACAGTTGATAAATAAACTGGTTTAAAAAAAGTAAACTGGTTAAAAAAAAATTGAACTGGTTTGAAAAAAATAAACTGGTTTGAAAAAAAATAACCACTGGCAAAAATTAAACCACAACATATACATTCATGACACAAACAATAAATTATTGAGATTACAACGCACTTGTACTCCCTTTCCACAGCATGCGCAGAAGGTAAAAGCTTCCCAGGCTATGGAATGGAGCAGACCACCAAATATTACTATGATGATGTGAGGCCATGACATTTTTCAAAAAGATTCAGGGCTAAAAGATATATGAAATGATATGATGTGGATTTTAGTCTGTTAAATAATATTAAGTGCACATGAACAGTTGTACAGGTACATACTGCAAGATTATTAATTAAAGGAATTCAGAAACAATTGCCAAAATAATAACTTGTGCCCCTAAGGGCATCACATTTTTGTGAAAGGAAAACAAAAAGTTCATTATGCTGTTCAAAGAAGTGAACATAGCTTGGGCTGTTAAAAGAATTACTTTCAATCAATCACCACCATAAGTTTACATTGTATAGTTTTGCTGTTGTAATTTTATAGAAGATAGCGAAAGGTTGGTTGGATTAATGTAAGGAATCTCCCACTTACAGTCAATAAGGGTACAACCACATTATGCAGTTTTAAATCCTTTTGATATTCATGTGATGGTTCTATATATACTCACAGGCTTTTTCCTGATCACCAGTCTTTGTCCTCCATATTCCACATAGTATGTGGGATTGGATTGGCCATGCTTGAATTGACGAATTGTCGGTGGATCTGAAATGCCAATAATTCCAAATTCAGCTACTTTTTTCAACAACTTTGACAACAAATAACATTACATCTCACACCAGTTATATAAAAACACAGTCACAGAGAAACGTACTGAGTACACATGAAAGACACTGCAGTTCTGTCGGCTGTAATAATGAGGGAGAAGTACACGGCTCTTGTAAACTTAACAGACTGCAGCTGAAGCATTCTGACTCAATGAGATCATATACTAGTGTTCAGTGATTTTTTTTTACCTTCTTGGTGCAAACCAAGGTTATTCTGTAGATAACTGGCAAGGGAATCAACAGGAATCTGGTGAGCTTTACGCACTGTAGTGGTTCCAGGTGCAAATCCTAAATGGGGAAATAAAACAACACAAGAAAATAATTTATAATTTGTACGGCATAATTAGAAACGCTAATGAATGTAATGCATTATCAAAACTTACTTCAGTCTTTAGAGCTCTAGATACTTTTTTAAGTTTTTTTGCAAGCATTTAATTATACATGTAATATTTATTTGTATACCTTTAAGTGGGAATTTAAGTATACTCTCCAGTTCACTCAGTGCATCCTTGACATCATCAACCTTTACATAGGATACCACAAAAAAAAAAATTAGTGATTTGAATTGACCACAAAAGTCAGCTCTTATTCACACTACTCCAAAGTTCCCCTTTCCAACCACATTTTACCTTGATTGTGCGAAATCCCATTTTTTGTGCAGTTTTTAAATTTCGGCCAATATCATCTAGAAACACAACCTCTTCTGGATTCATCTTGAGTCTGTCAAGCAGTTTGAGATAAAATTGCTCCTCTGGTTTTCTTGTGCCCTCTAATGCTGACTCTATCACCTAGAAAAATCCAAATACCAAAACCTGTGATAAATGGACTAGAAAGCCATCTTGGGAAAGTTGAAGTCTTACAAACAACTTGACCAAATAAAACCACTTTTATGGAAGTGACTATGGTAGCGATATCACCCAGGCTATGGTCATTAGGCTCAGAAACAGAATTAATCTTTTTGGTACATTACAGAGGAAGAGGAAGAGGAAGAGGATGATGAAGAGATCAACACAATATGCTGTTCCAGGAAATATGCACCCCCACCCCCCGACTCAAGGAAGGTCACTGGCAATTCGGGGGGGGGGGGGGGGGGGGGGGGGGGCTTCAAAAGCCAAAACATGGTAACGGAAAGTATAAAGCTTGCTTAGGAAGTAGCCATAAGATTAATTTGTTTCTCGATGAACAACGGTCAAGAAAATAGCATGCCAGTGCTTTCCAAATAGCCCATTTCTGAGTTGCCTTTTGCCTCAGTTTCAAAACGAGTCTTCGTGCCAACCCATTGAAATGAAAAGGACTTTGATTTGCATGAAAATGGACATGAAGGTGGAACACATTTTCATGGTTTCACACTCAGAAATGGCTTATCAAAATGAAACCACAAACCTAAGTACTTACCACATCAAAATCTTTCACATCTACTGGGCAAAATGACTTTCCGTCTTCCATTAACCAGTTGTTTGTAACCAAGGCAGTTTTTAAGCCCTCCGCTTTGATGCACTGAATTGCCATTAGCACTTCAGGATAGGGCTCAATCATTGCTGACTGAATGCTTGGTAACAGTTCATCCATGTTCACACTTTGCTTGGTCATGGACTGTAGTACTTCTCCAAATTTTCTTGCAAATTCCTCTGGTAAGAGAGTTCCACATTCTAACTGTGCCCAGAGACCTGTAAACAAGCAAACCTCCTGTAATTTAATGCCCTTGAGAATGCCCTTTTTACCCGAAGTAGATGAGGTTCCTACTTATGGGAGGTGTTCAATGACTATTAATAATATTGTTTATTGCAGTAGAGCTGTGTATTAATGAAACCTTTTCAGCAACACGAATTAGTAAAAGTTAAAAGCACTAATTTCTCCTTGAGTGGGACAAAGCGACTAACTAAAGATTATTTCTAGTCCCCCTTGGATGGAATACTAGTCCATTGTAGGGTTATCCCCAGCCTTGCCAGTACCCATTTATACATTGAATGGAGAGAGGCACTATGAGAGTAAAGTTTGCTGTACAAGAACACAACCCAAGGACCCCAGCCAGGGCTTGAACCTGGACCACTCGATCTGGAGTCCATCGCACTGGCCATTATCAGTAAGACACTACCTCTCTGGAACCTATATTTTCATTCGCCCGCTGTAAACACTACCTCTATTGTTATTCAGGGCTAGGGGCATTGTTACGACCTGTTATGTATTGTGTTCGGAACCAATGAAGTAACTCGTTCCGAGAGGTAGTGGGCGACCCGCCATTACGCCATCATATCTTGCGAGAGCAAGTAAGAGAGTATTACTTGAGTGAGCAAGGGCTGTGCTCTGGTATTTCCTTAGGAACTATTAATGAAAACACTGTATCTATCTAATTACCTCTTTCACCACCAGCATTGATAGCTGAGACAATAGAGCCTCTTTGCATATCATGGCTATCCTCAAACTGATTGAACAGGGGTAATGGTGAAGGGACCACCACTCCTCCCATATCAAATGCCACAGCTTTTGGCTTGATTGATTGAAGGCTAGCATAGTGCCGAGGATGAAACAAGTGAAAACAGCGAAGATGAAGATGCCTTAAATTTCTTAGTTGAGAAATCATACTTTAAGATGGTTGCTGCCAAAAGAAAACTTCACTGTGCTTCATTGCGATGCTTATTTCTGAAAAATAGTAGAAGAATACTAACATTAGCTAAGTGCAGGTTTTGCATAAGTGATCATAAGTTGCAAACTCAGGGAGGGTGGGGTGGCATAGCAGGAGAGGTAGGGCAAAGTGAGAGGAGGGGAAGAGAGGGGCAAAGAAAAGGAAATGAGAATTTAAGTGGTGAGGAAAAGTAGCACCAGAAACGCCACCTGCATGACAAATGCACCCCTCTAAAAAGGGCTCCATGTACAAGTTTTAAACTTCTGGAGTAAGCCCTTGACATTATTTAGGAACTGGTCATTATTTAGAGGGGGAGGGCTCAGGTGCAAATAGGAGAAGAATAACTAATTGTTATCCGCAGGGAAAAGGAGGGGGTATAAATTAATGTACACATATTGACTAGTCAATAAGGGAGTGTATTAATGTGTGTGTGTGTGGATGGGGGGGGGGGGAAGGGCATAGCAAAAATGTGCTTCACAAAGGGGAGGGTCAGGAGAATTTAAACACAGCCTCCCTCCATTTGCACCAGCCCTCCTGCCCCCTCCCCCCTTTAAATAATGAGTGGTCCGTAATAACCACTCCCTTCTCCCCTCCCTGCCATTTCACACATACAAAAGATATATATATATTTAATAAAACATAGATTTATGGAGTCGGACTAGTTCAAAACCATTTAATCGCTACTCTGAGTTTCATGCCTCATGCAAGGCAATCATCAGGCGACTGCCAGAAAAAAACGGTTACATGTAAAGATATACAAATTTGAAAATAGAGAACAATGAGTACTTGCGTGACATGTCAAGATGTTATTGGACGAAAAAAAAAAATCTATATTAAGCTAAGACGGTATTTAACAAGAATTTCTTAGAGTGTCTACAGATCGAAGTCAGTTCGTTTCTATGATTAAGTGTTGACATTTCTGGTTTGCAAATTATAAAATATTTCTCACAAAGGCACAGATTACATTTTTCGATCAATCAATCAGAAGTATTCATCTCTGGAGATGGGAGAGGTATCTACAACGTTTTACTGGAATCACTTAATAAAAGCTGCGGTTGGGCCCTCTCCCCCCTCGTTCAGAATGAGTCTCCGTACAGCTATTGTACACTACTGTTTTACTGATCATTTGCAATAAGGTTGTTAAAAAACAGCCTTTAAAACATTACACTCCTAAATAGTTATCCATATTTTATAAACACACTCTATCGCTGTCCTGATATAGGCTTCTCGTCTAATTGACCTCAATCAACGGATTCTAGTCTGCACGAGTGGGCAGCCTCCAAATAGCCTGTGTACAGCCGTCCCGCTCCCCTCAAAAAAATTGGGGAGGGAACGTCTGTGTTATGGCGGCGTTAATCGTGTTCCGCGGCGGGAGGTTTCCCCGGAATGTGTGGGAAATGATCTGATTGGCTTTCACAAAAATTATTTTAATTTATTCTGCATAATACCAAAACCGTGTTTTGATTGGCTAAAATTTCGCGGGTGTTATGTATTAGCTGGAGTAATTCCAAATCATTCCAGCGAGCGTTCATTTTCAGTTATTTGTGCGCTCTGCAGAAAATTTCTGCAATTATTGTCTAGTCAATAAGTGCGACAAAAATTTGGTAGACGCTTGCAAGAGTACAGTATTCAACGCAAGGCAAGAAATATTATCGTTGGACATCAAAGTAAAGATAAACTCTGCCCACATTTGCAGAAATTGTCTCATAATTATGCCTGCGAATACAGCCGCCTCTCACTCGCTCCCGCTACTATGTGCGTTTGGCAACGGTGTAATGGGGGTTGACAGGCCTGCACATCTCCTACGTTCGTGACATTTGTATTTGCCGTATTGTCTGAAATTTGGTCTTTCGACCTTTCAGCGTCTACTTGTTTCTGAAGGGCACTATATGTTGTATCATTTGGAGGTAGTATAAGTTGAGAAGAGCTGTAACACTGTGAGTACTGTGGTCTAGTAAATGTCTAGAGGTTATAAGTCTGCACAGTTTCCTGTTTTTTAAAATTTGACACCTCTAGCTCTGTAATTTGCCACACGTTTCGCTAATGCGGTTTATTTTGGCTCATTTCTATTTGCAAGATATGCTATAAGCTCTCAAATTGTTCTCTCTGGAAGAACAAGGTTTGAAATTTCCGTGAAAATGTTGATTGCTTGCATTTATATTTGCGATGCCGAGCCCAGCTTTGTTGCAAGATGTATTGATCTAATCACGGATGACATATTTATCTTTCTCCGGTCTCGCCAGAGACTGTTGTAACTTTACTTTGAGAAAGCTAAAAGTTGATTTTACAGAGACATTCTTTGTTGTAAAGGTTATGCTACTTGCATTGATTTGATCGAGAGTTCTGTCTCTTGAGGTCGATGATTAGTTTCCACCTCCCTTGTTCGTTATGTTACGTTATCTCACACGCGGATACCTGATATGATAATTTATGTGAAATTTAAATCGAGAACAGCAGGATACTGGAACACGATTATTGCCGCCATAACACAGACGTTCCCTCCCCGATTTTTTTGAGGGGAGCGGGACGGCTGTACACAGGCTACCTCCAAAGAAATTTTCGAAGACCTGCTGTCACGCAAGAAAATTGCAAGGAAACGAGAGAATCGAAATATCCAAAATATAGTTGAAAAATTCTTTCATCAAAGACAATCCAAGATCATCGTAGTCATCGCACAATGGCCATTACCCTTTCGTAAGCAAAAAATTCTACTTTATAACAAAGAAAAACAAGCATGTTTACCTTACCAGTGGCGCCATTTTGAAACCAGCGAAAGCCTGGAACTAGCGGTATTGTAAGCTAAGGCCAGTCTCCCGACGTTGATTCAGGAGACAGGCTCGGCTCGAGACAGGCAAGGAGAATCCGTCGGTTTTTTCCACAAAATGGCCTCTTTACCTAGCTCGCTTAGACCAGCAATGGGAAGGTATACTTTACTACCTTCGGCGTCAAACTTGGAAAGTGTTTCAGAAGAAGCCGAGAGGGGTTTACCCGTTGTGGAAGGTATGAATACTTTAGTTTTGTTTGATGCCATTTCACGTGACTTCGAGTAAGCCCTATTTCCGTTTTCGTATAAAAGCTCAATTAATCAAAAGCTAAATCTTTGAGAATGGTAATTTTAGTACAATAATTGCTCAACCCATTTAATTGCATGTAGTTAATTTTGAATTTTAAAATAGAATAAGACTATTTCCAAAGCAAACAACTGGGAAGGTGGGGGTCAACAGACGGGTGTGGACAAAACATGGGGTAGGCCCATGGCCTACCCTATGGCCTACCAGTGGTCACATTTTATTTAATTTTTATATTGTTTACTTTATTTAATTTTTTTTAACTAAGGCTAGTGAGCAGCACAAAGGAGAACCTAATTCATGGCTGTAAACTTTTCTTCCCTTATTTCTGACACAAGACTTCTTGGCTTCAAGGAATAAATGTTACAACTATTGAACAGAAGTTAAAAGCATGCTTAAGTTACACTTCCTGTGGAAGTGGCAAAGTTAAAACCCTCCCATGGAAGTAACTAATACTGTTATCAAGGCTGCTGCCTAACGGGCGCCCGGTCGCCTGGGGCGCCTAAGTTAGGAGTGCGGGCGACTAAATGTTTGTTCAAGGAGCCCGGATGGGCGCCTAAGCATAGATTTTCCATTCTCATCTAATGACTTCAATTTCCTTGTAACTTTGTTCCACTGGCGTAAGATATATCCCGTTTAAAACCATAAGCGCTTCATTTCAAAACGGTAATACTAAAATTGTCCACAATAGAGATAATTTTAGCGTATAAATACGTGCAACTTCGAAAAGCAATTATTTTCGACTGTTTAGGACTGGGACTGACTCCCAAATATGGAATGAAGAATGAATAGTATTATGGGCTGCTTCACGTTTCGTTCGCTACGTTGATGTTTTGAAGGAGTTTATAGTGAATGTGAAGTAAACATTTTACGGATACAAAAGTGAAATCAATCTCCTGGCCATTCATGCATCAGGTCTGATCATGACAATTTTAATCTGCAAAA
The DNA here is from genome assembly GCA_963693305.1 of Meandrina meandrites. Taxonomy (NCBI): domain Eukaryota; kingdom Metazoa; phylum Cnidaria; class Anthozoa; order Scleractinia; family Meandrinidae; genus Meandrina; species Meandrina meandrites. Next base: position 2,659,591 of record OY855913.1, on the reverse strand, counting down.
GCTTGATACAAAAACCTTTTCAACAAGCCTAAAATAATGTGCAGAATGTTTTGATGTTACACTTACGAATTACTGTAATTAAGCTTATTATTTAACTCAAACTTTTATTTTTTCACTTTAGAGAACGCTTAATTTCATAACAACAGAAAATGTGTGCTTTTTCTGTGACATTCTTATCAGCTACCGCTTTTTGTGGATCAAGTTTGTTTGTTTGTTCATTCGAACTGTTTCGTGTTTTATCTCGGTTATTGAACCGTGTAAGGAGAACATTACTCTTGAAAATAATAATGTGCTAGAAACTTTGCTGAAAACAGTTTGAATAACATGAATTGTTTTTAAAACTACTAACATCTATTGTATAAGCAACTCATTTGATAAGCCTAGAAACTGTTTTTATTTTCACAACTTAGTTTTTCTGGTCTATTTTTGACAACTGATTATGAAATGTAGATAAGATAAGAATTTAATTAAAGTGTTTACACAGGTGTTTTTACTTTTTATCACCTTTGCCTTAACCTTCAAATAGACCTGCTAAATTGTAATCTTGGTTCTGTTAAACCTTAATTACTAACAATAATTCAAGTTCTTCAGTGAGCTTGCTGTGCAAAAGTGAAATAATAATTTTGCTGCTTCATGCTTCACTGATTTTGCTTCAAAACTTTGGATGTTCAAAACTCCTTTTAAACATTGTTTTATTTGTTCTACACATTTTTAACTTACTTTATCCAACATTCATCACAGCACAATATACTGGTTGGATTTTCAAACTCATTTTAAGCCTACAGAAACTTTCTAATATACACACTCCTGTTCATGTCACCCAATCAGTGTAAAAAGGGTTTTATCGAAGGAGAGGCTCGGTTAAATAAACTTTCAAGTTAAGAAAGCTGGAATTTCTCACACAACTATTTGAGGGAGGTTACCTTCAGAAGCTTTCAGAAAAAATCTTGTCCGAAGGAGTTTTCTGTTCACGTACAAAGGCTCTACTGACAAAATAAAATGTGTGTGCATGTGGAAGGGGACGGTAGGGGGGGGAGGGGGGGCGGCTGCTCCCCAGACCCCTCCCCTAGATTTTTTTTCTTCTACTTCACCCCCCTCCCCCGAGGATCGACCATGGCAACTTTTGCTCTGGGCTCCTAAAGTAATGGCTTGGGCTCCTAACTTTTGATGTTAGGAGCCCGAAGGGCTCCTTAGAAATTTCCTTAGGCAGCAGCCTTGGTTATTGTAACCAAACATTATGACAAATGCCTTACCATGTTACTGCATGTTGTTAACTGTTATATTTTGGGGGCCATATGATTAGGGCTAATTGTATACAATTAAAGTAGTCTGTCTCTCCAGCCAAAAATATTGGCCAATATACCACCAACCATTCAATAAACATTCATATTGAAGGCCAACAGATTAATAGAGTTTACCACACTAGATCCCTGGGAATCCACATTGACCAACATTTGTCATGGACCAAACATGTCAATGAGATTGCTAGGGTAGTTTCCTCTGGTATATATAGGTGTTCTTAAAAGGCTGAGGCCATTCATTTGCGAAGATTCAGCTATTTTGCTATATAGAGCTCTCATTGAACCATATTTCGACTATTGCTGTCCTGTGTGGGATGGTCTCAGCAATGAACTGACTGATAAATTACAAAAGTTACAGAATCGCGCCATTACGATCATTACGAAGTCGGATTTCTATTCTAGTGCTACCGTCCTTCAATCAAAGTTAGGATGGGATTCCCTCTATACCAGAAGGAAAAAGCATAAAGCGAAACTAATGTTTAAAACCATAAATAAACAAGCTCCGGAGTACTTACAAGACCTATTTAAACCATTCAGCACAGGATATAATCTTAGAGACAAGGCAAATAAGTTAGCTCTACCTAAGCCCCGTACTGATTTTTTAAAACGAAGTTTCTGTTACAGTGGGGCACAGTTGTGGAATAGCCTTCCCCACGATGCCAGAGCTGCTAGATCCTTTAGCCACTTTAAAAGACTTATCAATTGCCCGATGTCTCCCTCGTGCTCCCACACGGCAAACATGTAAATCAGTTTTTTTTTTGTTTTTTTTTTAATGTGATGTAATCATTCTTAACTTGTAACTAATGTTTTTACCGTGTTTAAATAAAGTATATGATGATAAAGTATATGATGAAAGTCTGGCAATTTTACTTAGTGTGCTATAACGTGCTGTTCAGCATATGTAACATTTATTCACTGGAGAAGTGTCATTTGAGTTGAAACACATCAGAAATAAACAAAGAGATGTTTACAACCATGAAATGAAGGTTTTCTTTGGCTCAATAGTTCTAGTTAAGAAAAGATAATTATATCTGACCACCAGTAGGCCATAGGGTAGGCCATGGTGTAGGCCATGGCCTACACCATGGCCTAAGCCACATGGCCTACCCCATGTTTTGTCCACACCCTCAACAGACTGAGTAAAATCAAGTTTCCAGGAAAAGGACAGTTTTTGTTCTGCGCTTCAATTTGGAAATTTCTTGCTAAAATAAATACAGAAATACATAACTTTTCTTTCACGGAGGACTGATCTACTTGGACACCTTTTTTATCTTCTACTCAGGGACTCCCTCTGTTGCATTGTTGGGGATACTCATAATGTCCTTTTAATATGGGCTATAAATAGTTCAATACCTACTGTTCTAATACTATCACCATACATTCTTATTCCCAGTTGCCCAGATCTTTTTGGTCAGCCCCAAGAATCACTGTTCTGCATAGACTCAAAATTTATTCCTCTTAAATCTGATGGCAATCAACAATATGCATGCTTCTTTGTGCTGACCAAAATGATTGCAGTCTCTGAGTATGAAAATTATTAATTTGACCAGCATCCCTATCACCTCACTGTTATGTGGGATTTCCCCTCCCTCTTTCCTTCCTGCCCCCCCCCCCGCTCCTCCTCCTCGCACTCCCCTCTCCCCAGTCCTCTTCTGTACATGGTGTCTTGATCCTGTTGATTCTGATATTGGTTCTGGGATGCATTGTTGCTAAGGTGAAGAAGAGCATGTTTGCAAAGGCCTGAGGCAAATATGCCTCAGAGTTGCACTTGGTAAGCAAAACTTTAATAAGAAAAGTAATTTTCTTATTGTGTGTAATAATTGAGGAAACTCTCTGATGTTATCCAATCCACTGATCCATTTTGATGAAGAGCAACAGTTACAGAGAAGTTTGCCTGTTATTACTGAAGGTAAATGTTTTGTTCAAAAAATTTGTATGTCATGGGAACATGCCTCCTTGATACGTTGATACTCCCAGTTAACAACCATTATTACTGGTACATTATTTTGGTAGGAAAGGTTTGCATTGAAGCGTAGTGGCTGATCAGGCTGCAATTCTTGCTTCAGTAGTGTGAATATTTCTCTTCTCACTGGATGGGATGCTAGTCCATCACAGGGTGACCCCAGCCTAATACCTACCCCCAGCATTTAATTTGATAATACCCATGTGTATGCCTGACCTGGGTGGAGTCAGGTACTGTGAGAGTTACTGATAGCAAGTGGTAACTGCCTCAAGAACACAACACATTATGACCCTATTTTGAAAGCAGTCACACAGTCAAGCTAAATCTTGTGAGTATGACAAAATTTTAGGCATCCTTCCATGTCCCTATTGTCAATGGTAAAGGTAAAGTCTGTATACAAGCCTAGAGTCCCATCAGGCCGGAGCTCATCCCGGTTTCCGTAACATGAAGCGACTAGGAGTATTGATACTCCCCCCTGGATGGGATGCTAGTCCATCGCAGGGTTACCCCCAGCAGTAAATTCGCCGGTACCCATTTCTACACCTGGGTGGAGAGAGGCACTACGAGAGTAAAGTATTTTGCCTAAGAACACAACGCAGTCCCCCTGCCAGGGCTCGAACCCGGACCTCCCGATCCGGAGTTCAGTGCACTAACCATAAGGCCACTGTGCCTCCCATTTTCATTTAGTTTTGTTTTTATTGATAAGTTAATGATTAACATGTTTTTCAGAGCCAGACAATAGAAAAAAGTTGTCAGCATTCTTTGGTGTTGTGGTGCCAGTCACATTGTCCATGTTCTCAGTTATTCTGTTTTTGCGTCTTGGATTTGTAGTGGGCCAGGTATGTAGGTCATTGTGGACAACTACTATAGCCACAATAGTTGTTTCATCCTTACTGACGTCAACAATTTTAACTTGGGTATTAAGTTTCCAAAAGACTCATGAATAAAGAACAGTGCACTGATTTTAAGATTGCTGCAGCCAAAAACATTAGTCGTAACATTGTAATTTATCTCTGGTCCGACTGGAGAAGATACACATGTATCTGTTATCCTTAATTGAATTTCTCACAAGTACATGTAATAATTATGTAGGTTAGCTATGTGTAATAAAGTTCTTAAGTTGTAAGTCTATTGGCCTGCAGACATGGTTCATTGTATAGATAGAAGATAAGCTAAGACAGCCCTCTCAAAACAGGTAGTTGATTTTGTCACGACAGGTTTTTGACGTAATATATCAAACACACTTGAAAGAGTGTTTCGTCACATTTCCAAACACCAAGAAGAGAGTTGAAAAGATGGCATGCAGCAGAGAATTTTTGACAAACTTGAAGGTGTTTAGAAATGTGATGAAACACTCTCACGTATTCAATATATATCTTTGTAACCAAAACTAGAACTAGGGAGTAAAACAGAAAGAAAATCATAAACATTTAATGCTTATTAACATATATCCAACCACCATCATGGTTCTAATTTCCTTTGTTTAAACTTGTTGAATTATTGATTATAAAAATTAGTTTGAGAACTACATGTAGTTGTAAGGCATAGGCCCTTCTGTTATATATTTTGGAACACTGTTAATCAAACATGCCAACAAATTTTGGCTCAAGGCTCATGTAAAACATAATTAATTAAATATTAATTATTAATTTATTGAATGATTAATATTTTCAGGCTGGTTTAGTTGTATCAATTGGCATGTTTGTGGTGGCTTACTTTGTAGTAGGAATAACAGTGCTATCCATCTCAGCTATTGCAACAAATGGTGCTGTCAAAGAGGGTGGAGCCTATTGTATCCTACTTAATATTAAATCACATTAATTGGAAAGTCATTATAACTATCGTATGTAACTGGTGTATCAAAGGCTAGAGTGCAAGCAAGTCTACTTATGAAATTTGGTTATCACTACCCTGCGAGCAGAGTCTTCTTCGATCTTCCTAGATTAGTCGGGAAGAGGAAGAAGACTCTGCCAACGGCCTCGAGTTTCTTTGAATTGCCGCTCATCCGAGGGAAATGGATGAGTCAGACCAGTTTTGACCTGGTCAGACCGGTTTTCCACTATTGCGCATGATCAACTGTACGAATTGCTGACTTTTTATGCGCCTGCGGTAACTTGTTTACAGTTGATCGTTGAAAACGATGGCTGCTTCGCTTTCGTACAAAGTATTCGAAAAAGCAGCGAATTCTGCTTGCTGTAAACTTCAAATCTGGCAGATTTCAAGCCTCACGGAACCACGATCACGTCTCTGTTTAGTTTTCGAAGTGGCAAAGATACGTTTTTATCGCTTCTGACCGGACATGGCAAATAGTTGATTTAACAAATCTGCCCGATCGATGGTTGCAAAGGAACTCGCATCAATGGAAAACCAATTCCCAACTGAAGCAGTGCTCGTCGATATCTCTCCAATGAATTCCCTCATCGCCGACTAAATACAAGTTTTGAGCAGGTAGCAATCGATAAATTAATTTCAGACTCGTAATAATGAAGTGTATTTTCTTGCCGGTCATTTCGTTACAACTTGAGAGTGAGGCTGAGTGAGGCTTGGTTACATTTGATTTTGGAGCATGCTCAATACGAATTCTCGAGGCCGTTTGCAGAGTCTTCTTCCTCTTCCCGACTAATCTAGGAAGATCGAAGAAGACTCTGCTCGCAGGGTAGGTTATCACAAACTTCAAGTTTCAAATTATTCCAAACTTTCTCTGTTTTTTGCAATATGCTAAATGTATGGTGCAGTTTAAAATTAATTTCAGGTCAAAATGTTTATTTTTAAAAAGTATGATTTAATGTGTATTTTTCTTTGTTTCAGATTTGAAATATTACCGTGAGCATCCTTGAAGAAAAATACAAATCACACTAAAATTAATCTAAAACCATTTTGACCTAAAATTCATTTGAAACTATATCCAAATGTAACTGACCCCAAAGTGTATTCACTCTGAGTGTTTGACGCTGAATTTTATGTTAACTGGAAACAGATATGATCAGTAGGACATTGGGTCCAGAGTTCGGTGGTTCCATTGGAGTCATTTTTTACTTTGCAAACATTTTTGCCACTGCTCTGTATCTCCTTGGTGAGTTAATACTATAAATATTAAAATGTGGCTGTTAACGTTTCCCATGTAGGAAACCCAAAAACATTAATTAAAGTTCTACTTATTTAGTAATCATAGAGGCTGGCAAATCACTTTGAAGTTTCAACAGCATTCCGAGTTCCATTGCCATTTTTTGAGTTGCTTTCTGGGTGGGGGGGGGGGGGGGGGGGGGGGCATGCACAAGCTGGCACAAAAATAATGATTTTTCTCAAGCTCTCTCCACTTAAAGATTATGAGTTACTCACGTTAGACTGTGAAAAAATGGGGGGTCACTGAATTTGTTGCAGAGATGCATGTAAGATTGTCCAAAAGGACATTTAAATCTGAAAAATCTGCTTCATTACTGAATATGGCTATTAAAATGTGTTTGTTAGTCGAAAAAACTTTAAATTTAATTTCCACATTATGTTTTTCTTAAATAATTCTCTTTTACAATCTGTTCAGAATTTGAAAATAAAGTCATCTATCAGAAAAAAGTAGGAGTCATTGTCAATTGATATAAAGAGAGTAGTGAACAAAGTTAATTCAATGACTACCAGATCTTTACATGTTTGCAGTTTTTCCTCAGTGTACTGCATGCTTCCTCATGAGGTGGTGTGAAATTGAAACATGAATTATGTGCACAGTAAGAATGTGCATAAATAAACAATAAGCACAAAATTAATGTCCTTAAGCCAAACCCATCTTAAAACTATGCTTGAGTATTGATTGTGCTTGGTTTTAGGTTTTGTGGAAGCCTTGTTGAATAACTTTGGTAAAACTCATGCTTCAACCCAGCCATGTAAGTATCATTTATAATTTTAAGACAGTATTTAACATTGTTTCAGCTATAAAATTGCAAGCACAAATTTATAACTAAATTTATAAAAATCAGGGAAACTAACAGTGTTGTTCCATTCCAGTGGTGGCTCATCAATACCATGACTTGCATCTCTAGATGGAATGCTACAAAGTTGGACATTTTGTCTTGGAAATTTTCCTCGTGCCCCATGTTGTTGGAGATGAGAACTGATCAAAATCGATCAGCCACAATATATTAAACAACATTGGACAGAGGGAAAGGGGCGAAAATTTTCCAACAGTTGTGTCCAAGTTTGTAGTCCAGTGCCAGTTAGTCCCTGCCATTACCCCCCCCCCCCCAACCCCTCCCACCTCCCACCCAGGGTGCCAAGAATAGGAGGCCCTGTGAATGAAGTGCATTGGCTAAGAAGCTAAAGGCAGCACAAAGATCCCTTCCGTGGTTTAAACTCGGATTGTTTCCTCGGAATTAAGCCATTGGCTGCTGTGTCTGTTATGCATCTAGCCAAACATAACACTGAAGAAAATAATGTACTTGCCTTGTTTAATAAAGTTTTACTCTCTATCTAGTTTTGGACGAAGGCCCCTGGTATTCATTTGCATATGCTTCACTGGTCCTGTTCTTTTGTCTGCTTGTTTGCCTGGTTGGTGCAGGTATAATAGACCTCTTACATGTAGTCCATTGCTGAACAGTTACTTTTAATTATTTTGAGATTTTAAATTAATTATGTTCTAGCTCGATTAGTACTTTGGACCTTCCCGTCTTTAAGGCATTTTCTCACAGCTACACCAGTTATGTTCAAAATTTGTATAAACTGTCTGAAAATATGAAGCCTAAAAATCCCATGGGATGGATACATGTAGCTTATATGACACCTCCTTGATTTGATAAATGGAATTAATAGGATAACTTTAATTTGATAAATGGAAAACAAATCCATGACATGAAGATCAAAAATGAGTAGTACACACTTTTAATAAAAATTAATTAATGCTACTACATGCAAAAACATAACAAAGAGGTTTTTCTTCAAAGACAACTGAGTTACAACATCAACATCATGATCGAGCAAATTATTTTGAATTAATAATTAATTTATAGAACTTAGGATTTTACTAGTATTTATTTGTTTTGTTTTAAATATGTTAAGCCATTTTTAATTAATTTTGTATTAATTATTTGAATTGTGGGGTCCATAACAAGCTGTGCTTTCTTTTGATTCCACTCTCTTTACACCATTTATGATTCTGTTTACTGTTGTAATTTAAGGTGGAAGTGAAATAAAGATTGATTGATTGATTGATTGATTGATTGATTGATTGATTGATTGATTGATTGATCGATTGTACTTCTTACCACATCTGTTTCAGGAATGTTTGCAAAGACATCTTTTATAATCTTTCTAGCTGTTCTAGTTGCTGTTGCATCTTCATTTGTAAGTACATGTTTATACAATATACTAATTGGAACCCTTTTAGGTTTGCCTGCTCATTTTCTGTTCATTTCTGTTTAACAATTAGACTTATATACGTCCAATTTTTCTATGAGCAAATAGTCAATGAGGCACAGCCAAGTCAACTATCACTCATAAGAAACAACTGTGACTGAGTAGTCTAATTGTTTTCAGTAGAAACTCTAAAAGATTGCAGTCCAAAACTTGGAATTTTATACACATTTCTCCCATTTAAGTGGTGTCTGGTGGCTGGCGTTCTTTCTCTCCTTCTGTCCCCAGCCGTCGCTTTGCTTGCGCACTCGTTTTCTCGCTCTCCCTGACTGACTAGAACGCCAAGCTACGCTAGGAATGATAGGAATGCATCAGCACTTCTTGATCCCTAAATGTTATTTTCATGTGTCGCTCGTCATTTAGCCTTTTTAGCCTTTTGCAAACTACAGGTGGGTCTTTTTCAAAGGCCTGTGCTATTCATCGATTGAATCGCTTAGTTTTACATGCTTAAAAGCTGCTGCGAACCTTCATTGTCAGAGGATATTGGCCAATGCTATTGTCTATTGTTACAAGTTGTCCAGTGCATGTCATTTGTTTGTCATCTTCATTGAATGAAGTACTTTTAGCTTGTCACGCAATCTTTAATTTCTCGGTAACCATAATATGTACAAGAAGATTGGCGCATCGCGGCACGTATTTACAAACTGTTGGGATCTTTTTTTGTATTCTGAGCACGGAGAATTCCTTTTCAAAGTTTAAAATGAAATGAAGAAACACAGATCAATTTTTAAGTGGATCTTAAATGGAAAATTGTGGAGTACAATGTACTAAAACCGTTCTGGTGAGAAATGCATCTTTCATTGCGTGGATAAGAAGACCAGTTGTCGGCATGGAACTACCAAATGTGTTTTTGACTACAATTCACGGACTTGATCACGACTTCATGCAGCTTCTCAAGACTTCAGAAAGGAAAATGGTAATGTACAATATTGCTTCGAACTTGAATGGAACTTTTAGAAGGATCAGTAAAGCCATTGAGTGAAAAATTGACTGTAAAAAGCCGTCGGGCTAAAATTAAACTTATGCTTTAGCATGAATAATGCAGGATCTCGTGGCTTCAAAAATGTGCAGAATTTTGAAGCTTTTGAATACATTAGTGGCTACATCTTGAAATGAGAATTAATCTAAAACAAAGCTTCTTTCAAGTTTCTTTCATTTGTCCAGTTTATGTTTCGAATTTTAGGCTTTTGAAGCGAATTGATTTGAAAAGCACATGGTGACATCTGATACGCATTTCTTCAGGGCATCCGCATAATTCGCTGACTTCCGCATCTTCCGCATCTTGAGAACATTTTCCGCATAAAACAGAGAAATTTGTTTCATATTAATGATTAAGCAGCTGTTTACCATCCTCACAAACATAAATTTCGAAGAAATTGATTATTTTGACACAGTTTTTCTCCTAAAATAGCGACGAAAACACGGCACTTCGATCGTAAGCAATTTTTAACCTCCAGGCGTTCCACGCGTCTTTTCGGGATGGGCCTGGACACCAGTTCTTTCACTCGTTCGGTCTATCGAAAGTTTTTCTGTGGTTTAATACCTATAGTATATGGATAAATTTGTGATCAAAGAGACCAAGAAGAAGGATCCCATCTTCGCTGTACACTTGCCACAAGTTGACCTCACGGGCTAGATGAGCGACGAATTAAGTGAAGCGAGCTTGAGGCCGCAAAGTGGCCTGTGAGCGACGTGCCATAATGAAGACGAAGGATTTTGTTGAAAGTCTAGCTAATAGCAGCAAAGGATTGAGTGAACCAGTATCCTGGAGTTTTTTATGTAGATAATGGATTGTTATTTTGTTCAACGTGCAATGTTGTAGTAGATCACGTAGCACCTTGAATTGTATTGTTTATGCATAAGAAGAAAATCAACTTCAGCCAACAAAATAACGGTTGTGTTATTTTCATTGAAAATCACATAATTGATACGATAATTTCATAACATGTACCAAATACAAATGAAAACAACTGGAAAAGCCCAAATACCATTATAAGCTTAATTTTTTTGTTTAAAATGAGCTTGCGAGCAGACTCTCGCCTTTAGGGGCAGCTCAATTTCGGCTGCATGAAAAGATGTGAGTTTTGGCGAGCGAAGCGAGCCGAAAATTTTCCGCATAATCCAATGTGTTTTCCGCATAATCAACACTTTCTTCCGCATAATGTTCCTGAAAATTTCCGCATAATTTGTTGTTTTTTTCCGCACCCTATCAGATGCCCTGTTTCTTGCGGACGAGTTATTATATGTTGTTTATATGTAAAGATTTATTTCCGGCAGTACTTCAGAAAATACACACAAGTATTTTTATTATTATTGATAGTGATGAAAAGCATAAAAAGCAATATGAGTGTGAATTTTGTAAAAGGAATTCAGTAGTTTTGCAAGCGGTTTTGCACTATCTCACGGCACCATGTTAATGATTCGCAAATAATTTTATTATCCCCAACTACCGCTTTTCTGCAAGATAATACCACTAGTTATTAAATTAATGACATTGACAGTTGTACAGAATAAAAACCTACCTTTCACCGGAGTGTTTTGAGCTAGTGTTACATTTTCTACAAAGAGTTTGTGTTTTTGCAAGTTGTTAAAATGACGCCCCAGGTGAAGAAATTTTCTCCATCGTCTTCAAGTTTGGTTTGGGATCAACTTATCAAAGTTGACAAGCATTTTAAATCATAAATTGGTCTTTCAGTGTGTCTGGAAATGAATTATTTGTCTGAATTTATTACGTATATGGTTTATTTTTTCCACTTGCAAGTTTGTGTTAAATGCTGTAAAAGAGCCGGGAATTTTTTGGGGGGTGGGTGCGCGCTAATAAAAGCCTTTGGGACTGGGAGTCAATGGGTTAATGCATCGCAAATCGCTTTCAATATTGTCATCTTTTCCCCTACACGTACTCCATGCAAAATAGTTGAATCTCGAAGAGATCTTTGATTATCTTCATTGATATATAAAAATGGACTATTTGTTCTGCCCAGAGCTTACCTTCCTAAGACTGTAGACAAACATGCATAGAGATACATCATTTCTTTACATTTGTACCAGGTTAGTTTTGTAATCGTGCATAAAAAAGATGGCTTACATCCAGGAGCTGGAAACACTAGACATAAGGTACATGTATACATTTTTGTTGTATGCACTTTATATGTACATTTCACGTAGTTTGCAGGCCAATCAGGGCTGCAAGTACTTATTTACCCTTGAAAGGGCAGATGTCGGACAAGGGCACCATTTCTTAGTTCAGCTGACTGAAGAAGAAGGTTGCAGAAGTAACCCAGATGTCCAAACTATTCTTTTTTAAGCCAGTGTCAACTTTTACAATATTTTTAAGTCAGTTTTACTAATCCTGGCTACAATCCAGATTTTTTTAAATTCATTTGGCACCATCTTTGTCAGACAAAAGAAAACTTGGTTGGACATCACATTTGAATCTGTCAATCAATGGTGACATATCAGTGCATTGTAGTTGCGTTAATGCAATTCCGTTTGGTTTTCTTACAATGTGATTTGTAATTGTGGCAACACAAAAGCAAATTCCAGAGAAGTAGCATATAAGAAAGTGCAATTTAATGTACTGTGGGTTTAATTAATCATTATGGGAGGTGCGATGGCCTAATGGTTAGTGAGCTGGACTCCAGATCGAATGGCCCAGGTTCGAGTCCTGGCCAGGGCACTGGATTGTGTTCTTGGGCAAGACACTTTACTCTGACTCATAGTGCCTCCCTCCACCCACGTGTATAAATGGGTACCGGCAAAATTACTGCTGGGGTTAACCCTGCAAGGGACTAGCATCCCATCCAGGGATGCTAGTTTATGCTACCGAATCCTTAATAAGCTCCAGCCTGATGGGCCACTTGGCTTGTATGCAGACTTTACCAACCTTTTAGGTTTAATCATTGGCGACTAATTAAAAAATTGGCCAGACACAATTTCTGACCACAAAATATATTGTGATCTTGTCACACATGGGCTAGTTTTTGCGATGACCAACTGTTACTTGCAGTCCTGCCAGTGAATGAATGTTTGGGTTCTTGCCTTCAAAAGCATCAACCCAGCCCATTGTAGATTTTGCTGTAATGAATATGTTGATTGGTCAGCCACGTAGTTCAGTTAGTGCTAATCCCAGTTAATTGAAATAATGCCTCAAGCATTGTTTACTGTTCCCTTATATAGCAGAATGCAACATACAAGTACACAGGCTGGAATTCTGGAAATTTGCCCAACAATCTTCGGGTAAGTATCAGGGAAATAGTTGACTTTGTTTCAATCTCGTACTGCATAAGCTCTGGCCTGATGGGCCACTAGACTTACATGCAGACTTTACTATAAAAATCACCAAACTGTGAAATACGACCAGATTTTCATGTCACTGCCCCACCCACTTTCTTCTACTGCCCCGCCTACTTTCATCGGTGAATTCCAACAGTCGCCATTGTCACATATTGCTCGCTAATTACATTAGTGTCGTTGTTGCATAAAGTATGGAATAAACGGTCAGTATAGCTTGCTGTTTGTAGGAAATAAACACCTCGTATATTGTATAAAGTATTGTAAGTAGCTCAACCGTTTTTGTATTTTGTGTAATGTAGTTAAGGTTACCGTATACCTTGAGATCGAGCACTCAACCGAGACAGTTTTCGTGTAATTATCACGAGAGCCGCCATTCTCGCGCACCGATTGGCCTTGTTATTCGAGAAGGTGTTGCAAGCTTCATGTGGGTGGCGTTTGTTTTTTTTTTGTTTTTTTATTATTATTATTGCAAAAACACACAGTAATACAATACAGTAATACATACAAATACAGATAAATGAAAGTAAAACAATAATAATAATAATAATAATGAAATACAATAAAATAATAATAATAATAATAATAATAATAATAATATATAATACAAAAAAAACAATACATTACAAATCTTCACGCTACTTAACAATGCCAATAAAGATTGATTAGCTCGCTGGGCGGAGGTTGTTTGCATTGCAGGATATTTTTAATCGCTGTTTTCTGAAAGCAATTTTTCGCTTTGAACGCGACATTTCAAAGAGCTACAACTCCAAAGGAATTTGCTCCTTCTACGTCAAATTTGGCAAACAGCTAGTTTAACATGTTAATAACAAACATGTGTCGGCGATTTTTTTATTTTTGTATACTTTTTCTACTGGAGCAATTTTTGTACGATCACTCTCCCGTGGTTTAGCCCTATTTGCAAAATGTCTTGTATCTTTTTACTGCAATTGAATATGACAAAACGCCGACACATTTTTTTAGCGCTTGGTGTCCGGAAACCAAAGAATAAATCAAATTAGCAAAATACTAAAATCGCTTTGACTTGTAGCTTTCAAAAGGCGACTCAGGCGCTCGTGTTCCGAGGTTCCTAAAAGATTGACATTTCATTCTACTACAAAACAGTACTACTATAAGCTTTACTTTGATATACGGTTTTAGCTATCCACAATTTATTCCGACTGCGCTATATTGTTTAGACTCGGGACACCCCCAAAGGTATACGGTAACCTTAAGTATATAATAATGTAATTAACGTAATAATTTATACATTGTAATAACTTAGTTTGTAAGTAGTTAAGCATAAGTAAGGTGCAACCATGTAGTGTACAAAAATATTAATAATAAAGGTTTAATTCACAAAAAATAAATAAATAAATAAAAAGAAGAGAAATTAAATAAAAGGTTGGTTAAAAGAAGTGTTTGTTATTTTTTTAAGTGGTGGCATCAAAATTCTGTTCCTGAATTTACATTTTAGTGCGAAAAAATATATTTAACCAAGATCATCGTTCAAGCGTGGTTCAAAGGAGGGACTGTAAACAACATTGGAAGCAAAGAGACACAGCACATGAGCCACAGGAATTTCTGGAATTTGTCAATGAAAGTGGGCGGGGTAGCAAGGCAAAAACTTGGTCCTATTCCACACATTAGTAGCATGTGTAGTACCTAGCTAACCAACTTGTATCATCTGATAGAGGTACAATTAATAGTGTTTTACTTTTCTGCAGCCTGACTTTGGTAAAGACTACACAACAAACCATAGTGAAAATACACTGACAGTGTTTGGAGTCCTGTTTAATGGTGTTACTGGAATCATGGGTATGGATTAATTGATGTTTGTGCATTCATTACATCAATTGTAGTTTGGATATATGTACCGGGTAATATGAATTATACAGCCTCAGTGCTTTTTAAATTACTTTCAAATTAAGATCTTGAGGTAAGTTATTTGGGATCTACAAGGGAATTAAATCTGCTTTTTTGTTGTTGTTGAATGTTGATGATGACGATGACGATGATAACAATGACGACAACATTGACAATGAGGACCATGGCCACAACCGTAGCAGTTATGATGTTGTTGAAGCTGTTGTCTATGGATGGTTTTCACTCACTTGACAAGGTGGCCACATTGGTGGACCAAACAATACAATATGTTTGGACAGAATTTGCAAAAAATACAATTTAGTTCCCTACGCCACTGTGATGTCACCTGAAAACGATGTATTGGGCATGTTATTTCCCCCGCATGGTTTTGGCTCCGAGGACAAAACCTGAGGAGGCATCCTAAGACTCCCCACCTAAAAAAGGAACTGTAGAAAAAAATAAGAAATATTTGGTGGAACAGTATGTGAAGGAATTCTGATTTGAAGAAACTAGGCACGCATGGTGGTCTTGGTTAATTTTTCTGCAAGTGTGCAAGGTAGTATTGGGTAATTCTTGTTATATATGCAGAGAAAAAAATGGCTGTCGCATATTGTTTAGACTTGTTGGCAAGGAGATCATTGTAAGTTCATTTTGAATGTAATACCCTTACGTGTAGTGACCATGAATTAAAAGTTCGCATGTTCTGCCTGTACTTTAAAGGTATAAATTTCTGGTAACTTGTCAATGCTACCAAAACATGAACATACTCATAAATCTCATTAATCTATGATTACCGCTAGTTTGCATGTGTATGCGACAGATAGAGCGGTGTATAAAGCATCAAGGAATTTCCACAAAAAAACAATGTCACAATGTACTTGGCACAGGAAAATCACCTAATTGTGTAGTCCATGGACTTCCAATCAAATAAGAAATGTACTCCACAAATCTTAGATTATTGCTGTAAATAAAATTATATAAAGGCGGGGCAGCTATAGGGAAAACTATTTCTAGTGCATTGAAGTAAAGATAGAACTGCTCATTGTTATGCTAAGTTTATCAAAGATTTTCTTGTGTTTTGAGTAAATTAAATACAATATGTTTTCCTGTTTTCAGCTGGTGCCAACATATCTGGAGACTTAAAAAGACCTGGTTATGCCATTCCATTTGGCACCTTAGGGGCAAGTCTTTTTACATTCATTGTGTACCTTCTTTTAGGTGAGTTAATTATCCTTGTCAATACCTACAGTATTAAAACACTATTTAAACATGGAGCGAGCCTATAAAAAGGCCCCATCTAGCACTTTGTTGGCTTCAATTTTAAAAAGTCGTGTCAGAGTATTGGTCGTGAAAGAGAAGAGCTCTGCAAATTTTGCTTCTTAAATGCGATCCCAGTTCATTTATATGGATTGTGTGCACCCAAACAACAAAACAGAGAATTTTATACACGAGAATCTTGATGCTATTTCTTGTACTGCTTTGAATCTATTTTTAGTTTAGAAAACGAGATCAGTCTGGATCACGCCACACCAAAAGCCAGTTGATTGCATTTTCCAACCAATGAAATTGGAATTTGGAATTTGTGATTGGCAGGGATTGGCAGGCTGAACAGTTCAGCCTCGTTAGATAGGATCGCTCCGTGTTTAAAAGGTCATCTCACAACTCTGATGTAGTCAACTAGCATCAATATCCGCTTCACGTACATAATGTCATTATTAATAGTACATAATGTTATCATAGCTATGTACTCATCCGATTTTGTTAATCAATATTATGATAACAGACCAAATTTGACCCCATTAAGTCCTATTATCATTATAAATCATTAATACTTGTCAATTCTTTTATGTTATCCATCAACTATATCAACGTTTTAGTGAACAGGAGAGCAGATAATAGGCCATTTTCATATTCTCAGTATTGAACTGGAACTAGATTTGTAGTGGAGGCTTATGCGGGGGAATATCATTAGCAAACAGCTATTTCAAAAAGAATTAGTGTTTTTGTTTCTAGATCATGGAAAATAAGAATGACAAGGAACTTCCTAATTTGCTTTTCTCTTGCCCTCCATTACAAGGCAGTTCTAGTTCGATACCAAGAATACAAATGGCTTGGCTAGAGAAATGCCTGAAGCACTTGGATGCGCCTTGTGCTTCTCTATGCACTTCTGTTGTGTTCTTACGAATCCTGCATGCTTGTGTAACTCAACAATGCTTGTATAACTTAACATTTTTTATATCTTTAATAAAGTGATTAAAACAAAGTGTCATTGTCTTATTGTCTAATATTGTTTTGGAGAAACCTGTTTATTACTTAATGAGTGATAGACATCCGTTGAGACCAACTTTTGAAATGGAGAACATGTAGTGGTTTTGGCATCGTATTTTAAATTAAGAAGAAGTTGTTTTTCCCTACAGTAATTTTCACAAGTGCAACTTGTTCCAGACCCTTACTAAAGAACAACTACAACTATATTCAGGTAAATTATTTTGTTCTTTCTCTGTGAAATCAGTCAGTATACAGTAAAGTTGTCATTGAAGATGTGTTTCTACTTGAAAATGATTTATCATTATTGATACTGTTTCAAGAACAGATTCACAAATAAGGCAACACACATGACACAATGTTTGGTATTCTTTGTACTTATATTTAAAATTAACTACCTAATATTATAGGAAATTAACGCTTCATGAAGATAACGCGAATAATTTTAGTCGCGTTAATTTTTTACTTGGGCCCTTTAATTAGTGGAGCGTTAATTTCTGCACCATTAATTATTAAGTGGAGCGTTAATTTGGATTTGTTTTAGCATTGTTTTACCGCGGTGGAGATCCACCGGTATCGTTGGCGCTGAAAAGAACTCTTGAAGTAGCGAGATTCACTTCGGTTTTGGTTTTGGTTTTTGGATGATAACAGTGTGTTACAATAAATAATTTGCTCCTGTTGTCTGACTACAAGTCCCGTTTCTTTGTATGGCCACGTTAATTTCCTTCATTTTGAAATTTTTGCACCTCTTTCACGTTAATTGCCTTTATTGGAAAGTAATTTGTCCTTCACTTCGCGTTAATTTAAGTTGCGTTAATTTCTAATACCTTAATAAAGACGAGCGTTAATTTCCTATAATATAAAGGTAATATACTACTGGTGCCCTGCAGAGGACTATGAGCTATAGCATTTGTATGAATTGCGGTCCTATAATGTTGCTTGATATTTTGGTTGGAGTATACATGCGTAACAGAAACTTTTTTCTTTCCTATTATTTGTAGGTAATAAACAAAGTGCCATGGTTGATAACTGTTGGAGCATTTGCTGCCACTCTTTCAGCAGCCCTCAGCTGCCTTATAGGTGAGTCATTATTAATGTAAGAATAATTCATGAATCTGCTCTTGGTGTCTTTGTAATTGTTGTTCTATCATGAGGTTTTTGCAATATCATTGTAAAAACGTATACTTTGTTTGTTTTAAATAGAGTTTGTTTTATTCTTTTCTCAGGTGCCTCACGAATTTTGCAGGCTCTTGCTAAGGATGACTTATTAGGTACATCTTTCGCATTAACGTATCACTTTTTCCTTCCATATCTTAAAACGTCAATAAAACGAATTCACTGTAAACTTAAACCTCATTCCTGAGGACCGTAGAACTTCACCAAACTTGTTTGTTTTTCGTGTTGTTTATTCTATCTAGTAATTCCATTTGCTTTCACCCCAAAGGTGTAGTACTGCGTCCATTTGGTAAAGTAACTCGGAGAAATGGAGAACCTTTGAGAGCTGTCCTTATTTCCTGGTTCTTTGTACAGGTAAAACTTTGCTTTAAAACATTAGTAACTGTACAGAGCTATAATAAAGCTATTACACCTACAATGTAGAATAGTAGATTTATGCTGTTGTTCAATTTTACCCTTGGTAAATTGTGTTTTTTTTCCTTTGTTGATAACTCAATATCTTCATGTAATAATAATAGGTTTTATTTATAGATGGAATCGCTTTACAGTGGTAAAAAACACTGATAAACGCCCCCCCCCCCCCCCCCCCCTATACTAAAAATCCTTAATTACAAATTAAATCAGTATTAAAAATTCTATTACAACATATATATTACGTCAATAATAATACAATTATGTGCTATTTAAAAATACACAAAAAACCTTAAGACATGTTAAAAAGTCAATAAGACAAGTCAAATCTCAAATCTGATCAATAAAATATTTCCTGTATAAGCTGCGCTTGAAACTTGCAACTGATGCTTGGATAAAAGGTAAAATTGAACCCCAACATTAATAACAAAAAGGGTGCACTTCTTTCAAATGAATTAAGTTTCCGTTGTGCTCTTAACAAACTGATCAGACCATTTTGGGTGGAACAACCCTGT
Organism: Meandrina meandrites; assembly: GCA_963693305.1. Lineage (NCBI taxonomy): Eukaryota > Metazoa > Cnidaria > Anthozoa > Scleractinia > Meandrinidae > Meandrina > Meandrina meandrites. The sequence goes on along the minus strand of OY855913.1, from coordinate 2,640,407 downwards.
TATACCAATTTCAACTTAAATGACCTTTATTTATAGTCATTGTGCTAGTTCTGAGAATTCGATTGCATGTAATGATAATATATAAACAGTTTCCCTTTGGTGATCTTGTGCAAGATTTTCATGACCTGAATTGTCTTGTACTAAGGAAAACATCTTATGTTATGTCTCTTGCTAACTGCATCACACAGATTGTTCTTTTGATTGGCAACTTGAATAAAGTAGCTGTGCTTGTCAGTATGTTCTTTCTGCTGTCGTATGGAGTCACCAACATGGCCTGTTTTGCACTCAAAGTGGCATCTGCACCTAACTTTAGGTAAATGATGTACTGCTGTGTGTGAAGGAAAACATTTGTTACAAGTAAACATAAATACTGCGTACAAAAAGGCAACATACAAGGAATGCATGTATTGAAGCACCTGCTGCTACAATAAGATGGCTTAAACAGTTTTCACAAGGTCTTACATGAATGGCTCGCTACTTTTAACATGCAACCTTAAAAATGCCCCAAGCCCCAAAAACAACAGGAACCGTTTCACTAGAAGACTAGTAGAATAACAAGCTTACAGAGGTGCTAGACGGCTGATTCAGTGGGGGAAGAAACTTTGCATCAGATCTGTAATGTAACGGTGTAATGCGGCCTTGGTGTTTTGTTACCAGACAAAATACCTGAACACAAACGACAGTAATTTGCATAAACCACGCCACTGAATAAGACCAGAGCTAAGCTAATATGAAAGAACACTAAATAAGGTTCTGTTTCACTTTCACAATTCTAAGGTAAAACATTTTCCTTCTGGAAAGGAATAAAGTAACTTAATTTAAGGGAATAAAACTATCAATGTCTAAGTTTACGTTTTAAATTCAATGTTATTGTCATACCCTTCTCATATTGGTGAACAATAGTCTGAGTAATTTCCATGAAATATGTTTTCCTTTCTTTTTAATTGATAGACCAACATTTCAGTATTTCTCGTGGCAATCAGGTGAGGGTTTTAGAGTGTGATATGTCCTATTTTCCGCATGTTTAGTAATATAATTAGACGTCATGCAATTTCTGGAGTTCTGAAACAAGCCAAGGCCTTGAAATCGGTTCTGTGATGACTTTAAAGCTTTCAATATTTTTTAGAAATGTTTCAGTAGTAACCAAAAGATTTCTTTTACTCGTCTTATTTTCGTCAGCTTCGTATTTCCGTTTCAATGTATGTTTTGCCATGCTTTGCACTGAAATGCTCTAATATTTAATTATTAATAAAATTTTTGCACAAATTTGTAGTACTTAACCTGGCACCTCGGCTATTTGTCTTCAACCAATGATTGTAAACATGTTACATTGTCACATGACTCTGGTTTCTTTCACTGACTATTGTATATCCGTTTATTTTAGCTTTTATAGGAACTGTGTCATGTTTCCTGATCATGTTCCTGATCGATTACAAATATGCTTCCCTTGCCGTGGGTGAGTCATTACAAAAAAGTAGCATCTTTTAACGAAATATCATTTGTCTAGACAATGGACAAGTCATGGCACATCCGGTATCTGATAAGAACAGCGGGTCATGTTTCCTTTTTCTACAGCAGTGTACTACTAACGTGATTTCTTAGAACACGTGGTTGTTCATTTATTCATGGTAGAATGTGGTTTTTGTTTTCCATGTCTGTCTAATTTTTCAGCCTTGATGGTCATTTTGTTTGTGGTGATCTCTCTTCGCACGCCACCCACCCCATGGGGTGATGTATCGCAAGCCTTGATATACCATCAGGTAGATGTTTTGATATTAAATCATCATAAGGAAATGTTCTACCCAGTGGCTGAAAACTAGGGAAACTAAGCAGTCGGGGTAACAATTGGCAGTTGATGACAGTGACTGAGCCGGCGGTTTTTCTCCCAGAAGTTGCTAAGCAACATGACGTATTTGTTCGCGCGATTGCTTCCCGCGTACTAATGAGCGATCGCGCTAGTTTTTGATTGGATGAAATAATTCAGAAACACTTCGAGTGGTTCAACGAAGATTGCCAAAGCTGGCAATTGCTCTTCCGACTGTAAGGTTTAAGAACACACTTTTATGTGTCTGTGTACCCAATGATGATGAATTGCATCATAACAGCATCAAAATGAGTATATCTAGGTGTTATGGAAGCTATTGTTGGTTAGCTATTGTGCTGTGGTTTAGGTATTGTTTGTTGTGTTTTAGTCCTTTGTTTTACGACATTTGTTAATCCTACCATCTGCAACACATAGAAACTGCCACATTTAAGTACTTCTAGCTGTGGATTCATGGAGCACCCCTGATATAACAAAATTGAACCATGTGCCACAGTTTTTCTAGATTTTCTTTGTTCGTTTGTGCCCGCAGGTCAGAAAGTACCTTCTTCGATTAGACCTACGGAAGGAGCATGTAAAATTTTGGAGACCTCAGGTTAGAAAAAATCTCAAGTATGAATATCTTTATGAAAGAGATTATCGATCCGACTCTCAATCAACTTGACTCGAGCGGTGTGTTCCATTTAATTGTCTTCCATAATCACTCAGATAAAAGTAAACAATAATGCAGAAAAAAGATGTTACGGTCACGTTTTTATAGAATTCTACCACTTCTGTGTTCTTCAGATATTATTTCTAGTATCAAACCCGCGTTCAAGCTACCCCTTGATTGACTTTGTTAATGACATCAAGAAGGTAAGACCGATGTTCACTTGCTTGTTAATAAAGCGTTCCAAGTCAATTTCGATGTTGCGTTGTTCAGCCCCAGATTCTCAGTTTGATAAAACACAATGTAGTGTAATACATTGCAATGATGCAGTGATATCGACTGTTATGCAATAGCCGTTGCAATGGAATACTGTACAATCAGGGTTCGCACAGTCTTGAAAAGTCCTTGAATTCCATGTTTGCTTGAAAAGTCCCTGAATTTCTGTGTAAGTCCTTGAAAAGTCCTTGAATTTTCTTCAATTTTAAATGTAGTGGCATCGAAACCAAATTGCTTTGCATAGACTTTGGTATTCTTTTCCTGTGTAAAGCAGCTTCAAACACTGCAAAACACGGGTGTAAGAGGAGCTAATACTGACAAAAAACGTGAACTGAAAAACGTAGAGAAGGAGATGGAGAGAACACTTCAAGTCTTAGAAACATGTTAGCTTGGACTGGGAATGTGCCATTTGTGAAATATACGTTCAAATATACCATTTGTGAAATTACATTCCTGGTCGTTGACCTTGAAAATTCTATTTGGTCCTTGAAAAATCCTTGAAAAGTCCTGGAAAAATGGTTACCATTTTTTGTATGAACCCTGTACAATACCAAAATAGGCAGAGGTGGTGTGCAGTGCAGAATCGTACAAAACAATTCAATTCTAGGCAGCCACATTCAAGAATTACACTCAGACTCAGAGATGTGCAAAAATGTACGAAAGGAACACGTGTTTCCAGGTTGGTCATTACTTAAGATGTCGCTATATATTTTATTTTTGTTTTTCTGTTGTTTTTTTTTACTTTTCCTAGGGTGGTCTTTATATCCTTGGCCACGTACAAGAAGGTGAATTTGATGCCCAGGTAGGCCGAGGAGTTTTTCATTGTCGTATTCTAGGATGCACTCAATATATTGAGCGGATGGACAGGTTGGAATGAACTTTGGTCGAATCCTTTACATTGTTGATGACTTCACTTCTATGAGAAGGCATTTAAGCCTGACCTTTTATATAACTTCACTGAATTTTGTTATAAAATAGAGCATTAAAAAAGACTGGTGACGTTTAATCATCCCAACACTACTAAATTTCAATTCGATCGGGAATTCGAGGGCCACAGGTTTGTCAGTGGCAATTCTGTTACCTTCTACTCTCGATAAAAACAAAACAAAGTCGATCCTATTGATTGATTATCAGGCCAATCCATCAAACGGATCGATCGCTTGATTGCTTGATACTTTATTTACTCGTTGTGTTTTGCTATTGACAGTCGATGAGAAAGCAAAAGCGTGACCTTACCACTTGGTTGAATTTCGTCGACTGCACGGAAATAAAGGCATTTGTGGAGCTGACTGTTTCAAGCACTATACGATCTGGTGCTCAAAACTTACTGATGGTAGGAAATTATAACTAACGAATAAAGAAAATTTCAGTGATGCATGTTGCACACGGGTTTTATTGGACCTCGCACACATAAGTATTTTCTGAGTCTTCACAAGTGCAACACAACAAGACTCAGAGATCGTCCAGTGCATCTATGATTTCAAGCATCGCCAGGAATAACACTTGTTTTGAAATTTAGACGTTGGAGCAATAACAGTTAATTTACGGGTGTGGGGAGGCTGTGTACAAGCCTGATATTCTTGCTGTAAACTGAGGTGTTGTTTTTTGTGTTTGTAGACCTCTGGACTTGGTGGAATGAAACCAAACACCCTTGTTCTAGGTAAGAGAAACGTGAACGTTATTTTGTGAACGTCACTCGTCCCCTATGGGTGTGATGTAGATAAAGACGTGAGTCCAAAAATGGGTAACAAGGGTATGATATAGATGCCAAAAAGATTGCAAAGCAACCTCGATCTTTTTAGCTCAAAACAGTCGATCGTTTGCATGGTAAATGAGGTGTAGACGGTAACAAACCAGTATTTGTCTCATTCCATGATGAATTGGAATGTGGAAGTGTTTTGTGTATACAGAACAAAACTGACTACAAACAAAATTCAGTTACATAATATGTTTAGTGGAATTCAAGGCAAGCACATTTGTGGGAGTTCTCCCCTCTCCCCCTCCCCACACCCCTTCCCGAGTGACTGTGCCAACAATCTCAGTTCCAGTTCCTCATGCTCAGTCCCAAGCCACTCGGATGATCCGGGCGTTTTGATCCAAAGTGCTGGGACTATTTCATCAAAGCTTTTGTCACTGCTAAAGCAGTTCTGCAAACACATTGACAGCTATTTCCTTTGTGATTGCAATTAGTCAAATTAGTTAGGATTTTGAGAGTCAAATGCATGAATTTCTTTCTTCTGCATTTGTTCACAGGCTTTTATGATCACGAGCTGCCTCTTGAGAGTTTTTCTCGTGGAATATTCAGAAAACAAAGATTTCCGTGGATGAGGGGACAGAGAAAAGGTAAGAGTCAATTGTACTTACACTTTGTTGAGTGACTTATGGTAAGCAATGCTGTGTTGTAAGAAAAATTACAAGGAGCCCAAAGGTTCCAAACTATGACATCCAGGGTGCCCAGCATAAAGCTTATATGAAAGAATTAAGATTATCTCGTCGCCAAAGGCAAAAGTTAGTTGCCTGAGGCACCCGGGCACCCTTAGAGCACAGCCCTGGTACGCGACTTCTCTCACGTTTTTAATAGTCGTTATGAGATCGACGAATGGAGATTCTAGACATTTGTGCTTTCTTTTTCTGTTTTCGTCATAGATGAAATCTACCGCAGTGTGCAGTTACAGCTTCCACCACTCCGAACACATGTAAGATATGAGTTCGAATCGCAGCGATTTTACTTTCTTGGTAATTGTAATATGATGTATGCCCCCCCCCCCCCCATCAACCCTCGCCTTACCCGAGCCCTTTTGCAAAAAATTGATATCTTCATGACTTACTTGTTAATAGGTTTGTCATAAGATATTAAACTGCGTGATCGTTTGCATTTCAAAGCTTCAAAACAGGCCCCAGTTGTTCAAAGGGTGGATAACGCTATCCAACGGATAAATCACTATCCAGTGGATAGCGTGGTTTGTTTTGCCAACACTCATCCACTGGATAGCGATTTATCCGGTGGATAGCGTTATCCACCCGTTGAACAACTGGGGCCAGGTGAATAGGCCTTTGGGAAAGTCTCAGAGAGAATTAAGATTCGTTTTACATACATTAAACCAAATTAGTTTAACATACATAAAACCAGACGGTTCCAACGGAGAAAGGTTTATTATAGGCCAAACAGATATCGTAGCTATTTGAGAAGCTTTTAAAACTTTTCTTCGCGCCTTACTCTACTGAAGTCATAAGACCAAATCGGCTTTTCTCAAATAATTATTATAATCCACCCTCTTCTGCATGATAATTATGTTAGGACGTGGTAAATTAAATAGAACACTTTGAATTTGATCAGTGCCGTTGATGGAAATGCTAAGCTGGTATCTATACGACTTTGTTTGTCATGTCCTCTTTTCGCGTTCTCTTTCTCCCAGCCTGGACATCAGACAATGACATTAAAAGGTTATGTTGGGATTATCAAGGTAAGGCTTTGCTTTGCAAAATGGTACCATTGCGATGTGTTCGTCATGTGGCCTTGCTGTTGTCAGAAGGAACTATGACGTGAATCCTTAGGGCTTACAAGACAGTAAAAGATCACGAATTAAAACACTAAGCCAATTGAAGTATTGGAGAGTATCTGCCGTTAAGGAGGGCAGCAATCTCCTTAGCAGCAAAGGAGGTCACCATGGCAACCGAGCCACAGCCCACCTCCAGGAGTCTGTCAACACAATGAAGAACCAGTATGTGGAATGATTACGTACCAAAAAGGGATTATATTGCTGAATCCACTGCATTGCTTGGTTTTAAACTTGCCTTAATTCCGTTTAGCCTCATTAAAAATAGCACCATTGATACCATCAAATGGACCTCGACATTTGACGTGACTTGTGTTTGTGACGTAAAAAGCTAAGAAGCCTTTTTCACAAGATTAAGACGCCTTTGAGCTGTTTTGTTTTGTTTTTTTGTGGAAACGAAACTTTAGTGGCAAAAACAAAACAAAATCCAAAGGGTATTAAGCTTTTGTCTTCCTCTTATATCCACAGGATGCTATTTTAATGGGGAAGAATGTCTGCATAGCCAGAAAGTAGGTCACATTTTTCTGAATTTTCTTATTTTATCGTCAGCAATCGGTGAAAAAAGTAGTGGAGGTACTTTGTAGAAAATGACACTTGGCGATATGTTTCCAGGTCTAATTGCTAATTCTGTTTGGGAGAGCGGGAGATATTTGCCAAACAGTACGAATGTCTATAAAGTAATACCCTGAACAATAAGCCTCTCAACACCTTTGTCCGTTTGAAGCTTGAAGATCAAGGATATTTATTAGCGACTCTCAGAAATGTCGTTGCACATGAAGTCATCACTTCGCGGTCATTGCGAAAACACCTTGCTTAAAAAAACTTCTCCAACTCCAGTTTTTAAAGTCAAATAATAGAAAAATGTTGTCATTGTTAATTTTTGTAGCTTTGCACAGTTGGACAAGAACACACTTAGCAAGGAAGGATACATTGGTAACTGATTTCTTACTGCTTTCCTTAACATTTTTTAGCAGTAGATTTGAAGGAAAAGGGTAGTAGATCCATTCACGATATTGTAAAAACCAGACATAATCAATATCTCCTTTTAGCCAAACATGGACATAATCAAGCCACAGCCTTGATTTGGCTAACGATCGTCGCCCCGCGCTTTGTCACGTCGAGTTCTGGTTATGACCATATTGCTTGATTCTGTACATAACTTTGGCGTGAATTGCGGTGTAGTTATTACAAAGCATCCTGTGTTTATGTGTTCTTTTCTTTTGTGCTGTTGTTTCAGATGTTTGGCCGATGAATACCACTGTAGTGGGAGAAGGTGAGGCTTAAACCAAGGCTATCGCAAAAAATCACACATCTGCTCACTTGGCAGAAACACGGAAGATCAACTCCAAAGTTATTGGATCAAATCATTGAGAAGTCATAGGATTTCTCCGTGGAACAGAAATTTTTATGGCTAAGCGTTCATTCATAAGAACTTTGAATAACCCAGGTGTAACAGTTGCACATATGTGTAGACTTAATTCTTCTGTTGTTGCAGATTTGATTCTTGGTCCTTATGACTTTACGTTCCTGCTCATCCTCCAGCTGAGTTGTGTTCTGCACATGGTACCATTCTGGGAAACTAGGTCCAAGCTTCGAGTCATGCAGATCGTGGAGACTGATGGTATGCATTATAAAGTCCTGGGAAGTTGTACACTTTGCGGTCAAATCTGGTATCCTTGTTGCAGATAACAAAACGTACAATTTAATTGTAATGATACTTTGATTTAAGTTGGTTATATACAAGCATGACCGAGGAGTTGAACTCGGGACAACTGTAAACAAATCCAGATGTGGTCAGAACGGAACTTAAGCCCGGGACCTCCGGATTTCAAGTCCGGCGCTCTAACCACTCGGCCATGCTGCCTTCTTCGTGATCTTTAGAGCGCTTTTACTATGACTTTCGCAAAGTAAAAACGTCATTGGTAACTCGTAATGGTAAGGAACATTCAGAAATTTATGTAAAGACTGTAACTTTGAATTTTGTTTTTTGTGTGTGTGTGTATGTAGGTGATGATGATTACCTTAGTACGCAGCATGTCACTCTCACTCGTCTGCTAAAAGAACTTCGTATTCCAGCTGAAGTCAGGGTATGAAGATTTCTTAGTTTTTCTATCCTCACAACGCAGCTGGCGTCCCTGCTCATCGGCAGCATTCGTAGTTAGTCTCAACCTTACCTAATCGTAACCAAACTTGTTTATGACGTATGAAAGACATATATATATATATATTCATAGCGATATAGCAAACGAGACTTTTTGCGTTTCCTTTCTCTTGAGACATGTGCAAAAAAGATCCTTTTTCGCCGCATTTACATTTAAAAAGAATAATCCGAACCACATAACAGCGAAGAAAAGATAAAAGAAAGGTTTCACGGAAAGAAAAACAAATACTCCACGTGCAAAAATACAAACTTGTAGATTTCCTCAACGCTGATATGCAAATTCCAGTAAATACCCATGGCACCATTCGGTCGTGACTCGTAGGCTTGAAGCTTTAATCCGACAACGTCAATTGAAATAGCTGTATATGATTATAATCCGCAGTTCATGAATGTCTTTCATATAATCATTACAGGATATTAGAACCTATAATTGACCTGCTCTCAACGTATCAAGGCTTCAGTTGGTAGAGCACCGCAACGGTATCGCGGAGGTCAAGGGCTCACTCAAATCCCGTTGTAGCCTTGAAATGTTTTTTCAGGTTTAAGATGCAATTGCTTAAATTGCTTTCACACTGCGAGGATCATTTCATTCATTTTAAACTTGTTTATGTTGGAGGTCTCCTCGCCATATTTCTGTCTCTGATTCTTGTAATTAGTCTTTTTTTTTTGTTTTTTGTTTTTTTGTGGCGAATAAACTGATGATAATGATGATGATGATGTTTGGTTTATTTTTTACCTCTTTAGTACTTTTTTACCTTAGTTAACTAATTTTAGTCAACTCTTTGTTTGATTTGACGGCATTTTTGTGCATCACGACATGACTAACGTTCTTTTCAAATATAATTTAGATGATTCACATGACACATGAAGCCCTTTCTCAGACAAGAAACGCGGATGGACTGGCGGTAAGGATGGATTTCATTAGCTGCTAACACTTGACATGTGGTATAGCTCCATTATTGTTGATGATGTTCTTGTTGTTGACGATGATGATGATGTTGATGTTGTTTTGTTGATGATGATGATGATGATGATGATGATGTTGATAATGATGTTGTTGTCGATGATGGTTTTGTGGTTCATGATATTGTTGGTTCTGATGATGTTGTTGTTGTTGTTGACGATGATGATGTTGATGATGTTGTTGTTCATGATGTTGTTGATGATGTTGTTGTTGTTGATGTTAGTGATGATGATGATGATGTTGTTGATGTTGTTGTTGATGATGATGTTGTTGTTGTAATGTTTTTGTTTATTGTATCCTTTATCTTAATCCCTCCAACTTTACATCAGTTGATTATTTTGCCGAGCATTTTAGTTTACAGCCTTTAGCATTCTTTGTCCCACGCTCGTGACAATGAACATTTCATCTTTATCATTTATTTGCCATCTTCATTATTTATTACACATATGATACTTTCGACATTGCTGATCCTCGCAGTATGCACAACGCGTGTCACAGGCGAGCCTAGTAATATGGCCTAGCTCACCAAGAGTCTCTCGTTGCTCAGTGGTTAGAGCGCCCAACTGGTGTCTGGGAGGCTATGGGTTCGATTCCCGTCGGGGACTCATCTTTATCAGCCTTTACATATCGAGAATCAAACGTATTATTCAATATGGCGAGTGTATACGGCTTATTTTCTTATACTGTCTTTGTCACCATGTGCGTAGGTTGATTAGGTGAACTTCGCGTGCAAGTGTGTTGTTTTATTTTTCTACGATATTTACTCCTGCTCCTTTCTTCAACACAGCCGGCCACCAACTGGTATCGAACAGTAAATCAGCTGATTAAAGTTCACTCTGCAGATGCATGTAAGTTTAAAACTGTATCCTAGAAGTGCTAGAACTTCTGACGAATCGTTGGTTAAAATTGGTCGCATGGTACGCCTCCCTCACAACGCTGTCACGTGATAATCTCCAATGGAGCGTGCTACTACCCTGTGAGCAGAGTCTTCTTCGATCTTCCTAGATTAGTCGACTAATCTTCTCGACTGATCTAGGAAGATCGAAGAAGACTCTGCTCACAGGGTAGCGTGCTATAACCGAGCGATGTATAAGTTGAAAAGTGTTAAGTGGTAATGATGCCTGCTGTACTAGGTTGATAAGAATGCAAGGAAATTACGGTATCTGAAGTGGAAACTTTGTATGTGCCTGCTAAAATGAGGACTGCAGGTTGCTTTTTATGACTTTATTTTCTTCTTTATTTGTAGTTGTAGTATTCACCGGTCTTCCGCACCCACCAAACGAAGAAAACATGGCCCAGCAGTTTATTCAAGACATTACTGTCCTGTCAGGTGATGACAATTCGTTTACAGTTCCTCGTGTTAAATTTGATGGCAGTGCTTACCTTTTTACTGCTTATTCAAGGCTGTTGAGAGTTTGTTGTCTTCCTTTTACATCCTGGGGTGTTTACCATTTAGCGGAGTAAACCAGTTGGAATGACCATTGAATAATGGTTAGTCTGAAGTGTCGGCCGTCCTCTCTTCCTTACCGAGGACGGCTGACACTTCAGACTAAACAATAGTTAGTGTTTTTCCAAAATCAGCAGTGGAACCGAAAAAGATTGCGCTTAGATTTTTTAGTTTCCGGTTATTGTTTTCACTTGCTGAGAGACTGGAAACGGGGGAAATGAACAGATGGTGCAGAATTTTTCCGACGGTTCGTATCAACCGGAGTAAAAAGACTACATCAAAACGTAGTCCACAATTTCCGAACGAATTTACCGGAAATTTACTGTTCCATTTCTTTCCAAATGAAATTTCCGGGATTTTTGGTTAAATGTTAAGCATCCCTGTTTTCCCAAAGTTCTTTGCCAATCAAAAGAAACCAACGCTTAACTCTGCCTCGTAAGTTAAGTTAAACTTAGTTAAACTCGTAAGTTAAACTTGGTGAGTAGGTCTGCAATGCGTCCACGTATCTCGTGAAGTGATCCTAGTCTCAGAGCCGCAGTCAGACGAAAAATCTTACCGAGGCAATATCAGAAGTATTGGAAACACTTTTATATTTATTTATTCTTTACTAGTGATGCATTATAACCTCTTACAGGAACCTGAAAAATAAATAAATTCAAGATTTTTTCTGGCCTCAGTTCACCTGCGGCTAGCTAAGGCCCTGAGTCTAACACATGTGATGAATAGCTGTCTGACTGTTTTAAATTTCTGTTTTCGCAGACAATCTTCCTCCAATGATGATGGTGTATGGAAAGTCTAAAGTGGTGTCAACATCTTTATGAATGACTGTTCAGTTGATTATATGAAGACGAGAACTTCTATGAAGATAGATTTATTCAGATTGCGCACTATACGCGCTCTCGTGAGCTGAAGACATGTTTTGTTTGAGTACAAAACAGAGACACCGGATAATACTTTTCCTTATTTTCTTTTTCTTTTTCTCTTTTTTTTTCCGCGTGCAAAATTTCTATACTTGCGGAGGGAGGGAGATGACAAGCCGCTTACATCATATCAAGAAGCCAATACCATGCTTTTCATATCATAAGTTATTAAAAACTAGCCATGGTATATTGCAATTCCTGAGTTTTGATTGGTTTATAGGCCATGGTACTAATATGAGCTCATATACCATGGACCACAAATATGGTCGGTCTACGCGTCAGCGAGAATAGCCAAGGAGCTCAAATATTGCAAATCTTTGGGTGCTTTCAATAAAACAGTTATTCCACTAGCGCTTGTTGGATATGAACGTGCCTCGATGGCTATCTACCATCTCATATCCAACGCGCCCTCGTGGAATAATTGTTAAACATTCGAGTTATTAAACAACACTTTATTACAGAGCCTTCCCGTGAAACGCATTTGAGAACATAAAAGAAATGTACGTTACTTTTATTTCACGGTGCTTCTGTTTGTTTGTTTTTTTTAATATATTTCAGTACCACTTTATAGCAATACTTAAGAACTCGTTCCATGGGACGTCCGAAATATTTTATGAAATTAAAAGTAAAACTTATTATCAAAATAACGAGATTTACTAGTAGAACAAAACAAAGCTATTTTTCACATAGAATTATTTCGTGGAAGTTTATTGTAATGTACCTAGAGAAAACAGAAAATTAAATGTTTAGTTTCAGTGTATTTTTAGACAACACGGGTTTGAAACGTGAAAAAGACACTGCAGAATAAATACCATGAAGTAATGTCTCAAACACGAGGGAGAGTGTTTCATCACATTTCCAAACACCGAGAAGAGAGTTGAAAACACGACGCGTAGCGGAGTATTTTTGACGAACTTCGAGGTGTTTGGGCATGTGAGAAAACACTCTCACGAGTGTTTGATATATCTTCTCAATCGAAACTAAAACAACGGAGAAATAAAACCTTAAAAATCTATGCAAATTAAGATCAGATTTCCAAACCACCGCTACGGTTTTGATTTCCTTTGTGTTAACTAGATGAATTATTAATGAGTTTGAGAAATGATCTTCGCAGTGTTCTAGCAATTTAAGCAATTACATTTTTTTAGTTCGAAAACAATTTCAGGGCTACAAAGGGATTCGAACCCATGACCTTCACGAAACCGGTACGTTGCTGTCCCATCTGAAATGAAGCCTTGATACCTTGGGAGCAGCTCAATGACGCAGTGAAGGTATGAACACATATATTCACTACGTCATCTACTCCATATGCGGGACATTAGAACCTACAATTGACCTGCTCCTGACGTATCAAGGCTTCAAGGCTCAGTTGGTAGAGCATTGCACCGGTATCGCGAAGGTCATGGGTTCGGATCCCGTTGTAGGCTTGAAAGTTTTTTCCGGCTAAATAAGCAATTATTTAAATTGCTAGAACGCTGCGAAGATCATTTCATGTTTCCACTGCAGTTCACATATATGTATTTCATATAGTCGCTACGTCAGAATAAAAAAGCGTTTGCACATAAAACTCGTTCAAGTTGTGTTTCTCAGTGTAGAGTCTTGATATTAGTTTTATAAATATTTTGTCACAAATTTTACTTAACTACACCATTCAATGGCAGTTTAAGGCCTGGGCATATACAATTTCGTAAGGTGTATCGGATAGGAGAGCTTAAATACAGGGGGGGGGGGGGGGGGGGACTTGTAAGCGGCAAAGAAAGTATTGAAAATGAGCTGACAAGAAACGACCTTGAGACTATTATACTGTGAGAAAGCCACTGTGATTTAACGTTTTGATTTGCACTCCTTGCGTACAGTAAAACCCCGCATATAAGAACTGAAATTTAAGAACCTGTTAGGCTGAAATTTCCAGTTATATCCCCTTTGTACAAAAACCTGTTTTAGCCTAAATTTAACACAGGGTCTTATTTCACCGAATTCATTTAAAACTTGGAATTCATAAATCAAATAAAACAAGCACTGCTGAGCAAAGAAAATGAGCCACATCCTTTGCAGTGCCCGTACATCATATAGATACTATACACCACCTCACAAATACAACAGTTTCTTCTGTTCAGTGAGTACTGTATAGCAACTGATCAACTTGAGTTTGACTGTTTTGACTTTATTGGACTGTAGTATTCCAATATGACTGAGTTAGGATGTTCCATTGTAACCTACAGCTATTAACCTATTTAAGAACCTAAGTAACTTATATATGATCCTGTTTACTTGGAAAAATGCAGGTTTTTACTCTTTCTTTTTGAAATACAAAGTTCTGTGACGACGTTAGTACATCTTTTCTTTTGCAAAAATTTAAAATAGGCCAAATAGCCGGGGTTTTATAGCCCGCATTTTAAGGTATTTTATCTCGCGTCTTTTTTTCCTCCCTTAATTTCTATGGTCTTTCTACTGACCCCTTTTAGCTTCCATTCAGACGTAATGGCTTTAGCGGAGTGTTTCTGTTGAGGGCCAATGCGCTCATATGATATCCGCGGAAATTTTATATCCTAAACTGATTTAATTTCAGTGTTTGACTATTTTAACATGTAAAAACTATATATTTTAGCGCTACGAAGTTTAACATTTTACCTAGCTTTTTAGATTATATTTGAATTGTATTTTTAGCGGTGCATTGAATGATGCGGATCTTAGGTTCTGCCATTTCTTGTACATTGTCGACAGAGAGCGTATATCATTTATCTTTACCTTTTGAAAAATATATCATTATTTTCCTTACAAAATTTTCAAATTAAAATTACAGGGAAAACACCCTTATCAATCGTAGGCTGCATATGATAACTGTTAGTTTCATATCTTAGTTCAATTCACGTGAATGATAGGTGAATTTATTTGGCCTTTATCTGTGCCTGGAGCTCAGAAGGTCGGCAAAATCAGGCTATTGCATACGATCTCGCCAACGAAGGATCAAACATGTTTTGATCTCCGACAACGCCCAAGACTTGTGGGATGCGCAGTTTGCCAGGCTTGAACTTTGTTAACGGCAGCGAAAAATCGCGGGATTTCAAATATTTTCAAAGTACTGATTGTCGTAAAGCACTATTTCCACCTAATGAAAGTCTAAGTTTGCTGTTTTCAGCCCATTTTAACGGGACTAGAAAAGTGCGCACTCTCAGTCAGAACTCCCTTATTAGCAAACTTATCACAGCGACTAAATATGCTAATAATCCCAAGGGATTTCAGAGGTGGCCGAGTGGTTATCGCGGCGCGCAGCGAGGACGACGACGTCATCAGAGGTCGAGGGTTCGAATCACACTATAGGAGTTATTCTACAACTGGCTTGGGGGCCGAATAACTTCTCCCCGGGTGGAGATTTGAGTCTAAGACCAAGGAGTTACTCTCGATCAGGCTTGGGGGCCGAGCAAATCCTCCCCAGAAATTCCGTTTTGATTTATTTTCTTTTTTTCTTAGGATATTCTGGTGTTTACTGATCTCTTTTTTCAATTTTTGCTGTCTAAGCTTCTTGTTTTATACTCTTTTTTTTTTTCCGCGTTCGACTAATATAATGTTTGTCAAATTTTACCAAGTTTGTATTTTAGGTCAATGAATTTTACCCGGAATTTTATTTCGATATAAGTCAGTGTCTACTTACAGTGAAACGAACTCAACCGGGGCCACCCAACGATTTTAAGCCAATCACAAGACAAGCTCAGAACAAAAGATTTGGAGTTCCTTCATCGGACCTATCAAGATAACGGGCAAATTTAACTACGACGGAATGCGAAAGCTTGGTTTTAACGGCAAAAATGTAATGTCCATTTCGAATAAATATTTACCAAACGGCGGCTGGCAATTTGGAAGACGGTATAGATTCAACGTGAATATCTGAATAAATATTCCAAATAACGGCATGCTCAACGTTAAAAAATTATTTTCCGAAACATACATAAGTTTTGTTCTCCGACATTCAGGCTAATATACCACACTACGGCTGTGAATTTTGAAGACTGAACGGTTTCAATGTAATAAAATCAATTTACCGAATTACGACCGGCCGTTATTCTCGAGTTATTCGGTAAATATGTTTCGAAAATATACTCGCGTTGAGCCCGTTTCGTGTTCAAAATTCACGGCCGTAATTCGGTAAATTTCATATTCACATTGATGAGTCCCTTTCGCCTTTGCCATTCCAGGTCGTCACTGGGAAAATATATTTTATAAGTCCCGATAAGTTTAGCCGGCCGTAATTCGATAAATTTGTTGTCTTTGAGCGGGTTTCGCGTTCAAAATTTCCGGCCGTACTTTTCTGACTTTTGCAAATTATTTATTCACATCGAGTCCGTTTCGCCTTCGACATTCCAGGCCTTCATTGGGAAAATATATTTATAAGTTTAGCCGGCCGAAATTCGATAAATTTATTTACTTTCCGTTTTGTGTTCAGAGTTAGCGGATGCAATTCGGTAAATTAAACTCTCGGGATTAAATAAGCTTTCGTTTCGACATTCCCTACCATTTTTCAGAAGCTTTAAATTTTAAACGTTGAGCCGGCCGTAATTCGGTAAATTTATTTAGGATGAGTTCATTCAGTCTTCAAAATTCGCGGGCGCCATACGGTAAATATTTATTCGCCTTTACCATAAACGAAATGAACAACAGATTAATTTTTTGCTTTCCCTCCCATCTGATCTCAAACCAACAGTTAAATTTCCCCTTTATTGTGATTGGTCCGCTGATGAAGGAACTCCAAAGCTTTTGTTCTGAGCTTGTCTTGTGATTGGCTTAAAAACGTTGGGTGGCCCCGGTTGAGTTCGTTTCACTGTAATTTTATTCTCTACTACCATCTAGCTACCATCTGGTCATTTTTTTGGCGCCTCTAGGTTAATAATAGTGTTCCGAATAAAGTGAAAATGAAGTCTTTGTTGTACTGTTTTCAACGCAGCTATGAATAAATTTCTTGAAAAAAAATGCGTTCTAGTGCTGCACTGAATTATGCGGATCGTAGACTGATAATGTCATGATAATAATTAACTAATTCTGACTGTGCATCGACTCCTGCTCGCACTACATGGCCGTATCCAGACTTCAGAACAAGACGAGGCAATTTCGTGCGCCGAAGGCGCAAGCCACTTGGGGTGTCTAGGGGTATGCCCGCCCAGAAAATTTTGAAATCTAGAGGCTCAGAAATGCCCTTTTAAGCATTTTCCATGGCTTTTTCCATTTTTTCTGGGGATTATTTTCTCAATTAAACATTTCTTAAAAAGGCCAAAATCAGACGAGGCAAGTGCCTCGTTTTGCCTCATACTAGCTAGGGCCCTGCTACAGCGAGAACAACTGACGTATTTTATTACAACTGAACGCAGTTGTTATTCATTTCTGTTTGCTTTTGTTAGTTCACGTCATCGGGCTTTTTTAGTTGTTATATTAACTGGGTAAACTTATTAGGAAAATAGCTTGGGGACTGCAATAATGGTTAATGTTCTGCATCGAGCGATCTGGGTTCGTGCCCTAGCCGGGGTCATTGCGTTGTGTTCTTGGGCAAGTAGCTTTTCTCTCACAGTGCCTCTCTCCATCCAAGAGTATGAATAACTGCCCATTAGCTCGGTGGCCGAACGAAAAGAAAAAAATTACATGAGTGGAATCAAGTGGACTCAGTCCACTATACTTCATAGTCGCCGGTGATCGTGAGGCAATCGGGATGAAATCCAGTCATTAGAATATTATTCAGTGAAATGCATGACGCAGTGTTACAAATTTGTCTATTTATTTTTCATCAGCAAATTAAGAAACAATAGAAAAAATACATCAGGTGTTGAAAACAAGCTGATTGAGGAGGCCTACGACATGAATGAAGAGAAGCCGTTACTTCCCTCCTACGCATTCTACTCACAGAGTTTTTCCGCCTTCGCCAAATTCTTTTAGCTTCGAATAAGGCTTCAGGGGATATTTTTATTAAAAAAATTAGTGGAAATAATGAGCGACGTTTCAGCATCTTCGGAGATGTCATCGAGATAAAAAGATCTACAATTATGCGCATAAGATGACACAATATAATTCAAGAACTAGCCTATACATTTTACTTGACAATGACATCCCGAAGACATCGGGACGTCGTTTATTATGTTCGCTAATTTTTGTACTGAAAATAGAACGTTAGCTTGCCATTGCCTTTTTTTGGTTTGTCGAATTACTATTAAACTCGGAACAAAATGTAAACCATTCACTTTTACCTAGAAGTGGTAGTTATGAAAAGGCGAGGTCTTTTATGAAAGGGCGATTTACGCGGTACGACTTTTTCGCATGCAAAAAGCTCACGACAGGCCTACAACATGACTTAGGACCATTTACACATGCGTGTGTCATGAGGATGTCAGGGCCATAGGCAGGATCTTGCTTGGGTGAGTGCGAGCATCGGAAGTATGAGTGTCTAGGGGGATCCGGGGGTATATTTCTCCGGGAAATTTTGAAAAATCAAGTTGTTGAAGTCCACTTTTCCTGCATTCTGAGAGTCATTTTAACCCTCCCTCTCAGATTTAGCGGACCTTTGCGGTGCATGAGGGGGTGCAGATGCACCCATCGCACCCCCCCTGCCTACAGCCCTAGATGTGGTAGGCTGATTTACATGATGTGATTCACATGCAAGAAAGTCACACCGTGTAAATCCGTCACCCTTTACTATTTGTCAAGAAAAGAGACGTTTTGCCAGTAGTTAGCAAGACATGCTACTAATAAACAAGGACAAAAATTCAAAACCACATTATTTTTTCAGTGGCAGATCGTAAACAGCATAAAGCATATCCTCACTGCTACAATCTAATTTATTCATGTTGAGTTCTTGAGGAATTTAAGTGTTCCAAAATGTTTTCACCCTTGGTCTTGCCCTGTTTTGGTCCAAAGGCATAAACGTTGACCATCTTTCTAGCTTTGTGTGCTTGCCATGAATCATAAAACATTTTCCGTTCTTCTTGCTTCCTATCCCAAGCATGTTCATATTCTTGAGCCTATAAAGAGAAAAAATCAAGAAAATCAAACAAACAATGTACATAGAATTTGCTTCTAGTGTTTGCATCCACCCAAGCAAAATCCTACCTACAGCCCTAAGGCCTCTGTATTTGCAGACTATAGTTGGCTCTTAGGTCCCCTGTTCACCTCATCGCTGCTTCCAACTTCTCTTACAATTTATTGTTTCTCTGTCTCTAAGGGTTCCATTTGGAAGGCTCACACATGACTTTGGCCTAATCAAGCCCATTTCCTGTTGTGGACTTCACAACTCTAAGTTTGTCTTTTTCATCTGACCCCCTGCCTGCTCCTTTGCCCAGGACATCCTCTCATGTTTGTATAAGGCACTGTAAAGACGCACACCATCCTCTATAATTTTCAAAAACGCAGACAAGTTGCACTCACCTGTGTTAGATAAGGAACAGCAAGTAGCTCATCGTTTCTGTCTATTCTTCTTTCATTTTTAACTTGATTTCTTCTCCTAGTTGCAGTGAACTTTTGCACAAGTCTGTACTTCCTAAAACGAAATTAATAAAACGTACATTTTGACAAATGTGTCTTCTCAGGTATTTACATCTACTTGAATTTTCATGTACTATCATCAGCTGTGCGTGAAAACATTCATATTGTTTCAGTGTGCAAAGAATCCTGTCCAATATCTGGGGAACTGCCTCCCCAGTGGTGCATTGGGCAAAAAAAAGATCAGTGATTGAAGGAAGCGAAGTCTGGGAGCCTGTAAGTGTTCGCAGCCTGCCTGTTCAGTAGCCTATAGATGTTGACTTTTCTCATCAGGCTAGTAGATAATTTTTATCCTTCAGTTACCAACAGGACTGGGTGGAGTGCCAACCCTCCAAGTTAAGACTATTTTAGTTGCCATGACGACTAAAATTTTGGAGGTGGTGACTAAATTGGAACCGAAGTCACCAGCCTGGCAACTAAAATTGAGAAGAAGGATTGAAAGCATGAGCTAAATTTAGCAACTAAAATTTTCCACTGGCGACCAAACTTGAGCACTTGGTGGCCAAATGGCCACCAAGGAAAAAAATAAACTTGGAGGGTTGAGTGCCACTAATCTTTTAGGGGTATAGAATGGTCCTTGAAAAATCATGGGTCTCAGAAAATTTTAGGCGAGTCTTGAAATCTCAGCATAGCAAAGTAGAGTCTCGGAATCTTGAGCTCGCAAAAAACAATGCTCGTCTCGGAATCTCGAATTTTGAAATCGAGTCTCCGAGTCTCGCAAACCAAGCGAAAGTTTTGATCAGTTTGAACTGCCACGAAATAACGGCAACGACAACAGCAAAGCAGAGAGCTACAGAGCGCTAGACTAGCGTTGTAATAGTCTCGCGCTGGGATTTCTAGATTACGGTGTCTCGTGCTCGGATTTTTGAATAGCGGTGTCTCGGGCTCGGATTTAAAAACAAAAAATGTAAGTCTCGGTCTCGGATTTTAAATGAGGGTCTCGGCGTCTCGGATTTTACCATTCTATACCCCTTCTTTTATCACAAGTGAGTATTAAAATTGAATGACCATGCTGGCAGAAAGAGGAGTTCCATTTGTTCAATCATGAGTATGACAGTACAGTTCAACGGCAGTACAACGTTCTGCAGACAAGCATTGCACTTTGCATTGATGCTGAAAATTCAGTCACTACTAAATACCATCAGTAGCTTCTATAACTGAGCACGTATCTCTAAACAGGATTCTATCTTTTGATCAGTTTCAGGAATTTCAGAGGCTCTGTTGAAGGGTCTGTTCAGGCTGATGTTCTTTTTTACGTGTCTGACATTTAAAGTAAATACATGATCAAATGTGTATACTATATCTACTGAAAATTAGTCTTTGCGGTGGACAAGTTTTTAAACGTGGTCCATAAAATAGATCTCTTAAGCTTCCAGTGCCAGCTGAATAAACCTTAATATTAGAGGTTCTTACCCTCCCCATATTCTTCCAGGTGTATGTCGTTTACACAGTATTCTTGTCAACCACATCACTCGTAAAATATCACGAAATTCAACCAAAATGCATGGCAAAGAACAAAATGGCGCCCAACTAGCCGAGCGAGAGAAGACTGGACACGAAAAAGAAGAAGTTATACGTCATGTAAGCCTCAACAAAATGTCTCGAATAAAATGATCAGCAGTGTCACCTCAGAGTGGCCACTACAGGATTGTTACACCACGTACCCACACAAAATCAAATATGGCGGCCTCTGCTCTGAAGGAGGTGAGAGTGTGTGCTTCGTTAATACGACAATGCTGCTCTAACTGGAAGGGTTTTCCTCAAAATAACGTTATAAACAACGCTGCTGTCGTGACAGGTATGAACGTTTGTGTTCACATGATCTAAATGTAGGCAAATATACAGCCACACTACATCCAGAGCTGCACGTGACTAATTCTCGAGCATTTGTATACACATGTTGCAATATCAAAACTTTAATAGTTCCCTAGATCTCAGACAGCATCAATTTTGAATCATCACAGTGAAAAAAAAATGTTGCACTTCACCAGGACGTAACATTTGTTCTAAGTGTGCATGACATTGAAGCCCATCCAGGCTTCCTAGATCTCAGGCAGCATCAATTTTGAATCATCACAGTGAAAAAAAAATGTTGCACTTCACCAGGATGCAACATTTGTTCTATGTGTACATGACATTGAAGCCCATCCAGGCTCCAAAAGCACCTACCACCCCATGATGCATGATTTTGTAGTGACAATGGCAGAGATGCCAACCTAAAATAATTAAAATCTGTGAGACCGCCAATTTTGCGTATTATGCATGACTGGTGATTTGGGAAAAAACTGAGCTGTGACATGTGAAAAGAGCTTAAATCTAGCTGTGATCTGTGAACTGATAACCTACGTAGCTTGACGCGTGATCTTATTTGAGGACTCTGATTTGTGAATCATGTATAAACATTCGTGAAAATCGAGGATCTAAAAGCTGTTCTAGCATTGTTCAGTCACCCTAGGAAAATACCTTAGTGCCAAGAGAAATAATAGAAAATGCAACGTAAATCAAGTAATTTGTGACTATCATTTTCTGTGATAATGTATGAACATATGTAATTCGAGAAATGCCATAAAATAGGTGCAACCCTCCCAAGTTAAGACCATTTTAGTCGCCATGGCGAATAAATTTTGGAGCTGGCGACTAAATTGGAACCGAAGTCGCCAGCCTGGCAACTAAAATTGAGAAGAAGGATTGAAAGCGTGAGCTTAATTTAGCGACTAAAATTTTTCACTGGTGACCAAACTTGAGCAGTCGGTGGCCAAATGGCCACTAAGGAAAAAAATAAACTTGGAGTGTTGAGGTGATTCGTGATTTGAGCCAAAATAGGCTCGTGATTTGTGATTGAGACAACATTTACAACCCTGCTCCAACTGCAGTGAGATTCAAGGAAAGCAGATACAAAGTGTTCTAGAAAATTTCAAATACCCCAAGGCCACCCTGTGTATGTATCTAAGTACTGTTGAATGGGTTAGCCACATAAGGAATTGTACAATCAATACAAGACAGACACTGGTAACCAGTGTAGATATTTGTAGCCTATTCATAATAATGTAACTTGTTGCAAGGATTGTTTTGATCTTGTTACAGGTGTGAGATATTACAGAGGAAGTAACAGAGACAAAAGAAGACGAGAAAGAAACTTGCAGGAAAAACTTAAGAAACGAGAAGGTGTCCAGCCAGAGTGAGTACATTGCAAGGTGTTTGGAAATGATGTGAAATACTGTCTTGAGTGTTTGATTATCACTATTTATTCAGTTTCTAGTTGTGTCATAGTATTATTAATAGAGTCTTTCAATAACATGTGAACTCTGACGTTCAAAACACAACTACCGATTGCATATTTCGCTGCC
This sequence comes from Meandrina meandrites, assembly GCA_963693305.1. Taxonomy (NCBI): domain Eukaryota; kingdom Metazoa; phylum Cnidaria; class Anthozoa; order Scleractinia; family Meandrinidae; genus Meandrina; species Meandrina meandrites. The sequence continues at coordinate 2,617,749 of OY855913.1, read as the reverse complement.
GTCAATCACAATTATGGCAAGAGCCAAGGAACCTTGAAAAACAGAAACAAACAAAATGGATCGAAATCTACCAATCACAACCGGCAGACGTGACCTTTTGACCCGGCTGAAGTGAACTTCTATTTCCTGAAAGATCCGCCTGGACAATTGAATGCAGCGAAAAAACGTAAACCATTGGTTGAAGCTTCAATTTCAGGGTTTGCATGTTATTGAAAACTGCAATAATATCATAATTTATGATTGCCTAGACACTTGGTTATCAGGACTGTATTCATCAGTCCCTTTGAATTGAAGTGTTTAGAATATGTATGTTTTTATGTACATGTAAGTTCCTATATTTTACAGTATATAAGCCTAATGTGATGTGCAATTTTCTGTGTTTGCAGAGTTTTTGACAGAAAAGAATTTTTCAGACAAAACTATGACAGAGAGTTGTTTGCATTCAAGAACAGGCTAGGTTTAAATTTTCAAGATCAGAACATTCTTAGAACATCTTTAACTCATGAGTCCTACAAGCAAGAAAATACTCATGGTGACACTGGTCAGAATAATAAAACATCAATTCACCCCTCGGAGAACAATGGAAAATTGTCATTGATAGGTTAGTAATAAAATTGCACTAGTGGACACCCCTTTTTTACACTCTTAGGACTCTTAACACAAGAACACTTGAGTCCAAATTTGAAAAAAATGTGCCATTTTCTTGTTTCCGAGAATATAAAAATGACAGCCAGCAACCAATGAAAGTACCGCTTGATAGCTTTTATTTAGATGCTCACACACAGGTTTCATCTACAGACACAAAAGTTTGAACCACTTTGTACAGCATAATATAGCCTGCACCGCTGGCGGGATTAGCGGGCACAAGTGAATTTTTCTTGTGCAGGCGAAGCCCGTGTCAGCGAGCGGGGGAGCCGCGCGACTCCTCACCAAGCCCCTTGTTGCTTGGCAGCCAAGACCGAAGCATGCGGCCGCTAAAAAAAGCAATCGTTCGCGAAATCCCGCCAGCTTCGCGGGCTAAGTATAATAAAGAGTATCAGATGAAATCACAGACTTAAGAGATACATGTAGGACACCTTGGAAAGCACATTAAACAGGAAACACATGAAAGTGCTGCTCGATTAAAGTATTATCCATTGCCTTACACTGTAACAGTAAAACTAACTGGAGGTTTCACTCAGAGATCATCAATATTCATTTGTTCCAGAACAATTTTGTAGGATGTTGGAAAGTTTCAAACACATCTATAATTTTTGTCCAAGTTACAATAATTAGCTAGCAACAACTTGATGTATTTCTATCAACAACTTAATGTATTTCTGGATCTCTTTCTCTGGTAATACTAAGGTTTTTGTTTGTTTCCAGGGTTAACCGCTTCATCATTATACATCGTCGATCATCTGTGTACAACATATCCATCCCTACCCTGCCTAGGAGTAAGGTAAGTTCTTAGAAGTGTTTGGAGAATATTGTGCGATGTGTAATGTATCTCAGTATTGACACTACCACATGATAATCATAATAATATTCTTTTTTGTCTCTTGTTGGCAGGTGCTTCCATGATTTCCTTTTGGGACGTGATAACATTATAAAGATATCAAAACTAATAGCATTACCAGACCTGATAAGGCTAGAGGTGAAATAATGCTTTTTTTGTAATGGTTATTTCTTCAAGTATTTACAATCTACCTTCTTTTCTTCAGGAAAATATTAATTAAAAAAAGGATCTGCAATATGTAGTAATAATTATTAAGAAAATCAAGATGTTGTTGAAAAAAATATAATGTACAGTAGCCTTGAAACTATGATTATGCAGTTGTTTCAATTAAGAAACTCAGGATGCCTTTGATGCCTCCATAGCAGTCATTTCCTTTACAAGTGCAAAAAATAAATTAATGAAAGGTCCTAGTAAGAAGGAACTGCCTCACAGAAACAACTGCAGCGTAAGCTACTTAGTCATCATCATAATGCTGCTGATACCAAGCCTCCATTTTTCAGTTCCACAGCTTTTGTTGCCAAGACTTGTGTGCTGGCATTGCTCTGCTTTCACACTTGTGTGTCTGTCAAGTACAAGACACTTCCTTGTCACTAAGTTCTTTGTTGATCAGACATGACTTGCTTCCATGCATCCCTGGTTATAAATGGAACATGCACATGTAACATGTTATAGCATCTCTCTTGAATGTAAAAAATTGTTTTAAAACTGTCTTCTTTTCAAGAATTTGTTTCTGGTGTCAAGCACTTTTCCTGTGATGATCATTTTCTTGTTGTTCTTGTTGATCATAGCATGACCTTGATGATCTTTCCAAAGAGAAGCATTTAGACTACAGACAGGAGGATGTCATTTGTGATGCATTCTTTGCATTTATTGGTGCAATTTATGTAGATCAGGTACATGTACACAACAATCATACCGGCATGAGAAAAAGAGACACAAATCTGGCAGTTGTGCATGCAGTCAAATGATGTCATTGTGCAAGTTGTATTTAATGATATTTTTTCACCATAAGGGACCCACTGAGACAAGGAGGTTTGTGGAAGATTTTGTCATTACCCAGCTTCAAGGACAGGAACTTGATAAAATTCTTTACTTTGATTATCCTGACAAAGTCCTCGAGAATGTCTTCACTACTCAGGGAAAAGAGAAGCCAGTTGCAAGGTAAAAGCGCACCTGTAAAACGTTAAATAAGCCGTGTGTAAAAATAATTCACCAGTTGCTTACCAACAGTTAAGATGCCTGCATTGCAACAGGGGCGTAGCCAGGGGGGTCCTGGGGTGCCCGTGACCCCCCCCCCCCACCCCCACTCCCCCTTTGTGAGATAATTTTTTAAGTAAACATAGTTACATATTACATTTTCAGGACCAAACATCTGCAGTGGACTATGAAAGTACCCTGGGTGTGACCCCCCCCCCCCCCTCCTCGGAAAATCCTAGATACGCCCCTGTGCAGACTGCATGTAGTTGCACCTAACCAGTCGAGCAATTTCCAATATTCAATTAGTAATACAAGGGGGCACTGATTTTTCAGTTGCAAGACTGTTATTTGCTACCTTTGTTAAATAAGTTGATTTATGTTGTGTAATTTCGGCCGAACATTCTTTGGTTTTAGTGACTTACGACTTACGTGTATTTACTTTAAAGAAACAATGTCACGATGTTTAAGTCATTTTTGTGATTTCTTTGAAATTGAAGGAAACCTCAAAATAATAGTTTTCTAACAAAGAAAAACACCAACGGAATAACAAAAACGAGAAAATAGCCAAGGATGGTTTTGACTGATGAAGATTAAGACCGATTATGACCAACAAACTTGAAAAAAAATGCCAATTTTTTCAAGATACATTGCCCGTGACGTAGCTAATTTAAAATTCAGATTGGTTTATTGCACATTCATTGGAAACCTTTTCTTGTGCAGCATAACAACTCCGCAAATCATAATCTCATGGTGGTGTTGGTAATTTCATTGTTAAGCAAGCATTTACAAACATAAGTAAAATGCAGTTATTGGAGCGTGACGCCGCAGGGGTGCTTGCGTGCAATGTTGTTTTCCTGTAATAATGAATAGTAAATGCTTTCTAGTCATAGGACTCGGAACAGTTGTCTTTCATGTCTAGAATTTTATCTTATGTAGCACGTACAACCACAGTAGCAATGTAAGCACTTCTGGGATTGGTTAAAGTATCATAAGCTCTCATTCATAGCTGGTAGTTCAACACGCAATGTCTAAGTAGTTCATAGTACAAGCTCACCTATTGGTAGTGTTTACAGACATTGTCTTGCCTTTAAAAGCAGCTGATTGCTATCCAAGTTCATTATTCTAGCAGTCCTTGCACGAACACTCGTTTGCTCTAGAGCTGTATTCATATTTTTTCTTCGATCATGGCACGCCCTCGTCAACAAAAGGCGAAGAAGTCAGCGCGACCTGTGCCACGCGAAGACCTTTCGAAGCTGTCCACCGAGGTCCTGCGTTTACGTTTGCAAGATTTGAACCTACCGATCACCGGTTCCCGCTCGCAGCTGGTCCGAAACTTACGGACAGCCTTGGGCAGCAACGCAACAGCCGCCAACGACACAGGCCGGACCAATGACGGTCGTGTAAAGAAACCACGCTCAACTCGCCAGCGAGCTCAACGCACTCGCCCAGGCAAAAATCGTCGCGTCGCTGAACCCGTGAATCCAAACTCATCCACTGTCGAACAGCTAGCCTCTGACGACGAAGTCGACGAGTTTTCCGACGCTGGATCTTCGGTGGAGGACGTCCTAAACGCCCCAGTCGTGCCACCAGCCGCAGAGGACCAGTTGTTTACTCCTGCCCAGCTGTCGGCCATACAGGACACTGTTTCGTCCTCCATTTCCGCGGCTCTCTCGAAACTACCTCAATCAGGGACTCAGCCGTTGGATCTCGCATCGTCGGGTACTAGAAGCCGCCATGCGTCCAACGTGGCTACTCCTTTGGGCCTCAACCGCCCTCTGGATAAGACTCTTGAGGACAAGATACTCCGCGGTTCAACGTTTCAGGGAACTCGCCCCCCAAGCCGACCAGACCCCCTGTACCATCCAGCCTTCGCTGATGACCCTCTGAGGGATGAAGTCCTCACGTATGCGCACTGGGCACTGTCATGGAACACAAATCGTACCTATAACTCTGGGGAGAAAAGGTTCATCCGGTTCTGCCTTATGAATCGCCTCCTATCTCCATCGGGTGACATACTCCCTGCCTCGGAGGGAACCCTTATTTATTTTGCCTCCTATTTGGCCAGGACAGTACGCCATAGTACCATTAAACTTTATCTAGCGGCCGTCCGTAATCTCCACATCCGTTCGGGTTTTAGCGATCCAGTAGTAAACCGCCCACTTCTTAAAAAGGTTCTAAGGGGTATTTTACGCTATCAAGGTTCCCCTCGTACCCTACGTCAGCCAGTAACCCCCAGGGTTTTGTTAAGTATTCGTCCTGTTCTTGAGAGCCAGCTGAGTCCCAGGGATTTCTCCATGGTCTGGGCTGCCTTTACTTTGGCCTTTTTTGCCTTCCTCCGGTGTAGCGAGTTTACATATCAAGGGGTTCATAGCTTTAACTCCAAGTTTGACCTCACTACTGATTGTATTACATTTTCTCCCAGTCTGGCCTGCCCGCAGCGCATCCAGGTTCTCCTTAAGGCATCCAAGACCGATGTCTATAGGCAAGGGCAATCGCTTAGTATTGCTCGCTGTTCTTCATTGCTTTGTCCCGTCTCAGCCATGCAACAGTATTTTTTGCTAGCCCAGCCGTGCCCTGGGCCCTTGTTTTATTTTCAGTCTAGTGCCCTCCTCACCAGGTCGTCTGTTACAAAGCTGCTTCGGGACTCAGCACGCAGCGCCAGACTACCATACAGGAGTCTGAAAGGTCATAGTTTTCGCATAGGTGCCGCATCCACTGCCGCAGCGGCGGGTTTGCCAGACTGGCTAATAAAGGTCTTAGGCCGTTGGTCATCAGACTGTTATCAGCTATATATTCGCACTCCAGAATCAGTGCTCCTTTCTGCTGCCCCTAGGATGGCCAGCGTATCTAGTAATGTTTTCTTAGGTTAGGCGTCTTGCTTGGGGGGATGCATGCCTTGCACGCATCTGTGGCGGTTAAGTCTGCGTAGCGACTTCCCCCAAGCTTTTGGCATTATTTTGCCTTGCAACTCTATACCTTTGCCTGAATCTTGTCCGATCCAGCCCGTGCAGCGCTGGGGAGATAAGTAAGGCTCTGCCAATACTCTTATCCTAATCCCCAAGTTTGTGGGGAGATAAATGAGGCTTTTATTTTTCCGCGCACAGCCCGAAGTCGCGAACTACCTGCCACAGAGCCGTGTTCCCCCTATTACGCCATCTTGTTGTTGTTGTCTTTATTATTGCGTTACTGAATATTGCGTTACTCAAGGTGAATATGCGGAACAGTGACATTAAGCAAGCATTTACAAACATAAGTAAAATGCAGTTAATGGAGCGTGACGCCGCAGGGGTGCTTGCGTGCAATGTTGTTTTCCTGTAATAATGAATAGTAAATGCTTTCTAGTCATAGGACTCGGAACAGTTGTCTTTCATGTCTAGAATTTTATCTTATGTAGCACGTACAACCACAGTAGCAATGTAAGCACTTCTGGGATTGGTTAAAGTATCATAAGCTCTCATTCATAGCTGGTAGTTCAACACGCAATGTCTAAGTAGTTCATAGTACAAGCTCACCTATTGGTAGTGTTTACAGACATTGTCTTGCCTTTAAAAGCAGCTGATTGCTATCCAAGTTCATTATTCTAGCAGTCCTTGCACGAACACTCGTTTGCTCTAGAGCTGTATTCATATTTTTTCCCACCCTCCCTCCCTTTGGAGAAGGGCTTTAAGCTTTAAATAAATATGGGTCACACTTTGTGGTTTGGTTAAGTCTGCGTAGCGACTTCCCCCAAGCTTTTGGCATTATTTTGCCTTGCAACTCTATACCTTTGCCTGAATCTTGTCCCATCCAGCCTGTGCAGCGCTGGGGAGATAAGTAAGGCTCTGCCAATACTCTTATCCTAATCCCCAAGTTTGTGGGGAGATAAGTGAGGCTTTTATTTTTCCGCGCACAGCCCGAAGTCGCGAACTACCTGCCACAGAGCCGTGTTCCCCCTATTACGCCATCTTGTTGTTGTTGTCTTTATTATTGCGTTACTGAATATTGCGTTACTCAAGGTGAATATGCGGAACAGTGACATTAATTAATATTAATTAATAATTGTTTCAGAATCATCCAAGAAAGTGGTGTCAAAACAGATTTCCCAGTCTACGTAGTGGGTGTTTTCTCTGGAGATAAAATGATCGCGGAAGGTACAGTGCAAAACATGTTAAGGTTGTCTGGTAACGATTTTGACCTTATTTGAAATACAACAAGTTGGTCTGTCACAGAAAAAAGATTTTAAGTTTAATGATATTTGAATGAAATCGTGACACAATTTTTGTTCTTCCAACATACTTTGAATACGCCATGTTGCTAAACGACTTTCTTGTGGAAAACTGTAGGCTAAGACAGTGCTATTGCAACAAACAGGTTGTTGTTCCTACGACAGGATAGATAGGAAATTATTGTGGCATGAATTAGTTATTGCGAGAAGTTAGTCCCCCTTAATAAAAGTAAACAGATCACTTGAGACCCTTATCATCTTCTTCATCATCATCATCGTCGTCATCAACGTTATCATTATTTCCCTTTCCCCAACTGGGAAATAACGCCTTAGAGACACTCATATATGATGCAAATTTCGGTATCTTGTCTCACAACGAACTGTAGGGAAATTATATTTATAACCTGTTGTATTTTTTCCTTTAGCTTCAAGTTATAATAAGCTCAGCGCCAAAAATGAGGTCAGTTGTCTTGTTCTTGTTTCATGTAATATTTTGTTTTGTTTGTTATTCATTGTTGTTGTTCAGCGTTTTTTATCCACAATCAATGTGGAACTTAGCAAGTGGTTCAACACGTTTGATATGACTTTTAATCGTTTAGGCTCAGTAATTTATGTTAATCTTTTCATATAATGTCGGCAGCCACTTGCTTTAGTTTATTCATTGATTTGATTATTCTGGCGTCCTTGTTGACTCGCATTCAGACATTCAGAAAGAGCCTCGTGAGTTCACCTAGCACTCGTATATTTTGTTCCCATGTTTCAGGCTTTGAAGGCTGCGCTGATGAAACATTGCCAACAAGGAATGCTCATACCTTTCCCCAAGGAGCGGAAACGTTTGGAAGACGTTTCGAATTAAACAGTACTGAAGAGTACAACTGGTCCTCTCACTTCTAACACACTTCAATCTCTAAAAGAACCTACGTTGCGCTATTTGAGGCACTACGCTTGAATAGTACACATCTATTGAAACCTTAGAGTACTGCTTTCAGATGATGGAAAAACAAAGGAAACGATAGGAAGCCATATATGACAGTGGAATTTGAGAATTGTGAACGGTTCGCGAAAGTGACAACTTTCATTTCTAAATATGGAGTCACCCCAGAATATTCCCTCTCCTAGACTATTCTAAGACACTAGCGGACTCCCTTCCCCCTCTCCGTGAAAATTTCTCTGATTTGCTCCACAATTCCCCTCGAGAACTTATCAATTTGCACCATAGTCCGTGATGAACTACGCTGGTTCTCAACGAAGTGTAGGGAGGGCAAAAGCCCAATCATAATTAGATTTCTGTTAAACTAAGCGACAGGGATTGATCTCTTGTGTCAATTGAAATAAACTCTATGTCAAAGCCTTGAGAATTGTTTGTGTTCTCCAGTGGACTGAAGATTTCATTGCCGCTTGGAGGTCTGTTCCTGAGGGTTGCTTACGAAACCTAACGGTGTGGGTTGAGAGGAGCGGGCAGGGGGTGGGGGGGGGGGGGGGGGGGGTGGGGGGGGGGGCGTGGTATTGAGCTAACTGGACAATAAGCCTTGAAAAAATCAGCGCGAGATCGAGTAATGCGTTGTCGGTTTTCGGCCGTAATGCAAAAGAAACCGCTGGCGCGATCAGTAGTAGGTGCTTGTTTAGCCAATCAGATTACAAGATTGCCAATAGTCAATTTGACCGATAATATCGATTTTGGTATCATGCCTGGAGTTCGTTTTGATTACTTCCCTGGCCCATCGTTAACTCTACGCCATATAACCCAAATACCCGTGGAGCCTAATTACAGAGTTAAAAATATGAAGTAAAATGCCTTGTTAAATTTCTTTTTAGAGCCACAGCTTTTTAAATTTTGATAACTTTTATAATGAAAAGTATTTTTGGAGTATATTATCTTCTGATCGTAGAAGTATATATTTGAAAAAGGGCATGTTTAAACTCGGTTAATTTTCCAAGATAGAATTTCAACCTATAAAATTGTATCACTGATAATAAACAAACGTGGTCATGTAGGCGTGATCACGCGAGATCTTACAATTTGATACCCGCCAGTGTTCAAACAGTATCTGACATATCACACGCGTCAGCACATTCTCGATTGTTTGACAAAATAGATGCACTTGTTCCTTTCAAAGAATTAAGATTTCTGCCAGCCGACAAAGCACTGAAAGCATAAAAAATCCGAGATGAATATGGAATACTTTCAAAAAGTCAAGCTTTTAGTTTTAGCTCTTTTCGTCTTGAAATCATCAGGTCAAAATCCAAACGATGGCGGTGACAAAAAGCACGTGATTATGTATCATCCGAAACCACACCAATCCGGTAAGTTTTAGTGAAACTCTAATTCTGTAATTCAATCACCGTTGTGACATCGAGTCGTAGAGAGCGTTTCATTAGAGCAACGAAAAAATTACCAATTTTAATATGACAGATTGCGCATATATCGATGAAATTTCTATTTCAAATTATCAACGCCTTCAATCTTAACTAAAGGAAATGTTTCTTGGCGAAGAGCAATTAGACCTCCTAGAAAACAATTTGTCAACCTGCTTTATTACCTTCAAGTTACACTCAGTTTCAACCCAAACATAAAAATAATCACAATTACATCAATCAGCGTCCAACCTAAATAGCCTTAAAGTATAACTTGACTTCTTCTCGCTTGGCTTGTTTATTTTTGAAGTGCAGTCAGTTTTGTAAGGAACGTTTCCTTCAGAAGTTTCGCACTAGGAGATAAAAAAAACCCCGGCATGTTGTAAATAATTGAGTCGACTTTCCACCTGAGCTGGCGCACTTTACATGCTGAAACTGTAACCTGCTAGCATTCATTGTTTTTAAACAGCTATTGTTCTCTACGGTAACGAGGGAAGCGGTCAAAACGAGGCTGACAAGGAAATGGTGGGTTTGTATTATTAATTTCGATTACACGTAAAGCCCCGGCCAATGCAGGCAGGCAGGCAGGCAGGCAGGCAGGTAGGTAGGTAGGTAGGTAGGTAGGTAGGTAGGTAGGTAGGTAGGTAGGTAGGTAGGTAGGTAGGTAGGTAGGTAGGTAGGTAGGTAGGTAGGTAGGTAGGCAGGTAGGTAGGTAGGTAGGTAGGCAGGCAGGTAGGTAGGTAGGTTCTGGTAGGTGGGTGCGTAGGTAGGTAGCACAAACGCAAACCTTATTACGTCACTAACAATATTGGTTACGCTATGTGCACTTCTAATTTAAACTTGTAATCTTGTTTTCTCTCCTTAGTTGAATGCGCTTGCAAACAACATTGAAACTGTGACAAATCTGGTCAAAGCACAGTCACAGATCATTGAGAATCTCAGCAATCAAGTTTCTAGCGTTGTCAAAGGTACTGGTAACGAGAAAGAGTTCAAACAAGTTTTTGACAAGATCGCTAATCAGTCGAAACTGATTCACAACGTAACGAGGAGGCTGAATAAAACTATCAATCACATTAACGAGTTGGCCGCGGTATGGTCGCAAACATCGATAAAATTTGAGAAGGACATCAAAAGTCTGCACGAGAAAACGGAGGAAAACGAAGATGAAATTGAGGACATGGAGAAAAAAATCATGGAGAAAATTGACAAGTTGCAAGAGGAGATGAAGACGTTACGGGGCTCTGTAAATTACATTCAGGAAGAAAGTGCATCAAGCAAGGAAGGTAAAATAAGTTAAACTAGACTGAGAGCTTGCTCACTTTATATGTTAGAACCACTTTTAATATTTGGATCCGAACGTACGGAAATTTATCAGGGCCCAGGCTTCTTCTTTTTGCGTCCGTGTAAAGATTCGAGAGCTCTGGGGTCGAAAATGACAAAACGCGTACGTTTCACTGTCTTTATTGTCTTTCCACAGAATGGCCCAAAGGAAAATTCTGCATCATGGCAAATGGTCGGTGCCCTGAAGGTTTCAGACGTCATGAAGGACACCTGAAGTCCCTGTATCTCTACTCATCACATTCACAGTTTGTCAACTCAGCTAAATTTGGAAGCAGTTCTATTGGTTGTTTTGGCAGCTACTGTGGACAATACGGCAATTTCATTGGCTCCCTCACTTTGATCACGTGCTGCAAATAGAGTACACACTAAATACAAATAGAAGTATAGGTTTTCGTTAGAAAAAAATGTCAAATGCCCACATTATTGGTTACAATAGTAAGTAAGTAAACTTTATTTAACCATAGTTGCAATTAGGCAACATGTTTGGTATCCATGGCCAGAGGGGCCCTAGTAATCAAAAAATAACAATTGAAGAAAATAGTTCAGAGAGAGTTCACAAGCGACAGAATTCTCGGTTCCAGACTTCCCACCAGCTGACCGCGTATAATTTATTCGGTTCCAGATCACTTATCAGATTATAATTTATTCAGTTCCAGAACACTTATCAGCAGACCGCGTATTAAGAATTCAAAATGGCTTCTTAAAAAACAAAAGACGCGACAGCAGAAAAAATTTTAAATTTTATTCATCCTCTTATCTGATGTGAGGCCCCCCTGTGATATTCCGGGATTAGCACGATGAGGGTTAATACATTCAATGACAGTATTGTCACAAATTATTAAGAACTAGCAAAAAAATGTATATGTGGAGCTTGGCTTTCAGGTTTGGCTAAATCTATTAATTAGTTTTACACCTTTAAGTAAAGCAATAAATGACCTGCTGTATGAGATAAGAATTCCCAGTTTATGTTGTGCGAGACTGACTTTATTTGAATTTTACAGACAATCTTTAGATTACAGTTTTCAAAGTTTGCTTTCGCATGACTGGCTTTTTTTGATTGCTTCGCCTCTCGAAAGAGCAAAAACGTCAAGCCAAACAAATGTTGTTGGCATGGAATCTGAAAATTCTCATTGAGAATCCGGATATTAAATTTCTTTTTTTTCTCTTTAAGCTTGTGTAAAGAACAAAAAATTGGGCACATAGTAGTCAATAGATGTATATTGGCCTCGTGGTAATTCTTTAAGATTTGTCGTAGGATAAACAGTAATTGTATAGTTCTACAGACATGCGGCTCTTACTGGGTCGAAAGCGCTTCTGCTGGTTCAGCTTTCGTTTGCTATTTTTGTGTTCAATTTCGCTGTCGATTGGCGTTTTAGTTGTAAATGTAGTGATGAGCAAGCGTCCCAGCCTCATCAAACAGAGTCGAAACACATTCGAATTTAAAGAAGAGCTAAAGCTACAAGCTCCAGCATTTCACGAAGAAGAAAAATTACAATTACGCGCGGGCAGAGCAAACGAGAAGCGACTTAATCTGATTATTGTCGCTCACGGCCGGTCAGGATCAACTTTTCTTGGAAATATTTTCAACCATCACCCATCTGTGTTTTATCTGTTCGAACCTTATCAAACAGTGGAGCGACTTCTTAGAGCCCAAGCACCCTACAACAAAAACTACCAAGAGATCGCCTATCGCTGGATGCAAGGTGTTTTTCAGTGCAACTTTGTTTCCCCCAGGCACGTGGACGATCTGCAGTCATACTACCGGCACAAGTACCCAGAGAACTACAATCCTATGAAGAGTCTCACACTTCTTTCTCCGCCGTTTTGTCCTTACAACGCAACAGATCCACGGTGGACTTTGGAGAGCTGTCCTCCGCTTGATCAAGAAACAATGGAGGAGACGTGTAAAAATAGGTACAGCGTAACGGTTGTAAAAGCGTTGATATCAAGGATGCCTGAACAAAACTTAAAACAGTTGTTATCGATTTGCGAAAACGCAGATCAATTTGATTGTAAGTTTCTTTTCTTGGTCCGTGACCCGCGAGGAATTATCCCTTCTTCAAGAGCTGTCGGGTTTTATGGCGACGATGATAGAAAGGCCTTAAACGGGACACAGAGTTTCAGCCAAAAGATCTGCAGCGCGACAGAAATAAACTTGAATATCGTCCGATCCTTGGGGTCTCTGAAAAAATCGCGTTTTATGTTGTTGCGTTACGAAGATTTAGCAGCCAATCCTCTAAAAACACTGCCAAGTTTGCTAAAGTTTGCTGGGCTTCCAATGGATGAGAGTTTAAGTAAATGGCTTTACCTAGCGTCTCATCTACCAGAGACGGAAAGCGAGCAAAAAGCCGCGCGATGGAGACAAGACTCGCGTGAAGGGGCTGAGAGATGGCGCTGGAAAGTTGGCCGTGCGACCATTTCGGTCATTGAGCAAAACTGCGAGAGAGTGATGAATGCATTGGGATATAAATCAGTGAATGGATCCCGAAAAATTCAAAGGAATCTTACAGTTAGTCTGTTAGAAGACAGCTATGCCGCTTTACAATGGTTTAATTATTCGTCAACGTTGGCAAGCCCTGAGTTCAACTTTGACTAAAACGTTACGACCATAAGGAGCAGTGAAAGAATATCGTCGAATTTAGAAAATAAACCCTGGTCTAATTTTTGTCCAGAAAATCTTTAGATGTACTTTTTGCTAAAGAACATTACGGTGTATGGTTGAAAGGAAGATTGCGTCTGACCACTTTTTCATCTGCCATTTTAACATGGTAAAACTGTAAGCATGCAGCAGAAGAAAATTCAAATTTGTGCTACTTAACCATTCTAACGCAATGTTCTAAGTATTTGCTAAATATTTCTCAAAAACGCTTCTTATTGTTCTAAGCAGTAATCTAGAAACTTTTCGGAGAATTTCCAACGCTTTGTTCTATAATCAAAATTAAGCTCTCTCCCGAAGATGACACATGATAAGCTGGACGTTTTATCAACCTGGTTACCAGGGCTATCCGTGTTGTGCGTCTTCGAGGTATCGAAAGGAAACCAGCTGAGTTTCACAGCAAAACCAAACGGGCCATTAGACGGGAGAAGTAAGCAAACACTTTGGGGATAAAATTGAAATAATCTTAAATTGAGATAATCGTATTTTACGCCGATAATAATTTTAGAAACCACCAATGAAAATAAAATTATTACGTTATTTAGCTAAAATTCACATGCTAATTACGCCTCGCGATGCAATTTATTTTGTTCGCGAATATTCACTGCTCTAGATTTCTTTCAATAATACCACCCATTTACCAACAAAAAGGAATAGATAAGGTGCTAGTTCCCGATAATTACTTTCCCTTGATAATTTTAACAATTTCCTGAAAAAATGGATTTTTAGGTTGCTAAGCTAATTTCCAAGGCCTGAGAAAAATGTTTGGGGAAAAATTACAGTAGAAGCGACAATTTAGAAGTGGTCTTTGTTTTCTTCTTCAAAGCATTTCAAAGGTTTATTTAAAAATCTCAACCTCGAAATATTAGTTCCAAGATTTCTTGTAACGTTAACTCTGTAAGCTAAATTTTATCACGGTCGCATGAACACAATTATAACTATGATTTTTTCATATTTCGTCAACTTAGTATAATTTAAAGAGACATTCACCATTACTTTAAGTTGAAAGGTTAATTATTTCATGGTTTTACTTCAAGCATAATTAGTTACTGTCGGCAGACTGGAAAACTAAATTGTCAGGGAGTTGTGCCAGCATGATGTAGGGCCGTAGGCGGGGGGGGGGGGAGGTTGCGATGGATGCATCCGCATCCCCCCAAGGGCCACAAAGGTTCGCCTAATCGGGGAGTGAGTGCTAAAATGACTCTCAGAATGCAGGAAATGTGGACTTCAACAACTTGATTTTTCAAAATTTCCGGGAAAGATTACCCCTGGACCCCCATAGACGCTCACGCTTCCAACTATGGCCAACGCTCGCACCCACCCATGCAAAATCGTGCCTAGGTCCTTGTGATTGCCCTGTATACATACCTTAAAGCGAAATATTTTACATTTCGTACATGCCGCGCCTGCGGGAGCGGTAAGTTACGTATAGGAAACATGCAAAATGTTCGAAGCAAAGTGTGACGATGTTTGGAAGATCACCAATTAGCTAAAAATGTTGTCCCTTAAATCGAATCGGTGAAAAAAGAAGCATGCCAAATTAGAGCCAAATAAGTAATCTTTTTAAAAATGAAAGGCTTCAACTCTTTGGAGTTCGCAACACTGTAATTTTTAATGAATTTTGTCGAAGTCGACGGCAGATAAAGACAACTTCAAGCTCGTCTCCAGAGCCCGCTTTTCTTTTGGTCAGCACGAAGAACGCGAACTCTGGCCAGACCCAATTCCGGAAATCCGCGATTCACGGACTTCCGGTCGTTCTGCGCAGGCTCAGAGTTTGCTCGCTCAATCGCTCAATCCTGATTGGCTGAGAGTCACACAAAAGGGCTATGCGCCGCTCCAAAATCGGGTCTGGCCAGTATATGCCAGAATTTTTTTAAGTTTGGTGGATCACTTTGTTTTGCACGCAACAAAGCACCAATCAAGCAAGCAAGTACGAATAAATGTCATGCTGTTACTTCCAACACCAACACCAACAAACTCAATGCTGATTTAGTCTAATGAATGCACAAAACACTTAGCATACTCTGTTAGGTGAGAATCGCCAGCTTAATAACTTAGGACTGACACCCTTATGAAAGTAATCTTCGACTTAAAATAGTTATTTCTTTAAGCGTTTTTGCGCATTTTAATCTAATTCTTTGGGAATATATTGGGAATAAATCGAAAATTGCAAGTTTTGAAAATGTTCTAGTTCATCCGAAAATAGTTTCAAAACAACTATTATGTAAATAAAAAGAGTCTTACTTAAGTATCGTCTTTGAAGTCAATAGCTGAATACCCTGCGAATTAATACAGCCGCCTCTCCGCGCTCCGACCCGCGCTTGTTGCGCGCGTGTCGGAGCGCGGAGAAGCGGTTGCATTCGCAGACCAATAGCTGAGTTGTTTATTTTCGTTTTAAATCAAGTGCGCGGTGTATCGCTCCGCCACAGCCACCTAATTCAGCCAAGCTATACTGAAAATTTGCTGTATTTTAAAAATAATGTGACCGCAATAATTTGAGTTATTCAGTTGATAAAACGCGGTTGCGTTGGTACCCATAGACTTTCCATAGCAAAATCAAGTTTCCCTATACAATGTTGAACAATAGGACATTATTTTCGATATTAACTGATGTTTCCATTGAGTATCCTTACAATCAACAAGATGGTACTGCGCTCAAGGAGACGAATAGCTTTGCACTTTCTTCTTGCCGCGATCCCCGCTGTCGTTCTCCTCGTGTGTTTGCACGCAGCACACCGCGAAAATTCCAATCAATATCTTCAACAAGTAGACCATGACCAGGAAAGTGTCAAGTTTCAAGGGCTAAAAACTTTCCAAGCTAGTGTCAACGCCAATCACAAAGAAACATTTTGATAGTAGCCCATGGTCGTTCTGGGTCTACAATAACTGGAGATATTTTTAACCACCATCCTTCTGTACTTTACTTGCACGAGCCTTTACAAACCGTAGAGCGCATTTTTCGAAAAATGGACGCCCACGATGAACGCTATGCAAGCCTCATGGTAGACTTCTTATCCAACGTGTTGCGCTGTAATTTTATCAAGCCCGTTCTTGAAGATTTTGATCAGTTCTATCGAGAACCAAGCCATCCTCGAGTGAGCAACGCCATTGCTTCGCCACCTTTGTGCCCCTATGAAATGGCAGATCCGAGATGGGATCCAAAGCTTTGTCCTCCACTGACGAGCGAATCTCTGAGAAGCACTTGTCGGAACAAATACGCTGTCACTGTGGCTAAAATTCTAATGAGTCGCATCGCGGAAAACAATATCAAAAATATTTTTACAGCGTGTAACTCATCGGATGTTGATTGCCGAATTATTTTTCTTGTAAGAGACCCTCGTGCTGTCATTCCATCTTCTCGAAGTGTAGGATTTTTTAGTGACCACGGAAGTCAGTTGAAAGCCTGAGGCTTTCATACTGCCGCACTTTAATTACTGTTCCGAAACGTGGCACTTTTGTAGTAAGAAGTCAGCTGACAAGTTAGAGATGGTAAACAAACGAGCGCTCCGTTTTGTTTTCAGGGAAAAGTCCACGCCTTATGAGGAACTATTAAACCGTATTGGTCTCCCAAGTCTCCGCGAACAACGGTTAGGGAAAATATTGTCCACAGTTTTTAAGATATTAGCCAGCGATGCCGGACCTGCAAGCTTACGTGATTTCATTACAGTAAGGCGCTCCACTTATAACCTCAGGGGCAACACAATTGTGGACCTTCCAAAAGTAAAATCAACAACTTATGGCTTAAGGTGACTCGATCGAAATAAATTACGGGCTGTATGCCTGTCTAAAAACTCTAATAACTTCGCCATTTTTGACTCGATTTCCTTGAAACTTTCGCATTTTACACAACATTTATCGAGGAATAATATGCATGTCAATATGTTGATGTAATATTCGATAGTTTTGCGTGATGTTACTTTTATTGAGCACTACTTTTTGGATAAAAATGTCATTTACATATAACTGAGCGCTAAGATTTCGTTAAAATTTCTGCAATTAGCTCGTAATAACATCTTGCCATGACTGTTCAAGTTTCCGCAAAATCGTCGGAACAGAAACCCCGGTACAATCTGGACATCAAAATATTAACTTCGAGCGAACTTCGAGGCTTGGAACGCTCCGGCGCTTCCAGATTTCACCTAAAAGCACAATAATCAAAGCAAAAGTAGGTTCAATGTATCAGTTTTGTTAGCTCCAAATCGCATTCGGCTATTTGCAACGATGAAAAAGTTTGAGCTAATATAATAAACTCACCTTTTGCGTCAAAATGTAGCGAAGTCGCCAAATTTACGTTTTTCTGAATTATATGAAAACTAACCGGACGAATCGAATAAAACTACCGGAACAGTAAAATGAACATCTTACATACACTTTGCGCTATTTTATGTTTCTGGAGCTGCCTTGATTTGGATGCAATATATTTTTAAAGTGAAGCACTGCTTCAACTCTCTTGTGAACACGGCCTTGTTGTTATTTAGATTCTACAGCTGACGCTATGCAAATTTTTTGGATTTCATGAGAATTTAAAGAATTTACACGTGGGCTAGGGGGGTGCATTGACAGTGCTCAGTCGGTACATGTTCTAATCTCTGAGCCTAATAAGCATATTCGGATTTGCTAGCATAACTAAGGCTTTCCTGGTTTAGCAACATCAAATCATGATCATGATACTGATGCTCTGTGTCACTGACAGGACATTGGAAAAAATTTAATAAGAAATTATGATGTTTACACTAGTTTGTCTGTTATTGCACTTGATTGCTTGTTTAGAGTTGAACGTTGCGCACTTTGACCTTATGCAATAGACCTACGTGGATGTCAAAGCGCTTTATGTTTGTTGCTCTTGTAAAACGGACCTCAGCGAGCTCCTCTATGGATTATCGCGAGGTCTTCAGTTTTTTACCGACGTCAACAAAAACATTAAACTCCCGAATTTAAATTTAGTGCAGACTCTAGTAAAAATATCCACGTATGCTCTGCCATTCATCTATGGCCGACGCCGCGTTCCGTTTTCCATTTTCTCCAGATTAGTGTGGACGGTGAAAATATTGATAACGATACGAAAACGATAGCGTGAACAGAAAATATTTTATCCGATTTGTCCGCATTAGTGCGGGACGGGGCTGAGAAGAAAATGTGCAGCTTTTATGTTTTCCCGACTTTGGTATCACCTCTCTTCAAGTTTCACGTGGCATAATATTAGAGAGGTTAAGCATGACGTTTACGGCAAACGGCAAACGGCAAAAATAATTCTGATTTCGCTCACTTTTCTTTAACACTTAAATAAAGCCAGTCGAAAAATAGGAACAAATCCCTTAATCACAGTAAATGCAAACAATTTCCCTAAATTGTACAAACGGCTAAAATCAGACACCAAAAGTTCGATTTTTGCCGTTTGCCGTAAACGTCATGCTTAACCTCTCTATTATAGACACCTCAGAGATTAGAACATGTACCGACTGAGCACTGTCAATGCACCCCCCTAGCCCACGTGTAAATTCTTTAAATTCTCATGAAATCCAAAAAATTTGCATAGCGTCAGCTGTAGAATCTAAATAACAACAAGGCCGTGTTCACAAGAGAGTTGAAGCAGTGCTTCACTTTAAAAATATATTGCATCCAAATCAAGGCAGCTCCAGAAACATAAAATAGCGCAAAGTGTATGTAAGATGTTCATTTTACTGTTCCGGTAGTTTTATTCGATTCGTCCGGTTAGTTTTCATATAATTCAGAAAAACGTAAATTTGGCGACTTCGCTACATTTTGACGCAAAAGGTGAGTTTATTATATTAGCTCAAACTTTTTCATCGTTGCAAATAGCCGAATGCGATTTGGAGCTAACAAAACTGATACATTGAACCTACTTTTGCTTTGATTATTGTGCTTTTAGGTGAAATCTGGAAGCGCCGGAGCGTTCCAAGCCTCGAAGTTCGCTCGAAGTTAATATTTTGATGTCCAGATTGTACCGGGGTTTCTGTTCCGACGATTTTGCGGAAACTTGAACAGTCATGGCAAGATGTTATTACGAGCTAATTGCAGAAATTTTAACGAAATCTTAGCGCTCAGTTATATGTAAATGACAATTTTATCCAAAAAGTAGTGCTCAATAAAAGTAACATCACGCAAAACTATCGAATATTACATCAACATATTGACATGCATATTATTCCTCGATAAATGTTGTGTAAAATGCGAAAGTTTCAAGGAAATCGAGTCAAAAATGGCGAAGTTATTAGAGTTTTTAGACAGGCATACAGCCCGTAATTTATTTCGATCGAGTCACCTTAAGATCGTGGAGATATGCTGCATCGAAAATGTGGAACTCTCTACCAGACGAAACAAGAAAGATAAAAACATATACCGTTTTTAAGAACAATTTAAGAACATTAAACCTTACGGGACTTCGACCGAGAAGTGTGACAATTAAATACAATTTTTACTATTTTACTGTTTTTTAATAATATTTTTATATTTTTATATTTTATTCTTAGTTAGCTTAAATCAATTTATACACTTCCAAGAAGTTTTTATTTTTCTATTATGTATTTTTATTTCGTGGCGCACCTGCAAACTAGCTTTTTAGCTAAGCGTGCTGACCACGTTAATAAAGATTGATTGATTGATTGATTGATTGATTGATTGATTGATTGATTGATTGATTGATTGATTGATTGATTGATTGATTGAAAAAATGGCATTCGACTTTATAGCTATCAGAAGTGTAAGCAAACAGAGGAAAGTTTAGTGTTTCTCAAAAACCTCCCCCTCAGATGGCGCAGTAATATAATGATCAACGATATGAGGACTTCGCAATGAACCCTCTAAAAGTGCTGTCTCGACTCTACAACTTTGCTGGGCTACCTGTGCTGGGCAGTGTGAGAACATGGTTAAACAAAACAACGCACCTGGCGCAAACCCGAGAAAAAATGGCGATGGAAGGTCACCCAGCCTTCTGCACAGTAGACGATGCTTCTGCGGCTGTTAATCGTTGGCGGTGGAAAGTAGATCTGTATGATATTGACATTATTGAGCATTATTGCAAACACGTAATGCAGATGATGGGATATATACCCGTTGACCGGTCTCACGAACGAATGGCTGATATCAGTATTCCTCTGTTTACCGAAGATTACGAAGCATGCAAAGGGCTGGTTTCCGAGTTGATTAGCGCGGCTTCCATGGATCGACAGTAGTTGGTCCGGGAATCCGGGAATCAATAAATCACCACCCCCCCCCCCCCCCCCCCTCCAGTCTCCAGTGTAGTGTAGTTTAGAAAGTTAGGTCAATGGACTTTCATTTCAAGACTCCTTTATTACTGTCTGTTCGTTTATTATTTATTTTTTCAATTTTCATTATATAACTTCGTCCAAAAGAAATGCATTTTACGGCATTTCCTGGAAATGGGGAATAGTAGGAGAATCAAAGGGTTTCGCATCTGTGCATAGCATAATATTGGGATATGTTGTTAAATAATGTCTAAAATTATTACTATATTGTACCTTACGTCTTCCTTTACCTTGTTTTAACTGAGGTATCCAAAACAATCGAGACCGAATATCAGGCTCACAGACCAGAGTATAAGGGCGTGTGCCTCTTAACTCGTTTCTTTACAAATCGGCTACTACCGCTAATGATTGTTGAGTATCGTGGTTAATTGAATAAATATTCGTCTATTTTTAACATGTTTATATTTCAAGGCTACGAACTTGTTTCGCTTCAAGTTGTAATAGATAATTTTATCCATTCTTATTTCTCTTCTTACTAGTATTGATGAATTATCTACCAAAAATCGGTAGAATCTGAGACGACCTGTGTAGGTATGCGTTAACAGGTCTTATCAGGGCTCCTGGGTATTTCATAAGAGTAGGTGATGAGTCAAATATATTTTGATCTCCGACAACGTCCAAGACTTGTGGGATATGTAGTTTGCCAGGCTTAAACTAATTTTACGGCAAAGAAAAAACGCTGAATTGGAATTAAATTTTTTTTAAGTCTACAGTAGATTGTTGCGAAGCACTTTTTCCACCTAATGAAATTCCAAGTTTCTTGATTTCAGCCAATTTTAACGGGACTAGAAAAGTGCGCACTCTCAGTCAGAACTCCCTTATTAGCAAACTTATCACAGCGACTAAATATGTTAATAATCCCAAGGGATTTCAGAGGTGGCCGAGTGGTTATCGCGGCGCGCAGCGAGGACGACGACGTCATCAGAGGTCGAGGGTTCGAATCACACTATAGGAGTTATTCTACAACTGGTTTGGGGGCCAAATAACTTCTCCCCGAGTGGAGATTTGAGTCTAAGACTAAGGATTTACTCTCGATCAGGCTTGAGGGCCGAGCAAATCCTCCCCAGAAGTTCCGTTTTGATTTATTTTCTTTTTCTTTGGTTATTTCTGTTTTTTCTGATTAACTTTTTCCTTCTTTTTTTTTTCCTTTTTCTCAGCTTTTGGTGTTAATATTTTTTACACTCTAATTTCGTCGCACAGTCTACTCTTTGCTAATCGAAAACTTCACTGAATTGCAAATAAATGCATTTTGCGGCATTTGCGCGCGAGAGAGATCTACAACGTTGGACGTTTTGGGAGGGCAGCAAAGGGTTTATGCGTGGCGAAGAAAAGGGCAAAATTTTGACTGTGAGGCGTGAAAATAGGGCAAAAATTAGACCGTGATGCGAACAATTTTCAAGAACAATTTTTAAAACAACATTGAACAGGGAAAAAGGGGCGAAAATTTCCCAATACTTGTGTCCATGGTTGTCATGGTTGTAGAGACTGAGTTGTGTGTAACTCGACAGAATATGTACGCATACATTTAGTACCTGCTTATCAAGTTACTAACTTCTGGTCAAGTGGAACGAAGGCTCTAGGTCAGACAGAGTGCATGCAGAGCATTATGGTATAGCAGAGGTATAGCAGCGTTTAGCGTAAAATCGCCATATTGCGAAGATCTTGTTCTACGAGTCGTTCTACGAGAATTGTGTGAATTGTGAAATTTTCCAGCCAAGTGGATGAACTAGTAAAAATGTACAACAACATTGGCTTGCAGACGGCCCGTGGCTCGGGCACAAATGGCTATGTTCAACGAAACTTGTCTTTGTTGCGTAGCAGAAAGGAAAAGGTCGAGTATCATACGAATGAAGACCTCGCCAAACTAGAACAAATGAACACGAAAAAACCCAACCAAGAGATACTGGAGCATGAAAGAAAACGTCAGATTGAACTCAAGTGTATGGAACTACAAGACGTTATGGAAGAACAGGGGTAAGTATTAAAGTTTAATTCGTAAACAAAGTCGTGCATTTTCAACTTCTGCCAAATAACACATGTATGCAAGCTTCTGCTGAAGGAGCTTACACTCAGCAGGTAAGTCAGTTAAGTCTGTCTAACAATCTTTGTTATCAACCTGTTATAGGATCTAACGTTGTAATTCAGGATCCTACATCAGAAGTCAAGATCTTGCAGTTTAGGTCAAGATCTTGCATTAAACAATAGACTGTTAGAAACATTTTAACTTGACATGCTGAATTGTGAATGATCATTATGGACCAAATTGCATGTAACTTGAGTACACAACATATGTTTTTTATCGCTGTTCCAATTTCCAGTCTGTTTACATGGCTGGCTTTGAACCCTAAAATATAGACATTGAACCCTAAAATTAATATGGGCACCGTAGTACCAACATAGAAGCCCAACATAAACAGGTTCATTAAATCTTGTGGGTTAGTTTTAGAGAAATAGGTTTTCAGTGTGCAGATAATTATGAAAAAGAATATGAGTATCAAGCAGGTGTCTGGAAAATGGACTTCATTTGTATATACTTATTATATCATAGACTAAAAAACCAAAAACACATTCTGTTTACATTGGAAAAGTCTTTATAATGTCGTTGGCTCTCATCGTTGCTTCAAGGCTTTTTCTCTGGTTTCTCTTGGTTTTCTTCCTTCAGAGAAACCAGCACTTCTTCCAAATTCCAATTCAATCACAAATACAAGGCCTGCAAGCTTCCAGCTTTAAATAATACCATGGTCACATTTATAAGTCGATATTATTATTTTGTGACATGCTTGACAGTTTCCCCATTCATTGCATTTCAGCTGTCACATTATACATGCAGTTGATTTCTTAAACAATATTAATTTAAATGTGGTAGACTAAACAGCTGGAAACACATTGTGTTTACATTAGAATTAGAACTGTTGTTTGATAATTTCTTTGTTCGATAATCATGTTCAGTGTGTCACATGACAGTTGTTTAACACACTGTAAAATGGAATAGTTACGCAGCTCTCGTAAGCTTGTAATTCTACTGGTCCCCTAGTGTAGCAGCTGCTATTGTTTTGGGGGCTAGGGGCATTGTTCTTGTTGTTTGTTCTATTGTTCTCTCAGCCACTCATATGAGACCTTACGAGAGCTGCATGGCGACCCGTAAAATGACAGTTATGTCTATTACCTATTTCAAATTTAGATATAATGATAAAGAAATTGAAAGCAAGGTGGAGGAGTTGCGACAAATCCTATCTGAACAAGCAGGCATTGCATCAAAAGACAATAAAGATGGAAAACCCACGTATGTACATGTTAGCCTAGGGTTCTAATATTGTCTTCCACTGTTTGTTTTCAGGAAGGTTCGGAGGTAGGAAGGGATTTCTGAGATACACTTAATTGATATAAAGATTTATTTCTTCTTCTGTATGTTACAATGTATTTGAAGAATCACTGAGTGATGTTTTTAACCTTCGTTCTATATTCTGTGTTGATTGCAACCACTTGTTGTTTACATGTAGGACTCAGGTTATCTTTTTTATTTTTTTATTTGCCTCATTTCTTTTGTATTAATACTGATGATATTTTAGTATACTTTTGCAAACCACATGTACACATGAAAGTGGTAAGCATTCTCATTAGTCTTTTGTCTGATATATGTCTTCAAGGTAAAGGTATACCATATTAATTAAATTGTATTGATACAATTCAATTGAGAGTGTTTGTGGTTTGAATTATCACATGTACCTACCCAACTTGCTGATGGACCTACCTACCTACCGGCATATACTAAAACCCAAAACAACAAAAGGAAACTACCGAAATGAATGACTGAAACAAGCGAAACCACCGAACGAAATCGCCAAAACGGCAGAAACAAGTGAAACGAAACAAAATCACCGAAACAAGCAAAACCAATAACCATTATTGAGTGCTAACCATCAACAGGCTATCCTGGGCATTTTTCAGGCTAACCTGGGCGATATTCAGGTTAACCGGAGTGCTATTTGAGCTAACCTGAGTGCAAGGTACACTCCACTTAGCCTGAATGGCACTCCGGTTAGCCTGAATATCACTTAGCTTAGCCTGTTTACAGTTCACAGTAATGGTAATGGGTTTGCTTGTTTCAGTGATTTCGTTTCATCTCGGCCGTTTCGGCAGTTTTGTTTTGGTCATTTCAGTAGTTTCGCTTGTTTCAGTCATTTCATTTCAGTGGTTTTCTTTTGTTGTGTTGGTTTTTAGTACATGCCCAATGTCTGTCTGTCTGTCTGTCTGTCTGTCTGCTTTTGTACATGTACAGTTGTATGATTTCGTTTGCTTTAATTTTTAGTATGGGGAAAGGTAAGATGTTTTTGGTACTGATTTGTGTTGTAAAGTTATTTGTTTATGTTTATGAAAATTTTATTAGCACGTGTAACTGCTTACTTAATATTTGCTCTGTCTTCTGAATCACTTTACACAGCAGAATTGCAGATTTTAGCTTTAACCCTTAAAAGTACAACATCAACATAACACTTTCCATTCTGTTTTTCGCTTAATTCTGTATAATTTATGTTTGGAGAATTTGGTTTTAAACCAAGACTTTCTCTTGACATGTTTGAGGTTTATTTGTGATTTGTCCACTTGTTGAAGGGTTAAAGTGTAACATGGAATTCTTTTTTTTAGGATGGTTTGAGGATCTGTTCTATTATGTGCACTTGTGATAATAAAAAGAGCATGGTCATATATGATAAATATGTTAACATCAATATTTATTTCTAGTGCCACAGAAACGCATCAAATGGCTGAAGCAAATGAACAGAAGAATGCTAAATTTAAAGAAGCTTTTGGAATCAGGGAGGATTACAAAGAAGGCTCGTCATTTGATCAAGAATTGAAAGCAGCTCAAAGAGCTGCCACACAGTTGGCTTGGGAAGCCAAACAGAAAGAACTGGAAAAGCAAAAAGAGAAAGAACAAATCAAAAGGTAAGGATTTAATGCAAACTTATTTAGCAATCAGAGTCTTGGAGTGATGCACACTGTATGGTTGCCACTTGATGAAGCTTTTGATTAATTTTTTATGGTGACCAATTTCCAGCAACCTGCTGGAGGGTCCTGTTTGTATTCAATCTCAGATGTTTGGGGCTGGACGTGATGCTGCCATTTCAGAAAATCAGTCAAACATGTCATATTATTAAAATGGCAACAGTACTTTGTGCATCACTGTCATTTCTCCTCATACATGTACATTTGATAAAATACTACTTGTAAGTCAGGTTTGCCATATGAAAATATGAAAATGGTTTGTTTGGCCAATACAAATGCACTTTTAGACCATCAGAAAGTGGTCCAGGTTTGAGCCCTGGCCAGGGTCTTTAGGCAAAACACTTCACTCTTGTAGTGCCTCTCTCCACAAGGAGTGCTGTATTTATTGGGGGGAGGGAAGGACTGCCTGTGATGGACAAGCATGCCATCCAACAGGATGTTCCAAAGAGTGCACCTAGTCACTCGATGATTTTTTGCCACATATATACAATAAGTAAAAGTAATAAAATGGAAAAGCTTAAATATGGCAGGAGAGGAGCTGGAGGAAACTTAATTCCCACCTCTCTTCTTTTATTCTACTGAAACCCAGTCAAGCTCTGACAGTGTGCGTCACTTTTACCATAGTCCAGATTTATCTAGATAAATGTTGGTTCAATCCCCAATTCCAAGTCTATGAGACACCCTGCAAGAAATCATGTCCTAGACTTGGTAACACTGAATGCAACTACCATCAGGGTCTAGGGCATTGTAAGACAAAAGAATATTGTTGATAGATGTTAAAGTGCCAGGGAAATAGAACATCATTTTGCATTACTACAAAAGTGAGGAAACTACCTCATTAGTTTTGGTTTATCAGAAGTTAAAAATTACAATTTCTATAAGGACTGGGACCTACTGAGTGTTTGGTTTCATGAAAACGAGAACCTTTAATTCAGCTTTGTACAAAGAACTTTCAAGGTACCTCTGTGGAGGTAAAAAAATGAAATCCACACTTACATGTAACATGCTGTAGTAAAACAAAGCATACAGGTATCTGTACTAAGTTCAGCGTAAACTTGTTGTTTTATGCGTTCTCTGTTAAGAACATTGTTAATTGTGTGATCCTGGACACAAAGAGATTTAAAAGAATATTACAGCTGTAATTATGATCTTTGTGTTGCACTGTATTAAAACCAACACAAACACTGTGGTTTGGTTATACAATGCCAGTCTTCATACACTGTTTTTCATACTTAAATCTAGATCCAAAACAGCCTGTCTAGCTTAATACTTTGTAGTAGTTACAGTCAAACGCATTCAACCGTAGCCACCCAACAAAGTTTTTGACATCTTTTTGACAAGTTTTTGATTACTTTGATGAGTTTTACGGCTTCCGGTTGCTTTAAACTACCAATCAGATGCCTTGAAAAATGGAAGGCGGGGTATCAACCGTTGCATGATTTGTCTTCAAACATCGGAGTTTGAAAGGGTTTCAAACGACGCTTCGCGCGGGCGATTATGCCAAGTTCAACTGGCAATAAATAAATTTTATGCCGACAAAAATTTGGTCAAACTTAACTTTTCGCACAGGAAGTGTTTTCTGGGTTTGTAAAACCAGTTGAAACTGAACGCTTCACAGATCGTTCGTATAAACCGTTGTGCAACCGGAAGCCATCAAACTAATCAAAAACTTGTCAAAAAGATATCAAAAACTTAGTCGGGTGGCTACGGTTCAGCGCGTTTGACTGTAAAAAGGCTGCATGCAGTACATGTTACTTGGTAACTGAAGTATATTTTGGTTTGTTTATGTCATGTGCAATTGTCATGTCAGTTATTATATTAGTGTAAGTCGTACATTGTACAGGTGAGTGAATGTTAGCTATTGTTTTAAACTGTTGCCAATAATTAAATAATGTATCTACCAATAATTATTATTTGTTATTAAATATTTTCAAGGAAACCAAACATTCAGTGGTCATATTTTTAAAGAGTAGTTTTAATCGCATTTAACAGGAAGTGAGCAAGCTGAGCTTTTATACCATAACAATTGACAAATTCAAAGTCTAAATAATGTTCTTGATTTTCTATTTCCCAACACTGTATCTAGAGTATTTGCTCGTTTGTTCTCAAGTTTCATTTTGGCTTGATGCAGGTAAGGCCAGCAGTCTTGAGATTTTGTGTTACCTAATTTGCAGCTAAACCTGTAAGAATTTTTATATGTTAACTGTGTCAGGGGCTGTTGTCGGCATCTTGGTTTTTTTTGTTTCACAGTGGCAAAAATGTAATGTTACTACTTGATGGAAATTAACAGAATGTACATATTTTATTATCTCAAAGCTGTTTTTAAAGCTTGTGGATTTAAAAATAAAACATCAAGAGAACGTTATGTATGTCGTTACTAAAGATGGCCAGGGGCAGTCACAAAAGAATGCCTAAACAATTCTTGCAGTGTTTTATGTGTTGGGTATTTTGTTCCTAACTGTTTTCTCTTTATAGTGCAAAGGAGGAGTCGCCACCAAAGAAGAGGAAGAGAAAGCATACTCCTGCATCTGAGTCATCAGATGAAGGGAGTAACTCAGACAGGTAAGATACAGAACAAGCTTTATAAATGAAACACTCAGAGGTATGCAGGGATAAAAGTGATGGGGAGGTGCGATTCGTGGGTAATTTGGTTTGTGATATCTGAATCTGTTTTCCTTTGAGGGAAGGAACAGTTAAATCATGGCTTTCACATCTGTTTTTCATCTCTTTCATCCTTGAATGACCTCTTAGGGGAGAAAAGTGTGAAAACTTGTCTTAGTTAAGTGTATAACAAGCATACCAAATCCTTCCATATATCCAGTCCCTGTCTGCCCTGCTGGCGCTGAACAAAAACTAACAAGCAAACAAAGAAAGCTGCCACTGAACAGTGATTGGAACCAATTGCAAATTTTGTACATGGTGTGGTATTTACTTGAACTAGTGTATAAGGTTGGGTGTTATGAAGTGAAATTGGTAAGAATTCTAAAGAATAATATTGTAAAGAATTTTCGTCTGACAATGTTTTTTGTCATACAACACTAGTGAATCAAAGAGCAGGAAGATAAAATCTTAATACACGTATGACATCAAAAGAAGATGCAGTTAATGGTTGTTTGCAGAGGTAGCAAAATACCCAAAGACCAGTGGTAGCTGAGAGGAAAACAAAAATAGTGAAAACTCCCTATTTAGTTTCTTTAATTCTTGACTTGTGTTTGACTGCATAAAAGGCCTTCTGAGAGTTCTTGTTGGTACAGCCCTTTTAGCATTCCCAGGAAATTTCTTTTATCACCATGAAGGGCAAGTACATGTAAGGCAAGTTATTTTAGTTAGTTTTGCTGGTTACTTGTAATAGTTTGCTGTAAACTTCATTCGTGGAGGTACATACATGTAAGTTGTAACTTGTGAAGTGCTCGCCTGGAGAGAAAGCTTTTGCTGTCCAAATCCAAGAAAACCACATGGTTGTTCTTATGACTTGGTTATTCAATGAAATAGCAATATGAAATTAAGTGTTTCCCAAGGAATGGGTCTAGGTTAAAAGTATGACTCTTGAAATAATTATGAAGGTGTTCTTATCAACATTTTTTTGTGATCTCGGGTTGCTTTTGAGGAATGTCATTAATATATTTCCTTTAGTGACCATTTTATTGATTCTCATGACCTTTTCTTTGGATGAAGTATTGATATTGTTTAGGAGAAATTTGATGTTGGTAACCCTTGGTGTTAAGAGGTTAGGCGCATGTATGTTTATTTTTTACCAAACATATGTGACCACTAATATTGAATACTATTGTGTCAATTACGTAATTGAGATGTTGCCCGTGGAAGTTCGTCTTTAATGCCGGTGTTGTTACATTCTTGCAGTTCCGAAGACGATGCTGAAAAGGATTCTTCCAAGCGCAAAAGATCGAAAAAAAGAAAAGAGCGGACACCAAAAGAAAGGTAACTTCACTGCAGATCGAATCATCTGCAGTGAAGACATGCATGTACAAATGTATGGCTTAATAAATGGTTTTAATTTTCAGTCCACAACAGCGACTAAAATCATGTCCTGTAAGTACTTTTTTATACGTTAGCAGAGAGACCTTTGAAATTATTTTCACAAAAAGTTAAATTGTGATTAGTTAATTTAGGTTTGTGTATGGCGGGTAAGACAAATGAGGTAACTGATTGGCAATGTACTCTGGTGTAAGTACAATGTGTGGGTAGTGAGAATGTATCAATAGTTTGCTGTTTCATTTTGTTGTAAAAACATATTTATTGACATTATTTTCCTCTCCTAAATAGCTATTGCTTCGAAACTGACAGTGTTTTTTTTCTCTCGAATTTTCTTTCAAATATTTATAGTTCATCAGAGTCAGAAACAGACAGACGGAAATCAAAAAAGACGAAAAGAGATAAAGATAAAAGGTACGAAAACAGACTACAATGTATATCTTTCTCTTTCTTGATAGAACAATGTTGTCTAACAAAACGTCCGACTCTGAGTAAGCAGTTATTTATTTTCTACACCAGTGAAATAAAAAGTTGTTTGTATTGTAGTGGAATTCAATCTGTCAGTTAAACTTGACTGAGCTTTTCATTGCTAAATGAGCGCTTCGTTTGATACTCACCAAGTTAACTCATGTTTTGTTTTGTTTGTTTGTTTGTTTAGTTTAGTTTGTTTGTTTTGTTTGTTTGTTTTGTTTTTTTGCTGAAATAAAGTATTGTTGTTGTTGCAGTCAGTCGTTAAACCTCCAGGTTAGTATGACTAGCCCTGGCTGTTGCTTTACATGCAGTTATTTTACCACTGTTACATAAAGTACAAACACATGTAGTAATCTAGTAACTTTTGTGCATGTTTGAAATCACTGCATTTATGATATTAGCCAGGTTTGTCTTCATAATAGAACTTTCTCGCTTGGGCGTTTTGTTGCCCCATTACAGACCATGTGATGATACTCTTGAGAATTCTTGCTTTCAAATTTTCAAATAGTCGCATTGTATATGAATGAAAAATTTTATGTGGATAAAAGAAAAATTCTCTAGAGAATATCACGTGGTCTGTAATGGGAAAACAAACCACTCAAGCGAAAAAGGTCTATTGTGCAGTTAACTTTGATTAAAAAATTTTGTAAATCAAAAGGGTGACCAAATTGCGTGACTTCAAATTAGTGACCTGAAATTTCGTGACGTGGCACTAAAATTCTATGTGTTACTTTGTTTCCTTGTTCTTCCAGAGACGAGTCTCGAGAGCGCTCCCGCAAAAAGAGCCCAGAAAGGAGTAGAAAGTCCAGAAGGGAAGAGAAAGAAGAAAAGGAAGCCAAACGAAAGAAGAAATCTGTCAGCTCGGAAGACGAAAAACCGCGCAGGAAACGAAGACAAGATTCAGAAAGGTGAGCAAGGTCACACTGAATTTATACTGTAACAGAATGCGTTCCCTTGATTCGTAACATGTAGCTCACTTTTACAATTTGGTCGTTCATTCACAATTCATCCTAATATTCACAATCTTCATAATATTTTGGTCTAGTTGGTCTGCATTGTAAAACAAAACCTATTATTTTGAGGTTTGCTACGATTTGAAGGCAACTTTTACTGGTATTGCAGAAGTGGCTTTCATGTAACAATATCGAGGTAGTTCCTTGAGTACTATGCAACAGCCTTACATTTCACTTGAAAACACTGAGTGATGCTAATGTTTTCTTTCCGCAGTCGGTCAGAGAGTGAAAGCCCTGAAAGGCGCAACGAGAAAAAACAACAGAAGGATGAAAGAGATCAAAGAAATAGAAAAGACAACCGTACCCCGTCAGTGGACAGAGAAAATGTCGCAAGACGCCGTCGCGAAAGATCCCCTTCTTCGGATAGGTTATCCCCACAGAAAGCAAAACCTAATCGCCAACAACAGCTTGACAAGCCAGACGTAAGAGAAGAAAGAGTCATACGGAATGATCGTGTAAATCGACGTAACGAAGAACGTTATAGGCAAGAACGCGTCCGTGAAGAGCGCGAGGAACGTGATAATCGTGCACGTTATGGTCGTTCACGTGCAGAACGGGATCACTCGCCTATTGACCGCATGAGCGAAGAGCGATCAAGACCTCGTCGTGATGACATTCGTCAAAGGCAGTCTCCGGTGAATGATGTTCGTGAAAGGCGGCAACGTCGTGCTGATCGCTCGAGCTCTGCAGAGAGGTCTCCTGATACGAGAAAGCGGGAAAAACAGCGCAAGGCGCGAACGCCGTCTGAGGAAAAACGACCCGTGCGACGTTCAGAACCTGTTGAAGAAAAACCTGAGAGGAGACGCCGAAGATCAAGTTCAAGCCCTGAACAACCTAAAATTACAGCTAGGAGAAGAGACTCTCGTGAGGGAGAAGGACAACGGCGAGTACAACAGAGAGAAAACGTTGTTTCCAAAGAAGGCGATAGGCGTGGGGGCGGACGAATCAGGCGTGCTGTTACTCCGGAGGAAGGCAACCGTCGGCGCAGTTCTTCCAGAGAAGAGAGAAGGGTCCGACAACATCGGTCTCCTTCACCTGATGATAGGCACCGCATGGAGGATAAACGAAGAAGTCGCAAACAGGAACAGTCTCACACTCCCCCTAAAGAAACCAGAAGAATGACTGCAGAATTCGCATCAAAATCCCCGATCAGAGAGAGCAGGCATAAGATTAGATCACCAAGTGAAACACGCGAGACACCTTCACCAAAACCGGTTGTGAAGAAAGCAGAAGTGACAGGCGAGAGAAAGCAAGTGGCAAAAGGCAAGTCAAAGAATACAACCAAACCTTCCAGTTCAGAGGAGAGTTCTTCCAGTAGTTCGTCTGAATCCGAGTCAGAGTCGGAGGGACAATCGTCCGATAGCAGCCCCGAGAGACCAGCAGAACAAACAAAACAGCGATCACCTCCTCCTCAACTGAGTGCTGAAAGAGCTCAAAAGAGCAGGCCTTCCCCTTCTCCTCGTAATGTTAGACACCAGTCCCCACCAGATCAGTCTGCAAGTCCCAGTCCTTCTCCTGTGAAGCAATCCCGGCGGTCCTCAGATAATGCGGTGCCTTCAAGGCGACGGAAAGCTAGTAGGAGCCCGAGTCCACCCCCTGTACGTAGAAGGTCACCTCCGAGCCCTGTTCGTGCAAGTCTAACGAACAGAAATCGAAGCAGAAGTAGGTCTGGAGACAGAGTTTATAGAGATAGGTCACAAAGTCCCAAGCCAGCAAGAAATCGAAGTCGCAGCCCGAGGCGTCCACCTCCTGTGCAAACTCGTAGGCGTCAACCGTCAAGAAGTGTAACGCCTCCAAGATCCAACAGAATGCCCAGCCCATCGCCACCACGAAGACAGTCATCAAGAGTGTCAAATCAGCGCCGGAGAAGAAGTGACAGCCGCAGTCCCAGACGGTCTCCTCCCGTTCAGTCCCGTAGGCGTCAACCGTCTAGAAGCCCATCACCACCCAGAGTCAAAAGAAGCCCAAGCCCTCCTGTTAGGAGACGGAAATCAAGGAGCCCGGTTCGTGCACGAGGCGCAAATCAGCGTCAAAGCAGAAGTCCTGCCAGAAGCCCGAGTCACAGCCCTAGGCGTTCTCCACCCAGGCAAATGCGCAGGCGTCAGCCATCAAGAAGCGTAACGCCTCCAGGGAATCGACGTGCGGCAAGCCCATCTCCCAGACGGCACAGCCCTATTCAGAGGCGTAACAGAACGCCCAGTACATCACCTGTCCGCAGAAAGAGCAGACCGGCGGAACGTGAGGCTTCTCCTGCCCAGAGAGAAGTCAAACCTCGAGTGAATCTGTAGAGAAGAGCACCCGTGGACCTGCTGCTAAAAGGTATGTATAGTACGGGTGTACTAAAAAGTATGAAATAAAGAATCTCCAGATTAAGTACACCCCATCGAGAACTTGAAAAGGATTCTATAATTAAGCTCTGTGCGTTCTGATGAGATCTCCATTGCCACACACACAGATTGGATTGCAACTCAAACCGCCGGTCTTTTACACTGACCTGGTGGTCTACTGGCAAGCGCTTCGGGCTTTTGAGCCCTTTAGTCTTTCTATTCATGTGTCCTTACAAAAGACACCACTTCACAGTGGTACTGGCAGTCTCATGTTGAGGAAACGTGACAAGATCACTTATCAGGGGGGGGGGGGGGGGGGTGGGGGGTAGGGGAGGGGTGGTAGCCTATTATGGACTGCCATCCCACTCAGTGATACTCCATGCTACAAAAACAGGAGTTATCACTGGCAGTTTTGAAGTACTACGCCCGTAAACACTCTACCTGTGTTTTTAGGACAAATTTAGTTTTTTATGTCCGGACTGTGCTTTGTTATGTACCAGTGTTGTTCAGACCAGATCTTTTTCTTGTTTCAGAGCCACTCAGGAGAAAAGTCAAGAGAAAACTGAAGTAGTGAAGCCCAGTCAAGCGAAAAGCAGCACCGAGAACCGATCCCGGAAGAAAAGCAGCAGCCAAAGCGGAAGTAGTTCTGAAAGTGACAGCAGCAAGAGTGAAAGTAGCGAGGACAGTAGCAGCGAGTCGAGCAGCAGTGAGGAGGAAGAGGAGTCTGGGTCCGATAGCAGCAGTTCTGATGACAACAAGCCAAGACGATAGAGAGTTAATAGACGTACTTGTTCGTGTGATAGCTTAGAACTAACGCCTTGTGCTTGTCAAAAGATGTCGTTCCATTGAACAGACTATAAGTTTCACTCGAAGCAGTTTTTCTCTCTAACGTACGGCTTTTGCACTTTAGGGACGAAAGTGTCTTTTCCCGTGAATATTGAGCCCGCGTTTTACGAAAGGCATATCCGCGTTTAGCGACATGACGTAGTCTGATAGACGAGCTGACGTAACTTATTTCGGAATACTCGTGCCATTCTTTGATTGGACAATGAGGATGAGAAATTCTTCGCTGTATGCGAGGATTAACGAAAAAATAATTTCCTGCGTCTGTGCGCGTGTTTTTGTAGGCTACTGACCTTTTTATTAGTCAGCTATATATTTTTTTAAGGAGCTTCGACACGGTTTGCGCATTTTAAAATACCATCATATTTCCTCGATCAAGCTCCCAGGGCGCTTACTTCAAATTTCAGGTTTTCCTTGCCAATCTCAATTGTTGAACCAGCTCTGTTCATATACACTGGTTTTATTTTAGGCAAGAAACCCGGAATAATTACGCCTTCCCTAACTTCATGCATTCATTCTCGCCGCTTTTTATTCTGTGAGGGTCGGCGCGTAATTGAGGAAATGGGTAATTCTAGAAAAATGCGCAAAACCTAGTTGGCGAATTTTGATATCTATTAGTGTTTTCCTCAGTAGGGAATAACGGCACAACTTGTTAAATAGAGGCATGGTATGGGCTCTTACTTGTAAGCCCGATCTTTGATTCTCGCATCGATGTTAGCATAATCAGTGCAAATAAGTAAATGTTAATTAACTAAGCCATGCACTGCGATAAACCTTTAACCGTATTCTGAGCTGAGAAGAGTAGATGTTTGCCATCTTACAGAGAGAAGTGATTTTAACACTATCAGTAGAATAAACAAGACTGTTTCGACGTAATTTTTCAAGAGATTCATAATTATGATTGGCTCATGGATGTCTTGACAGAAGAGGCCACAGTTTAGTTGGACAGTCGTTCTGACCGTTCTCTTGCAGAACCGCCTTGCTCCGCAATCTGTACACTTAATAATCGGAGTTTAATTATATATTTGTCAGCTTTTTAAGTATAAAATATATCAGTTATTGAAAATTTTGTTTTACGTTACTTTCTTGTGCAACCGTTATATAAAGAACGAGCTTTGTGTTTTGAACGGCCAGGCTCTCAAAATGGGTAGAGCCACAGAGTTTGTTCTTGCATTTGGAAAGCTCGTTAAATCTCCTTGGCGTCTCGTTACTTTACGGCAACGTAAATCCCAGGACAAAAGGGTGATGAACGGAACATTGTCAAGTCAAAATGTTTGAAACCGTTTGAACTCCCAGCCAAGACATGTTGGCCGAAAGTTTGCCCGACGTGTTCTAACAATATTTGAATAACCGTATTGAACAATCTGTTGAACCAAGAGTCACGTCCAGCTGTTTCTTTGTCACAGAAGAAAATTTCCTGAAATATAGATGAATTATCAAAGTAAGGGACGGACCATTATTTTTCTGGAGGTGGGGGGGGGGGGGGGTATGAAAAATATTGAAAAAAAAATTGTTTTCAGGGCCTAAAAAGACAAAATGAATTGCAAACAAAAAATTAGTTTGCATTTCGAAAAAAAAAAAATGTTTGCAAAGGTGCATAAGTTTAAAAAAAAAAGTTTGCAGGGGAACATTTTTCATACCCTCCCCCCCCCCCCAGGAAACTAATGGTCCGTTCCTTATGGATAGGCAATGACCGCAACCAGAAGTCCATAACTAGAAGTCTACATCTGGTATTGGCGCGCGTGCAATGTCTTTCGCGTGTAGGCTATTTTTAAAAACTGATGTGCTCGCGAGAAAATGACGTCACCCACTATTTCGACACCATTGGAGTTCTAAGTTGCGGCCGAATATTTTGGAAAGTGGCAGGTGAAATAAATCAAATCACATCAAAACACTAGACAGGCCATTCTCTTTAATTCTCACATTTCGACAGAAGTAGTATCGTAAATAGTGATTTCAAACGTCTGTTCAGTGGTGAAGGCGAGTGAAAAAGCAACCCGTCGCCGGGTTTCCAAAGACAAACTCACAAAATAAGCAGGTCGACTTTTTATAATTTACGAGAGAATTATGAACAGAAGTACCCCAAACTTTTAGTAGGAAAGTGTGTCTTTATTTTGTACAGCATATCCTCGTGTTAAAATACTGAACAACATACACAACACCATAGCTGCTGCGAAGTGCCCGAGAAGCATAACTTGATTAAAACTTTTGACGGCTGTGAATAAAATCATCATTGTTCGATGAATTAAACTCGTATTTCTATTCATATTAAAACAAGTACATTACCTTAGTCAGTCTTTTGTTTTCATGCCGTCCTTATAATTCCAAAAACATGCGAAACTCGCCAAACTTGTCGTTTTCTCTGAATGTTGTTCTCAAACGATTCATTCTGTTCATTCCGCGCTCGATGTTGAGCGCTTCAGGGACGACGGTTTTGTTTTTCAAAATAGCAACGAACCTGCGCCAAAATGTACTTGCTCTCTTAGTGCCTGTCTTCATCTTGAGAGTACCATTAATCTTTAATGTCTCCGCATTTTGAATTTGACTCGGAATTAGTCTCTCTTGCTCGCTGCCATTTCGTATTCTGACTCCAAAACACTGAGGTCCTCTCGCTTATTTGGATGCTCCGAATTTTTACAACTTCGATGCTATCATCATCGATGAAAGATGGCCTGATGATTCTTGTCTGGACGATTTCATCCTCACAAAACGGAAATTATGACGACCAACAAACAGTAATTTCGTAATGCCGTTCGCTCGTCCTCTGCAGTTTTTTTTTTCTTCAAACATTTGTTCAACCAATCAAAGGCGCGAATTGAAAAATAGTTCAACGTGATTGGCTACTTGTTCGCGGCAAAGCTGTTCTAAAAATAGCCTACACGCGAAAGACATATCTCAAGGCCTATTACCAGAGATGTAGACTTCTAGTTATGGACTTCTGCCGCAACCTCAAATCGAGTTAGATTATTTCGACATTTTCCTTGTTCTTAAATTAGTACTTTCTCCTACCACACTGGCGGACATGAAGTTGCTGAGGTCCCAAGAAACTTACAGAAGATATATAAAGTACGAAGAGATTTTTGAGCGCCAAACTTTTGCCGTGCAAGCGTTTCTTTTAAAGCCCTGTATAAATTTAAACGTGGTTACTATGTTACCCTCGCTCATTCGTAAAATATGTTAAGCAATTTGAATGTTGATGCGATAAGGTTATTAGACTCTCAAGCAAGTGGTGTAACAGAATTTGTAAAAATACAGACCGTGGAATCATATAGCTTTCAGGTGATTATTATTTCACATTTACCCTTTTAACTGTCAGAATTACACGGGAATATCGGTAACCTAAAGAGGGAAAGAGTCTACGTAGATACTATGAAACTGAATTCACTGAATATGCTAGCGAGTCAAAACTCAAAAATCGATTGAGAGGGAACCTGTTCTTATCGTTAATGCCTGAATAACTTCAGCAGCGATTTATAAACTAAGTTTACTTTTGCATTTGTTTTGTGTCTAAAGGAAATGATTATCTGTTGAAAGCGTATTGCAATGTACTGACATAATCACTTTGCAGCATTCGCTTGAGGAGGATAACATTTGAATAACATTTTGTTAGCAAATGTAATGTGCACTTTTTCAGTTCTGGATTTGATCTACCAACTAGTTTATTTCTTCTGTATTTTCAGATATTTTGAGAAACAGTATGCAGCACGTCGTTATTGTGTTATATGTCCTTTGTTTCCACATTTCCTTGAGTACGGGTGAGTCTGTCATGTAAGGCGTCACTGCGTATCCTCTCTTAGCCTCCTTGCCTAGACTCTGGGCATTACTCGACATCTCCCCGGCAAAAGTAGAACGGGGACTGGACCCCGGTGTAACATCGATCGTGTCCCGGCAATCAAATTCTATGGGTTCTTTAATAACAAAATGAGTGATAACCTTTTCCATTCAAGACAAAAAGTAGTGAGGTTCCGTAAGAAAGTAGGTACCCCCTGTAGAAATGTTCTGACGCACCATTTTTTGCGTCTTGGTTATAGGTAGGTAGGTAGGTAGGTAGGTAGGTAGGTAGGTAGGTAGGTAGGTAGGTAGGTAGGTAGGTAGGTAGGTAGGTAGGTAGGTAGGTAGGTAGGTAGGTAGCGTCTTTATAGAGGGCTATAAAGCTAATAAACCTGTGGCCCTTCTATTTACAATTATTAAAAAACTAAGATATACAATAATATATAAGAAACGAAATTATTAATCACATAACTAATTATTAAAAACTATTTACAATTTACAATTAACAATTAACTATAAGATAATTGTAAATGTGGTATCGGTGATAAATGGGGTATGAGCGCCAGGCCCCGAATAAAAAACGCTGTTATATTGTTAGTCTGCATGGGAATCAAGTGTTGGGCGTTTGGGCGCGCCAAAAATGAGACGAAGGCAAAAACGAATGGTCTCAACCTTCTATAGTTTATAAATGTATCGACAAATAAATTTGGATTTTCTAAATCTCTTTTATTTTTATTGCAAACAATACATACAATATAACACTAACAATACCAATCACTCTGTTTAACAATACTTGCACTACTCAGGATAATGTATTCCATCATTAAAAACTTGGTTTAATATCGCAACTCTTTTGTAGCTGCTTGCAAGCCAGACTTCCAGCCCTTGAGCAAATGTCAAGAGTGGAAAGAGGGAGGATACTGTACAGGGTCTTACGAGAGTTGCTATTATATGAACGAGAATTGCTACGCCACTTGTCATAATTGTGAAGGTAAGAACGGTTCAAGTCCCCTGCCCCGAGAAGCGGGGGGGGGGGGGGGGGGGGGGGGAGGCTACTTATTTTTTTAAGGGGGGGGCTTCGTCCCGAGGTCTAATCCCTAACCTTTTCATATACCACTTTTGACAGAAAACGTACCCCTTTCATATACCTTCAATAGAAAAATGTGCTGTCCCTTTCACATACCTACAGAAGGATTACATAGCCCCTTACAATACTTGAATCAATCAACTGCTCGATAGGTCTGTTCAAAATACCTAAATAACGGTTTTCCCTACCCTCTTGTATACTCAAACTTGTGGAATCCCTACCATGTTATATACCTAGAGCCTCAAAAAGGTACTCCTTTCGGGCGAAGCCTCCCCGTACACTAGTCCACTATAGGGAGTAACCCCCGGGTCCCCTGCCTTCGTCCTAGGTATCGGCGAATCTCGGCGCACGAATTTATATATACTGCATAGTTTTAATTCAACTTTATTACTGCATTGAAAGCCCTATATTTGGTCTCGACTGTTTAGACAGCTTCTGCTTCTACAAAATCATCTTTTTCCTTACACGCGAAATCTTGATCGCTTGCAAGACCTTGCAATGTTTCTTTTCGCTCAATTTCAGTGCCTCTTGAAGTTTAAAATGAAGTACTGTTAAAGAGGACAAATAATAAATATTTTAAAGCATGCATAATTGTTGATATTTTCGAAAAATTCCTTTCTACTTAACATTTTTCTGCTTCTAATGGGGACTACAAATAAACTATTCAGCGAAGCATCAGCTGACGGCAAGAATTTTTCAAAGGCGCATCTAAAATTCATTGCCGTTCTAGAATTCTTTTGTTTCAGACTCTTCAGACCCGATTTCAGGGTTCAGCTAAATTAAACAAAGTTCAGCCATTTTATTCCTTTATTTCACGGGCAATTTCTCACAACTGTTTTGTTTTCTATTTCAGCCACGTCGGACTGGCAGCAAACTGATTTTACACCCAGAGTTTGCTGATCCACTTAATGTATCCAGATTAAAAAAATCAAAATGCCAAAAAAGTTCATACAATAAAAGCACCGGATCTAGCCGCTCTATTTAGATAACTATACTTAGATATGCAAGATTATGTCCAATGAACTTAAAGCCAAGTTAGCGCTAGCCTTTTCAAAGCGTTCGGTGAGTTGGGAATCAGCGCGGAAAATGGCGGGAAAAATCCGTTTTTGCACTCGCTGCTTTTCGCGCTGCTCCCCAACTAACCAAACGTCTGGAACAGGCTAACTTAGCACACTAATACACTAGTAAATGACAGTGAATGAATGGGATATATCACAAAGCCGGATTTTTTTTAGAAGAAGACCATGACTTTACCATTCACTTGACACGTTAGCGCAACGTACTACAGTTGCAAATTCCCGTCGTCGACCTTTTTGTACAGTGGAATCCCAATTTCTTGATGAACCTCCAGGGGGGAACAAAAATTGGTTCGAGGACTGTTATTATCAGGGATAACATTACAGAGAAGTACTTTAAAAGGGAAATGGAAATTGGTTCGAGAAATTGGGAGATTCAAGAAACTGAGGGTTCGAGAAATCGGGATTCTAAGTATATCAGACAACACCCACAGAGAGACAGCACAGCATAGAAATGTATACAACACTGGTGTCCCAAACTCACTATTCGAGAAATCGATCGAATGAATGATTTATGTAAGCGTATCGAGTGGGACGTGACTACTTGAAGTGCGTGGTGTTGTGTTCCAATTTATTTTTTCTTTCCATTGAGTTTAAAATAACAAGGAATAAAAGCGCTCGACGAAATGAAACTTTACCTTCTATCAATAAAGTAAAGAAAATGTACTCACCTTTCTCGGTTTTTGTTGTCCTTTTGGGTTACTTCATCGGTTTGGGGGGATTTTGAGAAGGTTACGACAAAAACCTCAACCCCCCCCCCCCCCCCCCCTGATGAAATAGCCCAATAGCGTTTAATTTGCTCGAAAGAATTTGAAGTATGAGCAGCAGTGTAAGTAGAAACGATGAAACATTTGGACAAGAATGCGCGACAATTTAAACGAACTTGTTAATTCCTACATGGACATTTGACATTATTGACATTTTAATTAGGTTCTAATTTTTTAATCATAATTAACATTTCTTAGTAATTCTTAGTAATCTTTTTTAAATTATGTACATATTTTATTGTTTTTAAGGTCTTTTACTTCCCCCCCCCCCCCCCCCTCCCACCCATTATTATTTTATGTCTTGCAGTGATGGGAGCATGCCTCCCTTTGCAAGACCCCCCATGATATAGATATAGATGGACGAATGACATTATCTTCTTCATGTTTTTACCATTTTGAAACTGGCCCACCCAAAAAGTAACGCCGCAACGGGTGCCATCTTCTGCCTTTTATGATGAAAATTTATCGTGCCAAGTTTGAAGAACACCGCTTTAATACTCCAAGAGATATGCTTGATTCAGTGATTTATCTTTTTGTGGAACGATTAATGACGTCATCACTTTCCACATTTGCATATTACAAAAACATAAATATCTCCAGAAAGAAGATATTTCAAAAAGGAAAGCGCCATTCTTCTTTATTTCGAAAAGCCTTAAAAATAAGCAGTAATTGTTCTTTTACTTAACAAGCACTTTAAAAACTTGTTACGATGTTTCGGACTGGATTTCGAGAAAAAACAGCTTTGTTTTAAAACAAATTAATAGACTAGCACGATCGTTGCTATGGTAACTCTATTGCTAAGAAACTTGTAAAAACTAACCTATGATCATGTGATCATTATGGTGTAGTTTGGCAACAATCGAAGATTGCGTTCCTGTCAAATTTTTATTTCGAAAACCCGCACCCCGAGGCGAAAAAACTACATCGAGCCTCCTTAAGTTTCACATTTAATTATACTACAGCTAGCTACAGCTGCTACTGCTACTGATTGCCACTACATGAACCCGAAACAATATGTGCCCCCATAAATGAAGTATTGGTTTAGGATCCAAGGATCAACCAACCGACCGTGTGAGTGAAATAGCACTCACCTACAATACCCCTAAATTTTGCTTTCTGCAAAAGTCGCAAAAAGAAACGAAGAGGTGAAGATATTTAATTTGCATGGCTTTCCCATTGTGATGTAAATGAAAATTTACCCAAACCACTTTTTTTGCAGAAAAATCAGCGACCAATCGATAAAATACGGTTGTTCGAGCACCTCACCCCACCCTACCCCGACTGAAATCCGCCACTGCTTGGGAACCTCGCATTACAAATTAAAATAAATGGCGGCCACCATCACATGTACGTGTGTTAAATCCGTTATTTTGCAAAATTTGCGAATTTAGAAAGTTCTGTTTTGCAAAACTATGCTGACTGCATTGGGTCACATCCAACTGCTGCGTTTTGTCGGCCCAGCTGCTGTAGTGTTGGGAGTAGCTCCACATTATCTTTTGGCTTGGTTCGCATGGCGACTTGCCTCATTTCCATTGCCTCGTCGCATTTACGAGCGCGGAGATGAATTCATGTACGACATGTATCAGTCACTAGTCTGTTTCTTCTTTGAGACGTGCACTGGAGTAGAGGTAACATAAATCGTGTTCAAAATGTATTTTATTGGGTGTTTCCTGCGCGAAGTGAAAAATGAACAGTCTGACTAACAAATGCTTTGCTGTCTGTCTGGAGGTGTGGCGAGGGCCGACCCAAGTCTGTGCTCCCTTCCCCCCCCCCCCCCCCTCTCCTCCCCCGTGGAGGACGGGTCTGTATTTTTTTGGGATGTACAAACATCAATAAACTGTTTGAAAAGTGGCAAAATAGTATTTTAAATTTCACTATTGCCCATGCCCAAAAATTTCGTATAAATGGAATAGCCTTAATTTGTGTCTTATTAATCATATTCTGTGACAGGTGATCTTTTATGGTGATCAAATTCCATGGGACAAACAAGAAAATGTGATTTTATTATGCAATCATCAAAGCTCAGGTAATTAACCACTCTTTAATCATAGTAAATGTTAAAAAACAAGCCCTTTTCTCCAATCAAATGTAATCCCCCTCCCCTCCCATCCCCCCCCAAAAATTAAGCCTTCTAAATTTCAGATGCAAAAGTCCTTCCAAAAATACGCCCTCCCAAATGTAACTTTTAGCTCTTTAAAAAAATGTTAGTTTTCTGATTATAAGCCCATAAAATTATTACATATGAAACACATACGAAA
This sequence comes from Meandrina meandrites, assembly GCA_963693305.1. Classification (NCBI taxonomy): domain Eukaryota; kingdom Metazoa; phylum Cnidaria; class Anthozoa; order Scleractinia; family Meandrinidae; genus Meandrina; species Meandrina meandrites. The sequence continues at coordinate 2,574,602 of OY855913.1, read as the reverse complement.
ACATCATTCATTTGAATCCGACACAAATTACAGTTACAGTTACTGTAACAGAAAATGACAACATAGGTGATGGCAGGGCTGTAGGCAGGGAGTGTGCATTGGGTGCATTCGCACCCCCTCACGTGCCGCAAAGGTCTGCTTAATCTGAGAGGAAGGGTTAAAATGACTCTCGGAATGCAGGAAAAGTGGACTTCAACAACTTGATTTTTCAAAATTTCCTGGATCCCCCCTAGACACTCATGCTTTTGGTGCTCACACTCACCCAAGCAAAATCCTGCCTACGGCTCTGCATGGAGACATTAAAGTGCAAATTTCTTTTAATTTTATTCTACACAGTGGACTGGATTGTCTCAGACTTCCTAGCTATCAGACAGGGTTCATTGGGAAGAGTCAGATATATTCTGAAAAGTGGACTTAAATATCTACCACTATATGGATTTTACTTTGCACAGGTAACTCTTCCTTGTAACAGTCATGTTCAGTATTTGTACCTCATTCCTGTATGGGCCATGTCCAGTTCTAAATCATAACGCTGCTTCTCAACAAAATACACTGGTGAAAAAAATCTCACTGGGCTTTTCTTCAAGTATCTTCAAAGATCTACCAAATGCCTTTTAATAAGGGCCTTAGGAAAATCTTAAATGATGATGGGTTCTGGTATCCTAAAAAAGACTTGGCAAAGATCCTTACAAAGTTCTTCACGGATTGATGAGGATTTTACCCAGAGCTTAGAATATAATATTATTTGCAGGATCTTTCAAGATCCTAAGATCTTTGAGGATCTTTGCAAGAATCTTGAGAATTGTTGAAGGTTATTCCAACACCCATATCCTCTTGGGCATGATCATGCAAGAACCTTGAAGATTTCTGCTACGGTCCATGGGGGGAGATCCCTGTACATCCCTAACATTTTACCATGAGATATGAATTTCCATAATGCTATCTTTGTTCTGACTTATGAAAATCTGTACAGATCCGATTTTAGAATTGAAGTAAGATCTTTCATTTTTAGACTAATGATACAATTTGTCTTTTTTCTTGATAGCATTCATGCATATATGTAAAACGAAGTGGAGTAAAAGACCAACAGTATGTTGCAAGGTGTGCCAGCACATAGAACACTAAGTACTGTAGGTTTTTGACTGAGGAGATTATTTAAACCCCTATTCCTTCAAAAGCAATGAGCCAAAAACATCAAAGTCAAAATTATTACCCTTTTCATATCAACATAAATTCCTCTTCCTTTAAATTAAAGGGGCTTTGTCACATATTCTTACAGTTTTTGAACAGCCAAAATTTATATTTGTGTTGAAGAAAACCAAAAATCAATAATCTATTTTTATTAACAAATTGCTATATTAGAGCACCAGAACTATTAACAAGCGTTTTTAGCTGCAGATGGCTCCGATGGAAATGGATTACAACTTGAAAAGTTTAGCTAAACTTTTCAAGTTGTTTCCGCACGTCTTCAAAAAATCGATATTTATAGCCATGGGTTGATTTCTTTCTGCAAATTAAGGTTATATCTTCCTTTAGATGTTCAAAGATAATGTTTTTCTTGGGTTAAGTTGCCTACCACTAATGTCAGGATAGTTTAGGCCAAAACTCCACGAATTTACCATGACATAGCTCCCTTAAACATGTTAAACAAATTGCAGACTCATCTCCACAGCCCACTTTCCTTTGGATCAGCACCAAGGCCAGTTGATTTGCCTTGGTGCACATGTGCAGAGTCCTTGTTTTATTAGTTTTAATTGTCAGGCAATCAGCTTTGAGAAGAATTCTGTGAATTGTAGACTAGCTAAATTATGTGATCTTTGTGCTGCATGAACAACGTAAAGCAGCCTTCGGGTAACCAAACCAAAAATGAATTTCTGACAGTTACATTGTCTATAAATCAAACGTTAACTCTTGATTGTTTCAAAACTTTATCCTCAGGAAACTTGCAGAAATCAAGGCTCGCCAGATGCCTGTGAGTATTTATTTGTCTGTGTCTGCAAATTAACTTTGCTTTTAGTGAATTTCTTGAATGTATTTTACCCCCGAAAATGATAAATAATGATAATCTAGTTATGGATGCTATATAAAATTTTAATAGGTAACAGGACTAAATGTTTGGCCAAATTGGAATTACTAGATTAAAAAAATCCTCAGACTGCCAAATAAGATCTCCAAATTTTTCCCACCCAATTATTTCCAAGACAAAAGTTCCATTCACAAAATACAATATATTTATTAAGTAAGATCCTCTATTTGAACATAATCATTGCATGTTTAGCCATGCAGGATACAGATCAAGTCTCCAACAAAACAGCAAAAGCCTCAACCCATTTATGAACTGGACTCACTCCAGGACCAGTTAATAAGAAACACATGATGTCTTGATGTATTTCAAATATTTATATTTAGAAATTAAATTTAAATTAGCTATTTTTTTTAGATGTGGTTAGTCATTTTTCCAGAGGGCACACGATACAATGTAAACAACACAGCAGTGATTGAAAAATGTCGAGCATTTGCCACTGAACAAGGTAAATGATTTTGATAAATAACAATGCTTATATACCCTCTTTAATAATGCCCTATAAACCGTTATCCCAGGGATCATGCATGCTTACTCATTAAGCAATTAAGCAAAGTGTGATGAATGTCATTCTGGACAGTTTCATTCAACATGCAAATTATTTCATTTTATTTTGACAGGCCTCCCAGTCTTATCCCATGTACTCACCCCAAGAACAAAAGCTGCTGAAGTTAGTATACTGTGACTTCCATCCACAAAATAAGTATCATTATCATTGTTTAGTAGTACGATCAGTATTGCTTCTGAGGTTGAGTACTAACTGGTGTCGGCCAAAATCGCCATCTACCTCACTATCTCGGCTGGGTTCTCTACTAGGCTATTCTTCTTACTGTTTAGAAAAAGACATCAAAATCAGCCACCAACCTAAACTCTGTGATAACCCTGCCTGATTTCAGCAGATCAAATGTAATTTGGGGATCAGTAATTTTCAAAATCGTTTGAGGTTACAAGAGTTGCTGAAATAGTCCAAAGCAAAATAATTCCTCTGACAGCACAGAACCTATCTTACTATCAGATTGAGTTCTTTACTAATAATTTATGTGGAAAATCGCAGCCTTTTTATGTCCTCTTAAATTATTAATAGTACCAAAGATTGTTTATTAAGAATAGCTAAGATGCAAGAAGTGTTATATTTTCAAGAGAATCTTCTCCTGTTATGTTTAAGGCCAGCCTTGAAGTGTTGTCTTCTGACTATTTGGATGCCGTGTATGACCTCACCATCGCCTACAGCATTGCAAATGAGAGTCCTGTGCCTCGCAAGCCAGCACCAAGTATGACAGGTGAGTGTGATGATAAGAATTTATAAACTACCTCCCTGAACTGTGAGAGTTAACCAATGCATAAATTTTGTCACCCATTTGTGGGAGCCTCACCCAGGAGGGGTGGGGACTCTAAAGATATTTGGTGTTTTGTCATGAACATTTTAAGAGCAAATGCCCACAAAATTCAGTCAATCCACAGCCAGGGTCAAAATTTTGATTTCGCTCATATTTTGTCTATAGATAGGCATTACCAAATGAACAAACGTGGTGTAGTTTGTTTTTCCAAAGACCGCTTCAATTTGGCGAAAATCAAGAAAAACTATTTCTGCTGTCGGCGACTTCAAAACATCCAAAATTTGAGACAAAATCGGCTGCTTGCAAAACTTTGCTTGCATGCAAAAGGCGTGGAATTTGGGGAAAATCTTTTCCAGTGTATTAATTTATGAAGACTTTTACTCCTAGTTTAGTGGTAAATTTTCATCTTAGCGATAATCTGGAAGGTAAACAATAATATTTTAAAACTGCTTATTTTTCAAGCGACAGAAGTTTTAATTCAACTTGAAAGACGCGATTACAATTTTAAGCATGTGCTACACCTTGGTTTTTCCTCAAACTTAAGCTATAAGGTATTTAAACATTGTACTACAACATATGTAAAAACCGGCTTGGGTAATTTAGTTTGAAGATCACACGAAGTCTTCGAAGTTGAACGAATTTCGGCTGAAATATGAGATATTTGCATAATTATAAAACGTTGCATTGTTGTTGTTGTGATGGCTGAACTTGTTTAAATGATTTCTGATGTGAAATCACTTACCTCAATGCCTTCTTCGGTCTTCTTCTTTTGCCGGTAATTGACTTTATGTCTCCAGCTGATCCGTACATGTTTCCCGAGGTTATTATCCAAGAACTGACGAGAGTGGCGTGAACAGCAGAATTCATTACAATTATACCTCATTGAATCCTTTGCTGTCAATTTTGATATTATGTGCATTTCAAAAGATTTACACCTTTCATAATGGCGCAAAGTTTCACAGCAAAACTTCCAATTAAGCTTCCAGAGTGCCTGTAAGGCTAAGGCAGGGTTTATTCTTATCCTTCTAACTTGCGAGGTCATTCTCAGTTCTTTCTGTTTGACGGTGATTACGGGAGTTGCGTGACAGAACAATGCCCTTCGCACCGGGAGGGTGTAGGGAAACAACGATCACGGACAGGAACCAAAAAAATATTGTTGGAAAAAATGCTTCTGTTACCTTAACTGAGTTCACGCTTTGTAAATATTTGTCAATTTTCTTAGTATTAATCAAGTCACAAATTATTGCTTTTATTTATAGTCCATTGTCTGGTGCAGTCTAATATCATAGTACAATTTAACCTGTAAGGAGGTAAAAGAGCCTATAAAAGAATAAGAATTCATTGGCTTCTTTTTCAAAAACTTACAAATAGCGTTATCACAAGTGGCAGGTCTAATTGTTAAGGCAACTGCCATAGAATTATTATTACAACTCTAATATCGTGTAATTCCGCTTTATTTTTAGTTAACAATTGGTCTGAACTTCTGAACTGAATGTTAGGAATCCAAAATACTAAAGGCTTCAGTAACGCCAAATTTTGCTGGCTGTATATTTACTCTTTTCGATCATATTCAGGGGCATAGCCAAGGGGGAGGGGGGTGTCCTGGGGTGCTCCTGACCCCCTCCCCCCCCCCCCTTTTAAGTAAACAACATACAAATCTTTTAATTCAGGTGGCGAAAAAGCGCGAATCCAAAGAATCGACATGTCATTTATCTTTTCTAGTGCTAGATAGTTACATACTTTATTTTCAGGACCTAGCATCTGCAGTGGACCATGTAAGTACCCTGGGTGTGACACAGTGTGATCCCCCAACCCACTCTTGGAAAGTCCTAACTACGACGCTGATATTTCCACAATATTTCACAATTAAGGTATTAGACTAAACCGTGGCCTGTCAGTGGGTGACTCTGCCTGGGTCCAACCTGGATGATGCTGTGACGACTCATCATCTCTAGCGAGAACTGTACTCAATTCAAAGAAAAATTACGCGCCTGATGGACTCTGGTCAGCAATTATCTACTTATTTTGGAGCTTAACTCGTGACCTAAACCGATACACTCTGTAAATGTTTTCAGGAATATATTGCCGATACATAACATGTTAACAGAAGTTTATACTTCTGGCCTTATTGAATGCCCTATAGAACACTACTTTCTCATGTTGAGTAAGTGGGAGTAAGGAGCTCTCGTCTTCCCCTTGTTGCCGGCAATTGGGATATACTTTGATAGCCTGAATTTTAATTTCAGATTCGGATTTTCAGATTGGGTGGATTAAGAGCAACTTCGTGAAGAATTTCGCTATCTTAACGTACCGAAGACTTCGTCATTCTTTGCGTTCTGCTTTTTGTCAAAATCACTTTCAGTTAGACCAGTCTTGGGAAGAAAACTGAAATCTGCTGACGTGTCAGAAATTCAGAATTGGTAAAAAGGCGGTTAAATTCCCACTGCTCTCCCGGCCGGGCAGTCATCGTGGCCTTGACTACTAACGCTGTATCCACTTTCTGGCCGTTTGCTTTCCCAATAAGGAATTTGCTGGAAAAATAATCTTTCTGCTTTTCTGTAAATCGTGTTCTTCAAACGTGACTGGACTTCCGGGACCCATCCGATTGGTACACACTGTAGATTCGAAAGGATTAGTCGCTTTCTAAGTTCCTGTATCGGTGACACACCACCTGCAGACGGTTCCTGTTGCATAGTCGAGACTGCACTGTCAAGAAGTAGTTTATGTTCTGAAGTACGTTCATGTTTTCCAAGGTCCAGATGGTGCTGCAAGGAGGAAAATCTCTGATACGTTTCTAAGCATCTTTTCCGTTAACAAGAGAAAAAAACGGTTGAGGTACCAGTCGCAGCCACAGTCGCAGCCCAATGTAACATCAACACACGGAATACTCCCGATGACTGGACAGAATCTACCATTTCCTCAGAAGCTTACTAGATGTTAGACCCTTGTTTTATGTGGACTCTCGTGACCTCTCTCGTGTGGCATTCAATAGACACCGCCTTCCGACCACATAATTATAATCAATAATTCGTGTTTTTCGATTGGGGACAGCAAATGAAATAATCGACTCAAGATATCTCAAAAGCAAAAAAAAAAAAAAACATTTTAGCCACTGGTTTTGCCAGAAAAGGCATAAACTTAGTTCACCAGTGGTTAAGAAGAAAAAATATTTTTGATGTTTATTTTTATTGACATATATATAGAAGTACAAACATGATAAATTCGAGATTCTCGTAATACGATCTGTGAGCCCGCTTTGCTGAAACCTCTATATGCTTATATTGGAAGCACTTAACATATGTCCGGAAACTCGACATCTCCAACCAATACCCAAATTATAACAGTACGTTGTAGAAATTAATCGGTGGATTATAAAATAAAGAAACCCCTTTCTGGCTTGCTAGTATATTAGAGGATAATGCCCCTGGCTGAAAGACTGTCCCTTTTTCACAGTTGCCCGCAAAGCTTCGCTTTTCGGCCAAATGGAATTCGGACAATCGATATTCGTGGAGCTGGAAAAGATGCGTGCTTTTGCCAGAATTAATGCATCAGTCAATTCCAGCAGTGCCCATCCCCCCCCCCCCCCCCGGGCTGACCCCCGGGCATTAGCATTTCTTTGGTAAATTCCCCGGGGTGGGGATGAGGGAACCAGGCAAATGCCCCGCTCCCGGGTTGATTGTTTTCAATCTCTTGATAGGTGATATAAGAATATAATACAAGTTGTTGCTTCTTGACAATGAAGAAATATCTAAAATTGAGAAAATATACCTTTAAAAACATCCACGAACATCCACGAGCTTCTCTAGTCCTTTATGTGAAATAATAAAAATCTCTGAATAAAAATCTCTGAATCTCATGGACTAGCTAATCTGCAACGTAGTCCACGTCTTGGCCTATAAACGCCTCCATCACGAATACGCGACTCACTCCACGGTCTCGAAACCACGTGTCAAATGCCCAGGGGTCAACCCGAGGTATGCAAATGCCCCACCCCCGGGACGGGCAACATTAGGAAATGCCCCGGGGTTGCCCGGGGGGGGGGGGATGGGCACTGCTGGAATTGACTGATTCATAATTCAACAAAGTGCCACTATTAAAAGGAATACATTCCTCTATTTTGTTCCTGTCCCTTTTGTCAAGGCCGCATTGGCCTCCCACAGTTGAGGTGTAAACAAAACTGGATGGTTAGTTAAATTAAGTACTACAAGCAAACAGAATATATTATTATAAAACCTTTTCTTTGTGTTTTTTTGCGAATGACTTGTCCTCGTCACACAACACCTTCTATCTACGGGGCAACAATAAGGCTACGCTGATCACTGCACTCCTTCTCAATTCACGACTTTGTTCTAACCAATTAAGCGGGCTGAACTGAGAAAAAGCCCTTCCCCCAATAATATTAAATAAATAAATGTGATATCAGAGGTTTGTTAAACTACACGTAAATGTTCGGCCATGACCTTCATTCAGTATAAAGGTCAAATTAAAACAGCGGACTTCTAAATCAGTACATTTTAGCTTCAAAGAAGTCAACAACAGGCAGAATACATGCCACATGTTTAAGGAAAAGGATTTTAAATTCGATGTTTACACTTAAATCAGATTTCTGCTCGGGAAGTGCCCAGGAAGTGCCATGGATCCATTTGGTAGTGAAAGAGCGCTTGCGTTAATTATTCAAATATCTCATATTTCATCTGAAAATTTGCTCAACTTCGAAGACTTCGTGTGACCAGCAAACTAAATTACCCACGCCAGTTTTTACACATGTTCTAGAACAATGTTTAAATATCTTATAGCTTAAGTTTGAGGAAAAACCAAGGTATAGCGCATGCTTAAAATTGTAATCGCGTTTTTCAAGTTGAATTAAAACTTCGGTCGCTTGAAAAATACGCAGTTCTAAAATATTATTGTTTACCTTCCAGATTATCGCTAAGATGAAAATTTACCACTAAACTAGGAGTTAAAGTCTTCATAAATTAATACACTGGAAAAGATTTTCCCCAAATTCCACGCCTTTTGCATGCAAGCAAAGTTTTGCAAGCAGCCGATTTTGTCTCAAATTTTGGGTGTTTTGAAGTCGCCGACAGCAGTAATAGTTTTTCTCGATTTTTGACAAATTGAAGCGGTCTTTGGAAAAACAAACTACACCACGTTTTGTTATTTGGTAATGTCTATCTATAGACAAAATATGAAGGAAATCAAAATTTTGAGCCTGGCCGCGAAATTTCAATTTTGCGCGATTTTAACTGGCATTCGCTCTTAAGTGAGACCAAGTTCCGCCCCCCCCCCCCCCCCCCTCCCCCACCACTGGGGCGTCACAGTGGGATGCTTAGTGTGCTGGATTCCAAACCTAGCAGCCTGGATCCAGCTCTGTCCAGGATCATGTGTTTGTGCAGGGGGGGGGGGGGATGGTTAAAACACAGAACCTCTACCTGTACAAATAAGTTCTTCCTTTCTGTCCATTAGATTTTCTTATTTCACGGGGTCAGCAAGTCCATGTGTACTGCCGTAGGCATTCAGCACAAGATATTCCTGAGGTCAGTACTTCAAGTTTGATAAGTAATTTGTTAAACTTTTTAATATAATTTCTCAAGGTGCTGTGGGTAATACTGAGTTCTCAAATAGTTTACATATTGGGTTTTTTAAGAGCTTCAACACTGTTCTCACTGTACTACTGACCATTATTTGCTTCATTTCAGGATAACGAAGGAAGAAAGCACTGGATTCACGAAACCTTTGTGGAAAAAGACAGGTAACTTGATTTAAGAAGAACTTATGAGAACTTTTTTCTGGAGTATAACGAGGTACCATTAATAGTTTTCTCTGTTTTAATGATAAATCATGACAGCAATTTAGTGATTTCAAAAGAAATAAACATTGCGTTTGACAAGTTGAACACTGTAAAATATAACAAAGATGACTCATGGCATTAGCGTAGCATAACGTGTAACTTGTCAGTTTATAGAAAGCAAGTTTAAAATGGCCCTAGTTGAGTTCGTTTCACTGTAATAAATTTAGAAGAAAACATTTAATTTGGTTTTCTCTTTCCAGAATTCTAAATAAGTTTTATAGTGATGGCGGTAAGATGCCTGGGGTTCCACGTAAAAGGAGGCTACCGTGGTCTAGAACTCTTCCGTACTTTATGTTTTGGATGGCAGCACTGCTTCCCTTTCTTGTGACTAAGTGGGGACGATCAGCTTATTGGAAAATGTGGCTTGTGTCAGGTTTTGGATCAGTGTCGTACATGATGTTTTTGTTTGGGAAAGTACAACGGTGATGCATGGAGATGACATGACATGATTGTGTCTTCTACACATCTGTCAAGACTACGGAAATTAGCAGTGGATGTTTGCCTAATCCTTGTTAATGAGCCTGATTTAATCTGTACAGTTAAAGCTCTCATTAGGCTTTTGTACATTATGCTTTTGTTTCCCCACTAAAATGCGCCTCCAAAATGCTCCGTTTTTCCCACTAAAATGCTCGGTCTCCCCCAAAAAAAGTCACTAAAATGCTCAGATAATGCTTATTATACAAACGGTTTTTTTAATTAATTTCAAAGTTTTTAACATGGTGTTATTCTCTCAGCCACAACGAAAACAAAAATTTATTTTTTTATTTTCTTGGAAAAAATTAATTTTCCGGGAAAAATAATGCTCAAATAATGCTCAATGCTTTTGCCTCGCTAAAATGCTCGAAAAAATGCTAGCATAATGTACAAAAGCCTAGCTCTCATAAGCGACCTCCTCAGGAATTCGAAAAGACTTTTAGAAAGAAAGTTGGTCATTTACAAGAATGGTCTCTCAGAGGCAATCATGTAAGACCTGTTACTCAAACTCTGGCAAACACTCTTTCTTCAGCTGTAAATTATTGTTACCGTAAAAACTCGTGTATAAGCCGCACTTTTTTGCCAAAATTTGTGGCTCAAAATCGTGGGTGCGGCTTATCTACAAGACCATTGCATGCAAACAGGGCATCTGACAGGATGCGGCTGTGCGGGTCCACGTAAATCGCTCACATCTGCATCCTCCGCATCCTCTGGGCGTTTTTGCACATAAAACTGAAAAATTGCTCCATATAAGCGACAAAGCAGCTCTTTACTATCCTCACAAACAAAAATAACAAAGAGACTGATCATTTTGAAAAAGTTTCTTCCCTCAAAACAGCGACGAAACTCCCGCTTTTCGTCCGTGAACAATTTTCAACCTCCAGGCGTTCCACGTGTCTTTTGGCGATGGGCCTGGATTCTAGTTGAGCCTGGTTACTAAGCTACGAATGTTTTCACGAACACAACGACAACATGTCCGTTCTTCACGCAAAATTTGATGTAAAAACTGTGATGAATGAAGAAATACCTGTCAATGAATTGCAGAAAAAGATAAAAAATGTCAAAGTTGGCAGAAATGATGTTTATTCTATTAAATTCTGGGTAAGACTGAAGTGTTTTCCGTTTATGTGTTTCCTCGTTTGTGGTATATCCTGCACATCGGAAAGGCTCAAGGAATCAACTTTAGCTTTATTGATTGTTGAAATTTCCACATAATCCAGCATTTTTCACAATCAATTGGGCATTTTTCCGCCAGTTTTATTTTTTTCTCAAAATCGTGCTTGAAATTTTGGGGTGCGGCTTATCTACGAGTGCGGCTTATACACGAGTTTTTACGGTAATTAAACTTCAATTATGCTAAGATCTTTATCAATAAACGATGAATAGGCATGTTATATTTTGGTAAATTTCATCAAGTAGTGCATACTTTTGGTAGAGTGTTGACTAATACAAATTAGAAACTTTAACTGGTCACTGGCAAGAGTAACTTTCAGGAGCAGCCATGTATGAGAACTTTTCATTACAGAATACACCTTATTCCAAAATGGCGGAAAATAAATTATTCTTTTGTCTTCATGTTAATTGGCCCTCATTTCCTCGATCGCATCTGCAGAATTCAAAAGAATCTTTGGCTTAAAGCGAGGCCATGAGGGCCAATTAACATATAGGCAAAAGAATAATTTATTTTCCGCCATTTTGGAATGAGGTGTATTCAAGTCAGGTTTCACTATGATTGTCCTAACTAGAGCTGGTGGATTACAAGAGTGGACCTTGCAAGGAGAGCCTTGACTGCATTTTGCTAGGCCTTTGGAAGTGCTCAGAAAAGATTGTAGAACACTCCCATTTTACCATGTTTGGTCTGTAGAATATACAGCTGCCAAGAATAAGTTTTTTTTCTCCCTTCATTCACAATCACCACCCACACCATCAAAACAGCCTGTGTGCTATAAAATCCCAAGGGAAGACCTATTGTTGGGTATGCTGCATTATGATTGGTGTGGGGAAGATTGTATTAAACAAAGAATTACACAGTTGGGAAAACTGATCCATTGTTGGGGAAAAGCATTACAGTTAAATTATTTAATTATTGTAACTGAAAGCTATCTGAACTAGTTTCAACCATATTTCCACATTGATATTTTGAAATTCAATTTTATTAAACAATGAAATAAAGCTACATGTTCAAGAGGCTTTCTGTACATGATACAACGGTAACCACTAAATGTGTTTACTGTACAACAGAAATTTAAACAACTGTGGTTTTTATCCTTACTACTGAGAATGCTGTAAAAAAAAGTGTGGTCTGCAATGATCATTATGATTATTATAATTGTATTTAACAATGATTGAAACTATTCAATACTACTAATTAAAAGTTATTTATTTTATGAAACCTAACTACAAACAAGAAAACAATAATTTTACAACTAAGGTTAAAAATCGCATTGAGCAGTGACATGAGAAAACTATTAACTGAATGCACCAACTAAAGCACACTTGATAACAGTTGCCCTTGAGCACAAGTGTAGTGTGTAAAATAATTAATGTCCCAAAAATAATAAATAGAGATAAAAACACAAAAATACTTGTATATTTGTCATTTCAAGTCAGTTTTCTGTGAACAAAAACAAAGGGTTTACTCTACCACTTTAGCCCATGTAGCTGGCAGTCTTATTGGCACAGTTAGTAAATTTTTAGGTGCGTGAAATTGTTAGCGGCAAAGCCACGCTGCCACTTCACAGCTTACAACCTACGATATTCTAAACCAACCAAACGACGGGTGAGAAACTTGACTTTATGCAGTATGTTTTGACACGGCATTTCATTGACACTGTGATTTATTGACAATTTGCACAAATATGAACTAAGAATAGAAACAAAAAATAGAAATTGGGGGCAAGTCAGGATTGTGAATAAGTTATCAGCAAAGTCTGCTCTTAGTTTGTCTTTTATTTGCCATTATTTTTGTTCTGGGGACTTTCTTCCAGTTCTGTTTGGTAACTTCTCCTTTGTCACTGAAGAACTAAACAGAGGAAAAATGTTTCAGGATCAAGGTTTTTAGTTCTGAAATCTTTGAGCCACCAAGGTAACAAATATTCAAAGCAGCCACTCAGTGAGAACATAACCGTCACCATGGTGGTAAACGCATTTTAGGTGATAATCCCATTCTTATCGCCAGAGCCTGTAATCCATTTGGTCTGCACCAAGGATGAAGACTTCTGGCTGCCTGCAACACTGGAAGTCCATAATTCACGGACCCGCTGTCAAATCTGATTGGCTGAAAAGACAGAACAGGTACTCTGCGCATGCTTAGAAATCAGGACTGGCCAAAGGTCTTGAACCTTGGCGCAGTCCAAATGGATTGCAGGTTCTGGTGACAAGAATGGTGATAATCCAAGTAAGCCCAGTCAACCCCCACCACCACCACCTCCACCCTTTGCAGGCTTTTATGGTACATGTTTCAAATTTGATCAAGTTTAGTCAGTGGTCACAATTAAAACCACATTTGCACACGTAAGATCAAAGTCTGAGACACCCTGCGATAAGTGCTGGACTAATATAGATGACAAGCTAATCGTTTCTATTGGCTGACAGTGATAGAAACCGATAGCAAGCCATCTGATTGTTTTAGCATAAGCCACAGACCAATCAATTAAACAAAACTTTCTGTAAAAGTGGTTTATTTATAGTTTTGGTTTGTGATTTCAGCAACTATACTTGAGCGTATCCCCACGCAGTCTATGGAAAATCAGAAAATGCCCGTTGCATAGCCAATCAGATGGCAAGTTTGCCTAGTTATTGATCACTGGGTTATGCTAATAGAGATTAGTGCAATGGCCTCCAGATCAAGAACTCCGAGTTGTGTTCTGGGAAAGACACCCTACTCCCACAGTGCCTCTTTCTTCACCCAGGAGTGCACTGGTTCATGCTACAGAAACAGGAGTTAAGCACTTGCACGGATGTGCTACCTTATCTGTCTTGGTAAGGAAAATCAGGGGAGCTTAAAGCCTTATGCATGAAGCTGGATACAACTGCTTAGAATTTGAATTGTGTTGATCGTCTTCACTTATAATAGATGGTTTTCCCTCAACTGACAAGGCAGCCATATCGGTGGACCAAACAACAAAAGGTTTACACAGAATTTGCATAAAAATAGGATTTTGTCTATTGTTCTGGTTCACCACGTGGCCGCCGTGACATCACATGAAAGCGATCCATTCTCTGCATCAAAGGGTACTTGTGTCACTTTTGCTTTGAACTCGTAAGGGGTTAGCCTGGACGCACCCTCCGAGCAGAGCCTCTTTTAAATTCCCCGCGGCTGAGAATTGGGAAGAAAAAGAGGCTCTGCATAAATCGCATCAATTCTTTGAAGTTGCCGCAGCCCCAAAGTTTGGGCTGGTCAGTCCGGATAAAACCGGTTTTTTGAAGCGCGAGCATTATTTTTTAGGAAAAACCGACAGTCAAAACCGAGCCCACAGCACGAAGACTGAAGCAACCTTTGCATAATCCCATAGTTGGTCATTTTAAATAGGTCATGAACTACTTTCCTACACAGGGAAAGAATAGTGACACAATCTTGAGATACAATTGGGGAGAAAAAAGTCACAACTAATGTTCAAATCCTCAACTAAATAAACTCGGCTGTCAACGGTACTGAATAGCGCGCGCTGTGTTTGACACGTGTAAGCTAGTGAATGTATGCATCAGATTTACGAACTTTTTTTACACATCTTTTTGCTCACAGACATTTGGTTATAGACAAACCCCTGTACTAACAGGCTTGAAAAACAAACTATTTCTGTTGCTAATTTACTCTATGAATGTTCAAAAGAAGAAAGCATTTTGATAGAAGCTTACGCTACATTTTTTGGATCCAGGCAAAGCCTCGCGCAAGTTCGCGCAAGTCTCACGTAAGCTTTGTGCATGCTAAACAAAGATTTGACACGATTCGTGCAGAGCCCTTTCTTGTCCAGTTTAGTTTATTAGCGAAAAAGAAAGGGCTCTGGACGGGTGGCCTGGACGTCACTCACAAGAGAAAGGAGGGGGCACATGAGGAGATGTAGGATGCAGAGGGTGGGGGGGGGGGGGGGGGGGTAGAGTGCTTCTTCCATGGAGCACTACCAAACAGGTGATTTAGAAATATTTCAAGAGTTCAAATTTTCCTTACCAAGACAGCAAGGCACTCAGTCGTTGTAAAGAATCTTTAAAGAGACGCCTCTTCTAACCTAGAAGCTAACTCCTCGGCGCCAGTCTGTTCTCCATCTTGTTGTGAGGTTTGCGGCTGTGTGCTATCACTGCTTGTGGCCACTTCTGGCGAGGAATGCCCAACATCGGAGAGGTTTTCCCCGTTATCTCTCTTATCTGTTACTGTGGAATCTACTGTTTGACTAGGAGCGGTTGATCTCGATGAGGCTGGAATGCGAATTCCAGCGACACCTTTGCTTTCCACATCCCTCTTATCTCGTTTGATTCTTCTCCTTCTACCTGGTTCATTCTTGCGTGTTTGAAACATGTTTTCAAAGTCTACTACGTAAAGAAAGCCAGCGATGAGAAGAGTACAAGATCTCTGTCCGCTTTTGAAAGATTTCTCCACTTCAAGTGAAGTTTTCTCATCGTACGACCACCATCCATTCCGACCTTCATAATACCAAACAAAATCGTCCGCGTCGCTGTCATCTTCAGTTTTCTCCTTCGTTATTTTCGCCGATTTCTCCTCTTTGTTGACTTTGTCTACGACTTTGATGAGCGTAGGATTCTCAAGGTAATCTACAGCTAGAGAATGACGGCATAAAGCACACTTTCGGCTGCGCAAAACGACACCTTTAATGCACAAGAAACAGAAGATGTGGCCACATGGAAGTTTCACGGGATAGAAACACGACTGCAGACAAACTGGACAGTCAGGGTTATAATCGAGTTCTTCGATTGTTTGAACCACCTCGTCTTCGGCAAATCCTGAAAATCAAAGAAGGCAGCATTTTCAAGTAAACCAAAATAAGCGTTTCAGAGCAAAGAAGGCACAATATCAAATGTGGTTTGTCGAGAAAGCTGGTGGCTGTTTGCAACAGCTGCAAGCCACGCGCAACGATCGATCCTTACTGAAAGTAAATTTACCCACCCTCAGCCGATGGTTTCTCTGTGTCTTCTAAAGACGTCGAAGGTTCCGAAGGGCTTTCAGCCGTATTCACCGTTGCTTCAGCCATGAAAATTCAAAATAATATGCAGTGCAGTCACTTCGGCTGAAGTGCTGCGGCCGAAATGTTATTTGTACCCAGTCCTTACAGTTCTGTTGCCAGTGCACAGGGCACCCACGCATAATATAAAATTGAAAGATATATGTAATATCTTCAGGACAACTCGGATTAATATTAATCCGTGGATTATAATAATAATAGATTATAATAGGGTTATTATAATTCGGTAATAGATTATTATAATCCAGTAATAGATTAAGGCACGGCAAAAAATTGGAAGGATTAGATTATTATTATTAATATCATCCGGATTAATATTAATCTCTATTATAATCGAGATAAAATTCCCGTGAATGTTCTGATATACAGCTTTAATAACAGACATTGCAGACATAACACAGGACTGACGGGACATAACACTGATCACATCAGTCGCATGACGATCACTTGCATTTGCTAGAGCTGGTAGATAGAGCTAGAAGTGAATGAAAAGGAGCAAGCACCTCTGGGCCAGCGAATCCGTGCCGTGGGCATGTGCTTTTATAAAAAAAAGGGGACCTTGAGAAAGGGAATAACTACCAGCTGCATAGAAATAGCGACAATCCTAGACTTGCTACAAGTCGACCTCACGAGTTAAATAAGCGAGCGAACAAGTCGCGAGATCGTGCGACGAAGGACTTTATTGAAAGTCTACGACAATCCCAAAGACACGAACTGTTTCGAGGTTCGGAGCCGGCATATCACGATGGCAAAAGAGTCAAAAGAGTTCAAGAATGTATAAGATAGTGAAAAGCAAGCCTAAGATCTTTAAATAATGCCAATCTTCGGAAGCTTTGGACAAAGATTAATCCTAGGTAGGAATAATATAAATACTACGTGCGATTAATAGGAATCCTATGTAGGATTAATATTAACATTAATATTTAAGTAGGATTAACATTAATCTTACATAAGATTAATATTAAATAGATTAAGGGACGGCTCAAACCTCAGTAATAGATTATAATAATCTATCACTGGATTATAATAATCTATTACTGGATTATAATAATCCATTACTGGATTATAATAATCATTAGGATTAATATTAATCCGATTAATATTAATCCGAGTTGTCCTGTATCTTGTAATAAAGGGCTTGCTTTCATCGGGTCACGGTCGTTTCGATACAAAGTCTTTTCGATTCAAGTCGTTACGATACAAGTCGAAGTCGACTCGATACAAACTCACATTACTTGAAGTCGTTTCGATACAGAAATAAACTCGAGAATAAAGGTCAAAAAGAGGGAAAGAGTATCGAAACGACTTATCGAAAGGACCGGATACCCTTTTATCTGACTAGGAGTGTCACACCTTAGTGGTTTCTGGCAGTAAAAAGGTCATCAAAAGAAGTGGAGGTATAATTATAAGTGAAAAAACTATCCAAAAGAAATTGAATTATGAGATTATGGAAATGCTTTCTTTTTCATTTCTTTGGGCTGAGGGTCTCAAATGAATGGACGCTACTGCGTACCGTGCTATGCCGCTGGAGTCTCAGTATACAAAGACGAGACGAAATTTAATTGGTGAATTTAGCTCTTTTTTCTTACCTATCATTTTCTGTTATGTCAGATTTCGAAACTCTTGGATGTCGCGGTCCTTTTGTTTTTTTGTTTTTTTTTCGGAAATGGGGCATTTTCTTTGAAGTGCTGTAACTATCTTCGCAGAATTCAACATTCATAGCCAAGCCTTTAAAAGTGCCCCCCTCCCCCTCCCCCCCTCCTTAGCTGAAAGTCTGGATCCGCCACTGGTGATCGACCACTTCCTACGTTTACGACTCTAAACAAAGTTACCTTACCTTACCTCACCTCACCTCACCTCATCTTACCTTACCTTACCTTACCTTACCTTACCTTACCTTATCTTACCTTACCTTACCTTACCTTACCTTACCTTACCTTACCTTACCTTACCTTACCTTACCTTACCTTACCTTACCTTACCTTACCTTACCTTACCTTACCTTACCTTACCTTACCTTACCTTACCTTACCTTACCTTACCTTACCTTACCTTACCTTACCTTACCTTACCTTACCTTACCTTACCTTACCTTACCTTACCTTACCCGGTGTTACCATTTGCCGGAAGGAACTGGTTGGGATGGCCGTTGAATAATGGCATGAGTATTACCAAAATAAGCAAATCAATCGAAAGAGATGGCGCTTACCATTTACAATTCGGTTTTTCCAGTATATTCTTTGAAGGGGAGACTGGAAATGAATGACGCGAATATGAATGAAATGAGCGTGACACGCGACGCGCGTGTCTCCCGCTTACGAACTAATTTTCCCGCACGCTCGAGAAAAATGACAGACTACTCAAAGTCTATTTTCTTTCCAACCGAAATGACCGGATTTTAACGTCTGGCACACCTCTTTGGTTTGTCAATGTGGTTTTGCCTTAACGTGGATTTGAGATGTCCATCAAGACAGGATTCATAAAGCATCCGCAACAGTTCGTAAAAAAGGTTCATAAAATCAGTGTTAAACAATTTTAGTTTCTAAAAATAATCTTCAACTGAACCAGCTGTATCACAAGACAGTCTTGTAATTATGCGGTTTTGCGTTTTCATTTAGCTCAACAAGATAATTCTGTCAAATTTTAATAACCGTGTTGAACTAAGTATAAGGTAAATTACAACAATCGGATAACTTTGTTAATTTCTTGAAGCGTTGCGTATGTACTTGTATAAGCTCAATAGCATTGGGCAGATTTTTTTTTTAATTTTGCTTATCCAACAAATTGATCAGCGAATGTCTAAATCGATAAAGAACACCATCGTTTTCGTCCAGAAAAATACCACAAAACAGGGCATCTATGTTGCAAATTAATACTAAATATTTGTCAAGCTGTAATTACTTGGTCTTGCTTTTGCGTAAATTTGTGTCAAATTGTCACCAATATCATAGCAAGCGGAGATAGAATTGATGTTAATTATCTAGTTTGCTCACCTTTCTTTCGCTGGTATAATTTGCAATTCACTTAACTGATCCGATTTATTTTCAGCACAATTACAATCAGCACAAACCCCGAAGACATCATTTTTCTAATTTTCGCTTCAGACAGGCGGTCTCAGTCAATATTTCAGTGTTTGTATACAACCAGAGGCGAAGAAAAGTAAAAAAAAAAACTTCTGGAAAAACATATACCAGTGTAAAGCAGATGCTATTAAAGGCAAGAAAACAAATGTTTTGACCACTGTAGCGTTTCTGTAGCGAGCTCGTGTAAAGCCGACCTTGTTGATGACTCTAGTTTCAAAACATTTGCTCAAACGTTTTCTTTTTGGAGTTATTACAATATATTAGCCATTTGTTATTATAAATTGCAACTCAAGCAAAGAAAATAATTACAAAGCTACTGGCTCGGAAGTATTCCATTTCTGGATCGGGCCTCATGTGGTGAAACACTTTGACCATAATTTCAAAATTTCTAAATGCACCTGCTAACAGCATGCATTTTTCCTTTAAGTTTTCGGGCCTTGATGATGTTCCGAACTGCAAATCAATTCTAAATTATAATGCTGCATTATGCGTTTGTTTTCATCCACTATTTTAATTTTGCCCGTAGTTGGCAGAGCGGCGTTTCAGTGAGGGCAGGTGATTCATAAAAGACCAAATTTCGATCAAAAAGGTGGGAAAATAATTCTTGAATATAAACGGCGCTAAAAAAAAATACGCGAAACCGATGCAAAAAATAACACGAAACGTCTGTTCCTCAGGCAGATCAATCGAGAAGACAATAAATAAGCAAGACGGGGAAATATATCAAACCCTAAAACAGCCGTCTCATTTGACAGTGTTTTATTACTTACCGAATTGTCAAGTCAATATGGCATAATTTCGCGGCGAAAAAGGATATAAGAAAATCGCAAGTGCCAATCAAAAGAACTATTATCTACCTGTTTTTGCGAAAGGTCTCATCTGAATAGATTACTTCACCGCTTTTACGCAGTTCGCGTTGATTTCGGCAATATCTGCGTCAAGAATATTCTCTTGAAGTCATCTTACACTCCAAATTTTCCGGACCGATCGGCCACCTTTTCATGTGGGAGGCATTGCATTTGCGAATTTGCATAATTATTCTATATGCCCGAACAAACGAAAAAGTATATTAAATCTAGTGTTATCTGGTGTAGCAAAAAAAAAACATTGAAAATGTATGTACAAAAATAAGCGAAGAGGATCGGTTACTGGATGCGCGCGCGTGGGAACTTGTCTGCGCACGCACACTGGTTATAAATATAACAGTGAAATACACTCATCGCCCAGGGCTACACATATATACGGAAACAGATGCAGCGGTAAAATCTGTAGCTTGGAAAATGTTGTTCCCCGTCCGTCGCTAGGGCTTAAATAGAAACACGTGAGCGCTCAGTATTATTAATCGATGAATTTATCGTTCGGTTGTTCAGCCAGCAATATGTCACTCAGTGACTCTCCAGACGCGTTATTCACCGTCAGTGTTTTAGCGCAGGCAGATGCTCCATGGCCACAGCGTGCTGTTAATGTTGGTTCGAGCACGAATGGATCTCGAAGCCGATAATGGAAAAATCATTGAACTCCAGTCGAAATTTTAAACTGCCGCCGATACAAGGTGCAGTTCCAGCGGCGAATATTCTTCGACAGCCACCATCAGCAAGGCAAACGTGGCCTCGTCCGCCACATGATCAAGGACTATCTTCGGCCACTTTGCCGAACCATCGATCGCCTGTCAAACCGCGGACTGTTATCCACGTCCCCAAAGACCCATTCCCTGGGCGATACAGAAGTCCGCATGTTAATCGCAACTCATCGACTGCAACGAGTCAGCCGAGAAGCGATCATGGGACGATCTTAAACGAAAAGAACACGGAATCGAAGCTTGAATTCGCACCGCTGCGACATCAGTTTCCACAATCCTACTCGGTGCTTCCTCCGATTCAGAAAATTAACGAGCCTCTCCCAAGAGAAACTCAGACAAAATCGGCTCAAGAAAGAGCTTACCGTGGCGAGAAAGGGAACAACAACTTAACAGACGCTAATAAATCCGCTGTGAACAACAGTTTACGAAATGACAAACAAAAGCGGGAGGACGTGCGAAAACTTGCAGACAATAATAAGAAAAGTGGGAATTCGAACTCGGACACGTCGCGCTCAGTGGCGGAGAAAAACGATTCCACACGAAAGAAAACTCGATCTGAAAGTCAGGATAAAGAAACTGGAGAAAGGAAACCAAGTGCTACAACTCTATTATTTTTAAAGGGAAAGCGGAAAGGTCGAAGGGTCGGCGTTTGTCTAGAAAATGAGCCGGCACTGATCAATGTTACCGAACAGCTAAAGGAGATATTTCTTCGCAGAAATATGGAAGAAATGTACCTAATCTAGCTCTACATTGAAAACTTTAAAGTGGACAGGTGCAACTGTGACAAAAGCTGTGTTTGCTTACAGTTTAACACAGTAGAAGGAGGGAAGAAGTCGTACTGAGAAACGATTTTCGACTCAAGGAAAATTCTGTGTGACCTTTGTTGAACCCACAGTCATTGCTGAATAAGATATTTTTTTCAGCAGTGTACACGAAATCAAAACTGGCTCGTCACGGCCTCGTTTTAAGTGTTGTTCACAGGTCTAACAGATTACATGTAACAGCCTGTTATTTCCATAACAACTTACAAAAGCCCAGCCAAATTGAATTCACATTTGCCAACCTACATTTGCCGACTTTAATTTGTGGCATCGAGACTAAACGTTTTTTTTTCAGTTACAAAGAGTCACGTTTCCAGCTTTAAGAAGTTCGTTCCTTTAAATCTTAGCTTTTCTAGATCAAAGCCGATAAAAGGAGTGTGTGTGTTTTTTTATTAAGGGATTAAACCAGCGCGTCATTATAAAATTTATTAGTTCCTTATAAAAACATATCAGCATACGTAAATGAACAGAAACAACCCTTTTGAGAATGCTCATTTTCGGCCACCCACGTTTTGACATCAGACACCGGTTGTTAAAAGCAGGTTCTTTGTTGAAAGAGAAAATACCAAAGTTTACATAGCAATTTATCTTTAGCTAAGCTTGTGGCGTCATAGGTGGGTTGAGTTTGTTTTTGGTTCTCGTCCTTGTTCGGAGGGTTTTTCTTCAGGTTCTCCGATTTTCCTCCGATCAGGGAACACTGTATGAAGAGCCACTTTGTGGAAATGCCACTGCAAATTCCCATTATTGATAATTCTCGGAAACGGGAACTACGCAGAAAGCCTGAAGCCGAAACCCATTCGGAGGAAAACCAAACATCTTTTGTCGCTGAGTTGGTGACAAAAAAAATCAAAGATTTGGCTAATCAGATACAACTTAACTGTTGACAGATCATGTGTACTTGCTTCGCGAGCGCGTACGTGTGTGATTTTTGCTACTCGGAAACTGTTTTACTGCTATACTCGGCGGTTTTTTGTATTATAAATCTGAGAATTGAGTTTTAAAAGGTAGCCTTCTGTAAATATTGTTAAGATATATGAACAGAGTTAATGGACAATAATTCCATTCCTGCGAAGAGTATTCCTCAAATTGATTTATCTACGTACATGCGAAAATACGGTCGAAAATAAAAACAAATTTTCATTCAGTTCTGTATTTGTTTTATCTGTCGCAAATAGAGTATTATCCCATGCATAACACCCACTATAGTGAAAACTGAACTTCTGCAAAAGGCATGAATCTATAGTGGTTAATTCTAATGTAATGATCTTGAGACTTATATTGCAAAAGGAGTTTGAAATAGCCAGCGAAAACAGCCGCCTCTCGTTGCTCCCGACCGGTTTGGCTCTCTCGCGAAACGCCAAACTGGCCGGGAATGATGAGAGGCGGCTGTATTGTCAGGCTAAGTTTGAATGGGCATGTACTAAAACCAGGAACAACGGATCGCCAGGACACCTCAGAAGAGCCCGGAACACCCCTGCAAAAGCTCACCCTAACCACCACAAACACTGGCACTAACTTTTAGCCACCAATAAAAGCGGTAACCACACCACCAACCGCTCTCAGGCCTAATCCTAATCGTAAACTAACCCTGTTTGTGGATGTTCGTGGTATTAGCCATGGGGTTTGAAAGAGGCCTCTCGCACTTTTGAACGTATAAGTACTAGGGAAAATCATTGTTTCGTTTTGTTATGCCAGGATATAGTTCGCAGGTTCTAGCATTACAAATAAATAAAGATGCGTGAAAACAATTGTACATACTGCTGGAAAAGGAAAACTTTTGCAGCCGGTTTAAAATTGCTCGCAATTAACACTGTTTCGTTGTCTCCGAGAGTTTTAGTCGTATTTAAAGAAAATTTTCATAAATTGCGCTGTCAACTGAGCCAGTGAAAGTGGCCGGGTTTAATTTTGTATTTTGTTTTTAATCACCTGTCGTTTTCACCTTGCGACGAAAAACATTCAGCATCCGCACTCAACTGTGCATAAGCAAGAAGGAAAAATATAAAACTGGGGGGAATTCATTTCCCGAAAAAAAAATTCCCTTGATACATGATGAGGATGTGCTACACAACGACGGTCAACGACTGAAAGAGTGAACATGAAAACCTACCCAGGAATCGAAAGGGACTATCCGTTTATACTGCGAGATTTCACACTGAAGGCAAATTAAAATTAAAAAAAAAAAATAGCCAAAGGCGTTCACTTGCAGACTTCAGTTCGCAGACAGAATTTTTCGTCATTGTAGACATCATAGGCACCGCCTAAGAATCTATCATCATATAAAAAACAGCTGCCACTTGTACATGTTTAATCAAAATTAATGCGTTGAAGGATAGGGCTTGTCGTCGTCGTTGTACGAAAGATCAAAGAGTGAGTACGACAAGAGATTCGAAAGAGATGGCTACACCGAGTAATGCCGCAAAAAAAAAAAATGCCGAAAAGTTCTAACTGTAAAGCTTGCTAATGGTAGGTATGTAATCGCGAGTTTTAGTTTATAAAGAGAGAGTTGAAGTTGGATGCAGCGCAGAGTACGCTAACAGCTCTGCCCCAGCACGGTTTGCCGGTGAAGTAAAGTCTACACGATTGCTGATTCGCCTTCTCGTTCCCCCAAAGTGAAATCTGTTTTGTAACAGAATTTTAGGCCAACAATTTTTATACAACTTTAAAAAAACAGTTCATTTGTATTTTTAGTTAAATATCCAGTTTTAACAGTATTATTTAATAGTCTGTGGTTGGGTTTGAACAGATGAAACTTTTGTCAGCTATTTTTCGGCATTCATCATCTAAACAGACACTATATACAAAGCTGAAATCAAATTTCTACAGTTTTAGGCCTTCCAAGCGTAATATTCTAAATGTACGTGGATCGCCTTGATCTTTGCATGAAAGTGAAAACATGTTATTCGTGATACGTGAAAAGGCAATTTTTTTTACGTGATTCAGTTTTGCAATGGGGTATAGGGGTCCCTCTGAATTGTTACATTTAGAGATGCGTTTCTGTGTAGTCTTCTGGTCTTGCTCTCTGTTTAATGAACGTTTTAGAATGGATGGCGGTAGGACTCACTTGTGTCGTACTAAATCGTCTTGCAATATGATATTTCAGTACAGCTTTAAAGTGACTATTGCTGTATCCATATACGAAGGGGTTCAAGGCTGAGCTAGAAAAGGCCAATAGGTTTAAATATTGGTACAAGTACCAAGTATATTCGGGCCAAGCGAGCTCAGAATCGTAAAGCGTTTTCAAAACGAGAGTGAAGACAGAGATAGGAAGCCAACTGGCTACAAAGTGGAACAACAACATGAAAACCTTTGCGGAGTGTATGGCACTTCTGGTACGATTTTTAACATTTGTAGTCGAGTTAGCGCTGACGGGGAAGACCTGCCTACGCCGGTGCTTTCGAGAAACTCTTGAGATGTGATAGTAGATAACAAGCATCACAGTTAATGGTACGCAATACGTCAGCAAAAAAAGTGAAATGAAAAGATTCTTGGGCAGAGCATGGCTGCAAGTTTCGTTCAGTGGGGAATGAGACCAGTCCAAGAAATCGGCGAAGACAAACGACGATGAACCGACACAATACAGCCACAACAGTGCAAATGCTGCAAGATTGCACTTGAAGTTGTCAATGACTCTGTAACGCATTGGGAAGATGATTCGGATGTAACGCACTGCTGTCACGCAACAGAAACTCAGAATGGATGCAGACGCGGCCACCAAGTAGACAAATGTTCTCAGTCGGCAGTCCAATGCCGCCTGGTGCCAAGTTCCTGAGATCAAGTAGTTGAGGTGAATAGGCACAACGATTAGAGGGAATATTAAATCTGCTACAGCAAGACTGATCATTAAAACGCAGACAGTTTGGCGAACCTTGCGAGAAAGCGAGTACAGCACGATAAAACCGCCATTGCCAAACAAGCTTCCGAGAATAAGAAGACCGTATAGGAATGCGATTGCGTAGGCATACCATGTCATGGTGCGATAATTACAAACAGATTCGCACGGCGTAGCCAGCAACTCTTTTGTGTTGAGGAGTTTCAAGGCTGTACCGTCCGACCTCGATTCCTGCAAAAAAAGGAAATAAAAAATCATTTTGATGCTCTCTCCTCCACAGTCTTTTTAGGGAAATTTGGGTTCAGATTCAAGTTGGGTTCTTCGCTTTGACACGCAAAACCCAAGAGGAAACGAGTGAGTAAGCAGGAGTAAGAGCTGGGAACGAGCGCGAAGTGCGAAAAGTTGTGATGGGAAGGAGAAATATCCCATCTTTCCTTGCGACCCCGCAATGGCTACCTTCAATCAGATGACAAAAGACTTGAGCCATTCCCTGATTTGCATAAAACGAAGTTTCTCACCGCAGGCATTTTTGCATTGGCAGTTCTGTGTTTGTATTGTGAGAGGGTTGAAAACGCGAGTGGCGAACAGAATGACAGGAAAACACCCGGCCTCTGCGACATGTGACAATTTTGTTGGGGTTAACCCGCGCGAGTAAGCGATGAAGCCGCAACATCTTCGCCTGATTTATCTATAATAGTATGCAAGAAGATCTTTCGGAACACTGAGAATGACTGCAGAAAATCCCAATTAATATTTGGTTGCTTTATGAAACCAGGTCCCGTGGAAGACTGGAACTAGTGCTAATTAAAGTGCTACTTAACCTCTCAAGTATAGGTACTTCTGTTTGAATAACTGAAAAAGCAGGAAAGCTACATGAACGCTCATAACAATACGTATTCCACAGTTTTGCCGATTTCACAGGAGACATGATGTTTAACATTTCTGTCGTTCAGGCGATAACTGAATGAGTGCGACTAAATCGGTCCGGGATGTTCCGCGGCGTCGTATTTGTTTCATCAAAACAAATGCCTGCTCGAAAATCTCAGGCCCATCTCTTTACTTAACATTGATTACAAAATATTGACCAAAACCATCGCGAAAAGACTGGAAAAAGTGCTCCCAAATGTCATAAACCCAAATCAATCAGGTTACATCAAAGGCCGTTTCATAGGTGAAAACGTACGATTAATTCATGATATCATGTACCACACTAAACAAACAGACAAACCAGGCATAGCAATTTTCTTAGACTTTCGTAAAGCATTTGACACGATAGAATGGTGTTATTTGAAAAAAGCGCTGCAAATGTTTAGCTTTGGCCCAGGCATTCAAAAGTGGTTTGACATCATTTACAATGATGCCTCAAGTTGCGTGCTACATAACGGACATGCATCCGAGTTCTTCCTGCTAGAAAAAAGGTGTGCGACAAGGATGCCCTTTGTCGGGTCTACTTTTCGTTCTTGCAATCGAGCTCCTTGCCCGTGCCTTACAAAAGGATCCCACAATTTAAGGTATTCAGGTGGGCCACAAAGAATTAAAAACCACCCAATATGCAGATGACACCACGGTCTTTGTACGTGATCTCGACTCCGTCTCCCAGTTACTAAAGCTCTTAAGCGATCGAGTTCAAAGATATAAGCGGCCTGGAAATTAATAAACATAAAACTGAGGCAATGTGGTTAGGGTCGTGGAGAAATTGCAAAGAAAAGCCTTTTGGTTTTAAGTGGCCACTAGATCCAATCAACGCCCTTGGCGTACACTTTTCGTATGAAGCCAAAAAGCAATTAAGCTCAATTTTACAGACAAAATTCGAACATTGGACATTGTAAAAACATTGGGACTTGCCAAACTGATTTATAGCACCTCCCTACTGTCGATCCCGAAGAACCTAATAGAGAGTATTAACATATATATAATCTTCGACTTTATTTGGGATGGCAAGACGGCTAAAATCAAAAGAAAGACTATCATCGCCGAAAAGAGGTACAGCGGCTTAAAAATGATCGACTTCGAAATCATGGAGCGCTGTCTAAAAATAGCTTGGATCAAACGCATCATAGACAGCGATGACGTCGCGTGGAAGGTTATCCCAAATTATGCTACTTGCCAATATGGCGGTCTCCAATTTCTTGTTAAATGCGATTGATATAAAGTCACTCAATCTAGAATATCTTCCGGAGTTTTACCACAAGGTGCTTAGCTACTGGCAAGAATCTAAATTAATAACTGGTAATGAAGAGAAGTCTGTTAAAAATAAAATAATCTGGAATAATCAAAAGATCGTTGTCGATGGAAAGCCAATCTTCTTTAGAAACTGGGTGCAGAATAAAGGCATCGTCTATATCAAGGACCTGCTTGATAAGGACTCAAACTTTCTCTCCCTAGCAGGTTTAAAAGAAAAATTTCAAATTAATCCGCCGTTTACCGTGTATTATGGCCTCTTAAAGGCCATTCCAAAAGAATGGAAAACGGCCTTGTACAACGCACCCCATACCGGTAATTCAACACAAATAACCTTCTCAACAAAAGGATCGTTTTTAAAATTACTTAGCAAAAGATACCTAGCTCCTACAGCTGAACAACAAATTATAAGTCACGGCTTCACTAAGGAAAACGTCTGCAATGTCTATTTGCTGCCTTTCCAAATTTAAAAAGAAGCAAAGCTCATCATGTTTCAATACAAAATTATCCATAATATTTTACCTACGCAAGCCAGTTTATTTCGGTCTAACTTAGCAGAAAATGATGTATGTCCTTTATCGGCAACCTTGAAGAAAGTCACTGTCTCACATGCTGTTTTCTTGCACTGTGTCCTCATCTTGGTGGAATCTCTTCACACGCTGGTGGCAAAAAACCTTTGGCCATCACATAACTTTAGCAGAAACTATTATTCTTTACGACTGGCACCAGGAACCTGGCTCTAACACCTGGGTAGCCCTCAACTACTCCCTAATAATTGCTAAATACCATATATTTGCTACAAGTGTACGCAGCGGCATTCTTGACTGACCCCCCAACATGACTTCGAAAGCTTTCTTTTTCGCCTTAAAGACAAACTTTCCACCCTTTATGCTATTGCAACTAAAAACAACAAGTTAGATAAATTCAAAGAAACGTGGTCCGCTCTGTTATAATTATTTTGTTGTATTCTTTCTTTCTTTTTGTTAATGTACTAACACTGTTCATGCGTATCTGTATACCTAACTTGATTTTTTTTAACTCGATTATAAATACTATAAATAAAGTGTAAGCAATAATCGTAAATAGTGTAAGTATGTAGTTAAAGGTCAAATGAAGCAAAATTGTGATTTTTCTTCATTTTTGCCCAATCTGTTAATTAAGAACCAAATAAACATATTTTGAAGTTTCAAAGCAATTGGATTTTGCATCACAGAGATATTGCAAGTTTAAAAGTGCTTATTTTTGGGCTTCATAATCGATAGCGGTCGATAATCGTCGGAAACACAACTAAGACGTCACTGTTGGTGACCTGTAAGATTGCGGGAAATTTAAAGCCGTTCAGTTCTGAAGTTCACCAAGTCGGTGACTTCGTTTAAAGCGGAAAATCATGGTGTTTTGAGCAGCAATAAACTGAAATAATACAAAGTCTAGAGTAACTACTTTTAAGTTTTCTGAAGATTCAAAATTTAGAGAACGTTGGGTTGTAAAAATGAAAAGAGAATTGTTTGAACCAAAACAAGCACTCACGCATTTATGCGGCTCATTTCACTGAAAACTGTATCAGTAAGGAGGTTTCTGGGTTCTGCCTTCAAGTCTCTAAGACTTGCCTTAAAGAGGATGCAGTCCCAACGACTTTTTGATCAGAAAATTAAATACGGCGAAGAGTGCCCGCCGAAGAACAAATTAAATACGGCGAAGAATGCCCGCTGAAGAACAGAGAGACTACGTACAACTGTTCGTTCATCTTTTGCTTAATGTAGCAAGTTGGAAGTAAGGAATGTTAATAACTAGACCTTGCTAGTTTTTTTTATTATGATTATGAACACTTTTATTTTGTTGGTTTGGCTTGGCAAGTATTGCGAACTTCAATATCAACTTCAGTATCGATTCAATATCCTCACCGAATAATGCAGCTTACACGCACGCTTTTTGAGACGTGTTTTTGACGCATGTTAATATGTACAAGCTAAATAAAATTTACATCTCTGTGGCCAAAATATGGACTATAAAAAGGTAATAGAAACAAACCTCACAGTGTCCGTGGAGACAGTCGGTAAACGCTCTGTATTTATCATCCACCACTGAATTTTCCTTCAGCTGAAAACGACACGAGTTTATTCATTCAAGAAAGTTTTACCCTGCGTGATGGTTTGCGGTTTCGAATTTGCATTGAGAAATATCCTTTCATTCAAGTTAAATTTTTGTGTAGAAATTTATTCTTGTGTTTTGTGTGACTCTCGTGTACGAAAAAGAAAATAGTGAATACAATCTTAGCTTTTGGCCACATCCACATTCGCGCTCATACCGATCCGGGTTTCAAGCCGCACACGTCCTGATTATATATAATTGCGTGCAAATCCAAAAAAACCTGCATTTCAGTTGAGGTATATAACAAAATTCTTTGTTCCATACCAAACTGAGCGGACTGATGATTTTTATTAGCCATCCAGTGTTTGAAATCCTCCTATATCGCTCAATGCTCAATGCTAAGTCAAAAGTGCTTTAATAATTATTAATCTTTTAAACTGGATTCCAATGAAGTAAAAAATATAACTACCATGTTTTAAAAGAACTTGGGTCTTTTCAGAATTACTTGAATTACTCAGACTGACTCAAACTCTTAAACTTTACATTATTCGCTCTTCAAATGACGATCGTCCCCTCGATCGCAAAGCCGTCAAATAAACGGCACGCGATGCATGCAGAAGCGATGACGTTTCACAAGAGGTCTTTGATCATTTTCAGGACATTTGTCAAAAAATTAGGGTAAATAAAAGTAACTGACAACTTCTGTGCTGAATGATTGTTCAACAAAAATTGCGTTATCTTGGCGTGACATACGATATACGATATACGATGCAAGGTCAAACGCTGTTTAAAATTGCTTACACCTTTTGTTTTAAAGAATGGAGAGATTTCTGTTTACTAAATCTTATAGAACGCATCAAATATAACTTGTTTCTTTCGTTTACGCTTTAAATTAGTCCTTTCTAACGGCCCAGGAGTAGTTTGCTTTGAGTTCTATGCGACGATTTCTTGTTGAGTTGACTTGATTTCTTTTCCCAGTATTCGGTTCTACAGATCGGTTGATCACAACAGGCAACAGACAACAGACAACAACAGATCCTGTCCACTCGCACGGCGAGATTAATCGATCACGTCATCGTCATCGCTTAAAAAAAGGTTTAAAATGGCTCGCCTTTTCAACAGATGTTTCAAAACTGCTAATAATCGGTTGCTTCGTCTGCAGTCACGACAGACATCACTTCTTAAAGGGACACTGTCACGAGCATAACTTCAAAAACTCAACAGCCCAAAAACATGTTTACACCATTGGAAACCTATTAACAGTGGTCAGGTTTTCGTAAAATTACTATATCAGTGTACTGAAGCTAAATATAGAGTGATCTCACTGTGATACCATCGGGAGCTTTTGATCTCAACTTGAAAAAGTCAGCCTGACTTTTTCAAGTTCTGTCCTTGTGGTTTGGAAAAATCGATGAAAATAATTTAAGGTCACCCTCATCTTTAAACAACTTGCTAGATATCCTTCCCTTTACGTTCTAGGAGCATTTGCTGCATGGTTGAAAGTACTTAGTCGTAATTTTGGTGCCGTTTTACTAAAAAAGCCAAAAAATGGCCGTGACAGTGCCCCTTTAACTTTATGCCAAATTTATTCGATAACTGATAAAGTGCAACACTCACTGCAGACTCGAAATCTCAATTTAACAGCTA
Organism: Meandrina meandrites; assembly: GCA_963693305.1. Classification (NCBI taxonomy): domain Eukaryota; kingdom Metazoa; phylum Cnidaria; class Anthozoa; order Scleractinia; family Meandrinidae; genus Meandrina; species Meandrina meandrites. Next base: position 2,543,435 of record OY855913.1, on the reverse strand, counting down.
CAAATGAAATAAGGTTTGCCGATCGGTGATGATACAAGCTGCAAAAAAATATCTTCCTTTGCCAAAAAACAAGATGGCGGATCTCAAAAAGAATACAAACAATGCAGCTAGTTCCCATTGCTCTTCGGTTCAATTCAGGGAGTAATCGCAACACCGTAACACCAAAAATTCCATAAATTCCATCGCTTTTCCGCTTTACAGCATCAACCGATGACGTCATAAAATGACGTCATCGCTTAAAAATTCAAAGCTCGATCCATTCCTTCCATTCCAGTGCGGGGTCATTTTGGAAACGTTTTCGTGATGCCTTCTGAAATCTTCGTAGGTTTTGCTATAGTTCACGCTTTAAGGCCCAGAAAGCAAAATTTCTTCCTAAGTTTATTTAATAATGGGTTCTTTTAGCGTTTGGTTGCTTTAAAATCGAAAAAGAAAGAATGTCGAAAATTTGGTTCATTTGACCTTTAAGTCCTGCATTGTAAATTAATGTATGTCTTGTTTTGTAACGGTCAATAAAAGAAAAATCTTTGCATTTTATTCATACAGCTGGTTTTTTTTGTCCGGTCTTCTACAAAGCACTAGACTAGAAAGACTAGAAAGCTGTTTCTTGTTTTCAAGAGTGACAAAAAGAAAATAGTCAAAGCTTCGTTTCTGTTTCGCTGTCTCTAGTTATAAATAAATATCAGTGACCAAAAGCTTTGCCCTGTAGTTAAGACACAGCTGAAAAATTTATGGCGAAAAGACGCAAAAAACTGCATACATCCATAGCCTTTTTCAGATGCTAAATTGTGTATTGTTGGCCCATATTCTGTTAACCGCGGTAACCGCGGTAGCGGCTGAAATGAAGCACAACATTTTCTTGTTTACGAGAAGCAAAATTAGTTTCCGCAACTTGTGTCGCCTGCGCGGCGCTAAAAAAAGGGGAGAAACAATAAACTTTTGTCCTGAGTCTAGCCAGGCATCTGAAACGTATGTGTACACATACACAGGCTTGCTTCCGAGGAAAGTTCAAAATGAATACAGGTGTACGGCATCAGGGTAGTTGTCGAATGTTGAAAATACATTTATCTTTTTCACATATATTCCCGATATCTCTTCATAACATAATGTTTAGTGGCGGTTCCAGAGTTCATACAAAACGAAGCGAAATTGGTCCTTCTTATTGCTCGAAAAAGGCGCGGGGAAAGCGAAGTAACTATTGTGAACTTATAGAACATTTCCAAAATCCCTTTTGCTTCCATTTTAAACTGAGGCTTAGGGCCGTGAAAAACTTTCATAACTGAGAAAACTGTCTTTGGTACACATGCTCAATTTCAATTTAAATCGAACTTATTTTTACAAGAAATGTTGTTCATTAAACCGAGTGTTGAAACAGAGGCAAAAGGTGATCTCGGAAGTATCCTATGACAAGCTCCCGCTATCCAACATACCTGTAGTGTATGATCGTGGTGCTTGTATTCGACGAGAACTGAAGGAGGATTATGAAGTAGTACAGGCTTAACTATACTTTATTTGGAGTTCAGAAATGGTACCATGATGCACAGCAGGCGCGTTTCAGAGGCGTAACTGGCCAATAGCTGTCGTAACGGTGAAAACAACATCACCCCGGAAAACGAGACAGATATTTAAACACGTGCATTGTCTTAATTTTAAAGTAGGACAATCGTAGCGGTGAAAACAACATCACCCCGAAAAACGAGACAAATATTTAAACACGTGCATTTTCTTAATTGCCCCCGCAGGGTTCCGGCCCAGAGACCGGAACCCGAGGAGACACCTTAGAAGTCCTCGCGTAGATAGGTAAAATGTGTGCATTCAGAGAACGGTACGGGAAAAAACCTCGATTTTCGTCAAAGTGGCTCGCAAAGGATTGCCCAAATGCTCGCAAAGGATCAACGACACGCTCGCATGCTCTCTTCATTTCAGTGTCATTTTACCCTACAAGGTCTGGAAGACGAAAGATACAGAGCTTATTTGTTATCTACAAATTTGATCGCGATAAACAATAAGCAAGACTCAGTGCAAAACCGCGATTTGCCAGACACAAACTACTTGACTAGATAAAAGACTCGATTTGTCCACCGGTTGAGATTCGCAAGACGACAACCGGCATTTGATATAAACAAAATGAAGATTTTAACTGAGACTTGATAGGAAGAAGAGAGCAGTTTAAAAGAGTTTTTTCTCGAGATAATTAAAACTCGCTGCAAGCGTTTGCATTGACAGAGGTGAGAAAATATTTCGGCATCCTATCCGACTCAGCTCTCGAGTTTGTAATTCTTGCTTAAAAGCTCCAAGCCTAAATATATTGAAAACAGTTGGGCTCAAATCGTAGTATAAAACGTTTTGCTATAACTAAAGGTTATCCTCACCGAGATTACTCATAAAAGCAAAACAAGTTGTTGTAGTCACTGTCTTGTTCACGTGATTAGTAATTTTCGCATAATTTCGCTTTGTTGAGTTTCTTTCAAATCACACGTCCTCGTCCCACCTTGAAGAGGAGAGGCCAAAAACCATGTCACAGATTGTTAGCACAGCACGAGAATGTTTTAGAATACACGCGCTGCCACTGAGTGTTTTCTTCGTAAACGTCCCTCCCCCCAGAAAATAAAAGAGCCAAATAGAAGAGCCAAAATATCAAGCGAAAGCATTGACAGTGGTAACGGATGCGATTAAAAAAAATGATTAACAGTGGGGGCAGATGTAGTGTCAACTATTCCTAGTTTTGAAGTAGGACAATCGTAGCGGTGAAAACAACATCACCCCGAAAAACGAGACAGATATTTAAACACGTGCATTGTCTTAATTTTAAAGTAGGACAATCGTAGCGGTGAAAGCAAGATTACCCCAAAAAACGAGACAGATATGTAAACACGTGCATTGTCCTAATTTTAAAGTAGGACAATCGTAGCGGTGAAAGCAAGATTACCCCAAAAAACGAGACAGATATGTAAACACGTGCATTGTCCTAATTTTAAAGTCATGAATCACATGAAATGGCGTAAGGGGCGAACTAGACGGTACGATTTTGCTACGCGGATTACCGCATGCGACACGCCCACGAAATGACTACAACTCGAATCGCGTTGTGTAAATCAGCCTACCACATCCTTAAGGACGTTCGCGCTAATTGTTTATGCGCATCCTTACTGCGCACGTAATTCCTGTCGCAACGCTACGTCACGTCATGCATCGAGCGCGCGCGCTGAGGAAACTTTCCAACCACATATAGGGTGAGTAGCCGTTGCGTTAACTTCGCTTGCAGTTTGCTAGCTTAAATGGTCGGTGACCCCTACTTTTTTCTTAACAGATCACTTTTGTTAACGATTATCTACGTTTTGTGAGAAAATGAAAAAAATCTATCGATTAAAAGGTTGATTTTTTTTGCCCCACGCACGTTCGAATTCCGCGTTTTGATCTTTTCGTTTTGCCGTACGACGGGTTCAAATATGCCTCTTCCAGGACTAAGTTCTGCATAAAAGATGGCAACACTTAAAATTATTTACGCAACAGACGCACTTCTTCAAAATATCACCAAGATCGTTTGCCTCCGTTTTCTCATCATCGATAATTTAAACTACAAACCTTGAAAGCCGTGCGAAGTTACGTGCGCCAATTTTTCAAAATCAGGGTAGTTTTCTACAGACTTTTATCTCTGAAACGAAGTCGGTGACCCCCACTTTTTTTTGTATTTCTGACACAAGTAACTCATTATCCGTCCTCAGTAAAAATTTTAGAAAAATCTATCGACTAGAAAATTTTCGCGCGAACGTCCTTAAGACAGACGCGCGCGCATGCAAATGGCCTGCCTGTCGTAAGCTCAGTTGTCGCATGCGAGAAAAGCATGCCGTCTAAATCGGCTCTAACTCTCCTCGGGCAAGCATGTCGGACAACTTGCGAGTTGAGTCATGAGTCATGACTCAACTGGGTCTGGTATATATCTCGGATCTGCCTTTCTCTATCATCTGTTCCTAGTCTTAGTTATCTCTAGTGTAGGAATATGGCAATAGTCGTGTTAGGGAAAAACCGCCTTGTTTTGAATTATGAACTCAGTAAAAAACTACTGCCGCTTGTAAAATATAAATCAGTAAAACTACGGTCGTTCGAGAATTTCTAACTCAGTAAAATTACTGTAATTCGTTATTATACTATGAATGATGTAATCATCCAGTAAAAATATTAGTCTTAGTCATATATTCTTAAGTAAAATTACTGAGAACCAGTACTTTCTAAATTTAGCTCATATACTGGGGTCTGTAAAACCAGGAACACCCCGGAACAGCAAAAGTTTTTCAACACAGATAATAAAAAAATAACTACCGTTAACTACCACCTCCATATTACAGGCTGTGTTGAAAGCGCCTTTTTCCAATAGCCATAACAGAAGGTCCATATAAAGATGCCTGGATAATTTCCCGGGAAACTCAATATTGATGGTTGCGACGCTTGTAAAACTAGTCTTCTCTTTCATTGAATCAAAAACCTCTTCAGCTACCTCTCTGGAAGTGAGTTTTTCTAGAAGCATATAGGCCCTCTCTTTTCTCATTGTATTTTCATTTTTACGACTGTTTTTGCGTATGCAAAACGGGAGTTACGGATTGAGTGGCGATTTGAAGCCATCATTCCTTCAGTCGATCAGATGTAAACAAAAGGCCGTTGACAGATGGTTGGCAGACCTACATGTAACGCTACTCTCAGTTTGACGTTGCGGTTTATTAAGACCGATGACAGACCATTGTACTTTAGGCGCTGATGGTTTTGTTTTGATGGGTATGTGATGATAATTTGAAAATCGATTGTGAACATATTTTATTTTTATTTTACGTTAAATCAGGTGTATGTTGTTTCTGCCCTATAGAAAAATCAACAGAATTTTCTTAAGTTTGCATGTGACGGTGAAAGCGAAATTGAAAGCGAAGTTTGTGTAATCGCCAGCTGACAGAAGATTATCAGTGTCACGCGACAAAGGTCAACGCAGCCGATTTCAAAATAAATTTTATGCGACGCTTATTCTTCACAGCAATCAAAGAATGCAAGATCAAACTTATCATGCTCATGGCACTATCAAAACACATTCCGCAAATTGACGTCAATCGTACACGCTGTACAGGGAAAAGAGTGTACACACGCTAGCACGAAAACACGCAAACTTGAATTTGTCTGCTTGGAGCTTGCTTCTTTTACAAACAATGCAAAACAAAATGAAAAACAACGTAAATCCGTATAGATCTTAACAAGTGATGCACGTTCGACTTCGACGATTTAATTCGTCACTTGTTAAATAGAAGCGACAAGAAGGAACAATTACATCGTGTGCTTCACAGCGACAACCTAAATCAACGCATTTCAAACACCTTTTATAGGCCTTGGAGTTAAGAAGTACCCTTGCTGAGTTTTATAACCCACAACAGATAAATGTTCATCGCATGCAAGCAAAATCATCAGCACAGGTCGCAGCGGAGAACACTCGAGTTTCAACGACGAGATAAAATCTGCAGCGAGATTTATTCCTAGCAGAAGACTACCTATCCCAAAAGCCAGAGGACCCTACCGCAATTAAAAGAGGAACAACGAAACTCACAGTATAAGCAACCAAAATAGCCGTCGCAGAAGACAGGCAAAGTCATATTTTAAAAGCGTATTAAAATAAAAGACGATGCGCGGATCGTTAAAAGTGATCATATGTTTTCAAACACGAATAGAAAAATACATAGAAAACAACTTGCCCCAAAGTTATCCAGATATACACGCAATCGAATTCCACCAAAAAGTCGTTCCACGTGCCATTGAGTTCACCACAAAATCAGACTTGAAAGTGAAGTTTGTGTAATCGCTAGCTGACAGAAGATTATCAGTGTCACGCGACAAAGGTCAACGCAGCCGATTTCAAAATAAATTTTATGCGACGCTTAATCTTCACAGCAATCAAAGAATGCAAGATCAAACTTATCATGCTCATGGCACTATCAAAACACATTCCGCAAATTGAACGTCAATCGTACACGTTGTACAGGGAAAAGAGTGTACACACGCTAGCACGAAAAACACGCAAACTTGAATTTGTCTGCTTGTAGCTTGCTTCTTTTACAACCAATGCAAAACAAAATGAAAGACAACGTAAATCCGTATAGATCTTTACAAGTGATGCACGTTCGACTTCGACGATTTAATTCGTCACTTGTTACATAAAAGCGACAAGAACTCGCACGAACACATTAAACGATGACGTCATCGCTTAAAAAAACAGTCGTGGCCTCATAGGGCCCTTTGATTCCTTTTTCTCTTAGCCTCTTCACGATTGTTGATCATCCCCCCATGCGAAATGGAAACTTCCTCGTCAGGTTCATTAGATTTGCTGTCAACTTATTTGCTTTCTGAAGTTTGTAGAACAAATTTATTCGCTCTCGGGCTTCCTGAAAACATTTCAGCTCATCACTTGCGAACAGTTTTGGGGTATGGTCTTTTCTAGCCTGATTCTCAGACGTCCGGAAAGCGTAGCGGCCGCGATCGACCTCAGACGTCTGAGAATCAGACTAGGTCTTCTCTTGCTGTCGATGCATTATAGCAAATCGATTGCTGAATTCAAAGCTTCGTTTACAGTTTACTGTCATTTAAATGACTTGAAGGGGGGGGGGGGATAAACGGGGGGAGGGGTCGATTGATGAAAGCTTCCACCACCAATGAGGGGCATCATTAAAATGCTATATACTTTATGGGGGGAACAGGTGAATGCTACGGTGTAGCAACAAAAATCCTTCGCACCCCTGGGGCGATAATGACCGGTCCCTAAAACGCCGCCACAAGACGCATAAATGGACACATAAAATGGCAAAAGTAGTTTATTTTGTATATTTACTGAATTTTAAGCATAAATACGGCAAAATCGACCCACTGTTAACAAATCCCATACAAAGCCTCATAATATTCTCAACGGTCCAGTGGTACACAACTTCGATTACCTACCGACCGCTCGAAACGTGAGCTTGGGCTGCCTGTGCCTTGCCATATATTTTCTTTTTCTCAATGCATTTGTATTTCGTGTAACTATGGTAACACAAGATGATGTAGTGGGACGCTGAGTTATTCATTTTTTTCTCGCGTTCACTGAACGCGGGAACCTCTCTTCTTTATTTATCACCACACAGGACGCTATCGACATTGCTGATCCAAACAGTGTGCAGGACGTGTGTCACATATGAACCTAGTAAATTAGCCTAGCTCAATGAGTTGTCGTAGCTCAGTGGTTAGAGCGCCCGCCCGGTGCGGTTTGAAAGAACATTGGTTCAATTCCCGTCGGGGACTCAGATGTTTTCTTTGTCCCACGCTCGCGATATGCTGAATATTTCATCTTTCACAGAACGAGCCACTCTTTTTTTCAGTCTTACTAAGCTTGTCAACAAAACAGATTATAGAACAAAACACAAACAGCAGTGATAAACCAATCAAACATTATTGCAAGCTATTAAACATTATCAAATCAAACATTATTGCAAGCTATTAACGGAACTATTTACTTATAAGTCTAATTTTAAATTCCTTCCTTCTGCTAGTTAATCTGTCCATATACTTTATTCTCCACCTTTTTTCACTAAAGTTCTTAAGTAAACTTATATTATGTTTGTGTGTTTGTGTATTTGTTAACTAAATCTTTAGTACACCTGACCCCTTTAAAAACTTTTGTTATAAGCACTAAGGATGTCTGCCCAACCTTATTAGCCAATGATGGTTATTTTGGGCAGGCATGCACTTCATTTTATTTTAATTCTTGTCTGTATTGTAATTTAAATTAATTAAGGGTGCAATAAAGTTGTTGTTGTTGTTAAGAGAGCAACGCATTTTGCTACAAACTTGGACGTTTCGTATGCATTGCAAAGTAACCGTTAAAATCAGGAATAACAACGAACTATATAAATACCACAGATTTGTCCTGGGGCTGGCACCGAGATTGAGATCCAGTGGCAAGAGGCTAGTTCATGCTTTACCACCGCTGTCTGTGTCAGATGGCCGAAAAAAAAAATTTGTATATAACAGATTACATGGTGTCTCAATGTAGTTTTATTTGATGTTGAAGAAACCAGGAGACGGGAAGTAGAGAGATCTGATTCATCTATTATGACCAAGTAAACATTTCTTTTTTCAGGTCAGAGAATCTGCGTGTTACCATGAAATAACACGACTATATTGCCATATTCCTACACTAGAGTTCGCCGAGAAGCATGTCGCATTTATATTCGAATCAGCAAATTCGTTCCTCGAGGGCGACCAGAATTAAGTGAAGAATTATCTTATCAAACATTTTTTCGCATTTTGGCCTCAGCAGTCGAGCAGTGAAATTGCCCCCAATTATCAAGAATGAGTTGCAAGCACCGGTGAAACACGTCGAGAAAACACCGATTCACTTCCCGAACTCTTACACAGTACTACCGCCTATAGGAAAAACGAGATTATGGCAAACTCAAAACGGTTCTTTGTCCTTGCAAGCATCTCCAAGAAATGGCGAGCAAGCCCCAATTTCGCTCCAAGATCAAATGAAAAGTCGAAGGAGATCTTCGCAGAGAAAACGCTCGGACAATGGCTTTCGTCTTTACCGACTACTAGAGTCGTTGAAAAGGAAAGAATTAAAAGGGTTTAGGTCCAGCGAGAAATCAAGAAGACATTTCAACTGCGATTGAGAATCGGAAACAAAGCGGAAAGCCGGCTGCGTACCCTGACAACATCACAGCAGTTGAAAACACTATTAGCGATATAAAGCTTTGCCGCGCTTACCCAATGCAGACATTCAAATAACCGAATGCGAATCGATGCGGCATGTGCTGGAGAAGCTTGAACTAAGTAAAGAAGCGGAGGAGTTCCTGGAGAGCCTAAACAGTAAGTGCAGAAAAGCGACTTGCATAGAAATAGACCCTTCACTGAAAAATGCTGTGGATGTCATTCGTGACAATTTACTTCGTCAAACCATGGAAGAACTGTGTATGATATGGTGACATACTATTGACCAAAAAGTCAGAAAACTGGAAGATCGATGGAAGAGAAATGCTGACTTTTAGATTATGACAAGCAAGATTCGTTCCACAGTAAAAATCAAACGTACTGAAATACGGTTTTTATCAGACATTCAGCTGATCTTTCGCTTAAAATGTTTACTTCAGCGCTCTCACCAGGACAGCTATAATTATTGTCCTCTGTAAATATAACATGTAAAATTGATAAGATAAAAGGCGAAAATTGATCTGATACTGAAGCGCAAAAATGGTGCTTTACGTCGGGTAAGAAAATTTTGGCCTGTTCAAAATCGTTTCGGTTCAAAATGCAACGATTTAATGGTCACTGTCGGCGGTCACGCATTAATGTTTCTCTCAACCTGATTAACAGGTTAAAATAAACACGGTGAACATAAAGCTTTGTAAAGAACGAGCAAAGATTGAGTGGATCTTGCTGATCTTGATTTTTAATTTTGATAAATTTGCCGGCGGTTTCATCTGCGACCTTTCATCATAAATAATTCACACTGATTTTAATAGCATTCAGTTTAGTTTGCTCCAGGCTTTAAGAATGAAAAAATCCAACGCAGATGCATTAGCTCGAATTAGCAATAACAAACAATTAAAATACCTTGAAGTAAATAAGCAAAAATGTTTTATTACATGATAACTTTTACAAGAATTTCTTGCACTCAGAAGCGGCGTCTAAAGAATTATCATAATTTTTACATTGTAAGAAATGGCTAGTTGTGTTTATACGTGTCAGCTCACCACAACAGTGGCGTGGCTGCTACACTCCACTAAACAAATTAAATTTAATGATTTTATTTTGTTTTTAGGGCGCACAATCTGCTTCCGATGTTGCCTGAATTTCAGTCGCTTCTCTGGTCGCTTCCTGCGAAAGGGGTCTGATCCAAAAAGCAGCTTACAGTGGCGGATCCACCTTATTTTTTCGGAAATATCGCATTTTCATTGAAGTGCCGGAATTATCTTCGCAGAATTCAACATGCCTTTAAAAGCGGGCCCCTCCTTCGCTGTAGGTCTGGATCCGCCACTGGCTTATGTCGTCCAGTGACTTTGAAACCCGAAAAAATAGCCGCAAATTTGTAATGTGGAATTATGAATTAACTTTTTTAAATTGTATCGTCATAAGAGAGTCCTGAAAGAGGAGGGGAGAGGGGATATTTAATCCCATTTCTCGACTCGAATGTTGCCCAAATCCCATTTTCCATCATAAATATGAAAATTAATTTTAAACTTCTTACTAACCGAGCAAGAGGGCCGTACTGGGGAATATTGGCTCGAGTTCGTGGCAGTACGGACCGAGCGCAGTGAGGTCCGTAGAAAAACAACTGAGGGCAATATTCCCCAGTATGGCTCGAGCAGGCTAGGTTAGTAAGTAGGTTATTATATAGCACTCGTTTTAGCTGAAAATTTTGATTTTGCCTGCTTTCCAAAACAGAAAATACGCGGTTTATGAGCGTTTCCACGTTTCCCGGCCACAAAACTCGGATTTGCCTCAAGACTGCCTTGCCCACAGGTAGCCCAAGTTCACGTTTCGAGCGGTCCGTAGGTAATCTGAGTTGCGTAACACTAGACCGATGAGAATATTATAAGGCTTTGTATGGGATTTGTTATCACTGGCTCGATTTTGCCGAATTTATGCTTAAAATTTCTTTGGCTTGACTTGCGTCTTCATTGTCCCGGCCGCCCCCACGAAGAAGGGAAAAGCCCTGGGAACGAGGTTGGTGTTTGAGGCGATTTTTTTCCTTCCCTGTTCCAACCTCGTTCCCAGGGCTTTTCCCTTCTTCGCGGGAGCGGCCGGGAAGCCCCCACGAAGAAGGGAAAAGCCCTGGGAACTAGGTTGTCCCTGTTCCTTTCTAGGAGGGAAGGAAGGAACAGGGAAGGAAAAAAAGATCGCCTAAGGGACCGGTCATTATTTACATTATTCATCGCGTGGAGTGAGCGGAGGATCATCTTTTTTTTTTTTGGGGGGGGGGGGGGGGGGGATCACATGGTTTTTTTGAAGAACGAAGTGGGGGGAAGCCATAACTGACAGGCATTAAGGTGGTACCAGAAAATAATATGAGAAGGCTGTAAATAAAATGAACCGTGTCAACTGATCGCCTCCTTTTATTCTATTGTTATGCACGATCTTATCACCACCAATGAGGGGGGATTATTAAAATGCTATATACTTTATGGGGGGTTCAGGTGAATGCTACGGTGTAGCAACAAAAATCCTTCGCACCCCCGGGGCGATAAATAATGACCGGTCCCTAAAACGTCGTTACAAGACGCAAGACAGGCAAAAGGACACAGAAAATGGCTAAAGGAAGTTTATTTTGTACATTTACTGACTTTTAAGCATAAATACGGCAAAATCGAGCCAGTGATAACAAATCCCATACAAAGCCTTATAATATTCTCATCGGTCTAGTGTTACGAAACTTTGATTACCTACCGACCGCTCGAAACGTGAGCTTGGGCTACCTGCGAGCAAGGCAGTCTTGAGGCAAATCAGAGCGTTGTGAAAGGTTCTTTCTTGATTGGGAATGGTGGAAACGGTCATAAGCCGCGTATTTTTTGTTTTGAAAGCAGGCAAATTTAAAATTTGCAGCTAAAACGAGTGCTATATAATAACCTACTTACTAACCTAGCCTGCTCGAGCCATACTGGGGAATATTGGCCTCGGTTGTTTTCCTACGGACCTCACTGCGCTCGGTCCGTACTGCCACGAACTCGAGCCAATATTCCCCAGTACGGCCCTCTTGCTCGGTTAGTAAGAAGTTTAAAGTTAATTTTCATATTTATGATGGAAAATGGGATTTGGGCGACATTCAGGACTATCTTATGACTGTCATGATACAATTAAAAAATGTTAATTCATAATTCCATATTAGAATTTACGGCTGTTTTCTTATTCAAAATCGTTACCTGATTTTCGGGTTTCAAAGACCCGGACGGCATTAGCTGCTTTTTCAGGAAGCGACCAGAGAAGCGTCTGAAAGGCAGGCTACATCTGAAGCAGATTGTGCGCTTAAAAACTAAATTAAATCATCAAATTTGAGTGTAGCAGCCACGTCATTGTGGTGATGAGCTGACACGTATAAACACAACTAGCCATTTCTTACAATGTAAAAATTATGATAATTCTTTAGACGCCGCTTCTGAGTGCAAAAAATTCTTGTAAAAATTATCGTGTAATGAAATGTTTTTTCTTATTTACTTCAAGGTATTTCAATTGTGTGTTATTGCTAATTCGAGCTAATGCATCTGCGTTGGATTTTTTCATTCTTAAAGCCTGGAGCAAACTAATTGAACGCTATTAAAATCAGTGTGAATTATTTATGATGAAAGGTCGCAGATGAAACCGCCGGCAAATGTATCAAAATTAAAAATTAAGATCAGCAAGATCCACTCAATCTTTGCTCGTTCTTTACAAAGCTTTATGTTCACCGTGTTTATTTTAACCTGTTAATCAGGTTGAGAGAAACATTAATCCGTGACCGCCGACAGTGACCATTAAATCGTTGCATTTTAAACCGAGACGATTTTAAACAGGTCAAAATTTTCTTACTCGACGCTAAGCACCAGCAAGCGTTATTCTATTTGAAAGAAAACACACAAATGTATTTAATTTTTGCGCTTCAGTTATCACATCAATTTTCGCCTTTTATTTAATCAAGTTTACATGTTATATTTACAGTGGATAATGATTACAGCTGGTCCGGGTGAGAGCGCTGAAGTAAACATTTTAAGCCAAAGATAAGCTGAATGTCTGATAAAAACCGCATTTCTGTACGTTTGAGTTTTACTGTAGAATAAATCTTGTTTGTCATAATTTTAAAGTCAGCATTTCTCTTCCAGTTTTCTGACTTTTTGGTCAATAGTATGTCACCACATCATACACAGTTCTTCCATGGTTTGACGAAGTAAATTGTCACGAATGACATCCACAGCTTTTTTCAGTGAAGGGTCTATTTCTATGCAAGTCGCTTTTCTGCGCTTGCTGTTTACGCTCTCCAGGAACTCCTCCGCTTCTTTACTTAGTTCAAGCTTCTCCAGCACATGCCGCATCGATTCGCATTCGGTCATTTGAATGTCTTCATCGGTTAAGCACGGCAAAGTTTTATCGCTAATAGTGTTTTCAACTGCTGTGGTGTTGTCAAGGTTCACAGCCGGCTTTCCGTTTTGATTCCGATTCTCAATCGTAGTTGAAATGTCTTCTTGATTTCTCGCTGGGCCTGAACCGTTTATCGCTTTAATTCTTTCCTTTTCAACGACTCTAGTAGTCGGTGAAGGCGAAAAGCCATTGTCCGAGCGTTTTCTCTGCGAAGATCTCCTTCGACTTTTCATTTGATCTTGGAGCGAAATTGGGGCTTGTTCGCCATTTCTCGGAGACGCGTGCAAGGACAAAGAACCGTTTTGGCCTTGCCATAATCTCGTTTTTCCTATAGGCGGTAGTACTGTGTAAGAGTTCGGGAAGTGAATCGGTGTTTTCTCGACGTGTTTCACCGGTGCTTGTTTGTTGCCCGTCTTGTGTCGCGATGCCGTCCCATTCCAACTTTTCTGTGGCTGAGATTCGGTGATTTGTGGAAAAGAGATATTAGCATTTGCTTTCGACCTAGCAGTTGAAGAAGATGAAAGTTGACAAGATTTCACCCCTGCGGCTTGTCCGCCTCGACCGACTAGCAACTCATTCTTGATAATTGGGGGCAATTTCACTGCTCGACTGCTCAGGTCAAAATGCGGAAAATTTCTTTGATAAGAAAATTCTTCCTTTCTGGTCGCCCTCGAGGAACGAATTTGCTGACTCGAATACAAATGCGACATCGCCACTGCTTAAAAACAGCTCGCTGGATCGTGTGTAAATAATATCTTACATAACGTTAGTGCGTTCGCTTACACTAGAGGGAAACTTCGCCGCGCGAAATATTAATTTTTCCTCGGAATTAACATCACGTTGGCAGCTGCCGCTACTAAAGAACACCTCTCCCTTCATTTGTCGAATTTTAATTGCAGAATTGTTAATTCGGCTAGAGATTTTAAGACGTAGACCGAAAAAGGCATTGACAGAATCACCCAATAGATTAAAACAATAAAACAAATAGAGGTTTTTAGAATTGTTATTGAGGAAATTGACATATAGGTTGCGATCGATGGACCTGCTTATATTTGATTTGAATACCAGGAAGAACGAACTAAAAATCACAGGTGTTTGTGTTAATTACGTCCTAGCTTTTCGTTGTCATGGAAACGTCAGGTTTATTCGACACACTGCCTTGGAAAAGTAATTTTTCTAAGCTGTTACTCGAGTATAAAACAGTTTGATCTGTCAGATCAAAGATGATCATTGAAAACAAACGGAAGCTTCGATAACACGTACGTTTATTGACATTTATTGACAATCAATATATAATGAACTATTTTTAGAAGATAGAATAATCTAAAAAAAATTTCGACAAACTCGGACTAAAGAAAATTTGGGATACATAATATTCAAAATAAACCATTTAAACCGCTTAAATAACTGACATTGGGTAAAATTTTCGTCTGGTGATTGCCTGCATGCAGACAATTTCCGCACTATTGTCACAAGTTAACATGGAGGACAAATATAATGAAATTAGTGAATACATCAAATAATTGATTTTTATCATTCTCAGTTCTCAACGAGGTGGTAGTTTACATCTATCGTTGTTTTTCGATTTGTCGGCGTCTCGAGCCTTTTAAAAACTTTTTTAGCGCATTTTTAAATGCGCAAAAAAAGGTTTTTTCGCCAGCTAACATCGTCATTAGGTCGTCTGTTTTTGTTGTTTGTTTTCTTTTCAGGAAATGCGTGTGAATACTCGGTTTTCTTTTTGACTTAAAGTGTTGATTTCACGGACAGAAAAATTTTCTTACCGAGTATTTTGCGATTTGAGCGCTTTTTGATCAAGGTCTTGATATTTCGCCGCATATTGCTAAGAAAAGGTCCGGTTTCTTCCATGCAGAATCGTACTTAATGGCTAACCCTGTAATTTCTAATTCACGAGTGACCATTTTGTTGGATTTAGCAGAATAAACTGATAATAGAATCCGGCGTAATTACGAACTCATTCAAAAGTCGGCAAAAACCTCCCAGTCTGAAGAAAGCAAAGAGAATGAACGGCTCGCTTTAGCCTACCTTTTTCTCTAATGCATGATTTGTTTGTTTTTTCATTTTTGCAATGCGCAAATTGCACGGGTGAGAGGTCCCGCCTCCCCGCCATTCGCAACCGTACCGTCTAGCCATCTTTTCCCCATGGTCTTGCAGGCATTCGAATTCATGACGGTGCCCACCTTTCCTCGATCGGTGTTCTGAGTAAATTCGACTAGAGAACGCTTCTTCATTGATTAATTAGTTACTATCTATAGTGAACGAATGAAAATTGATCTACAATCATGCAGTTCTTCATCCTCTGATCAGTGTTTAATTATTTAATGCTGGTGCGCGTAAAAAAAACTGTAAAACATTAATATTCCAATGAAGGAATATGCCTTAGCTGTACTGGTGTCATTAATTAATTTACATGTCATTTACACTGATCAAACGATTCTCAATAACGGTTGAACCCTCTGCATGAGTTTCTGTCACCGCGGGATCTCTACTTGTCGAACCCTTCATGTTTCGAAATTCCCAACTGTCACGTATTTTTTTAGGTCTTAAAAATATACGCGCATTTTTTTGGGTCTTATCTCCGAGCGAACTTTTCGTTTCGGGTTTTCGTTGCGATCAGTGCCGGATCAGAAAAATATTCATTCGAACGTTTTTCAGCGACGTGTGTTCCTGTACATTTGTAGTATTGTTTTTGGGTTGGAAATTTTAATGCCAGGTATTTTTTTGGGTCTAAAATTTCAGGCTTGTGTATTTTTTGGGTTTGCAATATGAAGCTCCGTCGAACACCCCCGTCATGTATACTTCGAGTACCCCCACCCCCCCCCCCCCCCCCCCCCCTCACCCCGTGCACAAGGGAATAACCACTGTATTTACTTTGGTAGGAGTCATTGGTTAGCTGTAGTGTATTCAGTGCTTGGTCTTTTATATCGGCTCCTGTGTGCAGGTACACGAGGATTGAACCCATTTAGCTTTCACTCGGTCTAACACTGTTATTTTACACCCTCCCCCACGATTTCTCGAACTTCTTTATTATTTCACAAAAACATTTGTACGAATATGAAAGATGAAATATTCATCATGTAACGAGCACGGGAAAAAGAAAAAAATCAGGTCGCCCACTACCTCTCGGAACGAGTTATTTCATTGGTTCCTAAAACAATACATAACAGGCTATAACAATGCACCTATCCCTGAATAACGATAGAGGTAGTGTTTACAGCGGGCGAATGAAAATAGAGGTTTCAGAGAGGTAGTGTCTTACTGAAAAAATCTGAGTTCCCGAGTGTCACATATGAACCTAGTAATTGGCCTTGCTCACCATGAGTTCTTGTAGCTCAGTAGATAGAGCGCCCGCCCGGTGTTTGGAACGTCATGGGTTCTATTTCCATCAGGGACTCGGATGTTTTCTTTGTCCCACGCTTGTGACATGATAAATACTTCATCCCTCACATTTCACTACCGAGCGTACAATTTACCATCTTTCTTTGTTTTCCATCAATAGTGCGAATATACCGACGTGTAAAATCTCGAATTATACAACAACCAAGAAAGTAAACCAAACTTTTAATGAACTTTCAACATTTTATTCTCTATCACGAGTCCGACAATAAATTAAATTAAATAAATAAAACGAACAGCACTGAAACGTTCCTTTGAACGTGCAGGTCTGTTAAAAAACGTATCACATGGTAACGTTCTATGTTACTTTGTGCGGGCACGAGCTCATTACAGTATAATTTGTAGTACAAAGATGACTGTGGGAAACAATTAAACAGAACAACATTCACAGCAGTCTCTTCGATATGTTTCCAGTCCTAGTTTTAACAACATTTTGCAATGGAGCAGTTTGTCATTACGTTCTATTTACAAACACACGTATTTGTTTCTAGAATACAAGTTCATCCCCTGATCTAGTAAGATAACAAAATTATCAAGTGTCCTCGAATGAACATTCCACTTATTTCCCAAACAATTGTTTGACGCATTAAAAAAACACCTTGACTATAATACATTTGATTTCCTACCTACAATATTACCACCAACACTTAAAGCTTTTTTGTGGACCAGTGTTGTTTTGGTTTAAAAGTTCATTAACATTTACATCAAAGTTTATTAGAGTTTTTTATAACTAAAAAATAATAAAATTGTTAAATAAAGAACGTATTTACAATGAATGAAGGTCTCGACTGAGCCAATTACGTTGTTTATTTTTTTTTTTCGATCTAATAGTGTGGTTTAATACGAAGAAACTGTTCATGTTAGATAATCTACCATAATACGTGAATGAATGACTGGCCACTTCTTTAAGACCGTCCTTTATATCTGTAAATGAGACAACAAAATATGAATTACGATGATGGCACAATATTTAAATAAATATTTACTCCCGTAAATGTTTCTTCAGAAGGCGATAGTCGACAGAAGTATACAGATGAAACTATCACTGTTAATAACATTTGTAGGTCCATGGAGAAACAGAACACTTTATAACAGTATCAGAAATCATTATTATCTAAAAGAATCGTAGACAAAATACACCTTTATCAAGGGCCATTCAGTTACGGCAGAAGGATAACATCAGCTCAATCGCCACTTCGGCTGTTTTTTAATCAGAATTTGCATCAGTGCACTGTATCACGAGGTATGAAGGTCAGAATACTTTCTTATTTGACTATATTTTTCTTATTTCAAATGAAAACAACAATGACAACAACAATGATCGCATAATAAAGGAACATAAAACTAATTCCTTAAAAAAAAGAATAGTAGACAAACTCACTTTGAACTCCAGTCTGTCCCGACTCCAAAGCGGGCGCCGGGGGGCTGGTAAATATTCGTGCCACTGCCTTGTTTGGTGAGTATTGGTGGTTTCCAACCTATACCTACACACATAAGATTAGAGCCAATCAGCGGGCAGCCTCGACATGGTGAACCAATCACAGACAATCACGTGACACTACTTTTCCGATGACCAAAGATAAAGGATTTTCTGAAGTGAGTTTCCCAGCAGATTTTCTCAAGTGATTTGACTCCTTTGATTACGAGCGTTTGTACCAACAATTCGTTGTGTTCATGAGAGAAACTGTACCCATTTACAAGTAGCGGATTTATTTTTCAAAGAACTGGTCTTCAATTTTCTCTGATGAAAAACGAAAATGACCATTTACCGATAGCGGCTTTAGTTTATAATGAACTGTCGTTAATTTTCTCTGATGGACTGGCGTGCGATGCATTAATATCGTTAACTGAAAATCGATTAATTTACCAGTTGATGAAGATTGTCATACATGTATAACACTGTTTGAACCAAATTCGGTCCCTTGAATGTTCCAAGGCTATTTGTGTTGAGCGGGTAGTTTGCGTTCAGTTGGTAGTCAGTTATGAAGAGGTCTCTACACGCAACGCTCCCTCCCGCGTTGCGTGACGAGCCCAAACAACGGCTGCGAAGGAAACAACTACACTGGGGATAACGAAATCGTAAAGCAGATACGCACCTCCGACACCGCCTCCTCTGTTCTGTGCTCCACTGCCAAACGATGGCACATAAGTACTACCCCCCACAGCATTGCCCGTCTTTCCGTAGGTGACTTTTCTGGTGTACATTGAGGGCGCCGGGTTGTGGGCTGCCTGCGGTTGGGCGTTTATTGTTGAACCAGGGAAGTATCGAGCTTGTTTCATGTAATGCTGCTTGGCGCTGGGCGGCGTCTTTCTGTTGACACCAGAATCCCGCCGCGCACTGTGAAAGCAAAGGGTACGCAAAACGTTTTTATTTATTATGTCTCTCAGATACTACGCACGCTGTAATTGGTCAACTTCGCGGGCTGTATTCTACAGTACGGCCCGCTTTACACGTGCTTGACCTCAAAGTAAAATAGCCCGGCTTTTTTCTGACCTTTATGGTCAGAATTCTGGACTCTGAATCCAGAGGTAAGGTTGGAACACTGAGCGGTATCATTGTGGTGTGTTTTACACAATACCTCTCGCCACCCATGTGAAATGGGTACTGGCGAACTGACAAGCTGACAAAATACTGGGGAGAGGAAAGAAGCAATATTCCTACATGCAGTTGTTTAATCGCTACAGCTTCACATGAATGTAAGTACAAAACCAACCTTGAGAAGGAATCAAGTGGGTCTGTCTTCTGAACAGTAGCCTGCAAAAGTAACCACGATAAGTTAACACAGTGGAGTCCTGATTTCTTGAAACCTTGCCTTCATTTTTTTAACCTCACAATAACTCAAACTGAAGGTTATTTTCCCTAGATTTGCCCCAATCAATCACAGTAATTCCCCCCTTCCCCTGCACCAATTTCTTAAACCCTTGATAACTTGCAACTACCCCCACCCCCGTGACCTGTACAAGAGACAAGGAGATTTAGTCGGTATCCAGCAGACTCTGGAATAATTCATAAGAGTTGACATGTAGATGAGGCTGTGATAAAGTGCAAACTTTACTCTTTTTTTGTTCACATATCTGTTGTGGTTCAAATTTTATTTTCCTTTTAATATTGGGTATGGTAATGCATGGTAATGAGTTTAACACAAACGAAAATAAAATTTGAGCCAAGGATAAAAGTGAGCCACAACATATCAATAGCTGCACTTACCTTCTTGGTGTAAGATGATGGATGGCTTGTGTCAATCTCACTCAGCAGGGATTCAAATTCATCAGTGCTGTCTTTCACTCCACCTACTTCACCCCATCTTTTCCGGCCACTCCCATAACTAGGGACGATGTTGGCCTTGGCAATCGGGACATTCCTTACAGCACTTGCCTCTCCACCAAACCTTTTGTTCTCATTTCCACTACCAAGGAAGGAGCCAACAGATTCCTTTCTCTCTTGCCGCTGAACTGGCTCTTGTTGGTGCTGTGGCTGGGGAGGCTGTCTTTGTTGTAGGGGTCTTATTTGTTGAGCAGGTTTAGGCAGGTTTTGCCCAACTTGGAAGTAAGGATATTTCAATGCTTGTGCACAGGTGGGCCGCTTTTTTGGATCCCACAACAGCATATCTCTCATTAACTGAATAGCCTCAGGGCTTGCATTTGGAATCAACTCTTTCAGAGCTGTTGGCATCTAAAAACAACAAAACATTATGACAGACTTTCCAGCAACTTTGGAAACTGTGTTTGATATTACAGGGGGTGTGGGTCAACAATACCAGATACCAGTACCAGGGTCGTCATCACATTAGGAACATTCTCCCAATTTTTGCAAGATTGTACACAGTATTCCCAATTTTTTTTTGCAATGTACTGATACAGCATCTCTAGACTCCTGCAAAATTTATAAAGCCTTCTTATATTTCACAGTAAATTTGTTTAATCATAAAATATCAGTGCCTGATTAGTACAATGCAGACCTCTTAGGGTCAGCTGGAAACCTAATGACACTAAAATCAAGTTCCCATGTACTTAAGTTTCCTTGTGTCTAAAAAACATCTTACCACTTGCATAAACTTGAACTTCATGTTAGCTGCCAATTGATGGCCTTCTGGCCAGTCTTCCTGATGAAGAAAATAATGAAAAATAGTTGATTTTTCTGATTGAAACACTATACCAAAAATCTACTTTGTACAATACATCACCAGCTGGACTCAGTGTTCAGGAAATAATACACATTGATAGATAAAGCCAAGCCTAAAAGTGGAGCTCCATATTTATTTATTTTACCCTTTTTCCCTCTGAATCTACCCGATGATACCATCATCAAGGCTAAGAAATGTTTATTCATACCTTTTTTGTTTCACTATGAAGTTACAGTAATTGTACATGTACATGTACAGGTGGACTTTTGGATGGACAATCACATACCAAACAAAATTTTTCAGCTCTGAATTTTTTTAAGGTATGGGGTGCACTGAAGGCATGCTGGTGAGCTCTGCTAAAAATTCTCATTAATTAGAATTTAAACATTTTCATTGAAAAACTGCATGTAGTAACAAACCTTTGATGGGGAGCCAAGAACTGCACATATCTTAAAAATTTCATCAACTTCACTACTGCCTGGAAAAAGTGGCCGGAGTGTGTAAAGTTCTGCCATGATACAGCCCACAGCCCAGACGTCAATTGGTGAACTGTAGCTTGTAGAACGCAATAGCACCTCAGGTGCACGATACCTGTCAATCATACAGAATATGTTAATCGCATGTACGGTATATGAATTGTCCATGCCCATCACAATGGTCACAGCTTTAAACAGCTTGCAATTATGATTATGATTAAATTGTAATATGTACAATTCTAGTAATTCTTAATCACCATATTCTTACCATCTAGTAGACACATAATCTGTGTATGGAGGACGTGATCTGGTTTCTCTTGCAAGACCAAAATCAGCAATCTTAACAAGCTCTGGTCCCGTACACAGCAAGTTTTCTGGCTTCATGTCTCGATGAAAGAACCCTGTTCAAGACAATGTTGCAAAACATTTCATGTTTCTTGTCTTTCATCCAACATCCTAGGATCATTTTGATTAACAATTAAGACTGATTCCACTTGAGTTTCAATAAGTTCTTCTTAACTGTATTCAAACTGTTACCATGCTGTGAGTTCTTTTTGGTGTCTTTATTCTTGCCTTTATTGTTGAATGTTCAGCGGAAACCGTCTTAAAAATTTTTCAAATAAATATCACAATATTTATTACATAAATATCATAAAAGATTATGCAATGAGACAAATGAACCAATGAAAGTTTTGCATTTTAGCAATTTAGCTATTTTATCCTGATTCATATAGCAAATAGCTTGGATTATAGACTCTTGCCCTAGCTTACCTGCCAATTGACAAAACACTGAATGTGCATGAATACACATACAAATATTTTGCAATACCATCTGTCTTAAAAGTTTCAATCAGTAACAAAGTTACACTTGGAGACTTAAACTTACCATGTTTGTGTATAAAGGCAAGCCCCTGGAGAACTTGGTAAATTATATTCCTAATCATGCTCTCTGGGATCAATTTGTCCCTGAAAAATAAATAAAAAGCATTATCAATTTATAATAAAAAATATAAAAGACTAAAAAAGGATTTAAGGTACCAGTACCAGTTAGTTTATTTCAGTTACTTTGGCTGCATCAGTTTTCAAGTCTCTTGGGAGCTTGGGAACTTTGTTTACAATTGACGATTGTTTGAAAGCATCGCAGCCAACCACGTTGCGAACTTGCAATTGAAATTGACAACCTTGTTCCAAACTTCACCGTGAAGTTACTCACTAGCGAACTTGTTCTTTAATTTCCACTTTTAAATCAAGATGGATAAATGATTAGATGTGTTGGTTGTCAACATTTGGCATCAGTTATAGACTCCAAGACATTCACTTGTTGTTTACATTCAATGCATACCGCTGAAATTCTACTGCAGGTGATTCAACCCGCAAGTGTTTAAATAACAGAACGTTCGTCAGAAAAAATGCATGGTTGCTGGATTGATTGAACATGTTCTATATAAATTAGTTCAAATGTTGCATGATTCATCATCAAGCTTCAAAGTTGGAAGGCATTTCAGACAACGTTTTGGATGAGCGATCATGGAAGTGAACAGGCAATAAATAAATTTTGTTACAACAGAAATTTGCACAAATTTCACTTTTTTTACAGGAAAGGCATTCTTAAGATTTTTGTGTTGCTGGCCCAAGAGAGCCCCGCAACACTAATCTTGTCAGTGACCAGCAGATTGCTTATCATGTGTGCACACCACATTTATAACAGGGAAGTCCAAAACCGGAAGTTGAAAATTTGGTCTTCCACCAAGAACAATAAGAATGCGAAAAATGTGTCAATCATGCACAACAGTTTGTCACATGAGATCGAGGCTTCTATCACATGGAAGATTGGAAACATTACATTTTGCAGACGTTGTTTAGGCATTGCTTTTGAGAAGATTTGCTGTGATTTATCAACATAGTCAGAGAAGTTCTCATGATTTGTTTGAATAATTGCTGTGAAAATGAAGTGAAAGTGTCATTCAAACCAGAAGTTCAAAATTTTTCTTCCACCAAGAGCAACTAAGGCCCGCTTACACAGGCGATTTTTGTCGCGCAACTCAATGCAATTTTTGTCGCGCCGAAGTTGCATCAAGTTTTGAGCATGTTCGAAACTTCATGCAATTTCGGCACGGCATGTCAATCACAACAGTTTGCCACATGGGATCGAGGGTTCTGTCACATTGAAGATCGCATGACGTTTTGCAGATGTTGTTCAAGTGCTACTATTGAGAAGATTGCTGTGATTAACCGACAATGTCTGTTGTTCAAGCATAATTGCTCACATCTTATAAGTTTTTTAACCTGTCGTTACCATAATTTTTACGCAGTAATCACAATGATAAAAACAATTATTGATGACATTTTAAACTGTACTTTTTGCATTTTAGTCATATGTCAACAATTTCTTCTCCTATGATTTGGGAATCGCCTTTCTTTGTTGAATAAACAATTGTGAACCATTACAAGCTCTATATTATAAAAGCAACTTCCCTCTGAACTTTGCAATTTTCATTTTGCAACTTGATTGGCTCTTTAACAATGAAACCGCAAAATTATTTCCCAAGTTCCCTAGAGCCTTGGGAACCAAAGCAGCCAAAGTTAACTCAGAAATCAACTGTAAAATATTAACAAAACACTTAATGAAGGTGATATGTGATTTTCGCAGTGAATTTCCAATTTAAGCAATTGGAATAAAGAAGCCTGAAAAAGAAATCCCGTTGAAGCCCTGATTTTTTTTTTCAGGCTTCTTTATTCCAATTGCTTAAATTGGAAATTCACTGCGAAGATCACATATCACCTTCATATATATCCGCAGTTCACATATGAATCATTTCATATACATTACATCAAAACACTTAATGTTTTTATCATGCATTAAGATATCTTCAGGGTTACTTAAGTACAAAATGTTTGGCATTTTTTGCTACAGTGTATGTACAGAAAACCATGTTATACCCAGTTACTCACTAGGATCACAAACAACCTTGAATTTTACACTAAAATTATAAAAAAAAGTTGTTGATTACCTGCTCTTCATCATTTGATAAAGGTTCTCCTTCATGTACTCAAATACAAAATACAAGTAGTCATTTTCTCTGATTACTTCCTTCAGTTTGACTATATTTGCGTGGTTCAATTTCCGTAGAGACTGCAGAAAAAAAGGTACATGTATAAGTACAATAAGTTTCACCATGATGACTAATTAAATTAAAATAATATTTTACCACTCCTCAGTGTGTACCAGATTTTTAAGCTGGCCCCTTTATTCCAAATTTCAACTGGTTCCTTTGATTGTTCAAATTACCAGTAATTCAAAACTTGGCTGCTGAAATACTTTCTAGCAAATGTCACCATCTTAAAATTTACAATAGTAGTGCTTTTGATGGATGGATTGATATTTGCTTTTAAAAGCTGCATACCGTATATGTGTAATGCATTTTTTAGTCTAATGCGCATGCGCATTAGACTCTATGTAGTAGAAAAAAAGCTGTTAGCAATCCCAAGGGAATGGTTCAGGATCGATAATCATTCGGTGTAATTGTGCTTAAACAATATTTTAGCCCGCCTCATTGCGGGCTTGGTGCGGTGATCGTAATCCAATCAGGAAGCAAGGATGTTGTTAACAAGGCAACGGTCGAATGGAGCTTGAGCATGACACGCACTTGTAAAAGAAATTGTCATGTATGTAATTGGAATAAATGTTTTACAATGCAAAATAATATGAATCCTCATTTTCAAGTGTGAAGCCACTGAAAATGTTCTCCTTCCAGCTGCATGTTTTTTTATAATCCCTGGGAAACGCAACGTGAAATTGACATCTTTTGATGAAAAAAATCCGGAAGTGAAATATTTTGTGTTCATAAACAAAAAAATAACTTTGAAAAAAATGGAAAATTAAATACGATTGTAGTCAGCAATTGATTGTTCAATTCAACTGAAGCAGGATTTCATTCACAGAATGCAACTTTCATTAAAAAGAGCTTTGTTTTCACCATTCAAGATTCAATCTAGAGCTTGAAAACAAGACAGTGTAATCAAATTACATTTCGCGCAAAATTTGCATAAATATTGAATCTTGACAAAAAGTAGTTAAGACAGAATGAAAACTCGCTTTAATAGTTATTGAATTCTGATCTGATTGTTATTTCCATGTATTGACTATTTGAAAGCTGTTCTCAGTCATGAAAACAAAACTCTTTCATTCAACTGCTTGCAGTGTTTAATAGACGTGAAAATATTTCGCTTAATTAAATTACATTCTACACGCAATGTTTTCTTTGCTCTCCTGTGTCGAAACATTTAAGGAAATTGAAATCTTTGTTGAGCAGCATGAGCAGTGTTGCATAAATTGCAATTTGAAAAAAATATATTTTGGCTTATTTTGATGGGATTCAGGATATTTAGAACGATACTGAATAAGCGGCTGTATCTTGTCTATCCATGGGGCGGACCATTATTTTTTGGAAGCTGGGGGATGAAAATTTTTCCAAGACAAACAGTCTGTGAAAACATTTTTTTTCCGGTGTCATCTTCCTGAAGACAATTTTTTTCATGCCTGCAAAAAATTTAGTTGGGCTTTACCAAACAAATTTTTCAGGATTCCCCCCCCCCCCCCCCCCCCTCTAAATCTGTACGATCTTCCTATGGTCTACAACGCACTAATCTTTTAACATGAATCGATGAACTCAAACCCTAAGTAACTTTCCTATTTCAAATATAACATTTCGTCAACTTTCTAAATATATACAGTGTATACTTAAGAGAACAAATATTATCGACTTCTTCTGAACCACTCTTACTGCCAAACCTCTACTACACCTCTTGCTCTATGCCGTAAATACCGAAACTACTTCAACATATTTCAACCACACTAACAATCCATGACGCATTAGACTCATGTACCCACTGGGTACTATTTTTAAAATAAATGCTTGTATCAACAGTAATGTATTAGGTATGGAGTCATACCAAGAATACAGTTGAATCCCAATAACTGGAGCCTTCAAGGGCAAATGAAAAAGGTTCGAGTTACCATGAGGGGGGGGGGGGGGGGGAGGGGGGGTCAAGTTACTGAACAATAGCCTGGAGAGGAATTGAAAATGTTTGAGTTAGCAGAAGGTTCCAGCTATCAGGATTTAACTGTAATTACCATAATAGATTGTGATAATAATAATAAAAAAATAATTTGTTACTACGTCCTAAGCAGCGAAATGAACTTAATAATAAACATGTATATTCAGTTCTCAACATCGAAAAAAAATTTTATTCTTAGTTAACCAAAACAGAATAATGTTGGATTCACATGATGCCCACATGATGCTTTTGACATTGCTGATCCTAGCAGTATGCAGGACGTGTGTATATGAACCTAGTAAAATACCCTAGCTTACCAAGAGTCTCTCATAGCTCAGTGGTTAGAGTTCCCAACCAGTATCTGGGAGGCCATGGGTTAGATTCCTGTTGAGGACTCAGATTTTCTCTTTGTCCCAGGCTTGTGACAAATTAACATTTCATCTTTATCAATATTGGATTCACTTGTAAAATTATAATTGCATAATTAAAAAGCTTGACACTTGTGAGTGAAATTTAATTACAAACTTGTTATCTTGTTCACAGTATAATTTCCATTATTTAGTTTTTTCTCCCTTGTTTTAATTAATTCAACAAACTAAAAGGCTCTGTTTTCAAAGTAAAGCAAGTGTTTATAAAGCAAGAAATATAAAAGCATCTATTAAGTTGTATCAAATTTATTTTGGTTTGCAGAAAACTGCATTTAAGCTTAATTATGGAAAAGAATATTATTTTTGAACCAAGACCATTATAATAAGTAAAACAGTTTTTTCCCCTGAAAATAATCAAAAGTCACTTTACAAACATTCTAAATTTCTACCAAAATTGCCTGAAATCAGCTGAAATAGTAGTTTCTGTGTAAAATTGTTTGTAATCTGGCGCTGAAATGTTCAAATAATTTCCAGACGTTTCAGGACTACTGTCCCTTCATCATTGGAATAGCCGTTGTGAAATAAGTGTGGTACAAGAGATTTTACAACCTGAGTGCAGGGTTCTAAATAATCTGTTTAAATAATTTCCTCTCAATCATATACATTACAATTTAGAATACAGGTGAAAAATGGTGGTGGATGGCCAACAAGCCTTCTTTACTTTGTGTTTCAGCACAAATTGGGCAGCTATAACACTAACTAGTGACACCTCTTGCAGGTGCTCAATCTACCGTACAGAAAAAAATGGCAGCTGTATGACAATACCTTGCGAATAAACAGCCAAAATTATAAGCACACAGAAAGCCATATTTTTTGCGAAATAATAGTGCCCCTGTACATTGCATATGCTACAATGTTGGATGGAATAAAACAAGAAATAAATCTCCTCTCCCCCTGAATCAATGATGAATTCATGCTAAAACCAAAACACATCATGTTTTCATCATTAAAATGGGGTGGTTGATCTTAATTTTTCATTTCTGTTGTCCAAGATTGTAGATTTAAAGATTTTAGAACATTTACATGCATTTTTTTATGTCTTGGGATTTCTGTGTGCTAAGAATACTATGGATAAACATACCAGTAGCCATCTTTTTCCATACAGTGGAATTACAACACCGAGTCCTGGAGAGTTGGTACATAATCACAAAACTCCGAAAAAATAATCTGGGCATCAAGCCATTGCAAAAACCGTTGTTGGTTAGCTATGGTGCTGTGGTTTGAATATTGTTAACGTCTCATGTCATTTGGTGATCAATCCAGAGCAAGTTTCAGTGAATTTAGTTACAGATAGGTATGTATGTAAAATTTCTCAAGGCTCATTTATATTGTCTTTGTTATCCAAAACATGTTGCCTATTGACTAAAAGAATAGAACAGCAATCCACAGGGAAATTAAGTTTTTGTGGGCTACACATGCAGTAAATGGTTGGTCAATAATATAATGTTATTATAAAAGAATTAATTACGTTTGATATTAGCTCTGAACAAAACATTATGCACTGTAGAGGTATGCGACTGAGAAATACAACCTATGTCTAAGGGAATTAAATTTCTGGCCAGGAAAAACTTGTGATGAAATGAATCTCCTTTTGTAAAGCACAAAGTGGCATGCCCCCACTGTTTTAGACATACAGAACGTTATGTTACCTACCTTTACTTCACGGAGATTTATACATTCTTCCCATGAATAATACTTCCTTTTCATTCTGCAAATGAAAATTGACAACGCTTATTCAAGGAAACCAATTAGTTATGTGCTAGTTTGTTACAATTTCAATAAGCTTGAATAGGTAACTTATTGGCAGAAATATTCCTGCTCCAAGATCGCACATCATCTTACTTTTTAATGGCGACTGTCTCTCCAGTTTCAACATTTCTTGCTAACGCAACTGATCCGTAAGTTCCATCTCCAAGTTGCTTCACATTTTGATACCGTTTCATTCTGACGATTTCAATCTTATCGCAAAACAAAATACGAATAATATCGCGCCGAAAATGGCTTTCAATTACAAAAGAGGCTTGTTTAAATGTTTTCTTCTCTTTTTCCTCATAAGAAAAGCATCGAATTCACCATCCAAGAGGACGAAGATCTCTATGCAGTTACTATGATTAGAATCCAACAGAAAAATCCACAATCGAGGTTTCTCCTTTTAGTAATCTAAGTAAACACTGCAGGTCCCATTCTGCTTTTCTTCCCCGTTTCGTGTCGACCCAAGGATGGATGTAAACAGCTTTAACACTGCATAAAGAAAGTCAGTTCACGGAAGTCCAGCTCCCATTGCATGCTAAAATAAAAATCACTGATCCCTTGAAGAAAAGTTGGCAATGACTGGAAATGAATGATTCCAATATTAAAAGCAAGATGTTAATAAAAATTGTCGCTCTACACGTTCTTTCCAAATTTCTTTCAGCTAATGCAAAATGCCGCTTCCCATGAAGCAAAGCAGTCGATTTGTTACCTGGCAACGGGTTATAACAAAACCCACATCAAATAATTCTTTTCTAAACACATTTACGTCACTTAGGACATCTGCCGAAAATTCGCGAAATACAAATCACTTTTGAAGCTAAAAATAAATCGAGCTGCCTCACAATTTAGCTCTTGGTAGTGTCTTTCTGATTAGAAATTGTATTCACGTTTAAAAATTTTATTTCAAAGTCATAAAGGATTAAAAAAAGAAGTCGGTTAACGGAATTTTTTAAAGCATGGTTTCCTGGTTACATAAATTATTAAAAGAGTTAGAAAACCAACATCGTCTTTAATTAATGTATCGAATGAATAGTAAATTATATCAGGAGACAAAACTGTTCTGAAATGAAGGGATTTACGGTGACTTTAATTAATGCGTGCGGTCTAGGAAACTGGGTTCTACTGTGGCGTAAAAAGGCGAGTTGCGTGATCATACACAAGTGTTTATCGCGATATTTAAGGTTCGTCCTTACATCGAAACCACTTAGACTAACTCTGGATTTGCTGTTTTGACTGATGATGATCTGTGATTTATTCCCGGAGGGGGGAGGACTCCCATATGGAACGGACTGCGCTTGTCGGAAATTTTGAATTTAACCCCTAAAAGAGACCAATCTGGGCGTGGCCGAAGCTTTTTTATGCAGACCCCTAAAAGAGACCAGTTTAAAATACAGACAAAAAAATACAGTGGCTTTTAGATATTTTAAAATGTTATTGAAAACTTTGTTTATATGAATAAAGTAAATATAACGAATCAAAATTTCTTCGTGTGCAACCCTAAACGAGACCTTGACGGCTAAAAATAATGACATTTTGCCCAGAACACCCTAAGCGAGACCAAAATCCGAAATGTACACCCCTAAACGAGACGACGAGCATCCCCGTCCCTTTCATATGGAAGTCCCCCCCCCCCCCACTCCGGAATTTATTCATCACCAATTTCTATCTCTTTCTTGACTTATGGCACAGCAAGAGGTCCAGAGGATCCAAGATATTTTAAGGGGGTGGTTGTCGTTAATTTCATTTTAGATAATGACAGCAACACTTCACCTGTGCCTATTTATTGTGTGTTTGTATTTCATGTTTTGGTGGATTAATTATAAGGAGGAGCAGGGTGGGCACCTGGGAGGGGTGGATGGCCACTACCCTACCCCTCCTAAGATTTCTCCTAAACTCGCTTTAATCGCTTGTGATGCTCCACTGTACATACAATTTCGTCAATAAGAAGAAAACCTCTCCCATCTCCCTTGCTTTTTAACGTTACAGATAAATAAGTGGAAAAGGAAAACAAATTATGTGAAATAACAGAAAGACCATTAATCACATAGGCGACTGTTTCGGTGTTCAGTGGGCCACAACTGTTTTGATCATGCCGTTGGGCTTGAGGGCCGTACAGGGGGTCTCTGACACGGTTCACGGGTGGAAAAAGTAACGAATCATGGATCACAGATATCAAAATTTCATTTTCCCGAATCACAGTACGCAAAGAAAAGTGGTACGCAAAGAAAAGTGGCAAAGAAGGAGTGTTACAATAAAGGAAAATCAAGAAAGGCTGTACATTGCAAATTACATGCCTCTACTGCCGTCTTACCTCTTTTTCATGTTTCATAAATCTTCCGGATATCTCGCGATTCAATTCACGTGAATATCGGTTATTTAATCAAGTCAGATCACGGGTCACGCAAAACAGATCATCACAAAGCCTAGTATATAAAATTCACGTTTCACGGAAAATAAATTTAGCTAATCACGAGTCACGAGAATACCCCTGTACGATCCTCATTCTTTAATTTCGTAATTGCTGCTAACTGGCATTTATAGAAACATTTTTCCTCTTTCCCTGTATTTATAGCAACCATAGGCAACGACTGATTCGTCTAGATCTGCGCCGGTTTCTATAGAGCTGTAGAAATGTGACTTTCAGCCTATCACGACACGCCTTTCCGATGCAAGTTGGTTTTGATTCACTGAGTTGCCCGGAGCACTAAATTCCTTGTTGTTTAAAGATAGCAGTAATGTCTTAGTCGTTTGACGTCTGGCACTGTTTTCTTAATTCCGTGGGCGTAAGCTGTTTTGCTCCTCTTCAGCTTCGTCTCTTTCAACATTTGAAAATCCCGTTCAATTTACGCCAACTCGACTTAAGTTACTTCGTCGGCGTTTTTACCGTCTTCGTGTCCAGTCTTTTTGTTCCTTCTTTCCCCTGATATAAATATTATGTTGTCTTTACACTTTAGCTTGTCGAAATATAGGACAGTTCAAATGTTATTATATAACATACTTGGTGGCGTTGCCAGTCTCCCTACAAAACAACAACCACTGTCATGTCCGTCTCCGAACAACGCCGCTCATGTTCGGAATCAGGCAGACAAAACCTCACGGCATTCGCGACAGCACAGTAAATCATCGCCAGAATGAACAGCAGAAAACTGAAGCCAAGTGTTACCCCAGGACGTGGCGTTTTAAATGCAAGCGAGACGAGCACCAAAGATACAACTATCGCACATACGGGAAAAACGAAAAGGGTACAGCGATGTGAAAACGCCTGCCGCCATTCACATGGGCTTGCCTTCAATCTTCGCTCCAACTTATTGGAGACGGAACCTTGAGCTCTTTCTTCAGAGTGGACTTCCCTGATTTCTGCCATCTTGCACGCTATGGTGAGTGCGCGATAAAAATTTTTTCTCGTGTGGGTTGACCGATGTTTTCGTGGCTCGGTATGATGCAGATTACACTGATGCAATTAACAAAACATGCTGCGTTTTTATTAAACAATTCCGCCGGAAATGTATTCGACGTCACGTACACACGAATATCGATGTAAGGTCAATAACTGAAGTTATCGATCATTTGCGTAAACAATTGAACGCAGGTTTAACGGCCGAGAGAGTTTTAATACACCATATCCTGCCGCTTAGCTGTCAAAGAATTTTTGAAAGCAGTTTAATGTGCTCTGGCTGTGATCTGTTTTGTTAAGTTTAACCCCGTGTACAAAAACTGTTTTTTTTCTAGATTTACATGTTACTTAATTCGGCTTTTTCTTTAAGAAGATCTGATTCGGATAAGGACTACGAAAAGAGTCTAATTTACAAGTAAAGGCGCGGAAGTGTTGCTGTTAGGAATCTCTTGCGTGCGAGTTTTGTATAAAATTTTTCAAGGAAGGACACACACAAAAAAAAACAGCAACGAGGTCAACAGGGCGAAGCATGGCACTTGCAAGTATGGCCAAACTATCAGTTTCATGCACGCAAGGCTTACTACTGACATTTACAGCTTTCATAACTCTGACTGACTCACTAACAAGTTTTTCATACCGCGCAAGTCGGCGAAAAAATGTTAAACTTCGAGAAGGGAAGTAGAATGGAACGATTTGGAATTGGCATACACCGCCTGTGGGTGACTGTTTCGAAAGAGTTATCGTAAAATGAAAGAACAAAGCGTGCTTTGTCAGATCAAAGGGAGCGACAGTCTAACGGAACGATCAATCATACTTAGGCTTGAGTAATGAGAAGAAATAATTGCGTTTCCAATGGCAAAATTGAAAATGTCATCTAGCAAAACACCAAAATGAAAATCGCTCAATCTTCATTGACGAAAACTTTACATTTCCAGCGCACGAAAACGACCTTTTCTACAATATTATAGATATATTTTTGCCGAAAAAAAAATGAAGCGTGCGTTCCCATTGGTCAATACACAGAATACGCATTGACTGCGCTTTTGTAACGGGAAACCACATGGACATTTTATGAACGCAATATACACTAAACTTTTTAAAGTGTATCGGTCCAATATCGGGCTCAATAAACCACACCAGTGCAACGTTTAAATTGGGAAAGAACACTGGAAAATCTCGAAAATTCATCGTCTTTGGTTCTTGTTTACCTCAGTAGTATCCCGCGTAGATGTTTTGCACGCAAAAGGCTTAGCTACTTAAACAAGATTACAACGTCAAAACTACCGATCGTGTTTACAAAACTTGGCATTACTCTTGCTGTGTTATCAATACAGGGGTGAACAGAAAAGAAATCTATGTTCTGGGCAGAACTCAGTCGACATTTTACAATTGAGCGTAGCATATTCAGTGACTATTAATTACACCTAATACTTTGCTTTAATACAAGGTATGCTTATAATTGGCTTAAATAAATTTTCGAGAGCTAAATTTACGCATAAAAGTGATAACTTTGTGTTGGTTTCCACTTAAGAAGCTTCCTGTGGTTTCAGAGTGTTTCCTTTGCACATTTTTGTGAGTTTTGGCAAACTTTGGTCTATTTATAGAGAATTGTTGACGTCGTTGTCTATCATTCTTTTAGTGTTTCTTTCTTAGCCTAAACAATTCATAAATCAGTAAGCACCGCGGCGGAGTGGTAGTACACTGTTACAATGCCCGCGGCTCTTTTAACCTGACAAATGCTTAGCATGAGATAACGCGCGATCTGATTGGCTACACAAGGGCCATTTAATTTTCAATAGACTACCCTGTGAGTGCACGTTTCCAAAATCAGTTATTAATAAAGCACTTTCACCGGACTTCTTGTTTAATCTCACCAACGATCAGCCGACAATAATTAACCTCGAGCGTGCCATCCGATTTGTTAAATAGACGTCTTAGAGTGGCATTCTATCAAAGCATAAGGTCATGGGCGTGGAGTGGGATTTATAATTACCTGTAATGGAGGAAACGAGGGAAATCAAGATCGTAAAAGGAACCACTACAATTTCGCTAAGCCACACTCACCCTACGCCGTCATGCATAGGCACCCGAGTAGACACAGAACGAAAGCGCTCATCAATGATGACTATCAGGGGGAGCGGAACCAACCAATCACAGGAAGCCACACTGAATGATTAGCAACTGAATCATCATCTCCCTTTGGGTGTGTTTAATGATCTATAATCGCTTTTAATCCACTAACTTCTTTTAACCCCTTGTTAGCCTATAAAAATAAATAATGTAAAATGCTGGAACTCCTCCAGAAGTCACTTCTTTAATAAAGCAAAGGTTATGCTCACGTCATTTGCCGATAGCTTTAGTTGGTCTTAGTTTAGGCAGCACTCAGTGTGGAAATCTTGATTGATCACATCTGTAGCGTTTAGGAAACAATTTCTATTTTAACCGACCACTTCAACAAAGATCAGTAGAACATTGAGAATGGGCTGAGAAACAAAGTAATGATCTTGCAAGCTGGTTAACTTACAAACGCAACAGATTTTCAGTTCGGCTTGATAAGAAGTTCGAAGTTACAAATCCACCCTTTATCGGAAGAAGTTTCAGTTTTGCTGAACAAACTGCTTTAAACTTTCTATTCGGCATCAACCGTTCGTTTTCATCCTCACTAAACATTAAATGTTCCAGATGACGGTTGGTTTGGTCCATCCGTCGGAAATACCGCCAAATACAGTCAATGCCTTGCGAGCATCACCGTCGCTCGGACACTCGTTATCACGGACAAAATTCAGATCCCCGGTGAAAGCTATCGAGGTTTGACTGAAAATGACTCTCGCTATTACGGAATTATTTTGGCTCTGGATAAAGCGAACACCATGAACATCTCATACAACATAATTACGTAAAATTGCAGTCTGTTGTTCGTTATTTGTCTGAAACACACTAACAAGACTTCTGAAACACATATTTTGCATCAATTTCTTAAGTAGCTGTACAACAGACTTTGCTTTTTCACTTCAGCTTGCGCCTTTTCCTGAGAGATCAAGCCCTCATCATCCATTCGCAACGATTGCTATATCAGTTTCACCACTGTTGATAAGCTTGTCATAGTTTATATTATTTAACGTATTCTAACGACACTTTTTTATCTCATCATGATCCCCTGCTAAATATGACGGACCCTCGCTAATACGGACACTAAACGAAGTCCCTAGCGTGTCCGCTATAACGAGTTTAGCATGTTTATAGTACTGGTTAATATACTGAGCTTTTGTGAGTTTCAATTCCTGCGCACATATCTCAACTAAAACAGGAAAGGAATCAGGCTGAAAAATCTAGCTGTTATCCCTGACATTAGTTTCGTACAAGTTCAGGTTAGTCTAGTTATTTCTGTGCCAGTTTCCCGCCAAAGCAATGCCACGTAACTTGTCAATCAAACATGATGTCACGCGTGCGTCACGCTGGGAGTCTAGAGGACAGTAATGGAGTAATAGAGTAGCCTTGTGTAAATCATGCTAGGGACCAATAGAACAAACAGGAGCAAATTGTAGACCTGAGATCAGGATAAGCAATGGGCTTATTAAACAAACTTTAAAATGCAATGCTGACGTACTGACAACTAATGTGCTATATAAGAGGAGCCTTTTCGAAAATGTACGCAATTCCAAATTATGAGTATAGTCTGTGACATGGACGATTTCGTTAAGAACGTCACACCGCATATCAAATGTTCTTTTTGCGCACGCTTGCAACATACGAAGCTCACATGGTGTGGCGGGCGTATGTCATAATGTGTACAACTCTGATATGTAGTGCTATTAATAATGAACCAATAAATGTTTAATAAAAGTGATAAAGCTAATTTATTGCGGGACTTAGCATTTTGTCTTGATTAGTAATTCTCTTGACTATTTCAGTATATATCTCTGTAACTGACTCCTGATTCTTAAAACTGTTGAAATATTGTTCTCAAACTCATTAATAATTCGTGAAGGGGTTTGGATACCCCATCTTAATAATGCATAAATTGTTACGATTTTATTTCTCCGTTTACTCAGTTTTGGTTTTGATTGAGACGATAAATCAAACACTCGAGAAAGTGTTTGAAACAAACACCTCGAATTTCGTCAAAAATACTCGGCTGTGCGTCGTAAGTTCAACTCTCTTTCTGGTGTTTGGATATCCCGATGAAACGCTGTCTCGAGTGTTTGATATATTACATCTAACATGGTAGATTAGTTGAAGAAAACTACGTACGGCAAAGTCCCACACCGAGACGACGAAAAACAAGCTGAAAAAACTTCTGTACGCCTCTCAGTGTCATCTTGGCGATTTTTATCTTTTATTACACTTAACAGCTTATTATATAGCGAATATTTACCGACTTTTTTACATTGTACTTTTAGTATAGTTTTTAATAAATTTTTCAAGCGCCTAGAGCAGGTCTTGATAGGTGCTAAGTAATATCGTGTCGGTATCGAATTACTGTTGAAAGATAAATAAGCTCGACGACAAATAAGTGGAGATGGAAGTAATGAAGCACGAATTTTCAAAATTAAAATCCGTGCGGCATAGACATCCCATAGACATACAAGAGTTTAACAAAAGGTTTCTTTCATTGAATTATTAAAGTAGTAGTGCTTTTTTTATACTAATCATTTTCGGCACGTAATTTTGTAACAATTATTTAATACTTTAGGAGCTTTACGCATGCTCTCGATTTACGTCATATATAACCGACACTTTAAATATTCTTACACATCAACATTGCCAGTATTTCTGTGCGACAACTGCAAGCAAAACTACTTTTATCTGCTACTACTTCGTCGCATTTAATAACGTATCACTCAGTTCATTTGTTCTGAAGATGAAAATCCAAGAATCGTCAAGCGCGCAAGATATTTCAGATCTTAAGAGCAAAGACTCAAGTTGGAATCGTTCTTCATCTTGCAAGAATCCAATCAGGATCACTTTCTTGCGAGTCCTTCCATTACTAACATTAATTGTTGGAGTGGTTGTCCTTGTCATAGGATTCGGGAAAAGGAACTTAACAGACTCCGAAATTCTGCGAATGGTAGGCGTTATTTTGCTTACTTTCAGTGTATTTTGGTTCGTTTTGGGAAATTTCGTGGACTTTTGTATGAACGGGTATGGCCAAGGCGTTCGTGACGCTGAAAAAGAAGACGAGCACACTTCTGCTGCACAGACTGAAGTAACGATTGAGGACTTCCTGGTGCAAGGCAATTTGATCTGAACCCGAAAAACTCTTCGCCGGCTCCATCACGTCCCGTCGAGGGAACGAAACCTGTTCCTGTTCAGCGTGAGTTCAACCGCATGTTTCAAGAGC
The DNA here is from genome assembly GCA_963693305.1 of Meandrina meandrites. Classification (NCBI taxonomy): domain Eukaryota; kingdom Metazoa; phylum Cnidaria; class Anthozoa; order Scleractinia; family Meandrinidae; genus Meandrina; species Meandrina meandrites. The sequence goes on along the minus strand of OY855913.1, from coordinate 2,506,344 downwards.
TGTTCTTTGACAGTGGCTCTTAACTTAAAAAAAAGTAACAGATTATTTTACTTGTAGATTGGAAGTAATCGAAGGTTTATTTTTAAGTCGTTTCCGCCGAGATAAATCTCCTTGTAAGCAATTTGTAACTGATATAATTTCAAGAGGTCAGCTATGAATTGTTTCTGAAACCATGCAATTAGAAATCAGCGTTTTTTATTCAACACATTGACGCTGTTTAAAAAGGTCGTATCCTATTTTTTATAATGTTTACTGAGCTGGACGTGCAAAAATGTTGTCTTACAGTTCTCATACAGTTATCTGCGATTTTTTTGAAGCTATCAGCTGTACATAGCTGTCCGAGCTTAATGTGGTTTCCTTATCGCGTTGTTTTAGCAGATGATCCTTGTGGAATATTCTACAGTTAATTACTTCTACAACTTTCATGCTTGCTTTCATTTAAAAGCGGTGTCTTTATGACAGAAGATGGAATAACAGATAAGAATTTCAAGCAACTTTAACCTGTTAGATTGATTAGAGTTTTGATACGATTCATTCATCTAAACCGCGGACAGACGTTATCTGCAGATTACGCTACACAAAGAACAAAAACAAGCAAAAGAAAATTCGGGCTGCATGACAATTATCAGATTTAGACTCGATAATGACATTCAGCCAACGTTTAACGTGCGTTGTCGGTTGAACGATTAAATTGTTTAAAGTGTGAGAATAACTAGTGATTCAGTCTTGCTTTCTTTTTAAAGTCATGTATATGTACTCTCCAACTAAAAAGAGATTTCCAATGGGAAACCCGACGATGTACTGCCATACCCAAAATCTATACTATGGTCGTATTTTAGGCTGTCACTGGGTTCAAACACTTTCTAAAGGATAGCTGGCTCAGGTATTCTGGAGGCGACAAAAATAATGATAGCAATATTAATAACGATAATACGAATGATGTGTGCAGTCTCCAATAAACGGAGGGGGAATCTCGCGTTTTAATACTTATAGTATGAAACACAGTTCAGTTTGCATACCGCAAGCAACACCGATCTGCCTTATCACAATAACCAGGGTGCGTACGGTTCGAAAAGAAAATGACCAAGTACGTATCAGTGTGGGACATTTCCTGTGAGAGTTATATGCACAATGCGCATGGCGAGCGAGCACACGGTCGATATTAATATGAAGTTTGATTTGCACCGGATGGTTTTATATCAGACGGTCAGCAAGCAGCCGCGACAAGTCGAAGGATGGGAAGACTACGTAGATATCTGCAAGCAGTGCATGTGGCTCCAAATTCTCTGGCCAAATGCAAGTTGTGGATAAGTCTTTTAATAGTGACCTTTTTGGTTATGAGCTGAGGCCTTTGGAATCCGCTCCCCCGCCATTGCACTAACTACCCATCCCACCCGACCGCGCCTCCCTGCTACAGAGGACGTCAGGACGTCAAAAAAGTGCCGCCATCCGCATTTTTTCAAATCAGTAAACCACCAAAAGTGACTCAAAAGACGTCAATAGATGGATGCTACAATAAGAAAGTTAAAATTTTCATTAAAATAAAACCAGAAAAATTTAAATAGCAATAATAAACGTGCCTGTTGGAAAATGAAATGGAAATAGGTCATCTTAAAGGCGCACACTTTTAAGTACCTCACGTGATGGCGCGTTTCCGACGTACGTTTTTCCGTAAACGGGGTTGAATTCATTAGCACGTATTTGCAGGTGTGGATATCAATGGTTTGTGGAAGATAATACAATATTTTGTGTTTGCTGCATGCATTCCGTGGAAACGTTCTTGCAATGGAAGTTTTTTTATATTTCTTTTTTCACCGGACGGAATTTACTGGGTAATTCGCAACATTTCACAAAACACCGTGTTTTGCGAGCTGTTTTGCTTCATTTCCTCTTTGCTTCACTATGCAGCTAGACTTGCTGAGGTCTGGCTCAGTATTTTCCACTATATTCCAAAATGGCTCTTATTTCACCGTTATCTACTGTTTTGGAACTATGAAGCCAATTTGATAAAATCAAACCAGCTGTTTACCTCTTGCCAAACTATTGAGAAAAAAAAATAAAATTACTAAATAGCACACTAAAAATACTGCCTTCCTCTACTGAGCTTTATTAAGTCTGTTTATCCTTTAATCAAGTAAAAGAAAACTTTTGTTATGAATCATCCCAACTTTAAGCTAATTCAAACCAGAAAAGACCTGGCAGCTTTTTGCACCTGATGTTTCAAACTAATTCGGAGATACAATCGGCTATTTTTTTTGTAGAACTTTTTCTCCTAGCTGAAAGAGCATCTTTTTTGTGCGTTAATAATTAGTTTCTTTAGAACTAAGGAAAACAAAACTATTTTTTATGTAACTATAGATTGACCGAATAACAAAAATTAACCGCAAAATTCCCCTACGTATGACCCCTCGTATATGTTCATTATCGTTTATACTTAAATAATTGTAAATAAAAGAAAGCAAGATAAGCATTACAAAAGTGCGCCAAAATTCAGAAAGTTTCACAGAGAAGGCCGTAGTTTTCTGGATTTGAGCAAAAGAAACGTGGTTTTCTTTCACACAAGGACTAACATTGTCTCTGCCATTTGCGTGGACGCCAACCTCAGCATTCGCATTTCCGCATCCAAGTAGCTTGTCAACGTAGACGAATTTCCGTCCTTCGACGTATTTTCTTGGAGATCTTAATTAAAAATTTATATGTTTCGTCTGTCTTTTGAAGTATAAATAGTGGACGAATTTAGCACTACTTCAAAGTCAGTCTTCTTTTAGTAAAAAGCTTTGAGGTATTGTAGCGTTACATCGGCTAAGATAACGTGACAAGCGTCACGCCTTCACGTCATTACCATGGTCGTGCCAGATGTGTAAAATGTAAATTGTTGAAGTCCATTTACTAATTTCACCTCCGCACTACAACTGTCGAGAAAAAGAAAATGGAGTTTGCCTTTCCGCTAGATGTCATATTGTTCTTCACCTCTGCAATCGCTGGATTTTTCATCTACGCAATCTATTTCCGACCGAAAGAATCACTCAAGACGTACAAATTGGTTTCGAGACGCTTCAGAGCATCCAGTTTGAGCAAGAGTCTCGGCCTCGATGAATTTCACTCCATCAAGGACAAATTCACAACTGTTGAAGAAGTTTCATTTGCAATTAAAAACGCCGGTTTAGAATCGAGCAATCTGATTATTGGCATCGATTTTACCGCAAGCAACGAGTGGCAAGGCAGGAAGAGTTTCGGTGGAAGGTCACTTCATCACATCTATAACAGCACGAGGAGATTGAATCCGTACCAGCGTGTGGTACAGATTATTAGCAAAACACTGGAGCCATTCGACGAAGATAATCTTATACCCGCTTTCGGCTTTGGCGATTTATCCACGAAAGATCACAGCGTTTTCAGCTTTAACCAGGATGGTTGTCCGTGTCAAGGATTGGATGATGTTCTGAAACAGTACAGCGAGGTCGTGCGGCGTGTTACATTGAGCGGACCAACTACATTCGCTCCGCTTATACACAAAGCTATTGAGATCGTTAAGCAGGACAAGTCGTATAACATCCTGGTGATTATAGCAGATGGTCAAGTGGTGGACGAGCATGAACGCAGCACAAGGCAAGCCATTGTGGAGGCTTCAAACTTCCCTCTCTCCATCATAGTTGTCGGTGTCGGTGATGGTCCGTGGGACCGTATGCACGAATACGACGAGCTACTTCCACAAAGACGCTTCGACAACTTTCAGTTTGTTGAATACGAGGATGTTGTACACAACGCCAAATATCCAGATACTTCTTTCGCACTTCACGCACTCATGGAAGTTCCGGATCAGTACAAAGCGATTAAAGAACTGGGCTTGATCGACCCAAAAGACCCAAAGGTGGTTAATTAGACGAATCTACGCTTTCTCGTTCATCGGTAATCCGTGCTCTCATTTTGCTTCATTAAATATAAATTCGTATTTATTTCTATTTAAGGTTTGTTTAGGCATTTGATATAAATATAAACGCACTGCAAATAATACTATCACATCCATCTTTATAAAGTTCTTACTCTAAGCAAATACACTGCGGGGAAATAATATCGTAAGATTTACGTTGCGTTTGTATTTATTTAAATTCATACGTTACTTGTTGTGAATAAGTATTAGGTCTGAAACAAATAAAACTCTTGGAAAGTGTGGTTGGTTTCCCTTGAAAAAACTGAAGCTGAATTTATATTGCAGTCCATTACAAGGGGAGAATATCAAGGTGTATTTCTGAAGTGGGTAACCACCTTTTACGTCTGATGTACCAATCTGAGAACAGCGATCAAATGGTTAGTTTATTGGGCTCAATTGTTGTGTAAGACAACATATTAAAAACTGGCATTTGTTGGCAGAAATGTGACACAATTCTGGGCGGGGTGGGGGATAAAGACAACACATACACATGAAAAAGAATTTAATGAGGGCAGATCCTCTACTGGTTTGTGGTCTATAAATGCAGATTTGTAGTTTCTTGAAGGCACCATTAATAATTTATTACAAGAAACACAACAATATTTTTATCTAAATGGCTTCTGTTGGCATTTCTTGAAAATTAACTCAACATCAAAATTCAAGTTTTAAAATATTTCCTCACTAACCTTTCCAATTATTAAAAGTCTTTTAACACATGTCATTACTTTGTGAGCATCAATATTTTAAAGTGTACTTTTAAAATATATGTAATAATATTTTTAGCACTTTATCAGATTTCTCGTGAATTTAATTGCTTATGTGAGAAAAATCTCATCACAATTGCCATCAACAGATGATAAAATGAAAAAAAAAAACAATACCATCAGATAACAAAAATTTATTAACAACACTTTTGATTGACTTCAACTAAATTATAAAAATAAGCAAGAAATATAACACTTGAACAGTACAATGCTGTCAAGGCGTTTTTCCAAACCTGTTAGCAATTTCAAACTTTAATTTCCTATAAACACAATAAATTATAATATACTTAGCGGCCAATAGATCTATCCCTTTCCCTAAACAAACTCAATCAGACATGGCTAGCTTGCTATACAAAATATTTTTGACAAAATCTTGTTAAGTTCTGTTCATGGCCTAATGATTTCACTTACAAACAGGAACAGAAAATATATTATATTCATTGTAAACAAGAAGCAGTGCTGCAGACTGGAAATCTCATCACTGTACAATTGTACCAGCTTTACATCAAGGCCATGAAATAAGCAGAAAGCTCCTTTTTTCCATGAACTGTCATTTAACTTGGGTGCAATGTACAACACAGAGAAATACGTTCCCTCAGCGTCAAAGTTTCATGGGTCAAAAACCTGCAAAAGAATAGTCACTGGCAAATTCATATTAACATTCTTTTTTTAAATCTGTGCAATATTATGTGAATTTATGGTTACCACAAGGAGCCCAAAACTGTGACCACCTGTAATAAAAATTCTCACTCTTTCAGGCAGTCATTATCGAATCAGAAGCAAGGGAAAGCTTCCTGTTGGCTTCTAAATGGATTAGTGCACAGAATAATGTGAATAAATTAGAAGTGGTCTCATTTTTGGGCTCCTCGCTATAACATGCGTTATGACTTTTATGACTCTGCTTGGCCTTTTTCTCTCCCTCTCTTGGCAGTGGTGCAGGCAATGAGCCTCCAACCTCGTTGGTCAAAAAGGCAAGGTCCAAAGTGTCAAAACAATTTTTCCATTTAGACTTTCTTCAATCTACAAACCATCCAGTTGGAAATTTCATGCATAAACATTTCATAACTGATCTTGGATTTACAAAGAAATAAAAGGTTCAAAAATTACCCAGCTGCACTGACTAAATTGAAAGGAAGAGGGAAAGTTTATTATCACAACTAGTAGCCTATAATTTGCAAAACAATCCAAACAGAATGATGCAAACCATTTGATTTTCTAACCGGAATTTCCAGTGTTTCCATGTAAATGGTACGCACCCCAGGGCTCCCACCACCTCTCCATATCTGAATCCCCCAGTGTTTGGAAGAAGGAGCAATACACATGGCTTATTTTCACAAACTGCAACTTGTAATCAAGCCTACTACGAGGAGATGCGGCAGCCTAATGGACTCCAGATCAAACTCTATGGGTTTGTGTTCTTGGGTAAGACATTACTCTCATAGTGCCTCTCTCTGCCCAGGTGTATAAATAGGCACCACCAAATTAATTGGTGGGGGGTAACCCTGTGATGCACTAGCATATTACTAGCATCCCATCCAGGGGAAGTAGAAGTAATCGTAGTCCTTAATGCTTAAGAAACCAGATAAACTCCGGCGGTGTGGGCCATTTGGCTTGATTCAGACTTTACCTTACCTTACCTACAAATATATCATTGAGTTTTACCTGTTTGGGTACTAAAGCATTTTCTTCACTTCTTCAATGAGATCACTGTTGACTGGAAACTTGAGTTTTCTTGGTGGGCCCTTCTTTATTCCAGTCCAAAGCAGCAATTCTACACACCAAGAAATGTGTTTGTGAATGTCAAAGCAAGTCAAAATACACAAAATTGATTCTACCAAAAAAAAATCTTCCAACTGTCAACAGTGTTGATGCTGACCTGTTCTGAAGGAGCCACTGCAATGCTACTCTCTGTTGAAATGAATGAAATGATCCTCGCAGTGTGAAAGCAATTTAAGCAATTGCAGTTTTTAGCCTGAAAAAATTCAAGGCTGTAACAGGATTTAAACTCCATGACCTCCACAATACTAGTGCGATGCTCTACCAACTGAGCTATGAAGCCTTGATACATTGGGGGCAGGTCAATTGTGGGTCCTAATGTCCCATATATGGAGTAGTCTGTGTTACTCTCCATTAACTGATAGGTATGGAAAAGGGTTACTCATTGAATTTTCCTTTTTCTTACTAACCTTCTCCATCTTCCTTGACAGCTGTCAACTCATAGCTCTTTGAACGTGGCTTTGTGTCATTGATAAGAACATTGGCACTTGGGAATGCCTGCAGCAGATCTGATGACAGCTGATTGGCATTCCTCTTGTACACCTGTCAGGATTTACTGTCAGGTAAAAAACACCAGATTAATGAATTTAATCATAATGTACAGGGCCTTCTACTCTTGCTGCAGACTGCAAAAATGACATAATTTTGTTTGCATAAGAGAAACAGCAATAACTTTCTTTATTACTGTTTTTGCTATTGATACTGGTTAACCATTGTGTGGGATACATGTATTAATGGCCAATGAAACCATATGAATGGGTGAATGTTTCCCAAACTTGTGACCTAAAGCTGTTTGAATGGATGTACAATTTTTCTGAATGCATGACCGATTGATGCTGTCGCTGTCCACAAATGTATGTTCTTCTGAAAGTATGCGTGGCTACTGCACTCACTAACCACTGGTTATTTGTAGTCATTTATATTGAACTGGACTTCTAACCCGGAATGAAATGAAAACAAAATGAACTTTCAAGGGAAAGACACTGCTACACTACACTGCGTAATAATTAATGTCAATTTTAAGCCAAGCCACCGCAGGCAAACTTTTTTAACTTGGATTGACCAATGACTTGGCATTGTTTTTGCACGTGATCCACAACACCTCAAATACACACCAGGTTTCACCATGCGGTATATTCTAAAATCCAGGTCTCCTCAGATATCCAGACACCCTATCGATTTAATCATTCCAGTAACGAAAAACTATTTGATTTTTAAAAAAAGCTCCTTGCTGAGCTGCATTATCATTTTGGGAGTTTTTTTAAAAGCTGTCATACAGGTATTTTTATATCATTCTTGTTTTTTTGTTGTTTTTTTTTGGAGGGGGGGGGGCTGTTTTCTAATGATGGCTTTGTTTGCACCTACCCCCTCCTCCCCAACTTCTACCTTTAATTTTGGATGATCCTGTAGAGCTAGAAAGAACAGTAGATCAGAAATATCAAGATACATAAAAATTCGTTAACCCCAAAAGGATCTTTCACAAATCGCTAAGTTTTGTTTCAGTCCGATGATTCGCCCAGTGGCTATTAAACAGTAAAAAGCTCACCAATGCTCGATCTTGAATGTCAAGCTCTTTGGAGAATCTTTTTTCCTTTTGACTGAGGTCGTTTCCACTGAAGATTCCTCTTTCTTGTCTTGTGCAGTTCCATCTCTTTCAGAATCAGTGTCATCAGCAGCCCTCTTTCGCTTGCGTCCACGAGCCATTTTAGAGTAAAACACAACAAATCGGCGCGAAAATACCCCTGCAACTTACAACAACATAACAATCATTTCTATTGGCTAATTTTTGACAATTTGCGGTTTTAACCAATCAAAGCTTGAATTCTATTCAACTTCTTGATGCCGCTGACCAGAATTCTTGATGGCAACAATATGGCGGTTGAAGTTGTTGGAAGGAGAGTTCTATGCGAGGGTTTTCGCGGAGAAATAAAATATGTCGGGACTGTTCCCCCTACCACAGGTGAGTAGAAAGCTTCTCTGTATCCTTATCTTAATATCTGGGTCAACCTGAAGGAAAAAGGATTCTTTAAATGACTTAAAATCATCGCTTGTTTTTCGATGAAAGTCTGGACGTCTTGTCTAGTTTTCCTGAGTTTTCGCGAGATTTTTGTAGTCACCTCTCGCCTTGCGGACACCCCGCTATTACGCAGTATTACGGACACTCGCTATTACGGACAAAATTCTCATCCCCAGCTATAGAGGTTTTGACTGGAAATGACTCCCGCTATTACGGACTCTCACTAATACAGACACTAAACGAAGTCCCAAGCGTGTCCGCTTTGTACGAGAGTTGACTGTAGCAAGATTTCCGCACAGCCCCATACATTAATTATGCATACAATTTTCTGACTGACTCGTTCTTTTCATTAATGCTGTTTGTGTATAGTGATAGTATGAAATAGCTGCATACATAATTAATTACCGGATTTTCCTCGGAAGGGTGCGAGAGCCAGAATCCTGAGCATCTAGGGGCTCCTGGTGGTAGGTATTTAACCCCCTGAAAGTCCACATTTCTTGCATTCTGAGAGTCATTTTCACCCTCACTCTCAGATTAAGTGGACCTTTCTGGCTCGTGAGGGGGATGAGGGGTGCATCGCACCGCCAAGCCTACAACTCAGTTACACGGACTAAACTGATAACAGTAGACTAAACTGACTGAACTGACTACACTGGACTACAATGACTATGCCGCCAAGAATGCAATACTCTCACTACACTAATTGCACTAAGTGCATTGACTAACCTGGACTACACTGGACCAGGCTTTTAGCCAGGCGGCCGTCCAGCCGTCCAAAGGACGGCCACTTTTAAGAAATAGGTGATTTTCGACGGCCTATTTTGGGCGGCAATTTACGAACTTCTGTGCTTAATGTAACAAAACAGTGTGTATAAATTTAAAAAAAAAACTTACATTCCTTTTTGTTCTCAAGTTGTTTTAGTCTTGCTGGCATGTTTTTCTTCTCTATTTACACTTTTTTAACGAGTTTCCTTACTGTTTTGTTCGTTCGCATGAATCAAAGTTGAGGAAAGCGATTTCACAAGCGAAGCCGCTGTTCAATAATTGACTCCCTAGTATACCAGAATGCAGTTCGACCAACAAAGCCACGCATATCTGTTCTTTCGTGTGAGTTCGTGGCTTGACAACTTCAATTTCAATCACTGTTCATAACAACTGGAGTTTCTGTCCCAAATATAATTCAATGTTAAACAAGGTAAGTTGAGGAAAGGATAGTTTTGTAAAATTATCAAGGAAAACAGCGGTTTATTAGCTTAATTGAAAGACGTTTACAGCTGCTCAGAATCACGGAAATCATGTCTAAGATGCTTTAATTTTTCAAAATTTTCTGGGGGGGCATGCCCCCAGACCCCCCTAGAAACATGACGACTGCGGCGCCATGTTAAGTGGGCCTTCCATTTTCAAAATCCTGGCTAAAAGCCTGCACTGGACTAAAGTGACAACAGTAGATTACATTGGACTACGCTGTCTACACTGACTACAATGGATTACACTGGCTACACAGGACTACACTGACTACAGTAGACTACAGTGGACTACGCTGACTACACTGGACTACACAGGACTACAGTGGACTACACTGGACTACAGTGGACTACACTGCACTACAGTAGACTACAGTGGACTATGCTGACTACACTGGACTACACTGCACTACAGTTGACTACACTGGACTACAGTGGACTACACTGCACTACACTGGACTACAGTAGACTACACTGGACTACAGTGGACTACACTACACTACAGTGGACTACACTGGACTACAGTGGAGTACACTGCACTACACTAGACTACAGTAGACTACAGTGGACTACACTGGACTTTAGTGGACTACAGTGGACTACAGTAGACTACACTGGACTACACTTGACTACACTGCACTACAGTGGACTACACTGGACTACAGTAGACTACAGTGGACTACACTGGACTACAGTGGACTACACTGGACTACAGTGGACTATACTGGACTACAGTAGACTACAGTCGACTACAGTGGACTACACTGGACTACATTGGACTACAGTGGACTACAGTGGACTACACTAGACTACAGTAGACTACAGTGGACTACACTGGACTACAGTAGACTACACTGGACTACAGTGGACAACACTACACTACAGTGGACTACACTGGACTACAGTGGAGTACAGTAGACTACAGTGGACTACACTGGACTTTAGTGGACTACAGTGGACTACAGTAGACTACACTGGACTGCAGTGGACTACAGTAGACTACACTGGACTACAGTGGACTACACTGGACTGTAGTAGACTACACTGGACTACAGTGGACTACACTGGACTACAGTGGACTATACTGGACTACAGTGGACTACAGTCGACTACAGTGGACTACACTGGACTACACTGCGCTACAGTGGACTACACTGGACTACAGTAGACTACACTGGACTACAGTAGACTACACTGGACTACAGTAGACTACACTGCACTACAGTGGACTACAATTGACTACAGTGGACTGCACTGGACTACACTGAACTACAGTGGACTACAGTAGACTACACTGGACTACAGTGGACTACACTGGACTACAGTGGACTACACTGGACTACAGTAGACTACACTGGACTACAGTAGACTACACTGGACTACAGTGGACTACAGTAGACTACAGTGGACTACAGTAGACTACACTGGACTACACTGGACTATAGTGGACTACAGTGGACTACACTGGACTACAGTGGACTACAGTAGACTACAGTGGACTACACTGGACTACACTGGATTATAGTGGACTATAGTGGACTACAGTGGACTACAGTGGACTGCACTGGACTACAGTGGACTACAGTAGACTACACTGGACTACAGTGGACTGCACTGGACTACAGTGGACTACAGTAGACTACACTGGACTACAGTGGACTACAATGGACTACAGTCAACTACACTGGACTACAGTGGACTACAGTAGACTACACTGGACTACACTGGACTACAGTAGACTACAGTGGACTACAGTGGACTACAGTCGACTACACTGGACTACAGTGGACTACACTGGACTACATTAGACTACCGTGGACTACACTGAACTACAGTGGACTACAGTAGACTACACTGGACTACAGTGGACTACAGTAGACTACACTGGACTACAGTCGACTACAGTCGACTACACTGGACTACACTGGACTACAGTGGACTACAGTAGACTACACTGGACTACACTAGACTACAGTGGACTACAGTAGACTACACTGGACTACACTGGACTACAGTGGACTACAGTAGACTACACTGGACTACAGTAGACTACACTGGACTGCAGTAGACTACAGTGGACTACAGTAGACTACACTGGACTACACTGGACTACACTGACTACAATAGGGAATTTAAGAAACAAGTATCACGATACTCTAAAGTCATTTAGTTTGTTTCTCACTGTCAAAACTATCTCAAAACTGCACTGACTACAGTTGACTACACTGGACTACAGTGACTACACTGGACTACAGTGACTACACTGGACTACATTGACTACACTGGACTACACTGGACTGCACTGACTACACTGATTACACTGGACTACACTAACTACACTAGACTGCAGTGGACTATACTTACCACCCTTACTAAACTAGACTACTTTGACTACACTGTAGTAGTCAGTGTGGTCTAGTGTAGATAGTGGAGTCACTGACTACACTAGACCACACTTACTACACTGGACTGCACCAACTATGTAGACTGCATTGTCTACAGGGACTACACTGAGTACATTGACTACACTGACTAGTGACTATAATGAATACACTGACTATACTGAGTACATTGGCGACACTGAATACACTGGACTACACTGAATACACTGGGCTACACTGAATACACTGGACTTTAGAGATTACCAGAGCTTTAGGCAAGTTTTTGCTTGAGTGGGTGCGAGTGCCAGAAGCATTAGCATCTAGGGGGGATCTGGGGGTATTTTTTCCCCTGGAAATTTTGGAAAATCAAATTGTTGAAATCCACATTTCCTACATTCTGAGAGTCATTTTAGCCCTCACTCTCAGATTAAGCGGACGGACCTTTGCGGCGTGTGAGGGGGTGCGGACACACCCATCGTACTCTCCTTGCCTCCTTGCCTATGACCCTGGAAATTATGATTCAATAGTTTTTAGAATTAAACTAAAAAAACTCCCAAACTTTGCATCAAAATTATCCTAACCGTTTTTCATAATTTATACTTAATTATCTGCTGAAGAATTTGATTCTAAATCTAACTAGTTGTATACATGCCATATCTCGTTCTGTACAAGTTTCTGTCTGTTACGATGGACTTAGCAATTTAACATAAATAATACTCATCACTGTCCAGTGGATAGTGCAGTTTGTTAAATGTTTGATAGCTAATCGGTCGATCCGCCCTATGAACGACTTGAAAGCCCCTCCCCCCCCCCCCAACCCCAAGTTGCCAAGTTGTGCTGTGTAACAGAGATGTCTAATTAAAACTAAGGACTGATATTTATATTTTTTAGGTGAGTGGTATGGTATTGAGTGGGATGATCCTGACAGAGGCAAACATGATGGAACCCATGAAGGGGTCAAGTACTTTGAGTGCAGGTAATCAACATTTAAATGCTTTGTTTTCAACATAGAGTTCTCTTGAAGTTTTCAGTCAGCAACAATCAGAAACACAGCAACACAATACTATAATGAACACAAATCCTGATGGGTTACCAGACTAGAACTCAGTCTGACCTTTTGACCTCACAGGCAAGCTAAGAGTGGATCCTTTGTAAGACCAAAGAAAGCAGACTTTGGAATCAGCATCGTCGAAGGTCTGAAGCAGCAGTATGGGCTTGGTGGCAATGGGATCAACAAAGATGACATGTATGTTATGAGTGGCGCAAACAAGAAAAAACCTGTAGAAATGGTTGGAGCAGATTCTATACAGGAAAAGCAAAGGTACTTACAGTTGATATTCTCTGTGAAATAATTCCCATACATTGCTATTTTGCTTCAGAATTTTTGAAAGGGCAAGGTAAACAGGTTGAGTAAAAAGGTACCCTCTTCATGTTCAAGTTTCTGAGCCCAGAAGTCTTGTTTGATATCAAAGCATAATTTTGTATAGTTATACATGCCTGGAACGTAACTACCACATAGTCCAGCGGCTTAGCTCGAAATTTTGGGTGAATTGTGCACTTTTTGATACAAGCATGAAATTTGGCACACTGTCAGATGTAGTGCCAAGCCCGAAAAACACCAGTTTCCATGGAAACCATAATTCATTGAAATCAGTGAAATTTTGTGAAGTGTTTGTTTGTCCTGGCTTATAGACAAATACTATTATGTCAGGTAGCGATACCAAGTCACACGTGCAAAATTTGGAATGAAATGCTGAAATTTAGACTGTTCACAGCCCTCTATATTTTCGTATTTTTCTTCTGTTAGCGAATAGCAAACACTGGAATCGGGGAATGAATGAAAGACACAAGGGGGCAGATGGCGGGGAATGAAACATCTTTTTCCATGCAATAATTTCCTAGTAAATTATTGGTATAAAAATGATGGTAAAAACGGAACAACTGAAAGCCTTATTTAAAGCATTTTGTAACTGTATTTTTGAAATAAAATCAACAATAAAAGGTGTATAAAAGGGCAAGAAGAAGTACTTTGTGGGGTAGGGGTCTCTTGGCTGAAAATTTCATTGCTGTTTACTAGCTGAAAAAAGGAAATTGGCATTGGCACTATATCAAGAATTGATAAGTATGTGAATGCTTGTAATCCTGCAAATTTGGTGCTTGTATCAAAAATCGCACAATCCAGGAGCCAAGGCGCGGGACTAACATGCTTTGACTAAACCATGAGCCACTCCCTGACTATATTGTGGCCCAGTGAGGGGAGGATACATCCTATATTGGACTGTAGGAGAATGTATCACCCAAAAGAGGTACCTTTGTCAGGCTGTAGGGATATAAAATGGTAGGGATTTCACGAGTTAACATGAGTATAGAGAAGGGTGATTCATGTTAGTATTTTTATTTTTAAGTGGTTATTCAATTGGAAAGTTTAGAAATGTGATGTAGTTTGCTTATTGTAGGTATGCGAAAGGGGTACTATTTTCTATCTATCAAAGATACATGAAAAGGGTACCTTTTCTGTCAAAAATGGTAAAGCTTTGGACGTTGCTGCTAAGCATCTCCATATAAAATATTTTTAGTACCCCTACTCTCCTCCCCCTCTCAAGTCAATACTTTTTTGAAACAATTTGTCTGAAAAAAAGTATTACACAATATGTGTTTGATCCTTGTTAATGACTATCTGTGTAATTCGCTACTTTTCAGCAACTACAAGGAACTTAAAGTGGTTAGTTTACGAGGCATGCCAGTCAGTGGACCAGACAAAGAACATGAATTTTACACGGTTGCACCAAGTATCCTGATGATCACATTAGTATGTTTTAAATGTACATGCTGACCTTTCTATTTTTCATTTTTTCATTGCAAGGAATTATTTACCCAAGGTAGTTTTTATTCTGCTTGTACAGTCAACTCTCTCTTAGCCCTATCCAGACCGGGGGAGCGGAAAGTGCCCGCGCTGACTTTGAACATTTATAACTTTTTCAAGAATGAGATTCAACCAAACGCTGCCAAACTTTGCGAGTTTATCTAAAATTTATGTGGGAATAAATTGGTAGGATAGGTTGTTGTATCTAGAACTTGACGAAATTTGGGCGGTTTTCTGACGTTTTGGAAAAAACTTTGAAATCCAAGATGGCGGATCCAAGATGGTGGCTGTTTTGACATTATGATGTAATTGTCACGTGATGTGACGTTATCACCGCACGTGACATATATAAAAAGATAGATTTTTGGACATACTATATATCCTGTAAGTTTCATTGTGATTGCTTAAATATTCTGGAAGTTATGGAGGGGGCGGTCTGAAAAGGTCCAAAAAAGCCCGGTCTGAATAGGGTTACAGACACCTCTATAAGACGAACATCTCCATAAGACAAACACCTATTTAGATGGACAGTTGGGGCCGATCCCGACGGTGTCCGTTTTAGAGAGAGTTGACTGTAATGTAAACCTGTTTGTCTTGATTTCTTCTTAACCTAAGTGCAGATATATCAGAACTTGACCTTTCTAAAACTCTTTTGTCTTCTTGGAGTGATGTGGCTTCAGTCACAAGAAATTTGCAACACCTCCAAATACTTAATGTAAGGTAAGGAGAGCTAAATACTTTACTCCCACTAGTATTTAACTTATAAATCATTGCAAATGAAACCTTAAGGGTTTGATTCATAGAGTCGTTTGTTTGGTTTATGCGTTTAATCTCGTTGGTGTTTTGCGTTCAATTTGTGTCTTTTAGTGAAAATGTTCTCAGACTACCTCCTACACCAGAGCAGCTACTGACATCATTCAATACAATATCAGTCCTGTTTCTAAACAGAATGAGGCTTGACTGGAAAGAGGTAAAAATAGGATAAAACTGATTTAAACTTTTGGCTCTCAGTGGGTGAAATCAAATGAGAGCTAAAAACGTGGGGCTCATTATGATCATACACCAAAATTACTTTTGATCTATAAAGGGAGAAGATCAAGCTCTGGAACTTTAATACAGTGCTTGGATATCTTCTTTAATTTGTCAATACTTTTGTCTACTGTAGGTAGAGGTTACTGTGAGTATGATGCCATCACTCAAAGAACTTCATGTTTGTCACAACTGTTTGAATAATCTCAGGTAAAGTGAAAACGAGTTTTTAAAAAATTGACATGTGGCAAATATAGCTTGCATCTTGGTGGTGGTTCTTCAATGGCATAATAATAGCAGCAAAGCCATCTCAAGAAAGAATGGGAACAAGTATTTTTCACCTGCTCTATTGCCAGTATTGCAAGTGTTACTCTAAAGGTGTAATCACTGTGATCTCATCATCCAACTTCTTATAATATTAATACAAAATCTAACATAGAGGTCTGTAATTTGTATATTGATTTTAAAAAGCCTAAATAAATTTAAAGGGAAAACTTTATATTTTTTTAGAGGAAAAGATGGTCAGGTTTCTCAACTGCAAGTACTCCAGAATATAGAACTTCTTAATTTAGAAGGAAACCAGTTGTCAGATTGGAAAACCATTTTAAGACTAGGACATTTACCAAGGTAGGGTTTAAGTTAGTTTGTGTTACTGTGATGTGCAAAATATGTATCCCCCATGTATGAGGAATCATATATTAAATGCACGACTCCCTTAGGGAGAAATTCGGAAATATTCAGTCTTTATGGATGACTGGCCAAAGATTTTACTTGGGAGCTTTTTTAAAAAATAAATATTAACATGACACGTAGACTGTCTTAAGGAAGTTAGTGGCCATTATAGCTTTGATAGAGATGGGCTTAAAATCTAATAAAACAAAGTTGAAAGAAGTCTCAAACTTTGCATAATAGTAGGTACATTCCATAAATTATAGCTTACTGTGAAGTGTCAGGGAAAAGGTTTAAAACAGGAAGGCTGGTCAATCAAGCCAAGTTGCATAATTTTATAGCAAGAGGCAAAATTTTGTGCTTTCACTGAAAGCATAACATTCAGTATAAGGTATTGACAAAGTACAGAGTCCTTATCAATAAAAACTAACAGTAAAAGTTCAGCAGGACGTTTCGACTTCTCTTCAGACATTATCATGTAAATGGTGAGAATAAAAATTAGCATAGATACATGTAGTACGGTTAGAAATTAGCACTGTAACTGTAACGTCGCATGCAAAAGCTTTTTCTTATTCTTTAGTTATCTAATTTTGTTCTATTTTCCCTTTTCAGACTCAATTGTCTAATTCTAAATGACAATGGTATATCTGGTGTTGAATTAGGAAACAAAGTTCAAGGTTTGCATTATCTGTTAGAGCACAGCTTTAACCCTTTAACTAACTGTTTTGGTGTTTTCACTAATTAAGTTCTTGGTAAAAAAAATTATCCATGTTCAAAGTGATCAGGTCACACAGTACGGGGGGAGGGAGATCGGGGGAGTATTTATATACCATATTTTGACAGAAAACGTAACCCTCCCATGTAAATGGTAGCCCTGTCACCTAACTACAGAAGGATTACTTCATCTCTTTTTTTAATTTTTCACTTGAATAACCCCTTAAAGGAGAAGTTCACTCCAGAATGGCCATTTATTTTCTTTACGCCAATAAAACGTTTCTACAAAAATATGTTATTCACCAAAATTTCAGCTTCCAACGAGCGCTAAATCCCTACGAAATCTTTCTCTAAAGTAGCCCAAAATTCGACAACTGAACGCCGCCATCTTGGAGCTAGTAATGTATGCGTGACGTCAAAGAGTTCAGCCTGAAGTTTAGCGGGAAAATTTAAATACTCGAAACTCCTTGTTTCTTTGTAGTGGCTTTTGTTTGTCAAAATGCCTGTTTGTGCAGCTCCATGTTTCTCAAACAGAGCTTCAAGAGATACAAAAAAACCTTTCACCTTTCTTTCCTTTCAGACAGGCATTTTGACAAACAAAAGCCACTTCAAAGAAACAATGAGTTTGAAGTATTTAAATTTTCCCGCTAAAATTCAGGCTGAACTCTTTGACGTCACGCATACATTACTAACTCCAAGATGGCAGCGTTCAGTTGTCGAATTTTGGGCTACTTTAGAGAAAGATTTCGTAGGGATTTAGCGCTCGTTGGAAGCTGAAATTTTGGTGAATAACATATTTTTGTATAACCTTTTTATTGGCGTAAAGAAAATAAATGGCCATTCTGGAGTGAACTTCTCCTTTAAAATACTTCAATGAGTCAACCGTTAAATGGGTCTGTTTGAGATGTATCTTTATAAAATCATCGAGAAATTGCGTGCGCTGTGATTGGCCAGTTCGAGTTCATTATAGCTCCTTATTTTATGGCAACAATAGTACGCGCGCTCTGATTGGCTGATGAGCGGGCAAGATTTTCTTGTAATGACCGGGCATTATGAAAATTTTTTTTGCCTTAGCTTTTTATAACTTTTTAAGGGTCACACACTTGTAAACACAGGTCAGTTTGTTTTGTGAAAATTAAAGTGGTTAAATTTGCCCTAGATCTTGGCATAATGAAGACAAAAATTGCCTCATTGTCGAAGAAAACCGCTTCTTCTGGTTTGGATCGCATGACCTCGAATGACCTCTTGCGCGCGCAAGCGGATATTGAAAAACGTTTCCCTTTTTTCAGCGCTAAAAAGGCCATATAATAAATAACTTATTAACCTCGTCCATTCGGTCATTACAGGGAAATCTCAGACCTCGGCCTTGATGTATTGACCTCGCTATCGCCCGGTCAATACATCAAGGCCTCGGTCTGAGATTTCCCTGTAATGACCTCACTGTCGGTTAATAAGTAGTATATAAAGCACGCTGCTTACGTCACGCGCGTGCTTTATGGAGTTATAATGCACGCTGCTTACGTCACAAGTTTTAGCGCGCGCAATTTCTTTAACATTTTATAAAAGAAATAAAGAACTTGTCCTCGTGCATTGTTGAGTTATATAAGCACTTGGGAATTTTTAAGAACACGAGAGAAGTGCATAGAGAAGCACGAGGCGTAGCCGAGTGCTTCTCTATGCACTTCTCTCGTGTTCTTAAAAATTCCCAAGTGCTTATATAACTCAACAATGCACTCAGGCGCG
The DNA here is from genome assembly GCA_963693305.1 of Meandrina meandrites. Lineage (NCBI taxonomy): Eukaryota > Metazoa > Cnidaria > Anthozoa > Scleractinia > Meandrinidae > Meandrina > Meandrina meandrites. Next base: position 2,487,213 of record OY855913.1, on the reverse strand, counting down.
TTTTTTATTTCTTTAATTATAATACATGGATTGTGTACTCTAACTCGTGCAATCCCTACCCTTTCATATTCCTACAGCCTGAAAAAGGTACCCCTTTCGGGCGAAGCCTTCACCATATAGTCTACTACAGGAAATACTACCCTGGAACTCAATAACGGGCGCATTATTTTGTATCTTCAGATTGGACACAAAAAAAAGGGGAAAAAAATGTGCTGCAGTGACTTTTTTTTTTTTTTTTTTTTTACTGACGCATCTTTTGATTCTGTTCAGATGGACAAGGTGGTGTTCCTCTGTTCCCAGCTTTGGAATCTCTCTCGTTCAGTAACAACAAAATAAATCAGGTGAGAAAAGTGTCTGACTTACACTGCAAAGGGCAAGGATGAAATGACTGTTGGTGGATTGTTCAACCTGCTGCCGGGGATAACCTTTGTTAGTATCACCCAACTAGTGGACTAATGCAAATCCTGCATTTTGATTGGCTACGCTACTAGAGGACTATTAGTAATAGTCATCAAGTAGCGAAATTCGTGACGCTTTCTTTCGTTTTGTTCCCAAACAAACCTTTCTTCAACTTGCATTTGTTAACTTTATTATTGCTTTTTCTGTCCGACTAGTTGTGTGGTGCTAAAACAATTGAAGGGCCGCGAAAGAAAACGTCCCCCTCGAATTTTGGCAAAATTGAACATTGTCAAAAACATTCCAAATTTCACATGCAGGTTTGTTTATGTGTGCTTTACACTGACCTGTATCTCATTTCGTGTGTCTTTGCTTTCCTGTCGATAATTATCGTATGCAGAAATGAAAATAAAGTGCTTGCAGCTTTCATTCTTCACAGTCAGCCAGTAGTATGAGTTTTTCAACACAATGCGTGGTCATCTTTCTTCGTAGGGTTTTGTAAGTGTAACGGGAAGGCGAGAAGAACTTCAAACGCGCCATTACAAGAAATTGCGATGCGGCAGCCATGTTTTCATTTTGATTTGCCTTGGGGGGGGGGGGGGGGGGGGTTAGAAAGGGACTGGATACCACATTGTGAGGTTGAGCTGACGTGTGAGAAAAGGAAAAAAGATGGCGATTTGCTTGTGAGAATAAAATGCTTTGAGTGCAACCGTCTGGTGGTTGAAGGACATCATTAAGTCTGGATACTCGCAAGTCAATAGCATCTCTCGAAGAACTGAGGGTTGTTCTGCGGTTTGTTTGCACAATAGCGCTATTTTAGGCGCTGGAGGTGAAAGTTGTCCAACAAAGGCAGGTTGATCCAGGCGGGAAGTCTAAGGCAGGTTTCTTGTCGGGAACTTTGTCAGCACGAGTTTTGCAGTGTTGGCTGGGATGCTGCGGCATCAAAGTTGCCGATAAGCGAGCTGGTTTTAGACTTATCAAAATTGTTGGAGTGTTGCGGGCAGGACCTCTCCTGTCGACAAAATTCCCGGTACCTCATTAAATATTCATCGATCGATCGATCAATCGATGCAGCCGAAAACCAAAAAGCGCGTGAAGTCCTGTCTTGATTTCGCGGGATTTTTTGTAGTGTGTGTGATGCGATGATGCAAGGATTGGAGAAGTGAGAGCAAACAGTGCTTTACTGAAAGCAAAACTAAGATGTAGTATGAAAACCAGCGTTAAATTTAACGTCGACGGCGACCGCCATGCATGTTTACTTCGCGTTCGTTAAATCGGATCGACAGAGCGCGTGTCGTGTCACAAAAGTAGTCGAGTGTTGTGGAGCCAAACAAGGAAAAAAAAACAAAAAAACAGCTAACTGCAAGCACACCGGATGGAAAGCTAACCGCAAGCAAACCGAAGTGAAAGCTAACCGCAAGCAAACCGGAGTGAAAGCTAACCGCAAGCAAACTGCACTCAAGGCTAACCGCGGGCCTTGGGTTAAGCGTTTGGTTTATAGCTCAAATGCTAACCCTAATCCCAAATTTTAACCCTAAACTGAAACGCTAACCCTAAACTTTGGAGTTAGGGTTAGAGTTAAAGTTTAGGCTAGGGCTTAGAGCTTGGTTTAAAACAGCCGTAACTGGTTAACCGGTTAACCTTCGCTGATTTCATTGTTTCAACAAATGAAAGGCTTCTTTTGTTTATGCCTTATCCAATTAAGACGTTGCAAGCGAAAGCCGTGTTTTTTTGCATGCGTAATTTATGGAGAAAGAGACCAAACAACAGCGAAAGAAATACCGGGCAATGTTAAACACACATAAACAAAGCTACATGCAAAATTTGGAGTTGTTTTGACAATGTTCAATTTTGACAAAATTCCAGGAGGACGTTTTCTTTTGCGGCCTTTCAATTAGACCCTTCGCCCTCAAGGGCCACGGGTCAATAGCCCATTCGGCTTCGCCTCATGGGCTATTGGCCCGTAGCCCGCAAGGGCTACGGGTCTAATTGTTAAATAGACTTCATCCCTTCAGGGGGAGATGCATATCTTGTAAATGACCAGTTCTAGCTAACTTTTTCCAATTCCCGAGGTGGTCACTTACTGGAACTTGGACTGCCCTCTAAGTGGCTTCATGGGACAGAAGTTGACCTTAATGTTTTCATCATTATGTTGTTGTTTTTCAGATTCATAGTGTTAACGAGTTGAATCATCTTCCCGCGTTGAATGCGCTACGCTTTAAAAGAAATCCTCTTTTTCAAGGTACGTTTTGCATAACAAAAGTGATTTTGTAGTTTCATGTCCAAAACAAGCGCAGGACACAGTGTGACAGTCTTGGGTTTGATCTTTCAGGAGAGACTACATTTGAAAGCCGTCAAGAACTGCTTGCTCGCCTTCCTTCAGTCACCTCTCTCAATGGAAGCCCGGTGAGTTGGCTTGTTTATGAGGTGTAGAGATTTTCACAGCTGTGCATCAACCCAAGTACAGCAGTTGCAAATTGTTAGTCGCAAAATTGTCAGTCATGTTTGGCTGTGGAGACCTTTGAACAATGCAAATTCCAGAAAATAATTAAGATAAACCGAACTGAAGCCAAAACTCAAACACATAACTGTTTCAAGCGCGGGAAAAATCACGTGAACAGAAGAACCATTAGTGTTGGTTGGTGCTCCTGATTGGCTCAAAAGAAAGTGTTCTCGTTCTGATTGGTTGCAACATATGGCGCGCGTGTTTTAGTTGTCAAGCTGTTTTGTTCAGTGACATAAATCCTTGCTGTCTTTGTAGTTCATGTCTGTTTTAATGGTGTTTTAGGTTAATCCAAAAGAAAGAGAGGCAGCAGAACGAGCCTATTTGAAGAAATACGCCAAGTCTTGGGTGACCGCTGGTGGAAATCCAGCGGAAGGAGAATACGGTGGACTCAAGCCTGAATTTATTGAGTTACACCCCAGATATGAAGAACTTGTTAAAGGTTTGATCTCAGTGTGATTTTTTCACAATATCCATGAATTTTTTTTAAGGCGTTACGATTTTATTGAAAAATGTTCACGTTTATGTATATAATTACGGTTTTATTGAAATAAATAAATAAATCACTTTACTGTAAGTGTCAGAGTATTTAGCACTACTGTGCTAATTAAGAGTTAAGTTCGGAATAGTTCATGTGACATAAATAACGGGCCTGCATTCATGTATTGAACATAGTAACATCGTATTTATACGGACTACAACTAAACTGGGTAAACGGTCGCTGTTCACGGTTTGTAGGCACCATCAACGTTCATTTGTAGATAGAGTAAACACCGTGTTAACTCTTACCCGAATGACAGGCTTACATTAGGCTATTAGTCGTTAACGATTTGAGAATGCTAAAGCACCAGTGTGCTTCCTTCTTTTGATGTTGTACTAATTTAACTGTGATATAATAAATACTTGAACATAAGTTCTGCGATGTTCTGAATTTTTCATTTATCTAGGATAACTTTCTAATAAAACTTTTAATGTTGCATTTCAGTACATGGAGTCCCAGCTGAAGCCGAGCGCAACCAAAATACGGCGAAAACGTTGAAAGACTCTTTGATTTGTATCCTAATTAACTTTACCTTATCTGATAATCACCAGTTAAAGAAAGTTTCTGTTTGTGCAGTTGTAACTAGGCTAGGAAACTGATTCCTTGACAAGCTCTGTTTTCAGCTGTGACAATCACGTGCCCAGATGCTCCAGATAAGAAATCGATCACAAAGAAATTACCAGGTACAGTAACTTAGCAACTACCGGTAATACGTATGGCCGAGATTCGCGTTCAAAAATGGCGCCAAAATATTCGCATGGGCCCGCGTCAGAACAGTTGCTATCATGCTATTGTTATTTTATTCTTATTGTCTTTTACAGGAACTATGACAATAGGAAAAGTTAAAGGATTACTTTATCGGCTCTTCAAGGTTGACAGTTCTGACCAAAAGTTGTCCTCGGTGGATAGCAAGGTAAGTTTATTTTAAGCTGAAGGTATAATAGCGCTTGTTTCAACGCTTGTCAGAGTAACTTTCTATCATTTTTTTTTTACTTTGATGTTAATTTTGTTCAGTTTCATTGGTTAAAGACACTCATACAATCTTCCTTAACCAATCAGAAAGAAGATGTCAGTTTTTTTGCCAATCAGATAAGACCATGCACTGGTGTTTGGTATATTGTTTCAAATGCCGTGGTAGCGATGGACTCTTGTTAATTTGTTTGTTTGTGCCGGCTTTATTTAATTGTAAATTATAACAGCATCCATTCACTAAACGTTGAAAGCGACAATCTGATCTTGTTAAAACTATATCTGACTAGTTTCATGTTGGTGAAGTCACATGTAGGTCTGCATTTTTCCCGAGAATTTTCCGTCACGCCTCTGCACTTTTCAACACTGTTCCCTTCAGCTGATTTGGTTAACATAGTCTTAGGGCGCTTACCATTAGTCAGAACTGGCCGACCAGACCAGGATATTCGAGAACAGAATTCTGTTGTTAGTCAGATTTGTCCTGCCAAATCAGTCAATGCATAAATATTATACACTGTTGTTTTGTATTTGTGCGAAAATCTCGTGAAAAAGGGCCATTTCACATTCAAAACCACCGGACCGGTCGGCCAGTTCTAACCAATGGTAAGCGCCCTTCCTGTACAAAATTTCCATCATTTCATCAACTAAATATTTGGCCTTTTTTCTGTTTACAGCTTGGTCGGGAAGTGGAGTTGGACGATGACCTTCGACAACTGACATTTTATTCTGTACAAAATGGAGACACCATTTATCTTCGGTGGTGATTGAAGTGTCAAGTGAAATCGACGGATACAACCTCGACCAATCAAGACGCTATGTTTCTTCGAATTAACCAATGATAGTAGACCTGGTCTGCGCTGCGCGCGTCCCAAGGGCGGGAAAGTTCCCGCTTGAAGCCTTTTCGTCCCTATTCTCGCCCCCTTGATTTATTAACTAGCAGCCATCGCCGCTGTACATGCCAGAAAATGGTCGTAACTGTAAAATTCCTAAAATACACCTTGCTCGTATTGAACAAATGGTATTTTGGTAGGCTTATTTTACTTTCGAGAAGTCTTTATGTACATAACGATAAAAACATTATCACGATGTAGAATGTAAACCAATGTACGCTAGGGGGCTTATTATTGGAAGAAATTATGAAATAACGCCCTTAAGAGATAAATCTTAACGTAAGCTCAAGGACTCGTCGTACACTACTGATCGTCGGAAAAATAATTCTTAGGGATTATTCGGACACATTGCAAAATCTTTAGTGAGACAAAATTTCCGAAGTTCCGCGTTCGGGAATTTACGGTATTGTATATCTGTGGAAATGCTTGAAGAACCTTAAGATAATGTCTACAGACTGTACACTGACTCAATATTGACCTGTTACCAAGCCGTGGTTCCTCGTTTAGTCGATCAAAGAATAACATCTTTCTCCCATGAAGTGAGGTTGAAAGTTTTTGCTGTCAAATACATGGTCAAATTAAGCGCCTTTTTCACAAACAAACGCACGTTTAAATGTACAAAAAATGTCATTCCAGACGTAATCCGATGGGTCTTTATTGCTTGGTCGTAAGGCAACACAGTGCTCGCCGCTCTCCTGGCTGGTGGGGCGTTGTCGTCCCCAGTCAGTGAAGTCCACAGGAGACCCATCATCCCAGTTGGTAAAAGTACCACTGTTCAAGTCTCGCTCCAGTCCACCCCATATGATTTCTGAAGATGGAATGACAGTTAAGGTGATGAAATCCTGTTCGGAGTCAGAGTGAACTGTAATGAGATGAGCACCAACCGACTCGCACTGTGTCTTGGCGGTTTGTTTATTTGCTGGCGACGCGAAGAACTTGTAACAGGAGCCAGAAAAGTGGATCCAGCCATCGGATGGGTCACAAGGTGTCACTGAGGAAAAATTGAGGACGCTGCAATGACTGAAACTGTGGCAAATGAGAGCAATGTTCTCCCAATTAAGACCCTAACTTATAGAATGCAATTTCTGAAATGACAGGAGCCAGAAAAGTGGATCCAGCCATCGGATAGGCCACAAGATGTGGCTGACGCTGTAATGACTGAAACTGTGGCAAATGAGAGCACTGTTCTCCCCAATTAGACCCAACCTTATAGAATGCAATTTCTGTTTACAAGTTATTCTATGTTGCAAAGACGCTAGCCTCTTACGCAGACGGTCTTTTGTCTCGTCACGAAATCTCTTGGGAGAAAAGATTGCGTGACGAGCCAAAAGAACGTCTGCGAAGGCATTCTCGTCCTCAGAGGCCGCGATCCTTCTGGTCTGCGCCAGGAATCGAGACCTCTGGCCGCTCCCAATTTCTGAGCATGCGCAAAGTACTCTTTCTGTGTTTTTCAACCAATCAGATTTGTCATATTTGACAATGAGTCCGTGAATCGCGGACTTCCGGTTTTGGAGGTGGCCAGAGGTCTCGAGAGAAGGATCGCGGCCTCTGGGGACGAGAATGCTGCGAAGGAGACTACAAGTTTGTCCTCCGTTTCTCGTCCGTTAGTCGACCTCACTTTCTAATGAGTTTATTATTTATTGAGTAATATTCTAAATCCTCAGGCCATAACTGTTGGTAAAAACCGTTAATTACCTGCTGTACTCGGGATTGCGGTCGGCATCGGTTGTATTTGAGAACTTGGAGATGGAGAAACGCTTTTAACTTGTGTCACTGAAGCGCTCTCTAATAAACGAAAACAAAAATTATGAGATGAAATTCCGTTAGCAATGCCGGATGATATTGAGAAAGTAATTGTACGTAACTCCGGGGGTGTTCTCTATTTTTGCTGAGATATAAGTTTTGTTCATTTTGAGTTATAACAGCTTTCCCGTGCTTGCCACAGGTTGAATATTATTGCTTCGGGTTTTGATTGGTTTATCATAGGTTTATTGACACAAACCTTTGCTTGCTTGCTTCACAGCAAACATCGAAAATCCCGCTCGCAAACCACACTAACAAAAAGAAATGTTCAATCCAAGAAAGCGCAAGCCAAGTTGACCACAGACAGGGTTCGTAAGGATCATGGAATTTTAGAATTTCATTTTCCAGGCCTAAAAGGTCATGGATTTTAAGTATGGGTCATTGAAAATCACGTTTATTAAAAACGTACCCAAAATGAAAGATAAATTCCAAGAAAATGGTGAAATTTAGGTCATGGAAAACTTGGAGAAGTCATGGAAAAGGTCATGAAAAGCCACGGAATTTCAAAAACTCAAAATTTTGAGTGCGAACACAAATTCTTACCTAAAGGCGTTGTAGATACGGCTCGAGAGATCAAAGGAGTTGGGTTCAAAGGGATTGGCGCTGCAAAAGAAAAAAGACAGAAGAGTGCATCTGAATAAAATCATCAAACAGGATACAAATTAGATTCCTTACATATGCAATGGGAGCTCATCACTTGAACCCCGTGAAAATTTGCTTGCAGTGTTTTGTGCTTAAAGGCGGTGGCAAACGGGGATACATTGTTGCGGACGCATTGTTGCTCGTGATGTTTCTTGGGTGGGCAAACGAGCTAAACAATTGTTTTGTTTTCATACTGCGCAAACCGGGAAACATTTGTTGTGGACATGTTACTGAAAGAAATCAGAGCATTTTCTGTGTCTCGGACGTTTCGCGCGCGAGTAAACAGGGAAACATTTGTGTCCGCAACATTGTGTCCTCGTTTGCCTGAGGTTCGACGCGAGAAACTCCACACTGATAATTTACCCCTCGATTACCTCGACAGAGATTTGTCTTCTCAGAGCCAGTTAACACAGGTGTTTTAGAACTGTGGTAGAATTTCAGGTGTTTGACGAGCCGAAGAGAGTGAAGGAGAGTGAATTGGGACGGAGAATCTGTTTAGATTCTGTTATAGCAGGAAATAAGGTAGCCTGCGTGCAGACGTCTCCATTTCCTTTGCGTCTCGCGGAAAGGGACGTCTGCGTAACGCCGTTCCTAATCGTGTTCCAGTATCCCGCTGTTCGGGTTTTGAATTTCGCATAAATTATGGTGGTGTTGTTTTTGTTGCAAGGCCATTGAATTGTAACTTCAACCAGAGTTTTAAAACGATCTTTCCGTCTGATCGCTCCAAAATTACCGGTCTAACGGGAGAAATGGGAACTGTTGTGACAGGATGAGCAGTTTTCGCGGGAGTAGATGTGAGTGGCGATGTAAGACTGTTTGGTGAACAAGAAACCGATTCGTCGAGAAGAATTCGCTTATCCGGCGAAATCGATAGCGATTAATCTACGCTCTCTTGGAACTCCTTCTTACTGTGAGCCCTGCCTTGAAGGTTTCGAACTGTAATCATTAAAAAGTTCCTCGCCAGTTTTCTTCAAGTTATCATGAAGTCCTCGTCACTTCCGAAGCTTTGCAACACACGATTTACATATACAGGGCGAACTAGAATGAACAATAAACTGCAAACATTACATCAAACTGAAGAGAACTGATTTCTTCGAAAACTGTCCACGACCTTGAACGAGATTTTTGTCGTTGTGGTTCACGATCGGTGAAAAACACAGCACACAATCACTCATGCTTTGGTCGACATGTTTTGAGCTGTCAATAGAAAACCGCGCTTAATCTAACCCACATAAATTATCTTAAATGTTTCGCGATGATAGCCAATCAGAGTTGATTCTAACAATGCCTACTGTTAAGAAACCAATCAGAACGCGGTCCCCGAATTCTGGAGAAACAGCGGGATACTGGAACACGATTAGGAACGGCGTTACGCAGACGTCCCTTTCCGCGAGAAGCAAAGGAAATGGAGACGTCTGCACGCAGGCTAGAAATAAGGAGCAATTGCGAGCGCTGCACGTTTCTTAAAATCCTCCTCTACTTTGCCTTTTTTTCATGTTACCAAGGCTGTGGAAAAGCTATTAGTCGTTTCGTTACCTTTAGGCTCGCAGTTCTTATCGACGCTGTCGGAAAGGCAATCACACTTGTATTCGTTAGTTTCGTAGATGGCGCGGCACGTGCCGCCATGTTTACACGGTGCTCCCTCACATGGACTCTGATGGAAACAGTAAAAGTCAGTGTTGTCAGTGTGGGAAGAAAGAGTCACTTGTTCCTCGTGCCCCAGGCTCCGCCGGCTAAGAGGGACAGGCAGCCCCGATCTGGGGACGAGAATGGGTCGTCAGAAAAAGCTCGCGCCACGCCCAGATTTTTTTACTAGATTCTCTTCCAAGGCTACTTAACGGACAACACACCTCGACGAAAATTAGCCAAGTTTTTCAAGCCCGCATTCGTAATCCATCTTAATCTTCCTCAGTCGTTTTGGTTTGTTATTACATTTTTGGTGTTTTTTCGTCCGTAAAAACTGTCGAGACTTCATCCAATTTGAAAGCAATTTTCAGTCGTACATTAGACACGGCTCGTTTCATTTTGTAAAGCTGTTCGGTGTTAATCATGTGATTTCCAACCGAAATTTACGCACCGACATCTCTGGTGTAGTAAATTTCTAAAACGACCATTAATTAGAAGTCATTAAATATTTCCTAATGTCGGCCGATTTGAAATTACGGCATGAGGTACAACTGGGATAAAGGTTCACATAATGACGTCTGTTGTGCATTCACAGGTGGTCGCGCAATTTGGAAAAAAATACAAATTTGGAGTGCACCTGCCCAGCAAAATGTTCTGCAAGAAGTTCACTAAACTGAAAAATTTAGAAGTCCATTTCTCACCTATGTTTTGTAAAAGATAATCAATCTTTACCTGTTTTGAAAGAAAAGTTGCAGGCAGTTTCATATGGTAGGGGTTTGCGTTGAAGACGTTGCTACGAGGTATCGGCCACACCTTGTACTCGTTGCGTACTCGTTGTACGAAAAAAGCTTCGTTTATCATCCCAAAAATAAACATGTATCACGATGTTTTCAGTACAGCAAGAATTGAGTTCTATTCTTCACATCGACTGTGGCGACACACTGCAACGAATTTTAATGCATTACACAGGGGCTTTACACTAAACAACGTTTCGCTGGTGTACAAATGGCACGAGTTTGCACAAATTGAACGAAACGTTTCCAATGCGGTGTAGCAGTGCCTTACTAATATCTTATGTGAAGTTATACGAGAATGCCCCTGGCGAGATTTGGCCTTCCCGATATAAAACGGTTACACTAATAAATAACACTACGCATCGAATTCTTACCACAAGGCTAAAATGATGAAAGAACTTTCGTCGCTTGAAAGATGTCGAGGCGCTGTACTTGTCTGTAGGTAGCAGGTCGCAAGTAAAACGCCCGTTCTTGCTTCGATCGACCGCAATATTCGTCGAGAAACAGCCGTGATTTCTTATGCATTCTTGCAAACAGTGCGCCATACCGATCACTTGTTTGCTCTCGATCTTTTCAACGTCGAGAACGTAGTTTGCATGGTCAATGAAGTATGCGGAGCTTTGCTGTCCTCGTTGAAGACTTATTTCCTGGGAAACAGTTTGACTTAAAATATTGAGCAAAATCAAAACGTTTGCGAATATTCGACAGTAAAGCGTTAACGCAAACATCCCTTTCGCTGCGGTTCTTTAAACGTAACCATTTTAGCTGGAAACATATTTTTTAAATGGTAAAGAAATATAAACTTAAACGCGGTAAGTAGATAATTAAGAAGTAGTCACAATAAAATACTAAAGTAGGCCATTACAGATTATTGAAAGTTTATCAAGAGTGTCTGTTTTTGATCCGTTGAATTTATAATTGTTTTCATAGGAATATCGTGATTTTTCAGTGGTAAGCAATCATTATTCACAAAATTATTCCATAGTTATTAATTGACCTCAGCATGAAAGATTTTCATCCGAGTTTTAATGACTTTTCCCCTGCATGCTAGTCAAACAGAATGATTGTTCCTCGCGTCAAGTTGTAATCAAAATACACGTATCAAACTGCTGGAGAATTTCGCAAACCTTTAATAACGATAATAATAGCTTTTATTTATACACGATAAATATTGCAGCATGATAGCTGATGTTGTCTTTATATCACAGAGTGTGGAATCTGAATGGATTTTAATAGCATGCCTTGTCGATCGATACGCTGTCGTTAATCGAACGAGTGTGGACCGAATGTTGTCGAACAGTGCATCACAAATAAAGCCCCAATGAATAAACAAAATTGACAGCACGTAAACGGCACATAAACGGCTCCTTTATTTAAGAACCCTTAAAGAGTTTCAAATAAATTTACATCGCGTTAGTGAGTCCAAAGTAATAATATGTGCGTGGATAGTTCGCTTTGTGCACAATTAAAATAAAAGAAAAAGAAATTCAATGTCAAAAGCAACAACATGGTGGTATTTAATTTCTTCGAGCTACTACTATCGGGGTTTTTCTCAAAACACATTCGCCATCTTCGCAGATGAGTTTGCCATCGCAGGGGCAGTCAAGATCCGTTGCACATGGGTCCTTGTATATTCGGAAGCACTGAAACATGAACCAAACAAGGACATAATGAATATCTAAATTCCCCGTAATTTTTCTAAAATATATATATCCTTATCAGTAAGGGTTCTTAAAACAATTTACGATAAAAGTTGACGGTAAAAAGTCCGAACGGCGTTTCGAACGTACTTCGGTCATTATCAAGTTCAATGTTGATAATAAAAATTCCATACCTCCCTTTTAAAAAATTTTCATACCTTTTACATATTTTTACTTCATTATGTTTCCTAATTTATATATATATTTGTTAATTTTTATTCTCAGTATTATGGCATGTCTTTGAGTTTTTCGAAAAATGCTATAAATGTATGATTGCATTTGCGCTTGCGTTTTTAATCTTCCGCATGATCCATTCTACGGTCACGTGGTCAGGCCGTGTGCTACGGTGGCCCACAAGTGCACACCAAATTTAAATCACTCACACTATATTCAAATCACTCGCGTCGAATTCAAATCGCCCACACCAAAAATCAAATCTTCACACCGAATTCAAAAACACTCGCACCAAATTCAAATCACCCACACCAAAAATCAAATCTTCACACCGAATTCAAAAACACTCGCACCAAATATAAATCGCTCACACCGAAAATCAAATCTTCACACCGAATTCAAATCACTCACACCGAATTCAAAAACACTCGCACCAAATTTAAATCGCTCACACCGAATTCAAATCTTCACACCGAATTCAAATCACTCACACCGAATTAACACTTTCGGTCAGTGGTCTCGCCTACCTGCTTCGTAGGTACCTCGTATATAGTATTTATAATGTACCCTAATATTGTAATCCTAGTATTCTTCACCTGCTTTGTTACTTTGCTTACTTCCGTTACTTCCGTTACTTTATTCACTTGAGATTCTTTGCAGATACTTTGCTTACTTGAGATACTCTGCTTACTTGAGATACATTGCTTAATTGAGATGCTTTGCTTACTTGAGATGCTTGGCTTACTTGAGGGTATGCTTGCAGTTAACATTTATTTACTGCAATTTGCTTGGGTTAGCATTCATTTTGTGGTTGGGCGACTATATGTTTTTCATTGTTGGCGGCCATGTTGACTTACCATGAAGTATATGCCTACTTGAGACTCTTTGCTTACTTGAGTTACTTTGCTTACTTGAGACTCCTTGTTTACTTAAGATAGAAGTAAGTTTGCTTACTGAAGTAAGCAAAGTATCTGAAGTAAGTAAAGTAACTGAAGTAAGCAAAGTAACTGAAGTAAGCAAAGTAACTGAAGTAAGCAAAGTAACTGAAGGAAGCAAAGAATCTCAAGTAAGCGAAGTATCTCAAGTAATATAAGCAGAGTGTCTCAAGTAAGCAAAGTATCTGCAAAGTATCTCAAGTGAATAAAGTAACGGAAGTAAGCAAAGTAACAAAGCACGTGAAGTATACCAGGATTGCAGTATTAGGGTACATTATAAATACTATATACGAGGTACCTACGAAGCAGGTAGGCGAGACCGCTGCCCGAATTGTTAATTCGGTGTGAGTGATTTGAATTCAGTGTGAAGATTTGAATTCGGTGTGAGCGATTTAAATTTGGTGCGAGTGTTTTTGAATTCGGTGTGAGTGATTTGAATTCGGTGTGAAGATTTGATTTTCGGAGTGAGCGATTTAAATTTGGTGCGAGTGTTTTTGAATTCGGTGTGAAGATTTGATTTTTGGTGTGGGTGATTTGAATTTGGTGCGAGTGTTTTTGAATTCGGTGTGAAGATTTGATTTTTGGTGTGGGCGATTTGAATTCGACGCGAGTGATTTGAATATAGTGTGAGTGATTTAAATTTGGTGTGCACTTGTGGGCCACCGTAGTGTGCCGAGTACTTTCTCTATATAAAAACTAGAAAACAACAATCTATTTTTTTTTTCTTCAAGAAGTGCTATTAAAATGGCATCATCAATTTTTCAAAACTCGTAAATAAAAACTTATATAAGTTCAGGTTTACCGGTTTTCGTCTCAAAATTCCCTCCCACCATGTCATTGGTTTACATTGGTAGTTTGAATTGCAGAAAAGATCTTCATTTCCAGCGCATTGGCACTCCACATCATCATTGCATACCATTCCCTCAAAGCACTGGAAAGAAACACGAATAAAAGATCAGGAAAACACGCCTGGATAAGACATCAGTCGATCTCACTTTATTTAACAAAGATGACACTTAATAGAAACAGTAGAATTGATAATATTAACAATATTGATTTAAAGCGCGCAAATTCAACAAAAGGTTTTCAAATTCGCGTAGTTATACAACTAATGAATCTGTGGCCCCCTTAAGGTGGCTGGACACAGTTTTCGATACCTGTGTTGCATTTTCAATTTTTCCAAAACCATTGATTCCTGGGTCTCCAAAATTAGCATAACATAAGATGAAAAGATAGACTTCTGTATTTTGATATTTTAGTTGACGTGTGTTGCGTTGCCATGGTAACATGACTGAATATAAACACGCCATAAAAATTGGGTTTTATATATTTGCAGAAAATTTAGTCATTAGATTTTCTCCATCCCTTGCATGTAACAAACTTGTAACATTGCTCGCATGTTAACACTATTCTAATAATATTTTAACAGAGAGATTTTCAGCTATCCTCTGTTTAAGGTTCACTGAATTATTTACAATTTTCTCTGTTAAATTTAAATTTTTTTTAAATAATTCACTTTCTTGTTTCCTTTAGTATTTCCCTGCCAAATTTTATGAAATTCTAATGAGTGGTTCTCGAGAAATATGCGCACTTCCAAGAAAGCTGCTAAACTGATTCAATCACATTTTTTTGACCTACTACGCATGCGCTGCATTTAAGTGGGTTCTTACGATAACGACAAAAACCGGCAAAATCACTGGATTCTTTGTTTCTTAACTTTTTCTGACATTCCATACAAACAAAAGACTAAAACATATAACACATTGCGTCATTTTAAGAATAATAATATCACATGCAGGAACGGCATAGAACAAATAAATCTTCGCTTTATCGGCGCCATGTTTCATCTTCGTAATCATTGTGCGCGCGCTACCTCGCATCAGCAATGAAGACTGCAGAGCGCGCGCAAAAACTGTGTTCGGCCACCTTAACGATAGTTGAGTGTAAAAACACTTACAATTAAAAATTCAACAAAAAAGACTATGTTCCTTGGATTATTAGCAGTCTGTTTAAAAAGGTCACTAAACCAAACATTTTAAAGCCCGTGCTGAAATGATCACATCAGCCATTGCATATCATATAATCTTGGTTACAACATCATTTGGGACCATTTTGACATTTCGGCTACTGGAAGAACTGAATTACATTGGAGAATAAAAGAGAACTTATTTATTCAAGACCTACGACCAGCACGGGCTTTAAAATGTTTGGTTTTTCTGTCGTGAAATCGTGTTTTTGATCTGCTGAGCATGTATGTCTTTACAATACCAGCAACTGGCTTTCACGTTTTGTAAATCATCTTGGACATTTGAGTGTGCATGCACGCTAAACGGACCTACATTTTAAAACATCGCAATCTTCTATTGGTACAAGCCAATGTGTCTTAATAAAGCTGTGTTCACATTAAACCCGAAACATGTTTAGAGTAAACATGTTTCACAGAAACCCTGTTTCACCTAAACATGTTTTTTAATGCATTGTTCACATCAGATGTCATTTTCAAACACGTTTCATGCCTGGCTGTGTAATTTATGCGGTTTTTCGGTACTCACATAAATCTTGTACAAAACAACAACATTTGCATTCACTATTTAGTTTCAATTAGTTTCAATATTCAAGCCCTTCGGAGGAGAAGGGCTTTCCAGCGTTTGGCGAGCAGACAGCATTTGCGCTATCATCGGTACAGAAAGAATTTTTTGTAATTTTGGTTTTGAATTGCGCTTGTAGCCGCTGCCGTTATGTTTCGTGGCGATGTTTTCCCAAATATTCTGCTTTCAACCCATCTTTAATAATTGAGTGCCCCATAATTTAACAAAACATTTGGTCTCATATAATAGGCCAAATTCTGGATCCGTTTGTGGGCACTCGCGTCCTCTCCGCATGTCCGCCATTTTGAACGTGTTTCATCTGATCATGATCGAAACTACCTCTTGAGGTTGTTTCAATCATGTTCAGAATGAACATGTTTCGATCATGATTCGCGCAACGCACCGTCTGATGTGAACACGTTTCTTAGCGAAACATGTTTAATTCGTGATCAGACTCGATGATCAATCTCGTCCCAGGGCCTTATATATACGTATTAGAAAAGTCGTACAAAGACCCAGAGGTCGAGAAAAGGGTTTTGGTGATCGGACAAGCTCGTGAAACAGAAGAAACTGAAAAGTTAAGAAGCTCCACACAGTCACTTATGATAAAAATAAAACTTACGCTTTCATCTTGAAATCTCGCTGCTGTGATAGACACTAAAGCTGCAAGCAAAACCAGAGTCTTCATCATCTTATCAGACTTGTAAGTTTCTGAAAAAGAGATTTCGTAAGTTAATTTTGCTGAACATGATTACTTCAGTCGAATATGATAAAAACGGATAAAGATACGGTCGATGCGTATCTTTATCCGAAAGTGTAGCAGATTTCGTAGCTTGTAATTCTACTGGTCTTCTAGAGTAGCAGTTTTTATGGCTAGGGGCATTGTTCCTAATGTTTGTTCTATTCTTCTCGTGAAGGGTTGCGAGTAATCTGAAGTGTCAGCTGTCCTCTCTTCCTTACTCCCCAGAGGAGGGGCGCGTGACACTTCAGACTTGGTTACGAGCCATTCATGTGACACCTTGCGAGAGCTGCTACCTGGATTCTCTTTATATATTTACTGTACCGCGCCAGCTTGCGGGACGGGACGTCAACAACTCATTTATCCCGTGCAATTCAGAACATTAGGGACTTTTACATGTGTACGATTACAAGAGTAAGTGCAAGTGTGATTTTTCAAACCTGTTACGATTATCACGTTTAATTTCACAACAACCTCGTAACTCCAATTCAACTAGCCAGCAACAGGGAGGAGTGAGAGCTCTGGGAACGTAACTGGATTGAAATTCGAAAGTCGTACTCGTACTCAATCTCGTATTGATATTTAGTAAATAAACCCCTTCAGGCGACTGGTATATTGGAGGATAATGCCCGAGGGTGAAAGATTGTCCGAAAAATGAACAGTTGGCCGAGAAGCGAAGCTTCGAGGTTAACTGTGAAATTTTGAGCACAATCTTTCAGGCAAGGGCATTATCCTCCAATATACCAGCAAGCCAGGAAGGGGTTTATTTATTTTATAACCTTCCGATTAATTTTTTCAACACGCTTCATCGCGGGAAAAAGGAAAAACCTACAGCGCGCGATAATCACGGAATAATTTAGTTAAAATAAATGCAAGTCGATAGGTTTCGAATTTTTTTTTTAACACTGTGATTTTATTAAAACATTAGACCTGAAAAGGTCACTTTAACGTTTGTTTTGCACTGCACTGTTTTGCACGACGGATATCAAATCGGACGGGGTATGTTGGCTGATACCCGTAGTCCGATTTTGTACCACGTGATGTGTTTTGTCCAATGAGCGCGCGCGGAAATTAATCGGTGGGTTACAATGCCAGATAAGTATGTATTTTTTTATTATTTTCAATTCATGTCTATTTGGAAATCATGCTCTCCGACCATTTTCGTTTCGCTGAAGTAACTCGTAGTCAGTAGGTAATGTTTCAAGTGTTTCGTTTAATTTCATCACGGAAATATCACACGATTTTGAAAAATATACGAACGGTAAAATTCTGTCAATAAAGAAGTTTTGCTCGTTTGATGTACGAGTGTGACCGACAAAGTCACTCGAAAGTATTCTGTTTTATTGTACAGCAAGCTGGTACAGGGAGAAAAGGAGCAATCTGATTTAGCGGTCCGGATTTTGCCGTACGGATCGCTAAGATGGACAACTCACGAATTAGTTTCGGCGAATTGCTTTTTTTATGAAACACTTAACAATAGAAAACAGTTTGCTGTTAAGTAGATATCTGTGTTTTCCTTCATGTCTGGCGGCCGATTTTGATTAACAGAGCGCTTTCACGGGGATTTCGCGGATTTTTGGTCTACACTGTTCTGAAATTAGTGGTAGGCAACTTAACCCATGAAAAAACATTATCTTTGAACATCAAAAGGAAGATATATATCCTTAATTGATGGAGAGAAATCAAACTACAGCTATAAATATCGATATTTTTTGAAGACGTGTGGACACAACTTTAGTCTCAACTTTTCAAGTTGTAATCCATTTCCATCGTAGCCATCTGCAGCCAAATTAAGGCGCTTGTTAACAGTTTCAGTGCCCTAATATAGCAATTGTTAATAAAAATGGACCATAATCTTTTGGTTTCCTTCGACACGAATAGAAATTTTGACTGTTCAAAAATGCTTTAATCGATCAGCAGAGTTTTTAAATACATAAAATAATACATAAAAAAATAGTTACTGAACTAACTTTTCTTGGTCTTTTGGGCGAAACTATTAGTCATTTTATTCTTCTTGTTCAAGTTTATAGTTCAATGGCATCGCAATGGTTCTGTCACAAATAACAGTCAACAACTGAATGCCAACCATTTGCTGGTCTGCAGATGTTTGATTTTATTTTACATCTGTGTAAACCAAAGGACAACAAAACTCAATAGACTCAGGATCTGAAGACATGCCTCCTTAAAAATAGCAACGTTTGAAAAAACACTTCTGTTGTGATAGTCTAAATATAAGGTCACATTTCTGACAGTATTTATACAACAGCCAAAGAAATATGTCAGCATGAAGCCAGATCGTCTGCTTTTTCTCGGCAGAAAGGAAATTCGATGATAAACTGTTCAGATACATCATCATTTTCGCACATGAATTAAAAAATCTAAGTTTTATCTTATACCATTAGGCGACAGAAACACATTTGCGGGATAAAAATGAGCGCCGTATTTATGTCGTATTTCAAGTTAGAAGTAACGTAGGCTGGCTCAATTCAAATTTCACTTCAGATTTATATACTGATATATTTATCATTTTCACACTGCCCCACCTTCGATAGAAAATAAAATTTATCACATTACCATCATGTCACAGCTAATGGATTGCTTTCTTACCTGCACCCGAAATAGTCTCGTCGGAAGGATATTTGATAAGGTCTGCCCTGATTTCAATCAGCTGAATCATCTACAAAAACTAAAAGTTCGGTATTATACCCTCGATATTGGACAGCTTGTGACGTTTTTAATTAAAGTAATTGATTTGCACTGAAATGTTTGCACTTTAAAAAACAAACCTTGGACTAAAAAAGAGCGCTTGTTTGATAGTTAAAGTGATATGTTAATGTTCTCGGCACATAGCGAAAATTACCTTCATTTTCATATTATTGCATTTCTCTCCTCTACAATATTGAAATTCAGTGGTTTTTGTTTAGCGCCAACAGTTGTAGCTCATGAAACATAAAGTGATGAACTGGTCGATTTAAACTGCAAAGGCGAGTTAGACTGTATTGTATACAGAAAAAAGGTCGTAGAAATCTTCACTCCAGAGTAACAGGAAATTAAAATTTTAAGCAACTACGGCCAGTTAATTTGTGTTGCCGTAAGGCTTTTGGTAAATGGAAATTGAAAAAGGTGATGGCTACCACAATTTGGCGCCAGTCAGTGTAATGAATTTGGCCTTTTTCATTAGAGAAAGGATATGCATTACCACAACTGTAAAAGAAAATGGTGTGAAAATTGTGTGAACGTCTATCTCTGATGCTATTTCACGAACAAATGTTCATCACTTCGTCGGCATGTGAAGAACATTTTCAGAGCAAACAGTTTATTCTCGCGCGATACTATATTATCTTCGTCTAGCTATAAACGCGAAATTATTGTTTCGATTAGATTCCCGAAGAACAAAACTTAAGTAATTAAAATCGGTACAGTTTATTGCATTCGGCGACAGGAAACCTAATGAATAAGGAAGAGACGCGTTTGTTAAACGAATACCACCAAAAAAAGAATGTTATTCGGTTTAAAAATCCTTTTTATCGATCAATAATTTGCTGCAATCAGAATCAAAAAAGAGATGAGTGCAAAGCAAGTGCACATCCATGAAGCGAGTGAAACGGGGTGGTAGCATTATCGTTTCTAAGCTAAAAAATCCTTCGAGAGAACAAGCTCTGTTTTTTATCATGTTTTTTCTCCTTTTTTAAAGAGAACTGCTTGTTTTCAACATTTGATTATTCAAAAGATGAAACTGGATGACACTCTTTGTTTATGAGCTATTGTTCACGGATGAAAATTCGTAATTTTTAAAAATCTTGATTTCTAGTTTTCAAAAATCGCATGTCTAGTTTGACCACTTTTCTACAATTTTAACGACATTAAAGTTTCAACATTCATCTCTTTTGGTCGAGAAACAGTAAAAACGTAGTTGTGAACTTAAGACAATAACAGGGACAAAAAGCCACGACTTGCCTTACCTTTGCTCGATCGATTAAGGGCTTTAGCTGGATCTGCCGTCGTTTTCCGCCGTAACTGACTTTGTTATGAGTACGTGGAGTTTTACATGTAAAATACGATTACATGCATATTTACGTAAATTAAGATAAGGGCACCCACACCATGTCTTAATAACAACATGTTTATAGCGCTTTACGTCAATACTAGGTTACACATTCTTTTCCCACATACGACGAACGTTACAAAAGAATAGAAAATTCGCGAATCTTTATCACCTACGTGATTTTTATCAAACGAAGTGGTCACACATATTGCACTTATTTTTCGTAAAAATTTCTAAATTTGGAGATATTGACCCGAACGAGAAGAAACTTTTACAACGGTAGCCGATTAATCTGACCAAATCCATGTTTTCATTTCGGAAACCAAAGAATATTTTATCTGATATGTTATCCATGTTTTTATTCACTGTTCATAGCGTTATTTTGGCTCTTTTTAAAATTGACATCAAAGTGAAAGTTCCTTTTCCGCCTTCTACATTTGAATAAAATCTAAAAATACACACGTAAGCTGAGCCAGCTTTGCAAACATTTTGTTTTGCTTTGTTTCATAATTATAATTTGACACACTGAATTTTTGTCAGATTTTCTTTAGTAAAACGTCAAAAGTTATCAAACTTTAGAAGGCTCACTGCTTGAAACTTTAACTCTGTATAAATGGCCCTAGGATTTAAAAATTATTTGATAGCCAAAATTCAATTTAGGTCATGATAAGAATGTTGGTTCTACAGGTTATGATTGACATTTACGGTTTAAATGACAGAAAAACGAGCCAAAAACTTTTGGGTTGTGACGTAATTGCGTTCGAGGGAGGGCTGTCAATTGTCAGATTGAAAAATTGCTCCTTTAGTAAACTTTACAAGACTCTTCGCTAATGATACCAACTTAATGTCATTTTCAATCAAACATGTTGGTGCTCCCGAAGCTCGGATTTAATTGTAAAACACTGTCGAAAAACACCTTATGCGCAAAGCATCGAAATAATTTAAAGATTTTAAATAGATATTCTCGTTGTTTGGCAGTACAAAATGCTGGGTAATGCATTTATTTAATAACAAATCGATTAAAAAAAAGTGTGCGTACGTATATAAAACACAAAAAGTATAATTTTTTAACATAATTTAAAGAGATTTTTTTTAAAAAAAGTCTTTTAGTGTGGTATTAACAGAAGAGCAGTCCAACATTTTAAAACGCCATTTATCAAATGCTAGAAATTTTATATATTTAAATTTCTAAATCTCAAGTTTATTAAAATTGACCATACAGACCATATTTTGACCAATCAAATTTGCGTTCCAAGGATATTTTTTAAATATACCTTCTCACAATGACCATGACTTCCGTTGCCCCTGGCAACCAAACTAGTATGAAACGTCATTCGTCCATTTTGTTTACGGAGGGCGCGGAAAAAGTTGAACATGTTCTAGTTAGGTGCTGTTATAACCTGCTGGTTTTTATCGCTCCTTTGTCGATTTTAGAGGTAATATTTTTAATTTTATATAAAGTTTGTTACACTGAAGAAACTACCAGAATAATTGCTTGTATATCGCAATTAGCAACGATTTTAGAGCGACAACGAGATAACCCAGGTAGATATTGTCTTAATATTATGACTCGCTTTATAGATGTTTTGCTAATCGCACCATCTTGGGTTTAGCCAAGACACAGACTAAAGAAAACCTATGTCACTAAACTAATTAAACAATCCCCTTCAACGGGACTTTCCATAAAAATGACATGTAAAACGACAACAAAACTGTCAACTGCAACTGCAGGTAATGAAAATTTGTCTTTTTTTAACTTTCAGTTTGAATATAAATTGATCACAGCAGATACATATATTTTTGATAACACAACAGGCCTTTAAGGACTAAAACAAAAGTAATCTTTTGTTTCTTCAATGTTTCCATTAATACATAGGTGAACACTAGTTCATGATTCTTATTTCCTGAAGGGAAGTTGAATATTGGTGGTTATTTACAGAACTCTGCGGCGGCTAAAAAAGACCATGCGATTAAGTAAAGTGCAAAAACTAATACGTCATTGCACACGGCGCTTCCTCTAAGGGGTAATAAACTGTTGGCCGTTAAAACAGCAAGAGGTACAAATTCGTCGGTCATTTGATTGCCATATAATGATCAATAGAAATAAAAACACTTGTGACGGCTAGCGAAACGGCGCTAATGTCAGAGTACAAAAGGAAGCAGTACAATTCTCGAACCGTCGATGCAGTTGTTACCCATTTCAAGCCGGATATTAAGCGAATTTTGTAATCATTAAGATCAAGATGTTTGGTTTATATTGATGATGTCGTTATTAGAAAAAAGCCAAAACAAGCAAGATAATGTTAGTAAGGATTATGACCTCAGGGAAGATAAAAAAAAGATTTCGTATTAGGATTTTTTCGCGGTTTTCCCTTTTTTCGCACTGAATTAAGCCCCTGTAGTTTCGTTTTTGAATTCTTGGATTACCACACATGTTGATAACTACCCGTATTCTGTTTAATCAGATGTTATTCCTGTTATTTAACACGACAAGAGCAATTTCATCGAATTAAAGGAAAGAAAACATCTATTTAGATGAATAGCCATAGATTTTACATCTGCACTTCTAGGCTAAAGTTAGAATGCCCTCAAGTGAAAGGAGCTTTTAACTCGGGTTAATCCTTTTATGTTGTTTTAGACATGAAAAGTGAAAAATGAAGTCAATCACTTTTGAATAAATTTGTTAAAAACGCTTTTTTTATAATCCATCAGCAATGTTACCTTATGATATGGTTAAAGTTGTCACGAAAGTCGTACTTTTTCTATTCACAACTTTAGAGAACAAAAACGATTGTGTCGCCGAGTTTGTAAACCTAATCCGGCTGTACACAATTTCAAAAAGAACACGATGAACACGACCTTTATCACCCAGCTTCTTATTCTCTCTTAACTCTAATGGCGTTCGTAAACTTTAAGGGGAACAGAATAATTTTTGTTTCTCTTTTTTTCTAGCTTCCTTCTTTTTTTTTGTCCGCCTTTTTTCGACTGGGGCAGTGATGTGCGAAGTGTGTATCCCCCACGTATGACGAACCATATAATTAAAGCACTCCCTTAGGGAGAAATTCGGAAATATTCAATCTCTAAACTAACGATGCCTGCCCAAAGACTTTACTGATTAAATAGAAGGATTTATATATGGGAAGCGTGCAAGGGCTGTTTTACTTTCCCATGTCGACTGTGTCACTAAAAGTGGTAACGTTCATAAATTTCGAAGAATAAGACTTATATGAGCATGTCATCGCCAATACGATGAATAATCCATTGTTACCAAAACGAAATGTTCTAATCGGAGTGCGATTTGAAACCGAGCGTAGTATTTATGGCTAGTCCACCAGGGACGAGTTTCCCATGACCACAGTGAACGAGACACCTTTTCTCGCGTTTATATTTCCTTCCAGTCTTAGCCTTAACTTGGAAATAAGTCATTTTGATTTTCGATAGTCATTGTCGATCTAGAAGAAACTCAAAATATATTTAATAAATATAGATATATGCAACCTCGTTCCCAGGGTCTCTCTCGGGCAGGAAAAAGACCCTGGAAACGAGGTTGCATCGGCTGCATATGTATGTTAAAAAAATCAATACGCCATTTCCGTGTTGATATTTGCCTCAGTCTCAAAACGAGTCTTCGTGCTAAACCATTCAAATGAAAATTAGTTTGATTTGCATAAAAAAGCACATTTTCATATGAAATGGCCAATTACATAATTATTGCAAGAACGTCTTGTCTTAAATTGCATGACTTGCGCTGGGATCTGAGAGTCCAACAGAGGAGAAAAGTGCGCTAGAGAAACTGGCCACTAGAAATCATGTGAATGGTAAAAAGCGCGGGAAAAGATATAACGGGAAGTCGTCCAGGTATCCTCGCACCCGATTGGCTGCAAACATATCTTTGCTATGATTGGTTCGAGCATGTTGTTGGGCTAAAACAATTAGAGCAAAGCAATGCAAAAGTAGAGACGATACGCAAACAAGAAACATGTTTGGCCTTGAGTGCTTTTGTTTATATTTAAATTTTGGCGTATCAGCTTGCTCTTGCATATTTTTCGGCCACACTCGTGCACAAAAATCGTTTGACCTCTACCTTCGTTATTTGATTTCAGAAACGAATCAATAAAATGTACTACCCATGACATGCATTTACACACCGTCAAAAGTGTACTGTATTTTGATTAAGTCTCTATACAACCCTTAGGATCGAGTAGACGCACTTCGAACAACTTCCATGCATGTCAGGTGCATAAAAGTGTTTTATAGACATCTTTGCTAACGATGTATCAGATAATGAAAGGTTTGGAAAGACTTATTTGTTCCTATGTCCGATAGATAACATTGAAACTTTGCCCTGGGTGTTTGGTGAGCGATCCGAAACAAAAAGCATAAAAATGTTTGCTTTTTCAGGGATGGGCCTCTACAAAGATTTAGTGCTACATTCATACTGCATTATTTTCTGTAAGCTTGATAATGACCTTGTAATAAAAGCCGAAACATTGCGTTTACCTTCTGTTTTCCACAGATCTTGCTTATACTTATCAATTTTAAGTTTGAAAGATGTTTTCTGAGGCTTCCATTATCTCACTGGAAGTTTATTAAGTGTGTATGTCAGTTTTGTCTGACATCTGTTATACATTGACGGTGTCAGATTTTTTTTCCTATTAGCAGGTAGTGGTCTTAATATTCCTTTTTGACGTCTCTTTCGCTGGTGGTTTTACTTCAAATTACCAAAATCAAATGTACAAGAGTTTTTTTAACGGTTATTTTTTATCCATGTTACACGAGAAATTTCTAGCGCAATTTAGCGTTGCGGCAACTGTGCGTTACAGGAGGCGAATCTTTAATCCGACTATTATAATTGGTACGATATTATGGTAGATTATTTAAAGCAGTTCAAAACCCTGCAAGAATATGTTGTCGAAACAATTGAGATAAAATACTCGCGCACTACATTCAGTACACGATTCTGATTTTTAACGCATCAATGTTGCTTAAAAAATCCTCCTTAAAAATCGCGATCGTCTCGTTTAAGCCTGTTTGTGAGTAATTATCTTTTTCACTGGGCAGCTTCTTTAACAGACCAATTCACTAAAGCTCGACTCAACATAGCAAAATAAAAAAGTATACAACTTACTTTTTTATGAATCCAATACCTTTACGAAGAGGAAAATTCAACTTTACACCTGACCGATGTGAAAGCGAAGTCGAAACAGTAAGCGACTATTAGTTTATAATAGCCTAACAGTGACTGACAGTTTTACGGGATGCAGAAATTAAAATTTCCCTGCGCGCTTTGAAGGATGCAGAGCTGCATACATTATGGGTCAAGTTACAACGTCAAAAAGGCGCCTGAAGCCTCTGCCACTTTAAGACACACTGGTTTCCTATGTGATGATGTTTAACTTAAAACTGTGAACACAGATCATTGTTCAAGAGATTATATGAATTTATTCTTCAGCATAGAGAAAAATAAACATTTTATATTGTTCAATGTGAAAGATTGCGAGTACAAGAAAGCGTGCATTAGTTTTATTTTAACCCATTCGCGCCTCTGCCGCCTGTAACCGCCGAGCGTTGGCATCACTTATACCAAGAGAAACTAATACTCAAGACAGCTAGACGTACGTCATGGTGTAAAATGTGCCCCCTGATGCAGTGATTAAACCGAGTTTCCTGGTAGTTTTTTTTTTTTTCATCTATAACTATAACAAATATCTCAAGCAGAAATCTACGTTCTTAATTAAAATGAGGAGTGGTGTCATTAATAGAAGCTTATATATAACCATGCTGTTCTGTTCTTTTCTCGGGGCAACATCCCTCAATCTTTTCTCTTCACAGACATAACCAAAACACTGATTTAAACTGCTGATCTTTCTCGCTGCAGGGTAAGATTAGTTCAGCTTCCTCTTGGAGCTTCAGCAGCAAATTTGAAAACCAGTGTGTCGTCCTACTCAATAAGTAAACCCTACATCTCTTGGATATTAGTTTGTCCATTGTCGATAGCCACATTTATAAATTCTTTTCAGCATAATCTTTTTTAAGAAGCTCGCAAACCAAACTGTTCATAGATAACTGTATTTTGTCATGTGTTTGTTCGTAAACAGTACCGTAGTCGACAGCAACCCATAAGAAATTGAGAAAAACAGAAAAGTCGTACAGTAATTTTTCAAGCAGTTTGGCTTGTGTTTGGCTTAAAGTTCACTAAATTAATGCTTTCCGTAAATTAAGGGTACACCTGTATTTAGTCTTTGCAAAATATGATATTTTGAAAAATTTGTAATTGTTTTGTCTGAACCTGTTATCGGCCAATGACACAAGAACCCAAATAATTTTGAGCTACAAATCGACTTCGTTAAGCATTTAAATATAAAATCACAAGTCTAAAATGAAGTGTAATGGTATTTAATACGAAAGATTTTCCATGCTTTGTGAAGTCTGTGTGTACTTTGTTTTTGGTGCATCGTCATGGCTGTACTGCAACATCCAACATAGCGGATGCAAACTACAGTCCCTAGCTTCTCTAAAACTCTTCTGAAGTGACTTGTTCATGATCATGAAAGATCCTTTTGCTTTAAAAGATTAACACCTTGTCTTCTTTGACCCAAGTGTTTGCAACCCCAAATTTTCTTTTTTCAAGTTAGCTAAAAGCAAATTTTCGAAAATTAAATGAAAAAACTGCCTGGAGCGACTGACGTAGTTCTTTTGCAGTCTTTCAGGGGCACCGCAACCTCATGCACCAATTTATTTTAATTTTGCGCATTTGCCGAAAACTAATGCGGGTACCCTGCTAGGATTCAGGAAATGTTTCGAGTTGTTTTCAAAAGAACGGAAAAAACTATCCACCGCAAATTTGTAGTTACAACGTTTTAACATCCTGTGGTTAGATCAACAAATTCAAGTCGTTTAGGGAACATTCCTGTTCCTCCTACGTTAATATCCTAGATGGTCGGGAAAACAAAGATTATTAAAGAAGGCAAACAATATTTAATGACGCCAAAAATGATTGATGTTAGTTCAATTTCCGACAATTCAACACACAAAAAAGGCGACGATGTGACGGTTTATTGTTGTAATAAACAAAAAACTTTATTTTTCATTGTGTGGTCGAGTTGAGGTTCGAAAGGACAAACAACCAACTGAAAACTGAAGATGATTAACCAAGTATGAATGAATGTCCTGCTGAGTTAATATCTATAAATATTTGGTATTTTGGCTCGAAATGAGCCAGGTTAAGTGAAATCACACTAAACGGTGACCAACGCGAAGCATATCCAACGAGAAATCCCGCGCAATGTCGTCATTTTAAAGGCGAAACAAAAACTACAGGAATATTTGTCCATGGCGTGGGCGACTTCCAAATGAAGCTAAAGTTAAAATTCCCTGCAAAGTGATCACGACGGACTGAACAAACCAGAGGTTTTATAAACTATCTTACATGGTTATGAGGAATGTATTATTGTGATGATCTTTGAAGTTGAGCGCAAGTTATAGGTGACAAAAAATGCGCTTTTTGCGGTACTCTTCGCGAGCTCCAAAGTCACACCGCCCCCTTAAATCTGCCTACGTTCCAGAAGCACGTAGGAAAAAACAAAGCTACTTAATAGCAAGTGACAGTCAACATTGAAAATTGATAAAATGGACAGTTTACCAGAAGAAATTTTGACGTTTTACAAAATTAATGAATTAGATTTTTGCTGGTTTACCGACAAACACTTCGTTCTAATGACAAGCTCGCCTGACATTTGCATTAAAAGTGCCCTGCACTGACAGCACATTGACGCCATGTGCTACAATTATTCAAAAGATTGACCACACCTTACGTCGTGTCAAGAGTTAGAAATTCACTGAATTGGCACTGACCTGAAGGAGAATACTTGGCTAAAAACACTGCAGCTCTTCCGTATTGTAAACTCTTTACCGGGGAAAAAGTTATTCGTTAATTATTTCAATTCAAATTTTGGATTTCTTTTGTCTTTCAAGAGAAAACTGAATTTTAAGTGACAAACTGAAGCTCGTTGCATTTTAAACCGCTTCGTTTAAGATGCTCGCAAATGATAAATTATAAATTGAAACCTCGGTGATGTTACTGTTCATTTGCTGCTAAAACAAAAAAAAATCTTAAGCTACGTCTAAGCGCAAAATCATATAAAAAACATATATTTATAGTTTCGTCATTTCACAACAAATTAAAATGTCCCTACCTTCCGCTGTTCTGGCTTCAAATTCTTCCTGTCTTTTTCTAAAAGACTTTGAAAAGACAATCCGTAGAATTATTAGCCTTTTTACACAAGAAACGTCTTCCGATAACAATGATATCAAAAAGTAAATATATGTTATACTTTGTTCAGTCGAATGGATTGACTATCAGAGGGCGAAACATTTATAAACATGCACATACCCTGCTCCAATCATCTGGCATGTGATCAACATTCATTCAGATATAATAAATTGCTTTCAATTGGCCGCCGATAAAAAGATATCAAAACATCAACAACAGATGGTTAAGATTAAATTTCATTTCAAAGCAAGATAATGGGGGTGTTTTTTATCAACGCTTATACGTTCACTTTATTTGCCGAAAAATACTCACAAAAAAAACACAGTAATTTCTCTGAGAAATTGGTCGGCAAATGTTTTAATAATAAACTTCCGTACGGGTTGTACTCGTAATTGCAAAGTGTAATGAAAAATTAAAGGTTTTAAATTGTAATCAATCCCTTTTGAAATGATGGGCAACAGCCAGTTACCTTTGTAGAATGGGTTTTCATGACTTGGGTGATAAGAAGATCTCTGTTAGAAAATTGACCTGCCATGATGTCGGATGCGATAAAATGGATTAACCCTAGCAGTCTTTGTGGAGACTTATTAGATTGATTGGCTTATTTTCAATGACTCGGCGGTCAATAAGGGAAAGTATTAAAGCGACCACAATACTGAAGCAGTCGGCGAAATGAATTAGAACTCACGCATTGTAGAAACAGACCGGCGACTACTCTGTTGATTGCAAATCTTTCCACAAAAAAAAAAAACATCCAAACATCTCGCATTGCTTAAAGCACAGCCGTTTTAAAGTAAGCATTAAGAGCAAATAGGAAGAGCTACTTAATTTATTAAGTCTTTTCAGGTTGACGGTGGTCAATTTAAAAAAGGTTTGGCAGCCCTAAGTTAAAAAAATGACAGAAAGATTGTCCACCAGAGAGCAAATTCGCGCGAGACAGGCGAGAAAGCATTTAGAACAAATAGGAAGAGCTATTTAATTTATAAAGTGTTTTCAAGTTGACGGTGGTCAATTTAAAAAAGGTTTGGCAGCCCTAAGTTGAAAAAATGACAGAAAGATTGACGTATTTTCTGGCAATTCATAAAACGCTTTTTTTATTATCGTTTTTCACCATGCGTTTTGCGAGACTAGAGGTGTCTAAAGTATTCTTTATCGATAAAACAATGGCATTAAATAATTTTCTACCTGATCATTGAACAGAGAAGCAAAGCAAAGGGAGAGGAAACTTTCCACGTTTTCACGCGGCCATTTTGTTTTCTGCCCCGCGTTTCACTTTGTCTTTGACAACCCACTGAGGATTTGAAAAAGCCAACGCTAGCTCTTTTCTTTATCCCTACAGTTGATGTGAAAATGACTTCCTGACAGCTGCAAAACATCCTTAAGTAGTTGAGAAAGGCAATAAACCGAAAATGGCCGACTGTGCTGGAACAAATGTCAACATTTGGCTAAGAGGAGTTATCTTTATTTATCGTTAATTGCCGCCATCAGGGAGTGGTGTTTCGTGAGCTATTTGTTATCGCCTGCCGTGCGATACGTGTACTTACTGACTGAAGAGGAAGGAAATATAATAAGGCCACCGGGTTAGCACCCGCCCTCGCTCTACCCACTATTTTACGAGGTCACACGGGAACTGTTCGGGGACAAAAATATATCATCTATCTTTTTCGAATTGCTTTCAATCTAAATAAAACGCTTAATATATTTAAACACTCATACTGAGAGGAATTAAACCGTGTAAGAAAGATTCTTCGTAGCAGCTTTCGGGCGACCGAGTTCAGCGTCTCTTAAACCATTCATGAGATGTTCATTCTATCACGTGACACTCAGTTTATTGCGTCGTATGCAAACTAGGGCTGTGGTAAAGTTAAGCTTTACTGGAGTCTAGTAGGTCATTTTATTTTACCACGTTTTACGAGGTCACGTATGGTGGCCCAGCATAGTCACGCGGAAACTGTCGACGACAAAAATAGATTAATCTAATCTATCTATTTCGAATTGCATACTACGGTGGCCCATAAAGGACACACATCGTTTTTTTTAATGCCACTTCTAGTAATGCCACTTCTACTGTCACGTTTAGTGCCACTTCTACAGCCACTCATAGCACCACTTTTCAGTGTCACTCAGCGTTAGAGTCACTTTCTACCCTTATCGCGGTGTTTCTGACAGTCATATAGGAAATGTATGGCGAGCTGTGTGGCGACGATGTGAAGGTAAGCTCGTTAATATTTATAATCTCCGCTTAGGTGCAAGAGTTAGCTTCGTGTCATTCCCGGATTGGATGAATAGAATCGGAAACTAGCGATCTTCTAACGTGAATTTGCCGAAAGGCAATTCTCGTCCGATTTCAGGGGAGACAAACCTTTAAAAAAATATTGCTCAATGCCTGCTTCTTGCCAACCACCTACCAAAAAATGAAGGAAATTTCTTCTTCCAGCTCACTATTCACACAAAAGCTTAATTGCTTTTCAAATAAACGAGGCCGGTGACCGTCAAATAAATTATTTACTATCAGCTAGTTCTCTCTTTTTTTATGAAAAATTACAAATATTAAATTTCCTTCCTACGAGAGAGACAAACGACACATTTAATACAAACACGCAATGTCTCCAAGCGGTTCTGCTATTTCAAACGAACTAAGAGCGATATTTTACAAGCAAGGCTCGCACTGTACCCAAAATGAGAAGGAATTAATTTAAATTACAAATTAAGCTTCGTTTCTGCATGCAGTTAGGGACGAACGACGCTTGAAAGAAAATATGTATTTTTGCCACAGTTCACGACGGTTAAAACACAGCAAAAATGGATAACTTTACAACATAGCAAACTCCTTGTTTTTGCAAATAAAAGATGGATATTCCTTGTCGTCACAGGTCAACTAATGGTAGCCGAAATAATATTACAATTATGCATACGAAAACAGCGTACGAACGAATATCCTTCACATAAGTACAGAGTACTTGTATTTGCTGTAAACGTCGTCATCTGGACGAAAGAAATCGATCGCCAGGAAGGAGAAAAATGTCAGCACAAAATGGGATGGAGGAACAAAAGCGAAAGCCGTGATCCACCACATCCCGACCGCTGATCCAGCGAATGTGACAGGCTGCAAGAGGAGAAGAACGAGAAAAATTGTCGACCAGTCGCGATCTGTTTTCTTCTTCTGTCCTTGCGGAGTATCCCAAATATCCAGCAGCATCGGCGAAAGCAGAGTCGCCCAGACGGACAGAACTGCACCCAAACCGTATATTACCGAAAGAGTGATTAGCCAGTCTTCTCCGAGCACGATGTCTTTCCCCATCTTTCAGTGAAAATATTATTCAAATAAAATCACCAAAATTAATATTTTGTATCGAGCTCAGATCTTGATGGGCTTTCTCAGCAGAACCTGATGGGCTTTTCCAAACTTTGAGTGGGTTTCTGCAAACTTTAAACGGGTATCTCGCTGTTGAAAGGAATATCTTTGTGGAGGTCCGTGTTTTCGAAGTTCGAACATAAAAACCTTTTTGTTTGAGGAAGATCTGGACCTTTCTCATTAAATATACATGCAGATTGTTTGAAGAAACCAAGACAACCGACAAGGGGAAAGTAATTTGAATTGCAAAACAGCCTTGACAGACACCTGCTGCAAAGATAACAATGGATTATATTTGACTCATTTAACATGTTAAACTTGTCAGCGATTCTTCAATTTATTAGTTAGCGCGATAGAGAACAAACGACTGAAGTCCAAACAAAGTTCTTCATTTACTGTAAATTGAGTTCATGTTAGTTTCTTTAAAAAAAATAGCTGAGATTCTCGTAGGGTATCTTTCTCAAAGAAAAAGCTGTTCTTTATCAGAGTATAATTTTTAAGACAGAGGCGAAAGTTTTATTTCTTAAAAAGGGGCAACTATCATTAATTTAATGACAATAATTCAACGATTCAAAATGTAAAGAATCTCAAGATATACTTAATAGGTAGAGTTAGATCACATGTAGGAAAGCAGTATAAATGTAGTTTTAATAACTACATAGAATTCCCGTTTTAAAAATGCTGTCTTTCACCAAGATAAAAAAAATTAATTTCAGTGTTCGCGACACAAACATAACAGTTCCCCCGCAAGAAACAGAAGAGAACACAGGTAATCTGAGGTAGTTTGAGAGCTACAGACACGAATATATCGACGGAAGAAATGTTAAACATTTATAGGACATTATATATGTTCATAAAAAAATACCCAGAAAACGTCTTTGTTAACGGAAATACGAATATTTATTTTTGTTCCTCTGCTATTTACAAATACTGATTAATTCCACCTCATATAAGGTTTTAGGCACATCTATTTGAATATGTTTGAAGGCAAGTGTTCAGTTCTATATGAAGGAAGCTGCCTCAAGCAACTTGTTTTAAACACGTAGCCATTCACCAGGTCATTCAGTGCTGTTCTTTCACAATCTTTTGATCACTCCCAAACTGTTTCCTGTTCCACATTTCAGTTTTAGTGCCAAAACCTGGACTCTTTCCTAGCTCTTTACAAGGCACCGTGTTACAACAGGCTCGGTCAGAAGAGCTGCAAAATGAAGTCACAATTTACGAATTAAAATCTTCGATAGACTACAAGAGTATCGTTCTAAACAAGAGGATTGGCAAACCGTTACGTTGGCATATCTATAACATTAGAGAGATTAAGCATGATGTTTGCTTTCCCCCGTGAACGGTAAAAATTCCAGTTCTGCCGTCTGCCGTCTAACGTTTGTACGCGGAAATGAGGTTTGTGTTTGTCGTGAATGTGTGTTTTTTCCCTATTTTTCTGAGGGATTTATTTTAGAATTCGATAAAAACAGGCTGAAGGTAACAAAATGAAAGGCAAGCTCGCGTTTGCCGTTTGGCGTATAACGCCATGCTTAATATCTCTATTCTTTGTAATGAAATCCTGCTATATCATACAAAAAACGACTATCGGATATGAAGACCATAACATTAAATCTAACTTCACAGCTCCTCTCGCGCAAATCAAGTGCTAACAATTAATTTAGAAACTTGTACGAAAATGGCCATAAGCTTTGTTTTCTTTACTTACCGCTCCTCGAATATCTTGTGGCGGCCAGGGCTCTTCGTCTTCGATGTCGTCCTTTACACAAAATTTATCAAAGTACAAAAGTTAGCTGTAAAATCGACATTTCAAGTAGCCTATGAGTAAAAAAAGTGTATGGCATAAGACTGGAAATGCCAAGAAGCGGTTTCCCTCCACGCGCTGGTACGTGAAGCCAAGCTATCTTCTTATTGGCTTCATCGGCATTGGCTCGTTTTACGATGCGTCGAACACTGATTGGTTACAAATGTTTGCCTTATAGCCTTCAGCGTTTTATGAAGGCAGACCAACGGAACAAAATAAATAGACCATAACAAGCTCTACTAGTTAGTGAGCAATTACCTCTTCTAAACTGACTCCACCGTTGGGCTCGTCAGCCTCATCTCCGCTGTCGCGTTCCACTTCTCCTCCGTTTACTCGTTCAACATTTTGTATTCCTTCCATTGCTTTACTATCTCCAGGATTCATGCTACAAACAGCAACAAGACAAACGACTTTTCCTTATGAAGCCTCTTTTAATTGGAACCCTCAGCTTGTTTAAAACCATAGTTACACATATGGGTTAACAATATGAACATCTTCTGACTGTATACTATTTCCCGTTTACGAGAGTGCCTACCTTGTGGAAGTCACAAAACTCACAGCGAGCCTTCCTCGAAAGTCCTTGACTTTGAAAAGCAAACTTCAAGGCGTAGAATTTTTTTTATCTTCAGTGTACCTTCGGCTTCAGCATTTTCGTACGAAATTATAAGTTGACTTTTATTTACTTTTAGCATAGATTTAAGCAATATGTCCTTGGACATTGGACTTAGGCAGTGGTGGATCTAGAGCGGCTCGACGGAGCGGGGAGGGGGCGAAAAGATTTCAGCCGTTTGGGTTTATATTTTTCAATAATGAGAAAAGGGGGGAGGAAAAATGTCTTTCCTGCCCCATTGAGATCCGCCGCTGTTTTCCAAAGTACTTTCTGAATTAAACCGTTTACCTTAGTGCCTGTGTGTAGTGATCGAGTGCTTCTTGATAGTCGCTTGTCTGAGCTAAATAATCTCCCAACAGCTGGTGAAGCCGGGGGGTGCGGTCATGACTCATATGTTTTCGTAAACTGAAAAATAACATCATAGATGCAATTTAAGAGAGAACTATCCAACCTTACACACATTTGTGATCATAACGGAGCTAAAATTATGACAATAGCTTCGCTCATTCATGGGATGCACCTAGAACACCAAGGTGAAGATATCCTAATCCCCTCCAGTGGTGACACGTTTGTGTTTCCCACGAGAGATTTAATAAGAGAGAGCCGCGGTAGCCGAAGATCGAGGGGTCCGAGAAGATTTTTTCAGATTTAACTACTGAAGGTATGCTTATTTCTGAAGACCTTTTTATTACATACAATTCACTTACAGAGCGATAGCCTTATCGTATTCCTGTTTCTTGCCCATAATCTCCGCCAACAGACAAACAGCATCAGTGTAAGTCTCGTCCTGAGCCAAGCTCTTCTCCAGCATGCTAGTCGCCTGATAAAAACATAAAAAAGTTATCAGAGTCAGAAAATCTTCGTAAAGTACGAAGAGTTAACGATTCTTGTTGTCTAAACAGAACTAAACGTTCTAAGTTACGCAAATTTGTCTCAAATTATTTATGGGCACACGTGTGTTTTAGAATTACTTGCGTTAGAAGACGTTTTAAATTAAGGATAGTAGTAATAGCAGGGATAAAATTTAAGAACAAGAATTCAAATTCTTTTTCAAAGTTTCATTTCACTATTCTTGTCGAATTTCGCTTTAAGTTTACAACAGAGAGGAAAGTTGTGAAATCCCCGATACTCTGCACTTTTTCCTACCTTGTCGTAAGAAGACGGCTCGTGAGCCATAACTGAAGCACAAAGCTGTTTAAAGAGGAAAAGGAAATAATGTTAAGCTAATGCAATATTATGAGCATCCTCATTTTCACAGAATCCTTGAACTAATCCATGTTTTCAGTTTTGATTGTCTGGTCCTCGGCAGCAAGTGTTGTGTCACATACAAAACAGAAATAATTTTGTTCATATTATTGCCAGAAGTTTTCAATCGCTTTTTTGACAATCTTGTAAAAGTTTCTCTTGGATTTTCAAACTTGTCGTCAAATCAACGAGACAAATTAGCCACGTAAATTTAACATGTCAATACTTTGACTTCTCCGTCGTTAAATTTTCTTGCTCGCCAAGGAGGGTGCAACTAACAAACATATCTTACTGTTAAAGTCCTTGGATTTGCTCCTAATGTTTTGTGGGCGTTCTTTGCCACTGTCAGAGCTTCTTTGTGACGTTTTGCCGACATGTAACACTCAACAAGACCTGAAGAGTTAGAAAAGAAAACATTATTGAGTATTAATGGCTTCGTGGAATGCCCAGTGGCCTAATGGTTAGTGCGCTGACTCCGGATCGGAGGAGGGTAACCCTGCAATGGACCAGCATCCCATCCATGCGGGGGGGGGGGGGGGGGGGGGGGGGGAGTAGAAATACTCCTAGTCGCTTCATGCTACAGAAACCGGAATAATTTCTGGCCGTATGGGCCACTTGACTTGAACGCAGACTTAACCTAACCTTACCATGAATGGCTTAATTTGTGTCAGAGCTACAAGATGCAAACGATGCAATTTCTCAAGATTGCAATATCAAACCCTTGCCTTGCCTTTCAAACCTCTTCTCCTCAAAAGAACGTATGATGAGTGAAATGACTTTCTGTGTTGTAGGCTTGTCAAATTGTTACTTATGAACGCAAATACCTTTCTGAGCTTCGAAGTTCCATGGAGCCAACTTAACTGCTTCACGAAAATGTAGCAGAGATTCTTGTTGCTTCTCTAACGCTTGTAACAAACTCGCTGTAATCATTAAAACAAAAAAGTAGATTATTTACTTAACCAAGTTCTCATATTCTTCCAACAGCTATATTTCTTATCAACAATTAGATAATGAGCTAGGACTTTCTGTGAGGTGAAAGTTGATGAGGCTTCAGGCCTTTCAAATGTGACTTTTAAATGTACTTGATGTGTGTTAGTTTGGATTGCCGTTTTCTGAGCTCTACAATGAGGGTAGGAAAGCGTTTATACGTGACGCGTGATAAGGGAAAAATTAGACCGTGACGCGTGAAAACAGCGAGAAAAGAAGCGGGATTCGTGAATTTTTTGTTTCAAGTATACGTGACACGTGAATTTGGTTAAAAGCTGTGCGTGAAACGGAATCACGAACCCCCACCCCTTGGTTAGTTGGTGACATATTTTTTCTCAGAGCTGTGATTGGTTCGTTAAATTGTGCGTCATTTGATTGGCTTTTTCATTGCACTTGTAAGCAGTGATTATGACCCGATCTAGTGATGCATTGTATTTCACCATGGATTACTTACCTTTTAAAACAAGAGCTTGGACGTTACGACTGTCAATTGTGTGGGCCTAAAAAAATACATATGAAAAAACAAAATGAATACGTTCCTTTGGATAACACTTACACACGTTCTGGTGACTGTTTACTGAGGCAACAAGAACACAACTGGAAGTGACTATTCACATCTTTAATACTAACTTTTTGCGCAAAATAGACAGCTCTGGGTTTGCGACTGGTGGCGTTACAAAAATGACCCATAGCAATCCATGGCTCTGGCTTGAGCTGTGTGACTTGAATGAGGTCCTTGGCGAGCCTGCAAAAACATACATGTTCATCTTAAATAATCTACAAGTTCCATCATCAAAGTCAGTTTGAGTGGATGTTGGTCGTCGGTCGTTACCTTGGTTAGTTACTTCTATACATATATTTGCTGCGAATTAAAGTACTTTTCATATTTTTTTCCCTTGCCACAGAGTATGTTTACCAATTAGAACGCAACTGACAAAACTGCTACACATTCACAATTTGCACTATGCAAGTGGGTGTAAACAGCCATGTTTTCCCCGCAAATTAAGCTGTGTCTGTCACAGATTCCAGTTTCCCTGTTAATTGCATAATTTTAACATGTACAAAATTTTGGGTATTTTTACGTTTTACCGGTATTTTGTTGAGGAATAAATTAATTCTATTTACATTAATGTAACATAATATTTGACGCTGCAAATTCACATTTAGGTTCAGGAAGAAAAGTGTTTCATTGCTGCTCCAACATTTGACTTGAGTGTGTTTTCTTCCTTCTAGAATACTTACTTTTCTAAACCTTCACCACTGCCACTTCCACCCTGTGACAACAAGAAAGCATATGTATCCATGCCCTGAAGAACACAGGGGTCCAGAGAGTGAGCCTGCGTGTAAAATGAAAATAATGGACAGTCAGAAAATGAGCATGGTCGGGTGGGGTGGGGGCAGAAAAGAGAATTGAGTCAATAGAAGAATTTTTTTTCTTCAACATTTTGTATTTTTGACATCAGGCACTTCCAGCTTCCCGCATTGCACCAAATCCTTCCCTTGGTTTTTTTAAGGACTATTCTGAGATCCACAGAATTCACATGCATGATCACTGATGAACTTAAAACACGTTAAAAGTTGTAACAATTCAAAAAGGTATTAATTAAGCAGCATTCTCTTCAGGAAGATGATGCCTGCATAATTCGATTTTTGTCCTGCAACACTTTTTGCGGACATTTTTTGTCTCGACTTCTGTGACATTTTCAACATCACTTTATTCACTTGTTAATAAGGAAGAGACATAACATTTTAGGCATGTTCATGTGTATATTACCCTTTGGAAGAAAGACTTTGCATTGTTGTAATCTCCAGCATTATAAAACATCTCTGCAGCATTGCACAGCAATTCCACATTATCACGTAAACACTGCAATGGAAATAATAAAATGTATCAATTTACAGTAAGTTTTAAAATAAAGACAAAGTACATGTACGGTATTATGAAAATATTGTTAATACCTTGTAAACTGATGTTTTGAGTAATATCTAGCCTACCTGCATTTCCAGAGTCTTCAATGCTTGAGCCCCCTCTAGGGAAAGAATCATTGGTTGAAACAGCAATTATTACTGTACATGCATGTATGTTCCAAAGCCAATTTCAGTCAAGATTAACAAAATACAGTGTTAAAAATAAGAGATGGTCGTAATTCATCTAGACAAACTTAGTATAAAGATTGTAAAGACAAGCTGTTTGATAGGGAAATATCCTTTCAAGAGAAAAAAGAACATAATTATTTACAGCTTAAAATATGTTAAATGATCTCACTTGCATGCTTCCCTGAAGCTCCCAACACTTGTGCTTTTATCCACGATCCAAGCCTATTGAAAAACCAACACAAAAACTTGCTTTAGGTTACAGCAATGTGTTTTATAATCGTCCTTCAAAATTACATCAGGACAACTCGGATTAATATTAATCCGTGGATTATAATAATAATAGATTATAATAGGCTTATTATAATCCGGTAATAGATTATTATAATCCAGTAATAGATTATTATAATCCAGTAATAGATTATTATAATCCGGTAATAGATTAAGGCACGGCAAAAAATTGGAAGGATTAGATTATTATTAATAATATAATCCAGATTAATATTAATCTCTGTTATAATCGAGATAAAATTCCCGTGAATGTTCGGAGATACTTATATACAGCTCCAATGACAGACACACTGCAGACATAACACAGGACTGACGGGACATAACACTGACCACATCAGTCACATGACGATCACTTGCATATGCTAGAGCTGGTAGATACCACGATGTTGACCCTAGAAGTAAATGAATAGGAGCAAGCACCTCTTTGATCTTTAAATAATGCCAATCTTCGGAAGCTTTGGACAAAGATTAACCCTAGATAGGAATAATATAAATACTACGTACAACTTTTATAGCAATCGTATGTAGGATTAATATATATCAGGATTAATAATAATATTAATATTTAAGTAGGATTAATATCAATATTAATATTAATCAGATTAATATTAATCTTACACAGGATTAATATTAATCCTAATAGATTAAGGCACGGCTCAAACCTCAGTAATAGATTATAATAATCTATTACCGGATTATAGTAATCTATTACT
Organism: Meandrina meandrites; assembly: GCA_963693305.1. NCBI lineage: Eukaryota > Metazoa > Cnidaria > Anthozoa > Scleractinia > Meandrinidae > Meandrina > Meandrina meandrites. The sequence continues at coordinate 2,447,497 of OY855913.1, read as the reverse complement.
GGATTATAATAATCCATTACTGGATTATAATAATCATTAAGATTAATATTAATGCGATTAATATTAATCCGAGTTGTCCTGTTACATGGAGCATTGCCTGCTACTTTTCTGGTGAGGCCCTGGGTTAAGTTGGCTAATTAAAAACAGATGATATTCCATAAGATTGAGCAGCATAGTTGTTCACAAATACATAAGTTTTTAAGAGAATAAATTCAAGCCAAATATCTTACCAGTCCATGCCTGAAGTTGATGATGAAGTCAGTGATGTGACTTCAGAACCAGGAACCCCCAAAGACAACAAGCCAATCACAGCTTCAAGAGCTAAAGGACTCACCCTTAACAACAAAACACACAACGGTGAGAACGTAATGATTGTCTTTTTGACAAAACGTGACACAGACCTAACAGATAAAACGTGTACAGTGGGATCCCAATTTCTTTAACCTCCAAGGTAAACAACCCTTGGTTTGAGAAATCAAGAGGTAAAACTGCAGTGTTTGACAGAGTGATGCAAATCCAATGTAAATAACTTTTGGTTCAAGTTATCAAGGCTGGGAAATCAAAGGTTCAAGTAACTGGGATTTGACAGAAACTAAAAATTGTGAGATACCTACATACAGTCACATGTCAGAGAAGCTGCGATGCCATTAAACTGTATTACCTGAGCTGATTAAAGCATGTATTTCCAGATAACTCTCACCTTAAAACTTCCTTGTAACAAGAAATAGCTGATCTGTAGACAAAAGGCATAAATAAATGTTCATGATTGGTCTTTTATGTACGTGAGTACAGTGGTGATGAGGAATGGGTTGTTTTGGTTACCTCCTTTGGTTTGTGATAATCCCCTTGGGTAGATGCTACATAAGATAGACGATCCAGTGCTTTCAATAAGGCCCAGCACCTGCCTGAGCTCAGATGGATATTTTGAGGTGAATCACCAGCCAATATTCATACAGTTTCCTATAAAGTTGAGCTGTTTACAGTGTCTTATATTGCTCTCTAATGGAAACTGGACAAGGGCAACCACCTACTTAAAATCTTATTGAAAGCACTACGATCACCGAGCATACATTCCAGGCTGTCCTAAAAATATCCTTTGTTACCCATTTATACTTGCAGCTAGACAAAGGAAGTGGGAAAATAAAGTGACTTCCACCAAGGACTTAACAGAGGAATGACATTGACATTCTCAACACAAGGCTCTTGGGCCTGAGTTGCAGAAACATAAGAATGCTGCCAGCACTTCTTGTAGATCAGCACAGACTATGCTAGCCTGCAAAAAATGCATGCATGCTGCTGACAATATGATTATAATTGTTATATAAATAAATATTATAATTATTGACAACGCTTTACCGGTACTTTCAGAGGGTATAGTACCTTTCCATGCCTTGTCGTTGGTAAAGCTTAGCCAGGGACATGTTGATTTTCAGTGATCTTTGTTTTTGAGATATACCTTCAAGCTAAAGAAGAAATAATTCATTGTAACAAATCTCTTTCGACGAGAGAAAAGTGCTGCATAGAGTTGATACCAATCTTATGGTTTATTGTCATGTTGTTGCATCCCAAAGAAACAGTGAACATATGACTTAAAAATAATTATAATAATCAAGGTCACAAAAGACATATCATCACAACTTCACATACTATTGACGTAGCTTCCCTGTACTCCTTGAGATGTAAATAGCATTGTGACATCTTGTATTTCACTTCAACCTCTGACAACAAACCCTGTAGTCATAGCAAAGCAATTAAAGTTATTTTGTAGTCACTGCTGTTGTTAGCCACTCCAAAACAGCAACATTTAAGCAAAACCTCAGGAGGACAGGCACAAAACTTATTAATATTTAGTTTATACAACTAACCAGTGGTGGGCCTGTCTTTGGTTTGTGTTTGATGATGATTTTCTTTAACTGGATTGCTCTTGTGTAGAATTGCTGTTGAGTTCAAAGAAAAATTTTGTCCTTTCATACATGTATACATGAAAACAATGACTAAAACATTCGTTGCCACAAGAAATATTTTCAGCTATCTTTTCTACTGGCAACTGTCAGAAAGTTTTATAAGTGTGTCTGTGCTGTGGTTTAAATTTATTTTTGGTTTAACATTTTTCAAACAAGTTTGATTTGTATTTTCCTTTGTTTTAAATTATGATAATAAACATGAGAGGAAAATAAGAATCAAACTGGTTTGAAAAATTCTTAACCAAATATAAATTTCAACCACAGCATCTGCATCTGCAAAATGTCTGATTCCATGAAATATCCACCCCAAGGAAGCAGGGTTTTCAAAACAAGCTGGCAACTGCTGGATTCTGCCAGCTATTTGATTATGTTTTGCTGGCTTCTCTGGTCATAGCAATCGGCTTGCGACAAGTGAAGTAACTTCTCACACCCGCCTATTTTTCCAGGTGGTTGACACGCCTACTTCAAAATGTTTTGAAATCCCTGTGGAAAGTCACTGAAGATTCTGAGAAGGGTGGAGGTCTCCAAATCAAAAGTTTTTAAAGGAAAGTATGAAGCTATACTGGCATTTGGAACAATACAATATTGTCAGTGATAGATTTATAAACTGATAACACTTTTTTATAGTGTGTACCTCTGCTCGTTTGTATTGCTCATCGTCAAACAATGAATCAGCTAAATACACCAGCAGCTGGTACTTGTTCACCATGTTACTGAGTTCATATTTATCCTGATTTCCATGATCAGATGCAGACAACAAAAAGCTTGCCTGAAAAAAGGAAACAAAATAATGTTCACTGGCCAGCTTGGAGTGTGATCATATTGGTATCCTATTACACCAGGGTGTATTTTATGTAGATTATGCTGAAGATCTTCGATGTGGACTTAAAAAATGTGTAGCATACTGGCATACCATAATAGTCGGAGTGTTTTAACTGGCATTCAGATGACTTATCTTCGGTTAGAATAAGAAAGGCCCTTAGCATAGACTAAAAAACTTGGCGTATCTTTGGCATGTTGTGTACACAGAATGTACCCTGGCTATTACAGCAATTTACTTACAACTAAATGTAATTTGATTGGGCCACTGTGATTTACCACTTACACACACCACTCATGCTAACTGTAACTGTATACATGTACTTGCACATGACGCCCTCACATGCTTTAAGGTGTAATGGGAAGTGATGATGATGATGATGATGATGATTGGTGATGATGACATCAATTAAAATCTGCACTCAGATTGGTTAATTCTTTCCCGCTGTTTCTCTGTTTGTAACTATTTGCCTGTATTTTTGGAGAGAAATCTTGCTTGCAGTTACTTACTCTATTTATTTCTGAATTGTTCTCCACCCATAATTAATCAGAAGCTGGGTGTTGGCTAGTTTTAACAGTGTATGCAGTTAATAAATTGATACGAAAACCGAATTAGCTTAGTACTGATTCCTGGATTTCGAGTCGTCTTTTGAAGAAATTGCTGGAACAAGACCCTATAATTATTAGAACTCCAAAATGCAAGAATTACATTTTTTATATAAACGAGAATGTGACCCAATTCATTTGCAAAACAAAATAATCTACATACATACATACATGAGCAAAAGAATCAAACACTCACCAGCAGCTTGGAGCTCGAAAACAATCCAGCTTCGTGCAAAGCTTTCACTTGATCGAGTGGAGCTGTCATCGTTGATTCTGTTTTAGGAAGACGTACAGTGATTCAACAGCTTGCTTTCTAGAAAATAACACTGGGCTGATCAGGAGGATTTTAGCGCTAAATGATAAATCTAAACCGATAATATTTTGACAATATCACGAAAACAACTCGAAAACATTTGAACTGCGCGGGAGCGAGAGTTTCAGCAGCTTCGAAAGAAATCTTATGCGCGCGCATTCTTACCACAATTTACTGCTGTTCACAAAACTTATGGGCTCGTATTCTAAAAGTGAGGAAAAGAGCGCTAAAATTTTTAAATAGAATAGATTGAAAATTGAAGAAAAAGGATACAATGGAGTATTTTCTGATGCACATGGGAGAATATAGTGGGTCGCTTATTTTAATCTTAGCTCTTCTAATAGGCATTTCCATTGGTTGGTTCTTGAAAGGACGGTCGAAAGTAAACAGTGCCACAAACGAGCCGGTAAGAAGTCAAGTGTTCTGAAGAATTTCTTAGAAACACGTCATACGAAAGTAGAAGCGAGTGTAGTCTTCACTTACAAACTAATGAACGTTTTTTTAATCCTCAGCTGTTATTAAATTCAAAACTTACCACCCCGGAAAGGTCCATTTCATACGCACCCCTCCCTACCCAAGAGGGGAGGTCACGCTTACACCTCCTCGCTTAGAAACAGTTCATATATCTCCTTATCCATAGAGGAAGAGGCGAATTTTTACATCTGTTTCTTTCCACAAAGAAAGTATTTCCAAGAGATGTTGACTATTTATACCAAAGGAACAACCTTGAACCAGTCTTGTCTATGGGGGTATCCGGTCATCTCACCACCAAAACTGGTGTATTCCTCATTCTTTAATCCATGAGCCGAGGTGACTTTGCTTGGTGGCGAGATTCCCTGGTGGTGAGGTGACCAGCCTTCTCTATGGGGGGAGGTATGTGGTTACAAAACTGTATGGCATTGGGCAGAGGAGGAGTAGGGGGAGGGGGGGGGGGGGTGGCAGAGAGTGGGTAGAGGGTGTAGGAAAATAGAGGACAGGGAAAATGTATAGAATATACCCTTTAGTACTCTATAATTTTCTTGTAATAGGCCTTGTTACCGTTTTATCTGGGATTGCGTGACATCATCCACTCAGGAAACTGAATATGTAGTAACTAATAAGTGGCCAGATACCTTACTGAGGGTAAGGCAATGATAAGCAAGATTTTGAACATACAGGAATATACCTATTGACAAAGTTTGTTCTCTCAAGATGGCTGGACATTGGCTTTGTTCTTTTTTACGTTTTTATTGACTTTGAATTTATCTCGGTCCATAAAAACGAAAAAAAAAATGGCCAATATTCAGCCATCTTGACTTCATGCTTGGTCAATAATGCATATATCTTGCTGACCAGTCACTATATTTTCTTAGCCAGTAACTTTGGTATCAGATGGATTTGGTGAATACAAGATGGTTTTAGTGGTTAGACAAGATCTTGGAATGGGGAAAGGAAAAATTGCAGCACAAGTAGGTAAACAGCAACTTAAAAATTGCTGTTTGTGTTAGCCAAATCTGTATCTTTGGCTCATTCTGTAGGCAGTTGTCCAGTGAAATGAACTGATAGTAAATTTCCTAGGCTACCATTACTACAGTAACTTAGTAAGAATATTTGGTTGGGGTAATGCTGTGCAGTTCTGGAATCTCATCTTATTTCAGACCAAAAGACATGATTTTGTCATACTTTTTCCTTTTTTTATAGCATGCAATGTTTTAGATCTCTTGAAATCCCAGTCAGATCTCATACCAGTCATACACTACACCATTTCAGACAAAAACCTATCCTTTTATTAGTAGGTGGATGCTAAATTGAATTGCTTGATTGGGTAAATAAAATAAGAAAAATTGGATGCAGGCTAGCTTTTTTTCAGTTTACAGCCAGTTGCTCATCAGAGCTGTGAGAGGGGAAAAAGGTAGTTGAGTTTGAGTTTGAGCCCTGCCTAGTGGCCCATCCAGGTGGTGTTTTTCTCTGGTTTCCAAGCATAAAAAATAAAAAATAATAATGCTGTTATTTCTCTTCCCATGTGGATGACATGCTAGTCCATTGCAGGGTTGTTCCCCAGCATTACATTTGTCAATACCCATAAATTTATACAGCAATGTGAGTCTGAAAGTAAAGTGTTTTGAAAATCAGCTGTTTCCATTCTATAATATCACTGAAGAAGTGGGTTTTTTTTTTAATTTCAGTGCTGTCATGCAGCAGTTGGTCTTTGTAGGCAACTGGAAAAGAGCAACCCCAAGGTAATGATTGAAATAATTGTTTATAGTTAAAAAAAAATTTTCATACCAGGAAGAGTATAATTTACGTCATACCTTTGTCTAGTATTCATTTTTATAAACTCTTTTTTATATGTATAAAATTGCTAAAACATCAACTCCAAGTTTTGTCAGGCTACTGGTGTTTAACAACTGCACAATTTTATGGCAGCTTAAACTTTAATTTTTGTTTTTGTGTAATTTTAAGCTGCTACACCAATGGGAACAAACAGCTTGTGCTAAAGTTGTTGTAAAGGCGCCAGATGAATCAACACTGTAAGTATGAAAAATTTATTTATTATATGCATACTTCTTACTCTTTACATTTTATTTTCATCCTGGTATTTAAAATTTCCCTTGCCACTTTTCCCTGTCCATTTAATTAATCCAGTCAAAATGTAATTTTAAATTATTGTTTTCCTTCCCTTTATTTACCATGATATTTGTTTGTTTGTTTTTGTCATTGTCGTTTTCTTGTTGCTGTTGTTGATGTTGTTGAATCATAAGGAAAGGTTGACAGGCTTTCTTCAGGGATGTAAATAATAGGTGGAAGACGGAAAACATAACTTCCCAAGGACTTGACTTTTCTTGATTTTACAAGCTGAAAGACCATGCATGGTTAACTCTTTCTCTTTAATGTGACCAAAATTTTCCACCTGTGATCAACAAAATTTTACCTGTTGGCAATCTTAGCTACCTGTTGCAGTCAGTTTTTTAGAGCACTTTACGCAGGGTCAAATCAATAACAATTCACTAATATCTCACATGGCTCTGACTGCTATCCTTAGAAAATCAGCTGGTCAATAACAAAGTTATCATTGTTGTTATAGTGACAACAATTGTTCCTTTTCTGGTTTTGGACCAAATCTGCCCATTTAGTTTGAGAATAAAATGACTGATTATCTATATTTTAAATCTGTGTTAATTTCCTGTCTCAGAGTGGACCTCACAAGAAAAGGAAGATCTTTGGGTTTAGAGACGTGTCTTATCAGAGATGCAGGCAGGACGCAAATAGCTCCTGGTTCAAAGACTGTCCTTGGTGTAGGGCCAGGTAGTGATTCAAAATTTTTACAAGTCAAAATGTTAGAAAAATGCACCACATAGCACTTGGCACTTACAAATAACACTTACCCATTTGTTCAGGTGAGTATAAGAAAATGTGGATTTCTAGCGCAGCTCTGAAAGTAACTGTTTCGAGATGACAAGTGCATGCCCTGAAAATCTTATTGTTTCCAAACCCTGCATTTGGTGACTCCCCCCCCCCCCCCCCCCAACCTGCCAACCCTCAACCAAAAACTAATTTTCAAGTTTGGTTTGAGCAAGCACAAGGTTTGAGTTACCAGTCAGGGACCAAGTTATTGGGAGTCAACTGTATACTTCACCACTAAATCTAAGTTAGAGAAAAAATGAAGGTGCAGCCTCTGCAGACAAAAAAAATAAAAAATCTGGCCTTGTAAGAGTGCTTTTGAAAATGTATGTTGCTAAGCATATGAAACCTCAAGTTTAGAAAAATGCATTGTTTGACCATATTTTTCTCTGCTGTTTGTCATGATTATTGAAACATGTCGAGGATATCCTACTTCTCACAACCCTAGTCCTGGAATATTTTGAGGCCCTCTTTATTTATTATTTAATTATTGTTCGTTTGTTTATTTGTTTGTTTGTTTTCCAGGTCCAGTTGATCTGGTGGATAAAGTAACAGGCCATCTCAAGCTGTATTAGAATCAATCACTTGGAAATTTATTTTATTGGCAAAACCAATCCCACTGTATCAAACTTTTTTTCGGAACACTCGCACTGTTTGTATATTAAACTAGAAAATAAAACCTTCGCTATTTCTGGCAGGGCTGTAGCTGTCTTTTTCTATGAGTTAACCTTTCTACTTGCATTTCGAATTAATCCAAATTTGTATTCCAGTGAACTGATATAGCTGTCAGTTAACAGATACCTTTTTATTTATTTTTGCCAACAGTCCAAATTTAAAATATATTTGACAGTTTTTATCAAACTGTCCAATCTGAGAAAAATCCAGATACTTTCCATCAAATGTTTGCAATGTTCATCTTTTTTTGGATGCTATATAACTCATAGGTAACAGGACTACAGTGGAATTACAGGTATATATAACCCAAATGTCAGTTGTACAAAACAAAACCCACTTTTTACCAGAGTGTTTTGAAATGGTCTCTTATTATTGTTTTGTACAAAGTCTTTGTGTTTTTACGGGTTGACAAGTTTGTTTTCAGAGCAATTTATCAAGGCTGATAAGCTTTTAAGTTACAAACAGCTTTTGCGCACTCTCAGCTAAAGTTAAAGCTATATTTTTCGGCATTTACTATATTTACAGGGGGTTCGTTAAAAAGTTTAATTTCGCACCACTAAAAAGAAGGGCGTTTTTCCCATAATTCAATTTGACCTTTGGTAGAGATAGCCTAATGAATGTTGCTGAAGCTAGTAAAATATCATATGTCTTCATTATTTAGTTCCAAGTTATTTTATAATTTATAAAATAACTTGGAACTAAAGAATGAAGACAAAGAATACAAGTTTGGCCTTATGATAGGAACGCCTGTTTTGAGTGAATTTCATGTTGGGTACTCCTGATGAAACAACAGTCTTGCTTGTTGCCCCGCCCAAGGGAGAATAAATTTGAATAATAAATGACTAATGTCCACAATCAAATACTCGAGCTGCTGGAGGAAACCCAAAGTTTGCAGATCATGTTTATATTTTCCGTATTCTTAGAACATGAGCATGCGGTTTAACACTTTGCTGCTTTGAAACTATGGTCTCCAGACCATCCCAAGCAAAGTTTTGGAGTGAGTGAAACTGATTAAAGATAATATTTGGCTTTTCTTTCGTTGGGCAGGTTTATAGAGTAAAAAAAATTAAAAATTGGTTTAAATGCTTTAGAACAGTAAAGAAACATTACATAGACAACATATGATGTGAAATATAAACTTTTATGGCTGTTTATTATATTTTCTCCAGATATCAATTTTACTTATAACGATTCATACAATTCCTAATAGTTTTGCTGCCACCATTTTACCGAGTTGTCTCAACGTTACCCTGGGAAGCCTGTGGTACGAACTACTTTATTGAGGTGCAAAACTTGTTGTATGATTGCCCCGTGTTGCACGCATGATATATGTTGTATATTTAACCTATGAAAAATAATTATTTGTAGGTAAACAATCAAGAGAATAAGTGCTAGGAGCTTTTTAGGGCTCAAATATGTAATAACAATCTGCAGACTGACTGACAAAATTTCAGTTAAGGTAGTTGCACCGGCAAAATTTCGTATTTTTGTTTTCCCCAATTTTCTTTCTTATCATGTTCCTTAATGCTCCTATTTTATAGATATATCGATTTTGGGACAAAATACACACGAGGAGGCGAGAACAGTGAAGTTAAAATTTGGCAATTTACCGGAAGTCAATAGTATTTCCGAGTGAGGAACTGGGTCGGTTGTTAGGCTCTTTGTCCATTTCTTGGCTTTTCTCGACGATATTTCCTATCCGATAGCTGCTTTAGGACGTTGTTTTGATTGTTCAAGCACCATTTGCTTTCCATACGCCATATTGGATTTGAAACTTGTCCCTAGTCCTTAAAAGTCAATGTTCGAGAAACCGGAAGTCTGGGACGAGTGCCGCACCTAGCAACGGATAAACAAGCAAAGGTTTTGAGGTCTGCAGACCTTTTAAACAGCGGAAATTCCATCCAAAATGGCGGCATTGAACACGAAGCGCTTCGAACTCTTCAATAACATAGATTTTGCCGGATTTTTCGCGGAATCTTCGCCACAATGGAATTTAATTTGACTTTCTTGCTCAGCAGGGTTTCACAAAATCCCATTTTATTCTGGAATGATCAAACATTTTCGAATGAAATTTGGCATGTAGTTCGTACTAGTGAAAGACTACAATCCTGTGCTTGGCACACGAGCAAGCATCAAAACTGTCCGTATAGTGGCCGCAGATGTTCAAGGTAAAAACAATTGCTGATATCTTTTTGACAAATTTTAATATCTGATTTTGCAAGCACAGATTTTTGTGTTATTTGATGAGGAATCGAAATAAACTTTAATGATTGCCAAATAACTAAATTGCTGCAGGAAAAACTTTAAAATGTTAAGATACGCTGTTGTTAATAAAGTTAATTATTAACATGAAAAGGTGTCATTGTGTCAAAAAAAATGTTGACAACTCATTCACCAGATAACAATGACTGTGTGTGGCAGGTTTGAAGAATTTTGGATGAAAATATCCATGTTTCTAGTATGGTCAAAAATGCACTAAATTTGCCAGTGCAACTACCTTAAATAGATTAAATTATTTGCAAGTTTGACAACTTTGAGGTTGGCAGTTTTTCAACCTCTATTTTTCATTTTTCAATAATATGTAAGATCACAAAGTTGGTTTGAACACAGTCAGCTTATTTTAAATGGTCTCTTCCATATTATAGTTCTTTTGAAAGAGCAATACCTTCTCATACTTAAGAAAACCTGATCAACTTAAAAAAACTTCATTATTTTTTCATAGCGCGTATGTTAAGTCATCGTTCGCCGGCGAACGTTAATTAGAAGAAAAAGCGTTAAAGGGTTAATTTAAGAAAAATTAAGACTCTTCGCCCCAAATACATTAATCCTCTTTAAAACTCGATTTATGTAAAAAAAAATATCGACGCTTGATGATAGATGCGTTATATTGTAGCGTGACATTCATAACTCGATAAACTCAGATCTCTGGTCAATCTTCGGGCAATCTTGTTCTCAATTCCATGTGTCCAGAAGAAGGACTATTATCTTAATACCCATGGCACACTCACTTTTATATTTCATTAAGTTCTCGTTCAGCATGTAACAGGCGCGTAGGAGGACGGGTTCGAACGAACCCCCTTTGGAGGTCAATAATGGAGGACTGAAAACACAAACTGTTGATTTTCAGCTTTCAGCAAATAGTGGGTACCCTGCGAGCAGAGTGTTCTTCGATCTTCCTAGATTAGTCTAGGAAGGTCGAAGAAGACTCTGTTCGCAGGGTAATAGTGGGGGAATGGAAAACAAACTTTGAGTGTTGCAGCACAACGAGAAGGCTGAACAATTATATGAGATGTACCATAGGCGAGATCAAGTAGGCTCTCCTGACGTCTCTCCTCACTGGCTCGCATGCATATAGTTTTTGCTGTTTCGTAGCTAGGTCTATAATGGAAAGTCTGGAAGAAGATATTCCTCTGGACATTCCCCAACCATGGCAATTCTCGAGCGACGTGGTTCCCTCATGGTGGGGAGCATAAATGGATATTGTTAACTGGCGCATTTCCAGTTGCGCGGTTACATTACTAGCATATGGGTTACGGATCCCAATCTTTTAAAATATTAATTATACCCCAACACTAAAACCAGAGTTAGATGCTGGCCTTTGAAACAAGAGTTGAGTCTCTTTTCCCGTTGCTTTGAAATCAACTAAAGGTGTTGATTCAATCCAAATTTGGTTTTGGCTGTGTAATAGGTGTACGTTGATGTGGTTCAGAGGGTGAGGGGAAGAGAAGGCCAAAGCGCGAACCATCCCCCACCCCTCCCCTTTTGAACAAGCCCTATGAGCTCCTATTATGGCGTCATTTCACTAGAAATTTCAAAAGTCATTTAACACTTTCTTTTAACCTCTTTCAAATATATCACCCACGTCTGATGGTCTATGATTCTGTGCAGAAAAACCAGTGATGCCAGACCTGAATGTAAACTCTTTTAATAAGTAGTCCTTTTTACAAATAATGAAAAAACGACACTGAACACAAACATGTACACTGGCAACTACATATCTATTTTTCATTGGAAATCTTAGCATGTTGTCTAGTTGACACATCTCTGAAATCATGATTTTTGAAATTAAATTATGGTATTCCAGTTCAATCAACTTTTAAATGTTTTGTTCTTTCAAACAGCTGTTTATTTCAGCGGCCTTGTACAGGTTGCTCGCCTCACTCGCTGTTGGCATGGTTACCATACCAGTGGGCTTAGAATCATTTATAACTTTCATCTTCAGTTCATTCTTGTTCTGCTTTGCGAGCTTGGATGCTGATTTGGGTTTTCTTCTGAACAGTTTCTTTACAGCGGAGAAGAAACCACTCTGTAGAAAAGATAAAGAAAAAACTATTTTAAATTCAAACTGTTTATACCGTTCTTTTTGTCAAAGACTAGAGTCCGTGTCGTGACCTTGTAAGTAGGGATACACCACCCTCGTTCCTAGGGTCTCGCTCTCCTAGACCCTGGGAACGAGGTTGGGGATACACCGCCCGGAACAACGAGTGCATTCTGACATCTTCCCGACCCAGACCGCGCTCGCGCTCAAGAACTTTAAAAACAGTGTCTTTCTCCAGGGGTAGCAGGTAACAAGTGATGGACAAGCACTCATTCCATGCTGCGGATGTCAAAGTTTAAAGCGTTGGAATGAAGAATAGCTGGGCTTAGAACGAACCTTACTCGCCTCTCATGAAAATAAAAGGTTCCCGTCACTTCTCGTGTTTGCAATGGTAACATGTTTTCGATTCATGTTATTGTGTCAGGCTTTTCGGCAATGATAGTTACTTTGCATGGTTTGCAATTTACGCCAGACATTATAAAGCCGTTATATATATAATTGTATTATAAAGTTTTTTCTTTACCTTCTTAACGTTCCCTTTCAGTTCTCCATGATCTTCAAGAAATTCAATTTGTTCAGCTAACTGCTGATTCTCTTTGTTTCTTGCAAGTTGTTCAGCAAGATTGTTGTTACAATGTTTGGTCATGCCACGAACCAACTGAAGGGAAGGTTTGGTCTTTTCTGGCTCCTGATGTATCTCTGCTTTAACTATGACTTCGTTTGTATTCAGGGAAAAATACTGCAGGGAGAAAGGAATTATAAGTTAGACATGATAGCAATGATAATAAAGGATGTAATAAACGAAAATCTTGCTGACTTATAAAATGCCTCATAATACCAATACTAAACGGACAGCCAGTCTTAACGTTCACATTTCCTTGGAGCGCTGTCACGCTCTGTCACGCTGTACATGGGCGGTATTTGGCCATGCTTGACCCAGAGCCCCTTGATTCTCTTAGCAGGGGCGCCGAAGCAAGCAACAAGCTGAAGCAAAAAACATCTCGATACCCGCATCCAAAGAAGAAAATCAAACGGCTATGGAACGAGAATATCCCGATTTAGCGTACACTAACCTTGCCAGTTCCAATATTTTTAAGACAGCCATCCTCAGCGAGTTTCTCCATTTCCACACTACACATTTTCAAGACCGTTTGCTCCTCTTGTTCAATTATGCTGCATCGCAACATCAGCAAATCTACCTTTTTGTCCAACTCATTAACCTTCTCCTGGACAACTTTTTTTTCCTCCGAGCCTCGTGCGATTTGTTTCTTCAAGGCGCCACTCTCGGCTGCTATGATCCTGTAGCAAGCTGTCCTCGTCTCCTCTCTGTGGAGAACTCGCATAGTTTCTTGCAGACATGCAATAGCTGATTTCTTGGTTTGAATTCTGTTCAACATTTCTTGCTTCCTTGTTCGCACCGCTTCTGTAAGCACTGATAACTCTCCAGATTGAAAGTCTAGAGCTTCATGCACTTCGTACAAGCTTTGTTGCAGCGAGTTCTCTTGAGCTAAGAGATCCCGGATTGCTGTTTCACGAGCAGCTCGCTCTTCTAGCAACATGTCAAGCTTACTCAGGAGGGCGTTCCTCTCCTACAAAACACAAACCATCTAGTAAATCTCTATTAAAGAAGCATGTTAAGGGGCAATTTTCTATGCTGTCTTGCATGCGTGACGTGCCGAGATAATTGCAAACCAAAACATAATATAACGGGATGATAAGACAAAAATGAAATTCGAAGGATACCAATAAGATTTTCTTTATACATAACATTGAATGACAGTAGATTAAACTTTAGATTAGTTGCATTTGGCAGGACGGTCGTGTAAAGAGCTGTATATATTTTCATCCAATCAAATGATACGGGCGACTTTTTCCGCGCCCGCCCGCCACTGGTTACATCTGTTGTTTTTATTATTATTATTATTATTATTATTATTATTATTATTATTATTATTATTATTATTATTATTATTATTATTATTTCGACCTAAATTCAGATTGGTTTCTTTAACCGCTGTAGTAACTGGCTGTGCTCAATCATTTTGACACAAGATCACAAGACTTACTTACGCTTACCTCTGGTGTTTCAAACTCGTTGAATTGGGCACTAGCAGGAAACGGGCCATTCTGAGGCGTTGAACGTAACTCTGACCCAGGCTTTTCAATAAAACCTCCTCCCGGTAGATCAATCCTCCAAGAATCATGGGATTCGGCATCGCTGAACTCTGAAGAAGAATAACTTCACTGAATAAAATAAATAAATAAGTAAACAGAGGGATCAAACAAGTAAAAAATATATGAATCTGATGTAGCGCTGCCGTCCGTTAAAAATACAATCAATTTCCTTTTCGTAAATAATATAATTTTTTAGAAAGAACATATTCAACAATCACCGGTTTTGTCTGAAACTAAGTAGATACCGAGTATTGAGGCGAAAATAGCACGAATATTAAGTGCCGAACTGTGATTTGCATTTGACTTCTCTTTTCTCTTCAGCTTATTTTTACTTTTTCTTTCTTTTTCCATTAGAACTGAATTAATAAATTCAAAAACTGGGGTGTCGTTATATATTGAACTTGCCCCAATTTTGATTTTAAAATTAAATTCTAATTATTTACTTCAGTTCGAATTCTTATCATTATGGTAAGTTCCAAAATAAAGTATCAATTTTAAATAAAACGCAACACCTACCATTTTGTTGAGCTTGCTGAGGGAAGATATTTAAGCCGCGTTGAGAATAAGGGCTCCACATTTTCTTTCTGAAGCAGAAAGAGGAAAGTATGATAACATTACATGAAAGAATACATTAAAATTTCCGGTTTTACTTTAGAACAAACACGGAGCAAATTCCACAGAAAAGGCGCGCGAAAATGATTTTCAGCACGCTAAAATAAACTTTCTTACCTCGTTATCTCTGGGTGTCGACTTTTCTTTGAAAAACTTTCAACTTTTTGCTACAAATAGCTTTAACAAGCTAAATTGTTAATCCGATTGTCTGTTTGATAAAAATTTCGCACAGTAAAACTCAAATGTAGCTCTCAAGAAACCACAACAAGTTTTCGCGCAACTCGAGCTTGGTTCACTGGAGTATAAACACTTGCAGTTGCTATAGTGATGTTTCATGACATATCCGTGATGTAAGCTGCGCACGTCATTCGCGCGCAGTCTTTAACGGAATACTTTTGGTTCTGAAGTTTTTTTCTTATGAGTACAGGACTTCTTCGGTTTAGCTATTTCTGGTGAATTTTTAACTGAAGAAGGCTGTCAGTTCTTGAGGGTGTCGATTGTTTGTTATACTGCTTCACCAACTTGTCCATTTTCTCCAGTTATGTATCGCCCACTGAGCTTCCATCAATCCGTCTCACTGGTTTAAAACTTGAGTTGAAGTAGACATTTGGCCCGTTTTAAATGCTTTGATTCCTTGGCGGGATAAAAAATTACTTTCGGTGGTAATACTGGTTCCAGTTTAAACACGCCAGTACACCCTACCACCCTATCATGATGTCCAAAATTCGGTACTTAACCATTGCCGTCCATCCTTTAGCTTTGCGCCTCAGCTCAGCGACTCTAATAAAAATTTCGAAGTACAAAAAAGCGACACAGAATGCTCCTTAATCTGTGTCCCTGCAAGTTCAAAATAAAGGTTGGTGTCAATTTTGAAGGGTTTGATTTACCCCCGGGATTTACCTTAAAACTTTGAAAGAGAACCAGTTGAGCAACTCCAAAATTGAGGGATGAGCAACCGAGCAACCTAGATCCCAGGCTCTCTCTCCTTTTCCTCCTTTGCATTGTCGTCGAAGTTTCTCGAAGGTTGCAGAAGGTCGAGGTGGTTGAGAAATGGTTGGTTCAGACTGTAACATATGGCTCAGGATTTGAGCTCGAAGTCAAGTCGATCGTTTGGATCAGTGATTTCTTATGGACGAAGCTGTAAGTCAGTGAAAAAAAAAAATGCAATTTCAGTATGACCTCACTAGACTACGGGCGCGGCCAATTTGGGTAACGAGACACCTTAGAACGCTAATATGGAGAAAACGTTCGTTCTTAGTATTAGCCTGAATTTTAGCCGAGGAGGGGAGAGACAACTCTGCGTCTCCATTCTATATCAGCACGATTTGAGAGAAGGGCTTTGCTTTTTAGAGCCCTGGTAGAGAAATGTTCAGATCAATTCTAAGTTCAGATACGGAAGTTTTTTTTTATCACTGCCCATACGAAAAAATAAAAGACCTCTCTGCGGAAGAGAGAGGCTCTTTTCTTCCTTTATTGCCGCCATGTTGATTTTGTAACCACATCTCGGCTCCACGGTAATGATGCTTTGGTACCGACCTCGGGGGCACGGTGAGCGTCGAAGCAGCGAGTTATGGCAGAGCGCTAAAAAGGGAGTGCTTCCTTATGGCGAGCGTGAGAGCCTTCTCGCAGGCTACTGAAGTTTTTTTTTAGCGACCCAAAATTAGGAATCGCATTTGACGGGTCATTTAAAGGTTTTGGCTTTCTGGTTTATATTGCAGTCCTTCCTCCATTGATACTCCGGCTGTCAATGTTTTCTTTTTTCCGTCACATTACATTTTTTGTTGGCCATCTTTTTAAAATTCCCGCCGTATTTGTCGCTGTTTTCTTGACTGACTGGTTGGATAGACAATATACCTCTGAGGGAAGTCACGTGCGACGTGCTGTATTTCACGAGCAAGATGGCGGACAGTCGAGAGCTTGATCCAATTTTTCCAGGTTCAAATGAGGGCTTTTTTCATGCGAGCAAAGGTTTCAGATGATTATTTTGTTTTAAATCAAGTCTTACTTTTAATTCTAGTGTTCAAAGTTAGAAAACATTCATCAAACAAGCTTAAATATGTTTGATACATATGTCTATTTTTACCAGGTCCATTTCGGTTCGTGCTGCTAATCTTCACGTGCATGTTAACATTTGGATCGTACTTTTGCTTTGATATGCCAAGGTATTTTCTTTCGTTATAATGCTTTCATTGTGAGATTTGTGCAATTAAAATGGTATATTTAATTACTTTACCTACATTTTAGGCTATAATGTTTTTTATTCATTTTCGAGACGGCGGAAATCGAGCCTATTTCGAGACTTAGCTAATTAACTTATATTATTTTTCCATTTGCAGTGTTTTACAAGCAACGTTCACAGCAGTAAGTGTTTTGTTTGTAATTTGAAGAAACCTGTGGAACACAGAGTATACATTTTCTCGTTTTAACAAGGGTAACATATTTTACAGCTATGTTTATGCTATGATCAAAACTGATGCTGATGCTGGTTTTTAAGGTGGTGGCAAACGAGGACATGTTGCGGACACAAATGTTTTGTTTTTGTTGGGGACACAACATTTGTATCCGAGACACAAAAATTGTTTCTGATTTTTGTCAGAAACATTTTGTGTCCCCAACAAATGTTTCCTTGTTTGCGTGGCACCCAAGAAACATCATGAGCAACAATGTGTCGGCAACAATGTGTCCTGGTTTGCCACCACCTTTAGGAAAGTGATGAGGAGGAGGGCATGAATTTTTCTCTTTGCATTTTTTCCTTGAATGATTTTTTTTCAGACATTTTCCCTTTTCTTTTTCTAATGGTCCGTCCCCAAGTTAATTTTGTGATGTACATATTTCCCTAAGTAAAGCGTGTTGTTTATATACTTCAAGTAATTTTGGCAGATTTGGTAAAAATGTGCAAGTGTCAAATGAACAAGGATGGAGGAGCAGGGGGAATAGTCTGGTCATAACTTGATTTCAACCACCATTGTAGATGCTGTTGTTCACTTGGTTTCGTATCATGACTCCTAGAAAACAATGTTCAGGTCCTCTGCTGTAGTCGCTGTACACCCTCCTGTTACCTGTTTTCATGAGGAGAGCAGGCAGCTGTACACAGACTGTTGTGGTCAAAGCAATGTAACAGTGTCGCATTGTTTCTGCCCAATCTCTCTTATAGATGGCGGTCTGTTTTTTTTTCCTAGCCACAAAATCCCAACATCACAAGAAACTGTACAACAGTGGATGGCAAGCCAGCCGAGCTTCTGCATGCTAATGGGACTCACTGCACCAGTGGTTTGGGATTGAGTGAAACAGAATTTAATCTGCTTTATGCCATATATGCCTGGACGTGAGTAGAGAACAATTTTGTTATAATAATTATAACAAAATAATTTTAATTTTACCCTTAACTGGTATAATCTGGTATTTTCCTTTGTTTTGAAATCATTTATCACACAAGGTAAAATTTAACAGGAACATAACAGACCTGCCAACTCTCACGACTTTTTTTTTCTTTTCTCGCGGTCTCATGACAAGACTCCCATTCTCATGGTATTGGGAAAAAAATCATTCTGAAATGAAATATTACCTTGCTGAATAAAAAATGGATCCTCCCCAGAATTTCCTGAATAATTTGATGAAATAAACAAACACAAACATTCAATTTCTAATGTTAAAAATTTTAAGGGCCAGAAATTCGACATGGGATTTTTTGGGGGTTAATTTTTGGTCCAGGGATTATTTTTGGTTTTGTTGGAAGCTCTAGGGATTTTTTGGGTCTTGATTTTTGCTCCCATTTTATCATCCTCTTCACTTGAAATCCCAAGAACCCCCCTGGGCTTGTGCGTGTATGTAATGATGATGTCAGGAAAGATTATTTATCGTGTGTGCCAGTGTGGGATCCGGACGCGGGTGTGGGTGCGGGTGCAGGTGAACAATGAACAGTGAAGTAGTAGGTAATTGATTGATCTTAGACTTAGTGTATTATTAGCAATAATTTATGTTCCTCACTATTATTAAAAATGCTTTTTTCTCAGAAATGCAATAGTTGTTGTACTTGCTGGGTTCCTAATTGACAAACTGGGAAATCCAAGTTAGTATTTGAAATTTTGTAACTGATAGAGTAACTTTGTTATGTATTATGCAACTCAAGTTCCATAAGTGACACTGATAAAGATTAATATATGATTTGAGCATGTAACCTCTCTCCCCTCCCCAACTCTTTGTTCTTTGTTTACTCTGTGTCTACAGTTACAATGCTGTTGTTTTCTGGCATCCATGTGCCTGGATGGCTCATTTGTCTACTTGCGACAGTTAACAGTAGCACTCTGTTTAGCTTGAACAGTACTCTGGTTAAGCTGGTGGCAAACGAGGACACAATGTTGCGGATACATTGTTGCTCATGTTTGTTTCTATGCTGCGCAAACTGGGAAACATTTGTTGTGAACACAAAATGTTTCTGAAAGAAATCAGAAACATTTTTGTGTCTCGGACACAAATTTTGTGTCCGCAACAAATGTTGCGTGCACAGGCAAATGGGGAACATTTGTGTCCGCAGCAATGTGTCCGCAACATTGTGTCCTCGTTTGCCACCGCCTTTAGCCAAAAAAGCACTGACTCAAGAATGGCTAGCTTTTAAGTATTAGTATTTAAGTATTAAGTATTTATTATTAGTTAGCTTTTAAAATGTTGTGAGATTATTTTAGGGTTCTTAGAGGAGGAGATGGATCTGCAAAACTATATACTCATTTTAGGAAAAACATATCTGTGGACTTGCCGGTGTAAAGAATCGAAACCATCTTTCAGCCACTTTAAGAGAATTTTATTAAATAAATGTCAAACTGAAAGGTACATTTCTCTTAAATCAAATAAGATCAATTCATTTAGGAAAAAATGGAGAATGTTTGAGGAGACGATTCTTTAAAGATCAAGTCCACAATTATGTTAAATTACGTGCTTTATGTAAACTGTAACTGTGGAAATAACATGAAAAAAATGAAATATAAGCAGTTGCCTGGCATTAATTGTAGTATTGTAAAATTATTGTAAGTAACATCCTATTTGCACTGTATGTATGGCAATGTAATGGATTGTATTCATTTGTTAAATTAAAAAAAAGTGATTGTAAGGGTAGCATGACATGACACTTAACACGACTGAGACATTTGAAATAAACTTAAATAGCCCAACTATAAATTCAATCTTTATGTCCCATTCTATCTCTACTTGTCTTCTCGTGTGGCAGGCCATTATAGCATGAATCTTGTCATGTTAACCTGCTGATCAGTGTTTTATTTTCTTTGTTTACACTGTGCAGTTGGAGCCATGCTGTTTTCATCTATGTGTCTGGCAGGAACATCTGTATTTGCCATTGGCCTATACTTCAAGGGAAATTCTGCTATGTTCCCACTTTTCCTACTAGGAAGAATACTTTTTGGGTGAGTTACAGCTATAGAGTACGTCCTGTGAGACAGTGTGACTGTGAGAGGTGCAATGGCTTCATTGTAAGTGTATTGGATTCTGGATTAAAAGGTCCAGGTTCAAGCCCTGGTCAGCATCATTATGTTTTGTTCTTCGACATGACATGTATTCTGTCATAGTGCCGTCTCCAACCAGGTTCTGGGTGTTCAAAGAGTGGATAATCCTATCCACTGGATAAGTCACTATCCAGTGAATAGCATAGTTTGTTTTGTCAACACTTATCGATTGAATAGCAATTTATCCGATGGATAGTGTTTTCTGCCCTTTGAACAACTGGGCCTAGGTGTGTACATGATTACCAGCAAACTGTTGGAGCAACCAGGCAAAATGCTGGGGGGAGGGGTGGGGCAGTAAATTATAAGTGTTCAACTTGATATCTCACAATGGTACGGGTACCGGTATGAGGTTGTTGACGATTTTCTTAAGATTTCCAGCCATTTTCTGAAGATTTTTAAAGTGGTGTCTGGTGGTCATACGAATGTTTCCGAACATTTTCTGCACTTTTTTGAAACTTTCTGAAGATTTCCAAAGATTGCAGAGGAAGATCCGAAGATGTTTCAATTTAATATCGATAAACTTTGGCTCATACAACATTTGAAACATTGTAAACTCGTCAGCAAGCATGACCATTGGTGATGAAAAACAATTATATTTTTATTGATTATTAAAATAATTATGGTATTTTTGTCGACAGATCTGGAAATGGTTCATTAACAAGTAAGTGGTTTCAGTCAGTACTAGTTGATTATGGGAGGATCTCATTTTGAAACTGTATTGAGTAAACTGCTTTTTCCTCACAGTTGTTCAAAACAGAATATCTGCTATGTGGTTCAAAGGAAAGGAGCTTGCATTTGCTTTTGGATGTATTCTGGCATTTTCAAGACTTGTAAGTTCATCACTGTCATTATAACCAATATTTGTCAGCTTTTTATAAAGCCCTGTGTCAGTAGTATCTTCACCAAGAGAGAAGCTAGCCATGAAGTTAATAACTAAATTGTTTTCTTTTCCTTTTCATTATAGGGTAGTGTTTTAAACTTTTTTCTGACAGAAAGCTTCCACGAAAAGTATGGTCTTCAGTGGACCTTATGGGGAGGTAATGTTTAATAGCAGGGAACGTTAATCTAACCATGTTGTAATGCAAACTTTGCCAATCAAAATACATTTAGTGAGAAAGCAGCTACCCACAAACAAAATCTGAATCTGAATCCGAATCGAATCTGATTATTTTGAAATTTCTGTTTCCTGTTCATCCAGGAGCCATTCTGTGTGGGGTGGGTGTTGTGTGTGCAGTTATAGCATCATCATTGGATGTAATTGGACTGAAGCAGTTAAATAAGGTATCCTTCTTTAGAGATAACCTCGATGATTTTTTTTTATTGTAGTGATCTATAATCAGTATCATACCACCCTCTTTTAGTTGCCAAGTTCCTAGTCGGGGAAAAGTCAGCATGAAATTATATCTTGTTTGAGAAGTCTAGTACACGTAGGAAATAAGGCTTTGTCAGGAAAATTCTCTTCAATTTTTGTTCAGAGCCAGTGAAAATCAGAAGCCTTTTACTAAGGATTGTGAATGTGGCTATTAGAGACATCCAGAGAGGATATCTTTGTTTGTAGACTTAGAAATGGTCTGAGACCTTGACAAACTGTGATTCAACATTTATCAAAATGGTGAAATTTGTGAACCATTTGTTTATCTCCATTTTTGCTGATCACTACTGCTTTTAATAGTTGGGAGTGTGCCATGAAATTTGTACATAGATACCATGGTCCCAATATGTTCCTTTGTACAATGATTCCTCAATTTACTAATAAGAAATGTTTCCCAGTGGTAACTCAGGAGAATTTTGATTATTTTTTCCTTCCTGCAGAAAATAGAGATGGAAATTGAATCAAAAAGAATGGTAAGCAATTTTTGAGATTAAAGAATAATATACGTTGTTGTTTTTTTTTTCTTGTTTTTTTTGGGGGGGGGGGGTTTAAAGTTTAAAACCAGTTTGATTTTTATTTTCCTTAGTTGCACTTCGAGCTAATAAAATTTGAAATCCTGAAACACAATTAAACCACACCAAGGTGCAATATCTGGCAGCCTGTCTGCAATTTTTGTTGGGTTCTATCTGATTTGGCCAATCAGAGCTGTTAATTTTCTGCATCAGAAAAATCAAAATGTGTATGATACAGAAAATGGTGCACCACACATTGCAGCTATAATTCAGAAATTCTGCATGCGTATGTTGCAGTTTAAAATTAATTTCAGATCAAAGTGACTTCAAACTGTAGTTTGCTGTACATACTAGATTTATTTTGATAATCAGTAAACAAAGGAAAATACTTGCAAATCAAACTACTTTCACAGAAATCATTTGGACCTGAGAGTCATCACATCACGTGATATTAATTTTTCAGAGGATAACAGATATCAAGTACTTCTCGTCGTCTTTCTGGCTTCTTGCATTTTGCCTCATGTTCTTTTACATTGGAGTCTTTCCATTTATTTCTGATGCCAGGTAAGTAATAACATTCCTAGACTTGGTATGATTTTGCATTTTTCTTTGTTTGCTTGCTTGCTAAAAATGTCTGCTTATGGTATCCTGGCCAGCCGGCCCGATCGACCGACCGACCGACCGACCGACCGACCGACCGACCGACCGAAAAAGGGTGCAACAGGGCTCCAAGCTCAAGTTTTTCAGAAGTCGCCTTTTGGCAACTTCCTTTTGTAAAATGGTCGCCAAAAAGCAAAGCGTTTTTAAAGTAGGACACCTTATGTTGCTTTACATGAAGTAATACCGCTGACCATTATGAGCCGAATTAAAATCGTTCGAAGAACGTTTCAATGTAATTATTATCGTTTGCTTTGAAGAGTTTTTTTGTTGAACTGTTCCAATTATCATGCAGAAAAGTAAATAAAAGATAAAAGAAACAGGTAAAGAAGATAAACATGCAAAACAAGTTTAATTCTTGTACAGTACACTAAAATAATGGAAAGGAAATGTGGTTTGCAAACTTTATAGGCGTCTCCATGATCGAACGCATCAAACAAAACAATCAGGAGTCTGAGCAATGCGGTATCCTTAATTCAAATAGGCGATTGAAGTAGTTGTAATGTAGTGATTGAACTGCAAAAAAAATGTTGACGCGTAGCCAGCCCTTTGTATTACACTGGTCGCCAAATTGGCGACCTGTGTGGAACATTTAGTCGCCAAATTTTATTTCCACTTGCCATGGCGACCAAAATGGTCGCAGCTTGAAGCGCTGTGCAAACATAATCAACCACCCCTAAGTATCCAGGTCATCATGTACATTCGACAATATGCCTTTGCCAAACTTTAATCATGTCAATTTGACTGTGAAACAGATGACAGTGACTTAGTCTATATTTCTTATTTGTGCCCCTCCTTTTATTTTAACGCTCACTGATTTTTATTGTTAGTTACAAAATTAATAAATACTATTTATCAAGTAATATTTTATTACCAGCAAATTCATTTATGTGAAGTACAATGCGACATTTCACTTTACGAAGAAAGAGTCTTCCTATATTGCTGGTAGTGTGTACATGGTGTCCATGTTATTTGGTCCTGCAATGGGCTTGTTTGTGGTAAGTCAAATAGGAATTGTGGAGAATCGATTTTAAAATTTCTAGCAAATGAACACTTCAGTGAATATTGTCATAAAACCAGCAGTGAGTTAGGCACTTCTTACATGTATCCCAATTAAAAAATAGCCATTGGACTAGTAATATGGTTACTAGGTAATATTAATACTAATGAAAATTATTTACAGTACTGTAACTTTAAAATTGAAAGACATGATATCATGATTCAGTGCAGTCTATATTTGTTGTAAAGCAAGAAACCATTAAAATGGTAAGCTGGCAAAGTTGGATATCTGGTGTTGGCAAGCCTGTGTGAAAATCACTTTTAACAGATGTACCACCAAACTTTAGAAGTAACAATATGTTAATCCTATGTATGGAGAACTCATAGAGTTAGATTGATTAATACAATGTTCTGACGTTCACCATTAACTTGTTAAAAATAAGAATTGATTTTATACAAGGCATTATCATTAATATCTCTGTATAATTTTTCTACAGGACAAGTTTGGAAGGCGAGGGATTCTAATATTCCTTTGTGCAACGTTAACAATTCCTGTGTATGGATTTTTGGCGTTTGCACCAAGCGTTCATCCCCTTGTCCCAACCATCTGGCTTGGCTTCACTTATTCTATAGCTGCTGTAAGTTTCCTGCTGACAAGAGGTGTCATAGGTGTCCTAAGTCAAAGCAAACCAAATAATATTCAATTATAAGTAATTTTAGTTTGAAATGGCATTTAATTTAGCTTGTAATTTGGATACCATATTATACTATATGGTCTGCATTCAAGCCTAGTGGCCCATTAGGCTGGAGCTTATCCCGGTTTCAGTAGCATCAAGCAACTAGGAGTATTTCTACCCCCCCCCCCCCCCCCCCGGATGGGATGCAGGGTTACTCCTAGCAGTAAATTTGCCAGTACCCATTTATACACCTGGGTTGAGAGAGGCACCGTGAGAGTAAAGTGTCTTGCACAAGAACACAACATACATGTAATGACCCTGACCAGGTCTAAAACCCAGACAGCTCAATCCAGAGTCCACCACACTAATCACTGTGCCACTGCACGTCCCACTGAGAAAAGGAGAAGCTGGGGGAGAGGATAGGTGCTTAATGTAGATTCAGGTATGGTGCAACCCCAGGTTGCAGTCACAGTAGTTACACTTTTGTGTGAATTAAAGTGGCTTTATCACAGATTTTAACAGATCTTTGAACAGCCAAAATATATACTTGTGTCATAGGAAACCTAAACATAATGGTCCGTGTTTATTGAAAATTGCTTTATATTAGAGCACTGAAACTATCAACAAGCATCTTTAGCTGCGAATGGCTAGGATGGAAATGGATTACAACTTGAAAAATTGAGGCTAACCTTTCAAGTTGTTTCTGCCCATCTTCAAAACATCAATATTTATAGCCGTGGTTTGATATTTCTCCACAAATTATGGTTATGCCCTCCTTTAGATGTTCAAAGATATTGTTTTTCATGGTTACAGTTGCCAACCACTAATTTCAGAATAGTTTACACTGAAAATCTGGGAAATCTCCTTGACGTAGCTCCTTTAGGTTTGTTTAGTGTAGGTGGAGATACAAAGTGAATTTAAAGCAGGCTAATTTTTTGTTGTTTTCCTTTAGGCATCTCTGTGGCCATCTTTTCCTCTTGTTGTAGAACAGGCAACTGTTGGTAAGTGTGACAGTATACACTGTAGAGTGTGTCTTCGGTGTGGAGGCTACTTGACAAAGTTTTGTATGGGAAGGCTCTGCCGCAAGGTCCAGACTCTTACCATTTACCCAAGCTACTTCTTTATTCATGTTACAGGTCAAAATTAGCTTTAGGTCATTTTTGTTTTTAGGTTATTTTTGTTTTGACCTAGTTTATATTTTTTACTAGGTTAATAAGTAGAAAATTAAATTAAAATACCTCCCCTCCCTTGATGTCTCTGAACCCCCTCCAACATCTTACTTACCCTTCCCTATCATCTGCTATTACCTAGGTTGAAAAAAATAACCTAGGTTAAAAATAATTTAACCTGAATTTAAATTTGACCTGTAACATTCACACCAGGGACATTCCTGGGTTTGGCTTCTTATAAGTGCTTATCAGTTATGTAAATGTCGATGTTTTTGAATATTTGAAGAATGATACTCTTTACCAACTGTAGTGCTTATTTATATTCATCAAGGAACTGCTCTGGGATTAACGACTTCTATCCAGATGATCGGCATGGGAATAGCAAATCTCATTGTAGGAAAAATGCTTGATGATATAAAGTAAGTGTCTTTCCTACCCATCACTTTTAAGGTCAAATGCAGCAAACTTTGACTTTCTTTGATTGTAAAATAAATTTAAAAAAATCATGCAAACTAATCATAATATAAAGTTTTGAACTATTTAGTCTAAACATTGCCCAGATATTCAATGTCAAGCTCCCAGGGGGTGTACTCGGGATTTCAAGTGACGGGGATGATCGAATGGGGTCAAAATTCAAGAACCAAAAAATCCCTAGAGCTTCCAACAAAACCCCAAAAAAATCCCTGGACCAAAAATTAACTCCCTAAAAATCCCATGCCGAATTTCTTTACCCTTAAAATTTAAGCATTAAAAACATTAAAATTGAATGTTTGTGTTTAATATTCATCATCTGAATTTATCTTTCTTTTCTTTATCTTTTTTATCTGGTCTAACAACACTCAAGACACCCGTGAACACTTCCTTTGTTTGTGCTTTGCAGAACTGTGCTGCTTTGGCACTACCACAAATTTTTTAGAATGTTTATAATACTCCCAAAAAATCCCTACTTAAACCAAGCCACCCAAAAAACTACTTGCCAAATTTTCCTACCCAAAAAAATGCTGTTATCAAAAATTTCAAACCCCAAAAAATTCTTTGATCATCCCCGTCACTTTAAATCCCGAGTACCCTTCCTCCACTGAGGTCAAGCTAACTGAGAGGTGAAGTGTTTAATATTTTTTCTTTGTTAATTGTTTTCCAGATCCAAAGAAAAGTGGAAGTATGTTATGATTTTTCTTTTGGCCAACACATTAGCCTGTGTTACCTTTGCTATTCTGGTAAACATCGATGACAGAAGAAAGGTAAAAGTCAATGAATTGTGTAGTCATTTAAATTGCAAAATATTGATTTCACCCACTCGACCCTAACAGTTGTGCAGATAATATGCATGTACGGGTACATCATGTTGTGATTCAATTTTACTCTTCATACAATTTGGTATTTTTCTTTGTTCTGGTGTACGTATGGTAATGTATGATAATGAATACAGCTATTTCAATTAACATTGTCAGATTGAAGCTTAAAGACAAGACTGAAAGGTAGTATGGGCGAAGGTAGCATGTTCCACATGTGCTGAATGATTATGAAATATGCTGATAAAGCAAAACAAGACTTTCTGCATTTACTTTTTCTTCTCTTCCCTTTTCGCGGAAAGAAAACGTCAAATACTTCACATGCAAAAATACACACTTGGAGATTTCCTCAACGCTTTTATGCAAATTCCAGTAAATACCCATGCCACTTGTAGGCTTGAAGCTTTAATCCGACAACATTAATTGAAATTGCTGTATAAAACATTGTAGGGAAAACCAAATTGTGCCAAAGGTAAAATAAATATTGAACCACAATATAGTACTTTATACATTGTACCAACAATGGAATGTTTCCAGTTATGTTGAAATGTACAGTGATGTTGTGAACTTGTAATTAAGAGTATCTTCCTAGGCTTAACACTTATCATCCTTAAGACTAAGATACACCAGCCAGGGTGGAGAGAGGTTTTTTGTGTATTGCTAAGGACTATGATCAGCATCAGACTAGATCCCTTCCAATCCATCAACCAGTTAGTTTGCTATATACAATGCTGAAATTCAAGTGTAAACAAGTCTGTCCGGTTTTTGTATGTAGGATGGTGTTCTGAATCGTTCGCCACGGAAGAAAAAGGATGACGCATTAATAGATGGACCAGCCAACACTTATGGCTCTATCTCGACAACAGGATACACCAATAAGGATGCACTTCTTTACGACTCATCAACATCTATCAATTAATTCAATATGAAAGTCTGCCGTGAACTGTGCTTTAAGCAGACTAATTTTAATTTTCAAAAAGGAAACAACAGTTTTAACTGTACAAACCGTGTTTCTAATTTTAATTTTTAATTAGTGTTTTTAAAGGTGTTCTATTTTTACTTAGATCTAAATAATGTCAAACCTTGGATCATGTAAAAAGGGGCTTTTAATTTTTAGTTTTAGACATACAATCCCAAATTGAAATGGTGTGCTGTTCATTTTGCACTTTCATCCATTAAGTGAAAAAAATTAATAATTATCTCAATCCCAAGATATGAGGGGTGATACCAGCAGTTATTTTAAAAGGCCTTTAATTAGCTTGTGTTATCTTTTCATTACAGGTGCCAGTATGAAATAAAAAATTTCCAAATAAATATAATGTAAAGGCACCTTGGACAAAAACAAATTTTTTCCAAGTTCTTGTGTTACCTTAGAGCTAACCATGGCAAAATGGTTTAAGTAGTTTATTAGTGGTTGTTGAATGCTTTGCAATTAGAAAATGTTAACTTTTAAACCATGGTGATTAGTAATGATTTGCCAAAGCTCGATTAATTGAAATATCCTGAACATTTCAACAAGCAAATGTTGAAAAAAGATTGACAAAGCTAATATAACCCTAAGTGATAGTTCATGATTGCCTGTTTGATTATCTTAGGGTTAGCGTACCCATTACTTAAACAGAAAAAAGACACACTCATTCTGATAAAACTGCAAATGGGACATTTTGAATATTGCATCAAAGACTGAAGGTGAGAAGTGTACACTAAGAAATTTAATTTTCACCTAGTCTTTCAATATGAAGTAGGGTCTTCTTTTCAGAGTGTTGTGTCCTCTCTATTTTTCGGATGCATTTGAACAAAAATTAATACCGTCAAACCTGAGAATGCTCTGGTATCTGCTTAATACAGGAATTCCAAATAACGGAGTGTCCACTTAAATACAGTTCTGACTGTATCTAGTCCATTGTCTAGTTCTGTTTCATTGTTTTATCCATTTCATGTTACCTGGCTGTCATCATTTTGATGCAATACTGCATGTTTGACTTTAATTTGCAAAGGCATGAAGTGTTGGCTGTAATTTGACACGTGATATTTGAAAATTAATGGTGAAATTTTGGGTGTGAATTTTAGAAGCTTTTTGTCATAAACAATTATTGTTAGTAACAAGAAGATTAACAAAATAAAAGTTACTTGACGTTTCGCGGACTTTATGCCGTCATTATCGAAAGTGAAATGTGAAAAAATTAACATAAGATATATATACAAAAATAGAAGCGTGAAAAAGAAATACATAATTACATAAAGCATGATAAGCGCCTATTAAACAAAAAGTATCGCGCAATTAGAGTCCACTTGAGTGTTCAGTTTCAGTCTTTTCTTTCGAATGAATAGCATTTCGAAAATTAAGCACTTTCATGAAGTTGTCACGGAGGTTGGAGGGTTTAAATTTTTTTTTTTTTAACCGCGCGGCCATGGGCCGAGCGCGGTTCTTGCTCTGCACGGGATTTATTAGTCGTCGTAGTATTTTTTTTGTCGGTGACCAGACCCAAACCTCCGCTCGGCCGAATCGCGATCGGAACTTTGAATCACGCAACCTGTGATGTTTATTCGCCAAAAGCTGTTGAAACATGAATGTACGGAAAATGTTGCGGATATTGTTTTCTTTATTGTGTATAAAGTATATTTTCTTTTGGTTTTATCGAAGCATTCGATTCAAAGGGCAAATTTTGAATACACTGAAAAAGTTATTACGTCAGCCATGGAATGCGCTGATGTTGCAGGTTTCACTGTCGTTACGTAACAAATAACATTGTGTGCCATTTGCATGTTTATGTCGGCAGAAGCGACGGTCATTAATTTAATTTGTTTCCTCTTCTGCGAGTATTTCTTGTGGGTTTAGGCAATCGAAGTGAATTCTTTGGCTATTTCCTTGAAGTGAGTTTAAATATTTGAAAGGAAATGAAATATTTGCTTAAGTAAACAATTGAGCGTGCCCGAACGTGCAGGGGTTACGTTATTAGAAGGGAAAAACCCACAAGCTAAAGATAGCCGGGCACAACGTAAACCTCGGATTGTGTGACTAACGTGACTACTTTGCTAGGTCTTTACTCATAATGCAAACAGATTAAATTTAACCGTGACTTTTGAGAAAGAAAGCTGTTTATTAGCCAATAATATAAGCGCGGTTTTAAGTTGCTATAGCAACTTCTTGTTTTTTAATATAAGATGTCTAACCAAGATATCCAAGGCAAAACTCCAGTAATAAAAAAGTAAATGAATAGAAGAAAAATTGAAGGGTTACTTAATATTTTATTTCACTTATTGATAGTTGATAAATTATTTTACATTTATTATACATAAAGATCTAGATTACAGCTGGATCACAGCTGTATAGAAGACTACAGATAACGAGTAATAGTCTGTAGTATTGTGCTGCATTTTCAAGTTTCACAGAAGTCGGGAGAAGTCCTTTATTAAAATCAACACATAACAGTCAACATGACTGAATTCCATGTTAAAATGACTCATTTGTGTAATGTCCCACAAGTAACAATATTTTATTGTGGGGTAGTTAATAATGCGTACCCAAGATGAAATGTGCTTCATGTTAATGTTACTTTTATCATTCAAAGATTTAACAACAATCAACACTGCATTGAGGCTACTTTTGCCCCATCTCCCTTCCGTAAAATGAAACCAAAAAGTGAGCTTTTTTTTCTTGAGGGGAAGAGGGCAAATGTATACTGACACAACCAAACTAATCAACTTCAACTTCAATACTTTTTCATGCTTTGTTTATGTAAAAAATGCTATATAACTGAGGTGGTTGTTACTATGTTGGTTGTGCTGTAAATCTCTGTAGGTGTTTTATTGTGTAAACATGGAGCCAGCTCAGAGTTCAGGCAATCTGTATGAATTTGCTATATTTATGCAAAACAGTAGGACTATAACTATGTTTAGCAAATTAAAATTTTGTCTAGAACTATGAGTCGATAACATTCTGAACAATATACAATTTGTCTAGATTTTTTGAAATGATAAATAAACTACAGTACAACTGTAAGTATTGAAGTTATGAACTTCAGCTATATGTCATCAATCCAAGTTAGACTCGGGCCCTGTTGTTCAAAAGCTGATTAAGGGAAATCCTTTTTTTAAAGTTAATCAAGTTTTTTTGATCCATTATTTTTTAAAGCAATTTTTCAAGTAGAAGAGTAACATTGTCCATAGTTAAAAAGTATTAATTGTTTGGCAACAAAAACACGAAAATTTGACATTTGATTGCTTTGAATGGCCTGCGTGGCCATTTTAACTACTTAGCTTTTTATTATCCCGGTAAGGTTGTGTTCAAAGACTCTTAAAATTTATTTTTAACATCTGATTTTCTCCTGCATTCTTTGTCTTTTTTTATTCTCCATTGACAAGTATCTGCATAGTCGCACCTGCGGCATTTCCAGGCTTCTTCAATTTCTACCCCAACGGTCTCTCTCTGTCCTTTCCAGTATGGCAACATTGTAGCAAGCTGCAATCTTGTCCAGTCTTCATCCAGATCTATACTAGTTCTACTTATCACTTCACAGCTTGCCTGTAAGCAATATTCTACTGTTATTGAACTTATTTTTGGTACATTAGATCCTTGGAATCGTTTTAAAACTAGTTCAGCAATTTCCCTGAACTTATTGCATGGCAGCTTGCATTGTTTGGCAAATTTGAGAACATCTTCTGAAAGGATGGTGTCTCCATTTAATTGAAGTTTGGACAGAAGAGTAACAGTGTCTAGTTTTCCCGTAACCAAGTCATTAAACATCGTACTGTAGAGCATTGCTTGCAAAAATGTCTTCTTCTGTTGTGCTTTCGAAGGAAGGCTGTTGCCAGCTCTTGTTTTCAGCTCTAAAAGTTCTAGTTCCCCCATATCATTGAAGCGTAATTCATCAATGATTCCATATACAAAAACACCCATGTTGAATGGTTGGCCAAATACTGGTAGCTCTCGCACCGTTTGCTGTGCATCAAGGAAAGCCATTTTAAAGAGGCAGTCCAGTAAGATGGTCGCCCACTTGTCTTCCTTGGTTTTGATGTCAACCTCCACAAGGTCATACAGTTCCAGCTCTATAAACCAGGAAATGTCAGTTAAAAATAGTGAACTCTAAACCGATAGCTGTCAATTTAACCATAGTGGAAAGAACACTTATTTAAAGATTTTGTTTTAAAGCGAGAGGTAACAAATCAATTTAATACCGGTATGTAAAATTGTGCAACAGTTTGTCTGATATTTGTTCAATCAGTTTTGTAGGAAGCCACCAGCAGTAACGTCACCATCCCAGGTTTTGCTCGGCCACTGAAACAAGAGAGAATGCCTAGAGACTAAGCTGTGCATAGAAAAGAGTTTTAATTTTAAATGTCAAAGTTTACCTCTTGCTAGATGAATGGTTTTCCCTTGCTGCATTGCCACTGACTCTGGTTTTGGTTCCGGAGCTAAGAAGTCATACTCCATTTGCTGTTCACACCAGAACTGGGCCGTTAAATCACTCACACTTAAGTAACCCAGACCCCTTTTAAACTTGTCCAGGGGGGTGAAAATCTCTTTCATTGAAGAATGAGAGGCACCTCCGTTGTCATCAGTACTTTTGATCTCTAAATGAAAGATGTAATGTGTTGCTTCAAAAAATATCCATACTCAGCCCACAAGCACTCGTGTTAAATCACCTCGGTCCATGGAAATTCCAGCATAGGAAAAACAACTTTGCTATAACATGTTGGCTTTGAAACCCACCCTCCCCAAAAGGTATGGTTTTCAAGCCATTTTTGGTCTGAAGTGGGTAAGGTTTTGCCTATTTTGTTCTGAAATAGAGTATGGTATTTCTATTATTGTTATCATGCATCCCTTGAGAAGAGTGATTTAAAAATGTTCAGGAATTTGGGGCCCTTGTCAAATTTTTAGGCAAACCAAAGCAGTTCCTGGGTACAATCTGGTTTGAAAAAGGGGATTGATTTTTGCATAAGGTCTAAAACAGGGTATAGAAAATCGCATATTTTGGTCTTACATAGGGTATAAGGTTTCTTGAAGTGTGCCACATACCTCAACCTGAATTTTGGGAGAGCACCTCTCCCCCCACCAGGGTCCCACCCAGGGGAATCGACCTATGACATTGGCATAATCTCATGACATATTATGAGGGTTGGGTAAATTTTCTTTAATTAGTATCACTTTTATTTGAGTAAAGTTTTGACAAATATCCAGATTCCTAGTTCATGTAGGTTTCATAGACCCATGGCCAGTGGCATCCTCCAACCCTCTCCACTCTAACACGGTAACGTGACCGTGCCATGCCCAGCTGTTGATCAGTGAAGACAGTGAACGTTTTGCCTAAAAATGGAGATTGTATTCCTTTTTTTGATTGTAGGTTTCAGCAAATATGCTAGCCCAGAAAAGGAAAAGAGAGTTCTAACAAGGCGCAAATCAAAAGAAGTACAGCTGTGTAATAATAAGGTGGTGTGGGGAAATATCGAACCAACCTTCCTCCATGGCGTTCTGAATGGCTTCGTCTAACATTTTAAACTCATCATCGCTTACAATCTCTACTTCAATCGAGTCTTGACTACCACGGATGAGATCAATATCCTCCACAAACTCTGCCATCTCAAAGACACATGTACAAGCACAAAAATTTTTAAAATTTAATTAGATTTCCTGCGAGTGCCCGCTGACACGGCTGGCCACTTTCCCGCGACCTTTCCCGCGTGTTTCCGCGTGTTTCAGTTTGCAGCTGCAGATTGTTTTGTTGTTGGTTGTTCAGTTTCTTCCATGTTTTCTGTTTGAAGCCTTCCAGTGCTGTCAGTAAAACATTCCTTGTAGATTCGTCATATCTGCAGCTGATTTTTGAGAATTAACATATAAAACCGAGCGAACGAAAGAGGAAGCAATGACCTCGGCTGCCACTATTAATGGCGTCAATGATGGCGGTTTGGAAGGCGATAAAAAGAACAGCAGAGTTTACAAAGTTGTCCTTACTGGAGGTTTGTTGAGTTAACATCCTTAACTAAGGCTCAGTTACAAGAAAATTAATTGCAAGCCTTAAAAAAGCTTTTATTTCCTTATCACATACTAATAATTTGTCGCCGGTCGAAGGTCACGTTGTTTTGTTGTTTGTGTTTAAAGCCAATGGGCGTGTTTGTTGTAATATTTACCCTCAGACAGTGTTCTAAACATTAGAGCATATACTTTAGGGCCTTTAATTTAGAATCGTAATGTCTTTCCTGTGCGTGAAGTTTCTGATGGGTGACATAAATAGCTCTGACTGTGCATGCATGGTTTTGAGCAAATTAAATTATGCAAATTCTTTCTTTGGTAATTGCGGGCACACTTGTCCATGACAAACTTTGGGTTAGAACTTTTTTAGTCTTTGGCGCGATGCCTGTGAAACTTTGAGAAAATAATCACCCATCATTCAGTAATAATAATATGAAATTCGATTTACCTGAAGAAAAGTATTTTTAATGAAATTAACATTTAATTGGACACCTTATAGCATCATGAATTGTGTGCCATAAGATGACAATGCTAAGAGACGATTTCAATTCATTGGGGACTAAAATAATTTTCTTTTCTTGGTCACAAAAAGAAGCATAGACTAGCTGTTGATATTTTTTCTATGCGAATTCAAAGCAGTCATAAACAGTCGAAATTAAAACTGAATAGGCAAGGGAGATTCACGCCCCCACTCACCGTTAAAGCCCTGATTTTTTTTCAGGCTTAACTTCATTCCAATTGCTTAAATTGGAAATTCACTGCGATGATCACTTATCACCTTCACATACATCCGCAGTTCATATATGAATCATTTTACATCAAATTAAGAAGTGCGGTATATATGACAATCAGGAAGAATATTTTATTTTAGCATTTTAAAGGGGCAGTCTCATCAAGATTTAGCCCTACTTGAAAGTCTAATGAAGGTGTTGGTATTAATTGGAAATCCACTAATAGTTTCCTAACCTTGCTAAAATGCACTGTACTACTCACGAAAGTTGTTTTAAACTGGAGTAGCTACGGACGGGTACGAAAGAAATGGTCTAAACCTTGAAAACGTCGGGCCGACGTTTTCAAGTTTGACAGTGTTCTTTGGAGGAAAATTACTAAAAAACCGTTGATTATGGTTTATGCACATCTTAGAGAGTGCATTTATGACCTTTTGGCATTTAAAGGTTATTTTGTTGATCAACGAGTGCCGCTTTATAAATTCAGCATAGTTTGCACAAAAACTTAGAGGAATTCTCGTGATACTGCCCCTTTAAGCTTGGGAAGTTTAAGCATCTTAGCTGTCAAAATTACTTTCAAAGGTCCTTGTGCTGGGAAGACAACAGTTCAAGCAATGATGTCAACTTTCTTTGAAAATCTTGGTTGGAAGGTAAATAGCCTGAGTTCTGATAAAAGTAACGGGTGATTTCTGCTTTAGCAGTAAGTGAAAAATCTTGTTTTAATTCACAGGTTTACCGAGTCCCTGAAGCAGCTACAGTATTGCTGAGGTACTTGAAAACAATTTTTATTTAATAAAAATTTATTTGAAATTATGTCACTGCTAAATGGTACACTGTGTATAATTTATCTTGGCAGTGGTGGAGTCAAATTCACAGATCTTGATGACCAAGAAGGTACAAAGTAAACAGTCTGTAGAGTTGATAAACTTGAACGGTTTCCTGGTACAAATTATATGAACAAAATAATTACTTTTCTCCTTCCTATTTTCTATATTTTTCAGTTTACACATTTCAGGAAAATCTCATAAGGACCTTGCTGCAGTTAGAGCAAACATTTTTTGACTTAGCAGCAACATGTACTAAGGACACAATAGTGATATGCGACAGAGGAGCTATGGATCCATCATCATGTAAGTCACATGAACTGTCCCTTTACCTTCAGCTGAAAAATTCCAAGATTGTATTAGGAGACAAGCATAAATAAAATATTGATTTCTTGTAAATTTTCAGACATGAGTATGGCTCAATGGGAAAAACTTCTTAAAAATAACAACTGGAACAATGTGTCATTACGAGATGCACGCTATGATCAAGTGATTCATCTGGTAAGTTAATATAAGATGGTGTAGAAAGTCAGTTAGTCATGAATTGCCTTGATGTAGTCTCAGTGCATGCATATTCAGAGACATATTTTTGAAATAATCTTGGAGTTGCTGAAAACACTTCAGAATAAAAAATAGCGATTAGAGTGTTGAACAACATTTTGATGTCACCATGACATCATTTTTAAGTGACAAAATAAAAATTCAAACAGTCTAATACATGGGGTGAGAGGTGTGAGGTGATAAACACTTAACATTTGCCTAAACAAATGTAAATTCTTTATCACCTCACACCTCTGACCTCATATATTAGACGGTTTGAATTTTTATGTTATCACTTGAAAATGATGTCATGACGACATCGAAATGTTGTGCAGAACTTTTATCACTTATTTTTATTCTGAAATGTTTATCCAAATAATTTAATCTCATTCAAGTTACACAAAAAATGTGAATTTTCTTGAACTGCAAAGGTCTTTAAGCTATAATCAAGTTCTCAAACCTCTCTCAAGGGAGGGGGGAGAATAATGTACGCACCGCTGAAACATGGGCTCAACTGTAATAAGAGCTATTGAGCACACATGTGTGAAACAACTAATATTCTACTCTGTAAAAAACTGACATTTGGAAAAATAATGACCACAGGTATCAGCTGCCCAAGGAGCAGAAGATTTTTACACATTAGCAAACAACAAGACACGCAAGGAACCAATAGAACTGGCTAGAGAGTTGGACAGAAAAACACAGCAGGTCAGGATTAAAATTCACACCTAATAAAATGAATAAATGAACTAGTAAATTTTTGAATTGGAGTAAGGTGTAGATTTGTTGAGTAAAATGGAATTCAAGCCTAGCTAAGCAGTATCCTTACTCAGGGGTTTCAATAACAATTGAAGTAGGCAGCTGGTTAGAATAGAGTAGCCGACTGCATCAACAAGGTTTGAAAGGATCTTTCTCTAGTCACTTCATTTTAGAGGAAAAAGTACCCGAGCTCTCTGAGCAAAGTTGCCAACACTTTTCGTTGGCCGTCGGTGCTTATTGAAAGTACTGCTTACTAACACTCGAAAATATAGCTTACAGGCAGGCAAGGGTGGCCTAATGGTTAACGTACTGGACTCCAGATTGAGCAGTCCAGTGTTCGCATGTGCTCTTGGGCAAGACACTTTTCTCTGTGTTTCTCTCCATCATGGGTAGCTAGGATTTTCCAAAGGGGGGTCACACTGTGTCACACCCAGGGCACTTACATAGTCCACTGCAGATGATTTTGGTCCTGCAAATGGAGTATGCAACAATCTAGCACTGGAAAATATTTATGACATGTTGACATGTTCTTCGGATTTGTGTCACCGGAATTATAAGGTTTGTATTCTATTTACTTAAAAAATTATCTCACAAAGGGGGCAGGGGGTCATGGGCACCCCAGGACCCCCCTTAGTTACGCCATTGGTCGAACAGGGCGTATAAATGCGTACTGACAAAGGAACAAATGCATACTTTTTAATAGGTAATGAAACTGAGCCCTTAAGAATGTACTTTACCTTGGCAATGAAATAACAACAGAGGTCATAACAGATTTGAATTGACGTCAATGTTGTTTTTTGTCCTTGGCAGGCATGGGTAGGTCACCCATATGTGGATGTGATTGACAACTATGTTGACTTTCACAAAAAAGTGCGAAGTGCTATTGATGTAAGAATTATGTAAATTAAATTATTTTTCTATAAACACTGTTTATTATTTTATAGTATGAATTCAGTCTGTATATTTGCAAGTTCCTTAAATTGCTTTTGCATACATTGTGCTAGCTAGCTATGGATAGACAGGTAGGATTCTGTTGACTGCAGGTTAAACAAGAAAATTCCACCCACTCCCAGAATTGATTAGATTACTTCTGAATCATTGACACTCTGAGAAAAGTAAATTGCCATATTTGTTAATATTTGTTTAGGCCGTTTGTAACAAGATGGGTATTGATCCTGGGGATCTATTCTCGCCAGAAAGTATCAAGCGCAAGTTCCTGATTACATCTCTTCCAGATGCCAAGGTAATATTTACCCACTTGTCACATCTTTAAATGTACTTATTAACTGGTAATATCAACGGCTTTAAGACTTCAGCACACTGTAAGCGTGGTTATCGTTAGGTGAACTACTGGAACCAAGTTCTCCATAGTTGAACATATTTAGTTGTAAATTAAGCTAGACCATGTTCTCTTCATCAACTGCATTCTTGATTTGTTTTCCTGTTTTTATTAGGCTTTCCCCGTATTTCAAGACTTTGATGTGGTTCATGATTACCTGTCATCTTCAAACCCCAAGAAACAGTCACGGCTGAGAAGAAGAGGACAGAATGGTAAGTTGTGTTTACCATTCATATTGAATTATTCTGGCAAGTCCATTGCGCTTTACAGAGAAACACAGTTACTGAACATGACGGCCCAACTGTCAAGAAATCAAAGCCATCATCCCTGGATCAAGAGGCCAATTTGATCCAGTGATGATTGGTTTGATGCCTTGACAGTCTAGAAGCACGTCAACTTGCTTGCAGCCTACACATGGTGGGGGTGGGGTGTTAATCACCTATACTGGGCTTAAACTGTTCATTCAAGGGGAAATGACCAGCCCGAGACTTATCAGACTTTAATACTGAGACTAATACAGCTGTAGTCTGGAACAGTATATTAGCTTTATAGATGGTACCAAAGCCAATTGACGGAGCTGTTTCTGCTGTTTTTAGGTCAGTATACCTACATGCGAACTTTGCGAGAAGAAAGGGCCAATGGCCAAATTGTGGAAGTCAGAACTAATTTGTTGGAGAAAGATTATGAGGTATATGTACAAATAAATAAATATTTTCATTTATAGATTATTCTTGACTCATTTTTAAAGCATGGATTGAAATTCTCCATAGATATTGTATAACCAACTTGATCAAAGTCGACAATCTGTATACAAGACAAGGAGATGCTTCTTGTGGAAAAACCAGTACTTTCAGCTGGACATCTATAACGAGCCTTGTCAGCCAAGGTATGTTAGTTTCATTAGAGAGATCAATAATAAATTATTCTTATTTGTTCCTCGGGAATAGTAAATAAATGGTAATGGAAAATCCAATGTCCATTGAATTCATGAGTCATGTGACATTAGTAACAGTTTCAGGGATGCAGTTAAAAATTTTGACAGCCGGTATTTTGTACTTGATAGGCGGGTTACCTGGGCCATAGGCCCAGAAGATGGTGCCGAAGTCACCATCCCTCTAGGGGGGTCCAGGGTTTGAACACATAAGATTTTGTAATGTGAAATGCTGGAAAGTTAATTTTTAAAACTAAACGTTTCGGCAGTGCTGCCTTCATCAGTAGTAGTAAAAAAATGTGTCGTTGTTCAAGTTCACGTATGCGAAATTCAAATTGATACAATTTTGGAACTTGCGCGTGCGATGAAAGCGTGCGCGGGTAAAGCTCCCATACGAGTTATTTAGGTAAAACTGAAGTCTTGGTTCAGCCCGCTCGGTGCCAGGGTTTTGTAATTGAAGATGAGTCGCATTTCTTCTCGTCTTCTCTTTGCTTGGTCAGCAAGGTCTGATCTTAACACTGCGACCATCATATCGTTCAGGTTGTGGCCTGCTTTCGTAAAATGTTCAGGCACCGGCAGCTCAACTCTCTTCCGTATGACATCCAGTCGGTGCTCGGGGTCCAGGGTTTGTCAGCTGGGAAAATCAAGCTGACAGCTGGGTATTTTTCCCCACTCCCGGCTATTATCAACGTCCCTGAGTTTCTAGCCTTTTCCAGGTCTTAAACTTTGATGGGTCAACTACATGTACCACTCTTTATCAGTTGCTGCTACTACAGTAAATGGTATCAAACAAATGCCAAATCATTGGTAAACAAGTTGCGGTGATTTTCTTGAGGCCCCGGTTGTTCAAAAGGGTGCTTTCCACCAGATAAATCACTATATATCAGTGGACAAGTGATGACAAAACTGTTGAGTAGTAAAGGGAATATATCACAGCTCAGGCTTGAAATAGTGATAAAACTTTTAAATTGCCGAGTTCACAAAATGTCTCCTCGTTGCAAGAGGTTATGCTTGTCACATAACTGGCCGATCTCATGATTTTGGTCATACTTGTCATTTAATACTATGCTATCCGGCCACTTGATAGTGACTTATCCAGTGGATAGTGTTATCAAACCTTTGAACAACCGGGGCCAAACAGACTCAAATGCACCCAACAAGTACTATAAGAAATATGCAGAGTGGAGTAAAGAGAATTTGTTCAGATTTGGGTTGTACTTATGCTCTATATGTGTTACTTAGGTGTAAAGGACTCTTAATCCTTGAAACCTACACCACAAAAGTTGGAGATGACTTGAAGTTGCCAGATTTCCTGGTCATTACAAAAGAAGTTACTGGAGATCCATTTTACTCTATGTTTTACTTATCTCTTAAAGAATAATGTCAGGGTGCCGGTACACTAGAACATTATATGTTACAACAACCCAAATATGTGTGGTTGTGTGATATATTTGGGAGTGATGGGTACAAAATGTTCTGTCTGAACCTAAACATTGAAACGTTTTACATAATTTTAAATTATTTTTTCACTTTCTGACATCTTTAATTTGTACAAATTCAATAATGCATGGCTAACATATTACTGGATGTACAAACTCTTACCAAAACAGAACAGTTAAGTTGCAGCATGTGAAAACACTGTGCAGTTTTAGCAATGTAACATATAGCTATAAAAAAATAACTTGTAATGGGTGTTTCCCAATAGTATCTGTGTTCAAACATGAAAAAGTGAGCCTGTACATCTATTTATAGTATAGTTTTTCTTTGCAGTCATAAATTGTTTACCCAGTAAGAGTTAACTTATAGGCCATTAGAAACATTAATTTAAAATGGATGGTCTGAAGGAAAGCCACATTACAAAAAACATCATGAATATATGGGAAATTAATGAAGGGAAACAATTAATAAAAATTGCCAATCGAAATAATTCTTATGTAAGAGATGGCCATAAAATAGTTATGCCACCTGCACCACTCTTTTGAAATGGTCAGTCCCAAACCAATTCATTAAATTATGTTTGTAGAATCAATTTTAAGTAGTTGAAGATGGTGGTACAAAGTATTTTGAATGATCTCAGTTTTATTTAGTAATTGTGTTAGATACTGATAATACATGTACTTATTTATAGCTTTTAAGCAGTCAGTTTGTTATAAAGAAATAAAAACCGCATCCAAGACCATCCAAGTGCATTGCTGAGTTATATATATAAGCACGCTTGTATTTTTCGAGTGTTCTTAAAAATTCCCAAGTGCTTATATAACTCAACAATGCGCAAGAATGAAGTTTTTTTATTTCCTTTATAAAATGCTAAGGAAATAGCACACGCTCAGTACATGCAATTACTCAAACATTTTTAAATGAGTGATAATGATATTTTATAGGTTTCATGCCATCAGAAATGTTTTAGTGTGAAAATTCTTGTGTTGTGTTGTTTAGTGTTTGTGCATTAGTTTTTAAATGAATGGGAGAAAACAGTCCCAAAACTCAGCAGCTAACATGTGTGAAGTATTGCTTATCTGAACGAAATTAAAATGAATTTTTTTTTCCCTATAATTTGTTTTTTTATTAGAATGAGATAAAATTTGGACAAACATTTCAGAATAAAAATTGGCAATACATGTTTTGCACAATATTCTGATGTCGCCATCACATCATTTTCAAATGACAAAATAAAACCTTTTTTGTCACCACATATACCTTATTATAGGAAATAAACGCTTCATGAAATTAACACGAATTTGGAAAATTCGCGTTCATTTAAGTCGCGTTAATTTCCGCGTCCTCAATTTCCACGCCATTAATTAAGTGGATTGTTGATTCGGACTTTTTGTAGCATTGTTTTACCAGGGTGAA
Source organism: Meandrina meandrites (assembly GCA_963693305.1). NCBI lineage: Eukaryota > Metazoa > Cnidaria > Anthozoa > Scleractinia > Meandrinidae > Meandrina > Meandrina meandrites. The sequence goes on along the minus strand of OY855913.1, from coordinate 2,405,499 downwards.
GATCTACCGGTATCGCTGGCGCTGAAAAGAACGCTTGAAGTAGCGAAATTCGTTTGGGTTTTGGATTTTGTTGACTTGTCAAGAGTGTGCTACAATAAATTTGTTCCAGTTTTCTCTACAAGTTCCATTTCTTTGTGTGGTCGCGTTGATTTCCTTCATTTTAAAATTTTAGCACGTCTTTTGCGCTAATTTCCTCTATTGGAAAGTAATTTTTCCTTCACTTCGCGTTAATTCAAGTCGCCTTAATTTCCAATACCTTAATCAACACGAGCGTTAATTTCCTATAATAAGGTATAAGACTGTTTGAATTTTCATTTCGTCACTGGAAAATGATGTCATGGCGACATTGAAATGTTGTGCAAAACTCTTATTGCTAATTTTTACTCCAAAATGTTTTTTATTAGATATTTATTACTTTTTTGGGGAGCATTACTTTAATGCAAATCTACTATTCTGTTTGTGCATACGTTTGTTGTAGTTCAATTTTAGTGCAATTTTAACCTTGTTATAATTTGGTATTTTCCTTTGTTTTATATTCATCAGAGTGGTTTTACTTCACCCATGAAATAGTAACTAAATTTTCAGATACTTTTTTTTTGGTTTCCTTTTTTGTAGTTTTGAATATTACGCACTAATTGTTTGATGTTGTTTCACGTGTTAAATAAAATCACTATCATTTATGATAAAGAAAACTGCACCAAATTATGCAAAGGGTAAAATTGAATCACAACACATCTTTATGGAGGCAGTGTGGCCTTGTGGTTAGGGCACTGGACTTGTAATCTGGAGGTCCTGGATTCAAATCCTCCACCCTGCCACTAGATGGATTTGTCTTCAGTAGTCCCAAATTCAACTCCTCCACACTTTGTAAATAGCCAGCTGGTCAGCCTCCTACCAGTTGGGATTTTAAACAAATTTCTGTTCTATTTGAAATATTTGTTTGCTTATTTACAGTGTCCACAATTAGTACAATAGTGCTAAATACCCTGACACTTAAATAAAGTGATTTATTCCTGTGCAACTGTCCAACTTGCATCCTACGTTTGCTTTTAACTGACTATGTTGGATACAAGTTTGTGTTGTGAAACCCACTATGGTATTGACAAATGCAAGGTGCTGGGAACTGCAAACATAGGATCAATGGAACTGTTATGGGTGGGCCTTACACCAACACAACAGCATTTTTAAAAGGTAGTGCTTGAATGAGAATGGAGCCATGACCTGCTGTAGTGCTCACAATGGAGAGGTATCCACCTACTAAGGTGTTTTTTGGCAGCCCAGGGCTCAAGTTCAAGTGTATCCAAAATATTATTACCATGCTGCATAGTCTGAATATCAATTTCATGTACTGTACCAAGTGTTTCAAAATTCTGCCATTTTTTCAAGGAGGGGGGAAGGCAGTCATATAAACTGGACAAATCCGGCTTTACTTTATAAAAACAAATTTATTTTAAACTTCAAAATTCACAAATTACACTGCTTTCATCTTTACAAGTTGCCAGTTTTCCTTAGTAGGAACCTTTACAACCTGAAAAGAAAATCATAACATAATATTACTACCTTGAAACTTTTACAAGACATTTCCATAATGAACGTCATGGAACACCTATCACAAATACAGATGATATTATATATGATATTACCTTTTCATAGCACTACTGTCCTGGAGCTGAGAGACTCTTGTCCATGAACTTTCTTTTAACAAAACACATCCACCACTGAAAGAGATTAAGAAAAGTAATTAATAAAGTGTTGAATCCTGCGGATCAGAGTAACTGGTGCTTTACTCTGGTTTCTTGGTATGAAGCACTTGAAAGAATTGCAGCTACTCTCCATGGAGACTAACTGCAAGAAGAGAAAGTATTATGACTAAATGTTTTGCATAGAAAATTTGTAACACAGCAAAACTCCACTATTCCACTTTTAGACTACTGTTACTGCCATTTATACTCCTGGGTGAAGAGTGGGCCACCCTTCAACGTGACACCACACACAACAACCCCAGTCAGGGCTCTAACCCAGACCTCTTGATCCCAAATATCGTGCACCAGTTAACCATACGGCCGCTGTTCCTAATTGCAAACTCTAAAACAGTAGTTTTCATTAGATGTTCTCTGAAGTCTCTTGAGCACTGCCTACCTTGGATGGCTTATCTGTCTGTGGATCAAACACAGCTTCGACAATTCGCTGGCCAAGTTCTTGCCTTAACTGAGTCAGGTACGACCTTACAGTGTCTGTTTAATCAAAGAAAACACATCAATGTAAACAGCATTCTGCCATCAGATGCAGAAAAAATTTGCTAGCCCCAGGTTAAATGCTGGCAAAGAAATGTTAACAAGTTGCATGATTATTTGACCTGCTTCACTCTTAGTAGTTGGCTTTTGGTACATTGCATTCAGTGGAAAGCCACTCTCCCCTGGAAGGGTAAAATTGGCAATTGCTAATGTCTGCATCTCTTTTTTAGCATCCACTTTTGACTGGCACTAAAACAAAACAGAAATGTTTAGGTTAGAGCAAAGGCTGAAAATCAGTCAACAGTTCAATATACACTTCACAAATTCTCAATAATGAAGCAAATTAAATGACATGCTCATGGTGTGACAAGTTGTCTGATGTTTTATGATGTTGTTCAACTTGTTGAGCAGAATAGAACATGTCTTACAAAATTATAATAATACCGGTAATAATAACTTTATTCATGTGTCAAATGTTGTAGACAAAGGGAAAGTCTCCTCTACTCATATTGTTACACCTATACTATATATGAAAGCCTTTATTAAACTATTTACTTGGGTAAAAAAATTACAAATATTCAACACTGTTCAATATTTGGAAGCAAACTTTTACCCTTGAACATTCTGTAACACATTTTAACATTTAATCTTTGTTGTAACAGTGATTATCAAAAGCAAGAGAGTATTAGCTTACCCTCTGAAGCTTTTTCAAACATTCTGAGATGTAAAGTGTCAGGTAAATCAAAACACGATCTGCTTCAGACTGCAATACAACCAATGTAAATAATGTTGATTTATCACTACTGCCAACCAGACTAAATAATATGTTCTGCTATATAGCAGGGCAATCCCTGCAAACAGGGCCACTCTCCGACCACGCTACCAACGCCATTGAAACAACACCCGACTTCCTTTAGCTAATTAGATAATATTCATTCTTTCTACAGAGATTCGTATAGTTTCTTAGAGTTGTCATCATTTGCACCAGAAAACTCCACAGCGGAAGGCCAATCAGTACTACTAAATGGATCTCTATACATCTTCATCACTAGTATGGAATTTTTGCTCAAAAATTTCAGCTCTCTCACATGGAGCAAGGGAGGGAGGGGGGGGGAGGGGTGATGAGAAGAACACCCAAAGGGAGACCTCTCCTTGTACTCCCTGGAGCACTTGTCCAGGTGATATCATGCTATTCCATATCATGAAGTCTCTGACTCCTGCTATTTGCACTTTGTTTTTTGTTCTAAGCTTATTATTTCTAATTTACATAATAAGGGGTTTGAATTAATGTTTACCCATGTTAAACCATTACCAATATACCAGGCATGGAAACATAACGCTGAGTTTTAAATAGACGTACCTTGATTTCATAACTTTTAAAAAACACGTTGGCTTTGAAATAGTAGATTGCTTCGTCAATGATGTCGTTGTTTCCATCTGGAATTTCACAAAAAGTTCAGCATCAGCTTGATGCTATTAATCAAAGTAAACACAAAGCCAAACAAACTACACGATAATCTTGGCCAAAAACCTTAAGACTAGTTTAAGCAGTTCTGTAATGAACTCGCGATATTTAATTTTTACAGATCGTACAGCAGTAACTTTGTGTCGTACCTCCAGGCGGAGCTGGGCCTTTGAACTTTGTGTTGACTGGCAGGAGCGCCATCTTGCACAAGGAATTTGGGGCTGACAATGACGAATGATACGCCTGTAAATCAAACACGATAGGCCTTAAATACAACAGTGGACTTCCTTATATGATAAACATCACCTCCCGGCATAAATAAGCACCTACCGGCATTGTAAAGGCTAGAAATAAACAGAAATAGCTCTCTGAGAATCCAAACCAAGAGGAAGTGAACCCTCCTCAAACGTCATCCATATATGGAAGTTGCAGTTTTGTAGTACCCAGACCTCTCAGATCTCGGTTGGCCGTGCTTGGAGCCTGCCAATAAACAGCAAAATAATGGACTATTGTACAAAATATTCAAAAAACAGTTAATACCTCGGCATTAAAATGTTTCCTTTTGCATGTTTTACTTATATAACGCCGAATAATTGTCAATGAGTGAAATGAACGTTGTTTTTCTTGTGGTTTCCAGAAGGTTTCCGGACTTCTGTCAGGATCCCGCTATATTCCCGCCAAAAAAGCGCGCGCTTCAAAACAGACGGACAACGCGCGTCGAGACGAGTGAAAATGCAAATCATTTATTAGAGATTCAATCCCTATCAAATGGTCATAAGCAAAGTCTTTTTGACCAGTAATAAGAGTACACAGCACAGTTGCAGTCTTTTGTCAGCTTTTGTGTTAGAATGTATAAAAGCAGAATTTTTGGCACTCCACCTGAACCTGTCTTCAATATGAAGTCGGCATGTTTGCCACCAGAGTTGTTAGAAGAAGCATTGTATGTTCTTGCTGAAGAAAATGAAAAAAGCATGAATGATGCCAATGGAATGCAAGGCTTTTTCAAAGGAGGAAAAACGGCAGGTAACTTGTTCAAAATTGCTTTATTAATAGTACTTATTATTTGCTCGTATTGAAGCTTAGCTTATCTCTTGTTTTACAGAATATGTTTTTCTCTTGTGTGAAGAAATGGGCCTACCAACACAAACACGCTTTTTGGCAATTGAAATTTTTGACAGGCAAGTGGCTTGTTATTTTTAAAGAAAACTAACGTATTATTTCACTTTATGGCCTTTTAAGCTTGCCGAGTGAAAAAAGCTGCTGTTTTTTAGCTTGAAACTACAAGCTTTATAATTTCGTTTCGTAGGTTCATGGCAAAGCACGTCTGTGATCTCTATGAACTAATTCGTTCAAATTCAGAGACAAACTTGCAAAGGAACTGGAAAGAAGTGGAAAACAGAGTAAAAACACAGCTACCTTTAAGAGTTATGTCTTGTGTACAGCTTGCAAGTAAACTGACTTCACATTATAAGGTAAGAAAATGCTTTACAACTAGAAACAGTTTTTAAACAAAACTAATTTTCAGTGGTCATATTGGAGCTTACTTTTTTCCGATTTTTTTTTCAATGCCGGCATAGACCCCTTTCAAATGAGATATGACGAAAAACATCTAGGATGGCAATTATTTTGATCAAATATTCGGGTTGTTGTATGACCTACTCACCTACAATGCGGGTCATAGATCTTGGGACATGTGGCACAATTGTGGGCAAAATGACTGCTAGCACCCCCTCCCCCTAGCAATGTTGAGATTTGTCAATGCCACACAGCAAGTTTAGGGCATTTATGTTTTTCAACATTGCTTGGGGGGAAGGGGGCTGCTTGGGAGAGGGGAAGGGGGAACTTGGGAGCATACAGAACTCATTTTTAAGTCCTCTGAGGATCTCTTGCACTATTCAATGCTTTTATTTTTCAGAATTGTCCCAAGTATTTTTGACCTTCTGAACTTGCATTTTATTGTTCAAAATGAGTTGACTTTTAGTAACTGTTTAATCGTCAGGCAATAACACCAAGCAAAGGTCAAAGGTTCCTGAATTCCATTGGCCATTGTTATACACTTGGAAGTATTGTGAAGTCGGAGCTGCGAATCCTCCAGACCTTAGACTATCATATCTTAATCACAACACCTTTGACATTTCTGGAAACAATACTAGAGATACTTGGTAAGTGAAATGAAAATGACATCAAGTATCTTTGATATTCCGTAAGAAACTACTTGTATGCGAATTAATATAATTGAACTTCCCGAATTAATAACTTGACAAATCAAATAAAACTGACAGACCAACTGACTGACTGACCGACCGACCGACCGACCGACCGACCGACCGACCGACCGACCGACCGACCGACCGACCGACCGACCGATTCATTCATCCATCCATCCATCCATGCATTGGTTTGTTCGTTCATTCATTCATTCATTCATTCTGTCAGTCAGTCAGTCAGTATTTAACACAGTAAGCAGTTTTAAAATTTAATCATTCCCATGTTGCAATATTAGGACACAACGACTCTCGAGCTCAAGTGAAGCTACTCCATGATGCCAGTGTGAAAGTCTTGGACATAGTCTACCTCAAGTTTGAGGAAATATACTCCAAGTTGTGCATGGCTGCAACAGGAGAAAATTGTATTAAAGACAGCAGGCAAAACCTGTCCGTCTTAACTAACGATCTCATGTTGCTGGCTGTATCAGTCATTGGGGCAGCATCATATATCGTGAATCAGGCAACTAGTGACATGGTAAGTCCTTGCACTTATTACAGTGAATGTCAAATACCTAAAATTCAAAAAACAATGATAGGAAGTTGCTTTAACACGCAGTGACCTAATCAAGTTTTCATTGTTCTTTAGGTGGTAGAGCAACTTGGTCTAATCACTCAGATCCCAGTGGATGATGTTCTAGACTTTGCCACAATTATAATAGAGAATACGCTATAATCTCTTGAATTTGTTGAAAAAAGCAATTATGACAGAATTTGCAATGAAAAAGTAAGGGAAGCAAAAGTAACCCTTGCCACATTGATGGTGGATACCAAAGAATTAATTGATTAAATTAAGCCCAAATTTATCAGAATCGCAATGTAATATTTATGTTGGCCAGTAAAGCTAACAACCAAATATCAGAAATTATAAAATTTATTTTATGTACACACATTTTACAGAATTTTTTAGTGATATTAGAAGACTACCAAAAGTCATTTGAACTGTACAGAAGGAAAAATTAGCAGAGTATCTACTTTCATCTCCATTTTGCAAGATACTAGCACTAGTACCATAAAACCTATTTATTGTAATTTATTTTGAAATCCAAGACTGGCAAGGCCTCCAGCTGGTGAGATGACCTCTTGGAATATGGCTAGTGTGAGATAGAAATGAACTCCAGTTTGTTGAGTTTTGGTTCAAAAGGAAGCAGCAGAGGTTTAACATTCACATGTCATGTTTCATTTTATGGTTCTCTCTGAGTTACAGCTGCCATACAGATATAAACAAACGCATGGCAACTTTACTGAAGATTCCGGAATCATCAGTTAGATGTTATGTTGGCAAAAACAAGTTGTAATTATACTACACCATTCTTACTTGTAGAATACCGGTAGGCAGTGAAAAGTAAACTAACTTACATGTACTAGAGATGAACTTCTTGATAGGACTTGTCAAGCAAGTTATTTAACTATTTATTATTAAACAACACGAAACATCACATGTAAATAAATAAAGTAAAACTAGTACTCACTTATGGTAACAAGAACTGATTTCTGCTCAAACAAAATAATGCTTTATAAAGAGAGTTAGCAGATTTATGTATCTACTCTATGACTTGAAAAAGAGTGCTAACTGCAACTCATTGCAAGATTGTTCAGCAAAAATTAACTGATAGCTGTGACTTCTGTTCTTAAACAAAGTCTTGATGAAAACTACTATTCTTAAGCTTTACATACTTCAGTGGGTTCTCCAATAAATAGTAATCTATTTGTTTTAAAGTTCTTTTTATCTTATAAATATCTTTTAATATTTTTTTCTAAAGTAGAAAATAAAGTAAAATTGCAGCACTATTGTTCTTGTTCATCACTAGGAGATTCAGTGCGAGGTCTTTTTAATGGTGGACATTCGGTACCCTGAAAACGATGATAATTAAAAATAGTTAACAGCATGAAAACTACCATATATGTGGCATGTGAATCTCCATTTTTGCTAAAAAATTGTCACATGGACAATTTGACTCCTATAACTTGTTCTACTAATTCAGTCTGGTTGATTTGAGAAGAGGCTTGCCTCTTCAAACTCACGTGTTCCCTGCAACGATCAAACGAATGAGTAATTCGCAGAGTCAGTCCACAGTTACACAATACAGAAACATGCATAGCCACCTAATGCACACATCTATCTCATGTAACCTGCACCTGCTGCTTAGCTTCACTCGAACATACTTTAAATCTCTCCCAGTCTCACACTTCATGATGCTTGTATCAGGTCATCTCAACACATGTGCATTTTCTATTTCTTAAATAACACTTAGAAAGAGGAATTCCACTTGACTAATCAACAGGCAGTGGTATGCAGGATAATACATTTGGCATTAATTAAATTGTTTTACCTCTTGGTTGCTGTCCTGTTCTAGCATACTAGAGATATCAGTAGTTGTTTGAGAAGGTATACCCTCGACGTCATTTGAAGGCTCGTCTCCTACCCCCATCAGGTCTGTCACAGGTTGTAAGGAACTACCATTTGTGTCGTCAAAGTCTCTGGAGTCCTCGTCATCTGGGATCATTCCTATTCCAAGTCTGTATGAAATAGTGGCACTCTCCTCACTAAATATATAACAAAACAAAATCAATCAGTAACTTATTGTAACTTATGAATGATTGAAGCCTAGTCTAGACCACCAAATTACTGTACTTTTTCTACACTATATGTGCAGGCCCATAGCCAGGATTTTAGCTGGGGGGTGCGTATGAGCGCCTCTGGTGCAAAATGTCTAGCGCCGCAGGCATGAGCCTGTAGGGGGTTCCGGGGATATTCCCCCCCAGAAAATTTTGAAAATGGGTTATCTGAGGCCGCATTTCGGGCGTTTTGAAGACAGTTTGTTAGGAAACAAGCCATATAAAGGTGAAGGTGGCAAGGACAATAATTCTGGTACATTTTTAAATTCAAAACGTAGGTTTAGAAACGGAACCTTGTAAACATAATTTACAATTTATTTAACTAACAATGGCAGCAGTTCTTTTATAGGAAGACTGGAAAAAGATAGATATCTTTATTTCGTTGTCAAATGGTAATTACATAAATCAGGCAGAGTCAGTTTGCTGACTATGAACGGCATTAGTTTGAATGTATCGTTCAAAATTAACCTAGAATCACACAATTTGGTCAAAAATATGCCACACTAATCTTCAAATGGTGGACCCATTAAATTTAAATAGACGAAGTACAGAAATACCATTTCCCTATATTTGTTTATTTATTTATTTATTTATTTATTTTTATACTTTTTTCACAAGGAGCAGACTTCCAAGGCTCAAGGGGGGGTGCGGACGCACTCCCCCTGGCTACGGGCCTGATATGTAAGTCTTGCTGCAGTTATCATCGCAAATAAACAGCAGCTTTACTGCAAAAACTTTTAACATGTACATTACATAGATTGCATCATGCACATTCGGAATATATTATATGCTGCATACATTCAAGTTATTACAATGGCACGTAATTATCTACTGATTTAATATCAATGCTAAAGAGGGGAACAACAATGGAGCAATAGCCCCAAGTAAATGGGAAAAATTATAAAATGTTCTACTTTGAAAAAGTAAAAGTTAAAATGGTTTTGATGTTCTAACAAAACAGCTCAGTCATTCATTCGCTTAATAAAGCCCCTTAATACAGCCACTTTGGCCTATTGGCAGTCAGACTTATCGGGTTCCAACTGAGGATGTGAAGCATGGAGAGTAGTACATGTAGCAAAGAAATTCACTATAAAATAATTATAGTCAACAATGAAATGTTACCTTGCAAGCGAAGGCACAAGGTTGCTTTCATCTCCTTCAAATGTATGTTGCCCAACTTCATTACCACCATCCTCATCATTATCTTCATCATTATCATTTTCATCATCATCAATTTCATTATCTTCATTATCATCATCTTCATTGCTCACATAGCTATTGTCAACTTCATTGTCATCATTGTTGGCGTCATTCATACTTAAATTACTGTCCTCATTCATATCAAAGGCACTACAGGAGTTGTCATCAAGACCAATGCTTCCTTTGTCACTTTCCTCAAAGTTTACTAAAACAAAATTGTATGACACAGTGGTGAGACAACAGTAAGAGCATATTTAAAATAACTGATGAAAGGAAGTTTACTCTGTGTTTGTTTGACATAGTAAATATACGAATGGCATACATTTTCACTATGTCATCTACTCCATATGCAGGACCTTAGGACCTACAATTGACCTGCTCCCAATGTACGTGTAGCAAGCCTTCATAGCTCAGTTGGTAGAGCATCGCACCAGTATCGCAGAGGTCATACCCTATTGTTGCCTTGAATTTTTTTCAGGCTAAAAAAATGTAATTGCTTTCGCACTGCGAGGATCATTTCACTAATTTCATCTGTGTTTGTTTGTTTGTTTGTTTAATTTTGCTCTGTTCTTTTTTGGTTAGAAAAAGTGAACATGTTGTTTCTTCAACCAGGACCCAAAGCAAATTACAGTCAAATGCATTCAACCGTAGCCACCCAACAAAGTTTTTGACATCTTTTTGACAAGTTTTTGATTACTTTGATGAGTTTTACGGCTTCCAGTCGCTTTAAACTGCCAATCAGATGCCTTGAAAAATGGAAGGCGGGGTATCAACCGTTGCATGATTCGTCTTCAAACGTCAGAGTTTGAAAGGGTTTCAAACAATGCTTCGCACGAGTGATTATGCCAAGTTCAACTGGCGATAAATAAATTTTATGCCGACAAAAATTTGGTCAAACTTGACTTTTTGCACAGGAAATGTTTTCTGGGTTTGTAAAACCACTTGAAACTGAACGTTTCACAGATCGTTCGTATAAGCCGTTGTGCAACCGGAAGCCATCAAACTAATCAAAAACTTGTCAAAAAGATGTCAAAAACTTAGTCGGGTGGCTACGGTTCAGCGTGTTTGACTGTAAAACCATCACGACTTGGCTCAACTCACAAGAATTACACTCTTTAAAACCTCTTAATGCCAAAAAGGCACCTATGCATAGTATGACTTCTTTGTTCGCTGAGATAAAATATTTTACAAAGAACCTGTTTCTATTCTGTATTATATTCAAAATCAAATGTAGTGATTTGGTCTATACCTCCTGCATCTTCAGCTTTCAAAAGCTCCTCAGCCTGGCTTGCTCGTCGTTTGATTGGACTTGTGTTTGTTGGATGACCACTACTCTCCCCTTGTGGAGCTCCACTTTTATTCAGTTGGAGAGGACGTACTGGTTGAAACTTGTCAGAGCCAGCAGTACCTGTTGCTGACACTTCAATAGACTGCTGCTGTGAAGAGCTTGGAGATGACGCAGCACTGTCGTTAGTTTCACCAACACTTGAACTAACTGACTGGTTGTCTCTATCACCATCATAGACTGAAAAGCACACAATCAATAGATATTACACTAAAGAGCTAAAATTTTCACAGATTTAAAGAGGTACTGAATGCCTTATAATCTTGTAGTATACAAACAGAAGTTCTCTTTCAGTCAAAGAAGAAAAATCTTTTAAACATATATACATGCAGTTTATGATTTACATATTAGTATATGAGTTACAATCACTCACAGAAGATGCAAAGATCTCAAAGTTCAGCTACATCTAATACACTACCATCCATCTTCTTGGACAGTAACAAGTAAAAAAATCCACCACTAACCACCTCCACTTTGGTGAATAGTTGTTAATTTGCCTGATTGGTCTGCACTGCCAACACAGCATGACAGTGTTTTTTTATTTCTTCATGTGCAACCCTAAACGAGACCTTTGACAGCTATAAATATTGACGTTCTGTTCTGAACACTCTAAGTGAGACCAGAATCTGTAATTTACACCCCTACATGAAACGACAAGCATCCCAGTCCCTTTCATGTAGGAGCTGCCCCAGGTGCCATGTAAACAAAATCTAATCAACTAACCAGTTCCATTACTTGTAGTTATGTGTTTCTTTCCCTTGCTTTTCTCCTACATAAAAAAACCTCAATGATCAATAACAAATTAAATGTAAATGTTGCAGTTAATTTTTTCTTCAGTTAAATTTTATTCTTCCTTTGTTTTAAACTCATTATTATACATTACCATACCCAAAAACAAAGGAAGAATAAAATGGATGAAGAGAAGCAACATAAAAGGAATATTATTACCATGGCTGACAAAACAAGACACCTGTTTAACCATGTTTGTCAATTTAGACTAGTGTAATCTGAATGTTACTTCCTTGTATCAGTAAGGTGTGATATTTCACCGACACATCACAGCTCTGACTCTAAACAACTACTTTTAAAAATATTTTACTCTTTACCTCTTTCTTGCTCTGATCTAGACTGACTGCAAAAAACACAGAGTAATTAATTTCTATCCATATTTTTTCAGATTTCTAGGACAGTTTGCCAGTAATGCATACACATGAAAAGTTTTATTCTTGTGCCCCTAGTAGAGTATGTTATTTTCTCATCTCAGCCCCCTCTCCCAAAGATGGCACTTCTTAAACAGAGGGTTTGGGACTTTTCTTCAAAGGAGCTACAACATAATCAGGCCTACATATTTTTGTTGTTGTTGTTTTTGATGTTTTTGTTTTTTTGGCAAGGTTCCAATTATTGAAATTTGGAACTTTAATTTTTATAAAACAAAGCCAATTGCTCAGAATGGCCCAATTTGTATATCAGAGACAAAATTATGATCTGTCCAAGACGGATTGACCCCCTGAGACGAATAATTTGTGTGCCTGAGATCTGCATTTATCTAGATAAAAATCCAGTATTTAGACGAACTATGTCAAAACACTAATTTGCCTCAAGTATCTCTGTGGCAGGTGATCACGATCGAATCATTCTAGTTTGTTTTTGAACTGTTCACTTTAGCCAATCAGAATGCGCCTTAGCGCTATTCTCATACCGACATGAACGCCGTGATACCGGCAAATTACGTAACTGAATTTTTTGCACAGTAAGCCTGTAAATTAAGTCACGATGTCACATCTCTCAAGATTTTAAAACAATTGTCACGAAGTTGGCACGTGTACTTGAAAACAATTTGACAGATCAAAAAAAAAATGATGATCAGCTTACCTGGGACCCACTTGAAAACTTTCAATGTACAACTGCTCGGACCAACATTAACCCATTTCTTTTCCCTGTGAAACACCAAAAATATTGTGCTTAGCCCACGAAGAAGCGAGAACGCTAAACTGCAAGCAACAGACATTTAACGCGCGATCACGAATCTTTTGTGTAACGAATGAATGAATTCGCAAAATGAATAAAATGACAAAATTGCAACCGATGCCTAAATTCCGGATTCAATTATGTACAGTTTTGTCAATTACCATTTTCTTACGCGCTCCACTGACAGCATAACCCGTTTGACATCATCTTTTGCTCGGCTTCGAGTTTCCAAGCGCATTATGCCGCTCCTGTTCATCATGGCGGCGATCGCTGTGAGCGGAAGTTCCCGGATGATCCATATATGGAACGGGTGCGGGACGGGACCGTTGTAGGCTCGATTACCAGCCGCTCGATCCTAGGACCGTCGAGGTTCACCGGCACCCGAGAGAAAGCCCTTTTCCCATACATCGCCTAGAAAAATCGAAAAAGAGTCAATGTATGTGAGAAAGATGAAAACGATTCTGCTAGCAGGATATTTCCTCACGTAACCCCAGGTCAAAGCAATTTGACAATCTGGTGGCACTTTTTATTGCCACTTCCTATGTTGTCAAAACATACAGGTTTTTTTTTGCCGTTGTTACGTTACTTAATCTTCCTTTTCCGGCTATCTGATGTCCTAATATTCTCTTCATATAGGCTATAGGACCCGGTCTAGCACCAAACAAATGAGCTCAAATGTTAATTGTGCAACTCAAAAAATTTACTCTTTGTGATGGGTTGTCATCGGTCAAGATCAGAGCTATTTAAATTGCATTACTATTACAGTCTTGTGATTGTTGCATAATCTAAAAGCTTGACTCTGAACCCTGACTAAAGTACCTTCAGGCTAGATGGCGCGTATTTTATTCCTGTCTGCACGCAGGCTCCATGACTTGGCAAACCCATTTACAATGTACTTTTCAGTTCCAGCTCTGATCTATTTCTAGCCTTTTCAGCTACCGTTTCAGCAAAGGTACTTATGTAATTGTGAATATATTTGGGATATTGGATATGTGGTTTTGGTTAGCTAAGGAAAATGAAATAAAGTTTCATGTGCTTGTCATTTGGTAATTGGCTGATACTATTGTACCTCCTCATACCCGCCCCCACAATCGTCCTGTGCGCGCCATGTTGTGACGTCATTTCAAAGTGAAGGTATATAAAAACATGGCGTCACGGTTTTGTAGAACTGCATTGCCAGTGAATTCAAGACTTTATATCTTTAATTTTTCGCTTTCTTGTAAGACTAAAGTATTCGTTCGATTGTTTTCTACAAGCTTTATGTTAAAGAACGTGAAGGATGTCAACGGAGTGGAGTCAAGCGACGGGAAAATTTCAAACTCTTTCCTCAATGCCCAAGACACGAAACTTATAGAAAGTAAGTGGAAACGAAAGTTTATGGACACGAAATATCGATGTGATGCAATTTTTGTTCTGGGTCCTATGGGAGCAGGCAAAACTACTGTCATTAATAACGAATTTAAGACGCATCCAGTTTTCGGGAACTACGCGTACGTGGACACAGACGAAATTATGGGAATGTTGAAAGGTTTTGAATCAAACAAAGTGGAGGAATACTATCCACTTGCTCGTAACATTGCTATTAATCTCACTGACTGGATCTTGGAGCAGAAAATTAGCTTTGTAGCAGAGGGAACTTGTGTAAAGTATCTGGAGCTCATAGACTACATGCATCGCTTGAAATCAGTAGGTTATCATGTACGCGTGAAACGCCTGCCTCGAATTCCTCTTGATACAGTTCTTGAAAGAGCCAAACTACGAAAAAACCGGGTTGTTCCAAATCATGTTGTCAAGGCCATTTTGGAAGGATCAAACCTTGGATTGGAAAAGTTGTACGAGTTCAACAAGAGAGAGGAACTTTTTGAGGACATCGATAAGTACGAGAGAAACGAGGAGCTGAGAGTCTCGCCAGCAGCTTCATTAGAAATTCCATCGCCAACTGCGTGATGATGCCTCGTGGTACGTGTGGTTAATACTTGTTAAGTAAATTTAAAATATATTGGCCAGTAACAAACAGGTGAAATCACGAACAAACTGGTCAGTAATTTTACAGTGTTTAACCACGAAAGAGACGATGGCACCATCTGGTTTAGTGACACAGTAATATTTTCATCCCTCAGATGTAAAATTTCACAAGTGCCATGGAACTTGTTTACATACAACTTGCACTTCCTTGCTAGCCAATAACCAATAACCAAAGCTAATGAGGGTGAGAATAGCCAAGGGTTCAAATTCTCACCTTCATTTGCCTTGGCCACCAACTCTCACTGTGATTGACTCTCGTCAGCTCTAAGGGCTATGCCATTTTATATCCACACCCCCTTGTTGACTGAATTTTCCGGTAAGACACTTCCTCTCTGGAACCTCTATTTTCATTCTCCCACTGTAAACACTACCTCTATTGTTATTCAGGGCTAGGGGTATTGTTATGATCTGTTATCTATTGTTTTAAGAACCAATGAAGTAACTCGTTCTGAGAGGTAGTGGGCGACCCAAATTTTCTGAAGGGGCTTTGAAAGTCATTTCTGAAGGGTCGCACCATCGGCATTCTGTGATCTTTCAAATATTGCTGAAGGGGTTAGGGAAAAGTTGGCTTTTTTCTGATGGGGTTAAGAAAAATTGAGTTATTTCAGAACGGGGCATTGTGTCAAAACTTTGATCTTTTTTTCTAAGGGGGAAATCTTGACTTACCTCTTCAAAAGAGGGGGGGCTGGATATAAAATGGAATGGCCCTAAGCTAGTCCATTCAAATTTGAACTTGCTCAAATTTTCATGATGGTTGACAAGAGTGTTCACTCATACACACATTTTGTCAACTCCTGTATTCTCACCTTTGTTTGGCTGTGCATACCAGTTAACTAATTATCTGACTCAGCAACATGTCACTGGAGGATGTTAGCAGCTATTTGATTTACACACCTCGCTGGCATAATTGACCAGAAGGGGCCTTCTGAAAAAATTGAATTCAGCCTTGATGTAATTCAGTCAAACCCTGTTAATATAGACACCTTAGTTGGTAAGGCACTACAAAAAGTGTTGATATTATGGTTTCTGCATTAAGCAGTTTAATTTAATAGACCATATATAAGCTATGGACCACAAACACTGTCAATGATAACAATACTAAGTGGGAGACATGTTAAAGGGGTGGGGATGCTTGTCAGAAAAGTTGAACTACATGTAAACCCCTAAAGGAGACCAATCTAAATCACCAACTTAGACAGATTGATGGTGTTTTGTTATTTCTTCTTGAAAACCCCAAAAGATACATTGATGGGTGGAAGCATACTGTTCCTAAAATCCTAAGCCATACCATACGAAATACCAAAACTTCCAAATCTCCCTCCCCCTAAAAGAGACAACACGCATCCCCTCTCCTTTTATGTGGAACTTCTTTCATGCCTCTCCCACTTCCTACCCTCACTTTTCTCATGCCAAACACCAGTTACATGGTTCTGATTGGTTCCAGTTCTATTTGAGATACGTTGGTGAAGGCACTCATTAGATTGAAATCTGATCGACCCCACCCAGGTTCAAAATATCCTATTCCTGATAACTGCAATACTGAATCAAGTGATTTGCTCGCAGCTGAAAACATTGCTGTTTTTATAAACAAATTTCTTTCTTCAAAGAACTGGTGCTGCCCTTTAAACATAGTCCTGCAAAACATCTACATATAATTACACTTTTTTCTAGAGAAGCTTGTGTAAAAAACATCTTTTAGTTTATTTTCAAATTAATTTTTATGTAAAGTTTGTAACTATTAACACAGTTTTCTGAACATTTTTCTTTAGATGGCTCTCTACACCATACTGGCAGGGTTAGTGCTAGTTAGGGCTTGTCATTTCAATTTTTCAGGGTAAAAATAAGCTCAAACCATACCACCACAAGTGGATTCTACTCAAAATTATAAAAAGTATCCCTGTTACTTGTATAGAGGTTTTGCACAGTGGCCATGTTGCTGGCAGAAACAATAGATTTTTTTCTCTTATGGGAGAAAATGTTCATTCTGATGCAAAACATTTTCAGTTCTCCCGACCCCTCAAGCATTTTCAATCCTTTAGTAATTTCTATTGTTATATTTTAAGTTATACCTACATCATAATAATATATATATTAATATGGTTAATGGTACATGCACCTATTTTGTAGCCTTTTAATGTTACAACAAATTGTTATTGTATTGTTCAACCGCTCCTACATAAAGGGTTTTTTTGTTTGAGCCCTACCCACATCCCTCCAGTTTAGAAATAAAACCTCTTCCCCTTGGAAATTCCAATGACCTTCCTTGAAACTGGACATAATTTATTAATTTTGCTATGAATTGTAACGGTGAAAAACTTTGTTAAGAGTTTTCAGAACACTAACAACTCTATTTAACTCCCCAGCAGTGGGATTTCTTCTAACGACCTTTTTTTTTTGGTTGGGGGGGGGGGGGGGTCAAATCATATATCTTCAATTAGGGTACATGTAAGACGGTTTCCGCTCAAGAATTGAGCATAAACGCAAATTAAGCGAATTTCTAGCGAAATCCGTTTTTCAATGAACGTTTTGAAACGTTTGCAACAATAATAAGTAAATGACAGTGGTTAAAACCGGAGGGGATTCTACCAAAGCATTTAACAGTTTATACAGAACACTGTGTAAACTGCTCAAAACCGCACTATACAGAGCTAAGCTGTGCAAAACAAATAGCAAGTATTCATAATATTTATTTGTATAAACTGTTGTACTAACTATAATAATGTTGAAATGAAATTTTTTGTATGAAACATGTACATATACATTACAATTTGAATATCTTATCAGGTAACCACAATAAGAGATACATTTGATGGCTTTGACATAATAAATTTGATTCCCAAACTTGAACAATTCTGTGTTTAAATGGATCCGTAGGCTGCGTGGCACAGTTAACAGTCAACTCTCGTTATAGCGGACACGCTTGGGACTTCGTTTGGTGTCCGTATTAGCGAGAGTCCGTAATAGTGGGAGTCATTTTCAGTCAAACCTCTATATACCTCTATATATCTGAATTTTGTCCGTAATAGCGAGTGTCCGTAATAGCGGGGTGTCCGCAAGGCGAGAGTTCAC
This sequence comes from Meandrina meandrites, assembly GCA_963693305.1. Lineage (NCBI taxonomy): Eukaryota > Metazoa > Cnidaria > Anthozoa > Scleractinia > Meandrinidae > Meandrina > Meandrina meandrites. The sequence continues at coordinate 2,387,310 of OY855913.1, read as the reverse complement.
TGCAGTTTGCGTCAGCATTCAAGGGTTGTGAATTGAAAATAAATTTTAAAGTTTTAAATTTAGAACTGGAAAAGGACCATGCATTATTTCCATTTTCGGTAAGTTGTACGCGCGCGCGCGACCTGATAAAGTTGGGATCCATTTTGCTCACGCGTGACATCTTGCAAACACACGAAAGAAAGTCTAAAAGCCCTTTCGAGCTTTCTCGTACGTACGTGTGTGATGTTATATCAATCTTTTATAGCACTCTTTACGAAGCCTACCGTATTTGATTGCACATGTCCTGAGGAAAGAAGTAAACAACGACTGTGCTGTTGCCCTTGGATGGGAGCAGGAGCCGGGGAAGAGAAACAGAGGCACACCCAAGACAACCTGGCGTCGCACTGTGGAGAAGGAGAGAGACAAGAAAAGGATGGAACACATGGACTTGACCGGGAGAAACTAGAATTGATATCTCTACGGGACACCTGCGTAGTACGGACACTTGGGGACGGACCATTAGAAATAACCGGTGGGGAGGTGACTTTTCCCAAAAATAAATTCCTGCAGAGAAACTTGTCTAAAAAAATTCCTGCAAGCTGTTGTACCTTCAAAAAATATTCGTGCACCGAAAATTCCCCCCTCCCTCACCCCCTTCTAATGGTCAGTCCCTTTATAGCTCTGGGTTTGCTGTCCGTTTTGCGAGTACCCTCCTCGTCGATTTTCTCCAACAAAGGTTCGAAATAATAAATAAAATCAATCAATTACAAGTTGATTTAAAATAGTGACACTATCGGCATTAACGATCATTAACGTTCTGGAGACGGCCATTACCAGATGCAGAAAGTGCAGTGATTTTCCTTCGAGCCCTATAGCATGCAATAGAGTATGATTCTGCGCGCGCTACGTTGATGTCATAGACGAAACAAAACGCAAGTGTTGAATTTTATTCCACCACGAGTTTTAAATGTTACTGACGAGGATGGCGGCCAGTGTGACTGATGTATTGAGACGGAGTTTACTTGGGGAAAGGGTTCCTGAAATGGATCAGTACACAAAACGCATTGAAGACACAGAGAACCATTTCACTGCCATGGCTCGCTGGGTTGAAAAATACGCCGCGATCATGGAGAAATCATCGCAAAAAGGAGAGAGGTTGTCTTCGACGATTGGCGTCTGTACTTCCGACCTGGAAAGCCACCCCACTGTTAAAGCTAATTTGTCAAACTATACCAAGTATCTGTCTACTGTCCAACAACAACGGAGAGTGTTGAAAGATACTCTTCAAGAGAAAATCACAAACGATATCTTAGCCTACGAACGGAAGTGCCAAGAAATGACAAAGTGCGTTAAAGCATGCGAAGATGCCGTGCGTAAAAAGAATCGCCGGCTTTCTAAACTTGAGAAGGCGAAAAACAGGACACCGGTAGATCCGAGAAGGATCAACGATGCAAACATCAAGTTCGAACAGGCGCGCTGCAAGGCAGAGCAGTCCCGCGAGGATATCAAGGTAGAAATGAAACATTTTGAGGAGCAGAAACGGGAAGACTTAAATCGTATCCTTGGTGATTTCCTTCTCGCTGAGATGCGCTTCCACGCCCAAGCACTTCAAGCGTACACTGCAGCTTTCAGGTGTCTGCCGTTGCTATCTGGTGAAGATGAAGAGGATCCGCCTCGCGGGCACACTCGCGGGTCCTCTCACGGGCACTCTCGCGGGAAAAGCCGAGAAAAGAAAGTCGTGTTTTCCGCTTCTGATGAAACACAGCCGCCAGCATCGGAGAGAGGCCACATGCGAAGATCTGATTCAGAAAGTTCCGATCTTTCTCTGGGAGATCTTGCTACTCCATAACCAACAATAACATAAGAAGAATTGATTATTAATAAGGACACTTCTATTTTAAAGCTAAATGTATCAATAGTACCTTTCCCGCCAAACAGATTGGATTAAAAAATGCAATATGTATTTCGGTTTTGTAGTTAACGGCCATTTTGACGCATTAAAACTTACGACCTGTAATACAACAATTCTCTCTATTGGTGTTTGGCTTGTTTAATTACTTGTGTGGAAAACCTTTTTCTTTTCGTCATCAGTATAACTCGTTTATGCTTACTGAACTCGCTGCCTCACTCTGACCACTTTGCTCGCTCGATCACGTGGACGCGACTTTCCCGTGCTTTACAATGTAATTTTTGGCTAGTGGTGACATGTTTTCCTGCGTTTTCTGTCGGCTACGTACTTTTCCGCACTTTGCCATCATTTTTTTCCCGCGCTTGCCGCCGTGACATGGTTTTGATCGAGTTCTGATTGGTTCATTGCATTTTCGCTGCCGCACCCGCGCCCCGGTTATTGTTTCTGTGATTGGTTGTCTTTTGTCAGTTTCACGATCATTGTCAGAGGTACTGGAATATTGGCATATAAACTCTATGTTCTTTACAAGTGAAACTGGAATTTTATGTAGTAGATAAAATATGAGGGGGAGATCTGTATGGGTGTTAAAAATGGCGAGCCGATAGGCGAGCCATTGTAAACGGCCATACAGATCGGACGCGAATATTTTATTCTACTTGTGAAAAGAAAAAATAAATTGAATGCAAAGTATTGTTATGCGATTCGGTAGAGATCTGTATCAAAAGTTAATGAATACTAATTAGCTGAGCAGGAGTTTGTATCTAAAGTTAATTCTATTGTTTGATTTGTATTGGGGTACAGTTGTGTACATGTGATCTGAATACTGTGCTGGGATTGGTTTGCACCCTCATGAATAGTTAACGATTTCACAATTTCTAATGTAAGACACTACTGCAGCGATTTGTGCAAAATGAGTTTTATTTTAATCGTTCTGCTTAGAACACATTTTAGTTAAATTCTCACATAATCATTTCAGACTGCCCAATTTAAGTCCTATTTAACCAACCTAACCCCTTTAAAAATGCTTAAGAGTAACTTGATGACAGTTATTCGAGAACCATCGTGAAAACGACGAAAGGGACATTTTGACATTCAAGTGTCCGGCAAAACTGTGGAGACTTAGTTCATTGAAGAACTACAACGTCAACGTCAGCAGTGACGGGCTGTTACCATGGTTACTTTATAAGCTGAAACATAAATATTACGTTACTGCTGGAAATCAATTTTCCCAGTCTAGGTTCCAGAACCCTTTTATAGCAATATATAAATAGCTGTCAAAAAATTGTATAAACGCTTATACTTTTGAAAATGTATGTTGCCAAGCATACGAAGTTTATCCCCGCTGTTTGCCTCGTATCAGTCTTCAATCAAATTAGGAATATTCAACATACTCGTTAAAATGTGCCGTGTAATCTATTAATATAGCAGCTTCTTAAAAGACACCGAGAACAAATTCAAGAAGTTGCACGATGTTAGGGCCCGCGCCCTAACCACTCGGCCTCCACTGTTTGTTGCTTAATTTTGCTCATCCACAAGGAGTAACGCTAGAGAGCTTCGTCCTTCCGTCAACGTATTTTTTTCTTGATCTTCGATTAAAAAGTGAAATAAGTACCGGATTTAGTGTGAAAATGACTAAGGCGCACGATTTACATTACAGAAGTTATGCGCTTAACAGTACAGAATTAGAAAACTGAATTGTAAAAAACAAACATCCACCTTACGGATCAAATGATAAATCAATTGAAAGTGATAAATGATCATCGCAGTGAATTTCCAGTTTAAGCAATTGGAATAAAGAAGACTGAAAAAAATTCAGGGCTTCCATTCAAAATTCACTACGATGATCATTTATCACTTTCATATACATCCGCAGTTCATAATATGAACCAATTTATATACATTACGTGATAAATCAATTATTGAACTCGGTTAGTACTTAATAGCTTTGTCAGTGCCTTGCTCATCAACTGTTTGCTTGTCTTCGGCGCCGGGCTTCGGCGTCGGCAGAGCCATCGGCAGATAACTAATTGGTCGCGAATGACAAGTCAAGATATCTTGCTCAAGCTCATCCAATTAGATTGCTTATGAATATTTAGTGTCATGCTGTCGTCGAGTGGCAAGAGTTCGGTGTCATTGCGAGTGCTGTGTGCTTCCTGATTGGTTGATAAGAATGGGAAAGGATTTGTTGAAAACGGCGGCCTTTTATAAAGGTGAAAATTAAGTTCATGGTTGTGCTCTCACTGATTACTCCTACACTTGTGCAAAGTACGAAGTTAAAATACTTGGTGCAGCCCCGGCTTAACGAACTCAGATAAGTAACGAACAAACCTTGTGGTCCCGGCTATCAGCTTTAACACGTGAATAATTAACTCGGATACAAAAAGTTCTTCTGGCAACGACCATATTTCCCGTACCCAGCTGTTCCCTCTCCCACACTTGATGATATACGTGCCGACACGGAACCTGTTCCACGCTCTTACATGTGCTTCGCGTTCGCCCACCAGAAGAAGAGAATTCCTGGAAACTAGAATAAAAGAAGTCAAAGAATATATCTTCGGAGCACGTCGGATATAACGAACTAAATTTTCGGAAGCGAGTGAGTACGTTAACACGGGGTTGCACTGTATGTACATATCAAGTAGTCGAAACTGTAGCCTGCGTGCAGACGTCTCCTCAAAATTTAAAAAAGCAAAATGCTGGTTTTTGATTGATCGTTGACACTGAAACTACATGATCGTTTTCAATTCAGAACATAGATCTTCTTTATCGTAAATTTAAACGACCCGCATTTCCCATAGGTGGATATCCCAGCGTTCTGTGCGCCCTTCTTGCGTCTGAGACTGACTCCAGCAACTGGTGTTCTGCCAGCTGGGTTGTTAACCATCCAGAAATGGTCAGTACCACACAACGTGTTCACACCACTGTACTCATCAACTAAAGGAACAAAAGAGATCTGTTACGTAGACAGCACGGCAACCCGTGTACGACTCATGGACATTCAGTGCTCAAAAAGAATAAAACTGGTGGTATTTTTTGCTATGCGCCCTTGAAGTTTACTCTAGTCCAGATCATCGCTTTCTGCCTGCAGAAAGCAAATAACAGTGCTCAAGGGGTGGGTTAGAGTTAAATTTGCTTATCTAAGCCTAAGTGAATCGAGAATCCCAAGGAATGTACCAGAGGGGGTTAAAATCCTTTTTCTTGTCGCTTCCCAGCCATCTATCTTCAATGTATCTCCGACTTGAGAGCCTTTTAATTTCACAGGCTACTCAACTGAACTGAATACTTTATTCAGCGTGGGACTGGAGAGTAGCTTTATCTTAGGTAATGTCTCCTAGCATTTCCATCCCGACCTTGCAGTACAACTGGCAATGAACCACAAGCCTAAAAAATGACTACTTAGCTATTTGCGCTAAAATGTGTACCATTACCGCCGCCAACACCAAGATCTTCTTCTTCCCAAACCTCATCTTGATTGGGATTGAATTCTTCAATTCCTGGATCATCAAGTACACCAGAGGCCCTGTAAACAAAATAGCGCTTGAATTAGTCAACTAACTTTCAAATGACAAGAATGCGCATGCTGGTTAACACAAGAAACTGACCAAGAATAGAAATGGCAATTAACTGAGAAGAAAACGGGTTTTGCCCATTGCAATCCGTTTCATGCAATCTTACGCACTTCTACAGTCGCACAGTGGTACCACTTGAAAGTATCCGGGCCGCTTACAAGAATGGCTAATACAGAGTTGGTATGGGAGTTCAAACAGTCGGGTTTTGTCAGACTGTTTCCGTAAGTACAACTAACCAATACAATCACAATGAGTTGGCCAATCACGGCAAATGTGTATAGCTCAATCAACCAATAAGAACTCCAAGCACGTGACCAGTTTCGCGGTACGCGGAAAAACGTGAGTGGTTTCATATGTGTGAATAAGTCGCGCGGATGCAACATGTACACCACATTTTAGGAACTTGGGCTAAGGAAAAATAGATAGAGGTGAGCAAGTCAAGCAAGCAAACAACCAGTAGAACTTAGTTGGACTCTAAAATGAAAATCGCTCTACCATCATTTAAAGCTGTTATTCGATTTTGTTAATTTCATTGGGACACTTATTATGCTTAATGCTCACCAAGAAGGAACGCTGCCAAAAATTGCATAGCACTGTTGGGTTCCCAAAAACGTCTGCTGGAATGCGATTCGTTTCCAGGGTCTAGGTACAGTGATGAGCAAGCCATCTACTGGGGCCGAATCCTGATCAGAACAAACAAGTGAAGGGCTCTGTGAAATTTCCGCAACAAGTCCGTCCTCATCAACTGTAAACACTACATCAACATTGCTTGTCTTGCTTATCACAAGTTCGCCCTGGGTAACGTTTCGCCAATCTGAAAGAGAGCCAAGAAAGAAATTGATTACTCCAGTGTAGATAAATGTAAAGGCAACGTGGAGAAGCATTCGCTCGGCAGAACAAGTACTTCAATGTTACGGTCCGACTGATATCCGCTAAGAACATTGTACGAGTAAAAGCACAATGTTCTCATGCAAGAACTACCTTTTGTAGCACTTGTGTCGTTTCTGATTGTAAAATTACAAATGAACAGTCCTCGTGTACGTCAGTGGGGATTTAATAAAAAATGCGAAAGAGACTGGGATGTCACAAGCGAAAATTTCAGAAACATTAGTTAATTACGAAGGTACCTGAAAGTTCAACTTACTTCTTCCCGCGCTTGTGATACTGACATAGTGAACGTTTCCAACGTGGTTAGCAGGATCACCAAATGAAGGCCATTTGACCAAGGGTTTGTAATTTCGTTGATCATTATTTAGGTACCACTGTTCCATATTCCAGTTATTTAAAATGCCTTGCCAAATATTCACGGCTGAAATTTTTCCTTCAAAAGGATGAGTGTTGCTTAAGACTCCATTGCCATCCTGATCCCGCCCGATGACAACTTCAGTTATCTCGACATTGGTGAATGGAAACTTACTGCTGGAAGCGCTGGAGCCAAAATCTATATTTACGATCGCTTCCATGTTGGGGTCACCGCCTTGGAAACGCACACAAAGAAAGATCCAGTTATCTTTAGAGGATGTAGAAGAAAAATGATTCGGGTGCTCGTTCCTTCAGTAAGAAAATAGCACTTGTTAGTTCTATTTCTTGATGGCGATGATGATCAGTGGTTGTGGTGGTGTTGGTAGTAGTGGTGGTGGTGTTGGTGGTTGTGTTGGTGTTGGTAGTAGTGGTGGTGGTGTTGGTGGTTGTGTTGGTGGTGGTGGTGGTGGCTTTGATGGTGTTGATTGTGTTGGTGGTGGTGGTGGTGGTTGTGTTGGTGGTGTTGGTTTTGGTGGTGTTGGTGGTGTTGGTGTTGGTGGCTGTGTTGGTGTTGATGTTGGTGGTGGTTGTGTTGGTGGTGGTGTTGGTGGTGGTGGGGGTGGTGGTGTGGTAACCTGAGATCATGCCCTTCCTCAATACCTATCACCCCCTTTTAAAAAGAGAACGCCTGATCTTGGTTGTTGTTGTTGTGGTGGTGGTGGTGATGGTGACGATAAGAGCGCTTACAAAGTAGGTGTTTAAATTTGTAAACAAAAAAGACTCCTCGTAGCATTGCTTGTATACTGTAACACCTTACCTATCAGCTCCAAATGAAAAGTAGAATCCACCCTGACCGTCGATTTGTTCTGTAATAACTTTCTTGTCGCCACCATTTCTTGTTACCATACTGATAATGGTCATAATCTGGTTCTTTTCTATATCCGGCGTTCGAATCCAAGCACATGCAGTCATTTGTTTAAACCATTGTTTTGTCATAGAATACTTCACGGAAGTATTGGTTTCTGTCCCTCTGAAAATAAGCTCAAAGTCCCCTAGGGAAAAATAAACGACATTAGCTCACGGTGACTTCAGTCGTCATTCTTCGAGACAGTGACACTCTAATTCAGCAGAGAAGGTGATTTTACGTTACAGAGAAAAGGCCAGAGATGAAATGTACTCGTAAGCTGCATCTGTATCTGCTGCCCCTGGTAGGGTGGTGTGGGGCACTCCTTGCAAGATTCAGTTGGGGTTATGTCGGTTTTCCCAATACTGTGCCTTTTTCAAACCAAAATATGTTCAACTCAAACTCAATGGATTGAATCACCCATTCTAGCCTAAAACAGTGCACAGTACCTCCCCCCCCCCCCCCCCCCACCTCACTTCCCCCAGCCCTGGGAACCTGTTATGTGTCGAGCACTGCTCTACAAAATAAATCAAACTATTATAACTGGGTTCACAAAAAATAGATTTTGGGTGTTTCGCGAAATTGTGTTCCCACAGAACACAGTTGTATTGACCCACTTTTAGGCATCTTGCAACAAAAAGTAACGAAGAGAATAACGGCGTGGTTGGAAAAGTAAACTAAGCTGGTACCCACTGAAGAGCTGCTGGCACCGGTCGCCTGTGAAAGAATTAGCACAGCTGCATTGGAATCTTTTGCCATTCACACTGCATGACCCGCCGTTTTGACAGGGGTTGGAGTCACATGGCCCCGGCGATGGTGCTGGCGATGTTACTGGCGATACTGATGGCGATGGTGCTGGCGATGCCGATGCCGATGCCGATTGTGCTGGCGATGGTACTGGCGATGCCGATGGTGCTGGCGATTGTGCTGGCGATGGTACTGGCGATGCCGGTGGCGATGGTGCTGGTGATGGTACTGGCGGTGCTCCTGGCAATGGTGCTGGCGATGGCGATGGCGATGGTGCTGGTAAATAAAAGAGACCCCGATAAAGCAGGGAATCACTGATTGGCATCATCCAAAGGATCTATCAGTTGGTTTAGTGTGATGTGGGAGGAATTGTAACTTATGTTTGACTTAGTTTTAACTGTATAAAGTTTGTAAATAATGCAATTAGTAGTAACACATTTTAAGTAGTTTTAAGGCCTATATAGTTTAAATTATTTTGTATTTTTAGTAAGTGTATTTTTAGTTTGTGTCCCCAGTTGGTGCCATACGGCGCTAGAACGACCAGGCACTTAAATACAATTTTTATTATTATCATAATAAAGCGACATGTTATCTCTCAGTCCCTTCCAGCCTTGCCTGTGTATATTCTCTATAACACTAACAAGTTAGCAGGTTCGATTATGAATGGTGTTCATTTGAAACACCGTCTTTGAATCGACTTACGTAGATGTCAGTTTTGAAAATGATACTATCCAAACCAACACAAACGTGGCGATTTGTTCCGTAAGAACACCAAAAAAAGGGAATTGCTCAACTCAGCAGAACATGGCCAAAGCAGGTCACTAGTGTGCGCTAAATTTTAGCTGGGAGGGGAGGCAAGTGCCTTTTGGGCAAATCTTTGTTGAACCAAAGATAAAGAACGCAAGCAGTCGACAGTACAACTAAAATCGTCAAGTCATCATGGCGCTACCAGTTGCTTAGCAACTCCGAGAGGAAAACTGCGGGCTCAGTCCAGTATTCTTCATCATTTGGTATTTGCTCTTTGTTAGCTTTAGTTAAGAAAAGAAAGTACCCTGGCTTCATACACCGTTATTTCCAAACCTTACTTTCGAAAGTCAGTCCAAAAGTGATAAAACTGGGGAAGGTAGCGAGCGACTGTGGGGGGCGTTGTGGCTTAATGGTTTGTGCACTGGACTCCGGATCAAACGGTCCAGGTTCGAGCCCTGGCCGAGTTCATTCAATTGCGTTGTGTTCTTCGACAGACACTCCCCCGTTACTCTCACAGTGCCTCTCTCATCGAGAAGTATAAATGGTTACCGGCGAATTGTTGGGGCAACCTGACAGAATGCTGGGGAGTTACCCGCGATGGACTAGCATCCCATCCAGGGGGAGTAGCAATACTCCTAGCCGCTTCATGCTGCAGAAACTGTTGGGCTTAAAATGGCTTTACTCAATACACTGAATAATAAGCTCAAAGCTGCTGGAAATTGAACATAGCGGCGATACTCACATACGGCCTGCTCGCAATTGGTGCCCGTAAACATATTGGTACAGCTGCATTCATAGCGGTTTTCATTGCTGATCTCAACACAAGTGCCACCGTTTTTACAGGGATTGGAGTCACACCTCCCTGCTTCTGCTGCTGCTATCCCAAACTGAGGTACAGTGGGCTAAAAGCAAGGTGGAGTAGGGACGATAACGTTAAAACGCAAACAGTTCTGAAAGTACTTGAGTGCACTTTACGTTAAATAGTAGTTTCTAAACCTTGGTTGACGTAAGATATGTAAGGTTCTCAGACAAATTTCTCTTAGGCTTGTAGCCTGAAATAACAGAAGACGATTGAAATTTCAGGCTATTAGGCTTGGTCCTAACCCGCCTCGAAACATTTAACACTTAATGAGTTAACTTTCCGTTGAATCCGTTTCCGTTTCCGTTTCCGTTAAATCTCAATGTTTCCCAAGGACTAGCCGAGGAAAACACCGAGATTCGTGAGAAACAGAATAACTGGTTTCCCGAAGGACCAGTGATTAAGTGATTTGTAATATAACATAAGGAAAACTTAGAAGGACGGAGGTCGTCGGTCAACATTCGCGAATAACAGTGCACTGTTACCCTGTGACGTCATAGTTTTTGTAATCAGTGCCGGCTCATTGATTTAACACACTCACCATATTAATGTTTGTGGTTCCAAACTCAGGCTTTTCACTTCGCTGAATGTGATAATCAATGTCGTAATGCACATAGTTATTGTCGGTTTCAACGGCCGCCTCCCCTGCTTCTCTTCGGTTCTTTTTATTTAAGTAGCAATTATTTCCTGCGCCCTGTTTTTTGTAATTAATCGACTTGCACCCACTTGTCACAGCGCATCGTTTAACGCACGCGAAAAGGGAACTTTCTTGTACAATTTCATTGTCGGTGCGAAGAAATGTATCTACAGAAAAGAAACGAAAAATATCGTAAATTACGTAAACAGCATTTTGTTTGAATAACGTTTCCATGATCGTCATAATAAGTTCCTGGTGTATGTAAGCATTCTTGACGATAAATCTTATACAAGCTTATATGTTGAATTTGCTTTATTTCTCCGAAGTTTTCAGTGGCATTACTAATGTACATCGATTTTTGTTATTATTCAACAAAATGCCACGATGCACATATATGATCAGAATCTTAATCAGAAAGTCACTGTTATCCGTCATTTGTACGTAACAGATACCCCGCGATATACACATACGTAGATTGCCGAGACTCGTCCGAAGTCTTGCAAAGCGCAGCGTAATCACAAAGTAATAAAATATTTTCCGTTGACAATTTGTTGAATAATCTTTGAAAATATCCTGCTCAATCTCAAATGAACCGAAATTTCGATTGTTCTTATTTTTTGCTCATGTGTTTATTAAGAACCAAATAAACATATCCTATAACATAAGCTGTAAAATATCGTAACACAGTAACACAGATTATTTTGTCGAGACGTTATGAGAGAAAGACTCGCTGCTCTCGAGGTCAAAAATTTGAAAGCTGCTTCCTTGGTGAGATTCCAAACCAAAAAATTTAGTATTTTACTTCCATCACTAATGGCTTACCTATTTCCGAAATGAAAATCGGCACAAGGTTCTGATTCGCCAAGGACAGAACAATGCAGTGAAGAATCATTGCGATGATGGACTGGCTCCCACCACGAGGCATTATGTTCCTGGAGAACAAAACAGTGTTTTGAAAATCTTTTAGTTTTCTGTCATTGTTTGAGGTAACGGAATTTAATTTTTACTTAATTTTGCAGCACAGTTTACTTTTGATTTGTGCTCCTTTGGACTCTGATTCCTGCGGATTCCTATTCATCTAAGAAATTAATCATTACACATTTTTTAAAATTCAAGAAAGTTCCTTAACTCTCGAAAAGAGAGCAACACTTTTTCACTGATAAGGTAACCATTGGAAACACAGCCAAAAGACCTTCTTAGCACCAAATCGAATTCGTCAGAGTGTTTGTATCGTTATTGTATTGTGTTTAAAAACAAAAGAAAACGATTGTCGTTGCTATGGTAACATTTGTTCCTATGAAACCAGCAAAAAATCAAACCTTGCTCACATGTGATCGTTATGGTGTAGTTTGACAAAAATCGAAGATTGGCTTCCTAAACAATATTCATTTTGAAAACAACCACACTAGCGCTAAAAAACTACATCGAGCCACCTTAATTTTGCAGCACAGTTTACTTTTGATTTTTGCTTCTTTGAACCTTGCTTCCCGATGGATTCCTATTCATCTAAAAAATTAATTATATTTAACAATTTTCAAAATTCAAGAAAGTTCCTTAGCTCTTGAAAAGAGGGCTTTAATTTGTTGTTAAGACTTTTTGGTGTTTCTTAGCAAAACTTTTTCACTGATAAGGTAACCATTGGAAACACAAAAAACGTTCTTAGAACCAAATCAAATTTCGAATTTAAGTATTTGCAATGGAATCTCCCTACAATAGCCACCCTGAGCGAGAATTAAGGTGGCTCGACCCAGTATTTTTGTAGGAGCATCCACCAACTTTGATTCCCCCAGCCCTAAACAGCTCGATTCCAAGTACATAAACGTTATAACAAATGGATTACATATAGACTAAACCACAAGATAATGTATTTTTTGGAGGTTGGAATAATAATCTTGGGCATGTTGAACACTCATTTCAGCCAAGACTACACTAGTAAAGCTGACGCGTGAGAGATTTTCCCATTCCTTTCTTAACAACTTTCCATATTCTGAACTATGAAGATTTCGGAGGACAGCCAAGCTCGAAATCCCAGAGCACAAAATTATCCTGAACTATGCACAGTTTATTGTAGAAAGGTGTGCATTGTGGTAATTAAAATCGGAGCGAAAACTCCTATCCGATGTAGAAAGCTAGGTGGCTGTTAGTGAAAGCTCGACTTATTTCGCTATTTATCTGACGTATTTCTTTCACAAACACTGAAAACATAACTTATCTTCCAATTGTTGTTTGTAGGGCATTGAATGTGAACAAAGTTAATAACTCCTACCTCGAACAGGAGGTTCAGTTCCAAAATCGATATTTTTCTGCAGGGACCACACGTTTCAGTGCCAAAGTTGTACACTGTGTCGGTGAGTTGATTCATTACCATCGAGCTGTCTTTTACAAACAGTTTTATTTTTTAGCACAAAAGCGTGATAAGAAATAGCCCTAAACAAAATAAAAAGCGCCCAGAGAATTCTTTTTACAAAAGTTAAAATCAAATTATAAAAAATGAAAACTACAGCTGAAAAAACATTGTATATTTCCGTGGGATTATTGGGTTATCCAATTGTTCAGTCCGCTGTAAAAAAGCGTTTTTTCTTCTTTACAGTGCTACGTGCCTTGCCGTGGCCACCCAACTATCATTTTCACAAATTAACCAATAAGGTTGCAGATTATGGTTAACGGCCACGCAAAGTTTCAAAAACATAATTTACACACAAAAGGGAAACGTTTACAGTTAAAACAGCTCAAGCGTTCCCATCAAGCCGGTTGAATAAATGAATTCATTAATGGCAATTCGATTTCATTCAGTTTGCTTCAATATTCCATTCTTGAAGTGGATATTTCAATATTCAAACAGCGACTCGATTCAAAATATTCCAGATTTGAATCGAGTCGCCAAAATTAGGCACGGTCACGAAAACGTTGTTTGAATTAATATATATTAGAGCATACAAATCAAATAAGGTCTCGTTATATTGAAATGATTTCACTTATGTTTTCCCACAATTATTTACAATTACGCCACAAGTCATTTGACAGAACTTTCTGGTAAGTTCATAATGCCAGCATCTGCAGTGACTTCCCATCACGTGGCTGAACAAGAAATGTATGTGTCAAATTTGAAAAATAATTCTTAAAAAAAACAGCATTTTTGGCAAGACTTTCTAAACTTATATATGTAATAACATGTGATCCAGAACTGGATAATGTGGGTCGGAATCCTGGACTATTGGGAGCAGAAACGGGAAGACTTAATCGTATCCTTGGTGATTTCCTTCTCGCTGAGATGCGCTTCCACGCCCAAGCACTTCAAGCGTACACTGCAGATTTCAGGTGCCTGCCTTTGCTATCTGGTGAAGATGAAGAGGATCCCCCTTGCGGGCACACTCGCGAGTCCTCTCGCGGGCACTCGCCCGGGAAAAGCCGAGAAAAGAAAGTCGTGTTTTCCGCTTCCGATGAAACACAGCCGCCAGCATTGGAAAGAGGCCACATGCGAAGATCTGAGTCAGAAAGTTCCGATCTTTCTCTAGGAGATCTTGCTACCCTATAACAATCAGGCCCGTAGCCAGGATTTTTGCAGGGGAGGTGCGTATGAGCGCCTCCGGCGCGAAATGTCGAGCGCCGCAGGCTCGAGCTCGAAGGGTGGTCTGGGGATATTTTCCCCCGAAAAATTTTGAAAAAATGGGTTATCTGAGGCCGCATTTCGTGCGTTTCGAAGACAGTTTGTTAGGAAACAAGCCATATAAAGGTAAAGGTAGCAGGGACAATAATTCTGGTACATTTTTAAATTCAAAACGTAGTTTTAGAAACAGGAGCTTGTAAACATAATTTACAATTTATTTAACTAACAATGGCGGCAGTTCTTTTAAAGGAAGACTGGAAAAAGATAGATATCTTTATTTCGTTGTCAAATGGTAATTACATAAATCAGCCAGAGTCGGTTTGCTGACTAAGAACGGCATTAGTTAGAATGTATCGTTAAAATTAACCTAGAATCACACAATTTGGTCAAAAATATGCCACACGAATCTTCAAATGGTGGACCCATTAGACGAAGTACAGAAATACCATTTCCCTTTTTTATTTATTTATTTATTTTTATGTTTTTTTTCACAAGGAGCGGACTTCCAAGGCTCGTGGGGGGGGGGGGGGGGGGGTGCGGACGCACCCGTCGCACCCCCCCCCCCCCTTTGGCTACGGGCCTGATAACAAGCAATTACGTAAGAAGAATTGATTATTAACAAAGACACGTCCATGTTAAGACTAACCTACCTTTCCCGTCAAACAGATTGGATTTAAAAAAAACGTTACATATATTAAGGTTTTTTAGTTAACGCTCATCTTGACGCATTTAAACCCACATATAGTAGAGCAATGTTCTCTAGTGAAGTTTGGTGAGTGAATCACTTATAGTTGAAAACGTTTATTCTTTTCGTTAATCTTGCTATAGTGTACTCAGATATGACAAACATCCGCGTTTACTGAACTCGCTGTCCCCCTCTGACCAATGAGAGGAATGGTTACCACTCCTTCTCGTCGCGTACACGTGATCGGCCGAGACAGGCTGCGGCCGATCACGTGTAAGCGACTTTTCCCGCGCTTTACAACGTAATTTCTGCAAGTGGTGGTATGCTTCCCGCGTTTTCTACTGGCTACGTGCTTTCCCGCACGTGCCACCAGTTGCGTGTATGTTTTATCGCGCTTGCCGCCGTGACAGGTTTTTGCTCGAGTGCTGATTGGTTCATTGCATTTTTGCTGTAGCACTGATTATCGGTTCCGTGATTACGTTGGGTTTGATCAGTTTCACGACAGTTGCCTGAGTTACTAGAATATCTGCACCCCAAGAAAAGGTAAACTCTGTATAGTATATACTCTTTATCACAAAACGAGGAATTCTATTTTGATTCTAATACAAGACGCTGTAGATAGTTGTGCAAAAAAAGGTTTTATTTCGATCGTTCTCCTTTGAGCATATCTTTTTTAAATTCAGACAGAATCATTTCAGATTGCTCAATCTGAGTCGTATTTTACTACCCATGTTCTTTATAACCCCTTTTGAAAACTAACTTGAGGAATGTTACTCGATAACTATCGTGAAAACGACGAGAAGCGCCCATGAAGTGAAAATCTACGAGGTAACTACATTTAGGGGTGTCGTTAATGTCTTGCTGCTGGCTTGATTCGAACTCAATGTTCATGAAAGTCGGTGTGATAAGTCAAAAAGACATAATATAACTGGCTGTGGTGTTTGTTTGGTACAGAAGTTGTTCGTTTTTGTTTAATTCATCTTGAATGTTGTGGTAAATTTAAGCCCTGACAATGGTCGTTACGAACGCTCGTTCTGGTGAACCGAAAATCCTTTAAAACTCGAAAAAAATAAATGATCTGGCGAGCGGATTGTGGTTTTGATATAAGTACATGAAAGTCTTGTAACACACAAGGAATAAGCGAAATCTATTTTTCAAGCCAGATCGACCAGACCGCTTTTACAGAGACCGTCTCTTAAAGACGTAAGTAAAACTTTAAAGCTTGATTTCTCAAATAGCAAAAACAGCCAAATCACGAATATCTCAAGCACGATATCTTTCTTCGATTTCAACCAAACGTACTCAAATTTTCAGGAGTTAAACCCTCAAACATATCGAATGGATTAAATTGTTGCCCTATTATCGAGTTAATATTAGTTAATGTTACCTTTATTAGTTGATAAATTCTCATTTTCAAGAAAAATATGACTCAAAGCACGGGTTTTAGAGGTTTGTCTCCTGGGCAACTTACTTCTGGACAGAATAAACTTAATTGCATGCTTCTCGAACCTCTTATTTTTAAGATATTGTGCGTGAATACCTCTTTCTTTTAAAACTGTGGATGATGGTTATTCATTGACTGTTGTGGCACATGACGTGAAAAAGCCCATTTTCGATGTCAGACTGTGGATTCCTTTAACTTGATAGTAAAACTGCCCCACAAAGTTGTTTTACGAGAAAAATACATTTTTGAGTATAAGACCACCTTAAATTAAAACTCGATCACCTGGGAAACTAATATATACATCACATTAGTTTAAGATTCTCAACTGGCAAAAGACTGTGTTGGCTATTTACACATTGTGGCCGACGTGTTGAGTTTGCGCGGGCTAGGCATTGCTTTTATATTGCATGATTGAGCGTGTAATCTATTAATGTAGCAGATGTAGCAGCTATTAAAAGGCACCGAGAACAAATTCAAGAAGTTGCACGATGTTAGGGCCCGCGCCCTAACCACTTGGTCCATCCACAAGAACTAACAGTAGAGTTTCTTACTTCAGTGCACGTTATAGACTTTCACAAAGTCGCGACTCGCTGCGCGTCGCTCCGCGACGCTTTTCGGCTCGCTACGCTCGCCAATAGAGGGCGACTTGGTGCAAGTCTATGTACGTTAATGTCTTCTCTTTTTCTGACCTTCGATAAAAAAAAAAATAATAAAACGAGGATCGGATCTGATTTTAGTGTGAAAATGACTAAGGCGCACGGTTTCTATTACGGAAGTTACAAAGGGAGCGCGCTTAAAAGTACAGAAAACTAAATTGTAAAACAAAAATCCAGCTGATCAAATGATAAATCAATTATTGAACTCGGTTAGTACGTAACAACTTTGTCAGTGCCTTGCTCATCAATTGTTTGCTTGTCTTGGGTATCGGCAGGTAACTGATATCTTGCTCAAGCTCATCCAATCAGATTGCTTATAAATATTTAGCGTCACGCTATCGCCGAGTGGCAAGCTGTGTGCTTCCTGATTGGTTAATAAGAATAGGAAAGGGTTTGCTGCATTTGGTGAAAGGTGAAAATTAAGTACATGGTTGAGCTCTCGCTGATTACTCCTTGTACAAAGTGCGAAGTTAAAATACTTAGTGCAGCCCCGGCTTAACGAACAAACCTTGTGGTCCCGGCTATCAATAATTAACTCGGATAAAAAAAATACACAAAGTCCTGCTTGCAACGATCATATTCCCGGTACCCAGCGGTTCCCCCTCCCACACTTGCTATTTTATGCCGGCACGCAGCCTGTACCCACGCTCTTACATGTACTTCGCGCTTGCCCACGAGAAGAAGAGAATTCCTGGAAACTAGAATATAAATAATATATTTTCGCAGGACAAGTCGGATATAACGAACCAAATTTTCGGAAGCGAGCGAGTACGTTAAAACGGGGTTGCACTGTATGTACATATCAAGAAGCCTGCGTGCAGCCGTCTCCTACAAACTAAAAGCAAAATGCTGGCCCTTGATTGATCGTTGACACTGAAACTACATGATCGTTTTCAATTCAGAACATGGATCTTCTTTATCGTAAATTTAAACGACCCGCATTTGCCATAGGTGGATATCCCAGCGTTCTGTGCGCCTTCCTTGCGTCTGAGACTGACTCCAGCAACTGGTATTTTACCAGCTGGGTTGTTAACCATCCAGAAATGCTCAGTACCACAGAACCTATTCACGCCACTGTACTCATCAACTAAAGGAACAAAAGAGAGAGATATTTGTTATGTAGACAGCAAGGCAACCCTTGTGCGACCCATGGACATTCAGTGCTCAAAAAGAATAAAATTGGTGGTATTTTATGCTACTGATGCGTGAATTTTACTTCAGATCAGCTCATCGCTTTCTGCCTCCAGAAAGCAGATAACAGTGCTCAAAGAAGTGGGCTAGAGTTAACTTTGCTTATCTAAGCCTAAGTGAATCGAGAATCCCAAGGAATGTACCGGAAGGGGGTCAAAATCCCCTTTCTTTTCGCTTTCCGGCCATCTATCTTCTATGTATCTCCAACTTGAGAGCCTCTTAATTTCACAGGCTACTCAACCGAACTGAATACTTCAGATTCATCGTCGGACTGGAGAGTAGCTTTATTAGAGGCTATATCTCTAAGCATTTCCCACCCCGATCTTACAGTACAACTGGCAACTGATGACCACACCAAAAGCCTAACAAATGACTACTTAGCTATTTGCGCTAAAATGTCTGAAATGTATGCCATTACCGCCGCCAACACCAAGATTTTCTTCTTTCCAAGCCTCATCTTGATTGGGATCGAATTCTTCAATTCCTGGATCAAGTACACCAGAGGCCCTGTAAACGAAAAAAATAAAAAATAACTAAGTGCTTATTACACACAGTTATGATGCATGGTGAAGGAGGGGAAAAGAGCTTTAATTAGTCAATTAACTTTCAAACTTGAATGAAATGACAATACTGCGCATGCTGATTAACACAAGGAACTGACAAAAATGGAAAGGGAATTTAAACGACAAAAACCCGGGTTTGCCCATAGTAATCCGTTTCATGCAATCTTTCGTTCTTCTAAAGTCGTACCTCTTGAAAGTGTTCACGGCCGCCTACAGGGATGTCTAATACAGAGTTGGTATGGGAATTCAAACAGTCGGGTTTTGTCAGACTGTTTCCGTAAGTACAACAAACCAATGCATATCACAATGAGTTGACCAATCACAGCAAATGTGTATAGCTGAATCAACCAATGAGAACTCCAAGCACGTACACGTGACCAGTTTCACGGTACGCGGAATTTCGTATGTGTGAATAAGCTGCGCGGATGCAACATGTACATGTCACATTTTAGGGACTTGGGCAAAGAAAAAATAAACAGAGATGAGCAAGCCAGCAAACAAACAATCAGCAGAACTTAGTTGGACTGTAAAATGAAAATCGCTCTAAAAACTTCAAATGTAACCATCATTTAAAGCTGTTATTCGATTTTGTTATTTCATTGGGACACTTATTTTGCTTAATGCTCACCAAGAAGGAACGCTGCCGAAAATTGCATAGCACTGTTGGGTTCCCAAAAACGTCTGCTGGAATGCGATTCGTTTCCAGGGTCCAGGTACAGTGATGAGCAAGCCATCTACTGGGGCCGAACCCTGATCAGAACAATCCATTGAATGGCTCTGTGAGATTTCCGCAACAAGTCGGCCGTCCTCATCAGTTGTAAACACTACATCAACATCGCTTGTCTTGTTTATCACAAGTTCGCCTTGGGAAACGTTTCGCCAATCTGAAAGAGAGCCAAGAAAGAAATTAATTACTCCAGTGTAGATAAATTACTATTTTTGAAAGAATGATCGTGGAGAGGCATTCGCTAGGCAGAACAAGTTCTTTCATATTACGGTCCGACTGATATCCGCTAAGAGGACGATGTTCTCATGCAAGTATAAGGGAGCTTAAGCAAACTACGACGGCAACGGCAACGAGAACGTCACCAAACAAAAGGTTTAATGAGCAGAACAATAGCTCTGCGTGTGCGTTTTGAATCTTGGTACATTTCTTGGCCGTTCTCTGCAAAACAACAACGTGAAATGACCGAGTTCTGCGTATTCTGGACAACGCGAGCCACGACGGTTAATTTTTGATTTTTCTTTTTGGAGTTGAATGCTCTCTTCACATATTCAGTTTGGGTCAGTTCTTAAACCGATAGTTACACTAAATACATCTGGATAATTGCGAGATTCTCGAGTAAAATATAAATTCATTTTTCACCAGCCGTTGTCCTCGGCGTCGCCGTCGTCATTGCTTAAGGTCCCTATTACCTTGTAGCACTCGTGTCGTTTCTGATTGGTCAATAACAAATGGACAGTCCGCGTGTACGTCAGTGAAGATTTAATAAAAAATGTCAACAGGCTATCTAAATACGAAAGAGACTGGGATGTCACAAGTGAAAATTTCAGAAATATTAGTTAATTACGAAGGTACTTGAAAGTTCAACTTACTTCTTCCTGCGCCTGTGATACTGACATAGTGAACGTCTCCAAAGCGGTTAGCAGGCTTACCAAATGAAGGCCATTTGACTAAGGGGTCGTAATTTGCCTCACCATTATTTAGGTACCATTGCTCCATATTCCAGTTATCTAAAATGCCTTGCCAAATATTCACGGCTGAAATTTTTCCTTCAAAAGGATGAGTGGCTTGTATGATTCCATTGCCATTCAGACCCCGTCCGATGGCAACTTTAGTTATCTTGACATTGGCGAATGGAAAATTACTGCTGGAAGCGCTTGAGCCGAAGTCTGCATTTACGATCGCTTCCATGTTGGGGTGACTGACTTGGAAACGCACACAAAGAAAGATCCAGTTATCTTTAGAGGATGTAGAAGAAAAATGATTCGGGTGCTCGTTCCTTCAGTAAGAAAACATCACTTGTTAGTTTTATCTTTTGATGGCGATTGTGATCAGTTGTTGTTGTTAGTGGTGGTGTTGGTGGTGTTAGTGGTGGGTAACCTGAGATCATGCCCTCCCTCCCTACCTATCGCCCCTTTTAAAAAAGAACGCCTGATCGCATGTTTTGGTGTGGGTGATCAGTAGTTGTTGTGGTGGTGGTGTTAGTGGTGTGGTAACCTGAGATTATGCCCGCCCTCCCTACTTATCACCCCTTTTAAAACAAGAACGCCTGATCGTATGTTATGGTGTTGGTGATCAGTTGTTGTTGTGGTGGTGGTGGTTGTGATGGTGACGATAAGAGCGCTTACAAATTAAAATATTTCAAAGTACGTTGTTAAATTTTAAACAACAAAGACTCCTCGTAGCATTGCTTGTATCCTGTAACACCTTACCGATCACCTCCAAATGAAAAGTAGAATCCACCCTGACCGTCGATTTGTTCTTTAATAGCTTTCTTGTCGCCACCGTCTCTCGTTACCATACTGATAATGGTCATAATCTGGTTCTTTTCTATATCCGGCGTTCGAATCCAAGCACATGCAGTCACTTTGTCAAAATAAGTGTTTGTCATAGAATACTTCAAGTAAGTATCGGTTTCCGTCCCTCTGAAAATAAGCTCAAAGTCGGCTAGGAAAAAAAGAAATGACATTAAATCACGGTGACTTCAGTCGTCATTCTTCGAGACAGTGACACTCTAATTCAGCAGAGGTGATTTTGCGTTACAGAGAAAAGGCCAGGTCCCAGTTGTTCAAAGGTTGGATAACGCTATCCACCGGATAAATCACTATCCAGTGGATAGCGTAGTGTGTTTTGCCAACACATATCCACTGGATAGCGATTTATCTGGCCCTAGTTGTTCAAAGGGTGGATAACGCTATCCACCGGATAAATCGCTTTCCAGTGGATAGCGTAGGGTGTTTTGCCAACACATATCCACTGGATAGCGATTTATCCGGTGGATAGCGTTAAACACCGTTTGAACAACTGGGGCCAGATGGAATGTACTCGTAAGCTACATTTGTATCTGCTGCCTTTGGTAGAGTGGTGTGGGGCACCCCTTGGAAGTTTCAGTTGGGGTTATGCCGGTTTTCCTAATACTGCGCCTTTTTCAAACCAAAATATGGTAACTCCAACTAAATGTTTTAATGCGTTGTTGAATAACCCCACTAACCTAAAACAGTGCGCAGTACCCCACCCCAACCCGCCTCACTCCCCGCCCCTCCGCCCTGGGAACCTGTCATGTGTCGAGCACTGCTCCACAAAATAAATCAAACTATTATAACTGGGTTCACACAAAAAATAGATTTTTGCTGCTCCTCGAAATTGTGTTCCCACAGAACACAGTTGTACTGACCCACTTTTATGCATCTTGCAACAAAAAGTAACGAAGAGAATAATGGCGTGGTTGGAAAAGTAAATAAAGCTGATACTCACTGAAGAGCTGTTGGCACTGGCCGCCTGTGAAAGAATTAGCACAACTACATTTGAAGCCATTGCCTTTCACACTACATGTTCCGCCGTTTTGACAGGGGTTGGAGTCGCATGGCCCCGACGATGGTGCTGGCGATGGCGATGGTGCTGGTAAATGAAAGAGACCCCGATAAAGCAGGGAATCACTGATGGGCATCATACATTAGTTTTTAATTGTATAAAGTTTGTTAATAGAATTAGTAGTAACACATTTTTAGTAGTTTTAAGGCATATGTAGTGTAAACAATTTTGTATTTTTAATAAGTGTATATTTAGTTTGTGTCCCCAGTTAGCCATATGGCGCTACGGGGCTATTATTATCATAATAAAGCGACTGGCTATTTCTCAGTCCCTTCCAGCCTTGCTTGTGTATATTCTCTATAAAACTACCCGGGATATTATATTTGTTAACAGGTGAACAGGTTCAATTGTGAATGGTGTTTATTTGAAACACTTTGAATCGACTAACGTAGATGTCAGTTTTGAAAATGATACTGTCCAAACCAGCAGAAACGTGGCGATTTTGTTCCATAAGAACACGAAAGAAAAGAGACAGCTCAACCCAGCAGAACATGGCCAAAGCAGGTCACTTGTGTGCACTAAATTTCAGTTGTGATGGGAGACAAGTGCCTTATTGGCAAATCTTTGTTGAACCAAAGATGAATAGCTCAAACAATTGCAGGAAAACTAAAATCGTCACGTCATCATGGCGCTAACAGTTGCGCAGCAACTCCGAGAGGAAAACTGCGGGCTCAATCCAGTATTCTTCATCATTTGATATTTGTTCGTTGTCAGTTTTAGTTATGAGCTTTAATAATACTTACTTGACGAAAGAGAATGCCCTGGCCTCACACACCGTCATCTCCACCCCTCTATTTTTGACTTTCGAAAGTCAGTTCAAAAGTGATAAGGGACCGGTCATAATTTATCACCTGGGGGAGCGGAGGACTTTTTTTTTGGGGGGGGGGGGATCACATGGTATTCTGAAGAACGAAAGGGGGAATCAGCTGTAATAGACAGGCATTAAGGGAGACAAGAAAAAAAATGAGAATTTCAGGTGGCGACGGGATCGCTGTAAATAACATCAACCGTGTCAATTGATCGCCTCCTTTTGACGATAATATGCCATTGTTATGTTTTGGCTTCCTCTCTTATTCAGGCACGATCTAATAAAAATAATCAGTGGTTGTGCAATGGGATCATGAAAGCTACCTCCACCAACGAGGGGGAATCATTAAAAAACGCTATATATATACTTTAGTGGGGGATCAGCTGAATGCTACGCGGTATAGCAAAAAAAGTCCTTCCTAGAGGAGTCTAGGAAGATCGAAGAAGACTCTGCTCGCAGGGTATAAAAATGGCGAAGGTAGCGAGCGACTGTTGGGGGCATTGTGGCCTAACGGTTAGTGCGCTGGACTCAGGATCGAGCGGAATGCCGCTGGGAAGTAACCTGCGATGGATTAGCATCCCATCCAGGGGGAGAAGTAATACTGCTAGCCACTTCATGCTATGGAAACAAGAGTTAAACACCTAGCGTTATGAGTCAGGCTTTAATGGCTATTCTCAGTACACTGAATAATAAGATCAAAGCTGCTGGAAATTGAACATAGCGGCGATACTCACATACGGCCTGCTCGCAATTGGTGCCTGTAAACATATTGGTACAGCTGCATTCATAGCGGTTTTCATTGCTGATCTCAACACAAGTGCCACCGTTTTTACAGGGATTGGAGTCACATCTCCCTGCTTCTGCTGCTGCTATCACGATCTGAGGTACAGTGGGCTAAAAGCAAGGTGGAGCAGTGACGATAACGTTAAAACGCAAACATTTCTGAAAGTATTTGAGTGCACTTTACGTAAAATAACAGTCTAAACCTTGGTAGACGTAAGATATGTAAGGTTCTCAGACAAATTTCTCTTAGGCTTGTCTCCTGAAATATCAAGAGACAATTAAAATTTCAGGCTATTAGGCTTGGTCCAAACCTCGAAACATTTAACACTTAATGAGTTAACTTTGTTCACGTCCAATATCAATGTTTCCCGACAAGTAGCCGAGGAAAACATCGAGATTCGTGAGAAACAAAATTAACTGGTTTCCCAAAAGGCCAGTGATTAAGTGAGTAAGTGAAAACTTAGAAGGACGGATTGCCTGTGTACAGCCGTCCCGCTCCACTCAAAAAATCCTCCCCGATTTTTTTGAGGGACGGCTGTACACAGGCTAAAGGACGGAGGTCGTGGGTCAACATTCGCGAATAGAGAGCTTAAGCACAGGCGTTTTTGAGCCACGGACGGCAGCCGGAAATGGAACCTTCTCGTCTTTAGCGCTTATTGCCAGCTTTTTGTTCATAAATTCAAGTTGTAAGTGCTAAAATGAAAGCTTTCTAACTTATTTTTGGTGGTTAAAGTTCGCCAAAACCTTTAACATTCACCTTCCGGTTGCCGTCCGTGGCTCAAAAACGTCTGTGCTTAAGCTCTCTAATAACAGTGCACTGTTACCCTGTGACGTCATAATTTTTGTAATCAGTGCCCGCTCATTGGTTTAACGCACTCACCATATCAATGTTTGTGGTTCCAAACTCAGGTTTTTCACTTCGCTGAATGTGATAATCAATGTCGTAATGCACATAGTTGTTGTCGGTTTCAACGGACGCCTCGCCTGCTTCTCTTCGGTTCTTTTTATTTAAGTAGCAATTATTTCCTGCCCCTTGTTTTTTGTAATTAATCGACTTGCACCCACTTGTCACTGCAGCGCATCGTTTAACGCACGCGAAGAGGGAACTTTCTTGTACGATTTCATTGTCGGTGCGAAGAAATGTATCTACAGAAAAGAAACGAAAAATATGGTAAATTGTGTAAACAGTATTTTGTTTGAATAACGTTTCCATGATCGTCAAAATAAGTTGCTGGTGTATGTTGAATTTGCTTTTCTTATCCGAAGTTTTCAATGGCATTACTACTGTATATCGATTATTGTTATTATTCAACAAATTGCCACGATGCACATATATGATCAGAATCTGAATCAGAGGTCATTGCTATCCGTCATCCATACATAACAGATATCCTACGATTAACAATTATTCCACGAGAACGCGTTGGATATCGGATGGTAGAAAGCCAACGAGACGCGTAGCGCGGAGTTGGCTATAACGATCTCATATCCAACTAACGCGAGTGGAATAATTGTTTTAGTAAAAACGCCCAAAAGAATTGCAATATTTGAGCTCCCCAGCTGTTTTCGTTGACGCGTAGCGGCTGCGATATTTGTGGTCAATGGTATATGAGCTCATATACCAATGCCTGTTAACCAATCAAAACGCAGGAATTGCAATATACTATTGCTAGGTTTTAATAAATATACGTAGGTTGCCGAGATTCGTCCTTTCACGAGAAGAATAAGACCCCTTCCTAAGTATAACGAAACGAACTCAGAAAATACCTCAGAACCAGAAAAGGCAGGTCATGATCAATTTGCATAGGAGTAGACTAAAAATACTGATTAGAAACAGTAGTATTACAATAGATACAGTTACAGAAGTTTACATTGGGATAAAATTTGAAAAGAACATCTGCCTATACTTTGCAAAAAGACTTATAGGTCAATCTATTCACAAACATAATAGATTTTGCATTTTAAAAGTAACCTTTTATTCTTGCATTATATTCCTCAAGGTAAACGTTCAAAAGTTAATCAAGAGTCAATTATAACTAAGCCAATGAAAATGCTTTATTCTGAAAAATACATCACCATACATCTGCATGAAAAACTTACTTTCGTTCATGTACAATAGAACTCTTTTGTACCAAATTCAATAGCGAAAGACAACTGTATTTACCTAGGTTACTATATAGGCAACGCGTAACTTAACGTTAGTGTGTGTCAAGTATCGTCTACAATAAAGAAGATTTTGCTGAGTTCAAAAGGCGTTTCCTGCTTTTCTGCTGCGTTATCGCAAGATCCCTGTACCTCTGGCATGCTGTAACGAGTGCCGGCTGCTAAGCCCGTGGCTCTACCGAGTAATTTATCCGCTTCTCAACGAATCGCATTGTTTGCCAAACCATTTTGTCCATCCTCCCGTGAAGAGCTTAAGCTGTTAACTGACATATTTGCCGAATTTCCAAGTACAGGCAAATACACGTCCAACAGCCCTAAAACTTATCGTTACAGTCCGGTCAGTCCGAAGTCTTGCAAAGTAAAATATTTTTCGTTGACAGTTTGTTGAATAATCTTAGAGAAAATATCCTGCTCAATCTTGCGAAATATAGCCTGATTTTAGCCAACTCTGCCTTCGGCCTAGTTCGCTAAGTATCAGGCAACACTTAAGGTGGCTCATAACAGTTTAGTCCGAATTAGACATGCCCGTTTTTGGTGTTCTATCGCAGCTATACCAATAGTTTTTAGGAAAATCTTTTAGTACAAACTTGTACAAATTTTACCAATGACAAAATTGACGTCACTGTGACGTCAAAAATCGTTGCCATGGCAACGCCATATGAGGTCAAAGATACCCTATTTTGGACCTTTTGAGGCTGATAACTCAAAAACTACTCGGTGAAAGTTCTTGTTTTTGATATATTTTTATTCAACTGACAAAAGAAAAATTTCTGCAAATTTTTAAAAAATTCCGTAGGTAGGATTCGAAGCTACCTCATTTTTTCAGTAATTTAAGGTGGCTCTGAACCCTACCTACAGAATTTTTTTAAACATTGTTAGATTGTTTGTTTTGTCCAGTAGGCAAACATATATGAAAAACAAAAACTTTCACCGTCTAGTTTTTAAGTTATTAACCTCCAACGCTAAAAATAAGGTATCTTTGACCTCATACGACGTTGCCATGGCAACGAATTTTGACATCATAGCAACTGCAATTTGTTCATTGGTAAAAGCTTTACAAAGTTGTACTAAAAGTTTAACCTCAACGTTATTGGTATAGCTGCAAAAGAATACCAAAGACGGGAATATCTAAATTCCTTCGAGCCACCTTAACTCCTGACATCTGGTGATTAACAAATAATCGTAACTTAAGTCTGTGAGCAAAACCTAGAAAAGCGTAAAACGCGCGAGAAAAATCGCGTTTGAGAACTGAAGAAGAGGCAGGATATCATGTGCTCTGTCTTTTTTTTTTTCAATTGAAAAAGCTCTAGCCCAAAGATTAAGCTGTAAAATATCTTAACGATTATTAATTGTCGAAACGTTATGAGAGAAAGACTCGCCGCTCCAGATCGAGGTCGAGAAATAGAGAGCAAGAGAGTATTTACTGTGGCCTCAAAAACATGAAAGCTGCTTCCTCGGTGAGATTCCGAACCGAAAATTTTAGTATTTTACTTCCATAATGGCTTACCTATTTCCGAAATGAAAATCGGCACAAGGTTCTGATTCGCCAAGGACAGAACAATGCAGTGAAGAATCAGTGTGATGATGGACTGGCTCCCACCACGAGGCATTATGCTCCTAGAGAACAAAACAGTGTTTTGAAAATCTTTTAGTTTTCTGTCATTGTTTGAGGTAACGGAATTTAATCAGTTTTACTTAATTTTGCAGCACAGTTTACTTTTAATTAGCCTGCGTTGCAGCCGAACTAAACCCTGGTATAGTCGGTCTGCGAAATAGCGACCAGAAGCTTGTTCCGGCCCTCCGCGTTTCAGCAGGATTTTCTATAATAGCCTCTAATTGGCTCTTGCATATGGCCATTCTTTCGTGCACCGAGATTGGTCGAGTAATCTCGTGAAACCATAGTTACGCTTTTGATGAACGCAATTTGCACAAAATAAACACGGCGGCGATCACGGCAGTCAATGGAAAGAAACGTTTGAAGCGGTGGTATACCGGGGTTTAGTTCGGCTGCAACGCAGGCTACTTTTAATTTGTGCTCCTTTGGACGCTGATTCCTGCGGATTCCTATTCATCTGAGAAATTAATTATTAAACGATTTTCAAAATTCAAGAAAGTTCCTTAGCTCTTGAAAAGAGAGCTATCAAAAGAAAACTTTTTTACTTATAAGGTAACCACTGGAAACACAAATTAGGTAAAACTGTGTAGCGCATGTATGACATGGACAAAGTTAAATAAACGTTTTGTTAATGCGCTAAAAACGAAAATTGTTTACGGACGTTTCGAGACTACTGTCTCTTCATCAGCGTAAAAATGCCAACAAAACGTTATCCAAGTCACCATTCACTTGTCATTTATTTATCATTTATTCACATTTATCATTTGGACATATTTGAGCCTCGCAGTCAGCAGGACATGTGTTACACATAAGAGCCCAGTATATGACTTCGCTCACCATGAGTCTCCTGTAGCTCAGTGGTTAGAGCGTCCAACCGGTATTCTGGAAGGTCATGGAAGGTCACTCCCGTTGGAGATTTCGGAAAATCTTTTTTTCCGGGTATTTGACTTGAGACCACTTCTCCACTTATATGTATTCTCACTTTATCCAAGTCACCATTTTACATATCATTTATCCAACAAAACGTTCTTAGCACCAAATTGAATTCGTCTGACAGTGTCTGAGTGTTTGCAATTGAATCTCTCTGAGCCAGAATTAACTGCACAGTTTATTGTAGAAAGATGTGCATCGTAATCAAAATCGGAGCGAAAACCCCTATCCGCTGAAGAAAGATGGCTGTAAGTGAAAGTTCGACTTATTTCGCTATTTATCTGAGATGCTGCTTTCACAAACACTAAAAACATAACTTACATTCCAATTGTTGTTTGTAGGGCATTGAATGTGACTAACAAAGTTAATAACTCCTACCTCGAACAGGAGGTTCAGTTCCAAAATCGATATTTTTCTGCAGGGGCCACGCGTTTCAGTGCCAGTTGTACACTGTGTCGGTGAGTTGATGCAATTACCATCGAGCTGTCTTTTACACACAGTTTTATTTCTTAGCACAAAAGCGTGATAAAAAAACCCTAAACAAAGTAAAAAGCGCCCCGGGAATTCTTTTTAAAAGTTAAAATCATATTATAAAAGATCAAAAACTACAGCTGAAAAAACATTGTAAATTTCCGTGGGATTATTGGCTTACCCAATTGTTCAGTCCTCTCTAAAAGAAAGCAATATTTCTTATCTTTTTAAAGTACTTTAATTGGCAAAAAGCATTAGTTTTCAGATATATATTTTTAGTGTTTTAGTTTCTAGATAAGCAAAAACCAGCATTTTTAGGATTTTAAAAGCCAAGGTTTAATAATTTTTTTCTCTGTAATCTTCTCATAGTAGTACTGCTTTCGAGCTTCTTAAACCAATTTTCATGAAATTACTAAAATGTAAGGCTCTCTATTACATACACCAACTCAGCAAGAAGATATTATATTCAATCAACAACAACAATATCTAACAGAGCTGTTTTCAAAAAGTAGGCAACTCTGTTAGTAGGCACGGTCACGAAAACTTTACATTTGAAAAATATTTTGTTTGAATTAATATATATTAGAGCATGTAAATCAAGTAAGGTCTCGTTATATTGAAATAATCTCACGTATGTTTTCCCGCAATTATTTACAATTACGCCACACGTAATTTGACAGAACTTTCTGGTAAGTTCATAATGCCAGCATCTGCAGTGACTTCCCATCACCTGGCTGAGCAAGAGATGTATTTGTCAAATTTGAAAAATAAATTTTAATGAAACAGCATATTTCGGAAGTCTCTCGAAACTTGTACATGTTGTTACATGTGATTCAGAATTGGATGATGTCGCCCGGGGTCCTGAAGTATTGGGTGTCGGGGTCTGCGCAAAACACGGGGTCCTGGGATGTGGAAAAATATCGGTTTTGTTTAAGGTACACAAAATGTATTGTCAACTAAGTCTGGATCCACCATAAGAAAGATATTTGACAGAATTGGATCGGCTAAAATTGATAATGACAGCCGTCTAGATTTTCCCACTTAGACAGGTTAAAGTTGCGCTGAGAAATTTACAAACAAAAATGCGAAAACGTTGTCTTGTTTCTGTTAAAAATACTAAATGGACGAAACTTTGGCAAATTTAAGTTCAGTTCAGGCAGGAAGTCAAAAGACCAGCTGGAGACCAATTTTGAAAGCATTTGCTGGGGCAGAAGTTGAAAGTACTCAACACGATTAAAAGCGACTACTTTGTAAGTAACTGTAACAATATTATCTCAGTCAATGAAAGAGGTTTGAGAAATTGAAAACATTAAGTGCCGGTGATCTCGGCCTTCTCTTGTTCAAATGTTTCGTGGATTGCCGTTCACAAGCGAAATGTCAGCGAGTAGGGCGAACCGAAGCGAATTTAAGTTTTCTTGTTTGCCCATATAATAAACATCTTATTACCCGAGCTTAGTCGGTCTGTATGGGGAATCTTGACCTCGGTCGTGAGTGCAAGCCTCACTGTGTTCCGTCTGTACTCACGAACCTCAATCAAGACGAAAATATTTCGACTTAACCCAGGACCAAGGCAAATCGAAGAGTTAGGCGCGTGAGGAAGTGAGTGAGCCTGCGTGCGAAGAGCTAAATATGAGATAATAACTTCACAAGGACCCAACTCCAATAGGTGTAAGTCTTTTTATTTAAAACTTTGATTCAAAACGCTCTTGAGCGTTTAACATTTCACACATTTGTTGCGTCGTAAGTTCGAGTATCAACTTTTTAATAACAGATGTAATTTCAATTCCTTGCTGTTTGTTTGCTTGTTTGTAACGTTCATTAGTCATCTTCAACTTCCAACTGACGAGGTCGGTAAAGAAGAAGATATGCGCAATGCCAGTCGCCTAAACAAGGAAACAAACAAAAATATACCGTGTCATTATTATTGTAGCAGGGAACGACTAGAGGTACTAATACTCCCTTCTTGAATAAATCCTAGTCAGTCCCATCCCACTGAGCCCCTCCCCCTCCTTTCTTCATTGTTTAATTGTTCTTATGCCGCCATCTTCTTACTCGCGAAAGATTGACCAACTCGTCTCGTTAATTGGGTCAATGTTGTGGAACTTGTGTAATTTAGAGAACGTACCTCCGCCAGAAAGCTTCAGAATCTGTTCTGTTGTCGCATTCGACATGTTGTCATCATCACACTTCACCCACTCATCTGCCAAACAAAACATAAAATATAACTAAATCTCTTCTTTCCTTGTCGCAAATGACAGGCGGACAAAGGGACCGAGAAAATGAATTATAAATCTTCTGCGTCGCCTCTGCTTGGCGTTGCGGTTTATGTCAATAAAGTGGTTGCTTTGTAGAAAACCGAATTTCAGCCGCCTTGTGGGGCTGAAATACAGGCTTAAGCTCAAGCGGAGTCCAGTTCTTTAGCTACCAGAGTAGAATGGAAGCTGTTACCTCCTTTTCTTCTTATCCACGCCAAATAATGTCCAGAGGATGAAGATCTTCCTTGATGAGTCAACACAGCTGTCAGTTCGTAATATCCGCTGTTGTTTGAACCGACATCTTCAAAGAAAATATTAAATTCTATGTTACTTCTCGGGGAAGTGACGTTTCAAAGCAAGTAAGCCCAAGTCAAAACAATGCGATTTAGTTTTAAAGAGCATACTTCTTGATAGTTCCGTATCATTACAATAACGATTAATTATGTAACGACTATGTTAGGGTGATTTTACTTCAACCCCGAAATAGTTACTACTCAAACAGATACTATTAGACACTAATTTAAAATTTTTTTAAAAGTTTTTTAACCTCGGAAAATCCCGAAAACAGTTCAAAAATTTTAGTAACTAATAGCATTGTTTTTTTTTGTTTAGTTTTGACTATCTAGCACTAATTTTTAGATGCTGTTTTACGATTGAAATGAAATCACTCTAAGTCGTCTAATATCTGACCATCAGGAAATGAGAATGGCTCTAGTCTCGTCTTCTTGTCCACGTCCATGGGTTCTTTTCCTCCTTCTTTTTTACGATTCTGAAACGAAACAAAGAAATCCCACATGACACCAAAATAGCTCAAGGTTAAGCTCTCAATTGAGTCCATCGAGCCGGTGAAGCGAAAAAACAGCGCGAAGGAAAATTATTCACGCAATCACGACAGTGTCGACGAAAGTGATCCACCACTATTCATCTCCACTTCGATGAATAATTGTTAGCTATCAACCAGTGCCGCATATTGTCAGTCCTGACGTACAAAATTCTCAGATGTAGCATTTAATGTTTGTAGGGGATCAGTATGGAGAACTGGTATCTTGAGCCCAGAACTGAAACAACTAAAAAAATCTTGAACAATGAAATGATATTGCTGTTTTGTATTCTTAGAATCAATTTTGATTAAGATAATCTTACCGCAGCCTCTTCAACTTTCTTGTCCTCGATCTCTTTAAATTTCGTCCTGACAGGCATCAGTTTTTGCTGCAGTTCTTCGGTGCAGAGGTCAAACACATCAAGGGACATTGGAAACTTGACGTCCTAGTGTACGAATAAAAGAAAACGCGACCCGTCTTTATTAAAACTAGGCTCAAATCAATGCCGTAACAACCTATGAAAGGCTCGAGAAAACTCATGCGCGCCGCTAAATTATATTGGCTTTGAGCTCGCACATGACTGGTTGAACAGACAAGATCCTTGCTCTGATTGGCTAGAGCAAATAGCGCGAATCGCTAGACTGGAACTGTAGTGCAGAGCCAAATGCCAAGCAAAATGGAAATGCTAAGTAAACAAATGAACCACTGCAACTATATCAGTAAATTAAAACTTAGTTTAAAACAGGCGAAACAGGAAAGAAAAACTTCAAGGTCTCGGAGTTCCACTCTACCTTGAGAATCTTGGCATTGATAGCATCCTTCTCCTTAAAATAAAACCTGACAAACTGGACTGTTAAGTAAGCCGGAAGACGGCTCAGCTTGGACTGAAGACAAGAAAGCAACACAAATTAAGTAGGTTAAATATTGAATTCAAAAAATGAACATTATATGGGAACGTGAAAAAATTACTGAAGACAAACATCAGAAATATCGATTCTGTTGAAACGACGTAACATAAACAAACACGTATGAAAATCTTTATTCTCTTCCTTAGCCTACTGGACACAGAGTTTTGTTGGTCAAGCAATGTGATGCTAATTCCACTGCTTTAATTGCACATGACGCGATGTTATTCTTTGCCTATCCCACCACACTTAACCAAACATGGAACATTTTGTAAAAGTTACAGGTTTTCTTAATGCAGGTCTCGCCCCTTATTTCTCAGTCGCATTTTTTAACCTTTTTCTCAGTGGCGCCTCCCCTGAATTTAAGGAAGTACACTCATCTTAGGTTGTCATAGCAATCATTATGATTAGAGACTTACCGTCTTGGTGTACACTGCATCGCGACCAAGTGTTGGCGACCGTTTTTCAATACTCTCTTCAAGACGCTAAAAAAAAACGGAAAAAAGTAACATCATCATCATCATCGTGAACTTTATTTAAGTGTCTGAACATATATCTAGCTAAATTAAAGGTGGAAAACACAAGTATAGATGTTGGTGAAAGGTAGTCGCAGAAAACGTCTTCCCTTCATTTCCCATAAGATGCTCCCTGGAAAGCAACAAACTGACAAATTCAATACCAATGGCGTAAAACAACAACCAATTCCATTCCAAGGCTCCTTCTCTTACTCCGCTAGGGACCAAAAGAATGTCAGCCTCGTTCTAGGACATGATCCTGATTGGTTCCTTATTGATTTAAATCAAAAGCATAACCAATCACAGGCACAAGCCAGATGAACATCATCAGAATGGATTTTTCACCTTTTTACTTAGTTGTGTTTTCTACCAAAGAAACATTATGGGAACACAAAATAGTGTCTGATTAAATTCTCCGAGGTGGAAGGCATTTCTTAATGGTTGAATGCAGGAAAGCACAACAGCAAAATATACTTACACTTTTAAGACCAGTATGCATATATTTCACATCTGAAAAAAATTTTACCAACATTTTTAATAATCAAAATATTGTCAGGTATAGAAGTGAGGTGAGGTCATGAAGATGAAGAAACTAAACACCAACTAGATATTAAAAATGTTAAACAACACAAAGTAATAGTTATTGCTGAAATTTCCCACCTTCGTGAGTACTACATGTATGAGGAAAATGATATTTAGACTCCTGACTGTCAAGAAGAAACTGTACATCTTGGATGATAAGGTAACATGGAGAGTGGCAAATGTTTTTTTGATCAGTGAAAGGCCGTTTTTTCCTCATGAATCGTGCTTTACTTTTTATTTTTTAAATGTTATCTAGACCCCCCCCCCCCTACCTCACCCCCGCCCCAAACTTTACCACCCTCAACATGGACAAGACAAAACACATTTACAGAGGTTGAAATTACTGCAAAGTTGTATTAATAATCCATTTCGCTTTTTGCAGATAAAAATTGTCTAAATCAATGCCTACCTTGTGAAATAAAACAGCTCAATTGAAAAAGTGTTTCCTTGGATTTAGTTTCTGGCTCATCTGGGGCTTCAGTACACTTAAGACTAAACAACAGTTAAGAAGTAAAATACTGAAAATGTTGCATAAATATAAAGTGTTTATCATTTACTTGGTCCTTATTGTTAAGCCCCTTGAAACATTACAACAGAAAAAAGCTTAATTTACAGAAATAACAAAAATAATGTAAAGGATACACTGATTCAGACTCAATTCCTGTAAGAAAAAGACAAACAAGAAATTATTCAGTTACAAAATGACAACTGATGATAAACATTAGGCATTGGTGGTAAACTAAACACAAGTCAACCCATTGCTCAAGACAGGGTTCATACAAAAAATCGCAATCATTTTTCCAGGACTTTTCAAGGACCAAATTGAATTTTCAAGGACCACACACCAGGAATGTAATTTCACAGATGGTATATAAATGCACATTCCCAGTCCAAGCTAACAGGTTTCTAAGGCTTCAAGTGTTTGTTCCATCTCCTTCTCTATATTTATCAGTTCACTTGTCTGTTCTCTTTATTAGCTGCTTTTACACCCGTGTTTTACAGTGTCTGAAGTTGCTTTACACAGGAAAAGAGTACCAAAGTCTATGCAAAGCAATTTGCTTTCAACCCCACTACATTTTAAGTTGAAGAAAATTCAAGGACTTTTCAAGGACTTGCACAGAAGTTCAAGGACTTTTCAAGGAAAAATGGAATTCAAGGACTTTTCGAGGACTCCCCCTAAAATTCAAGGACTTTTCAAGACTGTGTGAACCCTGCAAGACGTGAAATATGAGTGATCAAGTAACAAATGAAAACAGACTTTGGAAACATCAACTTTTTTCAATGGCCTGACCACCACAAGTGTCCTATAGCTCAGTGGTAGAGCATCTGAAGTACTAATCTGGAGCCAAGGTCAGAGGTTCAACTCCTTTGGGAGGACTCAGAATTTCTTTTCCCCAGTAATGCCTGTTGCATTTACTGAAAAATACCACCTTTCACTTTAATCACCAGGCTTAAAAATATGCCATCTCCATTTCCACAATCAAGATTGCTGCCGAGTGCACAAAATGCATCAAACATTTTCACTCACCAAAATATTGATCAATGAATCCTTTAGCAGCAGAAGCAGCACTAGCTCCAGTATGGTCTCCATTTTCTTCAGGTTTTATGGCTGGTAACTTCTGCTGCAGCATTCGAACGACTTGTGTCCAACATTCATTTGCATCCTGTAATTATCATTGAGACAAATCAACATAACGGCTTCACATGGTTAGCTTTTATTTAATAAGAATGTGTCCCCATTATGGATATTTAAGCATGCTGGTGTTTACAGCTTCTGTTATTGCTCTCTGATCAGTGCAGCCACCTACTTATCTTATTGAAAGCACTGAATAACACAAGAAACCATTCTCTGTAGTCACATGCATACAGCATGCGCAACGTTTCATTTTTTATCTTTTTAAATCATGCGTAACAACATCAAGTGACCCTTAAACTGATGGAGGCTTAAGAGTTAACTGAAAAGTCTTGCTATTTACAAATATGAGTCAGTGGCGAACACAAACACTTTTCAACAATGTCAAGATATGTTGCTTTATTTCATTTATACCTGCTGCATGTATATCCCTTGTTCTGTTTTCTCGGCAAACTGAGGAAAGACACTGTGGAGAATCTAGACGAGACAGGTGAAAACAGCTGGTTAAAATTTGGTAGTAAATTTATTCCTGTCTTCATTGGTTTAATGTGGAAATATTTCAGTCTTTCAGAAGTACAATGTAAACTTAGAAAACTTCATGGCATACAGCGATTTTTAATTTTAATTGCCAAGATGTGGTTATCTAAGCCATGTGAGGGTCTAAACATATACAGATATCAGTAATAATTATTGTGAAGAAGAGCTCCCCTCACCCGACTGTTGGCCGTCTGTCGGCCGGCAGGCTACTGACAGGCCACCAACAGATGACTAGGGCTGCAACGATACATTTTCTTATCAACCGATACATATCTCGGTACAAGTGCCACGATACGATACACGATACGATACATCATAACATACAACTGACAAGTGACGCAATGTTACTTAACTGCTTTGGAATCTTTAATTTCCATTGATAACAATTAACAAATGGTAAAAAATAACACAAGAATATAACGAGAAGTGTCTTACTCCTTGGCCATCATAAAAAACTTTGAATACAACGTCTTTCCATACCTTTGACTTATAAGAGGACGGTGCCAGTTGTAACTCAACTGCAGAGGAAGACATTTTGACGAAAGAACCAACGTGATGAACGAACCGCGTGTTTTTGTTGCGGGCGCATAAGACTGTGTCAGCTGACAACTTATTGAAACTACGCATGCTTTCGTGCCTGAAAAATACGTGACTGGAAGCATGCGAAGCGATACTAAGCAACGACGAAGCCCTGTGGCTAAAAAAGGCCTGTACTTGGGTAAGGAGTCATAAAACTGATTAAAACAGTAATTTCTGAATGTTGGTAAAGTAATTTTTCATTTTTGATGAGAAATATTTTGTTGTTTTGCGATACAGCGATATCCCATTCAAATATCGATATTAATATCGTGACAAAAAATATCGCGGTTCACCGGTGCACCGGTGTATCGTTGCAGCCCTACAGATGACCGACAGGTTACCGGCAGTTTCCCAAAACAGACATTTTACTGTAAAATAGAACCTTCAGAAATATTGACCAAACCTGTAGAAAAATAATAGGAGGCAAAGAATCTGCTGTTTTGTCCATGATTTTATAGAGATCTCTGAGTGCCACTGTTATTGAGTGTGCTGAATCTGTTGGCCTCCCAGGAGTTGTGTATCTGATACAAAAACACAACAAGACTGTTAAAATCACTGTTTAAAATAATTATCTGTGGAAGGTTACTTGCCAAGAAAGAAAACTGGGTGTGAGATTATCCAGTTCCACAAAGATCAGATCAACGAGCAAGTAACTAACAGTTAGAAAATGCATTTTTTTCACTGTATTTGCAATGTGGCTTAAGTAAGCCAATGATTTGTGTATGGTATGACACATTCCCCTTCTGTTCAATCATTATCAAGCTGTGGAGTACACTGTGGGTGGTATCTCCCACCCGCACCCCCAAAGAGAGACATGTATACTTTTTCACCAGTTCTTTGCAGAGGAGGTTGGACAGCAGTCACGTGGCTAATTTTGGCCAATGAGAATGGCCGTTTTACGTGACCTTTGCGAACCATAAAAAATATTCCACATCGACAGAAGGTGGCAGTTATTTGCGTTTTTCTGATTTGTTTTGGACGCTAGTTCGGTGGCTTCATTTAATATTAATCCGTCCGACTGTGTAGTAATTTCAGAGGTTAGTTGATTTTTCATTGCATATTTTGGTCAAGATCTGAAGAGCCATTGAACGGTGTTGTTAGTTTCATACGTGTCATATGACACATTTTGAAGGAAACGTTTCACGCGTTTGCTCGGGTTTTAGGCCGTAATCTTTCCATTAAGGAATAAAAGGTTCGTTAAACTTTGTTTTTACACCATTTACCCCCTTTGACCTCGCAACCGTTTTTGAGATATTTCAAGTTAAACTTTGCCATGCGTAATAGTTGATGTGACAAAAATATGGCGCTAGGTGTGAATACTTTCGCTGACTCCACGTTTGGAGTATAAAGTCGAAAACTTCTGCTTTGATTAATATTAAGTAATATTTGTTATTCTGACTAACGTTTGATTTATTTGGTGTAGTCTAGTAATGAGCAATCGCTCAAAGCGGGGGAAAATAGAACTGTTTCAGAGCGGCAAGAACATTGCGTGACAAGCAAAGCGTTGTGACAGTTTCGTTTGTGGTAATCTAATATCTTGATTGTGTATGTTGAATACTGGGAGTGTTACAATGAGAAAACGTGTCAGTGGTTGATTTGAATATTCGTTTTATTTTCACCGCTTATTGTGAAAACAACAAGAACCATCCCGACACTCAAACAGAACAACGGCGACTTATATCCGTCCAGTCTGTGGAGAAGTGCCTCGCTGAACGGCAAAATACACATTCGCCTTTCCGACGGAAAGTCATCAAAACTGAAATAAGCGAAAAGCCATTGAGCCTAAGAAAAGGCAAACTCGGTACAGTAAAGATAAATAAATTTGAAACTTCACAGCAGTGTATAAATACTTCAAAGAGATCAGCTTGTGACTCTTGTTGGTCGAAAGCATCCATTTTGTACGACAGCGTGATGTTCACTCTTGCGCGTCTGTGTTCAAATGACGCCGAAATGATGCTCTACCCATAATTCTTCGCGGGGTGCTGTCCAACCTCCTCTGAGTTCTTTGCAAACCAACAGTAGGTGCTTACTACTGATATAAAACAGTAAGTTTCATGGCTTACTTTGTGAGAGCATCCTTAAGTTCTGGCACATTACGGAGACATTGTACAGTTGCATTCATATAGCAGGTGTTTCCAAGGTTTTGAAGTCCAGTCGGCATTTCATACTATTAAAGGAAAAAAGGGATCCAATGAAATAAAAGGATTAGCTGATAGAGGTAGACCTTTATGGTATATAATAAATTACAAGACATTCACTGAAAAACAGGTTTTAACACATTCTGATTGTTATACAGACAGGATAGAATATAGAGAAAATCGTCAACTGGGGGATATTTTCTTGGTACACAGTGATATTCACAGAACTAACATTAACAGTATAATTTTTATAATGCAATGTTATATCATAAATTGCCTGGATAATTAACATTTTGAGAACTAAAAATTGATTGAGACACTCACAGCTGAAGCTAACTGTGCTTCTGTCATATCTTCAACAAATACAGTCTTTTGAGCAGGTGCTTGTGGCAATTCGCCAACAGACCCCATCATTAGCAAGGTGATTCCCTAGGAAAGGAAAAGTGCAGTGTCAAAAATACACAATCCATGTGAAACAAAACAACTTGTCTGATTCTTTTCACACAGGATAACAATTTTAAGACTTTGATTTTTAAAATCAAAGATGTTATTAGCTAATGCAAACAGAAAGTATGACTAGTAATATAAAATTACAAGACACATGCCATACTCAAAGACAATAATGATCACTGTGTTGGCTTTACCCTCGAGCAAGGGTTTACAAAGTCAAGTGCTTCTGAGTTTTCACAAACTCATCTATCATGCTGTGTCAACAAGAAATATAACTAATACATACAAACATGGACTTAAGTAATTCTTGAATTTCAAGATTAGCTTTCCTGCTAATTTCTTCGAGCTAACTAATGATAAAAGGAATAAAAGTTACAATGAGTGAAAAAAAGAAATTTAAACAAAGCATGCAGACAAATGTATGTACCCTGATTGATGTAGTTTTGATCTTACCAATCAATCAGACAATGAATTACCGGTGGTATATAACTGTGATTTTATTTTACTACATTATCCTAACCCTTACATTTTTAATCTTGAAGGTTCCCCAATCCTTATCCTGCATTAAAAAATACATAATGCATAAAATAATGAGTTTTAGTAAATCTTGACTGTCTTAGTTACCAGTATTTCTAAATAAACAGTGCCCTTGAATCTTTGTCTTATATTATATATTTGAGCATTTTCATTCATGTGACCAGAGGCCACATTGGTTTACTAAAACCAACACACCAATATGGCCACCATATCTTTGTTTTGGAACAACATTAAGGCTGTTGTGACATCATGTGAAAATACCCCTCAGCATGACAAGAACCACTTAACTTTTCTGACCACTTTTACTAAAAGTGGAATCTTGGCCTTCAGCTACCTTGATTACCATGACCAAATCTAAATAATCACCCCATCACTACACCCATTTTTTGTGATCTGTTGGTGACTAAATGAATCCACCCACCCCCCCCCCCCCCATGCACCCTTCCCTACACACCCATTGTCAATGACAAGCCTCTCTGACAACCCCTTCTGAAGCCATAGATGATTCCTTGATTAATTACATTTTACATTAACTACTTTTTCCCAACTATTTCATTCCTAGTCCGTTAAGAATCCCCTCGCTTTGTCCTGCTGATCCTCTGATCCACAACTTGGGGGT
This sequence comes from Meandrina meandrites, assembly GCA_963693305.1. Lineage (NCBI taxonomy): Eukaryota > Metazoa > Cnidaria > Anthozoa > Scleractinia > Meandrinidae > Meandrina > Meandrina meandrites. The sequence continues at coordinate 2,346,635 of OY855913.1, read as the reverse complement.
ACAAAAAATGGGCGTTATTGAGATGAACACTTATTTATCAGTTAAAACAATGAATGGCAACATGCAATGGTAAATTTCGACAAGCCAAGAGGCGATTCGCCGCTAGGATTTACAAATGGTGTACTAACTGTACATGATTATATAACGTAGCTTAGTTGGATCACGTGGTTACTGTAGATATGTCAAGACATGAACAAGATTTGTCAATGATTTAAATTGCTGAATCAAGATAACTAATCAATGTACCTTCAAAACAGCTCCCTTGAACATGACCTTTTGTCTCTCAGGAGCTACTCCTGATAAAGCAAAAAGCTGCGCTTTGAAGAGCTCTGGAGATTCATCACTATTCAACTCAACATTCTCGAATTTTTCACGTCCCCACTTTACAGACACTGTGTTGAAGGGCAAACAAACAACAGATTACATCAACTACACAAGTAATAAATTAGAACGGAACAGGACATCACAGTGAAATCGCATACCTGTAAACACTGGCATTTTATAGAGAGTTTTGAGCAGAAGAAGTTGAGTAAATTTCGTAAATTTCTTATTCTCGTAAAGTTTTTTTCAGTCTTTTGTTAATATCCGCTGACCTACTAGAGCTCAGTTTCTCGCGGTCAAATATATTTCGTGACCAGCGCTCCAGCACGCGTTGGTTAGTGACCTCATTTCTATTTCCACACACTGGAGGTCATGACAGTTTCTCACAAAATTCAATCGTGACATGACGAAAATATTTAGAGCCTTCCAAAGTTTATTTAGCTTTCTGTTCACATGGGTACAGGTTGTTCTTTTTTTCGGCCAGTTGGTGAGAGGAATTCATACAATTTTCCAGGCCGCGAGACTCGGCTTTGCCCTCAGAAATCTCACTCGGCCAATTACGATCATGCCTTCGATGAGAAATTCGAGAACCAGGCGGGGCCCGGGAACCGATCTCTTTCTGCGGGTAACACGGAAGTTGTTTCTCAATCGCAGTGCGAGGTAAATCTCTCAGACAGCAGTTCACAGGTGCGAGATCTCGATATAGAAAACTCAAAAACTGTTTACGATGCAGAAACTATGAACCAAACTTCAACCCTCGACGGTGCGCCTTCGCCAGCTGCAAATGAAGAAGAACGTTTATTTATTGACGATTTTAAACCCGGTCATGTAAACCACATGGACACCTCAACCTCGAAACAAACTTCAGGACATGCAAAGACATCAGGTGGCGATGAACTGTTGAAAGTTTTAACACAAGCTTCAGATGAAGAAATCCAAAAAGTTGTTGACAAGTGTTGGCAAGAAATCGAAAATACTTGCAGAAACCCAAAGGAAACAACTTCTTGTTCCTCATCAGAATTAAAGACTAAAGGTTGGAGGGTCGTCAGACTGTTTGTTTCTTCAACTTTTGCTGACTATCATGCCGAGAGAGAGGTTTTGGTGAAAAAAGTATGTCTGAACTTTTCTAAAAATAAAATGTCGTAGTTATGCATGAATGAACTCGATTCACTGAAATATAAAACATTTCCAGAGTTGTCTTTTTTGGCCGATATTAAAATGAAGACCACGTTTGTAACAATTGAGTTTCAAGAATTCAAAACTTTGCTATATTGATACATGTAAATTAAAAAACAAGTTGTCAGAATTGTTTGTTAGTGTTCTCTGTTTCCATGGAAACCTAACCTCCAAAAGAACAAAATTTGTTGAATAACAGTGTAAAAGGGAGAACTTTCATGAGGTTTGGATAGAATTTGATGGAGTCAATTTTATACTAGTGTAATGTGCAATATTGCAATAAAAATTAAAATTTGAAAATAAAATTATGAATGAAATAATAAAATGTATTAAAATAAAATCAATAAAATATTTCAACTAATCATGAAATTCTACTTCTAATAATTTTGAAATAGAGAAAAATCAATTATAAAATTTATTATGGTTGACTAGCAACAACATAAAATAATTGGCAGATTAATATATTACCACCAGTTACTTTAATTTTTTTGTTTTGGGGTGAAATGTGTCATGGCTGTTAATTCAGATACAATTGACATGACATTCAGTCCATAGAGGGGAGGGAATAAGGGCAGAGGGGAGTAATCGTCAGCTCTTATCCATTCATTTTTGTGTCAAACAGGTTGTTCCTGAGTTGCGTGAATGGTGTGAAGAGAAGTTTATTCATCTGATTGAGTGTGACCTTAGATGGGGTGTCCCTAAAGACTCCACAACTGAAGCCACTATCAGAACTTGTTTGGGTGAAATTGACCGCTGTTCAGTGGAAACAGATGGGGAGCCATTTTTCTTGAACATGCTTGGAGAAAGGTATTATTGCTAAATGTCAAAATGTGTTTTTTGCCTGATAAACATTAATTTCACTGGGATACATGTATACCCTTAAAATTGGATAATAAGTCCCCCTTTCCCTAAAATAATCACTTAATTCCCTCAGATAATAACCTCCTCCCCTCTGATTAATGGCTTAAATATTGAGAGACTCAAATAACATTTTGTCTGATATTTATTGAAATGTTTTGAACATGAAATGTTGAAATGTCTTGGGCCTGTTCAATTTGTTCAAAACATCGAGCTTGTGATTGTGCAGGTCCAGAAAATATCCATACCCACCCCAAGGATGGTCATTGGAAATTCCAAAGGGGAAGGAGGTTTTTATAGCCCAAATTTTTAAAAGAAAGTATGAAGCTAAACTGGAAATTCCAGTGGGTGAGAGGGTCCAAACCAAAGAACCATCCTTGGGGGAGGTATGGTTTTTTTTGGAACCACACATTGTAATTTTGTGGTACAAAAAATAGACAGGTACTTTTATTAACTTGTAGATATGGGTGGATTCCAAGTTCTTCTGAAATATCACAAGAGTTTCAAGAGGAGTACAAATGGATCTTTCCTATATCAATGACACATATGGAGATCATCCATGCTGCGTATAGAATGAAAAGTCAAAATGCTGCATTCCTTGTTAGAGATGATGCATTTTTAAAAGATCTGCCTCCAGAGATGACAAGGGCTTTTGTTGATGTTCATCCCCTAAACAAAGCACAGTTAAAGGTAATTTTATGTCTCTCTATGAATTTCAGCATGTATCTGCAGTAGATATGTCCAACATGCACTCTGTTTTAATCTTACCAACACTTTCCCACAAATTTTCTAAAAAATGTAAGAACTGAAAATCAAAACATTTTTTGGACACTCCCATCTTATTGGAGTAAGAAATGGTCCACATACAACCCACCCCCCCCCCCCCCCCTTTTCTTGGAGCAAAGTAAAAAGTCTGTAATCAAGCTTAGTGACCGATCAGGCTGGAGCTTATCCCAGTTTATGTAGTATTAAGTGACTGAGAACTATTTAGTCCATTGCAGAGTTACCCCAGCATTGGTTCGCCTGAATCCATTTATACACCAAGGACAAACTCAATCACCCCACAGCCAGGGCTCAAACCGCTTACTGCTCGATCCAAAATCCAGTATGCTAACCATTAGGCCGTCGTGTACTTTCCTCTCCACTCTTATTAGCACCACTGAAGCTTCTACTGATAACATTTTTTCAAAGCACTCTTAAGCTTTGCATCATCGGTTAGTAATTTGTAAGCAATGAAGAAACATAAGGTAGAGAAAGCACAAGCTTTTGACACAAGCATTTTGATATCAAAGGGAGGACCAGCATGACATGAGCTATGACTGGTAAACAAAGTATCAGCTGCAAGCTAAGGTAGCTTTTAGTTAACACAAAAAAATAAGGCCTAAATGGCAGAACCACACCCAAGCTTCTGTTAAGTATTTCCAAGGTGACTCCCACCGATGGTAATTGTTGTTAACCACTTTCTTTCGAAATCTTATTGGAAAATAGAAAGGCTGTAAAACAGCCAAACTGTGTCAAATTTGCCATGTATTTTTTTTACTTCCATAATGTTTCAGGCATTAAAGGAGAAACTGAGACAAAGATTCCCAGAGCAGGTGTTTGATTATTCCTGCCAGTATGACAGGATTGATGAGTCATCAGGAAGGCCAAAGGTATTATAGTAACAGTTACTGATAAATATCAAATTTCTGTTTACAGGCAGAAAAGGAAAAGATGTCTTTACAAATAATCCCCAAACCAGATTTAAGTGGTCTTTATTGTGTAGTTTCATAAATTATACATACCTCCCACACAGAAGGGATTTTTCCTAAGACTCTCCCCCCACCCCACCCCTCTGGAAAGTCCAATTAAGCTTCATCCATTTCCTTAAAGTTTTTAGCCTTTGAGACCTCCCACCCACCCCCAGGAATTTCCAATCCCTTCTGTGGAGGTAGAAAGGACATTTTCTGAAACAAATTGGAACCACGTTTTTGGATTTGGGGTCTTGGTTTTTCAGTGTAGAGGTCTTTGATTTCCAGCTTCCCGGGTGTGGTTTCCATGTAAAGGAGACCTTGTTCTCAAATTTTGGGTCATTGGCCTCTGGTTTTATATTTTATGGCTAACATTTTAAGTCTCATATTTCTCTGTAAAAGTAAATTTATCTTTGGTTATTGGTTTTTGCTGTAAAATATTAAAATATTTCATCTTCTGAAAGATTTCATTACTTAAAAAAAATACAGCATGTTTTTTTTTTCAATGATTTCAGGTTAAAGTCAAAGGGTTGGAGAGTTTCAGTTCAGCTGTGCTTGAGTTTTTCAAATCAGCCATCAGCAGATCTATTCCTGCAGTAAGCCAGCAGTTATCTGCAGAAGAGATAGGTATATAAGGTCTGATTACAATATGTCATCTGTTTTAAGCACAAAGAATACTTGGTCCCTATCACCCCACGCTACCTCACCCCACCCTTGCTCTAAAAATTAACTGGGTGCAGCCTCTGGAAGTACAAATGCAATGCAAAGTAGGACACACTTTGCTCAGGGAGGTACTCCCTATATAAGCTATATAGGGTATGGTTTCCAGCCGTTTTGCTTTGTGAAAGGGTACAGATTTTGGCCATTTCGGTCTAAAATAAGGTATGGTTTGTTAGGTTAGGTAAGGACTAACTTTATTTAAACACAGTAAAATCCATTCAGGTATACAGAAAATAAAAAACAAAGGATAAAAACACTAACTACACTAACTAAATTAGAGACTAACTACTAATAAGAACAAACAAACAACACCTGCTTGACAAGGATGCCGTGTATTTCAAAATTTATATGCAAGAGATCTGAAAGTGTGATTTTTCAATTTGTTCTTAAATTCGTTAAGTGTTCTGGATAGTTTTATTTCATTCGGTAAACTAATATTCCATAACACAGCCCCGCTGTAGTCTGAAATGTCATCCGTCCTCTCTTCCTTACCCCTCCTCTGGGGGGTAAGGAAGAGAGGACGGATGACATTTCAGACTAAGCCCCGCTGTAGCTAAAACTTCGTTTGCAATAATTAGTGTGCAGCTGTGGTATGGATAGCTTTCCTTCAGTATCCTTCACCAATAATTGGGTATAATTCTTGTTAGAACCCGTACAAAATTTTAACCGAGATCTGGCCAATCTCGGCAAGAATCTCGGCGAGATTCCCGGCGAGTTTTTGGCCGCCGAGATCTCGGAAAAATCTTGGCGAGATCTCGGCGAGATCTTGGTAATCTCACCGAGATCTCGGCTACCTCGCCGAGTTCTCGTCAATCTCGCCAAGATCTCGGTAATCTCGGCAAGATCTCGGAAAATCTTGGCGAGATCTCGGCGAGATCTTAGTCATCTCGGCGAGATCTTGGTGATCTCGCCGAGATCTCGGCTATCTCGCCGATATCTCGGCAAGATCTCGCCAAAAATGTTGTACCGGAAACTATTTTAATGATCGTTGTTATCTACCCTCTTGAGAATTGCGATTAAATCATGGAAAATTTGAAGCCCTTTTATGGAAAATGGATTAACCTAATGTGACCAAGTTAGGTTCGGTGCCGGTGTTGTTATGTAAACAACAGACAAATGTAATTCCAAACACAAACGAATTTATTAACGCAGAAAAAAAGGGTGAAAGCAACTAAAAAGAATAACAAATTACAAACAAGTGTAAATAAACTAAGAAAGAAAACTATTTACAAAACAAGAAAATATTGGTAGGCTGAAAATAACAACATTTAAACTGACAACTCTGTGTGAGACTGGGAATGAGTCACACAATGCAATGCAAACTAATAGCAAATTAACATGCACAGAAAGATATAACAATAAACCAAAACAAATTTTTAACCAGATAAAAGGAAACTAACGAATTTGGAACATAAGCAAGACAATTCTATGGCACAATTCTATTGCCAAATAACAGAAAATATACTGAACAAAGTACTATTAATAACTTGAATTGGCTATTAACACTACAAAGTGATGACAGCTAAGAAACTGGAAAGGTCAAAAACAATAATCTGGATCCTCAGATTACACTATTTCACAACTGAACACATAAGCTAGTAACACAATGTAATACTAAGGAATTTGGTGAACCAAGACAATTAACAAGGAATCCAGCTAACATGACCAGAAGCAATTTGTGGCCTTAAGGACTGAAATTACTCAAAAACGACTAAACAGGACAATTAATCTGGTAAGCTAATTATAACAAATAATCTTGACAAAACTGAATGATCAGGTCAAAAGTTCAACTTATCATACACATGTTAACAAGAAAGTAACATACCAATCAAGGCACTGAAGACAAGCTTGCTTGGCCAAACTAGAGTATTTTAAGGCTTCTGAGCTGTGAAGTCTGCGAAGGCTTGAATGCAACTGAACTAATTCTAGCTTGTAACTACTGATATACCTAGCTACATGCTTGCATGGAGACTGGGTTACATCCTGTTACTAAAGGCATAGGCATGCAGTAATCAACCACAATATACCAAGTCTAGATTAATTCCTACATGTCCAAGGACAGCTTATAAAACAAAGTAAGCTTTACCAGAAAGGAAACAAGCTGCCTACACTTTAGCAATAATGCTCTGAATTCAGGCTAAAATGATATAACCATAGTTTGTGTGTGACACAATGATTACTAAACAACTTCCTTTGTTCTCACGCCAGCATATTTGTGAAGAAAATAAAATGTCTACTAATAAATTGTGAACCTGGTCACACTAAGCATTTCCTTGGTAGGTTCTGCTTGTTGTTGGGTCCCGGGGGGTACTCCCATATATGGGCTATATAGGTATGTGCCGCGGGATAGGGTACGTTTTTTGAGGTTCTCGGTCCTTAAATAGGGTATCACTTTTGTTCCTTTCGGCATTGTGTTCCCGGTGTGATCCTTAGATAGGGTAGCTAAATTCTATCAGCTCAAATAAACGCCCAGCTAAAACTATCCATCATTAAGTATTAACAAAGCGATTTTGAAAGATTTGAGCTTTACCGTGCGCGGTTAGCCGTTATTTGAGTCGTCACACAATGCTTCTCCGGCTCCTCCCCTTGAATAGGGTGTCAATTTTCGGGTTTGGGCCTTAGAAAGGGTATCAATTTTCGTTTTCTTTATCCTTAGATAAGGTCAGGGTTTGAGAACGTTCGCGGCACACCCCTATCCAAAATTTAGGGGAGTACCCCCCCCCCCCCCCCCGGGTGTTAGGTATCTACCACATAGTTTAGTCTGAAATAGGGTATGCAGGGTTTCAGGATGCATACCAGACACCCCAGAATAAATCTTCATGGCAATTGGAAAAGATAAATCATGTTTAATTTTTTCTTTTGTATTTTCTTTGTACAGAGCTCTCAATGCATAACCAGTTTATTGAACTGCGAGGTCAACTTGTACTGGGGCGGAGTAAAGAGATTTCTACTGTAATGGAATATGTCCAGCATGGGACCATTTCTGACGGGTCCAGTATGGAGGGCCTAACTCCTCTTATAGTTCTGGGCTCCTCAGGTTCTGGAAAGTCCGCTCTGATGGCGCATTGCACACTGGAGATCAAAAAGCTTGGATGGCCATTGTTCTTTCATTTTGTTGGGGCTGGTCCAGGATCTTTGAATCCTGTTAAACTTGTGGAGAAGTTTGTCCGATGGTTAAAAGATTTTAGTACAGCAGGTCTGTGAAGTTACCTCTTTATCTCTATTTTAACCATCCTAGGCCGATATTGAAAGAGAAGTAATTGTCTTCCAAAACGTTGAGCATCCATGTTCCTCTAAGCAAGTCTAAGGTTTCCTACAGGGCATGAAAATTAGTTGAATTCCAGCTTGTCCTTCGTACAAGAAGCTCTCCAATGTGCTTGACCGAGGCAGTTGCGTGTTTGGCTAGTTGACCTTATTATGATTTAGCAGGCAGAGTTTTTGCTTGCGCTTTGCCACATGAGAAGATACTTGCCTGGCAGGAAAATCATTTTGTTCCGGACGACCAGATGGCACTTCTTTCAAACCCGTCCCAACAATAATGGGTTAAAATTTGAAGCACAGTGCTTGACAATTACAACAAGGAGCCATAAGGAAATAATGATGACTTATGAAGGCGTGGTTGCCGTTTGGAATTTTGGGAGACTCCTTTTCAAATTATCGAAAAATCTTGTTGTTCTCTCATTAAGATAACCCATGGCTTGATCTTATAAATAATATTGATTGTAATTTTGGCTTTTTGGCCATAACGGTACAACCTGAAGATCCTCCCAATACTGAAGAAATGAGCAAGGACCAACTTAAACAAGAGATTAAAAAAGAATTGGAAGAGATTGGCAAAAGAGATGAGGTGTTTGTGATAATCATTGATGCAGTAAATCAGGTAAAGATAACACTTCCTTTATGTACATCAAGTCTATAACTCGTAGAGTTGTTAAGTTATGTCAGTTATCAAGTGTCTTGTTTAGAATGCACGTGCGCTGGCTACACGGCTAAGAATTAAGGCGCGTTATTAAGGCGGAAAATTGTCCTTTTTATAACAAGTAGACTTGCAGGCATGCTGAGAGCTCGACCACACTATATACAATTTCATTTTTGTTTTAAACACACATCGACATACAGTTTTGCCTATCTGCCTCGCCAAAACGATGAAAACCCCCATCGCATTCATCGAAATCGTGCACTTTTTAAAACGATCTCCAAAGAGAACAGTTTTAATTACGTCAGCGCTCTCCACGCTGTTCATATAATTACATTGGTAAATCGTACGTGTCAAGAATGTTTTGTCCCGTGTCACTGTTTTATCGAGTGAGGTGCGGGATTGCGGAAAATTAATTCAGTGGATAAAAGAACGAGGCATTACAAACGTGTTGTTTTGTTATTCTTTTGTTATTTAAAGAGATGCAAATGAGCATGACCTGTTTTTCTGCAATCCGGCACCTTGGACGTTTTATCAATGCTTCTTGCTTGCGGCCGAAAAAATATTGTCCAAAGAATGTGGTTTGCGCTTCTGTTTGGGCCCAGCCCAGCTGAAGCCTGGGGTTTGGTTAGGGGGAGAGCAGACGACTGCCATTCCAGGCCAAGTTTTTTTCTCTTTTTTACTGTTCTTTTTATATAGTTAGCTGATGACGAAGCAACAGACCACATGGACTGGCTTCCAAGCATTCTTCCACGCAATGTGCGTTGTGTGATTAGCGCTGTGACTGACAGCCGATCTGCTCGTATCTTGTCCGGCAAACACCGCACGCCTCCTCCAGTACCACTTCATATAGGAGAGCTTGATGAGTCCGCACGACAAGAGATAGTGAAACACACATTAGGGAAGTACAACAAGGTATCTTCTGTTCTTGTTCTTCTTAAAACCGTGCATCTCTCTGTTACAATTCTGAATAAAAAGCGCCACTCTACAGAAGCTTTTAAGAAAGTTGTTTCCCCAACAATCCAGTCAACAAAAAAATCAAGTAACTTCGAAAGGTAAAGAAAATGCACGTGAGGTTGTTTTGGAAAGCCAGCAGAATCCGGCAGTTCAAACATTTGTCAAAAATTAACGACGTCATGTTTGTTTTACTGAATTCCACAGAAGATTGGACTTCAATTGGTTTATACAAATGTTTTTAAAATGTCCCGAAACGCCGTATTAAGCCGTCTTAAAACAACTGTAAAGATTTTGCTTCCAGTGATAGCCAGATGAAACTCAAAATGAAGTAAAATAAAATAAAATGCAAAGCTATGAAAAAGAACAAAACTGAACCGGTTACAATCGGGTTCTTGGGTCTAGAAATCAAATTAAAAGGCGTGTTTTTGCTCAAACAAGTGGCTATCCGTTGTGGCAAATGAACTACCACAATAAATGGTTTTCGTAGTCGTTATGTGGATGAGAAGCCGGAGCCAAATAAACCGCTGTCAGAGAATAATTTTTCAATTCATGAGAGTTTTCTATCTATAATTAATAGTTGATTTGTTGTTTCCAGAAACTCGATGCAGAGCAGATGGAGCTGTTGATTGGCTCACCAGGAGCGACCAATCCACTGTGGTTATCGCTTTCATGTGAAGAGTTGCGCGTGTTTGGAGTTTTTGAAACAATCACTCGCCACATCAAGAGTTTACCAGCCACGTTAAAAGAACTTCTACAGTTTATAATAAACAGATTGGCCAACGAGGACGAAGATAACAATGTTCATAAGGTATTTTATTTTTGCCTCATTTGAGCGGCCATCTCTTTTACAAACGAAGGTAGAATAGTCGATTTTGATAAATCTTCGTAAATGAACGCAACGAGTTTTCGATTTTCTTGTCCAATCAGAAAATAGCACGAATACAACAAAAGTTTATTTTCACGTCAACTTGACGTCTTCAGGGTACGTCATGCTGCTTAGCAACGTGCCTGGAAAACGCGGTCTCAGTCACTTCTGCGAACGTCGAGAAATATTAATTGAGTCTCAAGGTTGACAGCCGAAAAGAGGTATTTATCACAGATTCCAATAAAATCATAACCTTTTTGCTTGCAGGCCTTGGGGTTGTTGGCTTGCAGCAAAGGTGGCTTGAGTGAAACTGAGCTCCAGTACCTCCTTAGTGATGACTTAACTGAACCCGTTGCAATGATGATTTGGGCTGAAGTGAGACGAACATTAAAGCCATTTCTTAGGAACATTGGTGGCAGAGGAGAACAGGAACGACTCGATTTCTTCCATGCGTCAATACAAGAGGTATGTTTATAACGCATTCTGTGAACTGATAGTTTTCCAGTTTTCCCAAACTTTCACAATTGGAAACAAAGAAAGATAAATTTCATTCCTATGTGAATTATTCCCTCGAAAAAAACTCTCTCTTTTCATATGGTTAATGTTTATATCATTAAGCTCTTTTAAAATCCTTCAAAAATGTAGAAGCCTTTAACTCCTTGGCCAGTAAAAGGTAAAAAAGGTAAAGCAACTTTATTTATACACGGTTTGTGTTTAAAGCTAGAAGCTTGTGGGGCCGTGTTTATGCACCAGTGTGCGGCACAAATGCCTTTCAGTTGATGTGTGCCTCTATCCATTCTCACAGGTTGTTATGGAAACCATTCTCGTGGATTCTGAGGAAAAGAAGAAGTTTCATTTAAAACTGGCAAAGTTCTTTCTAGATCACTGCAAAGATGAAGACCGAGTGATATTTATGGCACCAGAGCAACTCAAATTAGCTGGCGAAAAGAAAAGACTTCTCGAATTTCTGAGGAAGGACCAGCGCTCCGTGAATAAATCTGGCTTCTGGAAACTAGGGTACTACAAGGTAATTTTAACAATAAACACTGGGAGCAAATTTCATTATTATTTTATGATTGCATTTCTTCTGGGATTGCCTCCATTTTTTTATTGCTTTTGGGAAACTTTACGCGCTCCTTTACGTAATTTTCTTTCGTTTTGGCTACGAGCCACTCGGCTCCGAAAAAGCTTTACTATCACTATCCGACTATCACTAACACTAAACTTCCTATTTCTTTTTTCAGGATCTACGTTGTAATAGACTTCTTCAAAAAGGGACACCATTCGCCCACGACATTTACATTTGCCAGTTCTGCAGCATGAGGCGGGGAGAGTTCGGTGACAGGTTTCAAATGAGCAAAGATTCTTGTTTCATTTGTGGACGGTACACGCCGTGGAAAGACGACCAACGCGCCGCAATGGTCTGTCAATTTCATAAGCCGTCCCTTGGACCTCCAAGCGTTAAGATGTGCTTTTTATGTAGAAGACCTGGCGGACAAAGCTCTGTCAAGTCTTACCTCTGCCCTTTTTGCCAAGATTTAGGGATAAAAAAATGTGCGATGCTTGTAGGGGCTGAATGATCGCATATTTTTTAGAGCAAGGTTCTCATTGTGGTGTAATTAATCACACTCGTGATGAGCAGACAGACAGATGCAGAAATTTTTCACAAAATACTAATTATAAAATGGTACTGAAACGTGGTGGATAGCTAACTTTAAAAACAATAGTTACTTTGTTTCCTGTTTTTAAACAAATGGTCATCATCGACAACCTAGGGAACTAGGGCTTACTAGAGGGGAGTGGGGTGGGGGACTATTAAAAGATTAGCTTTCATACGGGGTTAGAGAGGGGGCTAGCTTATTATGCTAGTTTTGTAATGTAGTAAGTAGTGCGGCAATGTGATAATGCAATTAAACTTTTATTTAATTTGATGTACTGTAATGTAGGTAAATTTTTGTAAATAATAATACGTTTGCCTTAATGCAGAAATAACGCGATGTGAAAGACGGGGGGTGACAACTCTAACAAACGCTGTTTCGGGACATAGCTAAAATTGTTCCGGGAATCTGGAGATTTTTCCGGGAATCGGGACACTTGGCAATTTTTCCGGGAAACACGCGATAATTCCGGGACAATGCCGGGAATTCTAAACTTTTCTGGGAATGTATCCCAAAAATTCGGGACGATGTTTCAAATTTCCGGGACGACTTAGGTACAGACCTAGTATTGCTCAAACAGCGTTTGTTAGAGTTGTCACCCCCGTTGAAAGGCCTCGAACATCTAACATACTTGTAGAGTAGAAGCTAGTAGAATTTGATCGTTCAAGCTAAAAGTTGTGACACTCATTTGCCTTCGAAAAGAACACCTTTTTGAGTTAGAACACAATTTTTATTCGTCGCAAGTGTTATGAATTTTATATTTCAAAGGAACAGTTTCTTTAAAAATCGGAACAGTTTTTAGATCAAAAACTGAATATTAATTCAAAGGTTTATTTTACCCAAAACGACCAATAGCTATATATGGTAACAGTTTGTCGTGATTCGTTTGTCTTTTTTAACTGTTGTTCAATACCAGTAGTGACAGAATATTAGTCAGAATATAAGAAACGCCAAAACTGTTCGTCGATTACCTTCGACTGATATTTTGGATCTCCAAAGTTTGCTCTGCAAAGTTTGTTGAGTTCCAAAGAAGTCAAGTGGTTTTACTGCTGCGTTGTCGCTAACGCACCTGTCCGTTTGGTAAACGGTCGATGCCATTTTAGCGACGCTTAAAAATCTTTTCACTATAGTCGAAGTTTTTTTCCACTAAAAAGAAAAGAATCGAACTTCGTGGAACCTCTGGCATGCTAGCATCCCCGTCTCACCACTACACCACCACGTTGATCCGCCAAACCCTCGAAAAATTTAATTTTATAAGGTGACTTTCTTACTGTTACATCTATAATAGATGACCCTGTCCCTAACCTAAGCGTGAATCTAACTTAGATTTAATAATCGTCTTATCTAGGCCTAATTTCATCTAATAATCAAAGCACAGTTTCGGCCTAATCCAGGCCTAAAGTAGAGCAGATTTGGCACCGTCTATTCGGAAAGGCTTGGTTACCAATGATGGCATCGACCGTTGAAAATGGCACCGACCGTTAACGAAAGGGAAATGAGCGTCGCCGAGTAAGGCACAGAAACAAGTTTCCCGTCCCCCTGGTACTGTGCAACGCTATTTTTGGATTTCCGAAAACATAACTGCACCAAAATAATTTTATTTATTATATTGTTTAATGAGTTCATGAAAAAAAAGGCAAAGTTACAATTCAGAAAATAAGGTGCAAGCACGCTTGACCCGTTATCCATATGCATTTTCTAGCCAGAATCTTCTATTTCTTTGCACTTCGTAGACAAAGGGACCCCTCCATGGGTCATCAATAGTACTAGATTCCTTATTATAAACTACTCTATCAAAACATAGACTCGGGGGAGGAATGACTGCCCTGGGTGTGGGGAATAACATGGTGGGCTTAATAAGTCGCACATCCTGCCGACTTGTCTGCATTTCAGCATCTGCCGCCATAACCAGAATGTCAGTGTTTCCGCCAAACGAGCAAATGCGTGAGAGATTTTTACAGTTTCTTAGCAGATGAACGAAGGCGTTCGTGATAGTTTCGCATTCGCGATCTCTATAGCCCGATAACTGTAAAGCTTCCAGTTTGTGGCAGTATGTAGCAAGGTTGTTTAGTATCATATCCAGCCCAAAACCATTTGGAGGGATTTCCACTGGATACGATTCTATTATATAAAGTTCGTCATGCCCTGGGTAGTACGAGATACCGAATCTCGTTAATTCTGTTAAACATCGCAAACAACGCTCCAAGCACGAGGCTGTTTTCAAGGTCACGCCCACGAGAAGGCAGGATATGTTCGGACAATTCTGCGCAATTTTACAAATCAATTCTTCATTCCCTGCTGAGGTCACGAAACCGTCATCTATGTCAAGAACTTGGAGGGATTTAAATCGCACCATTTCAGAAAGGATCCTGGGAGTAACGGCAGAGTGTTCGCTGCAGTTACTCAAGTTAATGTACCTAAAATCAGATAGGCTCGAGAAAACAATGTCGAGACCACGCGAAGAGATAAAGTAGCATGAAGCAAAGTCGATTTCTTCCAGGAACGAGTTTTTCCAATTGCATTCGCGTAAACAATCGTCCGTGACTCTGGTGTACGCGAGAGAAAGCGTTTTCAACATTTTGCAATTGCCTAAAAGGACTGGCAAACTGTATCCGCGGATTTTTAAACATTTCGTTAACAGAAGCGATTCCAAAACGGGGCAGCTGTGAGCAATAATTTCTACGTCCTCGTCGGTCATCTCCACGCACCGGCACAGATCCAATAGGCGAAGTTTACTCATCTTCTGTAGAATTTTACCATTCCAACTAGATCCTATCGTTTCGTCTACAGCAAGAATCTCAAGGTTTGGTGTACATCGCAGCAGGCGCATTACAAAAGCAACATTCCCACGCAACAAACGCGCGTCTAGCGTTTTTAACTTTTTCAAAATGTGCAGGCGGAATCTTCTCTTCTGACGCGTAAAGAAGCACTTTTGAAGGGTGAGTTCTTTTAGTTGCATGCATATTCCAGTTAGAGTGACCATAAACTCCGGTGTCAGGCTGCATTTGTTAAGATTAAGCCGAGTTAGTAGTGAGCATGATCTCTTGGTTATAATCTCTTTGATGCTGTCCTCGCACTTGCTTTCCAGTTCAAGATTTCTCCACAGTGCTCCGTCATAGCTCACTCTCTGCCACCTCTTGCTTACCTGAGCAGCAATAGCGAGTTCCCACTGAGGCAGAAAATTAAAAATATGAAGAAGGACACTATCGGGCAGATGCTGAAAGTTTAAATATCTGCTCATCGTAAACGATGGAGAGTAAGGAAGAAAGCCAAGGCCTTCATTAGTGGCGCGTCATAGACAGGGCCTCCGTTAATTTACGATCTTTTGTTTAATTCGCGCGCGCGGTGTAAATTGATCGACATATATTCCCCACCACAGAGCTGTTCTAGCTTCCACGTGTCAAGAAACCGAAGACAGTACACAAGTCAAACTAAAACAACCAATCGTGACTCGCTCACACGCGTTTTCCCGCGCTTCGTTCCGGCTATATGTAATTGCTTCGAGTTTTGATTGGTTCACTGGAGTTTCTGTGTCCTTTGTGGTTGGCCAGAGTGATAACTTGGTTTTACGAAACCTAAACGAAAAACTGTGAAAGAATGAAAGTTCTTGATTCTTTTTTAAAAAAGGTATGACTATAAACAACCCTGGATTTACTCCTAAAACTGGTCACTTTACACAGGTAAACTAAATCCAAACCAATCAAACACGTCCTCTTTTAAGCTCGTCCTCTGAATATACAAAAGGCCTATGAGAAATCAGGAGATACACTTGGTGCGGTATTATCCTAGTTAAGCACAAAATAACCAAACAAATTTTCGTCGAAGGTGTTCCATGAACTATCGACAAGCCCGAGCATGAACTTTTGTCCAATTTTGACTTGCAATAATCCGATGATGGGAAAGTATGCAACTCCTGGGACAAATTTTTCCATGGTCTTTGCTCTCAACGACTATATCACGTGCGTCATGTTCTACACTGAATCATAAGAGAAGCTGAAGAAAGTAACCGAAAATGTAACGTGAACATTCCATGTGTAACGTTAAAGATGATTACGTTTAAAATGCTCGTTTTTCGCAACTTTCTGTTTTGCCTTTTGCCTGATTACACACTTACAAAACGTCAAAGACGAGCTTTTAAACATTTCGCTTTAGTTGGGTAACTCAATCTTTCAACTCCGTCATTATATGTTTAATTATCTATCTACAGATCTAGGTTGTGTGGAAGGCTACCACAGCAGTAAGAGTGGCTCGGGCTTCAACCGGCTCAGGATTAGTGTTTCTACATTGAGTTAATCACTGCATGTGAGGCAGTTTTTCGATTGGGGCTGACGGCATCGTCATGTTTTAGCAGGCAAAATTATAATGATATTTCTATGGAAAATCCGATGCCAAATGTTTCCTAATGGAATAAAATTTCGAATGAGCTTTATTCAGTATCTGAATAACAAAATATTTTATTGGAGCGTTATCAACCTGTTTGGATATTTTTAAAACCTGCTGAGAAGGTTTCAATAATGCCGGCAAATACCACGCCATTTTTTTTTTCAATATATTCGTTCACTAGCTTGCTTGTCAGTATCCTTTCTTCTATTCCCTAATTTATTGTACGATGTTTGAACGACAACATTTATTGTGGTCCGATCTTATAGTACCCAGCCCCCTCCATAGGCAACTCCGCTGTTGAATGAAGAACGAGGGCTAGGGGCCAACGAACGAACAAGGGGACGAGGAGATTTTACGAAGAACAGTTCCAAAGTCTATTTACGTTTTGACCTACTTTTCCCACGCTACGTAAGACACAATAGAAAATTATAAAAAAGCGTCTCCTCATGTACGTTCTACAAGGTGTAAACATTTTAACGACTGTTTTGAGGGAGTGGCCTGGGGAGCGAGGCGGGGCGGGGGGGTGGGGGTGGCGGGAAAATATCCCACAATGCCTATCGATAACCCAACGTGACACCTTCACCGATAATATCAAGAGAAGAGGAGGACATTTTACTCATGATTTGTAGTTCTTTGGTAAGTAAAGAAGCTTTCTAATCTCATTTTATAAAATTGTAACAACCCAAAAAAGTAATATTTAGATTTTTGGCCTTTTCTCAATGCCAATTCAAGTATAAAACTTTGAATCGACGACTATGGTGTCACACAACTACGGTCGCCATATTTGCGTTAGGTTGTCGTCCGTATAGTTGGTTTGACTGAAGGAAATTTACTATCATATTTCGAATATATTTTAAAAAGCAGCTATTGATTGTACCTGATATCTCTCCCTGTAACATTGATTTGAAAAACCTTTGACCTTTATTTGAAATGGTGGGTTATTAAATATTCAAATTACAAATGGCGGCAAATTTAAGGGGGGTCCTTCTTAACTACTAAGTTGTTGCTAAGGAAGGTATCTAACCGCCATATTTTGGAAACTTGGCCTGCTACGGATAAGCTTTTTTCGCAACTTTGTTCAATTGAAGAGTCCTTCAAGAGTTTCAAATCACGGCCATATTTGACAAGTGGCGTGACCAGAATAGAAAAAACCCTAAAACTGAAAGGGCATATAAAACTGAAAGTTAAAATCAGTGCCAATAGATGAAGAATGTCCACATGCTTAATGCTTCGTATGGGTTTTACAAAATTTGCATTATTGTAAAAGTTATGACATAATAAACACCCGTATTTTCAGACTTTCTTCAGTAGCGTTTTTTTCTTTCTTGTAAACGGTAATCCCATATGTAGGATTATAAAGAAGGCTATGTTATCTCCGATTCTTTAAAAAATTCAGAACTCTTCCTTTTTTCCTCCAAGTTTTAGGAATTTTAAATTCTAACGCGCGGTTTAGGACTGGCACTAGTTATGCAGGCGCAATGTCAATATTTCAAGCAGGTATTTCCTGCCCCACAAAATTTACCACTTAGCGTTACAAAACGGTCCAAAATGGCTTGCCACTAAAACTGGTCTTCAGGAATTCCCTAGCAACTGCTCTAGATCTGTAGTTAAGAAGGACCCCCCTTAAAACTCAAATTTGTTCCATACCCCTCCCACGGGAGGTTTTTTAGTTTGAATCTCCCACCCCACTGGAAATTCCAGTTAAGCCCCATACAGCCCTTTTCCTTTAAAAATTTTGGCTTTTGAGACCCCCCACCCCCTCGGAATTTCCATGGGGTGGGTATGGATATTTTCTGGAACTGCACGATGTATCCAATATTTTCTAAAACTGTATAATAATTACATGTAAAATGCAGTGTTGTTTAATACTGAATGAGCATATCACAAAATTTAATTATGTGACTCAGGTTTAAATTTTTCTGTCTTATAATCTTTCAAAAGGTTGAGAATTCTGAACTTTTTATGATACTTATAAAATGGCATGCCTCAGATACCATATTGAAACAAGTTTGTGATCATAAGTTCTCTTTACATCAGCATCCACGGCCTAAATTGCTTAGAAATGGAAGTGAATTAGTGCATGAAAATAAACATAGAAGTAGAAACTTAGAGATCCAAGTGTAGATCTCTAAATATTTCAAATATAGTTAAAAGGAGCATACTTTAAAATTCCAAAAGAAAGTCCCCCCCCCCCCCAAAAAAAAAAATGAATAAGCCCCCATATTCTCAGATGCAAAAATCCTTCTGATAAATAAGTCCTCTTGAATATGAGCCCATAGGCTTACATTAAGTTAGGGGGCCTAGGCTCTTAATTAAAAGAAACCTAATTTCCAATTTTTAGCCCCCATTGTAGGACTTGATTGGAGGTACATATTGTTATGTTTAGAGAAATCTTATTTTTTTGTTACATTCCTGTAAACTCCAAAAAAGTGTCCATCAGATCTCAGTATCCTGAAACCCATAGACTTTTGACACACAAATTTCCATCCAAAAATATCAGGACCTCATAAATGCATAAGCCCACCTGACAGGGATGTCGAACAAATATTTGCCCAGGGCTTATGTTAAGAATTTTAAAGTATGCCACTCCAACATGTGCCTCACCCAGCCCTAAAAAAAAGTAGCCTTTTGTACTCATTTCTTGTACACTCACTGTACATTGATCAGCAATTGTACCCAGCATGAATTTACCTAATATTCATCTCTCTTCAGGAAAGTTTCAAGCTTGGAGTGACAAAAGCTGGAATTGAACAGAAAAGGAGAGAAGGCTGGACAATACAGCATGTGACTAACAAGTGTTGAGTCAGGTTAGTTAATTAGTTTAAACACACAACTACTGTCAGCTGTAGTCCTGGTGAACTCCAAATATAAAATTGATGGGAATGCTTGTCAGAAATTTTAAAGTACAGTACACCCCTTACAGGTTCCTGAATCTTTTCTGGGGATGGGGCTCAAGTTGGTGTTTTCCCCTAAGAGGTAATGAACAAAATGAATGTACATGTACACTCTTTTATTGAGGAGGTCTGTGAGAAGTGACACTGGCTGGTCAAAATACCTTGCAGACAAAAACCACTTCTTCACAATAACATGTACATGACTGTATAGTGCATGTCATGCTCATTTTCCAGGTTTCTCTCTACCTACATAATAACCCCAACAAACTTTTGGAAATCAAAAATATGATTGTATTTTGTTGAGTATTTCTGCACAAAAACTTTTGATTTGGTGAAAGCCTTGATTTTCTTTGCCCTGTTTAAATCAATCTTCATTTGGCATTGAAATTAGAGGGAGAAGGAGGGCCGGTGCATTTTTATTTTGGTCCACATGTTTTGGGCAGGCCCTCCCCTAAATGTTGGCCCTCCAAAATAGTTTACATAAATCATCAAGATGTGTTACACATTTTAGAGTAAACCTAACTTTTGAGTCACAAGCGAATTCTACATGTAGTAACTAAGAGCTGTAGTCCAAATTAAATCACACTCATTTCATTATTAATCAAGAACTGTATTGTGTCACTACACTTTGTGATTGACCAACTAACTCCTCTATTGGAGATTTCCTTCAATTACCCAAGTTAATTTTTCAGTATGCTTTATATATGAATTTCTGACACTGTCTGTCAACAGCATTAATGTGCCACATGTGCACACTAGGTTTATAACCAAGACAAGGTCAAAACAGAGTGAAAAAGTTTTCCACCAAGTGTCAATCACAACATAGCTTCAATCTCAGCAGTTTATCATTTCAAATAGAACATGTACTTACTGCTCCTTTCAATAGCATGCAAACTCTAAAGTTCAAAACCCAACTGCTGATTGCATTTTCCGCTGCCATCAATCACAATTATGGCGACAGCCAACAAACAAACAAAATGGATCAAAATCTACCAATCACAACCAACAGAGGTAGCCTTTTGACCCGGCTGAAGTGAATTTCTGTTTTCTGAGAGGTCCACTTAGATGATTAGGGTTATAGTTGGTTGGATTGGTTGTAGTTTGGTTGTAAGAGTTCGCATGCCTTATAGATCATTTTCACTGTCATGCAATAAAAATATAAATTGAAAAACTATGATTGAATGAGGTCAAGAAAGTAGGATATTATGGGAGAGCAGCAAAGAATTAATTTCTCCAAGTTTATATATATCTCCAAGTTCATATAAATCAAAAAACTATTGAGTGAATGAGGTCAAAAAAATGGGATATTATAGGAGAGAAGTAAAGAAGTAATTTCTCCTGTACACTTTCCCAATCTTCAGATATTTGTGAAAATGTTTTGGACAAATTTACAGAGCCTAGTATGGATCTGCCATATTGGTGTACCTTCGTGGTACACCAATATGGTGGCCGGAAAATACTGTAAACATCTGGAACTTACTTTGGTCATCTAGGCCACTGATTATCTGTACTGGACAAACAAACGTTTGCATAAACATATTTCCTGCTACTTTATCTTCTCAAATGGCTAAAAATCACAAGACAAATGTATGTTTTTTGACAAACATGACCGTAACTGTGTGCCATGCACCACCATAACTCTGAAATTCAAAGTGCACTGATTTCCAAACGAAGGACGCTACTGAGCTGATAAGTTGTCAACGTCTTTTATTTTAGTTCTACTTATGCCTGATGTGGATAAAAACTTTGGTGTCTCTTCAGTTTAGGATTTTGGTACCTGATGACGTCATGTGAAAACAATCTATTGAAAACCACACTAAATGTGGCTTCTTGAGACTTCGATCCAAAAACAAAATGGTAATGTGTAGTGTTGCTCCAAATTAATTTTGGATACAATTTTAAAAGGGATTGGTTAAGCCATTGAAAAAAAAATTGACTGCAAATTAATGCCTTCAGCTGAATTCAAAACTTTCACCTTAGTGTGAATAATTCTCTTTTATGATAGCAGATTTCAGCTTTAAAATTGGCCCATTTTGAGACTTGACAAGGAAAACTGTATTTTGTTATTTTCTGCAGAAGAAAAAGGGTTCTGTAGGGAAAAAAGTACATCATCATTTTTTAGTTATTTTTAGGCATTTTTTAGTTACTTCTGCCACTCAATGCTCGTTTTTCCAGATGAGCAATCTCCAGCTATTGAACAGAAAACATTAGCCAGGCTGGGGGGCAAAAAAAAAGAGGATTACGAACCACACCCACGAAACAAGATTTTCATTGGTACTTTTGTATGGAAATCCACTAGGCCTCCCTAACATTACCTGATAAATAATTTCTTTCTTCTTACACTTGAATATTTGAGTTAAATGTTAGTAGTATTTTCACAGAGATACACTTTGAGAAATGTTTGGAAAGGTTTATCTTGCTCTGCTTGCTAACAACATGCAGGGATGTCAGAGAAACTCATTGTCACTTTTTTGTGTCATGTACCTGATGTAGTTTGAACAAAACTCTTTGTTCGCTTTCCTCAAAATTCCCAAAATTGCTCTCAACTATCAAAAGAACATGTATTGCATGTAAGGAAATGCATTATAAATTGTGTTTTGGCACACTAATGCTTTAATTAGACCCATTTCAGCTTGCACAACTTTTGCTGGCTTGTTTTCAGTAAATGCACTTCAAATTTAGTCGGGCGTTTGGATATACATGTGCATATGTAAAGAAATTTTTCTTCAATATTTTCTGGATGAGAACAACGCACTCACTTGTAAGGTATCAAATTGAACATGAGAAAAAAATTTCTTATCTCCGGTTAAATAGTCACATGTACATGTATTATATTGTTTACTGTATAAACACGACTGAACTAATTTCCTTGATTTTCTAAAGATTTACAAACAGTTAAATTGGTCAGAAGTTGTTTAAACTATTTTGATCATTTTCTGAAAAATTTTAAAGATTATAGAATAATTCCAAAAGATCCAATAACAATGTAGTAAGCTACATTAGCAATAACTAGCAATTATTGTGTTGTGTAATGTTTGAGATTTTTTGAGTTGAAGATCCCTATAAAGCATTGCAGTTTATATACTATATTCTAGTATTTTTTTCTCTAAAAATATATTTTTATGCTAGACACATTAACTCGGATTTTCAAAACCTGCACGTCACCACCAATGCTGTTGCATCAATCATAGCATGAATTGACAACCGTCTCAAATTTTACACACATTTTGTAGCATTGAATACAATGATAGACTATTGTGGCTGTTCATAGGTGGGGGAGGGGGATCATGTCCAAAAATATGGCTTTTAAGTGGCAGCTGGCCAGTAACACTGTAAAAGGATGTTCCAAGACAGCATCTATTATAGTTAAATCATTCTACCAGAATGTCCAAAATAACACTTCTGAGCATACCCTGACACCCCCGCCCAACACTTTTGTTATGCACTATCCAATTCCAGAAAACAGTATCATGTGAAGCAGTATATCTTCTCATAAGTTCCCAGTGCTGTTACAGCATCATCATTGCATGCACTTTATGCAAGGAAGTAAGATATGTACAAACTTCAGAATGTTGAGTTCTTGATTTGTCCCTTATAGACCTGCTCCAAAATGGCGGTGTTTCCTATTTTGTGAATTCTCTTAATTAGCGAATTTTCTTATTTCGGCAGGGCACAGAAATTAAGGATTTAACTCGATCACAAAATAAAAAAATTGAAATACTCAACATAATTCGGCCAAAAAGATGGGGTGTTGGTACAAATGTAGGTACACTAAAAAAATCATTACATAAGGTAGAAACTCGCTAGGATCGTTAAGAATTCCTAAACACAGATTGAAACCGGCCTAAACTGGGGCTTTCTCTGTTATATTAGTTGTCACGCAATGCATCGCCTGTAAATCGTTACTGTGGTGGTCACACTTGTAGTTCATTTGACTGTCACGTTGTTGCTTTGGTTGTCACACAACCCCTGATCTGTTGACCAAATTTATTTACTTTCCTTTTTTTTTGACATGCTCATTGTAACTACTGTATTTATTAATAATTTATTGTTTTGCGTTATTTTCATGCAGGTTGTTGGATGCCATTGATGCTTTTGCCCTTCAAGTCAGGATAAAAGACAAAGACAAAGACAAAGATTTAATCAGAGGTAGAAAAAGAACTAAGTAGGCTTTTCGTTCAAATTATCTGAAAATAATTGAAGCCAAAAATTATTTTCTGTCCAAAACCACTCACTGAGGCAAGAAGAGTTGAGATAATTTTACCATGATTATTAATTGTCTGAAAGTCCAAATTTTACGACTCATTTATAATCAATCACTTAGTCAAGAACCTTAACAACAAATCTATTGTCAATCAATTACACTCACATTGGATGTTCCTTTCCGCATAACTTTGCAATGTTGTGGCGTAATGTTTTCTTGTTGATTAGCATTTTACTTGTGCGACTTGTAATTTAAGTTCAAATTTGCGCCAGCAAGTTGTCAAGTTCCGTTTGAGTTTTGACGGGTTCCGGCTTTCATTTTTTTGTGTAAAAACGGAAGCAATGCAACTTCTGTGTCGAAGAAAGAGGAAACATTTGTGCTATGGTCAAATATTTATCTTCAGACTGCGTTAAAATAGCGCTAGGTTGAGTTTACATTTCCAAACTGGGAAACGCGCTTTAAAATTAATAACGTAAGCCGTAATTTGCAGAGTTTGTTTGTTATTTTTCCCTCTTTGACACAGAAGTGGTATTGCTTCCTTTTAAACGCGAAAAATGAAAATCCGAACTTGTTAAAACTCTAACGTTACTTGGAAACTTGCTGGAGCAAATTCGAATTGAATTTGCACGTAGCTTAAGTAAACTGCAAATCCATATTGGAGCATTATGCCGCAACATTGCAAAGTTATGCAGATATGAACATCTGGTTTGACTGTGGAAATTTATTATCAATCAATTTATCGAGCACAATCTTACTATTTTGAAATGTTCGTGAGGTCAAAACTTTGCTAGAAATTTATGATCAATCAGTTTTTAGCACAATGTGTTTTGCCATTTTGAATTGTCTGTGAAACTAAAACTCTGTAAGCAATTTGTCAATAAGAATTTCCTTTTGCAATCAAATTGTCTGTGACTTTACCAGAGCTTTATTGCTAGAATTAATTTCCTTAGCCAGTGTTATGTCAATTTTTTTCGTAAAAATTGTTTCCTTTTTTACATCGGTTTGAATGGGTTTAATTTTCCCGCCAAAAGACTTAGAAAAAATACGGGCGCTTAAAATACGCATGCTCCAATTTTTTAAAAAAATGCTGGTTCAGTTACTCTGTATGTACACTTTAAAAAATTTTAATTTGGGCGCCTAAATACGCATGCGTCGTTTTTATTTTTTTTTGTAGTTTAATTTAAAGGATATTGGTAATAAAGTTTTTATTATTTCCTAAGTGTGTGCACTATTTGATCTTTATGTCACTAGTGTAGTCAATAAAGTCAACAATTTTTATTTGCAATGTTGTCATCTTTATTATATGTAATAATAATGTAAAGACTTCAATAAAATACAAACAAGTGTTTTGTGTCAAAGTAGTTTTTTATTCACCTCAAATATTCTCTAGTTATAAGTTAATTAGTTAATAGAAATCAATTAAATCATTAAAAAGGTGTGAAGAAAAAATGTACCCTATATATACTAAGTCTTTTGGCGGGAAAATTTGGAAAAATTTGCACAGCGTTTCCCCTGGCAACTTTTTTGACAAAAAATTCAAAATGGCTTCCCGTAAAAATATCCCGCCAAAAATATTTGAACATCACCTCGTGCAAAAACTTGAAAATGAAACGTCGATTTCTTTCTAACAACGTTAAAAAAACGTCTAATAAAATTTCTTAGCCCGATGCTTTTCAAAATCAAATTTTGAGTGGAAAAATCTCTCTGCGAAACGTTCTAGTTTTTCAAACTTTTTGCACGAGATGATGTCTCGGATAAAAACCTTTTACAACTGGCATTGTTCGTTTTTAACACAGGACAGACCAAACGACAAACTTCAAGAAATTTACCCGTAACTATTTGCAACAACAGCTATGAAGATTTTTGGAGCAGAAATAGACAATTTCAACTGTTGTTTTAGTCTCGAGAAATGCGACAATACTGGTTTCAGACAAAACGTCAACGTAACATCACGAACTTAACTTTTGTACAACAGTTGTGAAGATTAAATTTTTGGAGCAGCAACAGACAATTTCAACTGTTGTTCAAGTCCGAGGACAATTTTATTACTTATGAAATCGTTCTTGCTAGCTGATTTCAGGTTTTATTTTAATTTAGACTACAACTTCAACAATTCAGAAATCAGCTCGATCGTAATTCACTTGTATTTTTATGTCCTGTGGTTACAACGAATTCCGGAAGCAAAAGGTCTTTTTCCACTTATAAGTAAATATTTTTCACATGATAAAACCCAAATGCCTGGTTAAAGAAAAAGAAGCAAATCTCCGAGTTTAATCCCACCCTTAACACGAACATTGTAATAAAAAAGTAAACAACGAGTAAAAGATTATACTGACCACAGAAAAACAAGGTTTTCAAGATGAAAACTGGTTACTTTTCATACAAATTTTCTTAAACTGGTAAAGCCGTAAATTTTTCCTTTAAACTAAACAAAAAACTGTTTCGTCGACATTGGAAAAACAAGACTGTATTCACGAGAGCCGCCATGATATTACGATGCAAGATATTTCTTGGTAAAAACGGCTGTTCATGATTTAATAGCATTTTGGTATCAGTCTGCCAAAATCATTTCACAACCAAATAATTTGTTACTCAATATCTCGTAATGAATAACGTTTAAGTTGAATAACGAGAGAAAGAAAACAAGTTTTTCCCGTAGACTGCTGAATTAGAGGAGAGAACTGTTGTTGAATCAGATCAGAAAATATTTTTAATCATAGTGTAAAATTCAGAAACCAACAAGACAATTGTGAAGTCAAATAAATCATTGCAGGTTTTTCCATTACAAATCCAAAGGTATCTTGAAAAACAGAGAGAATTTGATCGTTTGTTTTCTTGATAAGTCATCGGCGATTTCTTTTATTATTTTTTGGCATGTACAACTGGAAATTGAAAATCCTGAGCTTTATTATTTAGACGTGCTCGAAACCAGACAATTATATCCCAGATTTCATTGTCTTATTTTCTTTTTTGGAAAATCTTTTTTGAAATTGATACCTAACGATGTCAATTTGTTTGTTCGATTCTGTGGTCAGTATAACTGAAAATACCGAATTTATCTAGACTTCCTAGACTTAGTATCCGCATAGCCAGACATCAGGGTTTTACACATGTATAACAAGTTCCCAATACCTGACAGGAGAACATAGGCAGTGACGTTTTCCGTTTTAAACTACGTGTCTTTTCAGGCGTTGTAAAAACAATTTAAAAAAAAAATGGTTTCAACCCTGTATTATCAGTAATTTGTCTAGTGTGGTCGTCGTCTGAAAAAACTGTTGTTGGCGATTACGTGGTTTCGACAGTTTGAGTGGAAGTCGTCTTCAGAGTCAAGTGAAAAGTTGTTTGTGAAACTGAGTGGCAAGTTTCACCGTCATTTTGTTGGCTGTTGAGTTTAAGATTCCTGTATTAAATGTTTGTAAACCGTTATTGCATAGTCAGTCGTTATCAATTTCGGTTCTTTTTGCAAGCCAAAGTTGGTTCGACGGTTTTGTTGAGGTCGTGAATAAGTGATCTGTGAGGTGCCAGTAACTGTTGCAATCGGTAAAGAAGCGTTCTCACTTGGCGTACCAGTCTCCTAAAGTCAGTCGCTGAAATCAATTTGTCCTGTAGATAATGCATTGAACACAGTACCAGTCAAGTATGGTTTGTTAGTCAATGGTCTACAGTAATGTGATTGTTGACATCGTCATTTCTCGTCGCTGTTTGTCTTCAGTTAGTCTCGGGTTCAGGGTTCCACCATGTAATCTCGCAGATGTAGTTGGCCAATTGGTCAGAGCAATGTGCGATGTACACTGATTTGGATGAAAAATCTGCTCTTTTTATATCAAAAAACCCTTAGCCCATGTTCTCTTGTCAAGTACAGCAAAATTCAGTTCATGAAGCAACAAAGTAATTTTTTTAAGGCGGATGGCACTGTCGAATGTGTTTTGCACACGAAATGAAAATAAACATTTCTGCCAACAGTGGTCGTAAATTTTAAAGCTTTGTAATCAAAGTGTTTTAAACACTAAGGCACACTATAAATGGACTTGGCCCCCCTTACAAACACCCCTCCGCCTACAACCCCCCCCCCCCCCCGCCCTCCCCCACTCCTCATAAACAAAATCTAATTTGCAATGGAGGCTTTGCACGTGAAGGATAGAGCAGTACAATAATTCTATTCTATTTTCAATTTGAAATTCACCGTGGAAATAACATCTAACAATTTTTCAAATTTTGTGGTTTGATCTCAATTAAATAACTGAAATGAAAATTGGTAAAATATTAGCAGTTCAACTGCAAATGTTGACGCCAAATTCTGTGTCAAAAGACTATTAAAAAAAATTCATTTTTTTTGTTAGGTTTAGAGAAAAAAACGAACAGCAAATTTTATTCTTTACTAATTGACAAATGAACTCTGGTTCCCTGGGAATCCCCTTTCATAGTGTGCATTGTGTTTCAACATAACGGTTTTATAGTCCGTTTGTTTTTTCAGTTCTTGCTCGTCTTGTAGTGCCAGTGCCACCTTAAAAAATATCATTTCTGCATGCGACAACAACTGAAATAGTTATCATAGCTACGTGTAAAGTACCGAGTGTTTTGCAGACTTGAAAACAAAATCTGACCATTACATGCTGAAGGTTTGAAAACGCACCTATGCAAACGCTAAATAATCAAATAAATTTATAATATCTTCCGTACAAGAAACTAAATCAAGTGATCACCGAGGTTCGCGCGCAATACGTTCTACAAAAGAATCGGTAAATGGTGGCTGAATTGAACCGAATACTTTGTACCAACTCCCAAGCCCCTCATTCAGTGCAGTATTCAGTGTATCGAATATTATTATTATTATTATTTTTTGTATTCGATGCAGACAATCAATAAATCACACCTATGATCACACTGTTTGGTAATCAAAGAGCGAAGTTACCTTGCAAATTTAGACCTGTTTTTTTCAGCCACCATTTTATTAGAGTTACGTGACAATTTCAAAGTTCTTATCTTTGAAGCGTTTTCTCTTCATCTAGAAATTCCAGTGTCCACTTTTCATTCTTCGTTACTCTTCTTTCCTCCTTGCGAAGTTAGCTTTTCGCTCCTGAAAACAGAAATAGAAAATTTAAAGATCAGCAAATGCTAAAATGTTCAAACTGCACATAAAATATCTTAACAAACCTTACTGAGCCGGACTAAATAACTGGCGATCTTTGGAACTGATCACGACAAATCGGATTGGTCACGAAACTAGCAAATAGCATTATGAAAGCTAAAATTTGAATGTTCAGTTTTCTATAAAATATAAACGAGCATTTCAGAAGAGCCATGGATGATTTTGCGAAGCAGTTGCGAATCATACCATCCCCCGAAATTCAGTCCTCCACGCTTTTGGCTTTTAATAGCCCGAGGTAAAAAATCTTACTGTTTCGTCAAAGATCCCTCATAATTATACGAAACCGTGAAGTTTGAAACCTCGAGGCTACTTTGCTTGAAGCGTTCGACTACTAAACTGTTCGTAAATTACGGTTAACTATTTTGTAAAAGAAGCAATTTGTAGTACCGCTCAGTTTTCTGTCCCATTTCTAGTTGAAGCGATGCAAAGAGCGAACAGCAAGCGCACGTGTTAACTCGCTTCGATAAATTTTTACACTCATATAGCCTTCTGAACAAAATTTAAGGAATCTTTGGAAAAGCAGTGCTTACCTTCGATTGGAATAGAGTAGGGACGTCTTTCTAAGCTTCAAATCCTTCAAGCATCTTTCTTCGAGAGTCCAAACTGGTCATCACCGAACGACACGTCTTCACACATCCACGACCTGTTTGGTTTGAAGCACGTTCTACAATTTGTCATGAATATTGATTAAAAACTCAAGCCAATAACTGACAAATACGGCGAAAAATTTGGCGTGGATTTTGTGTGCACGCTTTTTCTGCCAGCGAATCATAAACCGCAAAAAAATAATGCGTTTACGTATACGTCTGATACGTATGCAAGTTATAAGAATTATCTATGAACATTGCATCTTGTTTTGCTTTCTTTTTCTACTTGGATTGAAACTGAGGAAATAATGCAATAACTCAAATTCACTTTTTAAAAAATGTAACTCTTAAATAAATACGTTCTGGAAGAATGTGGCAGTCACAAATGGAGCTGTAACGGCATTATTAAAAAAGCGAAAGCTATTAATAAACCCACAACACGAAACGCGCTCAGTGACAACATGCTGCTAGTCGGAAAAAAATTGCTGAGCTGTCCAACTGACAGGGGTCGAACCTACGACCTTAGCTACAGCAGATACGTTGCAGCAAGCCGTATACAGCGATTTCGAGAAAGGTTGTCGGAAAAAAGCATCAAAGTGCACGCGACAAGACCGAAAGGTGGTATGGGTATTCACTGGAATTTTGCATATTGGCCAAGTTTGTATTTCTGCAAGTGGAAAATTTGTTTTTCCTCTCAGGGGCAAATATCTTTAGCTTCACTTTTACTGTCAAATGTCTTTGAGTGACGAAAATCCTTCTAAACTTCAGAGGGGCTAAACGTACCTTGTTTCTACATGTCTGAAAAGAAAGAAGACCTGAAATTCGCGCTTATTTTGTTGTTATATCTCATTAGTATTCAACACGTGCAGTAGCTCAATACGTCTACCCATACCACCTTTCGAAATTGGCTTGTGCAGTTTTGTGCTTTTTTCCGACGTTTCTCATATGAAAATCTTAACATTGAAACAATAGAGGTCACCTTCCAAAACAGTTTCCTTCCTCGCTACTGTGTAGCTCGTAAAGCGATTTATATTGTTTCAATATTCAACAGGGAATTCCTCCGTCAAAAGAAGGATTTTCCAGGAAATCCTCGCGCGTTTAAAGGGGTGTGATCACGTGTTTATTGTGTGCAAGTGTCAAAGTCACACCTCTTTTAGATCGGCTAATATTCGCATCTGAAAATCTGAACATTGAGACAAGAGGTCAACTTGCAAACAGATTCCTTCCTTCAGTAGCTCTTTAAGTGAATTCTGTTGTTTCAATATTCAAGAGGAAATATCTCCGTCAAAACGATGATCTTCCAGGAGCTTCCAGGAAAATTTCTTCGCGTAAGATCAAGAAGAGGTGTGATCACGTGTCTATTGTGTTCAAGACGTGTCAAAGACAAGCACCCCCTGGGCATCAAAGAAACCATTGTAAAATCTGTAACATTTTAATGGTTTAAAATAAAACAGTACTGACAATGTCTAAATAGCGTTTACAGGGTTAAGTCTATACAGTTCATATTTATTGCAATGTTAGCTGTTTGATAACGTTGCTTTCGTATGCATCACATTAACCAGCGCATGGTTGTCAGAAACCATTGAAATACTCTTTATTCCCTCACTTCTTATTTTGGTATCACCAGACTAACACTTTTATTTAAGACGCTGTATCTGAAGTTTAATTTTATTGCAATGCGAACGTCTTAAATTATTAAATTATTTAATTAAGAATTATTAAGTTATCTTTTCGAATCTTTTTAATTCTCGAAAATAAAAAGTCAATGTATCATGTTATAATTGCTTACAGCTCCAAACAGAACATTTCTAACAACGAAAAACCACAGGAAGACATCTAGCTAATCACAAATCAAATGCAGATAACCCATTGATTTGTCACCCTTATAGTCAAGCAAGTGTCTTTTTCTGTGTCTTACTCTTAGTGTTGGTCAGTCAAATAATATTAATTACTAATGTACTATGAACCAAATACAGAACAAAAAAACACAAATTCTTAACAGTCAAGCACCGTATGGTATTACACCTTGAACAAGTGTGATGTGCAAGCACTACTGACCAGTTAGGACCGTTAGTTTATTTATCTAGGTTAGATAAGCTCTTTAATTGTAATGGTTAACGATCGTGCATTTCCTTCAAAATGAAAGAGCACAGTTGACCGTCAAAGAGATTTCTCTATGTATAAAAAGGTTGATTGTTTACAACATTGTCATATGCATGCTCCTTCCCTAGAGCGATTGTCTCCATTGTAGATGAAAAAGGACCACTTCAGGTCAGGTTCGTGGATTGTCAGACTGTGATCTTTGTATGACAGGCATAGTTCTCTTCTGCTTGACCTGAAGGATTTTGTATTTCATTGTAACAGCAAGGAAGATAATCCAAGTTACAAACTGCAATCCAGCCAGAAGGAAGAAATAGTAATCTAAATGGCCTTTGAGCTCTGGTGTGGTATACTGTTCATCCAAACCCCCAGTCCATGAATCTTCTCCCAAAGAACAAAGCTCAAACAAAGCTCCACCAAGCAAGCTGCCTGCTGATTGTGCAAAAAAGTACAGACCCATGACAAAACTTTGCATGGACTTGGGAGCTTCTTTGTATGCAAACTCCAGGGCTGTAACAGAAGACATGGTCAATGAAAACAAACAAATTAGCAAGAACTTCGACAACCAAATTGTTCTTACAGTCCATCAGTTTAAATTCTGTTATAATAATATATACACAAAGATGTAAATATTTGGTTGACCACTCCCCAAGGGGGTTTTTCAAACTATTCTCACTGAAACAAACAAACAAACAAACAAACAAACATTTAACTAAGCACTACTACTGCTGTGGCTGCGGCTGCAGCTGCGATACAAAGTAACTTTATTTGCATATTTTTTCTTTTAGATACTATGTGGAGTATGTAAAATTTTCTTATCACTATCTCCCTGTTGAAGGCTGTAGTTCCAGCCAAAACGTTGGGATTTTCGATTCGTTTTTCAACATCTTCAAAAATTTTTCAACAAGTGTAAAGATTTTAATATTTTATGGGTCAACCTGGTTACTGAAGGCCATTTTAAAAAACCCTGATTTCTTTTAAGGCTGCTTTGCAGCTGCCTAATTAAATAGACTTGCAAACACAACTGTAAGGACCATTTATTTGCCTTTCATCCCAAAGACTATCAACTGGGGAATATTGTCTTGATATGCCACCAGATTCTCAGAATATCCCTGACTAGATTGTATGATAGTCAGTTAGGAGAGTTACAATTTTGATATAATTAAGAATTTGCTACCCACCTGCTACACTTGCAAACACTTCACTGATACCAATGAGGCCGTACTGAGGAATTTGGTAAAAGATAGGCATACAAGCAGTGTAGTTTACATGTGCGATTGTCTGATTGACACAGTTATCATCGTCTGTTCTCCTTACCATTTCAACTCCACCAGCAACTAACATTGATACAACAGCAAACATAAACCCTGGTGAATGGAAAACAAAGACAAAAATGCAAATGATCAAACTTTTAATTGCATCTCATTAGGGAAAAGTACAGTCTATAAGTCTCAAGCTACAAAGCATTTTAAGGTGTGTAATTTAGATTTGCCTAACAAAGACATGTACTATAAGTGTAGGGTTTTGCAGTTGAAATGATCAGACAAAGTCAGTAACATCAAGCTTTGGTAGGAATCTGGACAAATTCCAGAAAAAAAGAAATGGAATGGCTAGGTCTGTCAACTGGCAGAAGCCCTCTTATAAAATAAACATGCAAGCTTAATGGAATCCACAGGGAGGCATAAGGGGTCATCCTCAAAACACCTCAAGACATTCCCTCAACACAGTCCATAGGCAAGAGTCGGCTATAGTCAGAGAGGGGTGCACAGAAAAAGAGGCTATCCATGAGAGACAGAAAGGTGCACACTGCAAGATGGAGGATATGAGGCTGAAGCTGTTTGCACACATAATAATCTGTTTAACAAATAGATTCCACTTTGCCATGTGTCTGTTCAGTTATAGATCACAGATGATGTCAAAATGTGGTAAGAACAAAAAAGTGGCCCACGAACCGCTAGGCTAGTGGGTCACTGATTTCTTACCACATTTTGGTGTCTTCAGTGATCTATAAGTGAACAGACTCATGGCAAAATGGAATATATTTGTTTTATACAATAACCCAGAACACTCAATTCTTATTTAAAGCAGTGCTGCCACCGGTGAGCTAAAGTTGTTTTCATTTCACAAAAGTTTTCTGTAATCATGAAGCACTGTTAAAACAATCTTGCGTCAAATAACAGAAAATTAAAATGCCAGCAAAAAAAACCCGTTAATCCATTTGTCAAATGTCACAAAAGGTGAGTGATATTTGGCAGATTGTTCCTCATGTAGCTATAGATTTATTATTAAGTTGAACTTTGTGTTGTTGTTTTGGCCGCAAGTTTTGAAAAACTTCACTGACGAGACTGACTTAGACTATGAACTCCGATTGTTGTGATGCACGAGTCACACCACGCAATGACATCATCTGTGTGTCTGTACTCTAATAGCTGAAAGGCATCAACCAATCACAACGTGCGCAGTTACTCGGTTATTGTATAAAATGTAATAGAAACAGTTGCAACATTTTCTCAGAGGTATTAATTTTCAAATACCATATTTTCTCAATTAAATGCCCCTAAAATTTATTTAAAACTTGGGCTGGTGGGCCCGGTGTTCATTTAAAGCCAGCATTAAATCAGGGCCTGGTGTTTATTAATGAAGTGTAATTTTCTGTATTTTTTTCAGGTTAAATGCAGTTAAATGCAATTTAACGGAGTTAACAACAAAGAGTGCCAGCATTCCCTTCAGGTTTCCACGTGTCCTCAGACTAAGAAGTGTTGGCAGCCATTACAGGGATAGTGTTTACAGTGAGCGTTTTTGTGTGGGAGCACGTCCTCAAGGATGTCCCCCCCTTCCCTCCCTCTCTTTCCAGTGTTTAACCAGTGTGATGGGTGCCTGTCCTCCCTTCCGCATGGGGGCTCATGGCTGGGTTGCCAGGATTTGCCAGCCATGGGAGCAGTCTCCATCAAGGAGCTGGCTGCCAAAAGTGGAAACCCCTGGATGTCTCAGGCACCCAACCTCCATTTGCGATGCAGTTGTTAATTTATTATTACCCATCCTCTGATACTCAGGGTCAGTTTGTCAAGGCGGGGCAAATTTTTCCCTTTATCCTAGCCCAAGGTCATGGCCTTCCTTCCTGCTTAAAGAATGCTTGATTGCAGATTACCTTCATCCTACCATGAAACTGTCGCTGGGTCTTCGAGGATGATTATTATCAGAAGTTAAAACATGTATATTGCAATCAGGATTTGTGACAAACAGAACATAAACAATACAATTACCAAAGAAGTGTGCCATCTGTACCAGTAAGTTGTAGCAGTGCTATTCAAGGGAATATATTTACTTGTGCTAGCTCAACCATAAAAAAAAAACAAACTTGACATCGATCGATCATCCCTGGTGTTTATTTAAAAATAAGTAATTTTGATCCTGCATTTATATGAGGCTGGTGTTTAATCGATGTCTGGTGTTTAATTGAGAAAAATATACAGTATTCTTTGGAGAGATGAGATGGAAAGGACAGTGATGGGTAGGTCGGTCTGTAATGCATGGGAGGGAGCACAACTTTAACGGCTTTAAATACCAGACATCAAAGAGTGCAAATAATGTTAACACAACACTGACATAATCACTGAACTTACCAATAGAAATTCTAGTGAATACACTTAGACTCCATCCTTTTCTATCAAGCCATGGATAAATCAATTTATCCATGATAGGAATCAAGACAAGAACAAAAAGCACATCTGCTAGGGAGAGCAAGGCAGGAGGAACTACACTAAAATCTTTGGTACTGTCATCTGTGTCATTGAAGAGACTTATTCTCATGTGCAGCCCTTGAAGCAGAAATGTTGAATTCATCTAAAAGAGATTTTGTAGATAGTCTTCACCTTAACAATCCTTCAGCTACAAAATATCCAATTAATTTATTACTAGAATTTCTTTTTCTGTGCCAGCTTCAGGTACGGATCCAGGAAATATAGTGACCGTTTCTGATAACACGAGTGCCAAAGGCATTAGCTGCTAAGGTTAGGGGGGTCCGAGGGTATTCCCCCCCCCCCCCACCCCTCAAGAATTTTTTTTAGATTTTGGCTTCCTGAAGTATAATGCTCACCCATTTTCCTCAGATGAGGATAATTTCGTCAATATCAATTTCCATATCATAATGATTATGGAGTACCGGTAACTCTAAAACTATATACTTTCTTAAAAAATTTGACCAATTTCGGTAAAACGGTGGAAACCGGTCTGGATCCGCGCCTGAGCTTAGACAAGGTCAATCTCAATGAGTAACTGCTCTTTTCCACCTAGTTGTATCCTACAAGTTTACATGGCTTACCAGGGTAGCACTGGTTTCTATAGACTACAAGTCCCCCCCCACCCCCTTTCCTCAGACATTGAGCACGAAATGTAACAAAATGCAAAAGTGACTGCATGGCCATTTTCCCACTTGTATTTTATTTCATTTCACTCTGATGGACCTAGAAAATGCAGGGTCCGTGGTTTCCATAGCATGAAGTGATTAACAGTATTGCTGGCTACTCTGGGTTGGGATAATCACTGCAAGTAATCCCCAAGAATTTTTGTCAGGTTACCCACTGACAAGTAATTTGTCACTTGTATCCCTGGGTGAAGAGTCTGAGTCACTGCGAGAGTCAAGTGTCTTGAAAGACACCCTGGTATGCATGTAGGAAGTTTATGCCTGTGAACACTGAAAAACTGCTTCCAGTCAGATATAGAGGATAATACATAGTTGTGCGGAGATATGAAATTTATCTTCAAGTTTTCAACTCACAAGTGAGTGCAGCAAACGAGTGAGATATCGATTTGAACACGAGAAGAGAAATTTCATATCTTCAAGAAACCATGTATTATTCTGTTTATTTTATAAACCTACTAATAATGAGGTTATCCTGGTAATTCACTCTTACTAGTTTATATAATAAGCTAAATAAATACACAGTTACAGATTACCTGAAAATATATCATCCAATAAGGAATACAAATAGCAAAAATTGCCATAATCCTGCCAATAGTTTTAACCTCTTCTACGTCAGTATCCAGATAACTTCCACCATATTTCATCATGGCACGATCCAGCCAGCTTTTGATAGGCATGTATTCCTCTATGCCTGGATAATACTGAGTGCTAGTGTCACTAAAGAAAGCATGAAAAATAACAGTAATTTATTCATACATGTAGTTTGGTCAAGTCTACCATTGGCATGGTTGGCACAGACATCAATTTTCAAAATTCCTGGACTTTTTCCAATTAAATTTCCTGACCAAATAAATACAAAATATCAGCCATAATAGTGGCGTCCAGCATCCAAATTATGGTATTAAATCAGAGTTATATAATTGTAAATTTCCCTGACTTTTCTTCAAAATATTAATTTTTCCTGACTCAAACTAAAACTTTAGGACTTTTGTCTGACTTTCAAGAGTTTTTTCGCTAACCATTTCCTGACCAATACAAAAATACTGAATTTCATCATACTGTGCAGCCCAGCCAGTGCAATCTTATACAAAACAATATAGGAAACTGACTTGTACAGGGCTAGAAAGGTTGAAGTGATCCAGACCAGAATCAATCTTTGGAGCTTCATTTGAAACTGATCTGTCATTTTATTGAGCACCTGCTGGCTGCAGTGTCCAAGATGTCGAAAATTTGTATAAAAAAACAACAGTTGCTTTAAAGAAAAATATAGACTCTTCATCCCAAATACATTATTCCTCTTTAGAACGTCACTGAAAGATAAAATTAATATTGCTCTTGTCACTCAATAAAAGTTGCATTATATTGTAGCGTGACATTCACAAGACGCTATACAATACACATGTGATGCAGGTCTATCCCAAGGGAATGATAGAGCTGAAAGAAATCTCTGTTTTTCAAATCTTTCAGTTATACTCTGTATTTGTCCTTTCTAGCTAACCTGGTGTATTTTGCTCTTGTTCTATGCATTTTCGTATTAAGATATAATTGTTCTTCAATACCTGTATGTACCTGTTTGCAGTTCCAAAATCAAAAGGTTTCAAAAGCAGCTTTTCTGAACAGCTACAAAACTTGTCACAAAGGTAAAAATGTTATTGTAAAAGCCGAACCCTAAAGTTCGTCATGTTCTCCCAACCTGGACTGTAGTTTGATAAAGGTGCCAGAATTTGAAGAATTTTAATTTAATCTTACATTCAGAATGTCAGGAATCTTACAATCTGGAGTTATAATGTAGTCTTACACTTTGAAATGACTGGAATTCAGCCGACCCACACACAACATGTACCTCGTGTCACACAGTCATGTAACATGCATGACACAAGGCAAAAAAGGAGTCTGGCTGTAAAGATCTCTTGGTAACAGTACTGAATTTCACACAAAAAATGAAATATTCATCTGACATCTGCAACTCAGTACAGTGACCAGGAAGACTTTAGAACAAATAGCTAGCCCTTGTTAAGATATGTGACTGAATGTAATTTAGGCTAATTTAAACTCAGGACAATGCTGCATGGCCAGCATCTTCTATTCCAAGTATTTGGGATGGTCGCATAACCTTGCAGGGGTTGCTGGGGAATTTGCAGCTCCCCTGTTGAGGTAAGGTCATTTCATTTGTGTTGCATCACGTTGCACACCCTCACAAGGTTAATGCTCCCCTACCCAGCCCTCCCCTAGGTAAATATAAGTATGGTTACTTTTCCATTGATTAGTAGTGCGGCGGTACCTGGGTGGATGCCAATTACAGGGTTGTCATGGTTACCTGCTGCACTCGGATGCAGTTCTTGACTCCACCAATCTCTCATACACCTCCCCAAAACTCATCTACTGTTGACAAGTTTAAATATTTATAACACGGGCTGTGATTGACTAATAGTCATGCCAGATAGTCCCAAAATGTAAATGTTCATGGACTGAGCTTGCTGGCAAAATCCTGAGGGGGGCTTCCCCTATAAAAATGACGGGGTTGCACATCGAAAATTTTGAAAAGAACCCCTTAAAGGTACCAGAATCTCGACAAGTGAGTGTGACCCCAAATAATTTTCAACCCCTAAGAGGTACCATTGTTTTTCTCCTTTTTGTCTCAATACCCTAAAAGGTACCTCGATAATTCTAATGGTGGCCATACATTTTAACACCCTAAGTGGTATCAATCAACAAATTTTGACCCCCAAAAGGTACGACAAGCACCCCCATCATTTTTATAGAGGAGTTCTCCCTGGTGCTTGGAAGAGCACAGCAAAGACAGCCATACAAACTTCTTATAAACTCTCATTAATTCGTAAATGTACTGGGCGAATATCACCCTCGGTCTTTCTTGTCTGGACCTCACTTCCCTCGACACACACCTGAAAGACCTCAGGCAGTATTCTCCCAATATAGCCCTCACAACCCTGGACACCCACAACACTGTCTCCCCGTCCCTGGTGCAGCTAAATACTCCACCCATCATACCTTGTAGAATCTTCCTCTTCTCTCTTTCTCTGTCTTGCTTCTTTTATAATGCTATATATCTTTTTCAGAATGTGTCCAGTCGGGGGATGGCAAATGTAACGAGATTTACATATGCTGAAAATAACAGCGGACAAGATAATGCATCCAGATAGAATACCAAATCCAGACAAAAAGGAGAACACCTGTTCTACATATGCAATAGCAGAGAATCCTATAAATGAACCAACGTTAATACTCCAATAATACCAGTTGAAAAACCGCCGATATCTTTGCTCGTCCTGGCCTCTTAACTGATCTCCTCCAAACGCTGTAACGTTCGCCTTGTATATCCCTTCGCCGATGGAAACTATCAACAAAGCAAACAGCGCTAGAAGGTGGTGATATGTTTTAAGCTCAGGCTTTATCATCGGGATAAAAGTCGAAGACAAAATCATGCCAACACCCAAGACGTAAACTAGAAGACTTCCCCATACAGCGTTATAACGACCACTATAAGAGTCTCCGATAATCCCTCCAACAGTCGACATCAACCAAGCCAGCCCAGTGAAAACGAAAACGATGCCAACAGAAACTGATTGATTGAATTTATTCTCGCTTATCAAAAAGAGAAGCAGATTTGCCAGAATACCATAGTACACTATTCTTTCGAGAACTACAGTTAGAAGAACGCAGGCCAAAGGAAGGAAGGAGTTCTGTGCTGGAATCTGCGATGGCTGTTGTCGTGGTGCAGTGAGGTGTTGAAGATGGCCGCTCGTTCTTCTGTTTAGACCATCGTTTGAAGTAGAAATCGACCGCATAAGTGGTGTTTTCTCGTTCAACCCCGATGTAGAACTCATCTCTGATGGAGGAAAAGTTCTCAAACTCATTGGTTTCGCTGCTTGTTGAGCAAAAAAGCTCGTAAAAAAGAACTTCTCTTTTAGGCAGGAAGTATTTCGTTTGGTGACTTTTGCCGTAAGTCATGTGATCGTGACTGCACGCGGTGGGTTACGTCACGCACTCTACGTCACGCACTGATTCAACATGATGAGCTTTAGCCTCCAAAAAAATTCTGTCCAGGAGGCCTTTTAATCTTGTACATGACTTGTCACCCCACGCCAGGAAATGTGACATGAAACTGAACCGAAGGTCTGTTTCTTTTGTCACGCAGTTTCTACATTCGCGGTTTCGGGAAAGGCGCCGTGTGGTAGCAATGTATTCAGTTCGTATTCTCATGGAATTTTCGTTGCTGAAGTGCCAATTAATATAGGTGTTTATGAGACCTGCAAGCGATCATTATTCTTTCACAAAATCTTCCAGGCAACACTGTCATGTTTGAGAAGGCATTTTTGTATTACTACAGTCACTACTACAGTGTATGGCGCAACTACAGTAGAAGCGCGTCATTGATTTTCCATAACAAAACCGCACGTATAAATCGATTCTGGTAAGTTACATCTGTATATACATGCATGAAGCAAGAAAACTGAAATCAGTAGTAGCTAGATCAATAGTAATTTCTACATGCAGAAACAGGAGGAACAAATGAAGAGCAGTACTTTCATGGATTCGCTTGTAATTTATTTCTTGAATCGAGGAGTATTGATGCGGACCTTCATTGCATTTTCTTGGTATTATATCCCTCGCTGTATTGCAAGTATAACAGAGGGCGAACCCCGAATGGTCCCGAATGCGACGCCTACGAATATGCAAGCGTTTTGTCTAATGAAAATAAGACATTCGACATTTTCGTCTTTGATCAATGTAAGGGACCGATCGTTTATTACGTCCCAAGGGGGGGCGGTGGTTTTGGAGGGGGGGGGGGGGGGGGTACAATTTTAAAACAAGCGCCTTTTTGGGGGGTAAATTTTTCTCTGGTAAGAAACATGAGGGGGGGTCAAATTTTATGACACAGCAACAGCAGTCTAGGGAATTTGACGTCAGTGATCTATCCTCGAGTCCATAAGTGGGTAGTCTCCTTCGCAGCCGTTTTTAGTATCGTCACGCAACGCTCCTCCCCACCCAGGTGGACCCAACTCAGAGTGGGATGCCCACACGTGGGGAGGAGCGTTGCGTGACGACACTAAAAACGGCTGCGAGGGAGACTAATGGTTGTGGAAAAGGAAAGAATTTGAAGCGATTTCAGGTCCCGAGGGAAGGGTTGCTTGACATGGTCGCGCAAGAGCCTGGAAG
Organism: Meandrina meandrites; assembly: GCA_963693305.1. NCBI lineage: Eukaryota > Metazoa > Cnidaria > Anthozoa > Scleractinia > Meandrinidae > Meandrina > Meandrina meandrites. The sequence goes on along the minus strand of OY855913.1, from coordinate 2,305,516 downwards.
CTAGCTTTCGATCCGCCATCTTGAAAATTACCCAGAAGGCTCTTTAATAATTAAGTTGGATTGCTCCTTGCTCGACAGTTTGTGCTCGATCTTTTCGGGTGTCTTTGTACTTGGTATTTTCGGCCCACTCTCGTTTTAGGGATTCTTGGGAGGGGGGGGGGGGGGGTACGTTTTTCAAACAAGAATTGGGAAGGGGGGTATAATTTTTACCTCAAACGTTTTTTGGGGGGTTAAGTTTTGAAACACTACACTTTTTTGAAAACCACCGCCCCCCCCCTGGGACGTAATTAACGATCGGTCCCTAACCAGTTACATTAATTCTGGCGGGAAATTCAAGGTTGCGCAAACTTCGCGGCTTCGCTGTTCATCCACGATGTTATGGAAGCAGAAAAGCGCATTGGTAAGTTTTTTTTAGAAAATTTATAAGTTATACGTTTTAATTTTGCTTTTCTTGATAAAAATGTTTGTGGAATATCAACCTCAATTTGGATAGTCAATTTTATTTTGGCTGCCTAACGCTAAGCGAAATATTATAGACTTTGGCCTGTGCTAAACGTGCGCTAATTTATATTTTGCTCTACTTGGGTAGTCAGTTCTTTATTGAGCTGTTGTTATCTGTGGGCAGGATATTAATCTTGCGCTAAATTACTCTGTCTTACTTGGGTAGTCAGTTCTTTATTGAGCTGTTGTTATCTGTGGGCAGAAATTAACCTCGCACTTAATTATTCTGTCTTACCTGGGTAATCAGTTCTTTATTGAACTGTTGTTATCTGTGGGCAGAATATACACCTCGCGCTAAATTATTCTGTCTTACTTGGGTAGTCAGTTCTTCACTGAACTGTTGCTATCTGTGGGCAGAATATTAACCTCGCGCTTAATTATTCTGTCCTACTTGGGTAGTCAGTTCTTCACTGAACTGTTGTTATCTGTGGGCAGAATATTAACCTCGCACTAAATCATTCTGTCTTACTTGGGTAGTCAGTTCTTTATTGAACTGTTGTTATCTGTGGACAGAATGTTAACCTTACGCTAACTTTTTATCGTTTTACTTGGGTAGTCAGTTCTTTATTGAACTGTTGTTATCTGTGGACGGAATATTAACCCCGCACTATTTTTTTTTTTGCTTTCATGGGCAGAATCTCGCGCTTCGGTGTTTGCTGTTTTTCTTAATATAGACGTTAATATAGACGTTCAAAAACAATCGCATAAACAAACAATCCAAAATAATATTATGCCCACAATTAAAAATAATTTACAGAAAATAAAATCCCAAATCTCAAACCATTTAAAAAGACACCAACTGGAGTTAATCCGCTCTAATAAAAAGTTATGTTTCTACTCTATATTTAAAACAGATATAAGCAAATCTGATTATTTAGAACAAATAAAGAACCTAAAGCATAGACGAGCTGTAGCTAAACTACGGTCAGGCAATCACAGTCTTAGAATCGAGTCTGGACGTCACTGTGTACCTAAATTACCGGAATCTCTTAGGATTTGTCAACACTGCCGCTCTAACCAAATCGAGAACGAGAACCATTTCTTATTCCATTGTGATCGTTATAACACTATTAGACAACAAATAACAAATGACATTGTACTTAAATATCCGTCATTTGATCTTTTGAACGATACTGATACAACTATATTCCTATTTAATAATGTTGATTCCTTCATTTGTAAGAAACTAGGTTATTTTGTATACGAAGCATTACATATAAGAGAAACTTGTAATCTTATCTAGTCTAATGTGATTAGTATTATTGTAATTTTACATACTTGTTATTAGAGTAATTTCGTATATTGTTATTTTAGGTAATACCATCTGTACATGGGAATACCAATAAATTTGTTGTTGTTGTTGTTGTTGTCCTTGGATAATCTCTCTTTATCATATTTAAAAGAGGAAAATTGACCTCGTGCACCAACTAATATCTGTTTCTTTCTTCTCTCTCTCCAGGGAAGCCTCGAATAACATATCTGACACCTTACTGTAAAAGCCATGTTGCTCAGTCTTAAAAGACTGAGCAACATGGCTTTTTGAAGATACATGTACAGTACGCAAAAACCGTCGCAAAATTAGTGCGTGACGTTACCGGGGGGTCTACTCGCATATGGACACATATAGAATTGCATTCATGCATCAGAAATACCAAATGAACTCTTAAAGTCGGAGATACTCAAATTTTTTTTCTATTCGGAATAGAAAAGTTATCGTTGTTGTCAACTCTGATCCAGTTATGATCCAGGGCTCTGGGCCCGGTTGCATAAAGCAACTCAAGATTACGTGGGATTTTCTGCAACCATTCCCTGCGTTCTGGAAGTTCTCCTTGGACGCTATTATTGATAAATCAGCTGAATATGGATAAAAGAGTAAGGCAAGCACAATGCCGGTGTGAAAAAATCCTTTGGGAAACAAAGAACAGTTGCACAAAATGATTTATGCAACCGGACCCTGATAAGGAGGACTACATAGCACCAGTTAATTCCGGTTATTCTTCTATAATAAACAGTTAGACACTACCTCTCTGGAACCTCTATTTTCATTCGCCCGCTGTAAACACTACCTCTATTGTTATTCAAGGCTAGGGGTATTGTTATGATCTGTTATCTATTGTTTAAAGAACCAATGAAGTATCTCGTTCCGAGAGGTAGTGGGCAATAAACCTCTGTTAGACCTTTCCTGTCGGGAGGGTTGAACCTGGACACGAGAGAATTCGATCTCGTTAGTCTAAATATATGCGTGAGAATTTAGTTATGTCATATCTTTTGTCTTTTTGTTTTTTCTATGTAAATTTAGGCTTATCACGTTCGTTGTCAAGAAGATTTATTCATTCGGTATTTTCGAGTTTCGTTTGGACGAAGCAAAAATCGTTTGGGACATTTTTTCGAAGTTTTCGAGGTCACAAGGACAGACTGTTATCGAAGGACGCGTTTATTGTTTTGAATTAGTCGAGAGAATCAAGAAATCGGTCATTAATATATTGTGGAACCAATAAAATGTTTCTTGTGAACAGAACCAACTCCTTAATTAAGGCTTTTTTCCGGTTATAGCTCCTGGACTACTCTATGACTTACTGCCAAACGAACACACAAAGCGCAAAAACAGCTGCGCTTGCCAACTATCCCAAACGTTTTGCAAAAAATTCGAAATATTCTTTCAGATTGGGTCGTGCACATGTATACAGGACTTCACTTCACTTCACTTCACTTGCCGGTGGACTGTCATATGACACGGAGGGAGACGCTCGTCGGAAAAATTGAACTGAACCAAAAGAAAACTTTAAACTTTAGAGAGGGCCAACGGCGACAAAGGAACCGGATCCTGGTGGTTCTGATCAGCAAAATGTAGAAATACCAACAACTGAAAAAAAAAAAGCTAACCGTTCAGTTTGGATCAGGGCGTATGGTTTGGATTGAACTGTCATTTCCTGAGAAGGTAGGTGGTTCCTGACGAAATACTGGAAATTCACAGTTCGATCAAGACCGGTCAGCCTTTCTCTAGAGGAGACCGATTTGGTCGTGGTTTTTAACCTTTTTTTGACCCCTAAGAGAGACTAATGTTAATACCTGACCCGTTTACACCCCCAACACCGTATGATCTTGTTTTCTATTTCTTCATATGCAACCCCAAACGAGATTTTGAAGGCAAAATCCGTAATTTACTCTCCTGTCGCTTTCATTTCTTGGGACAACTCCTTTTGATGAGTGGTTCGATTTTACAACCAAATGAACTAAAAATATGGAAAGCTTATAAACCCCTAAAAACGGCTGGAAATCGAGCCTGTAATACAGTAAACCCCAAGGGAGCCTGAAGTATGTGAAGATTTTAAAATGTCCTTTCTACACTCCCTCCAAACCAGACGTTACTAATAAAAGGCGTTTTTTGCCGCTTAACTTGGTTTTAATGCAAATATCTCGTTCTCGTTTCAAGCAATCCAAAAACCGTCGCTCATTACAAGAAATCTATGTTTTGCGGTGTTTTGTAAATTTTTGGGGGATGTTTGGGAGGAATTAAGAGATTTTTCTCAAAGGATTAGTAAAATTTAAAAATTACAGATGGATGTTAAGAATCAATAGGTGGACACCAAAACAGACCCCTGAAAACCTGGGGTGCTTTTGCGTTGGGGTCAACAATTTTCTTTCTTCTCTCGGCTTTCTGTAAACCTCTACTACGATTTTCATTTGAGTAAGGCACGGGGGAAGTTTGGTGACAAGGTTTTGACGTTAAAACTACGTAGTTGCTACGAGTAACCGGCTTAGTATCCATTATTGGTAACATTTGCGTCACATGCCATAAAACCCCGCCAAATCATGGAACGGCCGAGTTCGACAAGTTTATACCATTGGAAACCGAGGCAGTTGCCCATGGTAACAACGTAGTTTTAACGTCAAAATCTTGTCCCCAAACTTCTTTCCCGCCTTGCTCAACTGATAATTGTAATAAAAATTCCACTCAAATTCAGGTAGAGCCCCGCCTTAACAATAAGTGGCCCTGTTCAGGCTAAATTGAAGGGTCGCTTGTTTGCAGCTATTGAATATGCCTTGTTCAAGACTTAACAACAAATACACTTGCAGATATCTCAGTGGATTTCAGCCGTCTTCTTTGGTCGCTTCTCTCTCGCGAGTAAGGGACCATTGAAGACGGTTGAAGTTCAGTCTAGTCTAACCTGGTGATTTCTCCCAACTAGGAGAATTAGTACGTAGTACCTCCCCCAACCTCTTTCCCAGTTCCCAGGGCTTTTCCCTTCTTAGCCCTGGGAACGAGGCTGAAGGTAGCCCCAGAGCTAGGGATTGCTGGGTAGCATGTCTGTTACATAATAAATATTGTCACATTTAATTTGGCACCTCGTACTTGAGTGGAATTAAGGTGTTGATGTCAATGAAGGCTCTCAAAACATTTATATCAATAAATTAATACCTCAAATTTGTTCAACCCCAACCCCTAACCAACATTATTCTTAAAAAATCATAATACAGCCACCATCACCCCACCCCCTCCCCCAAAAAAATACCCTAACCAAAGAAAAAACTTGTGTTGAATCACTCCTAAAAAGATATATTTAAAATAAATTGAATGCTAAAAGACACTGAAAGGATCAACTTCATAACCCTAAAATCCCCTCCATCTCCCCACTACTCGATTCAATTTCCATGCCCCTGGAAGTTCATATTTTTTAATCAGGCCTACTCTATTCATTCTATTCTATTCACCCTATCCCCCACCTGGCGGCAAGGAACAAAGAACTCTATTCATTACCCCCCCCCCCCCCCCCCCCTTCCACCTCACCATAGATGGAAGATCATGACAATTTATCAACAAGAAAACAAAGTGGCATTATGGTGACTATTTTGTGAATATGTCACTAAACCCCACTTTGAAAAGACATGAGCTCCTCAGCAGCTTAATCAAGCTTTCACAGTACATGGATGCCCCCCACCCCCTGAGAGAATGATCACTAGACACAGTAGAGATTGGCAATACAACAACTTTTATTGTACTTGTCTCAAAGCCCAGCAGAAGCTGAAACTGTATTAAAGCTCTACAATAATCAATAACTACATCCAGATAATCCTAATTTATAACTCAAATGTCACATTATCAAATGACAAGATAAATAACTTTAACTCTTTATGTACAGGTCTGGGCACATTGATATACATACTACATGTAATCAAGTGATGTGGTTTATATTAAAATGCTTAAAAGCATAATGTAAACCTCTCTTTCTGTCCCGTAAAATAAATGTTTGTACAAAATAATACAAAATAAATTTACATTGATCACATAGCAGCTGTTGTTAAATTTTGGTTGTAATAAAAGAATAATTATTTTGGAAATATCTTTTTTGCAGTGAACAGTTTGGTTTAGGATAAGAAGCCACGTTAATAGACCTTTTAAAAATATGTTGAAGCATACTTTGGGATGTCCAAGAGGCAAAATTACAATTGTGTGGCTCACAGCAGCTACACGGTAACCTATGATCAGGCATTCTCTTTCCTCCTACTGTGAAAATAATGAATGCCTGATCACAGGTAAGCTACACCTGTTACTGTACTAAATACTGACATGTAATGTTTACAGTCAATATGCATCAATTACAGTACACATATGAATGCTCAACCATTGCAGAACAAAACTTGATTGTCAACATCATTAGCATAACACGAAGAAAGCTTGTTTACCCACAACAAAATTATTATTTGGCATTTGACCGATGTTTCTGTGTTAGTAAAGACAAAAATTCTTTGAAAGGGGATCAGTGCCAACAAAAAAAATTTAAAAATGGTCCACAAATGTTTAAAAGGCTAACCAAGGTTTGGCTATATTTTATACAGTACAAAGATGACAGGAACAGTCATGCAAGATGGAGGAGAGGTCAGTGTTCTTTTACATTTTGTTTGATGATTTTATCCACAGGGATTGTTCACTGCACTCAACCCAACTTGTTTCACTATTCATTCCTAATTTTCTCAAATGAAAAATACAGTCGGACTTCTATTAATGCCCACCTCTCAATAGAGACAACCTCTCTACAGTGGCCAGGAATTTCTAAATGTTTTGACAATAATCATACCTCCACACAACAACCACCCTCTACAATGGTCAGTTACTTCTACCCAATGTTTTGTAGAGAGGCTCAGCTGTATTAAGTAAAGTGTTACGAGGCATAATAGTTTAGATTTTCCACTTGCAAACCCTTGACAACGTGGGTATTTGGTCCACAGAACGGCATGGACCCATGCTGTGGGAATGGAACTCATGTTGGGCAATTCCAGAAAATATCCATGCACAACAATATACGGCTTTAATATTTTAACCCCCCTTGCCTACAGAAATTCCATAATGCATTAACCCCCCCCCCCTCTGAATTCCACAATCGTTAACCCCCCTCCCGTTCAGAATTTCCATGTTTTGTCAAGCCCTAAGGAATTTACCTTTTGAATTTGATAAGACCTACCGCAGTTTTTCAGTTTTAAGATGCACAGATTTTTCAAGGAAATTTTCTTTCCATGGCAAGTTTCATGAAACAAAATCTGCTAATGATCGCAGTTTTACTGGAACTTACAATATAAACAAGAAACTAAAGACTGACCTTTTGCTAATCATTGACTTTTTAACATTTTTAATTTGAAAAGACACAGCAAATTTCAACGTGAAGTTTATTACAGCATGTACGCGGGCGGTTTAGCAACACATGTATACGGGGGCATCTTGTCCATAACTTAAGCAACAGGCTTAAAATAATAAAGATACCAATTGCAAACAAACCTTTTGAATTGTGGAGAGTTGGGAAGTGGCTTTAGAAGACAACAAAAAACGTAAGAACCTTTGAAAACAACTCGACAAAGCTTTTGAGAACTTGGTAACCAAGCTACAAAATCGGTGGAGTACTGGTCACTGATAACTACACGTTTGCTCGGTTACTAAGATACGAAGTTCAAAGTGATGTTTTGTCCAAACAGTTTTGCAGCTTTGTTAGTAGGAAATGTCAATTCTTTATTCCAGAAATGTGCAAAGGAGTATTAACAACATTCATTCAAGCTTGTTCCATGAATAGGAAAAGGAAAGCCCACAAAATCACTTGTCTGTACCCCCTGGAAATCCCAGATCTGAAACCCCCCGATGTCTTTGGAATTCCAGTCCTTTAGAATTCCAGTTCAACACCCCCCCCCCCCCCCCCCCCCCCCCTTTGCCCTCGGAATTCCAAAAAGCTGTCTGTTGTACTGTATGGATATTTTCTGGAATTGCCCATTGTCCATTTTTAAACATTAGGGTATGCAGAAAAACCAAAATAGTGAGTGTGACCTGACATCCTGATAAATATAAGTAAAAAAAGACAAATACTGAGACAAATAAACTATCCTGTCTGAAGCATAACTATACCGAGAACTCTACTAAGTATAATTTTTTGCTCTCATCATCACTAGAGAAGTTCTGATGATGACTTTTTAAACACAGGTGTACTTTCCAAGGTTATCACATTTCATACCAAGGTCATTCACAAAAGCTCTACTTGAATTAATCAGCAAACCAGAATTTGTGAGGTTCTGGGAGAGAGAGAAACTGGGGGAGACACTTTGAAACTATAGAAAGTCCTACTAGACTCGTGCTTCCTACTTTGATCTGAATGGTAGTAGAGATGTCCCGGAGCACTATATAATATGTAGCAGCATATCAAAGGGTGTATTTTGTCTCAGAGTAGCATCAATTGGTAACAAAGCTAGTAAATTAAATAATGAACATAAAGTAAACTTGTTAAATATGAAGATACTGGGAGCTTGTGTCACACCTGTGCTTCTTTACATCCTTTGCAGTCCAACAAAACAATGACGGTTTCATGTGCCTCTTCTGATGGCAGACAGCCCATCTGCGCCATTTTGGCAGGTGGTACTGCTCTACAACTTGTATCAGAGATACTACAGTAACTTATTGCTTTACCTTGTGATTCCAAAACTCTGTCATTGTGCTGTAAGCTGTGACTACTCAGCGCTCTTGTGGGGAATTGACATCCAGTCTTAGACAAACTTCTTTTGGGATCAGGAGACTCCATTACTGAGCTGTCATCACTGCACAGCTGCAAGGATTTTACTGTTCTTACAGGAAATGAAGAATTTAAGCAATATTCATTTTCCATTTGTGTTCTTGAGTTTGTTCTATTCTCTCCAGTACTATCATGTAGTGCTGGTAGCGAGTTTTCTAAACAAGTTCTCTCGTGATTGCACCTTTTAATATGATGCGATGCTGATGGCGAGACAAGGCATCGGCAGTTGCAGCTCTTCTTCCTGCATGAGCTAGTCTCTGTCATACGAGGGTGTTGGGAATTAGATGGCTGACAAGTGAAATGATTCCTCTCAGACAAGTGCACACATGCATTTCCTTTGCCACCCACAACATCAGTGCCTTTGTGAAACACTGCAGTCTGAAGCACAGATTTTGGTCCAGTATTACTTTGATATGTGGACTTTGATTTCAAGGCTAACATTACACAGTTAATGGTAAATGCCAAAACAGAAACACACAGAACTCCAAGGAGAGCAAAAAGTGCAATTTCCAATGAAGATAAGTCTTCCTCATCCACTCTGTTAGAAATGTGAACTACATCACTGCTACTTCCATTTGATGGTATTCCTGTGCTGTTGATAGGAGCTTGTGTTGACACTGTACTTATCTCCTGAGTAAAACGTTCTTTAGTAAATAGTGTAATAGTTATCTGGGTTGGGACAGTTCGCCTTGTATAATAACATGCGTGCTTTCTTGAGAAACGACCAAATGAAGCATAAAACATTTCAATCTCCTTCGGAGTCTTGTTGATTTTTTGTGAGATATAAAACACAACAAAGCACCTCGCTGGTTTCCCAAGTTGCTTGTAATATTCTGATAGGTGTGCTGGGAAGAACTCCTTTGCCCTGTTGATTTGATTCAAGGTCCATTTGTTGGTTTTTGGTGGTGTTTTAGTGATGTTTGATCTCTCTCCACTCAAACTAATCGACATGATAGAAGCATTAAAAAGTGCTCTTAATTCTTTCTGATCTTTTGCTGCTAGAGCCTGTGCAATCCTGAAAGTTGATCTGATCTCTCTTAATTGATTAGATTGCTTCCGTTTCACTTTTAATCTGAAAAGCACTGAAAATATTTTGTTGCCACCTTCAACTACAACGGTGAAAAGTTTAGTACTATTTATCTCTTCCTCGCGTTGTGCTAAATACTGTGCAGGACTTGCAGGGTGACCCAAGACCTTTCCCTTGTTGCGGGTCTCAAATTCATATTCCAAGACAGCCCTGTACACTTGAGGTCCTTTCTTTGTTAAGGTTCGTAACCAGGCGTGCTTGTCTGCATTGTTCAAATCCACAGTGATATTAACTGGAGGAATGGAAGGTATGACATGATCCATCTCCATGTCTGCACAAGTTTGTGGCAGGCTCACAGATGGGAACATCTCTGCTACTGCATTTTGGGCTTGACTGACGGTGAGAGTTAAATGCCTTCTGCCTTTAAGACTGTAAGCCAGAGCAATGGTGTTGATGACATGACATTTAAAAGGTGACGAAAGTGATGTAAACACATCTAAAAGCTCATTGTAGAAGGTGTCACCTACAAATGTTTTGTTAGCCTGGCTGCAGATTTTGAATTTGATTCTGTCTTTAACAGGACAGCTCACACTTAAATTATGCTTCATCTCTGTTAAGCTGAAGAGAAGTTCAGTGACATCTGACACACTGCACTGGGTTGCCTGTGACACTGCTAGGAGTATGTTACACTTATCAAACTCTGGTAGCCATGAAAACAGCATTGCCATTTCTGTCCTAAATCGTGCTTTGACAATATTGTGTAAATCAACAGCTGATGTTGTTTCATTTTTAGGACCTTCTTGAACATTGGTCTTTTTAGTTTCAAATAACTGCTTAATGAAGTTCAGAGTTTTTTGGTCTGTGTTTGGGGCATTTGTGCTTCTCGAGGTATCCCCTCCATTAAAATGTTGTGAGGCACCTGAAAGTAAATACACATAATACCTGGCATTAGCAGCTACACCAGAATAAAAGGAACGGCTACACATTTCCTCTGCCTTAATTTCGTCGGGCCAACTTTTTCAAGTTTCACAGTGTTACTTGGAGAAAAATCACTAAAAAACAATTGATTATGGTTTGTTGACATCCTAGAGGGTGAATTTGTGCCTTTTTGTTGTTTAAAGGTTTTTTGTTGATCAGTGAGTGCACCTTTATAATGATAGCATAGTTTACACAAAACCTTAGATAACCACAGACCATACTGCCCCTTTAAGTTCCAGTTACTATACTTTACATGAGCCAAATTCAATTTTAATTTAGATGAGCCAAATTAATAATATTTAGATGAGCCAAGTCTCTGCTTGAAACAAAAAACTTAATAATTTAATATGCACTTTATTTGGCTTGTGTAGTCAAATTTAATAGTGTAGTACACACTATTTGTAAAAGAAATACATGTAGTAGATAATTCAGAATTCAATAGATTAATAAGCTTAACCAGTTGCAGAGTTACGTGGCTCCTAATAACTGACCTATTTCAGTCCAATCCAGTTTAGTCCAGTTTTGTCTTGGAATTTTATACCAAAAAATTGATGAATGGGTTTTGAAATAAATGTAGGTTTTTAATTTACTTATAGCATAAAGTATTGAAAGTTTAGTAATGACACTTGTTAGCTTTGGATTTCTCATCCTTTTCTTATTACTACTATTGGCCCGCGAGAGAAAGAGAGAGAGGGGGAGGGGGGTGGTCACTACTTTCAGGTAACTATGACAAATACAAATTAATATTTGCATATTACATAAAGCCAAATATACAGTAGAACCCCTATTAAGTGGCCACCCTCAGGGAATTAGCAATTGGTTGCTTAATAGCTCACATGACTTGTCCAAGTTTTTAGTTTTCTTGTTGCTGTTCATTTTGCCTGACCTCCCATCCATCACCCAGTAAAGGCTTTGTAGGTTTGCACTGTATGTGTCGCTAGTTGGTCATGAGTTTGTTGTTCAAGGTTTTCTCACATATAGTTTGTTTCCAGCCATTTGCTCTGGTGTATCGTTTTGTTGCATGGCCCTATTCTCCCAGAGGAGAGTTAGAAATTACGTCAATGTTTTGTTGCAATTTTTCGGCTTGGTGTGACTCCCAGTCCTGTTATTTTCATTGTTTCATGTCAAGTTGCCTTTGAGATCGCTACTTTCCAAGGGTTGTTATTATTGGGTGGTCATCATGATTTACTAACAACTGTGATAGTTTAGCACTACATTTGAAGGGTTGCTACTTTCCAGGGGTCTTCACTTTCAGAACTTAACAGCATTTCAGAATAGGCCACCATACAGTTTGATGAAATTGTACTCTATGACACGTCACTTTAAACATCCTGTAATTTTTGGACACCTGGCAAACACCTGAACCTTGTACTTATACATTCAACAACTCACACTAAAATGTAATCACACCCATAACTTGGATAGAATGCCCAAAGAGAAGTGTCTGCCTTGAAGGGACATACCCACTTTACAAGTGCTAAGAGCTGAGGGAGTTAACTTTGCTTTCCAATCCATTAAAAGCTTAGTACAAGAGACAGTTCTTGGCATATTGGAATGGAATTTATCATCACTATGTGTACAGTTTTTTGGTTACAGTTACATTCTGCATAGATCTCATACAATTTTCATGATTTTCTTACGTAAGTGAACAAGTTACATTTAACTGCATGATAACTAAGTTTAGAAAACAAAAATGCATTGATGGACTAATTAAAAACCAAAAGCACCCCCAAGGCAGTTTCAGATAAAAACTGTGTCAGTTTAATAAAAACACCCTATTCAACATGTCAAGTTGGGTAAGTTCTGGATGATTAAGATGATATATGTTAGTAAATTATAAACACTACCCCAAGAAACACAGTTAATCAGTTTAAAAGGTTAAACACATCAGCTGAGGTTAGCAAACGACTGTAATGATAGGTAAGTTTGTTGCTGCGAACAAAAGTGAAAGTAGAGTATGTTCAAAGTGCATTGATGATCAGATAAACGATGGATGCAAACGTAAATTAAGCAGTGATGTAAGTGAAATTGAACTTTTGCCAATAACAAGGACTAAAATATTCTTCAAGAACAATCGGCTTCCACTGTATCACCTTATCTTACAAACCCTTCTGAAATGATCTTTATCACGGCAGAAGGATTAAACAATCGAGCTGTGATCACGAACAGCACGACTAGTACAAGTGAAGCCAATAAACGAGCACGCGACCGAGCCACCTTAGACAATAGATGAAGGATTTCGAACAACGTAATTCACGCGAAAATCTATTTCACCCAAAAAGCATTTGTTTCTGTTTAAGCCGCACACAGCACAGGTTGAGTTAATAAACAAATGACATCTTACCTAATCTGATGAAAAACAACAATATGATGATGCTAGTAAGATAGGAATTCTTGAAGTCTTGCATAACGTCTTTTGTCGGTATTACCTGCACAAGGAAAAAAATCTCGGTGTTAATCTTTGTACTTATGCTTTAAACAAATCCGCAGATATTCAAACAAACGCTAAACCCATTAGCGATTTCCTTACTTCCTTTCCCTTTCGGCAATTACATGAAATTGTAAGCAGAAAGAATAGCAACAGTCGCTAGATAAGCGTGGCAAGATACTTCCACCATCGCAAGATGGCGTGATCAGATTTATAGTTCCGTCTTTCAATATTATCATTCAAAGTATGAAAGCATGATGTGGAATTACAAAGCTTAAATTTCTTGAAACTTAAACCAAATAACCTCTTAACCTGGCGTTCGACCATTTTGCTACGCCAAAAACGATAATTGAAGTTGCGTGATGAATATATTGTTTATTTGTAAAATAAAAACATCTGTTAATTGAACAGGATGAAGCAGTGTTCCGACTCACTGTTATCTGACATTACCACATCCAAAAATTTGCATATAAATTGAACAAAATGCATTACCGATACGGTAACAGGCAAAGAATGAAAAGGCTGTAAAAATACTGGCATTTTATCGTTAATAGTAAAGACAGCTACTTGTACACTACAGCACGCACTTCTGTATTTTTTTAAGAGTAAATTTATGACGTACAAAACAATTTATATAGGGGTCGGGTTGCTCCGAACTGTGGAACAATATGGCACGGCGCGTCAAAAGCAAGACAAAACATTCAGCACAAATGCTGTGAGAACGACGTCTGAACCAACAGATTTCGTTCCAGTGACTGGAATTAGTCAAAACTCTATTCTCAATCTCAATCAGCACTCGCCGATTTCCTACCTACAAGCCGTGATACGTTAAGATTTACACGCTGAAGACGATGTATAAATTTAGTCGATACAGACATCAATGGCTGACACGAGTAAATATAGGCCTTTCTGCCACTGTGACCCGGGTTTCAGATGCTTGTCTACGCCTGTCCTGGCCTTCATATCTCTTAGCAAGTCTCAAAGGTCTCACATTTGTTGAAAAAAGCGACTTTTCGCCGCGTTAGCCCAAGACAAACTGGAAAAAAACATGGCGGCCGTTCGCCTCCGCTCTCTCCTCGCGGGAGTTAAAAAGTTGACATGCTGAGAACTATTGACTTTCTTTTACCCTAAAAATCGTCAAAAACTTACGTATTAGTTAGGCATAATCATCTTGACAGTGGCCGTCGACTACAACGATTATGTGGTCGTGATTCCAGCATGGTCTTTGCAGTACGATCCCCGTCAAAATTCGGTGCTGGCAGCTGTTGCCTTTGGCAAGTTTGACGTTGATAGAATCATGATGCGAGTTGATAAGTTTGATTGACAAGCACCGGATAGTGCAGTGACAATTAATGGGTGTGTGACAAACTTCTCGCTTATCACAAAATCACGTCAACATTATTTTGAAAGTTGCTTAAGTTGAATGTTTTAGTAAATGTTCATATGCAGTGTCTTCAAAAGGATTGAAAAAGTGAAAATCAGTTAAAATACTGTAAACAACGTCTTCCTTTCCTAAGTAGAGGGGAGGGGGGTATAGAGAAATATAAACCTTTAAAGTTTTATCCTTTTGAGGCACTTGCTTGATTTTATGCACGTAACATCCATTACCTAGAAATTTTTCCCGACCCGTTTATCGTTTGGGATCGGAAAAATGCGGATTACCGCGAGGAAAAATTTGATCAGTACAAAGATTTACAGATACCGGCCGCGAGCGAATGTTCTTTGGTGATACAGCAAAATGCTGATCACGAGGGACAGCTCGCTAGATAGCAATCAAGACAATGAAACATAACCCAGAATTTCCGTCTTGTTTGAGCTCAATGATAACGACAGTGTCCTCTTTCTTCTCATCTTTTATGACCGCCAAAGTTTACCCGGAGAGCGGGACTATGTTACAATGTCATCTTTTTTTTTGTCGCTGGACTCGCCGAACGCTGTCGTTCCGTAGAGGAACGCTGATTCAGGACTCACACCGCGTTTTCGTCCTCAATTAGTTCCCAATTTAGAAATAACAATGGTTAGAATTCATCGGTAAAGGATGTAAGATGACTCCTGGGTTTTGTTGATAAAATTAGATTCCACGTCGCTCAGGATTTTCACGTTTCATCTTAACTGTCTTGTTCAAGATCTTTCTGTACATTCCATTCAACTCGTTCTTTCCGCAGTAACTTCAAATTTTGCCTGATCGTATAGGTTTATCTCAGCGGACTTCCTTAGGCAGATCAGTAGAGGAGAAGAATTCAGCCTACTTTTGGCAAATAGTTAAGAACTGTAGAACATTAAAAAAGAATCAAAATTTAGTTTGTTCTGTCTTGCTCGTTTCAACGTGTGAATACCGAACTATAAGTTATGGCTTTTTCCTCGAGTTTTCTGATTCCCATTTCTATTTAATGCGTTAAGCCAATTTACATTAAATGGGTGGGATTTTTAATGTAGTGGAACGGCATTTAAACAGCACTTTAGTTGTGGTGCAAATTGAAACTCTCCAGAGAGGCGGGTACAGTCATAAAGATAACGTGAACATGATGGCAAGCGGTGACAAAGAACAACGAAATTGTACAACATCCATCTTTTCTTAGAAAACTTTCCAAAGAGAAGGAAGAAAAAACTCCATTCTCAATTACCTGGCAGAAAAACAAACTCGTTTTCGGGACTTAAAGCGGACGGGAATGAATTCTAAATCGAGCAGAATATTTAATTCTGGCATTCATGCTGAGTTTTGTTATCTCCAAGCAACTTCAGTGAACCCGACTCTAAAAGGTCAATGCTATCATATTCATGAACGCCACGCCACAGGAATTCATTCATTCATTCATTCACCCTCACCGATAATTTTATCTCTTGTTTGTGCATGTGAAAACGAGTTTCGGGCCATGTGCCAAATATAATTTGATCACGTGATCATAATGAGGGAAGATCTAATCAGTTGGATCATGAAGAACAGGATCTGGGAGGAGGGAGGGAAAAAATGCCCATGGTACTTTGCCACCAAGCATCCTTCTTCTTTAATAACCAGAAACATGAATTAAAAGCGTCTTGGGTTATAACCGGTAATATTGAGTCCGTGCGTCACTTCCTTAAGGTCTTCTCGCGAGAGGATACGAGTAACACAACGAAATAGCTGACCTTATTTCTAGCATTTTCCTACTGATCTACGCTTTTTATTTGCGTACGCGGAAAAGAGTCTTTTCTCGATGACAAAGTTCATTTTCTCGGCATCGGAAAAAGAAAGAGAACTCTGGCAGCCCAAAGTTGAACTGACAAAGCGGCAAAACTGAAGCTGATGTGATGCACATAAAATTTTACATTAGTTAATAGTATAGTTACGTAGGAGTAATTTTGGATTCGCTAATGCTTGAGTATCGATTGAGTAATCAGCATAAATTGCTAAAACTACGTCTTTTGCTTGGTTTGTTGAGTTTTCAATCTTTTTCCGACGAGTATGGTGTCAGACAGCAACGAGAAACACATCAAGTTTTCCGGCTTACAATAACAGAGGAAATCGATTTACTTCTAAACAATGTAAATGTATTTTATAGGGTCTCATCTGAATTGTTTTCAAAGGCTTAACGTCGGTCAAAGAATGTATAAAAAGGTTTTGATAAACCTTGAGTGATTATAGAAGATCTCCGGAAAGTTATGCTTTGACGTAGGTATTTAACTGATTTTGAGTTTATATTTTGCTCTTGTAGATGTAAATAATGATTTCGTACAGTTGATTGTAAACAGTAATTTTATCTTTTATTTCACTCCTCACTGATATAACGGATAATCGAGACTGAGACGCCCTATCACTCGATATTTCCTGTTGCTTCGTCAACCAGGAGTTCAGTTTCATTTTCCCATGCCTCTGTTTTGACTCTCGGGAGTTTACGTTTTCTTTTAAGCTCTACCAAAATAACAAAAAAAAAAATAACAAACGAGAATCGTGGGTTCGCGTTTGGTGATGGATCCAATCGTTTTAATGAAAAGAGGAAGGAATTAACATTGTGAATGTGAGGTGTGAATGTCAGGGCAGCTAATTTTGGGCGAGAGCGCAAGCGGGCGTGTGAATGAACTTTAATGTGGGAAATGAAGAGAAGGTGGGGCAGTTTTGTTTGACGGAGCATACCATTTCCCAGATCGCGGATGCTTTATGCTCACATTCGTTGTCCGGAAAGTTAACTGACTGGAAGGACCCCGTTTCTTTTTTCTAATACTTTCAAGCAAAGCTAATAAGGATTGGAAATCAACCCTTTTTCGCACAGATAGGTGAAACAGTACCCTACTTACGACTGATGATATTCTTGTTCAAAGACTTCCCAATATAAAGTAGTAACTTTCATTACATTAATTCCTAGTCTTTTTCCTTTGCCTTACGCTCGAGACCCGAATCCACGAATACATCGCCTCGAGATCACAGCTCGCCGACAACCAATGAACTGCCTGGATTTTCGAGGAGAAGGTCGAGGAGAGAAGCAAACTTTAGTTTAGCAGGAATTTTGTGTTCGCGATAGTCTTGAGATTCATAGTCCATCAGGGATCAATGTTGAATTGTATAAATTTTTAAATACTTTTGTTTAGCTCTTTTCAACTGAGACGGCGCAAACCGTTTTGACTGATTTGCCTTAGAGTTATAAACTGAATGATTTTAAGAGTGGATACCGCAATAAAAATTATGATACTTTCTTACTATAGTCCTTAAGACTCCGTTATTCGATTTCATGGCAGCTCAGTATGGTTCGGACAATTCGTCAGTTCTGGCTTATATCACAACTGACCCGTTTTGTTATAACTGTGAAGCTTTTTCTTTTTCTTCAATTTCCACTTGCTTTTGTTATCCGCCACGGAGTGGCCATACTAGCTGGTGAATTTATAAAATAACGGTCGGGGAGCCACACTGAATGTCAGTGCACGTGGTTCTTGAGTTTTCAGGTAAAGGTGCTGGAAAACGAAGACACAAATGTTTCCCTGTTTGCCCTCGCGCGCAACATTTGTTGCGGACATTTGTGTCCGAGGAACAAAAAATGTTTCTGATTTCTTTCAGAAACATTTTGTGTCCGCAATAAATGTTTGTAAATGTAATGTAAATGTTGTTTGTAGTGGTCATGCACTTAGCTTCGAGATAGCTATTTTAGGCATGCCACTGAAACATAGAAAACAAATAACTTTAAATGAACATAACATGGTTAAAAATCCCAACTGGCTGGAGGCAGACCAGTTGGCTATATACAGTTGTCTTTGTTTGCCACCGAGAAACAAAAAATGTTTCAGATTTCTTTCAGAAACATTTTGTGTCCGCAACAAATGTTTTACTGGTTTCATCGAACTATTATTATAGAATTTTTGAAGTTTACCTGCAGACGGTATGTTTGGATAAGACCAAGTATCTAAAAGACTTAAAATGAAATACAAAAACCGCTTACTTATTACACAAGCATTAAGACGGAATCCGCCAGGACTTCGAGTAGTTGTTGGACAAAATTATGTACCAAAATTATTTACACCTTATTGCAAGCTTTTGTGTTACTGCTTCAAATATCTTATCCAAAGAAATCTTTTCTAACAACACCAAACATCGAAAACCAATCTCGAAGTTCCGCTGAATTCGACTAAATCGCTTAAAAGAAGCGAGCTTTTGCCTATAGCTTATGAACATTAAATTTCATTTTCTCAAGCTCTGATAAGAAATTGTTGTACCAAAATTATTTACACCTTATTGCAAACTTTTGTGTTACTGCTTCAAATATCTTATCAAAAGAAATCTTTTCTAACAACACCAAACACCGAAAACAAATTTTGAAATTTGACTGAATTCCACTGAATCGCTTAAAGACGATTTTACAAAATGGTTGCACGTGAGAATTTCCCTATAGCTTGTGAACTTTGAAATTCATTTTCTAAGACTCTGATAAGAAATTGCTGTTGGTGTTATCAGTGATAATTACTTACATCTTTACCTTTTATTTAGGGTAGAAAATAACGCAATAGGATTTAAATTATTCTGGTACTCGATTTTTGTCCAACTTAAAAAAATATTACTCGACTTCCTGGTGGATTCCGTCTTAAACCCTTTCCAAAACGATATCCACATAAAATACTCGAAATGCTTGATGAAATAGGCTTGACGGTGATATTATTAACCATGCATTTTACGGTATTTTTCCGTTAACAAGACTCTTTGGCAACTCGTGGACCCCATGTTAAATTCATGTGCACAAGGCGCTGGTTCGCACGTGGGACTTAAACGCAAGCTTCAGAGACTTTGCTATTACGTCTACTGTACTCGTAATTTGCTGAGCGATTTTTCCTGAGTACCATGTTGTCTCAAATTATAGTTTGCCAGGCAAGATAGAAAAATATTGGGGTGCTGTCAGTTACTTATAAAAAAGGGGCATGGATGATTAAAACAGAGGACGAATATACGCGAATGGAATGTATTTTAAACCCAATTGCGATAAAGCTGTACCGACTTACCAACACAAGCTGAACTGAAAACTTGGCAGTGTAAAGGGAACCGCCGTGGCCTGCTTCGTAGTCTTCGCTGTGATCAGCCAGATAATTGGGAAATTTGAAAAAAGCCGGTGCTTATAAGAACGCGACAAAATTATATTGATTTTTCACCTGTAGGCCACCTGGAGAATATTACAACCTTACAACGGGCGCGATTTATATAGCTGCCGTTGGTTTTGGATCCGGAAGACATACTTTCTCCCCGGAGGAGCTATTAAAGGTGGAAGTCTTGTGTTTTGCACTGTTTGCATCTTGTTTTCTGGTGTTGTTTTTGTTTTGGTTGGGGGTGATAATCATTGCTGTACTGTATACGGGACACACGTAAAGCCTGCTTAGTAAGGTTTTCCTCAAACCTATCGCAGTCCTTTTTTACATGTTGGCTGTGATAATTTAAATGTCTATATATAAGAAATATAACGATATTAATCTTACAACTGAGGAAAAAAATAGAAGCAGTTGTATTCCGCTTAAGACATAGATAGTAGTGTTTTTGTGTTATCCGGTCACCCGACCTGTTACCGCGCTTGAAAAACAGTAACAGTACAAAAGAGTGCGTTTAAAATAGTGGAGAAAAAACGCGACCAACCCTGCATCAGGAGTTTCTTCATCGTTTGTCTTCCCAGTCTCAGTTAAAAGCACAGAAAATCTTGCTCGAGAGCACACGAACCCGTAGCTTTCAATCTAGCTGTGAGGCGACTCTGTTCAAGCCTCAAAAAAACGCCCAAACTGGTTAAAAACCAGTCCAACACGAAAATTCCTTTCAGCAGCACTTTAACTTCCCGGGCGCTTATTCAAATTTCAGGTTTTCCCTTGTCAATCTCTAATTGTATTCTTCATTCAGTTTTATTTTCGGCAAAAGATGTCGAGTAATTCCGCGTTCTCCTACTTCAAACATTTATTAATTCCGACTGCTCTCTAAGGATAGGGGTGGGACGCTTCATTGGTTGGGATGCGTTATACGACTAACGGAGAGGCAAAGGGCAGTGGAAAGCAAGCCTCGGGGGTGCAAGCTGAATCATTAGACTTTGGATATTCATGATTCCAGTCTTGTTTTACCTCAATGACTTATGATTCATTTATAAATTTCATTCGATATTCATGAATCATTTTTCATTGTTTTCAACCAGTTTTCAAAATAACTTCATACCAGTTTCTGTTGTTTTCGCTTACACGGTGGTTGCGCATTCTCTAGCGTTTGTGCCAGTTCCCTGCTAGCAAAGTCTACTTTGCAAAATGGAGACTTTACTAGCACGGAATTGATGTCGCATATTTCCTCTGATTTCTGTCGTCAAAGTATTTCTAAAATATTCAGTTTGTAACATACCCATTCACAGTCAAGTTGGTAAGAGATAAAGATGTGAAGCAAGGTGCATTCACATTTTCAGTGTTTCCTGTAGAGAGTCTGGGGGCATGCTCCGGTCCCTGAGAAAATTTTGAAAATTAAATACTTAGAAATGCTATTTCCGGCCATTTCTGTGATATATTTGTTAAGAGGTTTAGCAGTTTACATTCTTTATATTCACACGTCTCCAGTATCGATGGAAACATCCATTTGTTATTCATGATTCTTTTATCCATCTCTCGTTATTCATGTTTCCCAAGGTTTTCAACACGAAGATTCATGATTCTTACCAATTTTACAGCCATCATTCATGATTCCGCTTCGATCCCCAAGTAAGCCGTTTTCAGATCACGTTGCGCTGCCTCAATGACAGCGAAACTCACAACGAAAAGAAACAAAACTTAAGGTAAAAAGTGTTGGATTTTATGCAGAGTAAAAAAGATCATTCAGCGGAATTCAATACATTCTTTCATTAAAACTGATTAAAACCGACGAGTAACAATACGTACTGTATCACATGTTCCCACTAAAAAGCGACCTTATTACAATAATTTACCTCGATAATATTTCTTCACCCTCCAGTGATAGTCGGGCTACGTACGTCCGCAGTAAAGTACCATGTCATTGCTCAACGACAGTGCATATAGCCACGCACTGGCGATTAAATAATCCCTCATGTGTTGTGAATTGTTTGTTCCTCGTTTTAAAAAACTCTCATGCTGTTCTTAAAAGCGTGAACGACCTGAATGTTTTCTTTTTTTTTTTACTTTTACACGTGGATGCTTTTGAAAACTCGGTGCGATTGGTAATGAATGAAACAGGTTTTTGAACACGTGACCCATGACGCCATTTATATGTAATATTAATTCTCCCATTATTCTTCTTTGAAACATTTGCCCACTCGGTTCGTCATTTAGAATGTAGTACTGTGTTAGAATAGTCTCCCGCACTCTATCCTTGTGCCAGTTGAAGTATGCGGTAGAACTCGTAGGTGGAATAGCCATGAAAAGTTTAAAAAATATTCACCGAGTCGGTTAGTGTCATTTCATTTGGAATGCAGTATTGTGTTAAACGTGTTCTCCAACCACTCTAGCCTTGCTTCAGTTCGAGAATGTCATAGTAAAGGTCCAGAGAGTTAGGGTTAGCGAGCGCTCCTCTGTTTTTAATATCCTCTCCCCCCAGTATCCGTTTGACGGCTACTTCCACTTTCTTCCCACTAGCTGTGTAAGGGATCTCTTTTGTTTCAAGGATGATCTCTGGCACGTGTCGCGCTGATAGTCGCTGTCGGATCGTGGTTCTTATCCGGGAAAGTAGCTCCTCGTTAAAACTAAAAATACAAAAACCATAACAAAACAAACAAGAAAGTGTTAGGTTAGGAATCATTAATAGGTAATGGCTATTTATGGTATGACCCAAATTAGCAAAACAGGTGTATTATATTATATAATACACCACCTTCCATTGAACAATAACTCATTTGACAGTTACTTTCTTAAAATAACCCATGAAAAGGCCACCGGTCGCCTTTATGCGTCACAATATAAACATCCATGCAATTGTAATCGCGATTTATTGTAGCTAGTTTATATTGCTACACATTGCAGTAACTTAGCAAGCTAGTGAATCACGCTACTCCTGCTATGATTTTGGCAGATACTTATGAATCTTGTCAGTACAGTAAAAGTCTGCATCACAACTTTCTCATTTTTACGACCACGTTATTTACGGCTTCTTTCTTTTGACTTGAAAAAAACACTAGTCAAATCCTTAAAATCCGGTAAGTACTTCATGTATAGGGACACAAAAACTCCTAGTGTACGCTGGCAAGGTCCATTTGACTTGTTGGTGATTAGATGAAAGGGTTTCCACGTGACAAGGCGGCCATGTTGGCGGTCAAAACAATAAAATACTTTTTCACAGAATTTGCGTGATAAAAAGTTTAGTTCCCAGCGGAGGAAAACGCTTTGTTCTTGTTCCCCAGCAGGGCCAGCATGGCTGCCGTCAGTTGCAATCCAGCAATTGCTAATCGCCTTCATTACTGCTTTCATTTCGGTGAGTAAATGTTTAAAACCTACGTAGCTTCTACGTTTCTTACCTAAACCCGTTGCTCATTTTCAGGAACAGTACAACGCGCTCTCCATCCTTGGTTTGCTGACCAACACACAAACTGTCTTCCACATTGTCGAATTTCTCAACTAAAGCAGTTCAGTTGGAAAGCAGTTAGAAATACACACATACAATAATATATTTCAAAGCCAAGAGCTAACACATGTATTGCGCGAATGTGCGTTAACTGGAGAGCTCCAGCTGCTATGTTGCTTTCAGGTAGTTGAAGTTGAAATAACTACATTGTTGCTCTTCGTTGGACAATGTTACCTTGATTTTTTTACTGTTACCTTGACTGAGAGAGAAGCGAAGGGAGGGGAGGGGGCGTACTAATTTGTTTTCAGCTTTACTTCAGCTGTGCTACTTATGCGATTGATTCTTACTCCATTTTAAATATAACTATAATTATTATTATTGAAGCAGTTGTTTTACCTATGTTATAAATTTCCGCACTCCCAAATCTGACACCGGCTGGGTTAAGAGTTCCATCACTGTATAAACAACAACAGACATAAAGTCGTTTGGTATAAATCAGAACACACAAGAAGATTAATAGTATTAATGGCACATAGATGTGGCCGGATTCAGTTTGGTTCTTTCCGTCAATGGGTAAAAGGTAAAGTCTGAAGCAACACAGAGTAATTTTTGCTACCCCTCCCGGGTGGGGTGTTGATCCGTTGCCCATTACCTCGAAAATTATCTGGGGCGCCAAAAATTATCGAAACTGATGATGCGAAGTTGCTCAGTAGTTGTACAGGACGCAAGCTTCTGAGCGAAAACCACCTATACAAGGAACGTTGTCAGGTCCCAAACGGGTGATTATTAAGGGTTAGAAGCTAAAATGATGGTTACTAAAGGTTAATTTTCTCCCGGCATTTCATGACTCCAGGCTTCAACTCAAAATCACTACACTGCATAAACTTCACCTTCTGCCCAGCATAAGAATTCCTCCACTGGATGAGTTGATTGAGCAGAAGTCCCCGTGAGTCCACACACCTGTGACAGAATGAAATCGTTCAAGACTTTTGAAAACTAAATAAGAAGTGGTATTTGACGACAATCGGTGCTGCAGCACAGTAATCTAAATCAGTAATGAATGATCAAACCAATCAAAACTCTTCGAAAAAAGGGGAAAAGAAAACCACCCCATCCAACTTCGACTCTCTTATTTCTATCTCCCATCTAAAGAAAAGCAGGAGTCGATGTGATTCTTTTTAGATTTGCCATGTTGACGTCCATTCACTGTGTGCTAGCCTTGATTTTCCGTTTTCTTGAGGAATGTGCTTTAAGCAAGCTGAATAAAAATATTCTCCGTCTATTAATTGGGTACAAATCCAAACCCAGTCGAGTCTGCGAAGGCGACTTTCCCGTGCTTGTCAGAGCAGTGACTTGTTTTTTCTTCGACTTCTGTCTGCTTCATCTAGTGTACTTTAGCTGAAGTGATTGCCTCTAGTTTCCCTGGATTTTATTTTGGTTATATCGTGTTGCACCTCACCTGCAAACTTGTTGAAGTAAGCTTTCTTGTATTTGAGTCCTTGTGGATCATTCCAAAAGTAGATTGGCATACAAGGGAAGGGCTTGGTACACACCAGCTCCCCGCTCTGATCATATACTACTTCACCTGAGACATCATGAACAACAGAAACCTCAAGTAAGTTAAAGCCCTGGCCAAACGGTAACGCAAGTGGACGCAAGTAGTCACAAGTTGAACTTGCGTACAGACTTGCGCTCGCTAGCCAAACGGACTCGTAAGTCTGCTCGCAAGTGCGCGCACTGAAGCTGAAACGGTGAAAAACTTGCGTTGACTTACGTGCAAATTTGATCTCGACCGAAGTGAACGCAAGTCAACGCAAGTGCACGCAAGTTTTCAACTTGCGTCTCCGTTTGGTTACACTCTTATTTTTCGGCCATTTTAACTTAAACTGAAATATTTTCTTTCCGACATGCGCTGTCTTGTCAAGTTTTTCACCGCAGTGTATATTTCTACTGAAGTGGTTACACCCAACCCAAAGCTGTTTTTGAGGTTTAAAACTGAATTTCAAATTGGCACCAATTGTCCTGTTTTAACCAATCTGGCCAAGATGAATGAATGGTGGAAAATGGTATTTCTGACAGTGTAGCATCGCGGAACAGGCCCAGAAATAGCTATTTTGCCGGAACGCACCAGAGGACTGGGTCCGCGCGTAAGAGAATGGGTAGCCTCCTGAGATATGTCTAGCTTGGTCAGCACTTACCCGAGAACCAAAATTTTATTTTGTAAATTTTGACATATTTGTTTTTAGTCATTTCGTAATTACTAGTTTCCCCAGAGTTGGCAGCACCGCAGATGATTTCAGCAGGTGGGGGTATAGCAAACGTTCCCTTTTTTCCACAAAGTGGTTTTTGGTTTTCGTATCCAGCGGTGTCGTATACCGTACTTTGTTTCTTCAATCTTTTGTGATAGCGAGTATTTATAATCGTACACGTAAGCTGATGGCAGTTTGCAATAAACTAGCTATGAGGTCCTTGCTGACCTACAGGCCCCTGTATCTACACTGTTGTGTATGTTTTCTGGGTAGTGTAGACAAAACACTGTATTTGGGAAACCCATCTAACGATGTTTAGCAAGCAATATTCCGGTTGACTGCTGTGAGTTAAACGCCTGGCTGATAAACTCTAATGACTCACAAACTACTTCACTGACTTGTAAATTAAGAATGAGGAAAAATAAAATTTGTTGTTGTTATGACTGCAACTGCATGATCTGTTCTTGGAGCGTCGCGGTAATGTGCGTGTTTTAAAATCCAAATTGGCGATCACTGTCTTTTTACTTTCAGACAAATTTCAGAAACAAAGACGTCAATTGCATTGAAAAAACTGGAGTCTGAGTAAAATACCTGTTATCACCGGTGAATACCCTGAATACCTCACAGGATGGTCGCGTGACGCTTGCCGCAATCTCCGTTTGTTTGTAGCCACTATGATGCATCATTTTTGTGTGGTCGCATAAGCTCACCCATTTCCGTTGGTGGGCGGATATCCCTGCTAATGGCCACTTGAAGGGTCACACGTTTTAATTTTGGGGATTATCCAAGGGCGGTTTTAATGCGACTTTTAATCATGTCACCGCAAAATATTGGAAAGAAAGGACACGTCTCGAGCCAATTCGCCTCCAATTGCGCCAGTACATCTTATGTATAGACTAAACCGTAATCTCTTCCAAAAACGCTTTGAGAAATTTCTCACGTATCAAGGTCGAACGTTATAGAGGTCATCATCCTTAGATAAGGGACACATTTGCCAAAAAAAGAGATGTCAAAATGAGCGGTAGATAAACGGAAATATTTTTTACCCCCTCCCCCTACCCTTACGTCGGGCATCAAAAAGTCGATATCTTAAAAAATAAAACCACGAGCTTTAATTTATACCTTCGTCATTCCAGCTCTCCACAGCCATTCCAAGGTTTCTTGTTTGAATTTCACCGCGGTAAACTGGCACAGTTGGATTCTGACCGGCAAAACATGATATGATGTCCGTGCCTCCTGAAAATTGGCAAAAGGTACGTCCATGAGATTTTTACGGTGTATTTCACGCGCCAAGGCAATGCACAACTCTTATCCCACGTCCTTCTACCCAGACGTTCTTTTGGCTCGTCAAGATTGCGTAGGAGGCTAACACCCATGTTACTTGCATGTGTGGCAAAATTGTGTGATGTCGCCCGATATACAAGCGGCTTTTTAGCCTTCTGATTGGCTGTTTCCATGATACGGGATAATTCTACTTCTCGTTATAAAACACACAATGGAAATAGCGAACAAAACCAATAAAATACACTTACCCGAGATGGATCCCAGAAGTACATCCTCCTTAACACAGCTGTAAACATAGTCAAAACTGGCCGGTTTCAGGGGGGAGCCAGTTGATAAAATCGTGTGTAGAGTTGATAAGTTGTGCGTCTTAACTGAAATTGAAAACAGGTTAGTCACTTTTTCCCTGTGTTTGAGTACATTTATATCAGCACAGTTTGTAGGAAGAACGTCAATATAAACTTACTTGGTTGTACTTTCCTGTCTTCTAGAGCTGACAACCATTTAGCGCCAGTTCCGAGAATGGTTATTCTAGGTACAGAGCAAAAAATCATTACTCATCAGATTTGGGAGACATGGTGGCCTAATGAAGTCTGGATCAAGGGGAATCAAGCATTCTGGGCTGGGGAATCCAGCGGGAACCTTTGAGTAAAGGGGGAAGTCAAGGGGAGGGGAGGGTGCAGGAAGTAGGTGGTTCAGACCCCTCTCCCTGAGTAAGGAGAGAAAATCTAAAACAAGACAATGAACGAGACTATAACAGTTATAATAAATGTCTTTATAGGATGTTGATAATGATGACAATTTTATGCAAGTGTCAGTCAAGATATAGAGCATTTTTATATGAGTTCACGGCAACCATATTGGTGTTCCAAAACAAAGAAATGGCGGCCATATTGCTGTACCAAGCCATTCCTCTGGGAATTTAACTCTATTTTTATGCAAAAATCGTCTTTTGTTTTTGCAAACCAATATTGCCACTGGTCACGTGAGTGAGAACACTCTATAGCAGAACATAGTACAGAAAACACAGTTGCCATTAACCTCACCCTATTTGATCAACTAAGTCCCATATGACATGTGGCGAAGGAACAAATGGCGAGCCATCATACAACACTACGGAAGCTCCAACAGCGAGTGCTGACACTAACCAGTTCCACATCATCCAGCCTGTCTATTGAGGACAAAAACATTAATACAATGAAAGTGATAGCAGAAGAGTTCTACTCTCTTTATACTTTTCCAAAGTTATAAAACTTGTAATTGAAAGCAAATGTCGAGTGCGAGGCACGGAAAATGGAGAGGTGTTGTTGTCAATCTGGAATCTAGGTTCGCTTTCAGAATTAGTTTAAAAGGAGGCACCATGTTAATTATGCAAAGAAATTAGCAGCAATCCAAGTGCAATAACGGTTTTCCCCTGCAGTGGGGACACAATCCAACCCAGCCCACTCCTTCCCCCCTCCCTCTACAAATTCAGGAACGAACATTGCTAGAGGTGTTGAAACTGTACATCCAAAGCAATTCGAGGGAAAGAAGCCTATACAGGCTACTTACTGTTGTGTAATAAAAGATCACATCTTGTCTGGTCATGTTTCCATGAAGGAGATGTTCTTTTAGATGCTGGATCAGTGTTCCCTGTAAAAGCACATCAAATATGTACTAACTTTCACTAGAGTAGATTTAAATAGAACCACTTTTAATGTCTTGAAGAAAACCCAAAGGGGGATTTGCACATAAAATCATAAGAAATTTATCTTGAAAAGAATCCCTAGAGGAAAATTAGAAATCATTCCATTTTATGGGCATGGTTCAAAATCACTTTTATCATTACAAGTTGCCAGTTCCAATGCCGAGCATTAACATGCACATTTGCAGTAGTAACCATACTAGTCAAGCTGCTATCGTCCTAAATTGTTCACTTTTGTGATAAAAGCGTGAAACTTTGCATGATTACTACTAACCATATAACAAACAAATTCCGATATGGATCCAAGGTTAGTTAAGCCCTGGACTCGAGATGTGCGCATGCCCTAAAATGGCCAGCATGGAAACCAGGCTGAAGAGGAAATAGCCTCAAAATGGGTCTCAGATAAAAAAAATACATTTAAAACTGATATATCTGTTACTTATATTGTATTCTGCGCTATTTTTATAGCAGAGATTAGATTTAGTGTGATCACGTGACCTTTCTTTACACTCAACAAATTTGGTTTGGGATTCCTGTGGTGGAATGGTAAAAATAGATGCATGCGCTACTATAATTATCTATGATAATAGATTAGGCGGTTTAGTTATTTGGGTGGTAATCAATCCAATTGCATAAAAATTTGGGCTGGACCAATCAGAAAGCCGCATATGGGTTACGTGACCAAAACAGCCACTTTGATCACATAGTGGCTACGTAAAAATAAATAGCGGAACGAGCTGATTGTTTTTAAAAAAAGAAAGAAAAATGTAAGAAAAACATTTTTCTCTAGCTGCCGACCACGAACTCACAGTTAGATGCAAAATAGGTACGAAGAATTAATGAGGTCACTGTCACGCAATACATGTCACACAACAACAGTTTTAGTTTTAAAAACAAGGATGAATTTTAATACCAAAAATCCTAAATGTACACTATGAGGCATCGGCGTGACCTGTTCGTCTCGCAACCTAACCCTAACCAAAATATTGCAACCGACGGTGTGCCTAGAGGGGAATCACGAGGGAGCAAAGTATGTTTTGGATACAGCTCGTATGCGTTGAAGTATGTTTTGTAGGGCAACTTTTTACAAACTGAGTAGTAGATTTGCCATCTCCTCTTCATGAGGGTTGTCTTGTGTGTTCGCGTAAGGGATTTAAAGGTAGCACTGTCCACGACCCGTTTGTAGAAGACAAGTCTGTATGGTTATGAATAATTAAAGCCAGACATAACCATGTCATTTCAATGATAGAAAATACCTTTTTGACTTAAGCCAACCCTGAAATGACCTAAAAACATGCATAAATTATTCACAGGTACTTCAATCAGGTACTTCAGGTGGCAGTCAATAGCAATTACAGCTGTTGTGATTGCTAGTTGCAGTTGCCTCCACAGTTGCACAACCCAGTGCAGGTGAGACTGGCTTTTCGGCATTTGCAGCGTCCCCTACAACCAACTGTGCAACCACATTGAATCAGCTCATAACACGAGTCCTTGGCTTGCGAAAGTGTCGTCCAGTAAGGCACCCAGTGACTGTTTTCAAGCTGCCATCCCCATCTAGAGGGACTTGGTAATGTAGGCTGCTTTAACAGGGTCTGGCCCCATACATAACCACATTGGAAGACAGCTCTCTTGATATGTTGGGCTAAGGATGCTTTGGTGGGAGGGATGTTTTCAAGGGATCTTGCCTTTCTTGAGAAAAGTTCTTGCCTGACTTCGTTGACTTTTCTTAAGCTGCTGGTGCGATCATATAGGAGTACCACAAATCGCTCAATGACACCCATGCATGCATCATCAATATCCTCTGGCAACATCATCAGTGCTTTAAGAGTGGGAGTAAGCTCTGGGAACACTTTCCATGCATCCCACGCTGTCTTCTTTCCTCTTCCACCAAAAAATGAAACCGTATCACAACCTGTTAATGCGTGAAACATCGGTAACACACAGGCTTTCTCTCGACCCAGGGATGTAGCTATGGCATGTGCTGGGAGGTTACGGACCTGCTTGGAAGAACCATATGAGATCCACAGCTCATCTAATGGGAGAAGTGGGGCAATAGAAACGGCCAGCACAACAACATCAGTATCATTGCTTTGAATCTTTATTCGTCGAAAGCCATTCAAGCTAGCATCAAGTGCGTGTATCATCATGCGTGAATCAGCTTCCTCGTGACTGCAGGGTGCAAGAGCACTCACATCTGCTCTGTCTTCAGAAGACAAAACACTCTCTCCGTGCGTTGCGAAGACTTTCTTCCCCTCTGGAAGCTGTAGCGAAACCACCTAGGAAGTGAATATAAAACTTAGCTTTTGAACAACATAGTGAATGGCATTAGAGCTTACTCTCTGGTTTGATATGCACGCACCTTGGTTGATAGTAGTTTGAAGAGCTCATCCTTGTTGTCATCAACTCTTAAGAATCCCTTCCAGTCAGATGGAATTCGGGTGGACAGCAACACTTTTCTCCTCTGACCTGATCCTCGCTTCTCCCTTGTCGCTTTCTTTAGTGAATCATCTTTGTAGACATCCCACACAATATCAAGCCTCTTCACATCGTTGAGCTTCCTCAGGATGTAAGGTGCAAATACAGACTCAAAGTACTCTTCGAAGGTGCTTACTGCTTTGGGTTGGAGCATCTGGACTACAACGGCTCCATCCAGAATGATTGCATCCACACTCGGTTGTTCCATTACCTGACTTGAGACATGTACATCTGACAAGCAAGTTACAAGATCGGCTTTGGTTCCTCCTCGGAGTTGTCCCAACTGCGACAATGAAGGCGGCCAGGGCTGGTTTTCAAACTTGAAGAAGTCTTCAAGGTTGCCATCACGGTTTTGACATGCAATATAGAGTCTTGAGAACAGGGTACAGTCTTCCTTCAATACCGTCACTTTGGCCTTATCTTTTGACAAGATCTTCTTTCCTCTGTCGTTGAACGCAGGCAGATTATTCTTCTTGAGGGTATCTTTCAGAAGCTTTGTTTTGTCCTCAAGTCGCTCTTTAAAGAATGCTTTGCATTGTTGCTCTCCCATTTGCCTTGCGTTTCTAACGGTGTGGACAACCTCTTCATTCATGACGTCTTTCGTGTGTAGGGCTGTCAACTCTTCTCCATTTTCCTTGAATGGATTGCCGAGCTCTTCAAACGAGGACACCAGGCTGAGTACGTCTTTTGCAAAGGCACTTTGGGTTGCCGGATTTTGTTCATGGTGCTTTTGGCTCTCTTTAGCAGAGATGGCTTCCTCGAATTCGTCAACCATTCTTGACAGTTCTGGACCAGCGACCATCCATCTTCTCAGCGCAGCAGGGTTTTCGGTCAACCCGACAGCACCACCTTCACCTTTTACGATGGCATTCACTTGTTCATGGGCGTGGTCTAGTGCGATTGACGAGAACAATCTCTTCGTCTTGTGCACCACAAAAGCGCCATCACGGAACTCTGCACAAACGTCTGGATGCTTAACAGGAAGCTCGCACATGTCCCGGTAATGCACTGAAAGCCACCTTGCATAGTTATGGCTGTCGAGAGCAAACATCCACGGAAGTAACTCTTGAATAGCTTTCAGATACAAAGAAAAGTCAGCCTCCCGGAATGCTCTCACAAGTTGGAGACAAAGGAGTTCAAAATCTTGCACAGTGGCCCAGTAGAGAAACTGTGGACACTTCTTCATCTTTTCATCTTTCCATTGTTTGAATGGTCGGGCTGGCCTATCAATCTCATCGGATTTACTGTATTCTTCATATGCGTTATTCATCAGAATGTGGAGACTGGCTGCAGTTACTTGATGAGCCCGTCTTGTTCGTGTGATGTGGCTTGCTGATAGGAATGAATCTGCTACACCAGATGATACAACTGATGCATTTGTCAAGGCCTCTGTCCATCCACTTCCATGGACCCACTTACCGAGAGCTTTAAAAGCAGCCATCTCAATGTGTAGTCCCCCAAGCATGACAACTATGTGGCTCTCATCAAATTCATGCATTGTCCATTGAATTTCCTTCGCCAAAGCAAACAATGGTTGATCAACAGTAACAACAGCGGTTTGCGAGGGATTCAGATGTTTTACAGCTGCGCTGATGACGTTAATACCATGTGCAATCATGGCGAGCGAGTGGGCATTCTCGGTGAACATTGGCAACAACGATATGAGAGCTGGCTGGTGAGATGATAGTGATGACTTTGAAGCCCGATAAGCTGCCCACGACACGGTGTCTTCTTTGCTTAGCTCCTTCTTAGTAACAACTTCATGGATGTTTTTCAACCAGTCTTCTTCTCGCTCACTTTCCTTAGAGGTCCCATTACAATCAGGTACGAATACCAACCGAGTACAAGTGTTGGGAACAACAATGTTCGTAGAGGGAAGATTTAATGGCGGTACTTCAGTGTAGTAGGACGGGAGTGCGGCAATTTTCTTCGATTTTGAGCTTTTTTCAGGATCGAACACATTGGTAGATCTCTCAGTTCCTGGTTTTTCTGCAGTGGGATGCTGAGCCAAGGAGATTGCTGTACCATGAAAGGAATCGTGGGAGCTAGTAGAACTTGGGTTGTGATCAATATTGTCGAGCGCTGCAGTTGTAAATATACCATCACGCAGCTTGGAAGGGCATACCACCCCGTCCCTGTCATACCTATCAATAACACTGTTGGTTATGTCGCTAGAGATGGATAGGAGGCGGTCATAGGATATGCACATTCCAAGCTTGTAGAAGATATCAACGAGTGATTTTTCTCTTGTAGCTCCATGGATCTTCAAAGCTGCATAGATCGGAAGAGGGCACTCTCTCCCTCTTATATGGTGGGTGCTGTGAGTGGTACCAGAAGCATTGCCGGATTTGTCTCGAAATCGAGATATCACTATTGGATGAGAACCTGTGAAAAACCTGTGAAAAACCTGTGAATTATCCTGTGAAAGAACCTGTGAACTACAAGTTTTCACATGTTTTTTCACAGGTTTTTCACAGGTTTTTCACAGGGTGTGAAATTTTGAAAACCTGTGAACAGGGCACTTTTCACAGGGTCAAAACCTGTGAAAAAACCTATGAAAAAACCTGTGAAATACAACCTGTGAAAAAACCTATGAAAAAACCTGTGAAAAAGAATAGTGTTTGGGGAGCTTTTTCACAGGGTCTGAAATCTCAAAAACCTGTGAACAGGGCACTTTTCACAGGGTCAAAACCTGTGAAAAAACCTATGAAAAGTAATTTTGTTTTGGAGTGTTTTAACAGGTTTTGAAGATCTGAAAACCTGAAAAATAAACAGGGCACTTTTCACAGAACAAAAACCTGTAAAAAAGGACAAAAACCTGTAAAAAACTTGGTGAACCGCTTGTACAAAATGTATATGTTGTGGTTAAATTTATCTTTGGTTTAAAAATTTTAAAACCAGTTTGATTTTGGTTTTTCATTGTCTCATATTCATTATATCATAATCTGAAACAAAGGGAAATCAAAATCAAACTGGTTTGAAAATTTTTAAACCAAAGATAAATTTAAACCGCAACATATAGACGATGTATACTTTTTAATTTGTATACAAAACATTTTTAATTACCTGTCAGTGGGCTGTGATGCATACTTTTTGTACACATTTTGTAATTACATTCAGTTAAAAACATTAATGGAAATGGTCAGTATTGTATACTTTTTGCATACAAAACTACACAGATTGCATTAATTGCCTTTTGCTTAAGATATAAAATGTCAGTGCACTTTGATTCTTTTTTCCAGAAAATGTGACTGTTGCTGCATGTATCTTCCAATAATTTAGGTTGTGTTAGTTTACTCAGGATCTGATCATAGCAGCATTTAGTAGCTCACGGGATGACATTAACGAATCCAAGCTGCACTGCGTTCGGTCTGCACTCATCACAACCATATGGTCAAGATTCTTCCATACACTAGACCTCCTGTCCTGTTAATACATTAGACCTCAATTATACTTACAAAAACAGCAAAATGACTCATTTAACTGCAGCAGTTTAATGACAGTATATTAGAACTCTCTCACTCAACAACATTCAAAAGTCTCTAGAGATTGAGTCCAAAAAAATAAACTTACAATTATTAACAAATTTCCTTCAATCTGCAGTGAATTACAAATAAATAATGCATCCACCAGATACAATATTCCCCTATTCCTGAATAATAAAAAAGTAAATTCAGGCTGAGAAACCTTTACAACCCAGATGCTTTCTTAAAAAAAGAGAAAGTTAAGTTAAAATGAAGAGAAAAACTATCTTGAAACATAATCAGCTGTATACATTAAGCAAGGTGCATGAGGTTTAATTTGCAAAAGAATTAACATCTGCTAGTTTATCCAAGTTAAACTCCCTAGGACAGAGTTGAATGTGGTAATTTAAGTTTGTTACGGAGACTTATCTTGATGGCAGCTGCAGATACAGTGAACCCCTGGTTCTTCTTCAGTGTAAATTCTGTTTTGAATCAATGAGACAGAAAGCAGAATGAATAAGGATACAGTTACTCATATCAATTTGTTTGACATGAAGACAATGCATTAAGTGTTAACAATACCCATCAATTAAATAATTGTTATAATAATTGACAATTTATCCCTCATTATGGCAAGTTTGTTGTCATTGTTATTATTATTATTATTTTATTTTTAATACTACACACAGGGTGAGTTTATTTAGGCTATATTGAAGTGACAAAATTGATTGAAGGTGATTCCTCAGAATGAACTCGTGAAAGTTTGGGAGAACTCGAAAAAGCTGTGGAAACACTTGCCTGCAACTCATGTTCCCACAGCATTTCTCGTTCTCCCAAAATTCCACTCGCGTTTCTATAACTCGATAGAAACATGATACATGTTTTCACAAATCCAAACGACATCGAATCAAAACAATCCTCGCATTGCTGTTTTCAAGGTCATAATTTGCGTCCTTGAGTAACAGTTTTGTGCACGCACTCAGCTATATCTTTTTTTATGAATTTTTTTTAAATTGTCTTACTCAAAGAGGACAATTTTTACACCAAAATTATACAATAAAAAATATAGGTGACCATGCTTGTTTACTACAAAAAGGTAGTTTATCTCTATCACGAGCCAAGCCCTATAGAAAAAAGCCGCCATTTTGTTTATGTGCACGCTAATCGGGCGTCAAATTCTGCACAGTAGGAATGCGCAATGCAGTACTGAGGAATCACCTTAATGACATTTGCTTGTGGTTCACATAATTTGCAATGACTAAGTTATAAACTTGTACATCCTGAAATTTATGCTTACCAATAACGCTGTTCAGAATATAATTTGATAATTTGCCATTTCCTCTAGTTAGGTTTTGGCCTTTAAACTCCTCATTCAAGGCATCCAGCAGGCTGAGGCATGCTGCACATCCAGTACCTGATGTTCATCTGGAGGCCTGCTCAATGATGTTAGCATAAACATACATATGTGCACCAGCTGGGATGAGTTAAACCATCTACAAATAAAGCAGTTATACAATTGAGGGGCAGTAACTGTTAATTAAAATCGGTCCCAAGAATTCAAACTGGTTTGAATTCGTGGGACCAGTCGCAGGGACTGGTCCCCGCAATATTTTGCTTGGTCCCTCGTGTGAACAGGGTCATGGGGCTGGTCCCTGCGACCAATTAAAAATGAACCAATTGCTGATCAGCATTTTAAGCTCCCACAATTCTGCACGTTCGTGTTTGAAGATGGCGATGCCTGAACAGAGTAGTGAACAGATTGAACAGAATACTACTGAACAGACTGTTGGCATGGCATTAATATTGAAGATTGGAGCGTCACCAGTACACAAATGGTAATTGATTCTTCGTTCATAAGAAACCGGCAATTCTTCGTCTTGCATCATCATCAGGAGCAACAGAGTCTTTTTCTTCGCAGCTCTCGAAGCCATTTTTACTCGATGAAAACAAAGGTCCCGCCAAATTTTCTCGCTATATATAGCTAGCTGTCGCTAGCATGTTTTTGCGCCATTTCATGAAGAGAATGCGTGACATTCGGTTTATGTTATGCAAATTTGATCGGATGTTTTTTTTCAGCTAGCCTGGAGAATACTATACTTTTGCAGTTTTTGATGAAATGATGCAATTTATTTTTTTTTTTTCAGGTATAAAAACACCGAAAGGAAACCTGATATCAAAATTATAAAATACGAGCGGATTTCGAACATTGTCAACATTCCATGTTTTTAAAACAATTGTTGAACACAGTCCAGTAAGCACGCTCAGATATGAACAATAATAGGAATAATAATAATAATAATAATAATAATAATAATAA
Organism: Meandrina meandrites; assembly: GCA_963693305.1. Taxonomy (NCBI): domain Eukaryota; kingdom Metazoa; phylum Cnidaria; class Anthozoa; order Scleractinia; family Meandrinidae; genus Meandrina; species Meandrina meandrites. The sequence continues at coordinate 2,269,091 of OY855913.1, read as the reverse complement.
TAATAATAATAATAATAATTTTCCCTCTCCACAAGGTGATTATCTTGTTTTATATATTGAAAACGTCATAAATACTGCTATCTTGCTGCGAAACAGGTCCCAGCGTGTGAACCCTTCAAGGGACTGGTCCCCGCGACTCATTCCATCTTGTAAACTCTACAGGGACCAGTCCCTGCGACTGGTCCCCTGGCCTCGTGTGGCGACCTTAAATGTAATTTTCACGACCCCAACTTAGTCACTTAATGGGAGCCGTTTGTGAAATATTAAACAACAGCAATGAATACGGTAACTTTTTTTTCGGCGAATCTTTCCGTTTATAAATCACAACTTGCCAGAATTTTCTTACTCTCAAAATCCCGCAAAAGTGTGACCCCATTCTAGTCACCCTATAAAAAATGCTTGAAAAAGCGACCCCATTATAGTCAGTCCTGTCGTGAAAATGCGACCCCATCCCACGGCACATCCCCATTAGCCCATTTATAAGAAGTGTCCCCCCCCCCCCCCCCAGGGGGTAAAATAGAATAAATTATTATTTGTACACGTTAAAAAAAAATTTCCCTTCAATTATTAAGTATATAACCTGGAGAACAGGCGTTATTTTATTTTTGTGTTTAAGACTGGCGGAGGCGAGAGCAAAGCTGTTCCCAGCGCTAGCTAGCCTACTTGCAGTATACATAATCTAAAACTTACATACATACATGAACGTTAAGTGTCTAAAATATTCAGCTGGAGAGCTAATTGAGCTAAAATATATTTATAAGTTAATATCTTACAGATAAATTAAGCTTATTAAAAAAGTTGAATATCAACACGCTTAAATAGTAGAATAAAATAGTTCTTAAAAGGCTTATAAAAAGCAAGGAAAGTCTCTTACCTTCATCCTCGTACTGAGAATTACTTTTCCCATTTCTTGAACTCATAACTTTTGAACACTTTGGACTAGGTTTTGTACAGTCTTGTCAGTTTCGAGCCGATAAGAAATAAACAGGCAAAAAAGTGTGAAGAAATGGGAGCAAAGATGGTTTTCTTGACGATTTGGCGGTAAAAAGCCCGCCAAAAAACGCGGCCGCCCGAACCACCGAGCATCCTTTCAAGAACGCCGCTGAACTTTTGTTGTGGACGCGTAAACGAGAGGTTACTAAGTTCTCGCAGTTCTCGCTTGACTGCTTGACTGTGGCAATGGCGGCCTGTTCAAATTCCAATTCTTCTTCCTCTGAAAGGACAGTAAATCCGAAGCCACAACGAAGAGAGGACATTTTGGAAACTATCTCTCTCAACCTAACGCAAAGATCCCTAAAACAACATTTTACCGCATTTTGAACAAGTCAGAGATGCGATCAACAGTCATCTAACATATACAAGTGAAAACGAGGATAACAGAGTTCTTAGAAAGAGGGGGATGTGTTCGAGGCTCTTTTGAACGAGTTGCATGCACAGCTATCCAGTTTCGTAAATGATAATCCAGACATTTTTTATGCCAGTGGAATTCCTACTTGCTCACGGCGTTATAGTCATCTGGAGTCCGAAGTTCCAACCAACTTAAAGGTTCATTTGAGATTCAAGAACCAAATGGACGGAGGACGTTACAATGAGGTTTCTGGTTTGTTTGTTTGTTTGTTTGTTTGTTTTTATTATTATTGAAGAGGGCATGCCATTTATATGTCATTCTGTTTCTTGTCTGTAGATGACATAGAAATTTAGCCCACAAATGCTAAGGTCAAATCAGATGATGCGTACATGTAGAATAAACTGAGTATTTCCATGCAGATTTTTGTCATAGGAACAACCATTTCTTTGTATGTTAGCAGTGAGATTTACTGCATAAAACAAATATTCTGCAGTGCAGACCTTTCTAGTAATTTACATTTGTTTGGTTTCTTTCTTTTCTACTCAAAAGGGGAAGAAGTGTATATATCACTCACTAGGAAAAAGAAACATGAGGGCAACATAGAGGACATTATTTTTTGATGGACAGTTGTACCTTAACACTTTGCAAAGGATGGATTCTTCAGAGTAACAAGTTGCAGAACAAAAAGAAATGGAGATCCATTTATCACTTCAGATAATCACAGATGGTGTGGCTGTATTTAGTTCTTCCAAATTGAGCATTTGGCCAACTGTCTACTGTCTATTTATAAATGGGCTTCCTCCAAAGTGCAGGTACTCAACTACATGTACTTCTTTAAAACCATATTAAAATTAATTTGGGCTTTTAACTTTCATTTATGTTGAGCTAAACTGTGTGTGAACCTTTAAAGTGTTTTAAACTTTGCTGAGGCCATCCCCTTGTTTTTCTCTTTTCTCCCCTTGTTTTCGTCCGACCGACCCAGATTTTCGTGTTTAAAAAAAAAAAGGAAAAGTTATGCAGAAGGCAATGGCACATTATTTCAAAGAAATGTCACTTTAATCCGAAACATAGGCAATTTTTTGCCATACAGTTTTGATGGTTCATCCTTTTTTCGCTGTTCTCGTTTGAGTTTAACCACGATGTCGATTTTTCCTTCCTCCATTGCCGCCAAGTTGACTTCATAACCACGTCTTGTTGTTTCCAGGCTCCACGGATATTATGCTGAGATACCGGGCCTCCTAGTTCCAGACTCCTTTTCCAATTTTTTTTTTTGTTGCTTTTTTTTTCTTTCATGACCAACCGACCCAAAATCAGAAAACGCATTTGACAATAAACGAAAAAAAAAGGGGGATGGCCTGATGCTTGGTATCTAAATAATATTTTTTGCTTTATAGCTACATGCACTTGTGTGCCTGCAGCTAGTTCCAGAAAATACCCATACTCCACCCACAAAAGGGATTGATTGGAATTCCCTGGGGATTTGGGGCTCTCAAAGATAAAAAAGATTAAAGAAATGTATGAAACTTACATGTAAAGGGACTGTGTCACGGCTGAGTTCAGTTTATTTTATATAATTTTGCAAAATACTTGCTAATTGGCACCTAATGTTTATGAAGAGAAATTACTTCTGTGGAACCGATCTAGATGACAAAGCCATTAGCTTATTATGTCTTCCGGGCATAATTATTTACAATTTAAAGTTACAAACAAACGGAACTATCTTTGAAAACTGTTTGAACTGTAATTCAAAAACCCTGGTCAATCTATTTCAATTTTCTTAAATTTTTTCCCATCTGTAAAATTTGCTGAGTTCTTGAAATGTCCCTTCACTGTTCTTTAGAAGTGTTTTTTTTTTAATTTCACCCAGTTTGGTTGCACTTTTTGGTATCTGCATTTGGCTGAATCTGTGATACAGTTCCTTTAATTGGAATTTTTTGTCTCACTGACTGACTTTCAATCTCCTTGTATTTTTGCTTGACGCTGGTACCCCTCTAGCCTGCAGATAACTTACATAAGCTTTAGAGCATAATATTATTAGTTTGGTTTTCCAGCAACCCTGCTGTAATATTTTTCCTTCTTATGTAGCTTAATTTGTATTAAGGTTACAGTATACCTTCAGATCGACAATTTTACTCGAAATCGGATTTTTACATCCAAATAATAGTCCAAGTGTGATCTTTCATTAAAAAAAACAGTTTTGAAAAAGAGTGAATATCGGCGGAGAAATGAGCATATTTTGTTTTTGACCGGAAGTAAAAATTCTTCTTTAGAGTGACACCTATATGACGTGTATGCACTCAACCGAGACAGTTTTCGCGGGAAGTATCACAAGAGCCGCCATTCTCGCGCACTGATTGGCCTTGTTATTCGAGAAGGTGTTGCAAGCTTCATGTGGGCGGCGTTTGTTTGCATTGCAAGATATTTTTTTAAGCGATGTTTCCTGAAATCAATTTTTCGCTCTGAACGCGACACTTTAAAGAGCTACAACTCCAAAGGAATTTGCCCCTTCTACGTCAAATTTGGCGAGCAGCTAGTTTAACATGTTAATAACAAAAGCGTGTCGGCGATTTTTGTATACTTTTTCTACGGGAGCGATTTTTGTATGATCACTCCAGTGCGTTTTAGACCTATTTGCGAAATGTCTTGTATCTTTTTATTGCAATTGAATATGACAAAACGCCGACACGTTTTCTTAGCGCTTGGGGTCCGGAAACCAAATTATTATTAGCGAAATACTAAATTCGCTTTGACTTGTAGCCTTCAAAAGGCGACTCAGGCGCTTGTGAATCGAGGTTCCTAAAAGATTGACATTTCATTCTACTACAAAATGGTTTTTATAGATTGAAAGCCAGCTCAATAAGCTTTAATTTGATATAGGGTTTTAGCTGTCTACAAGTTATTCCGACTGCGCTATATCGTTTAGACGCGAGACACCCTCAAAGGTATACGGTAACCTTAATTTTTTTAGCAAAATCCCCCACATATGAGCCTGACATTCATGTTTAGAAGGCTCTCGCCTCAGGGCCATCGGAGAATTTAAATAAGGTCTATTGCTTTGCATGATATATAAGGTGCCCGATCCCTTGCCTGAGTAGAAGAAATTCATTTTTGTTGTACTGATAAGTAGCGGGTAATACTATTTGACAAGGAATGACCTGTAAATTTGTATGCAGATGGAGTAAAGTGTTTAGGGTGATTTCATTTAACCCATAAAACAATATCTAACAGTTCTGCTTAATGGCATTAGTGTCTTATAGAAACTGAAAGTGTAATATTACTATTTCACAGGTTTTGTAAAATCACTCTAGCATAAACTAAATTCTTGTTTTACAGACATCAAAGAAAATATTGTTTATTCACTGGCGTCTGGTTTGGAAAGCAAACACCTTGCTTTCAGACCATTATGCAACCATTTGCAGAAACCTTGAAAGATTTGTTTAACCAAGGTATGAACATGTACATGTACATTAAGTTTTACCAGTTCTTTATCAGCCATTCAATTGGACAGTGCAAGGCAATAAATTAATAATATATGTATTACTGTTACTGTCAAAGCCCATGTTGTCATTCAGTTTGCAAACACAGAAGACTTGAAATTGAATTTATGTCAGGATAAAATTCATTGCTAGTTCACTTTTGTGACTGCTTCTGCGAAACATTGTCCAACACTCTTTCAATCTTTGAATTTTGGTGCAATGGACGATACTAAATATAATTGTTTCATAAGCTGCAAGAAGAACTTCTTTTAAAAGCTAACACTGCTCCTGACCAGGCTTGAGGGAAGCCACAGGAGGCCTAATAATTTTGCATTTGAGTGTCTGCATGTAACAAAAATATGACTTATTAAGAATTTAAGAATGATCTCTGGCTAAAAATATTTAAAAGTACGAGTTCTCAACTGTTAGATCTACAGTCTTCGACGGGTAAAAGTGAATAACAAAATATGTATTTTTACCCGTTGAAGACTGTAGATCTAACAGTCAAAAGTTCGTACTCTTACATATTTTTAGCCAGAGATCGTTCTTAAATTCTTAATATGTTTAACCCTGGCTACGGTCCTTCAATATTTTAAAAATATGACTGGCTGTTTTGCTTGCAGGTTTATACAAGTAAAGATCAACCAGACTGAAGACTCTCCATTGTTGTTTGGGTTTTGGCACATTTGATGCCCCAGCAAAGCCTTTATTTCAAGAATTTTTTTTAATACAATGCATTTTATGGCTGCTCATGCTCATATCGTCTAAGCCCTGGGGAGACAGTGAAACAAAATTATCAAAGGAGGCCACACCCATGCATATCCTTTTATTGAAAATAATTTAAAAACTGGATATGGTTAGGAGAGGACACATGAACAAACTCTTCAATTTGCAGCTGAATTACCAAAAATTCATTTGCCAATGGTTTCCCCTCACCCCCCTTTTTTGCCTGTTCTGTGAACTGCCAGAATTATCTTTGCAGAATTCAACATTTGTAGTCAACCCCCCCTGCTGAAGGTCTGGATCCACCACTGTTACTTTTATGGATGGATAAGAGTTATAGTTCTGAATCATGGTCAGTAAGACAAACTTCATGAGATTAAGCAACCCTCCAAGTCTATTTTTTTCCTTAATGGCCATTTGGCCACCGACTGCTCAAGTTTGGTTGCCAGTGAAAAATTTTAGTTGCTAAATTAGCTCACGCTTTTAATCCTTCTTCTCAATTTTAGTCGCCAGGCTGGCGATTTCGATTGCAATTTAGTAGCCAGCTCCAAAATTTTAGTCGTCATGGTGACTAGAATGGTCTTAACTTGGAGGGTTGTTAAGTCAAGATATGAATTTGTTTCCACTAGTCTGTATATCACACTTACCAAGAAGTGTTATGGAGAACTTCCGTCACCTGAAGGCATCAGAGTTCTATTCTGTGCCATGTCTTTTATATGGCATCCTCCCTGACCTTTATTTTCAGCACTTCATTCTGCTAGTTGAAGCTATAATCTATTATTGCACTGGAACTGCATATTATACTAATTGTTGCTACAATCAGTTAACAGTAAATAAATGTAAAGTCATATATTACTCATTATCAGTTAATTGTACCAGTGTTATCAAATGGCAGATGTTTTCCAATAAAGCTATACTGTACATGATAGAATATTCTTTGGATTTTTTATTATTAGCTTATTGACAAATTTATCTGATAAATACAATAATAATATTTGGCTCAAGTTCAGGACGTGTTTACAGAGCTCTGAGAGGCCCAAGCATCATGACCAACAGCCAAATATTTTCCCTCCAGCCCAGCCAAACGCAGTTGATGAGTATTTTAGCTTGATTTAGTTGGAAGTTGTAGAAATGTCTCATGGTGAAATATATGATCGATTGCACATGGTTATTGAATTGTTCAGGTCACTTGTATGGGCCTAGACAGCTTTTTCTGGACCTGAGCATACATCAATGTTATGTTTTTCCTGTCATTGCATCAGCAGTGCAATGTGGTAGCATATTTAAGTGTTATATTTAATAAAATATTTAAAAGCACTTTGATTGCAGCGAAAAAATAAACACATACACAAAGCTTTGGCAAGCCAAATCCTGAAAAAGTATCATTTGGTCTGCCCAGTAATTTACAAATGAGAGGTGTGGCCTGATGAATCATACAAATTCAATATTTTGCCCGCCAAAATAATGAACATACCAGATTTGGTTGTACAAGTAAACCATGTGTTGCAATTGCATGCAGTTCAATTATCAAAATGGTTCAAATCATGTAGAACTTGCAAAATATTTCAAATTTTTATTGCCTGGCTTACAACTGTATGTTCGCCCTATTTATCACAGCAATTTTTGTTGACTTAATTAATCAAAGTGTTTTTTTTTATTAGTTTTAAACTGTTTTCCTTTTCCAGTGAAAGCTCTTGATAGTTTATTCACAGGTATTTTCACATGTTTGTTCTGAGTAATTTTCTTGAAATTTCTTCAGAGGCTATTTCACAGGTTTATTCACAGGTTTTAAAAGTGAATTTTTTAATTATTTTGTTCACATGTTTTTTCACAGGTTTTTTCATAGGTCATGAAATTCACAGGTTTTTTCACGGGTTCTAAATTTTGTGATTTTTGGACAAAATTTAGCCCTTGCAAAATTCACATGTTTTTTCACAGGGTGTTTCTGTGTCACATGTTTTTTCACAGGTTTCTCACAGGTTTTTCACAGGTTCTCATCCAATAGTGTATGCTGTTAAAAACCAACAATTGAGCAACAGTAAGGCACGCCTGGCTCTCTGCTGAATCCTTTTTCATCGCAGGGCCTCTCATTATCATATCTAGCAAAGTTGTAAGTGAGGCTGGAACTGAATCTGTCTGGCAGTTGGGTGCAAATGTTCCATTAAAAGAGTTTTTCACCTGCAGTATTTCTCTCCTTACAATCATCGCTGCCTTTGCCAAGCAATATGCCTCTGAGTCCCTATTCTTAGCCTCGAGTAAAACACCTCCGATTTCATGGCTGAGGACAAAGAGAACCTCTCTTCCTTGAGTGTGTGCTGTTAGGTCTGGAAAGGCTGTCAGCAGGCGGGTCTTCAGTCTTATGGCATTAATCCTAGTAGGTTGTTCTTCCCCTAGTTCACTTAGCTTTGAAGAGTAGAACTTCACAAGATCGGATAGCTTCAACACAACTGGTTCTTCAACCTGAAGACTCATCAGTAAAAGCAACAAGTTTTGCAAATGCAAGTTCATCCATGTCTATAGGCTTATAAGATGAGGAACTTGCATTTTCTGAAGAGCATTTCACTTTTCTTGCGTTGTTGTACAGGTTAACTAAGCATTTCACATGGTATTTGGCCTCTGTTGCTACCATGTCTCCCGACGCCAGCTTCCCGATCAGCTTGCTATCATTGACAAGAGATGCACATTCTCTTACTTTTCTGTCAACCTCAAGGGTGCAAGCACTATGAAGATTTTCTGGGCTGTCAATTGATTCACAAAAGAAGCAGTGGTTGTTTGACGGGTTGCTTGGAAAGCTGGACCGTCTGGCCTTGACAGGACTTGGGCTGTTTCCTGTCGCAAGGAGGTCGCTGTTGTCCTCTAACTTCTCACTTTCATGTTTCCTTTTCTTTGCACGCTCTATCTTTTCATTACTAAAAGCATTTCTACAAGTCTTGTGCCACGAGGCCTTTCTCTCCTTAAGCGTGTGCTCTATTCCCTGTCCCTCATTTAGCTCTTCTATGTTAACATTTGCAGGAACTGATCCAATCTTCTGAAACTCTTCCAAGTTTCTGGCAAATGACGAATAGCTAGCTCCAACATCTTTCCTTTTCGAAATTGCAGGACATTGCAAAGGTTCTCCGGTCTTGACTTTTTGACAAATGACACACAACTTCCAGTCCATGGCACCTCAACAGGATATTTGTAACTGAAACATGTTTATCAACTTATCAGCTGAAGAAGCTAATGTCTATCTTTGCCATATCACTCATTTTCATTGCACAGGAAAATCTTTAAAAGACCGATGGAAAGAGTAATTGTGTAAATAAAGTTTTCTTCTTGCTATCGGTTTGTAAATAAATTCAATTTAGAACCCTCAAAACATATTGTTTTCACCAATTTCACGATTAAATTGTTATTGGTTTATTTTATTGAAGAATGAGAGATACGTTCCGATTGTATGTTCTCCATATTTTGCATTTTCTCGTTTATGACCGCTGTAATTACTTAAAAATATACTATATTAATAGCATTGAGAGGATTAACTTGAACTATTAACTTCATATTTGAACTCCTAAGCTAGTAATAACAAGAAAAAATGTCTTACCTGTGCTGACTGTAAGTACACATTCATGGTGGCTGCCATCTTGAAAACCGCTAGAGGCCTGAGAGCTAGTCCCCAGTTTTTACCAATTCAAAATTTTAAATATCATAAAGAAAGACATTGTAAGGATGCAAGAAAAATGAAAAATGAAGTGCACGTTTCACAAAATATCATTTCAATGATAATTAGCAAATTAAATAATCCAATTTTAATAAACACGTGGATGGCCAATATTTTTAGGTCATTTTAGAGTTGGTTTAAGTGAAAAGTTTTTTTTCTATCATTAAAATAAAAAGATGACAACTGGGCTTTAATTATTGATAATTATACTAGCACACGCCTCTATTTTTACCATTCCCACCACAGGAATCCCAATCTAATTCAGTCAGTTAAATTGTTCGTCACGTGACCCATATGCGGCTTTCTGATTGGTCCAGCCCAACTTTTATGCAATCGGATTGATTACCAACCAAATAACCGCCTTATCTATTATTATAGATAATTATAGTGGCGCATGCGTCTATTTTTACCATTCCACCACAGGAATCCCAAGCCAAATTTGTTGAGTGTAAAGAAAGGTCACGTGATCACACTAAATCTAATCTCTGCTATAAAAATAGTGCAGAATACAATATAAGTAACAGATATATCAGTTTTAAATGTATTTTTTTTATCTGAGACCCATTTTGAGGCTATTTCCTCTTCAGCCTGGTTTCCATGCTGGCCATTTTAGGGCATGCGCACATCTCGAGTCCAGGGCTTAACTAACCTTGGATCCATATCGGAATTTGTTTGTTATATGGTTAGTAGTAATCATGCAAAGTTTCACGCTTTTATCACAAAAGTGAACAATTTGGCTATTTTTTGGACGATAACAGCTTGACTATACAAGTTGCAGACTGCTATAAAGGTATAGCACTATGCACATATTGCAGACCTACAATATCAGTTTATCAGACTTGCAGACCTATGATACTGGTTATTATTTCTTTGCATCATGGGCATGCAATATGAGTTAAAGTGCAGTGTGCAAGACTTGAACTGTATGTACATTTAGGAGTTGCCCTTTGCATGCACTGCAAGCATATGATACTAGATACTAGATAATAATTATCTATTGAAGGACTCTTTGATAACATCCAACTGTTTTTTGGCTCATTGTTTAAGGTTCAAACATGCCCAAATTTGTGCAGGTCCTGAAACATGAATTTAATTTCTAGCCCTGCTAAAAAGTACAATAATCAACCGCATCAGTGCCATATTGGATTAAATCAAACTTTGGACCTGCAAAAATATAGTGATAAAAATGCCCAGTGAAAACAGTTCCTTAAAAATTATTCAGATTAACATTATCTTACATTTTTCATCTTCATCATATTGAAGATATTTTTATTACTGATTGATGAAATTTTTGGACTCACCCCAACACAGTGTACCATGCACTTTGGTGGTCCTGTGGTTCCGGATGAGTACATGATGAACAGTGGATGATTGAAGGGAACCTGGACAAACTCAAGAACTGGCCACTCATCTGCAAACTTTGTGAACTCAGATAGCAAAACACTACGGATTTATCAAGGAGAAAGGCAAGTTTATACAGTATTCATGGCCAAACACACAAAAATCTGTTCTAACCATAGCAATCTATAAGAGACACTGCTGGGGCCCATTTCTCGAAAGCCACGGAAACTTTTTGGCCCACAAAGCCATTTTTAGTTAGCTCTATCTTAAAACAGAGTCGAGGTGTACATATATTAATATATAGGCCTGAAACTTTGTATGAAGGCCCAACCTAAGTTCATTTAAGAATATCATGGAATTAAACAGCTCTGTAATCATAAGGTTTGAGATTTTGCTATGGCTTCCCCAGGTGCGAAAACTTTTTGGGATCTTCGAGAAATGGACAAGTAGCATTACGTGACTGGGATATTGCTATTATCTGCCTTGCTGGGCTGCTTGTCAATTGCGGGTTATTTCACAGCATTTTATCAGATTGCTCCAGCAATTAGCTGGTGCCCTTAAAATATACCCCTGGATGGAGAGAGGCACTATGAGGGTAACGCACCTTGACAGCTTTGGACCTCTTTCTGTTTAAGTGTATTTTTATGAAGCATAATGCCTGGCTGCGCCTCCCACATGACATCACCTTTCTCATAAAATGTTTGACTAATTGCGTGGGCTGTGATTGGTCTGTTCAAGTTCATTATAGCTCCACAAAGCATGTGGCTTACGTCACACTTGTGCTTCATCGAGTTATAATGCACACTGCTTATGTCACGAGTTTGAGTGCACACCATTTCCTTAGCATTTTATTAAAGAAATTAAAAACTTCATTCTCTTGCATTATTGTTGAGGTTTAAGCACGTGGGTTTTTTTTAGAACACTCGAGAAGTGTGGGAAGCAATCAGCTGCGCCTCGTGCTTCTCTATGCAATTCTCTCGTGTTGTTAAAAATTCCCACGTGCTTATATACATACCAGTAACTCAACAATGCACTCAGATGCGTTTTTTATTTCTTTAATAAAACACACACATGGAATTAACATAGGCTCAAATAAGTACATAATGTTAGTTCCAAGAACTTTAATTTGTGTCAGCTGTGTATAGTATGGCTACTTGGGTAAATAAACAAATTTGAGATAAACATCAATAAATGTGTTCCCTTTACCTGTTAGGAATGTTGGAGATGTCAATTTCTTCTGCCTTTCTGACAAAAGGCATCACAACAACTTTTTCTAGTTCAGGAAGGTCTGCAAGATATTCAACAAGAATTTAGATGGCATTGGCATGGCTGTGCTGTTCAAAACCTTCTCACAGAGGAGATCAAACAATTAAAATCCATAGGATTTACGTCAAATACATGCTAATCTTAAATATCAGTGGTCATCAGTTGCAAACAAAGTCAAATTACAGTGCTACTCATTAACAAATATTGTTCTCAATAATAATTAAATTACTTTATGGCTGGTCCTGAAGGAAACAGATAATTTTGTTTCCTGATAATCTCAATGTTTTCCAAGGCAGAGCCAAGGGAACAGTCATTTTGTCATACAGCACAACAAACACATTTATTTAGAAGAGGCAATGTGAAATCAAATTCGATTCATTGGTCAACATTTATGGATAACAGTGATGATGATAATGATGTCATTGATTTTGCAATGTTTCCAGATCAAAGACTTTTGGGGAAAAACAGTTTTATTGTTGGATGTCACATGACCCTGAAGTGGCCAATGAGAACGTGGGATATTGGAAAAAATTCTAGCTATATAACAAAAATAGATAGGTCAAAAATGCATGAAAAAGGCTACAGCTACATAGTGCTCTACATGCAAAATGCCCTCTACACACATTGCATGCCTTTAATTTTAGATAATAATATTAAAGTTTTATGTACAAGTATAACAAATCTGTTGAAATAATTGACATACTTTTCACTACTTGAGTCAGCTTCTCCAAGTGATCATGTGTTTTATTATTGTATCTGACTGCTTCCACTGAAAAAATAACCTTTGGCTTGATTTGTGTAAATCTATCCAGCACACCCTGAAAAGGATCAAAGAATGTTGATGTCAGTGACTTCCAGGAAAATTGGCTTCTTAATCAACATGACTTGTTTGAAGTAAAGCTTGATCAAAGCACAGTCAACAGAGCAGGAGTTTTTTGGACCAGTGGGTGTTCACACTCGACTTCCACCAATGTGGTACTGGTTCAAACCCAAAACCTGGGCTGGAGTCATGTTGCAGTTGGTTCTCGTCCTTGCTCTGAGAATTTTCTTCAGATTTTCCAGTTTTCCTCCCTCCACAAAAACAGTGGACGGAGAGCCACTCCTTCAATGTGTCATGGCTTATTCCCATTTACTTTTAATTAAAATTATTATTTTTTAATTCTAAGACAATCTTTCTAGCCTTAAATTCCAGGTGTTCAGTTAGTGGGGGAGCAGCACAAAATTCAGGATTGTGTGACGAGCCATCTCTCCCCTCATTTTTCGCTTGCCATTTTTTGCGCTGCTCCCCACTAACCAAATGCCTGGAACAGGCTACAATCCTTCTAAACAAATCCACAAGAACATTAAGTCATGAACATGTTATAAATACCGTAACACCAAAATCAGGTGAAGTAGAACTCCATATAGCTCCGAGGCTAGCAGTAGCAAGCATGGCTTCTACAGCCAATGCACAGTTAGGAATATAACCTGCAAATCAAGACAAAAGAAAAGCATTTCAATAACGAGTTTTGTTTGTAAATAGAGCTGCTGTATAAAAAACCTAATAAAAGTCAGAGTTCTTGTTCTCAGAGTTGTGGTAAGAGAGCTCAGCAGGATAATTTATGAGGATGACAAGATCAGTGGATAGTGTAAAGGTAAATGCCATCAACTGTGCAAGTGAGGGTTCTGAGTCAGTGGCTGAACAGACTTTTACAACCCCAATATTTTTTTTTCAGAAGATTGTAGAAGAATGAAAGAAAAAAACAGTAAAAAACCTATGTGTATTGATTGATAATCTCAAAAATATAAGATACCCTATATATTAACTTGAGTAAATAATGTAAACACTTGGTACAAAATTCTGACTTAGTACTGTACATACCAACTACTCTATCTCCTTTTTTGATGCCTAGATTTTTCAACGCAGAGGCTAATAGTGTCACATTCTTCTTCAGCTGATGGAACGTTATTGTCCTAATGTCTTGCCCTTCTCCTGTTCAAAGTTATTAGTAAAAGTTATTAACCTTATATTGGAGGTGGAGAGAACTAGTTAGGACACATACTCAGAAGGGTGGGGGTTTAATGACTGTTTGACCCACTGGGGTGGATATGAGAAGGTTGAAGGGCAAGGGAGAGGCCGAAAATCACTTGGAGAAGTGATTGGTCATTAGTTAGTGGGGAGAGGGTGGGCTGGTGCAAATAAAGATGATCATGTTTAAATTCTCCTGACCCTCCCCCCTTTACCCACTGTCTTATTTGCCTATTTAATATATGTGCATAAATGTATGTGTTACAGGTCAAATTTAAATTCAGGTTAAATTATTTTTAACCTAGGTTATTTTTTTCAACCTAGGTAAAATTTAGGATTATTATTAGGGTTAGGGTTTTGGATTGGAGTCATATATTTTTAAACAATAGTGGTTCACCCAATGTTTGCTATGTGGCAAAGTGGATAAGGGGTTGGACAGCAAATCTGGTGGTATTTTAATTTAATTTTCTACTTATTAACCTAGTAAAAAAAAATAACTCGGTTAAAACAAAAATAACCTAGGGTGAAAAAAGTGACCTAAAGCTAATTTTGACCTGTAACATATGCACCCCCCCCCCCCCTTTTTCCTTGCGTAAAATGAATTGACCCTCCCCTTATTTGCACCAGCCCTCCCCCCTTTAAATAATGACCAGTCCCTTAGAGGGGGGGGGGGGAAGAGTTGGAGTGTAGCCAAAGTAGTGGCACAGAAGCAGAATGCTGGATTGAGAACGTAACAGCATCATGTACCTCCTGGTCCAAGGACATATAAGATGAGATGATGATGGAGATGGAGATGGGTTGGTGTTACAATTTTCTAATTGGGTGTAGAAATAAAGAAAATGTTTATTTTATACCTGTTGTATACAATGCAACCTTGTCGTCATCATAGCGTAAAAGATTCTCTGCAAAATTCAGATGAGCTCCACGAAACCATTCTGGTATATCAGCCATTGCTTGGGAATGATCTACAACCTAGAATGAGAACAATTTAATTGTTACAATATACCTTTATTTGTCTTTAGCTATAAATTGATAAACCAAAATGTTCCTCAACAATTTTTGGATATAGGGATAAAGTTTGGCAAGTATTGCTAGAATCTTTTTTAAGTGAAATAAGTTTGAAATCAGCATGAGCATATAACCTAGCTGCAAAGGAGCTATTTCTTGGATTGGGAACAAAAGTTAAATTATATTAACTGACAGAAAAATGCAGTACCTCCTCATATGGTTGGGAATGGACAACATCTGCATATTTCCAAAACATCTCCCAGAAATCTACATAATCAATAACACTCCATTTCCTCAGCTCCTCATAGGTTTCTGTATGTGTTCAAAGGTAAAGCAGACCATCAGTGATGTGCATATATCTTCAAATAACAAACTTTCCAATAATTTCCAAGGTATCTTATTTGTTGCATTTGTGACACATATTATAAATCACTGGTAAGTAAATTTTGTCTTTAGTTACTAAATCTGTCTGAGCTTACAGGCCCGTAGGGAGGGGGTGCAATGGGTGAGTCCGCACCCCCCCCCCCCCCCCCCCAAAGAGCCTTGGAAATCAGCTTATTGTGAAAAAAAAAATTATCAAAATAAATAAATAAATAAATAAATGTGCTTTGACTATTTAAATTCAATATGGTCTTTTGGTTTGAAGGTCCACGGTGACCACCATTTGTAGATCCGTGTGGTATATTTTGGACCAAATTGTGTGATTCTAGGTGAATTTCAATGATACATTCTACCTACTGTCCTTCACTTTTACCTGGCTTGTTTCCTAACAAACTGTCTTCAAAACGCACAAAAATGCGGGGAGGATACCACCACCACACCCCCCTCCCACATTCAGTGCTCGGCATTACATGCCGGAGGTACTCATGCACACCCCCCCCCCCCCCCCCTCCACCCCCCATGCAAAATCCTGCCTGATTTATGTTTCAACCTGGGCCTGATTTTTCAAAGGACGAATAATGCTACCCACTGGATTGATCACTCTACAATAGCTGATAGCATAGTTTTTGTTTTATCGACACTTATTTACAAGATGACAATTTAGCTGGCAGAAAGCACTACCATTATCCTATCCCATATCACTTTTTATAATATAGATAGGAGTCTGCGCGCGCTCTGATTGGCTAAAAACCTATGTTTTATCAGAGTATAAAACATAGAAAAATCATGTTTTATTGTTTTTCGTCAGCTTTCTTCGAGTGCTTCGCGCCTCGTTGGCTATAACCACTCGTATCCAACAAGGGCGAATGGAATATTTGTTTTTATTAAATTGCTTTTTACTGAAGTATAAATCCACTGGACATTTCATTTTGATGTAAACGAAGTGATAGTATGAGGAGGCGGGAAAATTTGTGGCGCGGTGTTCACTCCTTGAGTTGAATGAAACACGCAAGGAAAGCAAACGAGAGAGTTTTCTTTCGAAGATTTCCTCGACAATCTCCTCTTAAATCGTCTATTCATGCTGGAAAATTGCGACAACAATTAAGGTTTACGGGAAGATCCGAAGCAATAGCTTTTCTGGAAATTATACGCCTTGTGCAAGACAAGCGAAGCAAGTGTTTACATATTGTACTTGTTTACGGCTCCACAGCTGTCATCAAGACTACTGCTGAAACGAAATTGCACTCAGAGTCGGTGAAGTTTATTGAAGTTCAAAAGGACAAGATAAAGATTGAAAGGTAACAAACTTACGTCGAACAATGAATGAAATTGTGTCAGTTTTCTGGTCTTCCCGTAAACTATTTGCTGCTTTTCATCTTCGTTCAATCGCTCTTGTTGTACATTTACAAGTATTTTAATTTAACTTTCCACTCGCGGCGTCTAAAATCTATATCATAAAGCAAAGAAAGAAGCCTAAGCCATGTGTTATACTGTCATAAAACACTCCGGACATTTGAGAACACTCGAGAAATGTAGAAAACATTCGCCTGCGGCTCATGTTTTCTACATTTCCCTCGTGTTCTCAAATGCCCGTCGTGTTTTATGACAGTATAAAACATGGCTTAGGCTTCTTTATTTGTTAAATATTAATTTTCTGTACCTCAACCACACCTATAAATAAGTATCAATTTTCCAAAGATGTGTCTAACATCAGGAAATGAACAAAAGAGTCACTTGGTACATTTTCTCAATTATTTTGCCTTATTGGCAAATGTCTGTCCGTCTCCCTGTTAACCTGGGAGTGACTGGGGGTGTGTCCGGAGGTGTATACAGTCAGCTTAGTCCATGTCATTACTTCTGATTAAAATCGTCTTGAAAATCTTCAAGTCAGCGAAATAAACACTACCCGATACAAAGACTCAAAGGCAAAAGGTTAAACAATGTACAGGCAAAAACCTCTTACCTTACAAGTTCAAGGAAGCCTATTTTAATTATTTTATTTCAACAATCGAGTGTCGCCTATGAACTGTAAGTATTTTTACCGTAACTAATAATAAATATTTTTAAAATGTGTGAATTGTCAAAATAACAAGCAAAATAAGACAAAAACATTTTAAAAATAACGAATCTACTCACTTAAATTCAAGCCAAACGCTTCGTTCACGACTGACTGGAAATCGTGGATGTTGGTCGATCGATCGGGCTTTGGTTTCCACATCAACTTCGCTCGCTCTTCTTTCACAGAAGCCATGCCACTCGAAACTGAGATTATACCACCGGACATTAATAGCAAAAATACGCGTATCTAAGAACTACTGAGCGTTTGTACTAAAATCAAAGCCCTGTCTTCCCGAAACTTCACTCGTCTTGCGCTCTCCTGGCAACGTTGCACTCTTTCGACAAATATTTCAAGGTTTGTTTGTCAAATTTCGCAATTTGGCGCGCCACGTCACTTGAGTTACAGCGCCCCTCGGGATTCGTCAGAACATTTCCAAATCCTCTTCATTAAAAATTGAAGTGAACTTCTCCAAGCGGAGAGAAAGAAGTTTCGATGTGGCTCCGCCTGAGAATTTATAGGAGTAGCGTCTCTTTTTGCTGAGCTTAAAGTTTTGCATATTGCTGATCATAAAATTCGAGACTCGTGAGATTTGTCAGGCCATGCAGTAATTCCTGCTTTGGGTGCGAAATCTGTGCTTTAGCGAGGGTGGGGTGGATCTGGATTTTAATTAGTAAAAAATTATTGACTTCACGTTAAGATACTTACAATGAAGATAATATTTTCGTCACATATAAAGAATAGGTAGCAATATTTTCTACATGATTTGAATATTTTGGCTCATAAAAAGGACTAAATAGCGTCTACTCGACCCTACCCCAATTGGTAGCTGGACGCTCATTTTCGGACCCAGCTTTCTGCGAGTGAAAGCGGTCACTCAAGGTCGTTCTGGTTGACTTGACTGGTGCATAATGGCGGCCGAATTTACGAGCTTAGAAAGTTGTTTGGAAAAGCATCTTCCACCCAAGGAACTAGAAGAGGTGAAAAGGATTTTGTATGGAAAACCGGTCAGGTAATTTTACTGGTTTAACCGAGATCATCATGTGCACATTCGACTTTGATGACGTCGAGGTGTAATATTGAGTTAGCTTATCCAGGAGTAACGTTTGCTTCTTGCACAAGAAACACTGTTGAAGTTTATCGCCCCGTTTATTATTTGGTTGTAAACTATTAACTAACTGAATCACGCAAATAAGCTTAAATAATTGGCACTGATTTTCTGAAGCTAAATAAACCACCACCCCCCCCCCCCCCTTGCACCATCATGATCACAATTTGCACAACTAAATATTCTGAAGAATGACAGCTAAGAAATATGAATCAAAAGGCCATTTAAAATAAGTTTTTTTTTAAAAATATTAACATACCAAAGTTTCCATTTTCATATCCCTTCACCCCCGCCTCCTCCCTCCCCTTCATGCCTCTCCTGAGTATTCGCTGGACCACTTACCAGGCCTCTCAACCAGGAACAACAGGAAATTTATAGATTTCTGCAAGAAGATAACCAAACAAACAAACAAAAGGGTTCAGCATTTATCCTAAAAAAATCTGCAAAGTATATCAGTATGTCTTTGATCTGAACGTATCCCATGTTTTCTTTTTCTTTCTTTTTAGTAAATTGGAGCTGCCCGAGGCAGCATTAAAATTGGCTGTACAAGGAAACTTTGAACTTGCAGGATACAAGTTTGGCGTCAAGGAAGAGCAACTCCGCAAGCCTCGTATTGTCAGGATAGGAGCTGTTCAGAATAAAATAGTGTTGCCTACGTCTGCTCCACTGGCAAACCAGGTGAGCAGACCATTATGTGAGATTTCACTACTGAAATGAACATATTTATAAATGTTTAGAAATCAACTTAACATTTCTTCTTTTTTTACTAGCTATCAGCTATCCATGCAAGAATAAAAGAAATCACAGAGGCTGCAGCTCTTTGTGGAGTAAATGTCATCTGTTTTCAAGAATGCTGGAGTAAGTAAAAAACACAACACTGGATTTTAAACATATTTAAGCTGTCATTCACCCCAGGATTCTACCCCAGGATCTCCAAGCATGAGAAATTATGCTGTGATTGCTTAAAAGGGGTGTCGAATGGTAAATGCGAGACTTTGCGAGACGGCGAGACTGATACATTTTCTGTGAGCCTGAGACTTCCTTAGCATTGAAAAAGAAATCGAGACTCCAAGAAGGCCCCCATAAAAATACGAGACGACGAGACCCCTGTAATTTGACTTAAATTTTGCGAGACGTGCATTTTTTGAAGGACCATTCACCACCCCTCTTAAATTATGTTGCAAAGCTCTTCATCAGTTGTTGGTTTAGTTTTGAACTGATAAGTGTGTTTTCTACTGCTTTGTTTTTATATAGCCATGCCATTCGCTTTTTGCACACGTGAGAAGCATCCTTGGACAGAGTTTGCTGAGTCAGCAGAAGATGGCCCTTCCATTAAACTATGCCAGGAGGTAAGATCGCCCGCCACTTACACCAGAGAGAATGAATAATAAAATTATTATCGTGTGGGGAGTTGTGAAGATCAAGTGGATTCCTTGGAAAAGTAGATTTTAATTTACTACTCAATCAGTCATTGTAAGGTAAAAAGGTTAAGTTTGTGGTCGAGCCTAGTGGCCCATCAGGCCGGAGCTTATCCTGGTTTCTGTAGCATGAAGCGACTAGGAGCATTTCTTCTCTCCCCTGGATGGGATGCTAGTCCATCTCAGGATTACCCCCAGCAGTAAATTCGCTCGTACCCATTTACCCAGAGAGAGGCAATGGAAGAGAAAAGTGTATTGCCTAAGACTACAACACAGTGACCCCAGCCAGGCTCAAACCAAGATTGCTTGATCTTTAGTCCACGTACTAACCATTGGGCTGCTGTGCCTCAACCTGCCATATAGAGGAGCTATTTTTTTGATTATTAACAGGTACATCCCTAGCCCCAGGGAGGGTCTTAAGTGGAAAAACTTGCTTTTCCCAGTGGGACCTGTTGTAAAGTGTTTTGTTATACCCGGCAATTTGTAAAAAAAAAATTTGGTTTCTAAATTTCATTCAACATCATGGTTTATGCAGTGCACACACACACAAAAGATTGCAGTGGTCTTAAAGATAAAGATAAAAATGCATAACCTGATTGCTTGTGTCAATGTTCAAGTTAGTAGGGAGCTTAAGCAATGACGACGGCGACGCCAAGGACAACGCCTGGTGAAAAATGAATTTATATTTTACTCTAGAATCTTGCGATTATTCAGATGTATTCAGCGTATCTGTCGGTTTAAGAACTGGCTCAAGCTAAATGTGTAAAGAGAGCGTTCTACTCCAAATAGAAAAATAAAAAATTTGCCCTCGTGGTTCACGTTGTTCTTTTGCAGAGAATGGCTAGGAAATGTATCAAGATTTCAAACGCACGTGCAGAGCTATAATTGTTCTGCTCATTAAACCTTTTGTTTGGTGACGTTCTCGTTGCCGTTGCCGTCGTAGTTTGCTTAAGCTCCCTATTGTTACCATAGAGAGTTATGTACTATTTTTCTTTTTACTGTGGAAATATAATGTTACAGATTACTTGGAAGTTATGAAGTTTCAAATTGCAAATAGCAATAAAATAAAATTTCAAAATCAATTGCTCTGTCAGGTGTACAATAGTATGTTCTGTTGTGAATATAATATTATTATGGAGTTGAACTACATGACTATGATGTATTTTAATAATTTTTTTTATCTGTTTTATCAGCTTGCTAAACAACACAATATGGTCATTGTCTCTTCAATTTTGGAAAGAGATAGTGTTCATCAGGACAAGATCTACAACACTACAGGTACTCACTCAAATTTGCACAGTTATTTTTAGTGAAATTCAACTATAATGTTTAACCTATTTTTTATATAGCAATTAACTCCTTAATTAATATTCTCACACATTGTACACTTGTTATCAAATCTTTTATTTTGCAGTTATCATTTCCAATAATGGTTCTGTTTTGGGAAAAACAAGAAAAAACCACATTCCTAGAATTGGAGACTTTAATGAGGTAAGTCCCTCAAATGTTCTTGCCGTCTTTTGTTAAACTGAACTTCTGGTTTGAAAAATCTCGTTTTGATTTGCTTACAGTCCACTTATTATATGGAGGGTGACAGAGGGCACCCAGTGTTCCAAACACAATTTGGTAAGCTTAAACTTTTGTTTAAGATTTTATGCTGTCTGGTTGCGTAGTGTAGTAAAAATGTGTATGATGACGTCAGGATTCAAAGGGTTATAAGAACTTACTAAATGATGCTTCTTCAATCATTTGCAGGTCGAATTGCAGTGAACATATGTTATGGCCGACATCATCCTTTGAACTGGCTGATGTATGGAGTGAATGGTGCTGAGATCTGCTTCAATCCCTCGGCAACTGTGGGAGCTCTTAGGTATAAACTAGCAAAGTGAATGCAATTTACAACTTTTTTCTTTTGTAATTCCATGAATACAACATAACTAAGCCAGCTCTCTTTGACTGATTATTTTGTGATAGGCCATTTCTAAGTTGCCTTTTGCCTCCGTTTCAAAACGAGTCCTTGTGTGAAACCATTCATATGACAGACTAAAAATGTTATCTTAATTTTCTAGTGAACCAATGTGGCCCATTGAAGCTCGTTGTGCATCCATTGCCAATAACTACTATGCAGTGGCAATTAACAGAATTGGCACTGTGAGTACACGTTGCTTAAACCCTTCTCTGTAGTGTTTTGCAATTGAAAGTTTTTACCCTCCAGCTGGCCCTTGTTAATCTAAAGTCACATCTTCCTTACGTCGCCACCCCCTCTCCCTTGCCATACGTGTATTGATCTATCATTGGAGTCATGCTATTGACTTTTAAAAAGCTACTGACGAGTAGATCAGTCATTGATATTTCAACAAACTGAGCAGTCTGTAACACCTATGTACACATGGTAAACAACTTGTATAGAATCTCAAATAACCTGTGAAACATAACCGATGATAAGGAAAAGTGACAAGGATAAGGGCAAGCATTGTATAATGTTTTGATTAAGCTTTGCTTCTACCATGTTAGGTGTTTGTTTATAAAAACACTTTATTAATTACAGTTGAAATTATTTTTTCACCAACAGGAGGTCTTTGAAAATGAGTTTACATCAGGAGATGGTAAACCAGGTAGCTATAAAACTCAATCTGTATAAGAAAGAGTTACTATTAAAATGAAAACAGATAAGTAGTTGATATATAGGGCTGTCTGTCTCACTTTAATTAAAAGATGAGGAATCAGTTTCTTTTTCTTTTCTCCCTCAAGCTCACAAAGATTTTGGACACTTCTATGGTGAGTGCAGAATACAACATTAAAAAAAGTTATAGTTCTTTTTTTTTTATTCTTTGTCATTTTGTCTCAAATTCCCCTTGTCCTGATATTTACACGTATCTATGAAAGTGCTTTATAAATATTTAAGGTAACATAATATTGATGTAATGTATATGAAATGATTCATATGTGAACTGCGGATATATATGAAAATTGACCTCGCTCCCAATGTGTGGCTTCATAGCTCAGTTGGTAGAGCATCGCACCAGTATTGCGGAGGTCACGGGTTCGAATCCCGTTGAAGCCCTGATTTTTTTCAGGCTTCTTTATTCCAATTGCTTAAATTGGAAATTCACTGCGAAGATCACCTATCACCTTTGTAACATAATATTGTTTTCATTTGGTTAGGTTCATCTTATGTTGCTGCTCCAGATGGTAGTCGAACTCCTGTAAGTTTGTTAAATTTTTAAATACACCTAGTTGCAATAATAATACTGTCATATTAAAAAGTAAATTGAAAAAAAAGCCAAATAGGAATTAATTACCTTTATCACCATAGACATTTTGAGGCATTTTGATGTTGTTTCTTAGGGAGAATTTTATTGCAATGCTTAATTAATTCCTAGTTGCCTTTTTTCCATTTTGTTTTTTTCTATGACAATGTTAAATTGCAATTAGGTGTATCTTCTGCTAAGATTGGAAGGTATCATTTTGATGCTTAATTTTCAGTCTCTCGATCCTTTCAGCATTTACATGCAGGTGATGAATGATAGCTGTTCCAATTTGGCCTTTTTCCCACAAGAAGCCTTCGACAGATTACTCAGCATGATAACTTGTGTAATCTTTATACTCCGCTTTACTCCAGATTGTTGGTCTAAGTCATCCAGCAGTTGATAATTTTCTAAATAATGTCTTGTTGTTGTTTGCACAGGGTTTGTCTCGAGTTAATGATGGCTTGCTAGTGACAGAGGTCGATTTGAACCTATGTAGGCAAGTCAAAGACAAATGGTGTTTTCAGGTCAGTGTCTGCATTATAATTACTAGACCTCCATTACACGTGAATAAAAAGCTCTTACCAATAACACCAAGAGCAATGTAACATTAGTCCTCTATACCACACTGAGAATCTGGGTTCGAGGTTGTTGCTGTGATATTGTGCCAGTCAAATGACTCACATGCACCACGTGCAATCACCTCGCCCTCCCTTCCGACCCCTGCACACTCTCTTTCCAAGCATAGGACTTTGAGAAACCGAAAGATGCATCTTTCGTTCATGGATTGAAAAAAAAAAAAAATGATGTTAATGTCTCTTAGAAACAGGAACTGACAGAGGAAGGGGGTGGGGGGTTAGCCCCCACGTCTTAAAGTAGAAAAAAAATTAAGAAGAACTTATGGAAAGAAGTAATTAAAGAAAGAAATGAAAAATGAGTAATCATGGAAATTATTGAATAATTACTAGTTTAAAGTCGCATCCACACAGAATTTTATGGTTGTTTATCAGTTTGTCATTCTTCTTCTGAGCCATTAGTCTGGCTGTCACACACTGAACTTCACTGTCTTGTTCACTGCACAGGACAAACAAGAATGCAACTCGTGAAACTATTGAGCTTTTAAGACCAATTCGATCTTCAAGACCAAAATAAAAGAAACTAAATTTGCCTCAAGATCCGATGTAGCGGCCTGCAAAAAGGAAGAGAATCTATTTCTTTTGTTTCTTATTTTCTGCTTGGATGACTCAAAAAGTTTGACATTTTGAAATATTTGAATGTTTTCTTTTCTCAGATGACTTCCCGCCTTGACATGTATGCCGAGTCCTTGACTGAGGCTGTGAAGCCAGACTACAAACAACAGATAATCCATGATGAAGCTTAGAAAAACACCACTGCACAGTGTGAAAGTGACTATCATATGTACTCAGGAGAGAACGATTTAGAAGATAATTTATTCTGAAGTACATTTGCACATGTGAACTGTTCTGCGCTAGATTTGTAAATGATTGCAATGAAATTTACTCCTTTTTTCACAAAGTAAAGAAATAGTAATTTTGATGCCTCAAAAACACTTTTTTAATTTTTCTGTTCTTGGTTATTACTGTAGGAATTTACAAATGTAAAGGCTAAATCAAAATTGTTAGGAAAAGATGCAACAAAAAACTTTTTGTGTGACTTCTAAACTAAGCTGGGAATCAATGAATATTTTCAATAAATAAAATTAGCAAAAAGTGTTGTCTGTCAAGTATAAAAAAGTTGGAAATATTTTTTTGTAATAAAAGTAGTTTAATTGACCTTGCTTGCTACAATCTCCAGTGTCATCCCCTTCGTAGTGGTGACGAAATACGAAATCCGTTTCCCCGACCCCGCCCACCCCCCACCCCCTCTCCTCTGGAAAGTGTCTGACAGTCGTACCGCGGAGACCTGTGGGATGGCGGTTCTGTTGCCACGGTAAACAAAGATGGCGGAAGGACTTGTGAAAAGTTCCAGAAAGACTCCTACGAAGTTTGACAATGGATTCGAACCGACTTTTGACTCCGATGGAACTCCTTCCTGTCTGAATTGGAAAATTGACGATGTTGCTGACTGGGTCGAGTTTTTAGGGTTCGAACAGTATCGGGTAAGACAAAAAAGCGAGTAAAATTTTTTTCGTAAAATTTCGATCAGGGCTACAGATGCAATCTGCGATGAGATATTTGCGCGCTCAAAACGTACTTCGGTATTGTTCTGCCGTCTTTCTGACTTTATTCTTGAGTTTCCTCTGAATAATTTAGCAACTAGAGAATATGTATGCTTTTGGGATATGACTTCCTTTAATTTATTAAATCGAATAATGCCCTTTGAGGTATGACTAGCGCGCGTCTTTTATGATAGTCATGATCGTACTTCTCTACTCATTGCAACGTGACTTTTTTCCAAGAGTAAAAATCTTAGAACTCGATATCTGTATCCGATTGTTCACAGGCTTGTTTCAAAGATAACCTTATAAATGGAAGGAAACTTATCAATGTCGACGCTTCATCTCTTCCAAGGATGGGTGTCACGGATTTTGAACACATTAAGGTTTGTGTCTTGGGCAATGCTGTAATATAAGGCGACTCCTTGTTAATATCTATAACAAAATTCTTGATTTTGATTGGTTCTGTGCATGCTTACCGAGCAGTTGGCATGTGATCAAGTGGGTGTCCAATTACTGGTATCCAATTTGAACAAATATACCAAATTGTGAAGCACCAAAGCTAGGGGGTCAAATTTCTAAGTCTAGATTTAGACTGAGGAAAGTGCCTCAGTTTGCCTGTTACTAGCTATGGCCCTCACTTGGTCCAATAACAATTACTGTTGCATAATTATTTGCCATTCCCCAGATCAACTACCTCCTAAAGATTTCTGATGGGGAGGGAGGGGGGCAGTTCTTCATTAAGACTGTAGACTATTTTCTGTACATTGAAGCTAGCATTCTTTCAGTTAACAGGATCCACTATAACTTCACATTATTTACACTGAGTATTTGTTTTGTCGTTTGACTAGGTCATAGCTAAAAAAGTTCGTGAATTGCTAGGAATAGAGGAACCCTACTGGAACCGGAGCATCTCCCTTCTACATCGAGAATCTCTGGGGCTGTTTCTTGAAAAGAAAAGCAACACTGGAGTGGAAGCTGACTTGTTGACATTTGAGGATTACAAACGTCAACTACAGAAACAAGAGCAAAGCAAACAAACAAAGAGATAACACAAAAGGGACAATCCCTTATACTTGGACAGCACATGCATGTTTGATCCAATGGACTCCAAATGGACATGTTTTAATAAAAAACGATTACCATTTCACATGAGCTCAAGTTTTCCTTCAGAAATAAATATATAGTATGCACATACCACTGGATAAACTGAAGAAACCTGGTATACATGCTTTCCATCCATGATAAATAAATTTGACATTTTTCACTAAAGGTCTACTTTTTGTACAAAATTGAAGTATAAATAAATAATAATAAATAAATGGCCTGATCATGTTAAACATAACCAGTTTAACTATTAAGCTGATTCCCTTGTTTTGCAAAGCCTGCATGACTCATGCTCATCCAGATGGGTGGGCACATGTGCATAATCGTACAATATCAAACAACCTTGATGCTGCCACGGCACATGCTACTCACACTTTACATCTGCTGCAAAACAGTACATCATTTGCACACAGAGAATTGCACAATGTAAAATTTGTCAAACTGGCAGCCCAGAGCTTCAGGAGGGGCCTTTAGCACAGGAAACAAAATCCAAGTACCAGGGCAACTTTTAAAACTTGCTTATGGGTTTCGTCAAGGGCCAGGCACCGAGAAAATTGGCCAGCTGTGAACACAACATTGCCCTGTTGTTTTCATCGGAACCAACTTCAGTTTACCAGAGGGTAGGGCCTTGCTGATACTTTGCCTCGGTGCAAAACCCAGCTGCCCACCTGTTCCAAACCTGCATGTTTAAGATCACCAATTTCATTCCCATTATTTTGTACCACTTCTACTGGTCAACAGCAAGGGCTTTTTAATTGAGTTAACTTGGTTAAGTTTCCCTAATGTCTGCTACAGACCGAGCTTGCCAGGGGATGCTGGGTATATTATCACACTCCTCCAAAACTATTCAAAAGCTTGCTTGGTGTCAGCAAGGCATGTTTTGCAGATCAATAATAATTAGTCAAAGCATATAGGCAAATTTTATTTTCTTTGTCATGTCCTGGCTTAACATGACCAGCTGAATACTACATATCACTGCCATAACAATGACAATCTCTGTTATGAGTTATCTTGATCAGTATTTATAAATGCAGCAACATAAGATATAAAGTCCTGAAGATATTTTGAACAGAGTTTATAAATAATTACAGTGTAATAGCTAGGTTTTTTTCCATGACTGTTTTTATCCCATTTGTATTGCCCCAACATTTTTTAGAAACTAAAATGCATTGGCTTGGCTAGTAAAGATGTGATAAAGGAAAGTTTAGAACATTAAAATTATATTATACACTGAAGTATTGGTCTATATTGTCTAGTTTATTGTTACTGATTCAAAAAGTTGCCTAGACTAAAGAATGTAAATGAATGAACAATTACAAATCTTTTTCCATGTGACCCATTAAAAGATTTTCTAAGTGATAAATTTCAAGGGGCTCCAAAATCAGATATGGCAAAAGCCTACAGTGAGAGAAATAACAGCACATTTTAGTTACCATACATTTAGTCACTTTCAATATCAAAATAAGGGACATGGATAATCTTTATTCCTGTTGAGCAACTTCTCAACATTTTTAGAGTCAAAAAAGTCAAGATGGTTCAGAACAATGCATTTTAAAGTAAACAAAATCATTTTGCAAAAACCATCACAACTCTGCAGCAGCAAACCCTTCCAATATACTTTTGCTAAACTAGCCTTCTCTACTAAACTACAGAAAAACAAACTAGTAGCACCTCTAAACCTTTTCTATTTTATACTATTGTATTTAGAAGCTCTATTCTCTAAAATTCACTCCGAATCTAGTAACAAACAATGGATAATTTACAAGGTATTGAACAACTTCACTCAATATGAAGCTGACATTGAAGCAACACAAGTCTCTAGAAAAGATATAGGCATACACATTCCCAGTGAGATTGTTTAGAAGGACTAAATGTCATTGTCGTCATCTTCTGGGAGAGCTGTTTGTTGGGCGTCTATAAGTTCCTTCTCATAGTGCTGCATAAGTTGTTGGTCAAGTTGAACCTCTGGTGGTTCAAGAGCAGGCATCTCCACAAACTCTAGGTTTGGATCACCTACAAGTTTCCTTGCTAACCACAAGAATGGCTTCTCAAAGTTGTAATTACTTTTAGCACTGATGTCATAATACTGAAAGAAAATAAACAAAGTGATATAACAACAGCACATTTGATGCATATATCCTTTTTCCCCGATGCATAGACCCTTTTTTCGATGCATATACTTAATAACTATTACAGAAAATAAAGGCCAGCACAATTTTTTAAAGACCTACAGTCAGTGTATGGTCTGAGATGGAAAATTCTTAAATCTCTTTGAAAAGTTGTGATCTTAAACAGGTAATCCACACTGACAGGCAGGCAGCAAAAGTGTGCCCAATAACATTGAACATACTATACAAAATAAAGGCTAATCTATGCTTTTAACCTGATACAAACTTAAGTTGTTTAAATAAAAATAGCTTGTGCCATTCTCAATCATGTATATTATTATACATGTAATTAATAATTCTCTCAATATTGATTTCACTTATGTATCCTAGTTTCAAAAAACAAATGCAAATTTTATAGGAAACATGTTTTCCAGTTACCAATTCAACATTTATTTCCCACCCATGTTTTTTCATGATGTACTACAATACCTGCAAATTCTTCTTTCTGTGGAATGTTATCGTCTTGGCCTTGACTTTACGATCTTTGATGTCAACCTTGTTTCCACAAAGAACAATAGGGATGTTTTCACACACCCTAACAAGATCCCTGTGCCAATTTGGTACATTTTTGTATGTCACTCTTGATGTCACATCAAACATGATGATGGCACACTGGCCCTGGATGTAGTAGCCATCACGCAGGCCACCAAACTTCTCCTGGCCAGCTGTGTCCCACACATTGAAGCGAATAGGCCCTCTGTTTGTATAGAATACCAATGGATGTACCTCAACTCCTAGTGTTGCTGCATATAAAAACACAGAGTTTATGTTAAGGAGGGGGGTGAATAGGGGTACGCAAATCCGCCGACCCGTGCTATTTTTTGGCCAAATCCGTCAATCCGCCCCTGTTTTTGTTCAAATCCGAATCTGCACTATTTGAAAGTTTTGAGAGGTATAGTTTTACTGCAACGGACGGTAGATGTTGTTTTTTTAATGCCAATTTTTAAAGAAGTTTCGTTTCATTGGTTGTTCTTGCGACAATTTCTCCAATATACCGACCAAAGCGACCCGAACTTCGTTTAGTAACCACGATCCTACTTTCTGACATGAAGAGTCCGGAATCCAGACCAAAATTCTCAGCTAATCCACGATCCGCTGTATTTTCGAAATCCGCGATATGCATCGCAAAAATTCGCAATCCGTGCGTTTTTTTATGCCAAATCCGTCAATCTGCAAACCTATCCACCCTCCTCGTTAAGATGGCTAGGGCATTGCACCTAAAAAATTATCTAAAAACTTATCATCTGACTGTAACCTCCACTGAAGACAACCTTTTAACACAAATTGATGATATCAAATTATTGATATCAGGTAACACAAGCCTGTAGTCTGTGCATAAACTTAATGCTTTCTTCACTACAGCAACTTGGAGCCATTTGCTGACATCAAATAAAAATATTCAAACCCAGGAGATCACCAATTTTGTTTTAAGGAAAAATCAACCACAAAAGTCAGACACCAACAGAAAAAAAAGCTCTACCAATTTAACCATAAAAGTCACAAACACCCCAAACTTGGCCAAAACTAGATTGAAACTGCATACTTGAGCATTTGTTTTCTCATATCCAGAAGATTTGACAAACCCATCCAGGAGACTGGAAGATCAAATGCGTTTTCATGCAGTGATGAAGTTTGAAGAAAGAATGGCCAGCAAGCTGGTTTATGGAGCCACATCAAAGCAATTTTGACACGTGCATGCGTAGTTGCGCATTAAAAATGCGCGGGAACGTTGATAGTTCAAAAATTCAGGACGAATGGTGTTAAAATATAAAGTTAAATTACACTTTGGCTTAACTTTGGAGGCAAAATAAACTGAAAGGAATCAATTATGTCACACTAACTAATAAGCTTTATTTAACTTGAGATTTCTGCAGTCACAGTTGCGAACGGTGTTCACAGACGAAAATTGCGAAATTACCGGTCACTTCGCCCTTGTAATACAATTTGTACTCACCGACATATTTTTTCTCAAATTCTCCCGTCAAATGACGTTTTACGAAAGTTGTTTTGCCTGTACCACCATCGCCGACAAGAACAAGCTAATGATAGAAGAGTATATTTTAAAAACAATTCAATATAAGAAATGGATAGCTAAAGTTCAATTGCACAAACAGTGAATTGAAGGAAAAACCTACCTTAAACGTTGCTACTGGTTGAACTTGCGTTCCACCCTGAGATTGACCTGCCTGTGCAGCCATTTTAAAGAAAATTTAACTCAGATGTAAGACTTTCTTCACAATATGCAGACAAGAAAAATTCCACTCGTACAGAGAAACTCGTGGTCGCTCCAACTGCAGTTCTAACCGGTCAAAACCAGTCGACGAATGAAGTCGCTAATACCCAGATCCTACTCAGCACCGGAAATGGACAAGTACGTCGTGTAACATCACCAAGGAATGCACCCTCCCTTTCTTTTCCCAGCGTGTGACGCAAAACACGACTTTTTCCGGCTTTTCCCGACTTGCATCATTTTAAATTTTCCGGCCGCACAAAGGATTTCAGGAACAAAAACTGACTGCTCGGTCCACTCAAACCTCTTTTTACAGTAAACAAATAATGAAATTAGTGGCGTCTCGATTTTTGGATTCCTCAGTTTAAGGCGGGGTTTTACCTGAAGTTGAGTGAAATTTTAAGAGGTTTAGAGAAGGGATAGGGGAAAGAAAATTATTTTTGGAACACCACCACATTAAAGGAATTTCTCTGGCACTGTAAATTGGATGTAAATGTCAAAAAAGCTATGTAATTGCCTGCCTTAATAATATAGAAAAGAAGGTAAAGGAAGACATGAGGTGTAACTAGTAATAATTTAAGACCAGGAATCCAGGCATAATTTTATAAAATTATCCAATTACCATGCTTTTCACAGGTAGCCTGCTAGTCTCGTTCGCAGCCGTTCAGTGTTTGGGCTCGTCACGAGGGAGGGAGCGTTGCGTGACGAGCCCAAACAACGGCTAACTTTGATTTTCCTACAACTCTAAACAGCAAGGGAATGTGATTTGATCTTCCTACCAGATCTTCCAGGAAAGTTATGCCGCAAAATGCATTTCTTTGCAACTGACAGACAATTAAGCAAGCGGTGGATTTTGAGACGACGTTAATATAGATAAGAAAGTTAAAAATTGTCAAAAGTGAAAACTGGTGAAAAGTGAAAATTAAACTGAAAGAAAAGAGGAACTGCCAAAGTAATCAGAGAGAAAAGGAGATAAATCAAAACGGAATTTCTGGGGAGGGATTACTCCGCCCCGCCAGCCTGATTAAGAGTAATTCTTTGGTCTTAGACTCAGATCTCTACCCGGGGAGAAGTTGTCCTGCGCCCCCAAGCCAGTTGCTTTGGACATCTCCTCGGTAAAGTGTGATTCGATCCCTCGACCATATGTAGTCGCTGTGTTAAGTTTCCTAATTTTGGGGTTCTGACAAAGAGCTACTAAGAATGCGTTCTCTGCTAGACAAGTTAAAATGGGCTCAAATCAGTAAACTTCTTTGTAACTATCAGTAGACTTTAAAAAGATTTCAAATCCAGCGTATTTTGCTGACGTAAATTTACTTCAAGCCTGGCTTACTTATAACACATCCCACAATTCTTGGACGTTGTTGGAGATCAAAACATGCTTGACTCTACACCATGAAACGGTCCCTGTTTTCCTGTTTAACCCATCGTTAGCTTTTACACAGGTTTCTTGACAAAATCTGAGACTTTGTCGACCTTACCAGCTACTCAAAGAATGAATTCTAGATATGTTCCTCTGACAGTAAAGTGATATGAACTGAGATGTCAGTTTTGAAACACTGTTGAATGGATAGTTTCCTTCCAAAACGCAATGCGCACCACCACCCATTCATTACAAATAAGGAATCGAGGAAAGAAAAGAACTGAAACATCCCCATATCTTGATACGGTTACATCCGGAAGACGAAATTGAAATGAAAATTAAACAAATCAAAGTAGTAAAGTAAATAAAGGCCGGTGAATAATGTGTCAAATTCATGCTAGTATATGGACCTCTGATATGCATGGTCACCATATGGTAGCGGATAACCATATGTCAGTCAGAAGTTATAAAATCAAAATGGTATATCCGCCATGTGAGATAATTAGGGCAAAACCAGGGCTAAAGAGAAAGTCAGTCGCTTCTGGCCTAAAAGGAGATTTTACGGTGTATTCAAATTTCCACTGATTGTTAGAGAGAGATCAGAACTGGACTACTGGAATACCGAGGATGTAGCTCCTGTCTCCTCCCCTGTTCGTACATATTTGTCGCAAGGGGCACACCGCTGACAAAAAGGCTGCATTCAATCAACATTCAACATTCAATCTCGGGGAGGTGGTTTTAGTTTGTACTGGTTTTAGTTAGTATTTATTCGTGTTTCCAAAATGAGGGACCGACTAGAGGCTTTAAAAAGCGCTGTTAGTATATGTCCTTGTGGCAAAGAAACAAGCGATTTTAAATTTTGGTGTTTTCAATAGGTTCACCCACTAAATTAGCGTCTCACGTTTTCATACATCAATGGAGTAAATCGTGACAGATTAGATCAAAATAACACGATGAAAACTTTGTGATTTTGCAGGGAAATGTCGACGACGACGATCCACAAGATTACGATGAACCCTCGACTATTATTAACGTGGAAAATACCTTTATGGATAATTTCTTCCAACACGTAAGTTCCGCATAGCAATATAGCTCTTGTAGTGGTGGATGCTTCAAACTAATAAGGTATTGCCTTCTGGTCTCAAACAATGTTCTTTATTCAAGGTCGCTACAATACGAGGGAATATTGATAAAATAGCCCAAGATGTGGAACAAGTTAAGAAAATGCACAGTGCGATGCTTTCCGCTGCAGTACAAGAACAAGGTACTGTGCCATAAGATAAATATCGCTTGATGATTCAAGTTAAGATTCAAAGGGCTACCTATTTCCCTTAAAAGTTGTCGATTTTACAGTATTGTTTTACAACAGAAAATAGTTTGCATAAATTATAATGCTAAATTATATGATGATTGTAGTAACTGCAATTATTTTCTGAGTTTACATTGTAAATGTTGTAGATTCAAAAAAGGCTTTATACTGCTTTCATTTTCACTTTATTAAATTAGTACCCTAACTGCTCTCCAACTCTCATGAACATTCAATGTGTATTGTTATCATTTGCACATTAGTTAATATGGTTGTCCTGAGAATGTAAACAGCAACTCCAAAGGACAATATTCTAATAATGAAGTGTAAAGAGTCTATAGTGCAGCTATTCAAATGCACCTGTTTTCAAAAATCGATTAGTTGCTTATTGGTTTATAAAAAATACAGTGCACCCAATTTTTCAAACCTTCAAAGGAAAACAAAAGTTGGTTCAGGTTGTCTTCTTTTTGTTGGAGGTTAAGAAATCACGGGTTTGAGAAACCCCACTGTAGTTGTTGATAAAAAAAGTTCCAAAAATTCTTTCATATGTTTGACACTATAAATTATTACCAACCTCAGCTTCAACTTTATTTTTTGATGACAAAGTTTGCTTGCGCCGCAACTAGTCGCAAAATTAATTGAGGTGGGGTTTGTTTATCATTTGTGTTTTTTACTTATTAGTTATAATCCATGAAAAAGATTTTAGAGTACCAGTAATACACAATTCTGAGTCTAATAAACACTAAGTACTACATTTTGTCTCATGGACTAATAACATCACTCTTATTGGGAGGCACGGTGGCCTAATGGTTAGTGCACAAGACACTTTACTCTCATAGTACCTCTCTCTCCACCCAGTTGTATAAATGGGTATTGGCGAATTTACTGCTGGCGGTAAGTCTGCAATGGACTAGCATCCCATCCAGGGAGGAGAAGAAATACTCCTAGTCGCTTCATGCTGTCGAAACCTGGATAAGCTCCAGCCTGAGAGATTTTAATAATTCTGGTTTTTCTGTGATCGAGTGATTGTCCTTAGTATAGAAGTGTCCATAGTATGGTGTCTGTAAGCGAGGAGACTGAATACAACCTCCCCTGAGTGGGTACCCAAGTTGGGACCAGAAAAAAGTGTCCACAACGAACACGTCTCTGCTTATGGGAGGTCAAAAATGAAATATCTATATGTGGTTGCGACCATTACTAAGTTTCCACTTATGGAAGTAAGCAAAGTTTGGAATGTACCTGACATTATTCACCATTGGAAGTTAATCTCAGTTAGTGCTTTTGAAAATTTCTGTATTCACCCACCTAAACAAAGATAACAGAACTGCATTTTCAAAAGTCTCTGCTGTTGGTAGGCACACAGTGTGGCCTGGTGGTTGGGGTACTGGACTTGTAATCCAGGGGTCCTGGGTTCAAATCTTCTTCCCTGCCACTGGATGGATTACCGGTATCTTTGGTGGTCTCGAAAATCAACTTCTTCATGGTTTGTAAATAGCCTACTGGTCAGCCTCCTGCCAATTGGGATTTTTAACAAGTTTCTGTTTGATTAATAATATTTGTTTCAAATCCTTAGATTACTAATAGACCCTTTTCATATTTCTCAGTATTGAACTGGAACTAGCTTGCAGTGGAGGCTAATAATATCATTAAAAAGAGCTTCATGTAATTTGGATTTGAAAAGATTCCCTGCATTAGCCTCCATTGTAAGTTTCAGTCCAATACCGAGAATATGAATATGGTTTGGTGATCTCTTATTTTGCTTTGATCAAAATGATGAGCATTTTTCATTGTAGTGTGGATTGTAAGATCTGCAAACCCTTCTCATAAACAAGAAATATGATATTATGATTCTTCTAGAAAGATATCATTTGCATGTATTTATCAACTTTATGCCATAAACACTCTACTTCAAATCTTACCTTTATTGCTAATAACAACATATCTGGATTTTTAGTAGTGAAAGATGAACTGGAAAGACTGATGTATGATGTAAAGAGGTCAGCTAATACTGTGAGAACAAATTTGAAAGGTGCGCACTCCAGTGTTGTTTATAGCTTGTATGTTGTGATACTATGTAGGGCTGTAGGCAGCGGGGTGCAATGGGTGCGTCTGCACCCCTTTATGTGCCGCAAAGGTCCGCTTAATCTGAGAGGGAGGGTTAAAATGACTCTCAGAATACAGGAAAAGTGGACTTGAACAACTTGATTTTTCAAAATTTCCCAGGAAATGTACCCCCAGATCCCCTCTAGACGCTCATGCTCCCAGTGATCGCACCCACCTAGGAAGTCAGTCTAGTGTATTGACATCATTCAGGACATCTTTAACTCAGTGCTTAATGAATTGGAAGGTACTATAGTCAAGGTAACCACATAGTATTACAAAAGCAAAGTAATACTTATTGCATGTTTTGTTTTTTTGACTAAGAAATGGAACAGAGGATCAACCAGCAAGACCAGGAATCATCTTATAACAACTATGCTGAAGCAAGGATAAGAAGATGTCAGGTCATTACCTTTTATTGATAATCATTCATTATTATTATCATCATTAGTTTTTTGAGGAAGGGCACGTGGGATGTTGATTTGGTCATTGCTCCTACTTTTTGTGGTCATTCATACGAAAAAAAATGAGTGATTGTACATTGTTAACTTCATTGATTTTAAAGGCAGCTTAAAAATACCTGTTTTAGTTATTTTGACCTCAGGCGACTACCTAGTTTATATTGTTATCATCATATATTTCTGATTTCAAATTTCTCAAATGGTATTGGAAGCTTCCTGCCATACACTAGAGGTTTGAGGTTTATTTTTACTCTTATTCAGCATTCGACTTTAGCAAGAAGATTTGTAGAAGTTATGAGTGACTACAACACAACACAGTCAGACTACAGAGAGAAGTGTAAAGCAAGGATTCAACGACAACTGGAAATAAGTATGATCCTTCTTCTACGGAAAGTGCTAGTATCATCAATGTCGGTTGATCAGTCAATCAGTCAGTCAGTCAGTCAGTCAGGTAGTCATACAGGCAGTCAGACAGTAAGTCAGTTAGTCAGTCAGACAGACAGACAGACAGACAGACAAACAGCCAGTCAGCCAGATAGACAGACAACCAGTCAGTCAGTCAGTCAGTCAGTCAAACAGAGAGTCAGACACAGTCAATCAGTCAGTTAGTCAGTTGGTCCGTCAGTAAGACAGTCAGTTGGTGTCACACTGACTGACAGGTCAGTCAGATAGTCAGTCACTTGAATGCATTTTGATGGATTTTTCTTTGCAAATTCACAGCTGGCAAAACAAAGACATACGAGGAAGTAGAGGAAATGCTGGAAGGTGGAGATCCAGCGATTTTTACATCTGATGTAAGTATGGTATAAAAAGAACATCCACATGTTATGTAGCTTGTGATGAGAACTCCTAATTCATTAATTAAGACTAGTTATTTCATCCAATAAAGTTTAATGTAATGAATTTGTTGAGCATTCAAAGGATATACAATCTGACCATGTTTTGTTGCTAATGGTATTGGTACATGTAGTAGTTCATCAACTGGCAGTAGTAACTTTCTAATAAAACTTCGAATTCTCTTCATCTATTTCCTTTTTACTGGGCATAGATTGTAATAGAGACTCAACAAGCACGGCAAGCCCTGGGAGACATAGAGGCCAGGCACAGAGATATTATCAACCTAGAGAAAAGTATTCAAGAACTTCATGAAATGTTTGTAGACATGGCCATGTTGGTTGAAAGCCAGGTAGGTTTGGCGGCTTAAACTGATGTCAGCAATTTTATCTTCATAAAAATCCTGTTTAGTTCTGATTGATCTTTAGCTAAAATTGTTTTACAACTTTACCCAGGTAGACCTTCTTGTTTATATCTAACATACAAGTTAATCTGAACAGCAATGGGCCACAAAACCAGATGGCCAAAGTTTAAAGAGTTCTGTTAACCAGGAAATGAATGACTGGACTGTTGTTCAGGTCAAAAGAGGTGGTTGCAATGATTAGGTGTCTGTGTTAACAAGGTTTCCCTAACAAGTTTTGTACTGTATCTGTAGTGGTTTAATTTTATTTTCTTTGTACAGAACAAAACTGGCCTAATCCACATCTTCCAGTTACATTTATTTGTTGTTATTTTGTGACTAAGTTATTTTATGGACTGGAACAATTTTATTGGCAGGGAGAGATGATCGACAGAATTGAGTACAATGTCGAACAAGCTGTCGATTTTGTACAATCAGCCAAGAGTGACACCAAAAAAGCTGTCAAGTATCAAAGTAAAGCAAGGCGGGTGAGTATCATTATAATGGTAGCCCTTCAAACTGCAAAGCCTTTAAACAAGTACAAGTATGGGTTATAGCGGGATGAACATGACTCATCTCTGAATACACTTTCCATGTCAACCATTTCCCCACACTGTAAAGAGACTGTACTTCATATAAAAGTATCCTGTCTTCCTCCTTTTTTCCTCCATCCCCTTCCCATCACAAAAAGTAAACTGGGAATGAGAATGCTGAACTTAACACGTCTTTGACTGTGACGACTGTACCATAATTAGTTAGCTATAGGTTGAATGTAACACTAATAACTGTGTTTTTTGTTCATCTACAGAAAAAAATCATCATCATTATCTGCTTGCTTGTTTTATTGGCCATTATTGTCGCTATACTTATTGCAGTCTTACAATAACAGGTATGATTGAAAATGATTGACTGAAACATACACAAGATATTGGCATATTTAGAAGTTTAAAACATTTTTTTCTGGTAAACAAGTTATTTAGGGACAAGTTTTGCTTATTTATTTATTTATTTATTTATTTATTTATTTATTTATCTAATTAACTTATAAAAAAAACAGTTATCCAGATTTTTGGTTGAAAGGATTTTCTTCATTCAGTAAATTTGTTTTTAAATTGCATCTGTTGAAAGAGGGGCTCATAGACATTTCTAAACTGTGATGTTCCTCTTTCCTTTTTTTTTCACTGGAAGCTGATGCATGCATTTGAATCTTTATTTATTATCAATAATGACACCACAAGTTCTACAAAAAGGGTTTGCAGGTTACACAAACAACCAGTTGACACAACAAGATGAACCCTTAAGACCAGTGAGCAACTGGCCTGCCTTGCACACCACATGAGCTTTAACCATTACAGACCCAGGAAATATGGGCCTGGAAAATACTGGCTGTCACGTTAACCACTTATCATTCAGTAAATAACTAGAGAAAGTATTATTGGTAGTGTAACCTTGAATTAACTTAATTTATTTTACCTTTTTTTCAGATTTTGTTGTAATGACACACTTTTGTAAAATTAATTTGTTTTTATGGATACATTATCTTCATGATGATACTAACAATAATAAACATAGATACACCGAGCTTCATGAGACAATAACTTAAAAATAAATAGAAGTCAGAAATCACAAAATGCATTCTTATATACCGGACTGTAAATATTCCCATTCAGTAAGAAATTAGTTGGCCAAAAGAATAGTTTGCACTGTGTTTAATGTCAAGTTCATGTAGTAAATTATCCACCATTTAGGGTTAAAATGCCACAATTGAATTCAGTTTTGTAAGCCCCGGCTAAACGATCAAACATTTTCGTCGAACATGGTGTTGAACGAGCATGTTTGACCTTTTAGCCACCTTTCTCATGTTTGATCCAGATCAAACATTTTCACCCAGCATTTTGCTTCACAAGCAAATGTTTGAACGTTTTGCCACCTCTGCAAACAAACCAAGCCCAAGTGGGAAAAAGCAACCAGTGAGAAACCGAATCTGTATGACGTGTATGCACATCACATTATTAATTAAATTTCAGCAGTATTACGCAAAAAGTATTATGCAGGCTCACTTTGTTTGATGTTTGGTCAAGCATTGTTCGCTCATGTAGCCACCCCATGTTGTGTGTGACAAACACAGTGTTGGACGAAAGATGTTTGATCATTTAGCCAGGGCTTTAGTTGTCAATAATGATTTCTGAGAATTCTTGATATATATTTTTTTTTTCTTTCATTTGGCTATTCTCAAACTGTTAAATTCACATTAAAATAAAGATGACAAAAGCTGAAAGCAAGTCTGAGAACATTATATACATTATATACATTTCTTCAGTAGCTTAGGTAGCTTGCGATTAGCTTTTATATTGGGAAAAGGGATTACTTGCTCACACAGTTCACCTGGCTCGCAAGTCATGCAAGCCATTCCAGTTAGCCTAAATTAAACACATTGGTTAGCCCAAAAAGCACATCAGTTAACCTAAAAAGCACTCCGGTTAGCCTACAGTTCTTTTGGGTAGCTTGCGGTTAGCCTTTTATTGGGATAAGGGAATCTGGCTCGGATGGCTCGCATGTTGTACACACAAGTGACACACAACAACAGTGTTAAAACGTTATTAATAAGAATTTTCAATGCGCAGAGTCGGCATTTGAACAACTAGGCTGGTTTAATCCTAGATGGTGGAAAATTTACAGATGCAACTTTATGCCGGTCAATAAGAATTTTATATTAGTTTGTGCTTTCACTGGTGCACACATTTTTGGGCCAGTTAATTGGTTTCGTGATGTTATTTTTTAATGAGATGTTTATTTGTGGTTAATAAGTGTTACGTGTTGTTTACCATTTACATCGGGAATCAGTTGGACGATGGTAATGCAAGTGGAAATATTATACATCTACCACAAACACTGGCATGCTATTTTGACTGTTCTATTTCTGTTTTACAAGAATTTACTTAGTCAAAAGAGTGTTTTTACTTAGCCTGTGAAATACTAACTAAACTTTCAGATAGTATTACACACTTATTTCTTTTGTTAAGTTTTTATGCACTTAATATTTCTTTTGTTTAGTTTTTATGCACATATTGTTAGATGTTGTTTCACGGATTAAATAAAATCACTCTAGAGCACCTGGAATAGTACTGTGTAGTTAAGTTATTATATGCCATAAATTCATGTGAAATTATTGATGCATGATCTAGAAGAGACAGAAAACAACATTTGAACACATAGAATGGACATTTTTGAATTTATATATTCCAACCAGGAATAATTAATTTAAATAGTATTCATTTTGAGAATTTTGAAAGACCTATAATATCCTGGATTTTTGTTAATGGTAAATAGCAAAGAACACAACTAGACAGCCATAAATATATTTTACTCTTGAAACTCTTTTAAGTGAGGTTCACAATTCTTGTTTAAAATAAAATGATATTAAGGCATTTTAGGTATGTTAGGTTCTGGGGATATTCAAACTACTATCTTTTTGTTACATCATTACAGAATTGAGTAATAATGGAGTTTTAAATCTGCTTTTGATTGAAAATCTTAGTAAAAAAATATGAAATTAATGATTGATGGCGCACAGATTGGCCTATTTATACATTACAGCAATCTTGTACCTCAAGTCTTCATTCCTCACTTTGCAAGTTTTACGAAATGAGCAACTCTGGAAAGTTCCATTGCAGGATCAATTTTGATTGGTTTTAAAAAACAATAGTAATGGCCAGAGGTAAAACACCAAGAAGTTCATTGAGCCATAAGCTGTAAGCCATGCTTTTAAAAGCTAGGCATGTGCAATTTAACTGGAAGTCTGATATTTTCAGACTTCAAATTGGATATTTCCATGGTTGCTCATTTCATGACTGCTGGTCAAGGGGAATGAAAACTCTGGGTACAAGGGATATTACAGTTGTCAGGAAGAATTCAAGGCCACATAGTTTTTGATAAAGTTCACATAATTGTAGGGGTATAGAATGGTCCTTGAAAAATCATGATTCTCTGCAAATTTTAGGCGAGTCTCGAATCTCAACATTGCAAACTAGAGTCTCAGAATCTCAAGCTTGCAAAAAATAAAGCTGGTCTTGGAATCTTGAATTTTAAAATTTGAGTCTCACACTCTTGCAACCCAAGCAAAAGTTTAATTAGTATGAACCGTCACAAAACAACAGCAACAGCAAAACATAGAGCTTCAGAGCATTAGACTAGCGTGGTAATAGTGTCGCGCTGGGACACGGGGTCTTACACACGGATTTTTGAATCACGGTGTCTTGGGCTCAGATTTGAAAAAAAAGTTAGGTCTTGGTCCCGGATTTTAAATGAGCATCTCGGATTTTACCATTCTAAACCCCTCATTATGTTACATCATAAACATTAAATTTTAGCAGTTTACTTTGCTCCTGTTTTTTGTAGTTGAGGTTTGGTTCTTTTTTTGCCTTACATTGCAAAGTGTTTTCAATGATGGCATGAAAAAACTGTCCGAGTTAAGAATTCAAGTCAGTCAGACTGATTGTATTACCAGATCTATTATCTCCCCTGTATTTATGGCAAGTGATAGTCCCAAAATAATTGTGAACAAAATGAGTGAGCACATTAGAAATTCAGGCTAGTTGGCTGCAGAGTAATGGTTAATTAAAAATTAAATGGCAAGCTTAAGGTTTCTATCAATTGAACTCTATATCCAAGTCAATAGAAACCGAGAGCAAGTGATCTTATTGTTTTAGCATAACCCAGTGGCTGTTCAGTTAAACACAGTGTCGCTATAGAATTGATTTATTGAAGATTTTGTTTGATAAAATTCATCGAAAAACGGAGTGTGTGCTCTAAGAGCTTCCTATCGATTGATTGATAGGTGGCACCTGTGTAGCCAATCAAATTGCTTGTTTTGCCAATAGTTAGTGGCTGGGTTATGCTAATTTTAGATAGGCTCACAGAACTGCTGTATTCCAGACAGCATGAGTACAAAAGTAATGGCAGCATATACTGGTCAAGGAAGGGCGGGAGGTGCAAAGGTGATGTCAAATTAGGATACTAAGACTTGATGGCAGCAAAAGGTACTTCAGAGCAGTCATATGCATTTTGTGACACCTGGTGAAATGCTTCTTGTTTCATGATTGTTGGTTAAGGGGGAAATGACTAGGTACAAGATGGTAGGGGGAACAAGTGCCATCGAGAACTGACTGAGCATGTGGTTTTTATCACTGAAGTTGCCTAGCAACCAAGGGTGATCATTGCGCTATGCTGACATGACAATGTTCAGAGTCGCAGTGGGGTTTATTGTTTGACTTTGATTGAGCAGTTAGAATCATAAATGTTTTGAGTGCAAAACAATTATTTCCAAAAAAAATTGCACTTGTTCCCCCAAATGAAGATTGGTAATAATTCAGGGGAGCTAACTAGTAAATTATCACATTGTATTACAAAGTATTTGGAGTTGTAAAATAAATTATTTTAATTATTTTATATACCATATTTGAAGTTATTGTTGTTATGGGGAAGATGTTATCCAAAAAAAAAAACAACATGCAGGCAGAATTAACAATGAGAATGTGGCATTGAATAAAGACATGGCAGCATGTGGAATAGTTTGGGCATGACTTGATTTCAACCACCACTGTCTATCAATTCCTGAAGTCATTGATTTTGTCTATTTGTTTTTTTATCGGGTATTTTTTCAGTACCCAACACAG
Organism: Meandrina meandrites; assembly: GCA_963693305.1. Lineage (NCBI taxonomy): Eukaryota > Metazoa > Cnidaria > Anthozoa > Scleractinia > Meandrinidae > Meandrina > Meandrina meandrites. The sequence continues at coordinate 2,226,193 of OY855913.1, read as the reverse complement.
GCGCGGATGCAGAGACAATCGTGACCGATTTCCAGAGAGTTGAAAAACTTTCCATGCCAGAGGCATGGTACGAGCGCCTAAGCGCAAGCACAGCACTCGGCCTACAGCCTCGTGCTTTCATTTGTTTCTCGGTGTTTGGATACCCCGATGAAACACTCGCTCTCGTTTTGGAAATAGTACGTCTTCAGTCGCCTCAAAGCCCGTCACTGTTGAGATTTCAACTTGGAAATTTATTTATTTAATTAATTACCTTATTTTTTATATATTTATTCATTTATTTTTACCAAAAATCTGACCGATTTCTGTAAATCGTTGTAAACGGGTGTGGATCCGCGCCTGCGACAGTGTTTTTATATTTGACCACAAGAATTCCTAATTCATTGCTTCAATCTCTATGGCAATATCACTGATTTCATTGGAAGTACTTAGAGAGGGTCCAGCCATGGCCAGGCCAGGCGAGTGGTCTGTCAATTTTAAAATCATTTTTTTTTTTATAAAGTAAACTAATGACAAGCATGGAAAAATTCAAATTGTTTCTCAAGCTCAGCAATAGAGGGAATGCATTGCAACATAGGATGTTTACGTATTTCATTGGTAACTTATGTTTGAAAAACTTTTATTTAATAACTTGAGATGTCTGTGCAAGCTCTCCTTCCTTCCACCCACCATCCGTAAGAGAGTTTGCGTGTGGGCTGTTATTTGATTATGTGGGTCAAACAATTTTGTTATGTGGTTGGTACATGAACACTATTACAAAAATATGGACTGTACTGCAGTTGAACAAAAAACAGATGTGGACCATATTTTAGGAAATCTTTTCATCCCTTTATTAATACTTCTGTTACATGTTTCATGAATTTAAAAGCAGCTAGTTTCTAGGTCCATTGTAACTATTTGACAGAGGCAATAATCATGATTCGCATGTGGTTACAGAAGATATCCATACCCTCCCTGTAGACGATCATTAGAAATTCCAAGAGAGGGGGATCTTAAACATCAAAATCTATAAAGACAAGTACCATATGAGCCTAAACTGGAATTTCCAGGGGGAGGGGGGAGGGGGGAGGGGGAGTATGGATATTTTCTGGAATAACATGTTGTGATTTGTAGATTTGATCCATTTTGTTTCTTTTTCCATGATTGTTGATTGTCGCTGTAATTAAGATAGACAGCAACAAAGAAAGTAATCGTTAGTTATGACTGAAACCATCCACATGTCATTGAAAGGTGCAGTAAAATCAGAAATCTACCACTGTTCACCAGAGCCTCAGTACAGTAAATTTTTGACATTTCTAACTAGGTCAGTTAGAAGATCATGGAATATTTCTACTAAAAAGTTTTATTTTTGAGGTAGGTATTTCTTTTCTGCTTCTCTTAATTCGTCATCTTTTTGTAGACGGAAAACCTCTTTAACTGGTACAACCTGCAAATAAAAATATTTTGTTAAATTAAAATTTTATTTATAACTATTAACTATCAAGACTTCAGTGGACATAATTCCTAAGTAGAATGCTTCTCAGTCATTTTGGGTGTAAAAATATAAATATCTGTTTCTTTCTCACCTTCTTTTCGACATTGACTAATGACTGGTCATTGTAGATCTGTTGTGTGACATCCTGCATGGCAGATATGGAAGCTCTCATGTTGTGATTGGCCCAAATCACAAGAGAAACTCCCCAATCCCTAAACTGCTCTGTTGGTACGGTGTAATACTTGGTCGGGACTATCACTACTGGGCCCTGTCAATCATAATTATCACATTCAAAATGAGTCGGTGCTCAGGTGTGATGATGTGTGGCTATTTAGAATGTACATAAGCTCCATGAGAGAGTTTGGAACTGAAATAACAAATCGCACATTGGAAGAATGAACTAGCTAAAATAATGGGATTGAGAGAATGCGACTGAGTGTCAGAATGAATATGTGATTGATTGCTTACTTAATCTGCTTTCCAGACTTAGTTGTTCTCAGACAGGCTGAGCTATAAAGACATCAAAATGTTATATCTGCACATAATTTGTGTACAGCATGAAGATATCAGTGAGTAACTGTGATGTTGTGAGTGGAAGGGTGATGAATGAGTCAATGTAAGAGTGCATGACAAAGCACGAGAATGAGTGACAGAGTCTAATAAAAGAACAACACAAAATCAAAACACAAGGATCAAATTGAGACCTACAATAAATAAAATGTAATTACACTATACCTGGTTATTCCAAGCTTTCACAAAAGCTTCAATATCAGAAGGATCAGATTTCTTGCTGTGCATCAAGATTGCATCTGCTCCTGCATTAAGATAAGCTTCAGATCTTTTGAGTGCCTCATCCAGACCCCAGCCAGCAATAAATGCCTCAACTCTGGCCACAATGCAAAAATCTGGGTCTGACTGTGTATCTGAAGGAACATGAAATATCAAAGTACATTAGTGATCAACTGCCATTAATTGTTTACAAAATGAAAATTGGAAAAAAAATAAAATCCTGCTTACAGGTGTAACAGTTAGCTGGAAGAAATTGAATTTTTGTTCAATCAGTTAATTCCCATGCCAAGTGATCAAAATCTTATTTCTTCACAGCCATGCAAGCATGTGAAAGGAATAGAAACTCATCAACTGGGGTATTCTAAACAAATAAAATTAAATTGCCAAATGCTCAAGATGACATTATAACAAATGGAGGAAAGCCTGTACCTTTACAAGCTTTAATTTTTGCACAGAACTCATCAATGTCTGCCAGGGGTTGTGCCCTGCCATCCAACAAAGAGTTTGTCTTTGGGAAAAGCTTGTCTTCCAGGCAGGCCCCAGCAATGCCTCTCTGTTCAAGTTTTGTCACCAATCGTCGAGCATTATTGAAGTTACCATAACCAGTGTCAGCATCCAGTAAAATTGGAATGTCTGTAGCATCGCTCATAAACTCCATCACGTCCATAACTTGTGTCCATGATGCTTCATTGCTGTCTCGTACTCCTAGCTGGGCTGATATTGACAGGCCACTACCCCAGATACCCTTAAACCCTGGAGAGTGATATCAAATACAAATAACTAGTTAAAATTGTACATGAATCAATAAACTTACAGTGCAGCATTCTTCAATTTGCTAAGATAACTGTTTCATAACCATCTTTTAGCTGTATCTTTTAATAACATACAAACTTTGAAGTTAAAAACCTAACCAACAGATGCATTTTACATTTTTTTGAATTTCAGCATTTGTGTGTTTATCAAAAGACACAGACAATATTGAACTTGTAGGCCATTTTGTTATCATTTATTTATTTGTTTCTGCAGGTACTATACAGCTGTTTGTGGAGGTTTGGCCAATGCATTCTCTCTCTTCCCCCCCCCCCCCCCCCCTGCCAAGACACTCACCTGCCTCTTGCACTATTTTAGCACTTAATCCATTATGAGCCTCCATGATGAATTCTAACTCGGGTGATTCCAACATCTTCCTAAGCTGTGTTGTTTTCTAAAAACAAATTAAAAATTATTTAAGACTGATTGATGTCAAATAGTTAATAAAATTAAAATGGAGATTTGCAACAAATGCATTTTATTAAAGGTTAAAACAATACCTTTGTTTTGCCAGAAGTTTGTGATGAACATGATCTTGCTACAAGTTTCTCTGAAAAGAAATGTTAACATTATTATTAGTCAATATTCCAGTGCTAACACAAAAATATGTCAAAACAGGGTGTCCTTTAGTTTCATACATGTAAATTATACAAAAGATTTTCAGGGGCAGATCTAGGAGTCATGCAGAGTAGGATGCAGGGCAGGGGGTGCACCCCCCCCCCCACCCCCTGAAATAACTGGGCAGCTTTCTAATACAACTCACCCTAACCCTAACCCTAGCCCCTCGTAAGAAAAGTCCCGGATGTGCACCCCCTCCTGATCCGAAGAAAAATCCTGGATCCGCCCCTGATTTTACCATATTCAAGTGAACTTTGAACATCTATCACATTATATTTAAAACTATCTTTTGACAAGTATAAAGTAATATTGATTTATTTCAAATATCATCAGTTTTACAAAAGTAATTCAGGCTATAAAAAAATATTTTCTTCAAGTAATTTCCTCATCAACACATAACAATATTCCTATTCAGTTTTGTTCACATGAAAGTTGACCATCTAAATTTCATTTTTGAATAAAATTAATAGTGAATACTTGGGCTTATGGATATCTTGTTTCAATATAATATATTAACATAATTATAGCATGAAAAATTATTGCAATCCCTCTGGATATAAATTCCTGTCTTTTTTACTGGTAATACTGAGATGTCACAAAATTAATATGATTCAAAACACCTTATTTAAGATTACTTTTGATTACTTGTATCTCTTTCATAACAGGAAAACATTCTTCACAAAGAACTATGTTGTCCTCAGCAACAACAGTTGAACAGTCTTTCATAAAGGGCTAGGGTGAAGGTACGCCATCTACACGACACCTCATGGGAAATATAATGCCTGCTTACTTCAGGCTAGAAATATCATACTCCAGTAGATATCTCAGTGCCCCCTTATGGAATGAGTTCTCTTGCTGAGAGTTATAAACTAATAGTAGCTTTGAGTTGTGTAGCTCCACCTTGTCCCCAATGCAACAGGGAGGTGTCACACGTGTTCTGTTTACATACTATCCTGCCACAAACACCGTCCTTTACAAGTAAAAGCTCCATAAACTGAATTAAATACCAATTTCTCAGGGGTTTGATTCGGTTTTCCGTAAATCGAAACTGGAGGAATTGTTTGTGATAACATTTAGCAAATAAATTATACACTGGTGCCAGTAGCCGACCGATTTTCGATTGCGCGCTCAAAACAGTAACGCGCGCGCGTAACATGAGCTTACAATTTAGTCGATGCAAAGAATCTCAAGTAATATAAACTTAAGTAGAACTTTATAAACCTTAAACAATATACCCCGAGGAAGTTACTTTTATAACTCGCACTCAATAAAGAAATGTTTTAAGCTTATGTATGCATACAAAGCAAAATTGTACAAGTGTATAAAAAACCTTCAAATTCGCATCATAGGCTAACTCGTCGTCTAAAAGGGAAATCACATTTTTACCTGCAAGTTGACAAGGTGAAGTAGTGGATAGCCGGCCAAATGCTCGTCGAAGAAACATTGTTTTAGAACACAATATCGACCGTAACGAATTCAGTGAGAAAGACACGCTACTAGACGATACTGTGGGTATTTGGAAAAGGACTGGAAACTAACCGGTGAACATGTTTGCGATAATGTAAATGTGGGGTGGGGAGGGAGGATCCAAACTCTTTCTTCTTTTCCTTCCTGGATCATTCCTTTCTCCAAAATATGGCCGCTGCAGCTGATGCACGGGAGATGATATACAGAGGATAATCAAAAAGGTTCTTCTAGCTTGTTTCCTGGCAATCGATCGCGGGCTCATATATTTGGAGCCCCACCCGGCCCCACCCTACCCTCCGTTACTCTATGTTGTCGTTCCGATGCCGATTTGATCGATAAATCTCCAACTTACCCCTCCCAAAAGAGTTAAAATGGTAACCACTCACTTTCCACTTCCTCGGTCGGAAAACCAGGAAGGAAATTGAGAATTATCCGAAAAGGTCACAGCGCAGCTAGTCTGGGTGACAGGCACTCAAAAACAGAAACTGGGGGAGGGGTCACGGGTTGATTCAAAACAGCCACCAAGGGCTGCATTACTTAATGTTTCTATCCAAAGGTGTCGATGCTCTCATAATCTAGGTATATTTTAGAATAGCCCGATGTTGATTTTCCGGCTACATTTGGAAAATAATGTACGCCAATTAATATACATTTGGTTGGGGTTTTTTCAGGAGGGATGGGGCTCACTCGTCTTTGATTGATATGACCGGATATTAAATTGATGCAAAAATGGATTTTGTTTGTGGCATGAAGAGGTTGGACTGAGCTTTCGCCGACTTTCTATATTTACGGAAGACTTTTCAGGCTACCAGATCTACATCACAACAGATTTTTCTCGAAAATTTAACGACGGATCGCAAACGGCGTGATATTATAAACCAAGATCATGGTTAGGCCTCTCCACCAAGACCACCATCTTTTCCAAAGTTATTCCACATAAACAATTATTTATATTCGCATATTCTGTACTTTAAATCTAGGCAAGATCGAACTTGCTCAAATTCGAAGAATTGAGGATTATGACATCATTTCAACGTAACAAAAAGAAGAGAAGAGTCCAGCGTAACTGGGCAAGTTTGGGCTTGTATGATTTTCATAGCAAAACAGCACGCGTGCTCATTGGCTGTTATCAGAAATTCAATATTTATGACTGGTTCGATCTGAGCGCTGATTGGTCCGTTTCAAACAGAAACTGACAAATTAATCAACAGCTGCGTATTCAGACAAGATATGAAACTTTCATGAGAGCGGGCAAATTACAAATTACTCGCCAGAGTTTTGCATCTTATACAAAGCGGTGCGAACCTTGTTCACGGTCAAAATGTCCAAGAAGACGAAAACCAGGAAGATTATCGTTCGAGTAAATGGCCAAGCGAATCAAGGAGGAAGAAAAGAAATGGAAGATTTTAAACGCGTCGTATTCGATCGAGATCCTGAGCAAGCATTTTTCGCGGTCTTTGATGGCCACGGTGGAAGAGATGCGGCCATTTTTGCCCGGGAACATTTGTGGGACACAATAAAGCAACAGAAAGGATTCTATTCAGGCGATACGTCCCGCGTTATCAAGGCCATAAAGGATGGATTTATGGCGACACACTGCGCAATGTGGAAGCAGATCGGTGAGTTGTGTTATCTTCATTTTCGATATATTTCCTTGGTCGTTCTGAAGCGTGTGGTACGAAACAAACTTCAACCACCGGGCCTGAGCATGGCATTTGAAGAGTCGGGCGTATTTCTGTCTCGATCGCAGTGCTAAATCGAAAAGAAGTTAGTAGTTTGTAATTATCCCGCCAAAATTGTGTGTTCGGTATTCGTGACGTTTGAAGCGACTCGGTAATTTTATCCCGTTGTCTCACGGAGTCCGCTTTTCATATGCAAAACATACATGCTTCTAAATGCTAGTCAAAGCTACAAAGGAAACACTCAACTTAACGTACTAAAGGAAGCCTAAGCGAGTCTCTTCTAGAATGCGTTTCTTAAAAGTACGAAATTTCAATGTTTTATCGTTTACAGTCGCAGCAACTGACGAGATGTAATGCTATTAAGCTATACAATTGAAATACTTTGCTTAATTTAGAAGAAGTATAATTGATTGTTGCGTCATAACGTGCCTTGATATTGATTTTACATATTTTAAGATTAGAATACAAGAGTGCCTTTAATATTAGGACAGGGATAAAAGTTTCCTTAACGGAAAAATTTCCTGCGGTTTTCCATCTGTGACCGGAAGTTAGAAATCTATTGTTTTGAATACCAGTCTACGCCTCTGCTCTTCAGCTGATGACACCTGTCCATCAAACGGGATCGCTATAACAACCTGTCACGCTTTGTTCTATATCGAACGAGCAAGAGTTGATGAACGAAATTTAAATTAAGCGTTTGATAAAGTTTTGCATCCCTTGAAGTAAATAACGTCCCGCAAGTCCCGTGGCTCGCTCCAGCGCTTTGTGGTTGGGGCTGCTGACAGACTAGTGCCTCATGTGGAGTGCTGGACAATTAAAAGAGGTGAAAACTAATAGTCCACCAGCCGAAGGAGCAAATATTTGGACTAAGAAAATATAAATTCTGGATGACAAACGTTGGTCAAATTAAAATTCACATATTTTGGGCACTGTCACACTTTGGCAATGTTTCATACAACTTACTTTTCTCCAACACCCTATAACATTTTTGTCCACAGTCTGTTAAATAAAACCTGTCAGTCCTTCAGGAGACTACCAGTCGCACAAAATATTGCCTGCTGTAAAATTTGCATAAAACAGACTAACCTTAATAGGCTTATCACCGATCGAGGACCGGGAAAATTGACCGGGAGCGAGAAGGTGGAAGTATCAAGGGACTGGGAGTAGGTTCATAGTAATAGTGTAATTTTATTTTTTTTCCTTTTCTTCTTTTTCTAGCTCCTTTAAATCTAAGAAACCGAAACAGACTTTGAAGTTCTCTAACGAAAAATTGAGCGCCACCCGTTGTGCTGTGGATCTAAGCCCAAACACTCGATCACTCAAACACTTGACAATGTCGGAGTAAACAATAGAAAAATCCTCTTTAACCTTTCAGAATCCGCAGATAAGCCTGTTGCGTAATACAATAGAAACTCTGGCAAACATCTTTATTTTCCTACCGCGTTACAGAGGCTAAGCCCCTTGGCATGCCTTGACCTGTAAAAGGTGAAGGCGTCTGTCAACTGACCGTAACCCACGACCAGGAGTTATTTTACGGCGTTTCTTTTAGCAAACTCCATCCTGTTTAGGAAACGAAACACACACTAAAAAGCGTAAATAAAACTGGCGACTCATAAGAGCACGGGTGTATTTTATTATTTTCTTTTAAGGAGGCTGGAACATATGTTCCAAAGAATGCTATTTTCCACGAAAAATAAGATAGGATTATTCAGTCAAGTTCGTTAGTATCAGACCGAGGAAGGGTGTTCGTTACTTTCGATTAGTTAAAACCTCTATTGCATATATGTTTTTTTCCATCTTGCAGTATCAACATTTGTGAATATACACAGAACAGGAACGTAAAACGAACTTGTCGAAAAAAACGTCAGAAATTCGTTCCCGGTTTTAGTAAATTTTTTCGGGTTATGCTTTTTTGAGATAAAGCTTGTCGAAAAGAATCGATATCAGATCGGAGCTGGTATCAGTTGTTTCCAAAACGTCTACTTGTACGTGAGGTTGCCATGTTGTTAACGGGGGGGGGGGGGGGGGGGGGGGAGGGTGCGTCGCTAAGATTGGTTTTTGCTAACAACTTATACATTTTAACGTTTCTCTCGAGGGGTCGCCACTTTCGGGTTGGGGAGGAGGGTACTTTCGCAACTTAACGGTAATCCGGCAATACTTAAAAAACTCATTGCTTTAAATTATTGTCCTTCGTTAGATTCTTGGCCTCGCACAAGACACGGACTGCCAAGCACAGCCGGGACAACGGCAACCGTTGTGATCCTCAAGGGTAGAACGCTGTACATAGCGCACGTGGGCGATTCAGGCGCAGCACTTGGGCGATTGAATAAGGAGAAAAAGCTTCAAGCTGTGCCTCTTACCGCCGATCATAAACCCGACGTTCCGTCGGAAAAGACTCGAATTGAGTCCCTCGGTGGAAAGGTCCTCTCGCGGAATGGTGTACCACGGGTAGCATGGAAGAGGCCCGTCCATCATGGCCACAAGGGACCTGTCAGAAGAAGCACCCAGACAGAATCGGTGCCCTTCTTGGCGATTTCAAGAGCGCTTGGCAAGTAACAAAATGTCTTTGATTATTTGCCATTGTTAGAACGGTTTTAAAAAGCTGCGGTCCATATTTATCGTTTATCGGTTGAACAGCGTCATTCATATATGATCGGCTTGTCAAGATGGGATATAAAGTCGGAATGGCTTTGTATGCGCGGTCAATTTGTCAATTTGCAAAGATGAAGCTCCACGAAAAACCGCCTTTTCTTCCGCGCAACGTTGCCTTTTGACAAAGGTTTAGTCAAACGCCGCTATAGTATCACATCAAAGCAAACACAACAAACACAAGTAGAACAGATGTCTTATCAAATGGCGGTACGAAATTACAAAGGTATTCAAAAGCAACACCTTGCGTCGGGTCGCAGTTTTTCGAAGCTAGACTTCGCAAGGACAACATAAGATGAGTCTCCCAGATTATACTGATTTGCGTTTCCCCTCAGCAACAATAAACAATAAAAAGTTTGCGTTTCTTTCGCCACTTTACATGTAACAAGTTTCTGTTTGATTTATAATATTTGCTTCACTATTTGCAGTGTCCTCAATTAGTACAGGCGTGCTAAATATATTGACACTTTAATAAAGTGATTTGTTTTATTTTTACTCATAAAATTAACGGGTTTTTTAACGTTTTTTCCGGCCATCCTTCGTCTGGTGTGAGATGCAACTGAGGGGTCCCGTATTGTTAGGTTATTGAGGCTAAGCAAAAACGCTAAGATTGTCGTCATTCAGCATAACAAACTAAAGTAGCTTAGAAACTAACATTTGATTTTATCACTTTAATTGTTCAGGAGATCTGTGGAGTTTCGACTATTATAGAAGTGAATTTATAGTCTCCCCAGTACCCGACGTTCGAGTGTACAAGATCACTCCTGGTGTCGACAAGTTTTTGGTCATTGCATCGGATGGCCTGTGGGGGGTGATGAGAGTCGACGAGGCGGTTAAATTTGTTTACAACTTCGACAAAGACGACCTTTTAAAAGGGGGAGACGTGTCACACAGGTAGGAATAATGCTGGACTTAGTCCTTATAGTCAATTAGTCGCTGTTTGAAAAAAAAAAGTTTTCTGCTTTCTCTCGACTGCGTCAAGACTCGCTCGGAATCCCTTCTCTAGTTACCATCCCATTACTCGGAATAAGAAGAGACTGGAAACGAGTTTTGTTGTTGTTGAGTTGTCGTTTTCGTGGTTTATTTGTTTTTCGTTACTGTTCAATAAACAGTCTATCGTAACTGTCATGTGGATTTTCAAGAAACGCTTGTCCATAACGACCCAAAAGTCGCCTGTGGTAGAACTGGTATAGGATTATAAAAGTATTAAAATAGCGTTTATATATATTAAATGAATTGTTTAACAGAACATGCAACACAGAGGATGGAAAACGATTCTGCTGCTAGTTGCTAATAAATTGATTTTCTCTTCAATAGGCTGATTCAGCGCGCGTTGTCGAGATGGCGAGAGAGGGACCTCAGAGCGGATAATACGAGCGTCATAGTGGTTCACTTTGAGGAGGCGGAACACGGAGAACCGGCTAGTAAAATACCCAGACTGGATACTCCTGAGAGCGAAGAAGAGTCGGACACTGAAATAAAAGAATCTACGGACTCTGCCCAAGACAGTGAGAAAACGCCGAACCAAGACCCGAATGCATTGTCTAGTGAAAAACCAACGCTCGTTAGGAAGTTGGCGTTTCGTTGTTCCAACCCAATGCAACTGACTTCTTGCATGAATCTCAGTTCGAACAAGTCTTCACCTGGAATTCCTTCACCGTTTAATTCACTAAGCAATGGCCATTCTTCGCCGGCGGTGTCGAATTGTCTCTCGTGAATGTCCTCGTTGACTTAGTGGCATCAAGAGAAGATATGGAGTGAGTCGCTTTCCGTTACCCATGATTCAACTCTGAAAATCTATTTTTTAGATTCTCGAACTTGATCATGTGTATAGAGGGTGGGGATTAAGGGTTTTTTCGTGATCCGTGGAAGGACTTTTTTCCTCGTGAATCGTGAAAAGGCAATGCCATTTTTCGTGAAATGTGATCTGTACCCCCGCCCCCTTTACCACCGTACAAGCGACCTTATGTGATTGGTTATACATGTATTTTAGCTAGAAAATAGAATTTAAAGATTTGCTTTCATGGGGTATATTGTCAGGGGGGGTTTAATAACGGATGAATTTTGGTAATTGTATATGTTGTATATATCAAACGCACTGCATACGTAAACGTTTCCGATTTAAATTAAATGTATTCGGTAGGCAGGGTAAAGCGCTTTTTACGTACTACATAATTCAAATCGTCAATATAAGAATTTTACTTATTTGAGCGTGCTGGAAAATGAATGACTTTGCAGTAGTGAGAATCTTTTTTATTGAAACTTTCGCGAGTTTTCACTTTCATCAACAAAAAAGAAATGCAGCACTTTGGTAGTTGGCGAAAGCTGTAAATATTAAATTGCTTTTACTGTACTCAACGGTATAGTTCCCTGCCCACCCCTAACGAGCTGATCTGTGGACCGAGTTAAACATGTTAGGAGTGGGGAAAGGAGTGGACCAAATGACTGAATAAAAAGACGTGAAGAATACTATAGAAATATGCAAGTCAAGAACAGAACTAACTAATTTATAATCAGCGAACAATTTCCATAAAGAAAATCGAAACGAAAGTCTTGGCACAATGTGACGAATATTAAATTATTTATTAGCAAGCGGGTTGATGGCAGGACCAGAGGAAACAAATAGAAGGCAAATAAAATTAATGCAATTTCTGGCACATGCAGTAGTTTGTGAATTATTAGAGAGGTTAAGCATGACGTTTACGGCAAACGGCAAAAATCGAACTTTTGGTGTCTGATTTTAGCCGTTTGAACAATTTAGGGAAATTGTTTGCATTTACTGTGATTAAGGGATTTTTTTCCTATTTTTCGACTGGCTTTATTTAAGTGCTAAAGAAAAAGTGAGCAAAATCAGAATTATTTTTGCCGTTTGCCGTAAACGTCATGCTCAACCTCTCTATTAGTAGAACGTTTTTACGGCGGATTGTTCCCAAATGACATGGCTGACGCGAAAACTGAGCGTTGGCATAACCTTATTAGTTGGGGTAAATCAGTGATCTCTCCGCAGCGTAAGTCGCATAGGGAGGACAAAAGAAGGGAGGGGTGCGCTTGCATGCGCTGCAAGCTAATGGAAATTGAAAAAACTCACATTTCCGTCGTCCATTTCCCTCTCCCCCATCTTCCTACTGCCAGAAGAGGCTTCATCAACTATTCCGAACATTCCCACTGTCTATCTCCCAAATTACTAGTTTTCACACTAGGGGAGCTGGGATGAGCGCTCGCCTCCCACCAATGTGGCCCAGGTTCGTTTCCAGGACCCGGCGCCACATGTGGGTTGAGTTTGTTGTTGCTTGCTCAGAGGGTTTTTTCTCCGGTTTTCCTCTATGTACTTCCAAATTCGGAACTACAGAATGCAGAGCCACTTTTGAAGACGGTTATAATTGGTGGCTCGTCTGGTTCGATAGTGGATGTAAACGAGCCAGCTCATTTTGTATATGGATAGAAGAGGCCCTGTATTCTGTAGTTAGGGACGTAGTCTGAAATGTCATCCGTCCTCTCTTCCTTACCCCCCAGAGGAGGGTAAGGAAGAGAGGACGGATGACATTTCAGACTATTAGGGACGGACCATTATTTTTCTGGAGGGGGATATGAAAAACATTGAAAAAAAATGTTTACAGGGCCAAAGTTTGTAGAGGAAATAATGGTCCGTCCCTTAGCCCCTAATTCCAATTCGATCGGGAATACACGGCCCCGCAAGCTGTCAGCTGTAAAGACAACCGTGTGCAAATAAAGGCAATTTTATTTAAACACGCAGACACATCCACCGCGTTTTTCTGGAGTTGAGTTTTAATGGACACTTGTAAACGGGCAAAAAAAAATACCAATCAACAAACAATGTTGCACTTGGTACGTTCCTTTGAAAAGATAAACGTGGACGACGAGTACCAAAACCGGCACTTTCACGACGTAAAATCATTACAACCGCTTAACGACTAGGACGTTTAAAAACAGTCGAGGATGCCAGTTAAGACAAACTCGCTAGAAAGGGCAAACTTACATTTCATAAGCGATATAAAACGTAAAACGTTGAGCTTTTTATTCGAGTCAAGTTTATCGGAAGTAAAATTTCTTTATCCTGACAATTTGTTTTATAGCACGAGAAAAATAACGTTACCTAAGAAACCAACAAGCTCGCTCAGTCCTATCAAAAATCTACATAAATGCGTTAACCAGTGTGAAACTCAACAGTTCTCGAGTCCAAGGCATTTTCTTTTAGACTAAAATCGGTCAAATTACACGCATGATTGATGCATTTCAATGGCCCACAAAAAAGGGGGGTGGTATATCCCCCGTGTAAAAAGTATTTCTTGGATCGCATGTCGTTGTTCAATGGGCAATCACACTAACTTGAATAAGAACTTCAATATGTTACATGATATATGATGGTGGCAATACAATACACACCATTTTATTTATTACAAAGGAAAGAAAGACATTTTTCACTTCTGGTCTCGACCTTTCCGGGTCGCCCACTACCTCTCGGAACGAGATACTTCATTGGTTCTTTAAACAATAGATAACAGGTCATAACAATGCCCCTAGCCCTGAATAACAGTAGAGGTAGTGTTTACAACGGGCGAATGAAAATAGAGGTTCCAGAGAGGTAGTGCCTTACTGACCTTTCCCCACCTCAATCATCGGGGTGGGGAAGGGAACGGAAGGGAAGGCATGGGAGGGGGAGAATGTCCAAAGAGAACCCCATTTTTCAAACTTTTCTCAAAAAAAGGCAAAAAAAAAACGAATGGATGTCCCATTCCTGGTAGCAAATCGAAAGATTGAAGCTTTTAACTGATCAGCGTGACAGAGAAAACCTACTAATATTAAGATTCAATAGTCGAGAAAAATCGGACATAAATATATAAATTAAAGACTCCAAGGCCCTGTTGAAAATGCTGCTCTCTCGTACATTATATGCATAAAACAACGATACACCTTACGTTTTTTATCTTTTCTTTATCAAGAGAAAATCGGTCAGGAGAACAACTGTCATTTAAAGTAAGCTTCTGATTGTAATAAACCAACCAAAAGCAAAAAGTGCAAGCTTTCATGAGCACATTGGAAGCTGTCCTGTTATGCTAGTCAGAAGCTCTTCTATGATATCCATGGGCTCACACATGATATGGATTCTGCCTTCATTGCTCTCCTGAGAGCAACGGCAGGAGTGTGTTGAGAAGTGTTTTTCATGTTGAGCTGTGACCCACGTTCGGTATATCCGTTGTGAGCATGACCAGCATGCTGTCTGTGTTCAGTCAGATTTCACTTTAGCTTGTGGAGTGGGGTGAGGAGGCTCAGCTGGAGATTTAAACAAAACACATCGATCAGAAAACAAAGTAAACTCACTGCAGTACTCCGCTTCCTACAAGAAATTCTTTAACTGACTGCAGCACTAAGGTTTAACATTCAAGAACACCCTCAAAACATTTAAGATATTCTGAGTAGCTATCCAGTAGTGGCCAAATGAAGAACTCAAGATAATTCAATCAGGACATCTGCAAAACTGATTTGACGAGGTTGAAGAAATATATATTTAATTAATAAATGTACCAACCTAAGTGTCTTGAGACAAACTTGAGTATTTCATCCAGTATGATTACAGGGAAGGAGAAATAGAGAACTGCGACCCATTCATCCCAGTTCAAAGGAGTGATGCGGAAAATAGTCTGCAAGGAAAACAGCACAAACAATTCAATAATGAAAATTCAGGATAACTTCCAATTGTCTTGCCATGGAGTAGAATCTGAGGGCGCTTGCCATTAGTCAGAACAGACTGGCCTGTGAGGTGGTTTTGAATGTAAAATAGGCCTTGTTCACAAGATTTTTCCACAAATCTGCCACAACAGTGTATAATATTCATGCATTGACTGATTTGACAAGACAAATCTGACTAACAACAGAATTCATTTCTCAAATATCCCAGTCTGGCTGACCAGTTCTGACTAATTGTAAGCACCCTGAGACAGCCAAGTCAAAACTACAACCAATCAGTGGTCAGAGTTTGAAATCAATGACACAATTTCAAATCCAGTTCATTCTGCACTCTACTGTAACTAGGGATAGTTAACACTACAGCTGCCCCCGCTGTTACCATTTTTTTCTCAGCATATCTGTGACTACAGTCAACTATTTCGCTTGATACTTTGGCTATTCTATTTTCTTAATTGATTGAAAATCAGTTCTCTGTTTGGAGCAGTCTTGCGATAATTCAGAAGAAAGCACTAATTTTTCTCGTGTTCTGCTCACAAAGCATCACTTGTTTCTGGCCTTCTCTTTTTCGAGATCATGGGACGAGGACACGTGTGCCATTTAAAACAAACTTTCACTATGAATTGTTGAGGTCAAGTAGCTAATTAAAACAAAGCCAAATTATGCAAAAATTCTGAATTACACGAACGAGTCCCCAAATTCCTGAGATCATTTTGCTTTTTTTGCTGTAATGAGTGATCTCAGCGAGGATAAACTTTGGAAATAGCCAAACGTTTTAAAACTACCAATTGATACTAGCTGTTTTCAGATTTTTTGTTTCAATATATTAGGGCTGGAGCTCAAGCAACAATGACCAACTTGACAGCTGAGCTCGAAACGGATGCCAAACGATTTCTCACCTCTGTCAATGCCGGTAAACGCGTGCCGTGAGTTTTGATTATCTCAAGAACTCTTTTGAATTCTCTTTCCTTCTTGACAAGTCTCAGTTACAAATTTTACTTAAATGCCTAAAGACTGGTCGAGTCTTTTATCTTTTATTTCTAGCACTTGAGTTTTTTTTTTTTAATGTTATGATGTTCCAGTTACGAGCCGAAAGCACTAGATCAACAGCTGGCTAGTTATACATGTGTCTCAAGTGAAAATTTTCTCACTTCTCTGCGAGTTTCAATGCTCGCGGTATCTTTTAAAAACTTTCCTTCTTTAACTCTTGGTTGTGGCCTGAGTCTTTCAACCCCTCGTGTTAAGTATGATTTGTGTCTGACAAATCTCTATTTCGGATTTGAGTCTGTCAATCCTGGGAGCAAACGAGAGCTACTCGCAACGCGCTAACAAGAGAAATTTCTAGACCAATACGTACTTTTCTTGGTTTTGATCATATCATTTTCGTAAGTTTGGGTTTCTAGACCTTGTGCAATCAAGAAAGCTCGAAGGAAACTGCAGCAACCCAACTGCAATTAACGTTTGCAAGCGTCGGTTGTTGACTTGTTGTCATTTGTTACGGTGGCCCACAAGTATCACGGCAAAAGTTTCAAGTCAGTACCGCACAATTAAAAAAAAAGCGTCATCATTAACTTTATACAAGTCATTTAAGTTTTGGGTAGTTAAACTTATTTTCAAATCAAACAAAACATGATTTGGTAAAGCACGACAAAAGTTTTTAAACGCCACGGCAAAAGTTTGTAAACGCCACGGCAAAAGTTTGAAAACATCACGGCAAAAGTTTGTAAACGCCACGGCAAAAGTTTTTAAACACCACGGCAAAATTTTTAAAACATCACGGCAAAAGTTTGAAAACATCACGGCAAAAGTTTGTAAACGCCACGACAAAAGTTTGAAAGACGTCACGGCGGAAGTTCATGTAGAGCGGAAGTGAAAAACCCTCGCGCCAGGTTTGCTCCAACTACACAAAACAAAATGGCGGACAGAGATGCACATGTTGAAGAGCTCACGATTCGCGATTATTTTAACAAAGGATATACTTATGATGAAATACTTGCTCTTTTGGATAAATACCATGGTATTCGAATGAGTATAGCCACTCTGAAAAGGCGCATAAAGGAATACGGTTTGAAAAGAAGAAATGTGGAATATGATTTGGCTTCAATTCGAGACAAGATTGTAAGTCTATTAGATGGACCCGACTGCATGGGAGGCTATAGACATATTTGGCACACTCTCAAGATGGAAGGTATTGGTGTGCCACGTTCTACTGTTGAAGCTTTGCTTAGGGAATTGGATCCCGAAGGAACGGAGGAAAGAAGGGCGCACAGGCTTCGCAGAAGGACCTACAGGAACACTGGGCCAAATGATGCATGGCACTGTGATGGATATGATAAGCTCAAACCTTTCGGCTTTCCTATTCACGCCTGCATCGATGGATGGAGCAGAAAGGCGTTATGGCTGTATGTAACACGATCAAACAACTCACCACATAATATTGCGACCTATTATCTTGATGCCGTTGAACAACAAGGTGGATGTCCTAAGAAACTGATAACGGACTTGGGAACTGAGAATGGATTGATGGCTTCGATACACAGTTTTTTTCGAGATGATTTAAATAGTCATCGTTACGTTCCATCTCCCAGGAATCAGAGGTCTGAGGCGTGGTGGTCCTACTTCGGAAGAAGTAGAACAAACTGGTGGATAATTTTTTTTAAAGACTTGGAACACCAAGGAACATTTAATCCAGCTACTGAACTAGAAGGTTTGAGCTTATCATATCCTTCACAGTGCCATGCATCATTTGGCCCAGTGTTCCTGTAGGTCCTTCTGCGAAGCCTGTGCGCCCTTCTTTCCTCCGTTCCTTCGGGATCCAATTCCCTAAGCAAAGCTTCAACAGTAGAACGTGGCACACCAATACCTTCCATCTTGAGAGTGTGCCAAATATGTCTATAGCCTCCCATGCAGTCGGGTCCATCTAATAGACTTACGATCTTGTCTCGAATTGAAGCCAAATCATATTCCACATTTCTTCTTTTCAAACCGTATTCCTTTATGCGCCTTTTCAGAGTGGCTATACTCATTCGAATACCATGGTATTTATCCAAAAGAGCAAGTATTTCATCATAAGTATATCCTTTGTTAAAATAATCGCGAATCGTGAGCTCTTCAACATGTGCATCTCTGTCCGCCATTTTGTTTTGTGTAGTTGGAGCAAACCTGGCGCGAGGGTTGTTCACTTCCGCTCTACATGAACTTCCGCCGTGACGTCTTTCAAACTTTTGCCGTGATGTTTTAAAAATTTTGCCGTGGTGTTTAAAAACTTTTGCCGTGGCATTTATACAAACTTTTGCCGTGGCGTTTACAAACTTTTGCCGTGGCATTTACAAACTTTTGCCGTGGCGTTTAACAACTCTTGTCGTGCTTTACCAAATCATGTTTTGTTTGATTTGAAAATAAGTTTAACTACCCAAAACTTAAATGACTTGTATAAAGTTAATGATGACGCTTTTTTTTTAATTGTGCGGTACTGACTTGAAACTTTTGCTGTGATACTTGTGGGCCACCGTAATTTGTGCACATGCTCACGCTTTGGTTTGTCCACGGCACCCAATCATCGTTTATCTTGCGTCATCATTGACCAATCACCATACAGGGAATTTATCACACCTACCGATACTACTTGCGGGCCCACTTTGGCCAAGTCAAGATTTTGTCTGGTATACTATATATATACTCTATATACGCGCGGACTACAATGATGCCTGCTCGGGTTTTGGCCTCTGGGCTAAAACCCTGCGGGGGCAACAACCTTTATGATAAACAATGCAACAGTCAAAAGATGCCAATAAAATACAATACTTACATTGGTAATTTTGAAGTAAAGTATGACAAAATGCATGATAAATGACGCAATAATTGCAGTAATAAGGGAAGGATTCCTCCAGGGTGGCATGACGAAAAGGCTTTGATTTTCACTCAAGCTGCAAAGCAAAGATGAAATGTATTGAGCAAGGATGGTGAAATTCAATTGACCCTTTACATTATATATGGAATTACTATTCGACAAATTCACATGATGCCCATTATATGACCAGAAAGTCGTTGAGGTCTGTCATGCGTACATAATGGATATCCTGCATAGGTTGCCAATGGTTCTCTGAAGTCTTGCAAAGCGCTGCATAAACCACATTATTTCTAGTTGTAAAATGATTTTCACAGACAATTTGTTGAACAACAAAATTAATTATCATGTTCTATCTTGTGAAATATCACCTGATTTTAGTCCAATCGGCCTACAGCCATGTACACTGTTTGGACTAAGAACACTTCACCTCAATACATTACATAAAAAGGAAAGAAAGTAATGAACACCTACCTATTAAGAGCATTGAACATTTCTATTGTAACCAGTACTGACAAGGCCATAGTCATGGGATGAAGGTCGCTAAATATGTGGCAATCAACACCAACAAAGCTTGTAGGATCTGTTGTGCACTGCATGTGATGTGTCTAAGCAAAAAGAAACAAAACAACTAATCAGTTAACACTCTTGTAAAATTCATTAACTCTTCATGCGGGTGCAAACCAATCCCAACACAGCATTCAGATCACATGTACACAACTGTAAACCCCAATACAAATCAAACAATAGAATTAACTTTTGATACAAACTCCTGCTCAGCTTATTAGTATTCATGAACTTTTGATACAGATCTCTACCGAATCGCATAACAATACTTTGCATTCATTTTATTGTTTTCATTTCACAAGTAGAATAAAATATTCGCGCTCAATCTGTATGGCCGTTTACAATGGTTCGCCTATCAGCCCGCCATTGTAAATGCCCATACAGATCTCCCGTTCATATTTTATCTACTATTTTTCTACTAGGTCTACTAGAGGTGTATTATGATATAGCATACTTACCAGCTGATAATAGGATACTTTCGGACCGTTTTCATAAAACATGAACCACCAAGCAGATGCTGCAACTGTGGCAGCTCCAACATAGATTCCAATAGCCATGTATCTAAAGAAGAGCCAGCCACTGATGAGAGCTTCTTTAGCTTTGCGTGGGGGCTTCATCATTATGTCTACATCAGGAGGGTTGAAGCTAAGTGCCGTGGCAGGGGGTCCATCTGTCATCAGGTTTACCCAGAGCAGCTGAACTGGAATCAGGGCTTCTGGCATTCCAAGCGCTGCAGTCAGGAAAATGCTACAAAAAACAACAAAATGTTTACAATAGGTCAAATGCCGTGGATGTCACCATCAGTACCACCAGGCAAGATGACACAGGTATGACTGCACTATGCCTGGTCAATCAGTTCTCCAAGTTATTGACTATTGCTTACAAGTAAATGTGAACCACAACAGATTCCTATGACTTCACACAGACACCATAAATTAATGCCTTTGGCTCTCACTGACCCATTCTGTACAACTTTAAAACCCACAAAAAAATATGTGGCCACCAGAGGTTGCTTCCATGCACAACTTCCTACACCAAGAAAAACATGATGACATATGCCAACTTACAACCATCATCTCTAAAATAATTACAGTTTCTAAACAAAAGCATCCCCAACCTCAGCAGTGAGATCTTTCCTTACTGTATGAATATAAAGGATAAATTTAAAATCTTGACAAGCTTGCCATTTTGAAGGTAGTGATTATCAGAAGGGTTACTCTTAACGTCTTACACACTGATCAACTATATATGTATATGTATCCACACTAACCTGACAACTTCTCCAATATTTGAGGAAATCAAATAGCGAATAAACTGTTTTGTGTTGTCGTAAATCGACCTGCCCTCTTCCACAGCAGCCACAATTGTTGAAAAGTTGTCATCAGCCAATACCATTTCTGATGGTAAGTTAACGAATATAATGAACAGTGTTCATCAATATTGTCAAATTAGTCAAATTAACAAAGCAATCAGACAGTCAGTTTCCTCCCAGTAGTAACGTGGAGCAGTGTCTAGCATGAAGCCTGACAGAGATCAAAGAGATAACCTCTCGGAAAACTGCAGAGCAACATGCTTATGACAAAGTCCACAATTAAGACTCCGAGAATGGATTGACTTTTACATCACTTTGCCTTACTTCTTAGTGATAACGTCTTTAATGATTGTGGTCACATACAAAAGGATACCAGAAGCAGACTTTGCCACTGCTGTCCCAGATCCCATGGCAACGCCAATCTCAGCTTTCTTCAATGCAGGGGCATCATTAACTCCGTCGCCAGTCATGGCTGATATTTCACCCTCCGCCTGAAGATACTCAACAATCTTACTCTTGTGTGCTGGCTCTACGCGTGAAAACAATCTGGGAGTAAAAAGTAACACATTTGTTAAGCGCATGTCAGAGTTGGAATGCACAGGGAAGGGAAAACACTTCAGAAATCACTCTTCTGATGAGATTAACTGTGTTATACTATCAAGACTTTGCATGCAAAGGAAATCACCTGGCATTTAAACAAGCTTCTCTCTGTTCCTCTGAAGTCAACTCATCAAATTCACGGCCTGAGAAAGATAAACCTAAGGACAAAAGACAATCAAGCTGTTAGCTTATCACTACCTGATTCGCCTTGATATAAATGACAAGTAGTTTTCAGGATTTAGTGCAATACCTGCTGGGTCTTCATGAGGCCCAAAAACACCAATTCTTCTACAGATAGCTTCAGCAGTTGCCTAAACGAAAAAAACATAACAAGGTTGAAACATGATTGCAGCAGACCAAAGTCTTTCTTCAAATCTAAAAAGGAAACGTTAATTTGAGCAACTATTATGGCCCTTCAAACACACCTTGTTATCACCAGTAATGACAATAACCCTGATTCCTGCCTCACGGCATTTCTTTATGGAGTCTTTCACCTCTATTCTAGGAGGATCCAACATGCCTGCCACACCCACAAATGTCATGTTGCTCTGCAAGTGAACACAGTTTGTGATGAGTCACAAAGAAGACCACCTCAAGCTCACACCAAAAGAAAACAATAAAACACACTGTATGATATAAAGAAGCCTTTTGGAGCATGCAAAACCTATTCACTGGAGTGGCATATAATAAAAAGCTCTAATGCTAACACAAACAGCAGCAAAAGTATGGAACTCCATACCCAAGGACATCACAGAGGATTCAGGTTGAGCACTTAATGGTCTCTGTTGTCATGTTCATTGTCACGGTTGAATTGATTGCATTGCGAGGCAAAATGACCACGTTACTAGGTGGGAATGACAACGCTCTGTCTGGGAAAAGCACAACACGCTTCTTCCAAGACAGAACGTTGTGATTCCTGCCTAGCAACATCTGTTATTTTGCCTCGCAACACAATCAATTCAACCATGACAACGAACACGGCTCAGAGACTGTTAAATGCTCAACCTGAATCCGCTGTAAGAAAGCAAAGACTATGGACTGCTCTAAAACTAAACTTAAGACTACCCTTTTTAATTTTTTTTTTTCATTTTAGTTAGTTGTCTATAAACAGAAACTCATAAGTTGAAACGTATAACGCGCGTTCACAGCGTTCGAATATTCAGTTTGCCAAGTACCATATTTGGAAACACAAGGAGCCTGTACGCGAATGATTTACACACGTAACGACACACGCAAGAAAATCTTCGGTTTTGCGGTAAGTCACTTGAATTCGACCTAAACGCCGTGAGTTACTCACAGAAACTAAAGAAATTCATCAAGAGTATTCAAGTGAAGTTCTCCGGACCATTAATGATGATGAAACAGAGGAATTTAACCAAATTTAACTCTATTTAACCAAAGTTGTTTAAAAACAAGATTACACCATTTAGCGCGAGCTAGCGCGCGCTGTGAATTTAATCCAAATATTGCAATTTTGATTGGTTGATTTTTTTCTCGTGGTTTTCCAAATATGGTACTTAATGGAAACGAATGTTCAAACGCTTTGTACAATGCGAATCATAGGGAGTTACACGTTTCAACCCTTATGGGTTTCTGCTATAAATTAATACTTACATGATTAAATTAGATAAAGTTATTTATTAATTAAAAATTGTTGTAAAGTGCACCAAGTCTTGGAAAATGCACCCCCAAAAAATGTACATATAATAATAATAATAATAATAATAATAATAATAATAATAATAATAATAATAATAATAATAATAATAATTTTCTAAAAACAGCAGTAGTAGTCAGCATGGCATATGGGTATTTCACTTATAACAAGTGAAGGGGAATCCACATTTTCATCATTCACTACTGCATTATCTAGTGATCCACAGAGTCCTAAGACAAATGACACGTACACACCTCATATTCTGCAAAGTTTTCAGAGTTCTCAAGATCCATTTTGCTGGGTGGGATAGGCTCATCAACTGTTGCCAGAGCAAGGCATCGAAGTGTGTCTGCACCTAAAGCAGTAAGTTGATCAAAGGTAAGTCACATGTTTCAGAAGGTGTTAAGTAGCTGACTATACGAGTAATTTTCACAAGCAGATAAATGTCAGACAACCATTCACTGGATCAGGAAGACCAAAACTATAATCTTTGAAAAAGATCTCAGGTGAAACATGGAAAACATCATTTCCAGCAAATCCTCAGTATAAAATGCACACAAGCTACTGATAGATCTCAAACTACCCTTGCCCAATCAACACAAACCTGTTCCATAAGTTTTGACTAGTTCCAGAACTTGCTGTTTGGTTTTTGGTGTCAGTGGTTGCTTTTTGCTACCAACTCTGATAAAGTTACATCTCTCAATGATGCCTTCAGGGGCACCCTGTTGGATAAAAAAAGTCAAAAGTAAACTTTGTACAAGGTCATGGCTGTTGCAAGTGTATACCCGTATGATAGAACACATAAGTGCTAGGACTAAGACTTTTACTTGCACCTACCTTAACAAACATCTTGGGATTCCTTTCATGCACAGAGTTTGGTCCATCTATTCTAGGAGTGCAATACACACTCATAGACTTTCTGTCACGAGAGAATTCCAGTGTAAATTCCTGCAACAACAAAGGTCAACATGTCACTAAGTCAATTGCTCAGTTAAGGTGTTTATGAAAGATACAAAACATAACAGCAACAACTAAAACCTGTTCACAGCACAAGCATCTCAAGGTTACACTGTACTTTCAAAGCCATATGCACACAAAAATTTATTATTGTATTGTTGACCAAAATTGAATCATGGAAACAGTATTAGTAAGCAAACGTAGCTGATAGGGGGAGAGTAAAAAACTAAGACAGTAATTACCTTGTTAAAGTGAGACTTGATGACTTCATTACAAGCATGTGCTAGTTCAGCTTTGGACTTTCCAGCCAGATTTGTACCAAACACATTGAGCTTCTCCACTAAAACTGTTAGTGCAGTTTCTGTAGATTCACCAACTTTTTCATAGGCATCTCTAACCTAATTATCAAGAAAACTTGTGACATTAATCTGCTATTATAAGTGAGATACACTGCAGAGCACAAATACAGGATTCCAAAACCACTTGATAAAATGGTAGGCTAAAGCAAATACTCCACTGGATCAGTTCACAATCATTGTAATCATTGAGCTAATCTCAGGTGAAACACGGAAGTAACATCATTTCCAGTGATCACAAATTAGAGACGGCGCATGCCCAAGACACAATTTACTAAAAGGCTACTGTAAGGTTATGACCAATTAACATAAATAGAAAGTTATATATCGCTTACTGTATTGTAATCGACACTGGAGTCATTACACATGGCGCAGATTGTTGCAAACTCTGGGAGTACATCAAATTCTTTAGGATCCACTTTCTTTCCATTCAAAGTTCTGGAATAAATGGTTGGAATAAATTGGTTATCATCCCTATATATGTTTGAACAGTTTTCTCAGCATGTCCACTCAATGCATGACGCAGCATGACATGATGCGCAGTAAGGATGCGTACGAGCAATTAGGGTGAACGTCCTTAAGCGCTGTGTGAATAATCATTGTTACAAGAGAACCTTAGAAGGAAGCCACAAACGGGTCAAGAGTTAACAGATCCCAGAGTATTTTGAAAAAGTAAATTATTTAAATTCACAAGGCAAAATGTCAAATTTTATACTTACATGTCTCCAGAAGGTGTATAGGTTGTCCCTTCTACTTCAAATTCATGGAATGTTGCATGATCCCTCCTCACATCACTCAAAATAAAGAACTAAACAACAAACAACAAGAAAAATTAATATGCAAAATACATCAAGGTCACAAGTAGTGTATTTACTTTAAAAAGTTTCACTTTTTACTCAAGTTTCACTTTTAACTCCATTTCCATTTGTGGCCAAATAATGCACACAAACTGAATTACAGCCCAAACACATGGAATTGGTCAAAATGGAAGATTATGGGAATGTAAATATTTTACTTAAAAATAATATTACAGTACAGCTCAAAAGTAAGTTGACAGTCCCTCAAGCCTTGATCCTCTCGACTCGATACTCGAAAAATTTTGAGTTTCAAGTCTAGAGTCTCGTGTTTCTAATATGTTGTTGATTCATGTCAAGACGAGTTCGTTTATTGGATGCAAGACACAATTTTTGCGCTAAGTCAATGTGAAACTCTTGTACATGATGTGCAAACAGCTTTTTTAATTTTTGTTTCCTCAAAATTTTTTTCGAGTTTGCATATTTGAGAACTCAAGACTCGAAACTCAAACTTAAGTCACCTTTAAGTCTCGAGGATCGAGTCTTGAGTGTCAACTTACTTTTGAGCTGTACTGTAGTTAAAATTCACTGCACAAATAAGATGGCTTGTGAAGAATGTCACAAGAAACTTCTTTTTGTTTAATTACCTTATGGACAGACATTTGATTTGTTGTCAGTGTTCCTGTCTTGTCTGAACAAATGACTGATGTACAACCAAGTGTCTCCACAGAAGGAAGACTACGAACAATAGCATTTTTCTTGGCCATTCTATGTGTACCTGAAGCAAAACAGCATCCAAATGTCACAAATCAATAACTGACATCAAGCATGTCACGTTCACTTGGCTGATAAAACATGCTCTTGTTAAAAACCACATGCACAAAAAGTCAGATTCTTACCAAGTGCAAGGCAAGTTGTTATAACAGCTGGGAGACCTTCAGGAATTGCTGCTACAGCTAAAGCAACAGCAATCTTGAAGTAATAGATCGCTCCCTAAAAAAAGAAAGGCAAATACTAACGGGTTAGAACTCATCATCTTCCTTAGCAAGATAATAACTGCATCAAAACTACTCTGAAAACGCTAAAAAATTTTACAAACAAATTGAAATGCGAGTTTTTAGGGTTAACTAGGGCACTTTCTACAGTTCAGGAACCTAAAAATTTAAGTAAGGTGATCCTATAGTCCTACAGTGAGCTAAGATCCCTTCCTCAAATCTTTATTCCAAAAATTACTTACTTTTATCCAAGAGCCACCATGGACTGGATCATTGAAGTGGCCAATATTGATAGCCCATACTGCAATACAAATAACTGTAATTACCTTTAATGGATGAGAGAAAAAAGGAGAAAACACTGCTGTTACAAACTGTTCAAGTGCAATGTCCACTATTTTAACCAACCTTTCCCTTTCCCATCTTGCAATATGACATGACAGAAATTTGATGCCAGTCAATTTCTGGTCCTCGAGATAGCCAAGTTTTGGTGACCAAACTTTGATTGTGGATGTGCTGCAGATCATTTTGGAAAAGTTTTTCAAATGCAAGTTGGAAATATTTTTGAACATACAATCTCAGCAGAGGACAGTCCTCAGTTATCTTCAGTCCCCAGACTGAGTACAGTACAATCCTGATTTCTCGAACCTTGAGGGGAAACGAAAATTGGTTCAGGAAATTAGGGGTAAAATTACAGAGAAGGTTCAAGAAACTGAGGGTTTGAAAAATCAAGATTCTACTGTATTTTAGTAATAGAAATTAAACAGAAACTGACATAAAAATCTTATGTAATACCATGTTGGTTCAAGAAACTGAGGGTTCGAAAAATCAAGATTCTACTGTATTTTAGTGATAGAAATTGAACAGAAACTGACATCAAATTCTAATGCAATACCATGTTTAGAAGCTTTATTGCACATTGGATAACTGGGAAAAAGGCATTAAATTTACCCGTGTAGTTTACAGTTGAAATCTTAATATTTACAAGTACAGTGGAACCCCGTTAATATGGCCACCAACGGGCCATGGAAATTTGGCTGTATTAACGGCGTGGCCGTATAAACAGGGTAGGGTCAAATTTCATGACTGGTCTACTTCAAGTGACGTCTTGACAGATACATCAAAATGCTAACCAATGCTAACAAATCTACTGGACCTTGATAACAATCTTTCTGTAAGAGATGTTCACAAAGAGGAGAAAAGCTCAAAGAGATAAACAACAACAACAACAATCTTAATTCATGCCCAGAAATGTTTACAATAGATAAGTACATACAAAGAGAAAAATTAACAATAAAAGAAATGAGCACAGCCACTTAGAAATAGCTAAGGCTAATCGAGCTAAGTGGCTGGGCCAAGCGGAAAAAATATTGCAATAAAGTTACAGAATATAAAGAAAAAAAACGGGACACGATTTCCATTCACACACACACACACACACACACACACACACACACACACAGAGAACAACAAAAAGAAAAGTGGATGTGCACACACAAAAATGAAAAAAAAGTACATCAATGTACCAGTTAATAGTTGGAGATAATCAATTCTTTTAAGAGATTTTTGAAACAAGCACGACTCTTAGATTTAAGTGAGTCATCAACGGAATTCCAAACTTTAGCACCGAAAAAACAAATGTTAAATTTGCCGTAATTAGTCCTTGCTTTTGGCTGATAGTATGAAATCTTACTTGCCAATCTGGTTTGATATTGATGCACTTTGTTGATACTCTTAAAGAAATTGTCAAAAATTAATGGCAGTCGATTAGAATAATAGTCGTACATAAACAGGCGTTTTGAATAAAATAATATCATTCAATATTGTTTCTCAAGTACTGTATTTGTTTCGTTTGGTCAATTATTAATGGATTTTTGGTTCGAGTGGCTGTATTAGTGGGGTAATATTATATAGGATTGTATAGTTTGCGATTTCAGAATGTGGCCATTGGCCGCATTAATGGGGTTTTATTATAAGAAAATGTATGGGCGTTTCACTGGGACAAAAAAAAGTGGCCGTAATAACGAGGTGGCCGTAAGGCGGGGTTCCACTGTACGCATATTTGTTCAAGTTACTGGCTAAATCTCTAAAAACAGCATCATAGTTCCCAAGATTTGAAAATAGATATGAGCAAATACAAACATGTATATGTAAGGGCACAGTACCTTAGACAATTGTTGGGCAAACTCATCAAGTTTTTGTTGTAATGGTGTTCTTTCTTCGTCAGTATCGACCATTTCATCTCGGATCTTACCTACAAATTGACCAACAATATTTTATAATGTCGCCCTATACATGCACCTACCAGTGTGAGAAACAATGATAATGATTTTATCATATACAGTATGGGAATTTGTTAATATCACAGTTGTATGCTAAACTTTATTACACCACAATCTGCTTACCAATTTGTGTATTGAGACCAGTACCAATGACTACACCTGAAGCCTTTCCTGCTGCAATATTTGTACCCTAATAATAACAGTAACAAGTACAAGTCAACAAGGTTAATTCATGTTTGGAACAATTAGAAGGGTTGTAGTCATAACTGCAATAAGCTTTCCTCTCAAGGGTCATGGGTGAATTAATGAATTTATATGAATCCTTGAAATGAGTAATGGCGACTTGATTCGAAACTCAAATATTGCTTGGATTATCATCTGGCTTCATGCAACAGACACTTGGGAATCTGAAACGCTGCAACTTGTCAACCATCAAATGCCACCCACTATTTTCTCATAATTTTGTTCGCCACTAGCTTTTTTCAATCCTCCCATAATTTCATAGGTAAATATTTTGTTGTACTGAAGAGAGTCATAGATCACTGACCCAGTTTTCAGTTTAATGCAAATTAGCGATATTTCTCAAACTCTTATCTACCTGTTGCAAAATCAGTGTTTGAGTTTTAAATTTAGTCTCCACTAGAACACTGAAATATTCACTTCAAGGATGGAATATTAAGAAAAGAATCAAATTTCTATCAATGAATTTACCTTTGGGAGGAAGGCTCAAGTTGTTTTAACTGTAAAAGATTAACATTCCAACTTACCGAAAACAGCATATTAATCTTGTCCTGGTTGACAGCTTTGGGATCAGGAATGGGTTCTGTGTGTTTGATCACACTGATACTTTCACCTGTTGTGAAAAAAAAGGATTAACATCGAGACATTTACATTAATTGCATCCTGGGTGTCAAAGCTCCTAATCATTTTCACAGCAATATCCGTTATTACTAAAATTTCTCAGAAAAAAAAAACACAGAAACGTCAACAATAAGCCCTACCTGTTAGAATTGATTGATCCACTCTAAGAGTGGTAGATTTTATTGAAGTTATCCGAATATCGGCTGGAACTTTGTCACCAACTATAAAATAAAAGTTCAATTCTAAATAAACAATGTATTTCAGAGAAATGTTTATTTGGTTAATTTTAACATCACCAACACTACTGCAAGTCTGCATGATCAAGCCCATTTCAGCTGGCCACGAGTGTTCTATATGGGTATCGCTGCAATCACCTAAAGAAAACTGCCAATGGCTATTCATGGTACAAGCAGATGCCATATTTTGAAACTTCAAGTTGAGTGTTCATTTTCACAAGCAACGCATGACTACGGTACAATAAAAGTCACCTCTTATATGCCATACCATGTACTGTACATGTAACATCATAAACAAATTTCGTTCTGTATATTGTTCTGTTATGTTTAAATGCCAAATAAAGTGAACTTAAGCTTAAAAAAAATAAAATAAATAAATAATAAATAAATAAATAAATAAATAAAAAAGATTAATCTTAACTGGTCATAGTACAATTCTGTTCTGGTAATTTTCATATTCTTGATCAATTATAAGCAGCAGTGATGATGCCTGTACACATCTTTGCTTTCAAGGTACAGCTAAGCATAAGAAATTTCACTGAACATCATTTACGGATGACAGTAAAACCAAAATGTCAACCTCCTTTCATGATTTTAAGACATTAAATAACCCTAACCCTAAGACAAAATCTGGAGTCACTGAATCATAAGATTAAACATTATTGAGGAACTGGCACACGTTTTGGTCACCATGTACACCTGTAGCTAAATAGCAAAGCTGTTTACAATGTGCTTAAATTTTCTAAACATTTCTCTCCACAAGATCACTGGGTTATAACACTCAAACACACAAGTTTGGTCTAGGTGTTGGAACTTTATTCCTGTTTATAAACTCTGAGCAGGACTTGAAAACAACTTGAATTCCAGCTTGACCTTTGGAAAAGCAGCTAACTCACTATTTTATCTCTAATGTTAATAATAATAATAATAATAATATAATTGACTTATATTGCGCAATTATCAATATAAAATTTTCAGCTGCGCATTACAATGTTTAAGAAAATAATACTTACAAACCCTTAACATTACTTAAAAATCCTAAAAACATCTCTAGTACAAGTTCTAATAATAAAATAAATAATCAGCTAAAAAAACGCCTTCTGAAACAAATGTGTTTTAAGAGACTTTTTAAAACTATTTACAAAGGAGATATTTCTAATAAAAAGGGGAAGATTGTTCACTCAGACCACTGCCAAAATAATTTAATTCCCATCTATGGGCACCTACCAGCTCAGAAGAAAAAATCACAAGCTCGTTCTCAGCTAACAGATGCAACTTTTATTGCACCTTCAAAACCATGTTCAATAACTTTGATTACTGTGGTTTCTTTGTTATTACAATCAACCAAACTGAACAGATAAAAATATTGAAATGAAGATCGAAGACACAGCTGCATCCAAAAAACTACCCAAACAAAACAAGTCAAAGGAATTGACATTTGAATTGATGCAATAGTAATCTTCAACATTTCGTTATCACTTTTAAGAAACTTTTGGGTATGCAATTCAAAACTGCTTTAAACATTTTTTTTTGGTTATCATACATGCATATGTATTTAAACATTTAAATTTATCAGAGAAGTGTTTCCTTGGTAAGATACAAAAGCCAATCTGGGTTCAGCTACAAATTACAGTGGTCTGTCTACCTTTTGTAATAATAGAAAATTAAAAGCTTTTTTTAAAAGAGCTTAGGATTAGAATTCGTTATAACTCAGTGAAGCTTTTTTTATTAAAAAAGAAGTTGAGCCACAGGGCATTTGCTACCATAAACAGCTCATTAAAGAAATGCACAAGAAAACAAGGGACAGCTTGTCAAAAGCTGGTATCATATTATTGTGATCACTGCATAAAGAATGTTTTTGTTGGGGTCATAGAAATGCAAGGTATGGGATTTTCAAAGTCTTCACTCTTCCAAAGTGTCTGACAATAATTTAGCATTTTCGCTGTTATAAAAAAAAAGCTAACAACTACCTTGGGGGTATATTAAATTGCTTTTACGTGCTGTCAAAATCTCGATTTTTTTTAAAAAAGCAAATAAACACAAGCAAAACTATAGCTAGATTCTACCTCATTCTACGAATATGCTGCCGGCAATGCTGAAAACGAAGTCTTTATGCAAAAGAAAATTATGATGATGCATGAGTTGTGTCCAGAATTGCAAACAGCAAATTCATTATTGTTGTAAGTGGACTTGAGGAAAATACTTTGAACAGAAGGATGATATCAACCTAGGAATTTTGTATTCAAATAAAACTCAATAGCTGAACTATGCAATCCGCAGTCCAAAATCACTTAGGCTATGATAACCACGAAAGATTTACTAATCTGGTTTTCTTTAACCTATGGTTAGGTTTTCACAGTAACAAGACAACACAATTAACTGAGCCCAAGATAGAAAGAGCTTTATAAGCCTTCGAAAATTTTTTATGCAAATCGTTACAAAATGCATGCACTTAAGGATTAAGGCTTTTATGCATCTTTGAGTTAAGAATCAAGAAAACAAAATCACAATATCAATTTTACACTCCCAAGACCGACAATTAATCTTTTCCTGGATTTAAACTTTGGTAGTTAAGGATTAGATTGCTTTCACAAAAGATAAGAAAGCAAACAGGTAGAAACTTCAGTTTCCCGTACTAATATACCTAGTGTTTGCCAAAGGCGAGATTAAACGAGATTCGATTTTCTTTAGAGTTGGTGTAAACAACTTAGCCGAAGTCAACAGAAAAGAATTTTTGCTGCAGAGAGTGCAAGAGAACGCGCCTATCCCCAAGCGAGCGTGAAATAACATAAGAGTTGCATAATCCTTTGAATCACTTTACCGGCAACTTCCACAATGTCTCCCGGAACCAAATCCCGAGCTTTTATTCTCTGAATTCCTGGTTTGTTTTGCCTTAACACTTTTGCCACTTCTGGTTCATATTCCTTTAAAGCTTCGATCGCACTTTCGGCGTTTCTTTCCTGAAAAAAAAGAGAAAAAAATCAATAAAGAAGTAACGCCGTCAACTATTGTCACAAATGAAAATCAGCATGTCCGGAAAATGTCGAAACCGATGTATATACTCACTTGCCAGACACCAATGATCGCGTTTATTATCAGGATAACAAGAATTACGAATGGTTCTACAAATGCTGTGGTTCTATCCTCCCCTTCTTCGAACAACGCCAGTATCTGGACGAAGGAAAGTCAAGCATAGAAAATCAGAAAGCATGGCACGTCCATCAATCGATCGCATAAAGCTCGTCAATTTATTGTAACAGAAATACGAGTGTATTTGTCATAAGTAAATAGACTTACGAACGAAATCACTGCTGCTGCCAGAAGAATCTTTATAAGTAAATCATCGAACTGTTCTAGTACAAGCTTCCATAGTGGCTTGCCTGAAAAATTCAATTACAAAATCGATGAGTTGAGATGAAAAAATTAAACAGCTGATTTCTTGAACGTTCGAGGCCAAGTCGAAACCTCCACAGGAAAAATAAACATATTACTTTGCGCTTTTAACAACAAACTCACCTTCTTCCACTGGCAGTTCTGTCGTTTCATAGCATGAAAAGATACAACAGAAAGATACTTGTTAGCGCCCAGCTAAACATCTTACAACTAACTAACCAAAGATAAGCCATAGAAGTCTCTCAGATGGTAGTGCATGATAGAATAAAATCATACAAAAAGCTATCATATCTTTGGATAAATATCATCAACGAGACATTAAACAGCGTTAAATCATTACAGCTGAACAATATCTAGCTTACCGTTTGGTCCGTATTTTTGTTGAGCCACCGAGAGTTCCTCTAAACCCAAGCCTTTCGTTTCGCTAACACAGAAATGCTCCAAGACTTCGGACGCCGGTAATGTGTGAGCCAGCTCCATTGTGGACAACACAAGGTAAACTTGCTACAAATCTACTTTTTTTACGTTTCAGGTGAAAATAAAACTACTGATGGCCCTTTCTCAGTTCAGGGTTCAACCTCAACACATTTCAGAATGAATTTCCCGTAAAACTACAAAAGGAGTTGAGAAATTTTACCGCATCTTCCACTCTTCATGAATTCAGTTGAACTTCCACGCGGCCTGGACGCGGCTCAAGGTTATTGGTTAAAAATGTGTCACGTGATGCACCCTGTGAAGCAAAATGCTGACTGTACTTCGCACTTCCAGTCAATTTTAGGTCGATCGTCATCCAAAACGTGGCGTAGCCGAATTGACTGAAGAGGTCTTTTCAAAAGAAGTCTCTGTACTCCTGGTACGCGTAAAGGTTGCATATTCCGATGACGCTTGCAATAAAAAATCAGGGCTCGAGACCCGGGAATGAAAATCGTAAAAGTAAACTTCCGGTATTTCCCAGTCTTCCGTAATTCGCGTATTAAATGTCAAAGAATGTAATTTCTCGTGAAAAAAATCCAACCATTTTGTGAACTTTGAACGTCCTTTCACGTTCTTGTTCGTGTAAAAATAGAGAGATTGTGAACTATATCAAACAATGGACAGCGAATTTCAAGAAGGTACTCACTAACTTTCCATGAGAAAGTCATGTCATTCAGCACTATTTTTTCATGCCAGCTTATAGAAATTCATGCAGAATGGACCAGTATTTGCAAGAGAATTCTTAAAAATAATCTTTTTGTTCAAAATTATGCTTGGTAACTGATCGTGCCACCACAGGGAGACCACAATAGTGACGAAATGAATAAATTAATAAAGAACAATAGTCACATTGTTCCGTTTGTTTCCTGTACATCAGCAAAACAACACAGGAAACAAGCAGAACCACATGAGTAATATTCTTTAATTTTTTTCATTTCCTCAACTATTGTGGTCTCCATGTGATGCCACTTGTAAAAAATCAAATAACCAATGGCATGATTGGTTTATGGTATGGTTGACCAATCACAGCTTTTGCAAGTTACCAAGAGATCTGAGATCCTCGTTCAGGGCCATAGGCAGAGGGGGTGCGATGGGTGCATCCACACCACCTCACTCACACCTCTGAGAGGGAGGGTTAAAATGACTCTCTGAATGCAGGAAAAGAGGATTCATCAACTTGACTTTTCAAAATTTACTGGGGAAATATACCCCCAGATCCCCCCTAGACGCTCATGCTTCCGGTGCTTGCACCCACCCAAGCAAAATCCTGTCTACAGCCTTGTGGTGCTCAGTCCTACTGGAGATTAGGGGCAGCAAAGTAAGCAAGGTACAACACAGTTTATATTTTCTCAACATTTTATTGACTGTTGATTTCTTTGCACCATTTAAACATCAGCGATGGTCACTTCAACTTCAACACCAGGCTCAATACTGATGGATGTCTGATTTTGGTGAGTTAAGGAAAACATGTAACATGAATCATAGAAAAATAGTACCTATTCTGAACAATATTCTTTGAAACAACCCTGCACCTCATCTTATTGACAAAGTGCTGCATCACTTCTGACACGTTATTGGAGCAACACTGAAAATCGCAAGGAAGCCAAACAGCATACCATGTCTTTACTTCAGCATTAAAACCAAAAGTTGTAGCAAGAGCAAGTAAATGCCCCATGTAGATAACTGGCAGAACACATATTATTGAGAACAAAGCCAACAAATACAAAACCCAACTTTTTCTAGTTCTTTTCACACATTCACATTCCTGATGATATTGTTGAATGAGTAGGTCTTCTTTTACAAAATTCACAAAAACAAATGCAATTCGCATAACTTTAAGATGATTTCAACATTCCTAGCAAACAAACCGACAACAATAACAGCACAAATCAGCTGAAGCTTTGAAAACATTAGCCACAATGTTTGAAAGGATACAATTTGTTTGACAATCTCCGAGGGGCTGTGAAGATCAATCAGTCGCTTATGGATCCTCATCTCGTACCTGTCCCAGGTCTTGGAACCCTCTCCACAGGGTGTCTTACGTGTGGTGATCTTCAGGTACTTAGTCGGCATACGAACTGGACCCTTCACCTTCAGCTTCTTGTCCTTAGCCCCACGGATCAGATCAGCACACACTAAAAAATGGAATACCGCAGAGTCAGATTAATCAAAAGCGACACAGTTCATGAAGAGCTCATTTAGGGCTGATAGGTAAACATCCAGAAGCCAAAGATTTTTTGCCCTGAATACTTTCAAGCAATGGAGACAGAGTGAAACAATGGATCAGTGGTCATTTTCAAAACATTACAGCCAAATAGTTTTCTGGAGCTGGTTTATGTAACCCTTTATTCCCAAGAGGAGTGATTTTGGACTTTTTTCACCTTTTTCCTTGACAGTTCATTGATATAATTTGCAATGAGATATTAAATTCTGCCAGTCATTAGTTTTAGGAGGTAAAGATACCTACATTATATATCCAAAACCTTACTTACATTATATATCCAAGTTTGTAACAAATCCATGCCCTGTCAGTAAGCAAGTTGACCTTCTGAATATTATGAAACATACCCTTTTCCAAGCTTTTGACATTGCGGCTGGTGAGTGTGATGCGAATCCTGTGGATCTGAGCCTCTTCTTCAGGAACTGCACCCTTTTCTTTGAATTGAGACTAAATAAAAAAAATTACAGTCAATGTTATAAGTGATCACAGCAACACTACACTTCCTTGAAGTTCACAGCACTCGGGTTTCTAACATAATTGTCAGTGTAACATTTAGCACTTTGAATAAGCATCCCACTGTATCTGGCTTTACAACGCAGCCACCTTTTTAGTGTGCAACAAATGCAGGCTAAAGACCAGCAGACTTTTCAAGTATTTATCGTGCTACCATTACCATTATTGAGAGCTAACCAAAAACAGGCTAACCAGAGTGTTATTCAGGTTAACCAGAGTTCTAGTCTACAGTCTGCTTCCCACTTTTTCTCGGACAGTGGTCAACATCTTGTCTGAGTGACTCACAAAAGTTGAAGTCTACCAAACCAGACCATCCTACCGGCTAACACCTTTGGTGCTCATGTTACTGGAAAATGGTCCCTGTTTTTCTTGGATCTGCATCTGAATACTTTCACTTAAAGAAAAGCATACTTCTGACTACATAGGTTTTTTAATTGGTAGTTTTATATGTGGTAAATTTGTGGGTACAGGCAATAATTTATTCGCTGAGCAATATGATACACATTATATCACAAAAGAGATGGTAGAAAATTCCATGGTTGTGCACTGAAAACTTTAAAATTTCACAAAACTAAACGAGAACCACACATTTTCATCCTTCAACAAAACCACCTTAAAAAAGATTCTTCCTCGGCTACACTAAAATGTAAGCCTTCTTAATTAAATGCTTTCAACCCACCATACTGAAAATTGGCCGACTTATTCACGATGAACAGCGGTGAGCCAGAATCTTCCTGACAAAATGGCGGAGAGAGAAAGAAAGAAACACGTGGTCAGTTTTTATACCATGACGCGCGAGAGGTGCCATGGGTAATCACCCATAGTCCTTCGAAGGTTTGAAAATCAAAATGGCGGAAAAGTTGTTGTCCGTTGTCAAGTTGACTTGAAGCTGTGATTTTGTGAGCATGAGTCGCAGTGTGAAAGATTTACGAGAGCTTATCAACGTTTCGCGATTGTCGTATCGCGATGACGACGAAGAAGACGAACTGTATCATAGCAGTAGTCCAGAATCGCTACAAGAATTTGGTGACATTCCATTAGAAGGCGCACAGCCTGCTCTTCCAAAGAGACGAAACAAGGATTTGGCTCCTTTGAATTCAAAAGAAAAGCCCGTGAGTCCTACTTTGAGCTCTGGATCTTCAGGGAGGGGGTCTCCTTTACCGCCGATTGGTGCTAGTCCATCTTCCTCAGGGCGAACTTCGCCAGTGACCCAGGCTGCTACAGCTGGAAACAGAGTGATTTCAGCGAGAAAGAAAACTGTTAAACCATCTAAACCTAATTTTGACTCTATTTTACTTTACATGGACTCCACTGTTGTGGGCGATTGGCTGACAAAGGCAAATAGTTCGATAAAGCAGCTAACATCTTGGTTGCACTATAATGATAACTTTATTCAATTTGCACATTTTTGGCTATCTGAAATGCCCAGATCTAAACAAAGAGAACTGATAGAAATGGAGTTTTCTATTTTAATGGAAGAAATCTGTTTTGCATTTGGTGCAGGCTTAGAAGGAAAATCAGTTTTGCAACAAGACATTGATGCTTTTGCAAGAGCTGTGTTTTGGGAGTATCCAGAAAAGTTTCACAATTCAGAAACTAAGGATTTCTTTCTCAACATTCTTCTTTGCTTGTGCTCTGGAAGGAAAAACAATTACCGTGCCCTTCTTTCAGACGTACAGTGTTCAACATCAAACAAGCAGTTTGTACAACTTATATTAGCCACAAGAGCATTTGCGATTGTGAATATATGCTGTGGGGTGCTGGAATTTTTTAAAGCAGCATTTGATAAAACTACTTATAAAGAACCAGCAGACAATTCCCTTGTCAGCAAAAGTATTGTTGCTATAGCAACTGAATTTGCATTTCAAGCTGTACAGAAAGATCTTCCAGATGTCCTTGACTATTTACTAAAGAATTATTCTCTACTGCACAACACTTTAAAAGACAGTGGTGGTAAGAGTCTGATTTTTGCAGCTGTACTCAGTGGCAAAGAAAACATGCTGGGACACCTGTTGAAGGTAATGAAGACTGAAACAAATGAGAATGCAATAAAGCTAACAGGCTCTTAAATAAATAGCAAACTCATGGTGCTTGCTATTCCAATGCAAATCCTCTTCCACTGACTTATGAAGTCTCTCTGAGCTCGAATCCCATTGGAGCCTGAATTTTTTTCTTCTTTAATTTCTTTCAAGTGCTTTAGTTGGTAAAGAACTGCAGTCTCATTCTCTTTCATTCATTTCCACCAATCATTTGCAGATCCAGAAAAGTCAGAAAGAGGGGGCTGACAAAATTTCGGCAAACAGCACAAACTTGCCCCCCACACACAATACAACCCTGGTGTCACAATACCGCTGTAAAGATGGTTACAATGGTTTTTAGAATAATCCGAGGAAAAAGGGGGTACTGCAGCACTCTCAGCTCTCCCCGTAAATCTGCCCATGCCAATGTTGATGTTCTTAAACCTGTAGTGGAAAGTCCCAATTTTTTAACCCTTCATTTTCTAATCTGTAAACTCAAACCAAAAGTCGTTTCCCTTCCTTCAGTCAAACGCTGCAAATTTACTCCTAATTTCTCTAACTTCTTGCATGTCAAACCAATATTGTTTCTTTTGGAGGTTCAAAAAATTGGGATTCCTTCAAGCCATTGATTTTGTTTTTAGAACATCAAACTTTGAATTCATAAAAACCATCAGTTGATAGTCCCAGAAAAGCAGCACTTACTTCAGTTGATGTAACATGAACCTTGAGCTTACAATCTAATATACTGTAGTCTTATAATGCCACCAACCAAGCTTGTTATATTTTATCTAAAAACTAAGTCACTGATTGCATTTAATGAATATCTTATTTTTTTATTTCAGTTGAATCCAAGAGTGAATGTCAATGAAAAAGCTCCTTCAGGCAACACTCCACTTCATGCTGCAATAAATACAGGAAATATCACCATGGTGAAGCTGTTGATTGATGCTGGCGCAAATGTTAATGCTTGGAACCCAGAGTGTGAAGGTGCAGCACCACTTCACCTTGCTATAATGAGCGGTAAGTGTCATCAATGAAAAATATATGAGTATTTCTCTGATTAGGAAAGGAACATGCTGTGTTAGGAACAAGTAACACATACTCCACAATACTGGTAAGCATGTTGCCAAAAATTAAAGGTAACCTTTTACAAGACTTTTCTAGATCAATTTTATAGTTTTAGATCAGTTTCAAAATAGTTTTATTTTTATGTCATGCTCAACACTGATCACCCAAAAAAATAAAATGTACAATGTAAGGTAATTTAATAAGTAAGTTTTCCTCTATAAGTAACCCTTTCGCAACCCTTTATTTTATGTAGAATATTTTTCTTCGTTTCTCCAGGTAATAATGAAATGGTTTCAGTGATGTTGGAAACTGAATGTGATCTGTCTGTTAAGATGGGTATCCCTGCTACTGTTACACCAATGAGCCTAGCTGAGGATTTAGGACTGGAAGAAATTGTTGAGTTGTTATCCAAGTCTAGTATTTCTTGAGGAGAAATCACACCTGAATAACCAAACAACATGTTGACACATTGCTTGTCAACAATGGATCAAATTATCAGAATGCAAGAAGCGTGAATTGTTTTTAACAGCCTTTTCTTACTTCACCAAAGATTACTTCAACGTGTGAGACTTCCTCTAATGACAAAATTGACTGTAAGGTCCTGTAGATAAGATTCCCATGTATGGTCTTCTCTTTGAGTACCCTCTATACATAATCTCTGTATATTGTTCAAAGACTTCTGACCATACTGAGTCCTCCAATGTGCTAGTCTAGTACATTAGAGGACTCGGTAGTGAAAATATCTAGTCCAGATAATCTCACTGTTGGATGGCACATTTTTCTGTCAGTGTTTAATCACTGACAGTCAAATTAAATAGTTCCATACTTTTGAGGTTAGTAACCCCCAAAATATATAGAGAAACTCAAGAAGACGAAAATAAAATTTTGTTGCCCCTCATATTTCTGCATTCTTTTATGGGCTGGGATCATTGAAAGGACATTAAATTCTGAAAGCTTCCTTAGTAATTTTGAACTCATCGCGTTTTCGATAAAACGGGGAATTAAATGTAAAAAAAATCGTTTGTTTTGTTGTTTTGCGTGTTAAATTGGTTGTTAAAAGAGCACTGTCTAAAAGGTGCAAGAAAATAACTTAATGTTCTTAATGGTGTTAACTTTTACGAGCTCTGAGTAAATGAACAAATGAATTCGAATTGTAACAAGGGTTTTACAACATTTCGAGCCAATAAACTTGAAAATGTTAGCGTCAAGTTTAAAGTTTTTCATATTGTTACTCATTTCCATCCTTGCCACCGTTGGTCATTCTCATTTCCCATTCGAATACTATTCGCAATCAATATCAACCATTGCTTGGCTTTGAGACCTCCAAGTCATACATCCAAAAGTAAATACAGCAAGTAAGTCTCGCGGACTGGAAATCTCAAAAACCCAAATGCACCAAAGCACGCGCGCTGCCCATTAAGAGGTTTAGTCATTTAGGCAATTTACTCGCAAACCAAAAAAAAGATACTGTATAAAAAGTAATTATTTAATAAACTGTAAAGCCAAGTAACTGCAAAACTGAACTAATCTCGTACATCTGTCATACAGTTTCAACTTTTGGCGAGTTTTCGTAAAACTCCTGAAGAGTTTCAGAGACTCATTATCCAATCAGAATACTGCACGACTTATGCCGAGCACTCCTAAAGTTAACACATCGGCTTGTCACCGGCATCCAGCTAAAACCCGTAGAGATGCGCTGGGTGGATTCTCTGAGACTCAAGGTGCCGGTTAGGTAATGTTATTTTAGTTATTCGGTTTAGAGGGAAACTAAATGTGACTTCTGTTTCATGTTAACAAGAACGTGACCCTCGAGTTGTGGTTGTGTTGTCTTTCCCCCTCACTGTACAAGAGAATGTCACTCGCGTCTTCTCGGTTTCCCTCTTCCTGCTGTGATAATACATCTTTCTTTAGCCTCTCCGTGGTGTCGAGGTTGATGGAAGGTGTATTTGCCCTGCTTTGATCATCTGTCTCCGACTCACGTGACATTGAATTTTCTAATCTGGAAGAAAAAGGCTGAAATCAAATCTCATGTATTGTACCAACAGTAGTAATCTGTTGGCACTATATCGGCAAGAAAGCTCTTGATGGCTGTCATGCTTTACTTCACAAGGGTTTTAATGTAGATTTGCTATAAAAAGTAGGTAATGAAGTGCCAAACCTTTGAATAAAATTCACACAGTCCACGTGGCCGTAAACCTGAGCAACTCTTTTGGGCGTGTCTCCAGTATTATCCTTTTTGGTCACACTTGCTCCATTATCTACAAGAGCTTGTAGTATTGCCACGCTGCCTTTTTCAGCGGCACAGTGCGCTGGTGTCCATCCTCCTGCCATGCGCATCTCGCCGTCCGCACCATGCTCCAGGAGCTTCTCGACGCATGCCACGTGACCTTAATGTAAATAATACAAGTGGATGTAAGGGATGTAGAATTGATTCATGGAACGCGTGAAGTTTTGTTTTCAGTTTTGCCTAAATTTGTCTGCAAATTCAGGGGATTTTCATTCAGACTGACGATCTAAGGAAAGATCTAGGCAATCAAGAATTTTCATTTTGTTACTACTCTTATCCTACCTGCCGCGGCAGCTACGTGCAAAGCCGTCCTCTTTCCCCAGTCCCAATCTTCCCCGTCTGGATCCGATTCACCGCTCAGAA
Organism: Meandrina meandrites; assembly: GCA_963693305.1. NCBI lineage: Eukaryota > Metazoa > Cnidaria > Anthozoa > Scleractinia > Meandrinidae > Meandrina > Meandrina meandrites. The sequence goes on along the minus strand of OY855913.1, from coordinate 2,184,206 downwards.
GCAGGTATTCACAGGCCTGGACATCACCAATGGCGGCGGCTTCGTGCAAAGCTGTCATGTGTGACGTCACGGTAACCACAGATCCTGTAAGTATGTTCAGTGGGATTGTCATACTTACAAAGTTCAGGTTGTTATCACATTAGGCGTTATATAACAACCATGGAACGCTGGTTGGCGTGATAAGTCTAATTAAAAACATCTCTCTGTCACTTCTCCTTTACATACAAAATGTTCCTCGTAAATTTGGAGCAGAACGGACTAACTCCTCTAAACATTGATATGCTAGACCTTGGATAACTTTTCTTTCCTATAGGGTGTGTTATCGAGAATTCAACAACATCTGGATTTTTAATATCATGCTTTCTGAGGTTTTTAATAGCTTCATCAACTCTATATCAAAAAATGTTCTCATTCAGGACGTATATCTAAACGTTCTAGCATTGTAAAATAGACTCTGAGACTAGCAAATAGATAATGAAATTGCTGATAGCACCCTTAATTTCTGGTGAAACTATACAACTAAAAAAACTAACGACGTTTCCACTTGTGTTCATTATTTATCCTGTATGGGCCGTGGATGCTAGTGTATCGTGGACTGGTTATTCCGCAGTATTTCGCCAGCTTACACGTGTAAATGCCTCATGTTGCCCAGCAAAACGAACTAAAACGCAGGAAGCATAACGTCTGTTGCCCATGTGTCTTGTGTTCGACTATGTACTGTCACCCCCATAAATGCACTAAACGTTTCTTCGGCTCCCCCAACGGGCTGTGCGTCTCCAGAATAAAAACGACTTGCCCATACCCATGTATACCCCCGTGGGGAAAGGGGAGAATCAAGTGTTTTGAACACAACACAAGTGCCATACTAGCCAGGCATTCGAGCGATCTCGTTGCGGAATTAAAAAATATATATATATATTGGCAAACAAGGATTGAGCCATTGATGGAAATTGAATGAAAAAATGAAAACAACATACTTGCGCAAAGATGTTCGCTTTGTCCTCACGCGATATCAGTTTCAGTACTAAATGAACTGTTTTTCACTTTAGTTACGCCAGTCACAAGCCTTATGTATTTTATTAGGTTGTTTGATTCGTTCTTGACTACTGACTGGAGCTTAGCCAATTTGTTAATGTGAAATTTTTAATTCAGGGTGGAACGTAAATTGCGAAAATTAATCACTGAAATTCGAGAAACGAATGCGCGGGTGAGATATGTAAACCAAATGAATAATTTTGCTGGGAAAAAAATCCGCGTATTAGTTTTCTATAATGTAATTCACTATTTTTTGTCCATTTGGAATATTTTTCATGGCATATCAGTCCTAGACTAATCGAAATTCTAAAAGTAAATCTTTTACCTCAATGCAGATTCAAGACTCACCTTTTGTTGTTTCAGAGCTATTGAACCGCTTAAAGATTTTCCTCTGATCTTTCCGCAATGTACAAACGGATATTCATCCCGTCTTTCATATAAAAGCTAAAGGCCAAAGACTATATTACTCCTTTGTTGGACGTCGTCAAAAATGTCAGTATGAATTTGCCATTGATCTCCGCCTTAAGATTCCCGCTGATCGAAATTTAGGAGAAACTTTAAGGGCATTTTACATATTAGTGCCACAACGGCGCGGCGCTTTTTAAATTAATGCACGGTAAGTTGCTTTTTGCCGTGTCAACATTATAGAAATCAACATGAAGAAGGCGATATTAACATATGAAAGTGTGGCTCCGTTGCCATGACAGAATACACCTGCTGAAATTGATTAATGTACATAAATTAAATCACGTCGAGGTGATCTGCCGATTTCTTGTCTGCTTAATTGTTATTGAGGAGTTCCAAATTGAAAACAGACTTCCACAAATTTCTGTTTTTCAGCATGTCACCTGTATAGCATTCTTGCTTTGCTTTATTTTAGGTTTTTTTTTTGGGGGGGGGGGGGGAGGGTGAGAAAGCTTGCGGTGCCGCACCCCTCCCGCTCTCATTTTTTTTGCTCCGTCGCGCGCCTCGGTAAGGAAGACAATATTTTTTGTATTTTCTTGTATGATGGTATCAGTTCGCTACAACTGAAAAGATTTCAACTCGGATCTCATCATCACGTTCGTCTATCTTCCACGCGAGTGAGAACAATTGACAAGCCAAAACAAATAATAAAGATAGTCATTTAAAAAAAAGCCAAAACAAGTGGAAGTTACATTTGAATAACGCTATAAAATATTATTATAAAAACAGACGACTACAAACATACCAATAAAGAGATGGCGCTTTCCATTTACATCGCAAATAAAAAAGGCGTTTGAATAGTACGGAAATTTCTGGCGTTCCGTGCCAACCGAGAAAAGAGGGGCAGCTCTGGAGTAACTAGACTTCTCCTCGAAACGTTAAAAACTGTACGGAGATTTTCGAATTCGATCATCACTATTCCGAACTAACACAGCACTAGTGTTTACTTACGAAGATGATAGAGAAGGAAGATGTGGTTCCGTTTTCAGTATTTTCCGTTCACTTCTGTATCTCGAGGTTCTCACCCTTCAAAACCTTTGGCAGTGTACACTCAATGCAGTGTTCGGGCGCATGACGAGCCAAGAATATAGTCATTGTGTAAAATGGTATGGCAAGTGAATTTATACACGGGGAAATTATGTCAATAATGTGTCTTAACCGGATAATCCTACTAAGCCGAAATTCGGTCTTTTAGATGAATAGTGTAGCAATAACTCTGTCTACACTTGATTGCGATAAGTCATCTGGGAGACGAGTTACCTGATGGTTTTATTTTTGTCTAAGACGGATACGAGTCTTCATTGAATTTAGATGGTCTCAACTACAAAGCGATTTAGACAGGTCTCGTCAACTTTGTTTGGGTTGTGCCGACGTAGCGAAATGCCTTCCACAAAAAACTTACGCAGTCTCTTTACAAGATGGGAATTTATTCTGATACACAATGTATCACTCTTCATTCTGTATGTACAAAATTGAAACTATTACAAGTATAAAGTATAAAATTTCGCAAATAAATGCTTTCACAAAGAAATAAACAGTTTGTACACAAAATCCTGTCGCGGCCTTTCTCGCATTCCTTACAACAAATGAATTTTTGAGAAGCGGCACATTTACCTTTGATCGCCATTTACTTGAAACAAGTCATTTTTGATTGTTTGATCACAAATCATCTCTCACTGATAGCTTAATATTTTTATATCTCTAATGCTACATAACATTAACAGTAAATTTAGAATATCGAAAATGTTTAAAGTTGCATAGGAATAACCTAAAAATATCCAATCGCAAAGCTGGACTGCTGTTTTCAGTATGCTAAATTGATTGTCATAAGCTCTTACAGTTTTTCGGGGTAAAACTAAAATTAAAGATAAAAAAGTTAAAACATGATGATTGATTTGATAAAAGTCAACTTAAAATAAATGCATTCACCTAAGGCCGCAAGCAGTCATTTTCTCTGTCCTTTGACTGGGATTGCTTGCAGAATAATTTTTTTTTGGAACTTTATAACTCCTGTTATTTGCACAGACATTATGGGGTGAGAACAAGTTAAGTAGCTATGATAGTTTTTTTCACATTGAATATTTTGTTGCACACAGGATTATGTGTATAATTTTACTTGTTTATCTCATAGTTAATAGAGGGAAATGGTTAGGAAGCCCGGCAAACATCAAAGGAGCAAACAAAGAGGCCAAGATTGAGGTTGGAAGGTCCATGACTGTGCACATCTTTTGTTTTGCACTCATACACCATGCATGAATTACGTAATCGCAATGTTTCTATTGGTTAGTTGTATGAACACACGTAACCCACCACCTATTGTATTTTGTCAGGTTTTGTGCACGGTCAACCCCCAAAATAGGGAACAAAAACCTATAACAAAGAACTTTGCCAGGCTTCATAACCATTTCCCTCTATTAACTATGTTTATCTGAAAGTGTAGTTTTTGCTTAGCAACTCAGACCTATACTTAGAAGCTTCTTGCCTCACGCCCTTTAATTGGTAAATTACATATTGTGTGGTTCCAGAAAATATCCATACTCCCCCCACAGAAGGGATTGGAAATTCCGGGGAGGAGGGGGGCTCTCAAAGACCCAAAAATTTAAAGGAATGTATGAAGCTAAATTGGAATTTCCGGAGGGGTGGGGGGGGGGGGGTCATAGGGCAAATCCCTTCTGTGGGGAGTATGGATATTTTCAGAAACCACACATTAAACAAAACATATAATAAATAATTATTGTAATTTACATAAAGAGCCAGAAATATGATAAATAATAACCATATTATTATTACCACATCAGTGAAATTATGAACTAATACTACAGTGATGCATTTCATACCACTGCTGCTTGACAAATGCTTTTGATAATGATAAATTCCTGACATCTTTGTGTCAACTTTGCGATAGCCTGTGCCACAGACGAAACTAACCGGGGTTAGATTACATCTGCGACGCAGGCTACTTTGTGATGGGTGCTGTTTGATTTGACCAATTAGAAAATTACCTTGTGTGGAGGGAAAGGAAGGGGGAGGTGAATGGTGGGATCAGGGGGAGGGGGCAGAGGCTGAGTTACCATCAGAACTTGTACCAACAGGAAGTTTAATGGGGAAGTTTGTTCAGTTGTGTTCAAGCATGGTTTGCATCACTGTTAGTTTGTATCATTATCATTTTTTAACGTTTCCTTTCACAGTTTAGCAGTGAAGTGCTTTCCATTGCTGTCTCTTGATGCAGTGTTGTATAACTTTTTGACACCATTACAACATTTTTTGTTGAGTTTCTTATCTCTCAAAAAATCAAAAACTATGTTGGTTTGGAGCTCACCAAAAAATTGCACATGGCCAAGAAGGAACAGGAAATATTATAATTAGCAGAGTACATATACTGTATTATAAAATTGTATGTGTAGTTTATATTGTATAGGTATATATTCAAAGTATAGTGAATATCATATATATGAGAAGTAGTTTTAGAATAGTTAAACTTTATCATTTCATATTATTATGTATATATATTTATCATTAATAAGTAACTTAAGTAGTGTCCCCGATTAGTAGGCCTAGCAAGCTAGGCAAGCTAGAAGATTAGACACTCAAATAAAGTTGTTGTTGTTGTTAGTTTGTGAAACCAATAGAAAGTTTTAAAAAATCAATCACACATTTAAGCAAGTGACAACATCGTAATAGACTTGACTGTAACATTGTTATTTAGTATTGAAATCCAGGTCATTGGAGATGTGAGTAATGTGTAAAAGCTTGCTTCTTCCTGTAAGACAAAAGATCAAAAGTCTATTAGAAAAGAAATACTTTAAAGCAAAGGAGCCAGATATTAAGTTTAATTAGGTAATAACGACAGACATGCTCCATAAAATAAATGTTATATGCTACCTGGCGTTACCAATCGATTGATATTGGTAATCGATCAATTGATAAAGAAGATTTTTGTGACTTTATTGATTGGCATCGATTGTTATTGATTGCCATTGATTGTTATCTTCTAAACTCAAGTGAAAGTAAGTCGCGAAGAGGCGAGAAGTGACACAAGCATGAATCGGCGAGAACTTGACTTGCCGGTTCAGCCGTTCACTTAGAATGTCTGTCAATATCTGATATCAATCGATGAAATTTTTTTTTGTGACTATCGATTAGTCATCGATTGGCCGATATCAATTAACTAATTTTATCGATTGATATCCATTTATTGATTGCATTTCCGATGATCTATTTCATCGACTGGTAACGCCGAGATGCTAGTTTACAGCTAGTACCTTTTTCTCTGAATAATTACAATGACAACTATTAAAAACACAGTTGATCCAGCAACGGAAGCAAAAACTATCACCCAAGGAAATCCATGCTAAAAAAGAATGAATACAAAAAAAGTTAATGCTTTATCTGATGTCTACACTTAATAGAAGCTCATGCCGCTGCAGTGCATTGAAAATAAACCAAGCTACAGAGTGAACAAATCACAGCATCTCTTTAATAACAAGTGTTTGTGATATATCTGCTGATCAATGCAAAACAATTAAAATGAGCTTAACTGACTTAACTGATCTTGCAACATATCCATTTACCTGTTGTATCATACACCCTTTCCCAAACTGGCGGAAAATATATTATTCTTTTGCCTATATGTTAATTGGCCTTTGTTGTCTTGTTTTAAGCCAAAAATTCTTTTGAATTCTGTAGATGCAATCAAGGAAATGAGGGTCAATTAACATGAAGACAAAAGAATAATGTATTTTCCGCTATTTTGGAATAAGTTGTATAGGTGGTGACCTTGTGATAATGGTCAACAGTGCAATATAAGATAAATGTCCTTGATCTCAACTGTTCAATTCTAAGTCCAGCTGGCTTGCCAATTGACCATCACAGTTTGACTTCATATGCACACCCACTAGTTTTTAAAACAAAACCTTCTTACCTTAACTAAGCATTTATAACCAAACCAGCCTGAATCACAGAGACACTGTGAAAATCCTGTCAGAGACAACAAACTCAAGTTGAGCATTGTCACAAACTAAAGGAACAATATTTCAAGCCTTAGTTCTCAACATGTCATAGAAGTTGGATGTTAATAAGTAAAGAAATATGACATTTTATATGTTTTGTTAACTGTTGGCTGACAGTTGGTAATCTGTGAAGAGTAACAACTGACTAATTATTCATTAGTCAAGAATAATGTATGATTTTAAGAAAATAATTACTATAAATTATGTACCTGGTCCATTTGAGGAGCATGCTGAATTAGCAGGGCAGGTAACTGTAAAATAACCACACAAGAAGACCAAAAATTATATTTTTTACCAAAACAAAGTCTAAAGGGAATTGATTGATTCTGATCAGGGAAGAGACAGGGACATTGATATTTTAATCTGACTGATTTTTTTATAAAATAGCAAACAGGAATTTTCAGTGGCAAATCAATAGACTGTGCAATTCTTCGTCCACTGTTTCCAGATCAAATTGGAATTTAAAGTGTTGGTTTTTGTGAAGGGAGGACTACTGATTAGAAGAACCTGAAAAAAACCCTCGGAACAAGGACGAGAATCAACAACAAACTCAACCTACCACATTGGTTAGGGGGGGGGGGGGGGTGTGCTCTGATTACTGCACTATCCCTGTTCCCCCTTTCCCTCACCACAAAATGCTTCCTTTGAGCAAGTGCCCCAGCAATAAAAAAAGTTTCATTTGAGTAAATATGTTAGTCCACCTACCATTGAGCACTTTACAAGAGTTCTTCTGTCCTTCACACCACTGTTTAGAACCAATTTTGGAGTGATTCTTCCAGAGATAATTCCCTCCTGTGCAGTTACATTTGCCTGGTAAAATCCTGCAATTGATAAATATTACTTTTTAAAGAATCTGCATGAAAACCCAGTTGATGTTGAAGCCATAATAGATTGTTGTTGTTTCTATTCAGAAACTCATTTATAGCTCAAAGTCAGACAAGGTAGCTGAATTATCCAGATGCACTATTGTGTTGCAGTATTAAAATATTTTGATTCTTTTCTAAACTATTATGAAATTGTTGCCTACTTAAATATGAATTTAATAATCTGACAAGGGTAGTTGCTTGCTGTGTTTATGAGTTGTCCTCTTTGAATATTGTGGCAAGTGCAATCTGAGAAGAGGCCAAAATCATTCAGTCTGCAGGGGATGGGGGTGGAAGAATTTGAAGGCACACCCCCCCCCCCACCCCTTTTAGTATAAGTAGCCTTGTTACAATATTAAACAAGGGTGTATTCACATTTGAACGCAGTGATTTGAAAAGCAGATTGTGAGATGTAAACAAAGGGACAGAAATCCACACATCTGGGACTTCACAAATCTTTATTTCCTTCAGAGGACTGTATTGTATACTTTCACAAACTTGTATTGTCTAGGTAAACAATCTCGACAATCTTTTTTGACACACTCATGATTCCCACTCGCGTTTTACAATCAATAATCTCGAACCTTCTCACACTCACGCACATGACTTATCTCTCAATCATAAACTTGAAGCGTGTGACCAGATGCGTGACATATAGTGTAACGCAACTACGGATTCAGGACAGGACTAGTTTCAACTGACTCTAAGAATAAACCATTCTGCACTTACACCTGTGAGAGGTCGGTCAAGCCTTTAAAACTGTTAAGAAACACTGTGTTGTCACATTCAAGGGCTGGATTGTCCTGCAAGTATCTGAAACAGGGAAAACCAATAGTTAAGAGACTGTCCGCGTAAGATCCGACCACTCGATTTTCGGCCCAAAATATAATTCCTTCAAATTTTCTGGGCAAGACAATTGATCCATATGATAAACAAAAATTGCAATATTTTCGCTTCTAGTGATATTTTGTAATATTTTTGTCGATGAATTCCGAGGACGGTCCAAAAGCGAAAAAATCGTCCTGTTTCGAGTCAAATTAAGGCATTGCACTGAGGCGCTGAAAAAATTCCGCTTTTACTCAAATAAAATAAAACTTCGCTATTATTTTATTTCATGTCTTGTCTATAAATGTACGGCAAAATATTGGAAATCCGACTTAATAAAAATTAATTATGATTTCTTTGAAAATACCCCACAAAGAGCCCTCGCAAAATTTAGGCAAACATGCTGTTGGTTAAAGAAGTATTTCTCAAAAGTATAACGTGATCTGGAGCCCAAACTACTACCCATGTTCAGTTCTAGGGTTAGTGTACCAAGAACAGAAAAAACATTTTTGGGCACTAAGCGTTTCGAGCTACAGGAGTTCGATGAACATGGCCTATATTCAATAGTCATTACGTTGCGTGACACAATTTTGCCGTATCCTGGTTTCTAACTTTTCCGCATAAAATAATTATCCAAGAGAGCAAATGTTCTCAAAATTAGCTTTGTGTTTGGGATAAAACATGGGTTTACTTAAAATCATCAAATATTGCCCCAAAATTAGGAATTAAGAAGGTTAAATGAGCGGCTACGATGTAAGGTGTCTTAATTTCCGCCTAAACGCTTCGAAAATGCTGGTTCCGAGATTCGGTTATCAAAGGGAATAAACTATGAAAAAGAGCTTTCGACTTTAAGAATTTAACATATCTAATAAATAGAAACTTCAATAAACTATAAAGTGCGTAGAAAAACTTATGAACCGCGAATGTGCCTCAGCTGTAGCAAAACTCTTTTTAGAAAATGTAGATTTCAGATAACACGCTGGAATGTCAAAATTATTTTAGGCATATCACGGACATTCGCACTACTATAATATTTTATCCCGTTGCTTAAGTTGAAAGAGCGAAACGAGGACTACCAGATTTGTACCCTTTCCCTTATTGGTTTCAAGTTTTGGAAAAAAGCCTTTTTGTCTTACCAGCTTTCTTTCCCATAGTTGTCTTCGATGAATTCAATGTATGCTTTCAATTGGAACTCCCCTCCAATTTGTCATAGGGAATGGACTTTAAAGAAACTCTTCAGAATTTAAAATATTTAATAACTAGAATCTTTAGTCATAGCAGTTAGTGCCTATAAAAATTATGTAGCGCGAATACACATTGGCTGTAGCGAGGATCTCTTCAGAGAATGTAGATTTCAGTCGGCTAACACGCCGGAATGTCAAACTCAAAGTTATTTTAACAGGTTAGTTTCATCGTATGCGAAAAAATTGTAATGCAAAAAGCTGCCTTCTGGAAAAAAATAAATTGTTTTGCTATTGGTATTAAGTTTTTGAATAGCCTACAAGCTCTGTCTTTTATATTTAATTTGTAATTTTAATTTTATATTTTATTTTTGGAGTCCATACGCAGAAAATTGAAGTTTGTGTGCGAAGATCGAAAGTTTGATTTTCATTTTCGCTGCTAGCACTCGCCGATCAAACCAAGATAGGTGACCAAGAAATCTTAAACTCTGATGTGCTTCGATTACATTGCCGAGAACTTGATGGTCTCCAGGCTTTTTTCGCATTTTGGAGCTCCGACCCGAGTCACGACCTACATACAACGCAGATCATATCGCGAGCGATATCACGTTCGACTGATGTACTGGGTTGACGTCACGAATTTTATTGGACCCAGACCCTTTTGACCGGATCTTCGCCTCGGTCGTGTTTCTGATTATTGCGATTTTTTTCGACTTTGACGATTCACAGAAAATCGAGGTTTCAACCAAAATCAAAAATTTTTTCGGCATTCTGCTCAGAGAAATGTAAATATTCTTTTCCTTGAAAAAAAATTTTTGGGGTTAATTAACTTAGGCAAATTTGTAGCAGTTGACGTCGAGTGTGTTTACATTATGCCAAGGATAGTTCTACTCTTTGCCATTCTCCTTGTTTTGTTTTGTGAAATGGCAGGAGTTTCTTTTCGGCAGTTACAGGTGGCAAGTGCAGGAGTAGTCAAGGATACACGGAATGTGCAGCCCTAAATAACTGTGACGGCGATATCAGTTCACATCTAGCACATCACCACCTGACAAGAAAAAATACATGTGAAAAGGATTTAATACTGGCAAGAGCAGGTCTTTTAGAGCTCACAGAAGAGCGGATTACGAATATGATGGTTTGTCCAGCTCATCGTTTTACTCTCGGAAAGTATCACCGCTTTTTTCTTTTCATGTTGTCTTGGATACTGGCAAGGCTTCGGGGCTTGCCAGTATCCAAGACATCATGGAAAGAAAACAGCGGTGATAGGAACGCATGTTGTTAGGGACCGGTCATTATTTATGTAGAGGGGGGGAGGGAGGGAGAAAAGAAGGGAGGAGGGGGTCAAGGCTATTTCAGATTGGCTAGAGGGGGGGGGGGCTAAACTTTTTTATAAAGAAGTTTAGGGGGGGGGGGGGGGTCAGCAGTTTGAGGTATACAGTATTGTAAGAGGTGTTCATTGGCGCCAAGGTGGATGAAACAGTTAAATAATAGAGTGCAAACACTATCTGTGAAACAGTAATGCCAAATTGTATAATTTCATGCTAATTCTATTGTTTTTCTTTTGCATAAACTCCACTGTTACGTACAACTTAGTGATTTGTATTTTACAGAAATACTGTTTGCACTCTAAACTCCATTGTTATCTCAAATTTTAGTCGATAAAGAATCCAGACCTATCTGGTTTAATATTTGGTTTGACTGAAATTATTTTCTGCTATAAACAAAGTAAAAAGCACGTGACAGGCCTACACAGACTCCTACGTTCGTGAAATTTATACAGTTACCATTTTGTATTGGATTTGGTCGTCCAATTTAGTTTGCTTCTCACTTGTATAGAAAGGGCACTATACGCTGCCAGCTGTATTATTAGGAGGCGTTTTTAGTCGAGAAGAGCCGCAAGACTGCCGCCCAGGAAATGTTTTCAGAGGTCATAGGTCTGCACGGTTTCCCGTTACTAGATTTTTGACACCTCTGTATTTAACTTGTCATACGTATTGCTATAGCGGTTAGTCTCTGCTCATCCACATATGCAAGATAAGTTTTTGGCTCTCAAAATGTTCGAAAAACTGGCCACTGGTCCACACGATACGCTGATTTTGTGATATAGTAGGTTAGTTCCATTGTTATGCAAAGTAGCTATTAAATCATCTTATGATTGTATGTAGCATGCATTTAATAATTACTTAAGGCATATAAGAGGAGATATGAGGTGAGGGGGCCATCACGTAAATATAAAGAGGGGGTCACTTGCTAATTACCTGGCCTGGAGGGGGGGGGGGGGGGCTTACAGAAATTTTGATCTTTCCAATATGTTTTTCCCTCCCAAATGGAAGATAAAATGTAACAAGAATGTAATTAGAATGCATATTCAATTAAGTTTATATAGAGTTATATAGTTTGTCTGGCCTAACTTTTTTTACCGTGTCTAACAAGCGATCATAATAAAGATAAAGAAAACAATAAAGAATCCTATCCACTGTTTTTGTACATAGTTGCTTAACAATAGCCCCAGGAAAGTAACACTTAGCTGTGCGTTTCACATTCCTATTTTCTTTTTCTTTTACGTTTTGGGAGGGAGTGGGAGGATGTGGAGTGCAATCATGTAGTCCTTATGGCCGTGGCCAGACTTCAGAACAAGACGAGGCAAGTTTCGAGCGCTGAAGGCGCGATCCGCTAGGGGGGTTTAGGGGCATCCTCCCCCCCCCCCCCCCCCGCGCCCCAGAGAAAATGTTTTAAATCTAGAGGCTCAGAAATGTTCTTTTAAGCATTTTCCATGGCATTTTTTCTAATGGTCTAGGGCAAGATAGGAGTACTGAGGTTAAACAGTACCTAACGACGAAATTCGACCTTGGAGAGAGAATTGGCAAAAAGGCAGATCCCGGAAAAGTGTCTGCAGACATGAGAACAGCAAGAAGACCAGATGACTTGTGGATGTTAGACAGGAAAGACTGGCTAACGAACATGGTTTTTTTCTGGAGACTGGCGACCACATGAAGAAGGCAGGGGAACGAAGAGGTACAAATAGAGGACGTGTACGCAGAGGAGTAAGAACAAGAAAGGCATGAAGTACTGGAGAGCGTAGCCGCCCAGCTCAGTCCATAAGTTCATAAGTTTTCTACGCACTTAATAGTTTATTGAAGTTTCTAAAGGTCAAAGGCTTTCTTTCATAGTTCATTCCCTTTTGATAACCGAATCTAACCTGCTAAAAATAACTTTGAGTTTGACATTCCGGCGTGTTAGCCGACTGAAATCTACATTCTCTGAAGAGATCCTCGCTACAGCCAATGTGTATTCGCGCTACATAATTTTTATAGGCACTAACTGCTATGACTAAAGATTCTAGTTATTAAATATTTTAAATTCTGAAGAGTTTCTTTAAAGTCCATTCCCTATGACAAATTGGAGGGGAGTTCCAATTGAAAGCATACATTGAATTCATCGAAGACAACTGTGGGAAAGAAAGCTGGTAAGACATAAAGGCTTTTTTCCAAAACTTGAAACCAATAAGGGAAAGGGTACAAATCTGGTAGTCCTTGTTTCGCTCTTTCAACTTAAGCAACGGGATAAAATATTATAGTAGTGCGAATGTCCGTGATATGCCTAAAATAATTTTGACATTCCAGCGTGTTATCTGAAATCTACATTTTCTAAAAAGATTTTTGCTACAGCTGAGGCACATTCGCGGTTCATAAGTTTTTCTACGCACTTTATAGTTTATTGAAGTTTCTATTTATTAGATATGTTAAATTCTTAAAGTCAAAGGCTCTTTTTCATAGTTTATTCCCTTTGATAACCGAATCTCGGAACCAGCATTTTCGAAGCGTTTAGGCGGAAATTAAGACACCTTACATCGTAGCCGCTCATTTAACCTTCTTAATTCCTAATTTTGGGGCAATATTTGATGATTTTAAGTAAACCCATGTTTTATCCCAAACACAAAGCTAATTTTGAGAACATTTGCTCTCTTGGATAATTATTTTATGCGGAAAAGTTAGAAACCAGGATACGGCAAAATTGTGTCACGCAACATAATGACTATTGAATATAGGCCATGTTCATCGAACTCCTGTAGCTCGAAAAGCTTAGTGCCCAAAAATGTTCTTTCTGTTCTTGGTACACTAACCCTAGAACTGAACATAGGTAGTAGTTTGGGCTCCAGATCACGTTATACTTTTGAGAAATACTTCTTTAACCAACAGCATGTTTGCCTAAATTTTGCGAGGGCTCTTTGTGGGGTATTTTCAAAAAATCATAATTATTTTTTATTAAGTCGGATTTCCAATATTTTGCCGTACATTTATAGACAAGACATGAAATAAAATAATAGCGAAGTTTCATTTTATTTGAGTAAAAGCGGAATTTTTTCAGCGCCTCAGTGCAATGCCTTAATTTGACTCGAAACAGGACGATTTTTTCGCTTTTGGATCGTCCTCGGAATTCATCGACAAAAATATTACAAAATATCACTAGAAGCGAAAATATTGCAATTTTTGTTTATCATATGGATCAATTGTCTTGCTCAGAAAATTTGAAGGAATTCTATTTTGGGCCGAAAATCGAGTGGTCGGATCTTACGCGGACAGTCTCTTAATTACTTGACTCCAATTTCCTGAACCTTATAAATACCAACCTTAACTCCAAACCTTATTCACACGAGTAATTCCATTTCCCGAGTCAACTCCGAGCCTGAGTCACATCCAAGTACGAGTCAGACCGAGTCACTGGACAGCAATATACCTTTCAAACTACAGACCATGAGGGTTTGTCTTTCGCAAGTCGTTCACAAGATGGCGAGTAGAAAGTGCAGACGTTCGAATTGGATTTTTGGCCTGGATTTCCCAGTTTGGTTTCAGTTTGATCTATTCCGGTTCACTTGCGGTTAGTTCGACTCCTGTTTGCTTGCGGTTAGCTCCATTCGGTTTGCTTGCGGTTAGTTCCACTCTGGTTCACTTGCGGCTAGCTCCACTCCTGCTTGCTTGCTTAGCTTTCATTTGTTGGTTAGGGAGACACTATGGACTATCGTACACATATTTATGCTCACAGCAAACTTTATGTTTTCGTAATGAACAAACCGCTGACCAGTGACTCAGCGACTTGACGCGGACTCGGAGTTGACTCGATCAACCGGTGAACTCTTATTCACACTATAAATGGAACACCACACATTCCTTTGACACTGACCAGCACTGAATGTGTAGTTCCAGAAAATATCCATACCCCCACCACGGAGGGAATTCCAGCTAAGACCCCCCACCTCTCCGGAATTTCCATTTTTGTGAAGGAAAATAAACCCCCCCTCCCCTCCAGAATTTCCAAAAGTTTCTTTCATGCCCCCCTGTCCCTCTGGAAAAAGCAATTTAAAAAGAAATTGTGCAAATGTTCTAAATATTAGGCCACCTTCCATATTTGTAAACATCGCTATAGTGTTCAACCGATCGATCAAACCATCTTAACGATACATACTGTTGAAGACAAAAAATAAGTCAGTAATTTCTTCAAATGTAAGCAGAAAAAATATCTGGTAGTCACTTGTTAGATTACCTTGATGTAGAATAATCCATCCCCTTTCATTCCAATCCAAAAGAAAACCGCTAAATGTATTAGAACATGGATTGAAAACTGTTGACAACATTCACCGTAAACGTGATCACAAAATCGCAAACACGCTCGCAGAGAAAGCATAATTGACCTGGAAAATTGCAAACAAATGGCCAGAAATAACAAGAACAAGATATTCTTGGGTTTCTGAAATTGTACACTATTTTCATCATCAATAAACAGACAAATGTTCGCAAACAAGGACGACTTTCTTTCGATCGAACGTGAGAAACAAACAACTCTAGTCACCAGTGCATTTCGGTCAAACCACGTGACAATCTTTTGTGGACTGGTAACAAGTAATGGCGGTCGCGTTTGTGGAACAACATGGAGGATTTCTGCGAACTTGTTAGCTTTCACTGTGCTTTCAGGAAGAAGAAAACCTGTTTAAGGTGGCTCAGAACAGTTTCCTGCATTTTTCAACACCTCAATTTTGACGGATCAATGCCAAAAGTCTTTTTCAGTTGACCCAACAATTATGGTATCAAACAGATGCCCAATGGCCGGTAAAAAAGTTATGGCTATTTTTTGGACATTGCAAGTTACCATAGCAACAGTATAACCTGTCAAAAACAGCCTTAATTCTAGCTTTAAGTGCTTATAACTCGAAAACAAGTCCGGTGACCCCCATTTTTTATTCTCGAATTGTAATCAACAGTACAAGATGCAACTTTCTGCAAAGTTTTAAAAAAATCTGCACATGGCGTTCAGAGCCACCTTAAATTTACGAAAATTTAAGGTGGCTCTGAACCCCATGTGCAGATTTTTTTAAAACTTTGCCAAAAGTTGCATCTTGTCTTGCTGATCAAAATTTCGCAATAAAAAATGGGGGTCACCGGGCTCGTTTTCGAGTTAGAAGCACTTAAAGCTAAAATTAAGGGTGTTTTTAACAGGTTGTAGTGTTGCTATGGTAACATATTGTGTAATGAAAAGGACAACAACGTGTTCACCAATCACTAATCATTTGTTTGACACCATGATTGTAGCATCAACTGATTAAGAGTGGTTATAATGACCAATCGAA
Organism: Meandrina meandrites; assembly: GCA_963693305.1. NCBI lineage: Eukaryota > Metazoa > Cnidaria > Anthozoa > Scleractinia > Meandrinidae > Meandrina > Meandrina meandrites. The sequence continues at coordinate 2,168,206 of OY855913.1, read as the reverse complement.
ATCTAAGTCTTGGAAAGTGTTGGAAACGGTAGCCAGCCACCTTAAAATGTAATATGGTCATGTATCGAAAACCTAGGCTGCTATTTTTCTATGTAAAAGATTTTCAGAGTAGGTAAGAAACGATTTTGAAACAAATTTGCATGGCATGGAACTTGACCATCTGGAAACGTAAATTCACTAACAACCCCCCCTCCTCTCCGAAATTTCCTGGCCTTTGCTCCCCCCCCCCCCTCCCCACCCCTCTGGAATTTCCAATTCCCTCCGTGGTGGGGGTATGGATATTTTCTGGAACCACACATTATTTATCACTTGAACAACTGGTATCCACTATGTTTTCTACAACAGTTACACTTACAACCATATAAGAGCTGATTTTACAGACTCCAAGCTGGGCATAGCTTTTAATGTGCAGTTAGTAAGGTCCAGCCTGAAAGTAAGAAATCAGGTCTGTTAATTAGCATAGTCTAGTAATGAAACAGTAGACAAAAGATAAGGTGATGTTATAGTGTTATTAAAATTCTTGATGGATTTTTTTGTCAGTCGATCTAGCGAATCTTAAGATTTGCCCTACCCGGTTGCTGATCTACAAGCTTGATTTATTGCAATTGAATGAAGCCGGTTGAAGAATTTAACATGTCTGGGTAACTAGACAATCATTGCTACATAAACTGCAATAGTTAAGGAAATTAAAGAGCTAAACAAACGGTAACTTACCCAACAACTTTTCCATCCTTTACACAACACCGCCCAATCGTAGTTTCATTTCTGCCACGTTTTCCACAAACTGCGGTGGTGTTGACATTACAAGACTTCATTCCACAAAGCTCCAATTTGTTTGGATCTTCTGCATCGCTCCACTGAACGCTACCCGTGCTCGTATTTACAATGAATAAAACATAAAAAAATAAAAACCCTATGTACAATCGGTAAGAATTTAGATTCATATTTACACGTAAAACCTAAAAAGTGTTCTTTCCTTTCAGCTTCTTTCTATTTCTCTCACGTGTTTTCAGCATGTTCAGAATCGTTCAGAATCCGAATCTCCTGATGGTCATGTGATCTATTACCATGGGGGAGCCCGCTGAACACATAAGCTGTGTCAGTATCCAGGGATACCTCAAGCGCTAAAACATGGCGACTGCACTGTCATGAAAATATTTATTTCAAATGTGATTTTCTCGCAAACTTGGGGGATCTAAACCGTAAAAATGCAGCTTCGTTACATGAAGACTCTTCTAAACCCGCAGGTAATTGTCTAAATGATGTTCTTTTTCCAAATTTTGTTCTAGAATCACAATTAATTTTTATCATCAACAGCAAAATGCAGCTCTCATTTTGGTGATCTTGATGAAATTAACTACTCAGATATCATGCGCATTAAATGATTGAAGTGCCAAACTGTCAGTTGCATTTTGTCTGCCTTCTTTACCAGTTGAAACGTCATCGCGTTTTCGATATCGACCCTGACTAGTTCTGTTCATGATGCAGATCAGTAGTCATATTAAAAATAAATTTACACTATTTTACATTTTACCCCCTCTGCCCCTTTCAGTGTTGTCTCCTAAAAAGGAAGTAATATATAGACATTGGAGCAAATTTATGTTGGTTAGATGGAGGTGACAACTTCAAACTTATACACGATGTGTGTTATTTTGGTACCAGTTTGTTGTTTATGTATTTATGATAACACAATTTTTAGGCATCTTTTATTTTACTTCATGAAGAAAAAATCTGCAATCTGTAGCTGTCATGTAGTTAAAACACTTGCAAAATAATGAAATTTATGAGTATACTAATAACTGTTATATCCAACTGTCAATTCTGGCAGTGTTTTAATTTTATTGTGGCACATAAGGAAGGGGTATAAAAAGATACATATGGGGAGGTGGAGAGGTGCATTGTGTAATTTATTTGCTTGTATCAGATTCAGGGGTAACATATGCATTTTCAAATTATATTAAAGGACGGGGCATGCAAGGTGACGGCAATGGCATGGTCACCGAACAACTCAAAAATGGCAGTAGTCACAATGGACAGAGTTGTTATACTATATGATGAGCTTGGTGAGAGACGAGACAAGTTTTCAACAAAACCAGCCAATGCACAGGTATAGTGTATTTCCTGAACTTGATGGCTGGATTTAATCAATATGCCAGCTACAAAGACATCTGGTGCCAAGTCTGTATATGGCACTTACCTAATAGTAATTTTGACATTAGAATTTTGTCTTACAATCACCTCATTACGATGGCCACTTTCTTTTGGTTTGAAAAATGTTTAGTCAGTCACCATATATATTATTCAATAAGAACCTTTTTAGTTATCCCCACCTCTTTTCCTGTAAGTACAACAGGATTTTGGTGACTGTATTTTATGTTGGATTCAATAATGGCTGACATATAACTTAGTGTCAATTGGGGCTTTGTGGTACGGTTGTATTTTGGACTGGCTATTTATATTTATTTTATAAAATAACTAAATTACTTTTTGCTCCATGTCATATTTCTCAGGCTGGAAAGAAGAGCTACATTGTGAAAGGGCTTGCCTTCTCTCCAGATTCCACCAAGATTGCTGTTGGTCAGACAGACAACATTATATTTGTTTACAAAATTGGAGAAGAATGGTATGATTTAATCTGAGTGCAATCAGTATCCATGACTTAATTTAATTGCCATTATATTAATTTTCTAAAAATTCTTTATTTTAATATGACCCCTTATGGTGAGGTTGAAGTTTAAAATGAATTCTAGGTCAGAATGATTTAAAACTGGTTTGGTTTGAATTTTCCTTCATTCTAGATGTATTTCCAAACTCCTTCAACAAAAAAATGATACAAATTAAACTAGTTTGATTCATTTGTACCTGTTTACTATATGTTTTAATTTATTATTCTATCTGGTATTTTCAGGGGTGAAAAGAAAGTTATCTGCAACAAGTTTGTACAGCAGGTTTGTTATAATTACTGAATTTTTTGTCTTGAGAAATTTGATTTTGGGTGAACATTATCTCCCAGAATGACTGAGCTCTTTTCCTTTACTTACTACTAATTGCATTGGATGACAGAAGAATGCAACCCTAATCTTGTGTTGTTAAAAAAAATTGAGATTTTGTTTGGAGGCACATTTGCCTTGCTTTCGTTATTGGCCTCGGTTTGTTGATCTCACTCGAGTGGCGTCAGTGATACCTTAATGAATTTTGATCATGCCACAGATCGTGTCAACAGAGTGAGGGACAACCACAAGAGACTTTAACTTGAGGCTTGGTCTTTCGCATGATTCGATCTTGCACAACAATTGCTTTGTGAACCGTTAAAAAGCCATTACTGGCCTTTATGACATTAATTTTGAAATTGATGAAGACCGAAGAAGTTTGGTTGAAACGTTTTTCATGCAAGGCAAGTTACAAGTAGCACATTGTTCTTCAATGGCGAGTAAAGTAGGATGCTAGCTGTGTGAACCCTTAACTATAAGTAGCTCACAAACAATCTTTTGTTTGCTTTTGGCATTTGCAGAGTGCTGTCACATGTTTGATATGGCCACCTGAGCAACAAAACATTGTCTTTGGACTAGCAGATGGAAAAGTAAGCTTGTAAATTATTAGCATAACATTCCTCTATAGGTATCTATAGACTTCTTTCTTAATACTTGCTGTTCTATTTTCAGTAGCTAAACCAAGCTCAGAAATGAGTCACTTGTGCTCTGGCAATAATTTGTTAGGATCATTGTTTTGTCAATGGTGTATATATATATATATATATATATATATATATATATATATATAATTCATCAAGAACATCCTTGTCGTGATGTTGTATCCAGAAAAAATTCTAAGGCCCGTTCCAAACGCCGCTCCACTCATGTGCCGAACCTAACTCAGTAAGGTTCGACCTTGGAGCGACTTTGGAGCGACAGCTGATTCAAACGGCGTATTTGTGTCGAACTTAATTCGCGGAAACAAGACGTTAACAATAATAATGTTGACTGAACGTCTGTGTTGAGGATGATAAAAGGTTTTTGCAGTCGAAATCAGCAAACTATTACGCAAGTTTTGCTATAATAATAATATTTCCGGAAAAGCAAATTCATTCCGCGAGACGGTTTTAACCGCTGTAAATCAGTTGCCCAGATGAAGTCTTTTGTAATAAAGACGAAATATCGGCAAAGTCAAAATTTTCCAGTATTTGATTGATTTAGGCCCGTTCCAAACGTCGCTCCACTCATGTGCCGAACCTAACTGGTGAATAAAGTACGGCAGAAGAGCGGCGTTTGAATCAGTTTGGTACGGCAGTTTTAATTAGGTTCGGCAAAAAAAGTTAGGTTCGGCAGGGTCTGCCGCACTATGCGGCATTGGAGCGGCGGCTGATTCATACGGCGTTCTTCTCATGTGCCGAACCTAATGCATGAATTACTGTAATGTATTTTCGATATAACAGCGCTCATGATTGGTCTAAAGTGGAGTGGCGTGACTAGGTCTGATCAGTCATGCATGAAGCACGACGGCATAAAATTCCGGGTAAATTACTTCGCTCACCGGGCTCGCATTTTGTGACCTTTTGTTTATCTTTCAATATGTTTCAGCTCAAGAGAAGCGGAACTTCATGGGGAAATTGTTTTGGTGGTAATTCCTTTTTGCTGTTTCCCCAATTTGTGAGATCAGATTTGTAGATTAGCATTTACAAACTAATTCTCAAGAGAAAACCAGTTTAAATAATTTATTTAAATTATTTAAACTGGTTTTCTCTTGAGAATTAGTTTGTAAATGCTAATCTACAAATCTGATCTCACAAATTGGGGAAACAGCAAAAAGGAATTACCACCAAAACAATTTCCCCATGAAGTTCCGCTTCTCTTGAGCTGAAACATATTGAAAGATAAACAAAAGGTCACAAAATGCGAGCCCGGTGAGCGAAGTAATTTACCCGGAATTTTATGCCGTCGTGCTTCATGCATGACTGATCAGACCTAGTCACGCCACTCCACTTTAGACCAATCATGAGCGCTGTTATATCGAAAATACATTACAGTAATTCATGCATTAGGTTCGGCACATGAGAAGAACGCCGTATGAATCAGCCGCCGCTCCAATGCCGCATAGTGCGGCAGACCCTGCCGAACCTAACTTTTTTTGCCGAACCTAATTAAAACTGCCGTACCAAACTGATTCAAACGCCGCTCTTCTGCCGTACTTTATTCACCAGTTAGGTTCGGCACATGAGTGGAGCGACGTTTGGAACGGGCCTAAATCAATCAAATACTGGAAAATTTTGACTTTGCCGATATTTCGTCTTTATTACAAAAGACTTCATCTGGGCAACTGATTTACAGCGGTTAAAACCGTTACTAAATACGCGTTAGCTGATGCGAGACGCTCATGTTACAGTATAAATTAATATGCACGCGCGCTATCAAGCGCGCGCGTTACAACAATGTCGAGTAAATAATTCTAAAATACATCCCTTCTAGGGTTCCTGCTGCAAAAGAAATCGTCACTGTTCACAATACTCCGCATTTTCTCCCTGTATTCTGAATTCTGTTGCTCTGGTAGGCGGGCAATAAGGGCTTCTCGTTGTTCTTGTAGCGACGTCAGTACTACGGATAGTTCATCGATCAATAATCTTTGCAAGCGATGCGAGCCGTCTTCAAGTATTTCGTCCCAATCGTTCTTAAAAGAATTCAGAATACAGGGAGAAAATGCGGAGTATTGTGAACAGTGACGATTTCTTTTGCAGCAGGAACCCTAGAAGGGATGTATTTTAGAATTATTTACTCGACATTGTTGTAACGCGCGCGCTTGATAGCGCGCGTGCATATTAATTTATACTGTAACATGAGCGTCTCGCATCAGCTAACGCGTATTTAGTAACGGTTTTAACCGCTGTAAATCAGTTGCCCTGATGAAGTCTTTTGTAATAAAGATGAAATATCGGCAAAGTCAAAATTTTCCAGTATTTGATTGATTTATATATATATATATATATATATATATATACTATCTATATATATACTATATATATATATATACTATAGATATATAGAGCTAGATCTAGTCACTGTTACATATTTTAATTTATATGCAGCAATGCCTTTAACTTTTAATCTCACAGGTCCGCATTGCAAACCTTAAGACCAACAAATCAACAACACTCTATGGAACTGATAACTATGTCATTTCTCTGGCTGCAAAGTAAGTTGTTTCCTATTGCTGCAGGCTAGTACTCTAGTTGCAATGAACCTTACAAAGAAATATCTCTCTATGGTATTTGGTAAATGATGAATAACATAATTAGGTGATCTGAAATCATGACTAAGCTTGGCTGCTGCTAATACTGGTATTAACAGGCCATGCACCATTCTTATTAATAATTATAACATTTCTGTAGTGTATCAGGAAAAGGAATTCTCTCTGGTCATATTGATGGTGCCATTGTCAGATATTTTTTTGATGACGAGGGAACAGGCTTATCGCAGGTAGGTGGATGTTATTTAGTATTTTCAATGGTTAAAATTTCAAATTTTGTTGTCTATCTATACTTGTAAAAAATCAAATTTATTTTGTTGCTATACTGGAAAGGGCATTTCATTCAATTATTATTCTAGGGTCAGTTATGTAAACACCCGTCTCCTCCATATGCTCTGTGTTGGGGCTCGTCAATTGTGGCTGCAGGATGTGACAAAAGGATCATAGCATATGGAAAAGAAGGTGAAACAATCAGTGCATTTAGTAATATTTTTTTACAAAGGTGTATGTAGGAAAGTCTGTTTCACTGCCATGAAGTTTTGACATGAAAAATATACCTGGAAATGTATATTATGAATATTGAAAAACTAAAAATATATTTTCATCAGGCACTTAGAGTTCTTGAAGTTTGTTTTCCTTTTATTGTATTCAAAATATACAGTGGGTTGTTGGAAATTCTTTAGGGAATGGGGTCGGTCTCAAAGGCCAAAATGTAATTTACTTTAAGGGGCAGTGTGAAGCTAACATAGAATTTCCAGAGGGGTTGGGGAGGGAGTTAAAAGCAAAAAAACCTTTGCCGTTTGGGTATAGTTATTTTCTGGAGCAATACATTGTTTTACTACTAGTAGTTTTGAGCAAATACAGGGTAAGTTTTCTTGAATTTTTCCTAAAATCAAAAGGCTGTTTCTTATAAATTCATTGTTTCTGTTAATAGGGAGGATCTTACAGAACTTTGACTACACCAGGGATGATGATGAAAAAGAGTTTACTGTAGCGATCTGTAGCCCCAGTGGACAGTCTGTTGTGGTTGGAAGCTATAACAGACTGAGAGTGTTCAACTGGAGTCCAAGGAAAGGATCCTGGGATGAATCTAAGATAAAAGAGATTCCAAATCTTTACACCATCACTGCCATGGCTTGGAAAAGAGATGGATCCAGACTTGTCGCTGTAATTCTTTTCCTCAAAACTTCTCTTCATTATGAACTTGATTGTTATTATTAAGTATGACTTAATGTGTTTGCAAACATTCCTTCAAACAATCCCTTAATATTACTTTAATTCATTGTTCAAGGGTACTCTGTGTGGTGGAGTGGAACTGTTTGACTGTTGTTTGAGAAGATCAGTTTACAAGAACAAGTTTGAGATGACCTATGTTGGACTCAGCCAGGTGAGTTAATTATAGCAAAGCAACCTAAAGAGATTTATCAATTTGAAATATATGAAAAGAATGATCAATGAATCACTGGAAGCAGAAAAAAATGTACATTGTAACATACATTATCACCGCCAAAAAATGATTCGAGTACTTACTTTCTGACAGTGTTTTTAACTTTTAAATTACCTGTACACAGAATGGTCTAAAAGCTGATGTTCTCAGCTTAGAGGTTTATGTCAACTAAAATATGTTTTTATTAATTGCAGGTCATTGTAAAGAACTTGTCATCAGGAACCCGTGTTGTGCTCAAATCTCATTATGGATATGAGGTACTTTCCTCGATTGAAATTTGCAAAATGCATTTTAAGAATGGTTCATATAGAGTGCATTCTTCGCAAATGTTAGCTGTCTTAAAATCTCAGCATCTAGAATTGTGACAATTACGTTAGCCCCCTATTTTAAGCATGTTCATGCTAAGTAAACATCTCTACAACACTTGTAAGTACTAGCTAACCCTCTACCAAAAACATAATTGCGATGGTCAGTTCTTGTCGAGGTGTGTTGCTAGCAACGATGTGTATTCAAAACTTCCTAATATTACTATATAAAAGTCTGTTTTTCCCCCATTTTCCAGCTTACATGAAAAATATGTTCTCACTTCGGTCCTCCTGTTACAATCTACGTGGAAATTACATTTTGTCCCTTTGTAAGCCTAGAACAACGACCTTTGGCCTTAGCTCTTTTACATATTTCGCAGCTAAAAAATGGAATGAGTTACCAGACTGCATAAGAACAAGTGACTTTTCGGAATTTAAAAGGAACATTCAGAGAATGACTTTTGTTTAGATAGATTTTGCTTATATTATTTGTTTGTAGATTCTAGTTTCTTCTAGTTATTTTTGTAACGTATTTTAGTGTATTATTATTATTATTATTATTATTATTATTACGATTATATTTCTCGAAGATATTAGCTACTAATATTTATATTACAAGCTACTCTAAAATTCGAGAGAAAATAAAGTCTATGTATGTATGTATGTATGTATGTATTACCCCTCCCTGTACCAATTCTCACTATTGAACAGTACAACCTTGGCCAAATTTTACCCAGGTATGCACTGTACAGTCTCTTCAGATCAAAGGCTTGATTGTTGATTGTGGTGATGTCTCTTAGAAGAGGGGGGGGGGGGAGGTGTCAGCAGTTCTTGATGGATGTCCAAAAAAGAGGGTTTATGTACATACTAGTGATGTCTCATCAGCTGTAATCTTCATGTAATTATTGATTGTTTTTCTGTGTTGTAGATTGACAAAGTAAGCATTATGGGCAAGGACAGATATCTTGTGGCATACACAACAGACACTCTCCTTGTTGGGGACCTTACACATAACAAGCTTAGTGAGGTGCGTATGCTGTAAGTTAATTGATAATTCAATAATAGTCCTTATTGAAAATTACCACCATAAATCTTGTAGTGTTATACCTTCAAGCAGATTGCAAAGGTTTTGCATGAACAATGGCTTCATGATATTCCATCTTACAATGCTTGAACTTTTTTTCTGTCCAAGTCATGGAACTAGATTCCACAAAAAACAGGTCACTGGATGTTTTAACGTCTTAACGTTTTTTGACTGTTTGTTGAGTTCATGTTTCTGATCTGTAAGTTTATTGATAAGAAGTGTTCTTGAAATATGTTCATCTGCCTCCTTTTCAGGTTCCTTGGCAAGGCACTGGTGGAAATGAAAAGTTCTTCTTTGAAAACGAAAATGTATGTTGGAGTCTCTAGTGATTACTTATAAGTTGTTTCTGTTGTGATCAACTGTTTCTGTTTTGTTGAGTTGGTTTTGCCCTGCATATTCTGTTGGAAAAACAAAACTTAAAAAATGTATTCAGTCCAACCTGATTGGCATACAGCATGTGGCAACACAGCAGTTATTGCCAGTTTAAAAATTCCTAAAGACTGCTGAGAAAGTGCTCTACTGAACACTTCAACAAAGTGATCCACAACTCACTGTGGTTGAAATGTTTGGTACCAATAGAATTGAAGACTGCTGTTGTTTAATTCTTTGCCCAAGTTCTTCCCAACAGTAGCAATAAGTTATTTCTGGACATGTTTCTCTAGGTCTGCATGGTCTTCAATGCTGGTGAGCTTTCTCTGGTTGAATATGGAAACAATGAAATTCTTGGAACTGTGAGAACTGAGTTTATGAATCCTCATTTAATCAGGTAATGCTGATAAAATTATGTAACTCATTAGCCCATTGAAAACACATTGCTTTTATTCACTGATTGTGGGTTTATACATTCACTCATTATGTTGTGGCACAGCACTAACAAGGCTGTTATATGCAGGAGAAGTAACTTCTCTTAAAACATCTTTTTTAACAGTGTCCGGCTGAATGAAAGGAAACAAAGAGGTGTTGACAATAACAAGAAGATGGCTTATCTTGTAGACCTCAAGACAATCACTGTTGGTAAGTGAGAAAATTGATTAAAAGTAACATTGTCAATTAACACTCAGGTTGACTAGCCTTTTATTGATAATTTATTTATTTTTATTTTTGCAGTTGATCTGATCAGTGGATTTAATATTGCAACAGTGAACCATGATTCAAGAATTGATTGGCTGGAGGTGAGAATCACCCTGACAACACAGTTATGATCAATTAATTTTCAGTTTTGCTAAACCTCTGTTGAAGTATCTCAAGGGTTTCTGATTTTTATAACGAAAATATTGCACTGGTACTGAACTCTGTAATGAGCCATTTGGTCCTAAGATGGTGGTGAAGGGTTTATACGTGACATGAAAAAAGGCAAAAATTTGACAGTGATGCGTGAAAATAGGGCAAAAATTAGAAGGTGACGCGTGAAAATAGCTAGAAAAGACACGTGATTTGTTAATTCTGCTGTTTCAAGTATACGTTACACGTGAAATTGCTTAAAATATGAGCGTGAAACGGGATCACGACCCCCCTCCCCTTGCTACCCTCTCCCAAGTGGTCGCTTGGGATTGTGTAACCTACCCACTCCTTTCCCTGTTGTGCTTTTGTACCATCAAGTCTGAAATCAAAACCAATCATCATTTGGGTTACCGTAATGATTCCATTTAGCGCCCTCCTTCCAATAAACGCCCCCTTTTGAATAAGTACCCCCCTTCATATGTGTTTTGTCAATAAGCCCCCTATTCCAATAAGCACCCCCATTCTTATAACTGAACTTTCCACGAATTTGTTACTGTTAAATAAGTGCCCCCGGCGCCAAATCGAATCATTACGGTATGTAAGGTTCCTTCCACTTACCAACGGCTATATTTTTTCTCTGTGAATTCGGATTTGTTCAACTAGAAGTGTTTGGTTCTTATTTGTTATTTATAGTTTTGTTACAGTCATCGCAGTTTCCACTGAATTGAAACTTAACAAGTATGGTTTCAGTTGTCATTTTGCAAATTTCACAAATTTTAATGATTTTCTTAGCTCAATGAAACTGGAAGGACGCTGCTTTTTCGAGACAAGAAACTAAGGGTGAGTTCTTGTTTGACTTATTGATTATCAAGATAGTAACCTCTTATCTCTCAATACAATATTAAAAAAAGAAGGTGACAAGATTTTGTCCTACTGTATCACCAAATCCTCAGGATCAAGTGGTTAGAGACCTTGTAGTCTGCATTTTAAACATTGTCTTTCTGTTATCAGTGTTCATCGAAAGACACTACTCTCACAGTGCCTTTTGCCACCCAGAAATATCAATGGGTATACGGAAAATGTTGACATATGCTACAAGGATGCCGAAGCATGGTTACTTCATGCTTACTGGAATAAAGTACCAGCCAGATTAGCCACTAGACTTCGCAGCAGATGTAAATTGAATTTTCGTTTTTATTTCTTTTTAGCTCCATCTTTTGGATGTGGAAACACAAGTGCGTACAACAATCCTTAACTACTGTACATATGTACAGTGGGTTCCTCTCAGTGATGTAGTAGTGGCCCAAAACAGAGGGAACCTGTGTGTTTGGTACAATATTGACTCACCCCAAAGAGTCACCATGTTTCCTATTAAGGTAAGAAACCTTGTTTGTCCTAGATGAACATGTACAGCATAGCCCAGCTTGTCGTCTTGACAGAACATCAAGCAAATCTACAGCCATTGTAACTGTGGATGATCCCAATGTCCTGGTTCATGTTCTCTGGCAGATGTCGCATTTTGAACCATTCACCAGCTACCTACACTACTTCAACCACGCGATGCCCAGTAGCCATTTTAGGGTCGACATTATACTCAGTCTCTTTCAAACTCTTTTCAGGGAGACATAATTGATCTTGAGAGGGTTGATGGCAAGACAGAGGTTCTGGTCAATGAAGGAGTGACTACCATCTCTTACACTCTGGATGAAGGACTGATTGAATTTGGAACAGCCATTGATGATGGAGATTTTCCAAGGTGTTCATTGACTTCTTGTTGCAACTGCCTAATTGGGAGAAAGACAGAGCTGGGTGTTGTAGTTTCAAGCTTGCTTTATGATCGTAATTTTACAGAATGGCTTTTCTTAAGTTTGGGAATCCACAAAAGACGACCGGAAAACCATGCTTTGATTTCGCTAAGATCTTCGAGATATGTTGGACAATGTCAAGAAAGTTAACTTGCCTAAGACTGCACTCTGTATTTTTTTAATTTAAATGACTCAACATTCTTTTGATAAGCATAAACTGTACATGTATCTTCAAAGGCTTGTTCATTTAAGTAGCTTCGTCTTTGCCAGTCTGCATTCAGTGCTACCATATTAACACTGTGTGTTGTTTGATATTTTCAGGGCTGTAGCCTTTCTGGAGAGTCTAGAGATGTCTCTAGAAACAGAAGCCATGTGGAAGACACTTAGCCGCCTTGCTCTGGAGGCAAGACAGCTGCATATTGCCGAACGATGTTTTGCTGCTCTGGGTGATGTGTCAAAATCAAAAGCTTTACGACAGATAAACAAGATTGCTGAACAGTCTGCTGAAGAAATGGTAAGTCGGGACTGTTTACAAAGGATAAAAGTTATATTTCACTAAAAAATGGAATGTCAAGTCAGGCTCTAAGAAGTCGTCAGGCTGAGGGTGGTATGCAACGGCCAATCATTAAGCAAGGAACGTGAAGACTCTCGTAAGGATTGTGTGCGGAACTTTGAAGGTGACTCGTTATATTTTCCAGGGAGGGGACGGTACAAATCACGTGAAAGTAAGAGCCAAGCTGGCAGTGCTGGACAAGAACTTCAAGATGGCTGAGAGCATTTTACTGGAGCAAGGTTACGTGGATGAAGCCATAGAGATGTATCAGGAGTTGCACAAGTGGGACGAGGCTATTGCTGTAGCGCAAGCTAAGGTATGGAGAAGGTGCTGCTGGTTCAATGGGTGGGGAACGAAAGTTTGTGAGAGGGGAGGGGGGATAGGAGGTCAGTTACTAGTCTTACCAGCGAAGGAGACACTACATTAAAGAGATAAGCACCCTGTTCTTAGGCACGTGGCGAAATTTATACTCACTTTCACGTCCAAATGACCAACGGCAGGTGGTATAAAATGATTCTGGGAAAAGAAAAGTAGTGCTAAATTTATTCTGTTGATATACCACTAGATTCTTTACATTTACATTGCGAGGAGTGTATTGCAGTCGGAAAGGAGATTTCTGGGTAAATTGTCGGTGGTAGTATATAGTTGTTCTGCAGATGATTGAAGGAAAGCAAGCTTTGTACTTCACTCGTGAAGTCTTTTTACAAAGAACTCAGCTGGTGCATGGTTGTTATCTGACGTTTTCTCTTGTTAACATTAAACACTTCTCCTGATTTAATATAACGTTTTTATGTTTCACATTAGGGTCACCCAGAACTGGATAATTTACGTGCCAATCATTATCAGTGGCTCTCAGAGACAGCTCAAGAGGAGAAAGCTGGAGAGGTGAGTTGGGGTCAAAAATTTAAAAAATGCTCTCAAGAACTGTAGCAGTATAAGATGACATGGAAACGCTCAAGTTCAGTCCTCTTTTGGCTGTTTTTATTGGGGCTCGTAATGATTATGTAACCCTCGGCACTACCCCAGTGCGGTTCGTGTTGTTACGACTCTGTCTCGACTCGTACTGAAACTGTTTCCTTTAAAACGTTTATTTGACCTTGATGTTCCTTTGATTCGCTCCTTTAGGTGAAAGAAAGAGAAGGAAATTACATGGAGGCAATCAACTTGTATCTAAAGGCTGGTTTGCCTGCCAAGGCTGCAAGACTGGCTATGAGCAGAGAGGTGAGTCCACCTGGCTTGTTTTACGTGTCGAGAGTAGAGAGGGGACAAGGTTTTGATGTGGTGGGGAGGGGTCGGGTGACTGAATACACGAGATCAGTTTAGCTGGAAAAAAGGATGGATTACAACTTTCAGTGTTAACCAGGATAATTAAAAAAAAACATTAGTTTAATTGGACGGTGTTAACGGAATGCTGCTTCACCCTCCTAGGAGTTAATTCATTCTTCTGAGTTACTGGAGAGGATTGCAGGTGCTCTTCTTAAGGGCGGATTGTATGAACAGGTAAGTGTTCAACTCAAACAAGTCTGTGGGATCAATGCTGTGTGCACACACTCGGATTTGCTTCCAGTGATAACTCTTGGTTATTTGCTGCAGGCTGGAGAGCTTTACGAGAAAGTTGGCAAGAACGACAAAGCGATGGATTCGTATCGCAAAGGACACGCGTACAGGAGAGGTATAACACAGTTTTAATCAAGAAGTCAACTTGTAACTGTTACACATACCGTAATGATTCGATTTAGCGCCCTCCTTCCAATAAGCGCCCCCTTCCAAATAAACGCCCCCATAGAATGTGTTTTTGTAAATAAGCGCCCCTATTCCAATAAGCGCCCCCATTCCAATAAGCGCCCCCATTCTAATAAGCGCCCCTATTCTTACATTTTTTGTTATTGTTAAGTACCGTGGATAAACTCGTGAACATTCACCGTACCGTACATGTATATATCTATTGCTAAAATGAACAATTCTTTTAAAAGTAACTGAAATTTCAACAATTTGTTACTGTTACAGTTTCTGTCATTGTTAGTTATTTTAATATATATATAAATTTTACTTTTGAACATTTGGTCGATTTTCAAAAACTTAAATAAGCGCCCTGTCCCGAATAAGCGCCCTGTTTCGAATAAGCGCCCTCCCTTGAGGTGCCAAAAGTAAATAAGCGCCCCGGGCGCTAAATCGAGTCATTACGGTACACTTTTTTATAATTACCCTTAGCAGTGTCTGGTTATTCAGTGGACGTATCTTTTTGTTTGTGCTCCTCTTAGCTGTGGAGCTCTCCAGAGTGGCGTTTCCACGAGAGGTAGTGAAACTAGAGGAGGAATGGGGCGATTACCTGGTTTCCCAGAAGCAGCTGGATGCCGCTATCAATCACTATATCGAGGCTGGGTGAGTTGATCAAACATGGAATCGAGACAGAATACCTCCTCTCTCCAGACTTCTCACGGTAACACTGGGAGCCTGGCTGAGCATTGCACTTCTATTCTCGTTTATGATCACTGTATCTTATCAATAAAGTGTTATGTTTTTGTTGATTTTTGGGGCCATACAAAAAGAACGAATAATCCAGGCAAAAGAGGTCGTCCAGCTGGTCGGAAGTCAGGGGCGCAGTGCAAGACAGGGCTAATTGGCGAGCGACAGTTACAGCCTTATGCGCCTCATGGCGTGAAGAGAACTAACTACTAACTAACTACAAAAAGAACGAATGGTAGTCTGTGGATGCCGGATTCCAGCTAATGTAAGTGATCATTACATTTCCTCCCAGGTGTTCAATCAAAGCTATCGAGGCAGCCATTCAAGCCCGTCAGTGGAACAAAGCTGTACAGATTGTAGAACTACAGGATGATAATGTGGCTGAAAGGTCAGTAAAGTGCTTCAGTTAAACCTGTCTAAACTATCCACTAGATTGCACTCAACTACAGTAGAACGCTGGCACGTTGGTTATTGACAACATGGCTGAGAAAATGAACTCTGGCAGAGCTGCGGTGTGCCAACTCCAGCGAATGATCCTGTTTCTTAGAAGATGCTGTGTAAGTGCTATGCTGGTATCAATTGAATTCTAATACCTTATTTCCTGTGTCTTTAGGTATTATCATCATATCGCTCAACACTACTCCCAAGTCCAAGAGTACAAGGTATGTATTCCATATTTACACTGATTGCCTGTTTCTCATACTCAGTATGCCCATTAAAGAAGATGCGCTCTGGTTTGATTTTCAGCTTGCTGAGAAGTATTTTGTCAAGGGAGGGGACCCACGGGCAGCTATTGAGATGTACACCAAGGCCAACATGTACGAGGCTGCACACAAGGTACTGTTCATTTGCTGATATTTGATTCTCAATTTCTCTTCGCACAGTGAGGAAGATTTTATATCATTACTCGACATGCAAACAGGCCGGACAATTTACAGAATTTATCGCAACGTTACAACATGGATAAACTTGAAATTGTTCAAGTGTGGTTTGTAATTTTCCAGACATCTTGTGATTTCATGGAGTAAAGAACTTGTTTTTCTTAAGCCTTTTTGTCTACTTTTCACAGCTTGCAGTTCAGTGCATGACGCAAGAGGAAGTTGCTGTCATCTACATATCGCAGGCTCAAGAGCTGGAAGCGCAGGGCAAATACAAAGAGGCCGAGAGGTGATTCACACGTTACTCATAAATACATCTTATCAGATATTTCGGTGTGTATTATCGCTTTCTTCTTACAGGCCGAAATTGGGAACTTTGTTTCGAAGTTCGCAATTTGAGTCTCTATCTCGCCACGTAATTGGCTACTTCGTAACCTAGTACCCAATTTCCCGACGAACTTGGCAACGCGGCGCGGTAAAGTAATGTGAAACCAACTGCAAGAGTCCTGCAGTATTTTGGAAAACCCACAGGGCGGTTCAAAATACAAATGACGAGTAAAAATGTTATACGACACACTAAAACAGTTACTAGAAACGTCTAATTCAAGATTTACATCCAATCATTCTGTGCTATTTGTGTTTCAGATTATACTGCACAGTAGAGGAGCCAGACTTAGCCATCAATATGTATAAAAAACATCGCCAGGTAAATATCATAGCGTGAATTCGGTCGGCAGAGCAAGGACTTTTTCTGCTAAATTACCAGCATAACTCACCGAACTTCTTGCACCTTTTTTCTTGGTCCTTTGGGATGGGTGAGGGGGGGGGGGGGGGAGTGCGTTTCTACCTCGTTATCAAGGCTACAAAGTGACTTTACATCTCTGACTCACCTACGGCCACTGAATAGCGCAAAACGTCATTTTGCCCAAAGCAAAGATTCCGCTTAAGTTGAAAGGGTTGAACACCCAAAGTATAACCCACGGCATCAAAAACTAACAGAGGAAAACTGGGACCCCATCCGAGACGTACAAGGTAAAAACGCCGATGTCATTAAAATACCGCTCCCGGGCGTCTACAAGAAAAAAGAAATCTTTCGTATATAGTTGTTGGTGTTTATGTTAATGACTCTTTTCTTTACTGCTGGTAGTTCGACAACATGATCAGACTTGTAGCTATTCACCACGAGGATCTGCTCCCAGATACTCACATCCACTTGGCAAAGGTAAAGAATTTACACATTATTCATACTTGTCGTTCAGCTTTCTTTTCTATCAACACATCTGTTTCGGACGTTGTTAAATATCTCATTGTTATTCACGCCCATACGCACTTTGTACAGGAACTTGAGGCTGAAGGTCAACTGCGTCAAGCCGAACATCATTTCTTGGAAGCGAGGGACTGGAAAGCAGCTGTGAACATGTACAGAAATCAGGACATGTGGGAGGAGGCATACAGGGTCAGTTTGTTCATGTATTTGTAGGCGAGGGAGGGGGAGTTGTGGCTTATATGGGCAGAAATCGACCCTCTACTCCTGTGCGCATTTTTCCTGAAACTTATTATTTTACAGAAACACAAAATGTTAGAAATCTGAGAGTTGGTTTTTGCTGTTTAGATCTAAACTAAAGGCCCTGTGACACATCGATGAAGCAGTTTTTCTTTGAAGATTAGGAAACGCTTGCGAAAAATTAGCGAAAAAAGTAAACTTTTCATCAGCGTTATGTTTTCAGTTGCTGGAAATGGTTTATGCAGGGAACTCCAACTGATTTGTATCTAATATGTTTTGTTTAACCATTTGATTATTTTAGGTTGCCAAACAACATGGCAGTCAAAATGCTTCTAAGCAAGTAGCTTACCTGTGGGCCAAGAGTTTAGGTAAGCTAGTGCAGGTTAACTTCTTCTCGACTAATGACTGTAAGATAAAAGATTCTTATTATCTTTTAGGCCTCTTTGTTCCGCGACTTTCTTTACTTTTGTAATATTTTCTGTTGGATAATATATTGATACTGTCAGGACAATATTTATCATGTTTGTGTTTTGCTGCGTCTCTGTTAGGAGGGGACTCTGCTGTAAAGTTGTTAACCAAGTTTGGTCTGCTGGAATCAGCCATAGATTACGCTGCAGAGAACTGGTAAGGAGTGTATTATTGATGGTTGTCTTTGTAGAGAGTGGTGTGTGATCAGTTTTTGTTATTATCATGTAATATTTAATCTGTTTAGAATCAGTCTGCGCCACAATACTTATTTTGCTACAGTTTTCCATTCTGTCCCTTCAGAGCTGATACAAATGTTGTGATAACTATAAGTGGACCAGTTGTGTAAAGACATTGCTCTCCTTGTTATTAAAATGAAAGAAATTGTAACAAGAGCCATCTTTTCTTTTCAGCGCTTTTGAATTCGCGTTCGACTTGTCTCGAACGGCGATGAAGTCGAAGTTGCCAGATATTCATCTTAAATACGCCATGTTCTTGGAGGACGAGGGCAAGTTCACAGAAGCTGAGCAAGAGTTTATCAAAGCTGGCAAATCCAAGGAGGCTGTGCTCATGTGAGTTACGAGTTTAAACTTTCAATCTGCAATTGTCATGTCTAATGAAGTAAAGTTAAAAGATTTGTCATATGGATAAGATTTAGAAGGCTTAGTTTGTAAATGTAAAGGAAATCTTCTCATGTCCTTGTGTTCCAGGTATGTTCACAACCAGGACTGGGACAGTGCTCAGAGGGTGGCTGAGGAGAATGATCCTGACAGTGTCACTGATGTGTTAGTAGGACAGGTTCGTGAGTTTTACCATCCGTGTCAATCCTGCTCAGTTTTAACCATCCATAATTTTTGGCCGTTTTCTAGCATCTCTGTCTTCTATTTCTACTTTTTGAAATCTTTATTTTATAGAGGTCTTAAAGCACAAAACGTGAACTCGTCTACATTGTAACAATACCATTTAGCCTTAGCCTAGTCGTGACTAGAGAGTCCATGGAAACTTCAATTCAGCCATAAACGTGTTTTAACTTCAACCCGTAGAGTTAAGCTGGCTGGACATTAAGATGTACTTGTCACGTTTAAATTGCAGGCCCGTGTTGCATTCGACAAAAAGGAATACCAAAAATCAGAGACGTTTCTACTCCGGGCCCAGAGACCAGAACTTGCCGCGCGTTATTACAAGGTAAGTTCACCTAGATCAGCTGCGACATGTGCGAGTTAAACTGTAATGTCTCAGCCAGAAACTGAATAGTGGTGACGGTTCATTGATGGTTTTGAAATTTTCTTTGATTCCAGGAAGCTGGCATGTGGACAGACGCTCTGCGTGTAGTGAAAGAATACTTACCTCATAAGGTATTTACTGTTTTACAAAACTTTGTGAGAAACGAAATAAAGTAAACTACTTTCATCAAAATGTGTGCAAATGGGGGAGCTCTTCAGTACGGACACCAGCGTTAGAGTTTATATGAATTCTGGTTTTTCCTGGACCAAGTGAGCCGCCGAAATATTGAGTTGTCCTTTTTATCAATTTACTTTTATATTTCACCAATTAAGCTTTATTTTACCGAAGGTGTGATCTGTTTAAAATTTGTCTGTAAGGAGAGGTTCGGCTTTATTTTGTTCCTGAAAGGGAGACGTAGTATGTAATGCTGTTTTATATCTTTCAACAGCTAGAACAGTGGCAAGACGAGTACGACAGAGAGGTCATGTCTAAAGGAAACAGGTACTGTATTGTTAATATTGACACTAGGCTCTCAATGGTAGGTAACTGGCAACAGTTTAGTAGTGAAGCCTAGAGACTGACTGATATATTGTGTTGTTTTATCAGAGGTGCAGAGTCGTTACTGAGTCAAGGAAAGGAGTGGGAGAAGAAAGGAGAGTACAACAGAGCTATTGATATGTACGTGAAGATTACACCTAACATGACCACGGATCATGAACTGGTGGAGGATGCTATGGTGAAGGTTAGTCGAGTCTGTTACCAGTCTACCTGCCGACATGGATCATATTGAGATGTAAGATTGGTTTATCAGAGGGGAGCATAAAGAGATAAACCGCCCGACCAACAGATCCACTGACTGACCGAACGTCAGACGAACGGACAGATTGACAGAAAGACACAGTCTAACCAACCGGCAGATGAATGGACGGACGGACTGACGAAAGGACAGACAGACAGACAGTCCAACCAGCTGACAGATTGACTGACCGACTGACCAACCGACTGGCAGACGGATGGATGGATGGACAGAAACACAGTCCAACCAACCGACTGATAGCCAGCCAGCGAGTCAGACAGACAGACAGACAGACAGACAGTCAGACTGATTGTTGGACAGAATAATTGTATTATCTAATCCGAACCGAGTAGAAACGGTTGATAAATAAGTTATAATTGTTGTCGGTTGTAATTTAATTTCAGGCCGTCGAATTAGCAATGAAATTTGTAAGTGACCGAGCTTATGATGTGGCGAGGGTCGCCTGTCCACGACTGGCAGAGATCAAGTGCTATGAACAGGTATCTACCACATTTGTGCTTATGTTTGGATTTCAAGCAATGAGAAAACCTTGTTTTTTACTCAGGTTGTTAACTATTTGGGAAGAGAAAAGAGATCTTAGCACGACATTATTAGAAACCAACGAAAAGATGTATGGAGCGTTGCGTGAAATATTTTAAATGCCAAGAGGCTAAAAAATTTTCGTTGGAAGGCATGCTTTGTCCTAGAAAGGGTTTGTACACTGGTACACACAGTATATGTGATTGGAAGACGTTATTGCGTAAGGTAAAGCCAGATTTAGATGGAATGGAAGAAATTCTTTTAACTACAAGCTGCGCACTACTCTGTCAAAAGCTGATTTGTTTTACGGTTTCTTCTAGGCTGGTGAATTGTACCTTGGGGTGGAGATGGTTAAAGAGGCCATTGATGTCTATATCCAGGGTGAACTGTGGCCCAAAGCCAAGAGATGTGCTGCTGAAATGGCACCAAAGTACGTGCCCATTTGAATACTTAGTTTGTAATGGACTTTTAGTATTGTTAAGGTATTAAACAAGATGAATTTTCACGTGCAAACAAACACGTCCCCCCCCCGTTTTCCCCTTTAGCCTGTTCGCAGGTTAAGGAAGTCTGAATTGTGTCAGTGTTCATTGTAGCATGTAGGTAGGACATATTTGCACCACGTTTTCGTATGTTTGTGTGAGCCATCATTTTATGATGTTCGTTTTTCTCTTCACAAATGTCAAGAATCGTTTGATCATGCTTATCAGTAATACTGTAACGTCTCAGTTTTAAACATGAGTTCGTCATGTTTTTGTGTGTAATAGGTACGAGCAGTATGTGGAGGATGCTTATGTAGCGTTCTTGAAACAGAAAGGACAAGCTGAACAGGTCAGAAAGAGATCACCGTTCACTGGTGAAGTGTGAATAAACTGACCATAACAAAGTGGTCTGGGAGGGTACTCGTACCATATCACTTTCATGTTTTGATAAAATTAGGAAAATTTTAAATTTTGGATAAATCTGTACACGTTTCATCGGCGCAGCTTATAACCTTCCAAGTTTTCATTTCTTTTCACAAGTGAAATATTTACAGTATACCAAGAGAAGGCATTACATAACTATTTTATCTCATGCCTACAAGTATGACAAGTGGCATAATATGTGACTGCTTGTTTGGATCACTGTCATTTCAGTTGGTTGACGTGGATGTGATCGCTGGTCTTGATATGATGATACAAAGAGGACAGTGGGAAAAAGCTATCGAAACCGCCGAGCAGCAGGTACGTGACGTGACATTACTTGACTGACGTTACTGCATTTTGCTTCGTTGTGTTATTTTGCGTGACAATATATTGTGTTGTATTACTTCCCTTTTCGCCGGGTTTTGGTATGACTTTTACAGTTGTCTGTGTTATGTTTTGAGAACCAGCACACTTCGTTACATTACGACAATATGTCTGTTTCGTTTTGCTTATGGCTCTCACTCAGTATAGTTCACTTTGCTGTATTTATTGAGTACGTGACGTTTCGTTATCGCGTGACAATATAGTATGTTGTTATATCACGTGACGCTTTTGCTTGAGTTCTCTCACGCCATCTTCACGTCAATCTTTCTCTCAGGGCTACGAAGTTCTCAGTAAATACGTCGCCTTGTACGCTGCTAATCTGATCAAAGACGCGAACACGCTCAAGGCCCTCGACTTGTTCTGTAGATATGGTGCTCCAGCTAATCCTCAGGTGAATTCTTCTTCACTAACTTGGTGCCATCTGCTTTACTATTGAAGAGTTTAGCCGGCACCTAAATACCTTCTTTTGTTTATGCCAACAGAACTTTAATATTTACAAGCGGATTATAACAGACATAATATCAATGCCGGGACTCAGATCTGCTGACAGTTACCGTACATGGGCCGACCTTAGAGACGTGTTGTTCGAGATTGTAAGTTTAATATTTTCATTTCATAAATACCCTCGGAATCATATCTATCAACAGAGGTTCTAAACAATGGTTGGAAATCGAAGGCTTTTGTGTAGATTGCTTTTCTCAATTTATATTTTATATTTAACCAGTGACGCTTTATTTTACTCAAGGTGTGATCTGTTTAATTTTTTTTCAGGTTGAAGGTTTGAGTAAGGCATCAGCGACTGGTTCGCAGGCTCAAGAGTTTGAGGTCATGTTGGAGGTCGTCCATTATTACAGCACCAGATGCGCCTGCATGCAACACAAATCACTGGTAAGCAGTCACTAACTTAGTCACGCATGAGCAGTAAAATGTAAATGGCTGACTGCTGAGTCGTCTCAGTGTTAGTGGAACTTTGCAGTTTCACGACTCGTGAGTCATGACCTTGGTTTTTATTTTCTCAACAGGATACCCTGGCGGCCAAATTGTCGATTTCTCTTCTCCGACACTCCGATGTTGTTCCTTGTGATAAAGCTTTCTACGAAGCTGGAGTTGCAGCCAAGGTAAGCGATTTATTTCACGTTTTAACCCTTTTATTAGTAAAACGTTCTCGTTTTCTTAGATACTCACAGCTTCCGTAAGCTTATTTCCTGGGAAACTGTTCATTTATACAGTTTGTGGTATGGACAGGTATGACGTCACGCGAGATGTATGCCATTCAGTTGTGATACATTTGCTTACTAGTGTCTAGTCTTCCTCCTCGTTTTGGTGCGCGCGGTAACGGGGAGACTCTTTGTACTCTTAAGAGACTCTTTGTACTCTTCATAAAGGATTTCTTTCCTTCCTTACAGGGCGTTGGCTGGGACAATATGGCTTTCGTGTTCCTTAACCGTTACCTGGATCTTAGCGAGGTAGGGTATTAAAATTTATTTTCGCTTTGCAGTAAAGCTGCTTTGCCAGGGAAACGTTTTTGTTTTGGTGTCCGTTAAATTTGTCATAGAGCCATCTATTTCCTCAGCGGTTGAGGTTAATTGTCGTTTTGCAGGGTATCGAGGAAGGCAGTCTGGACATGTTGGACAACAGTGATTTTGCAGACACGGATATTCCATTTGAAGTCCCTGTTCCCGAAAAACAGCACTTGCCGGTGAGTTGAGAAATCAATGCAAAGAGATAAAATTAAACGATGTCTAAGATAGCAATTGAAGAACACCGGCAATTTACTGCAATGTCTTGAAGACGATCTAACATTAATACGCTCCAATAAACGACTAACAGAGCCGTCAATTTACCTGACAAGCACCACTTTGTATAAGACAGAAGTGACGAGATTTAATTCAAGCCGATCTGTAGAAACAGGTTTTGCCTGTTTGTCTACTTCAGTGCGATAGCAGTAGCACTCTCAGGTAGCTACAAAAAGCCGCAAATTTTGCTGCTTATGTATTAGAAATGAGGCTGGTGTGCTTAAGATGTGCTTTATATCCTTACAGTCCACACTTGATAACATTTTCTGTTTCCATGGGCTGTATTTTCAGGAGGAAAAACGTGAGGAAGTAAAGGAGTGGGTGTTAGCTGTCTCAATGGATCAGAAGGTATGGAACTTGTTATACGCTGTTTACAATACAACTGCAGCCTTTCTTCTTCGTCACAGATCGTGCATCAAGAGTGAAAATTGTAGGACACGAATACCTTACAAACTCTTGTTTTAATTTTTTTTTTTGAGGGGGGCGGGGGTGGGGGTGGGGGGGATTCCACTTGGATGTAACGTACACAACCCAAAGTGTGAATAAAAAGTTCGACACATTTTAGTAAGAAGTAAGCCCTAGAGAAAAAGAGATAAAACAAGCTAGATTCTTCTAGTGCACGTGCTTTTTAAAGACAGTCTTCCAGTAGCTGAATTATGATCCCTTAATCTTCTGACAGGTTGAACAAGTTTTGCCGACAGACGAGCGTGACACATATGAGGCATGTCTGGTTGCTGTTAACACTGGCATTACATCGCCACCTTGTGTTATAACAGGTAAATATGTTGCTGCTTGTTTTGATTTATTTAGTCAGATTGATTTTCTTTTTAACCTTGGAAAAGATAAAAGAAATATCATTGGAAAGCTAACCACAAGTCGTCTCTTGTTTTAAGGATATCCTGTTTTACGAAGCAAAATCGATTTCAAACGGCCGGGCAAAGCAGCTAACAAGGAGGACTGGAACAAGTTTATCATGGCTACCAAGGTGGGTGTGTTTGTTAGTCAGCTCAAAAGCGCATGCCTGAAAAGGAATAACCACTTCAGCACTTAGGAGCTGCTCAAAGGATGAACGAATGCGTATCGTTTAGCCGTATTCCTTCTGAAAAGAGAAATAATCACGAACAAGCCAGATATGCCAGAGTTTATATAGTGAATAAGCGAGAATATTTGGATCTGAATCATATACTTCAACAGGCGTAGTATCTTTCTGAATTCACCCTCCTTTTCTTGTTTCCAGGTTTCTCACAGCCAAGAGTGCCAGGATGTATTGCGTTTTCTGGGCAAGTGGTGTGGAGCACCTCAGAATCCTTCGTATTCCTTTAACTAAGGGGGCTTACCAGCCATTTCATCGAAATTTTCGGCCATAAACTACCATCAGAGACTTTAACGATAACCTATTTCAAAACACGTAGTATTTATTGCACATCAAGTGCTTTTGTTTGGGAGTCAGTTCTAAACGATTTACGGTGAAACGCTGCGTACCGTGTTTACTCGTTGATTGATTGTCGACGGAGGTGACAGAAAAGATTCAAAAGGCAGTAAGCAATAACTACACAAGCACATTGCTAATCAACAGTGGTTATCACAGAGCTGAAAAGCCAGAATACCAAGTGCCTATAAATTGCATGTCCGGGTGTTTTCTCGTTGACTGGCTGATGAGTTTAGATTAAGTCGAAATGTGGACTACAGTTACGGTGCTTTGCGTTTCGCTGTAAGTATAGATGTTTTATCACTCTTTTTCGATCCTTCTTCGGACCTTCGTCTTAAAATACACCACAGTCACGCAACGCCGTTGCAAAGCGTTGCGTGACACAAATAGATACAGTACTTCGTTGCAGATGGCGTTTGCTCAGTGTATCGCGTGACTGTTCTTGTTTCAGTATGTACATCTTCAAAGATCCAAGGCGATCAGTGATATTTATGATTGTTGTAAATAGCGTGAGCATACTAGTGTTGTACAAAACTCGTATTTCATGTTGGAAAAATAAATTAATTAAACAAAGTTACATGTAATGGTTGTTTGGTTAACTCATCTCTTTTATGATTTAATCTTTAGGTCAGCAAATGTTATCTGACCGAAGAAAAGAATAAGAAATGAGCTGGGCAATACATTTATTTAGTAAAAGGGCTTACTTTGATCTGTATTCACAATAAGAAACTAAAATTCTCATCATAGCCGTTTAAGGTGTCTGCCCTGGTTTGGCGTTTTTGAGATGCGCTGCTAGCCCCTGAAATTAAACAGTTACCCTTACGCATGCTTCTTTTTCGCGCTTGACGCCAGTTGCAAGTTTCTGCTGCGACGGCAGTGATTTGTTCATTGTTGTGATTGGTAATAGCGATTAGCGGCAACTCCTTCGTTAAGGGCTCCAAGTAATCGTGAAATAAGGAAGGATGCGGACAAATAACCAAAGTTCGAATAAGTAAGGACTGCGGTGAAATATGAGACCATGTGACGATATGTTCGAAAGTCGAGCTGCCGGCAGTTCATTTTACCCTGCTTCAACGAGATCAACCTTCAGTATCATCCAGATGTTGTTTTAGCACTATGTTCAACACTAGAATCAGGCTAGTTAGAAAGTTCGCTCTATCGTGTTGAGCTCAAACATCCGCCACCAGATGAAGACGCCAAATAAACGCACGCGTGTTCCAGCTATCCCTCGCGAGCGACACGCGGGATGGAAATAGCGCGCGCGAAAAGAAACGTTTGGTCTTTTAAAAAATATTTAGTAATGTGCAAATATAATTATTTAGCTCGCTTTGATCTAAGTTGCTACTTGAATGCGACAATTAGCAACTTCCGCCCTGCTCTTACGAGGTCAAACGTTTTTGAACTGAATACAAAATTGATGTTTGTTTAGGTTAGTTTGTCATTTATAACTTGATTGTGACAGTTAGTAACTTCCTGCCCTGCTAATACGAGGTCAATTGTTTAAGGAAATGTTCTACTGGAAATTTAAAATTGCAGTCACATTAGCTTGGCCCGCATTGTCAATTATAATTTGATTGCGACAAGTTGTAGGCTCGATTTCCGCCGTCCTCTTGTGTTCGGTCTAGCGCGGGCTCATTCCCCGAACAGCGGCTGGTAATCGAGCCTAGACAATTTGCAACTTTCTGCCTTTCTTCTACGAGGTCAATTGTTCTGTTTTACTTCCTGGAATGAAGTCTGATCAACCGGGTTCAATTACATGATCATTACGCGTTTTTTCCTTGCTCTACAAGGTATAAAAGAGCGTTCTGTTCATTCACAGTTTAAATAAGTTGTATCACCACAGACAAACTTGAAATACTTTGGAGAAGTTCTCTGCAAAATTCTGCGCTATGTTGGTTCGTCTGCTCTTTCTTTGTCTTCTAATCGCCGCCGCTACAACAAGTGAGTCAGTAGAAATGATCATGTCTCCCTGTGTTTCTTTAGCTTTTTTCTATTTTACTTTTCTGTTAAGTAATCGACGAACATACAACGCTTTGTCCGAGAAGATAAAAATAGTTTACTCGCCTGTTCGATGCAAGACCACAGAAACTGCGATAGTGGATGAATGCGCGCTTTAGCAACTTTTTTTTCCTTTCTTTCTTTTTTTCAGACGCGTCGAATAGTTGCTGTCTACCCTTAATGCGGGGTTTCGGCCATTCCGCATTTGTGCGCCGCTTCTACTACGATAAAGTTTCTAAGCAGTGTAAACGTTTCGACTTCCGTGCGTGGCCTGGAAATGCAAACAACTTCGAATCGCTGGAACAGTGCCTAGTCGCTTGTACCGGTGTGCTTTGCTGAAAAAAAAATCACTGCTTATTGTAGGTAAGCAGATATGTACGTTCAAAAGAACTTTTATCTCTTTGTACGTTTTATGTTCATTTAGTGAAAAAATATTGCAAATTAACTCTCAATAACTATGCGATATGTTTTACAGCCGTTCTATACTGTAGGTCTAGTTATTAAAAACTAGCCATGGTATATTGCAATTCCTGAGTTTTGATTGGTTCACATACAATGGACCACAATATAGTAGACGTACACATCAGCGAGAGCAGTCGAGGAGCTCAGATATTGCATTTTTTTTTGGCGGGGGTGGGGTTGGGGGCTTGGGAAATTTCAGAAACCAGGGTTCAGTTTTCGCTATTTAGTTTAGCTATTAACTGGAGGGGGATACACGCGCAATCTCACATCAGGTGTTGCGTTACAGGTCAAAAGATCGACTTTCATGGTAGGGGCTAATCTGGACAATTTCTAGATACATATTTCTTAACAGAAATATTTATATTTACAAATGAATGATCCAGATCTTTTCAGTAATTAGTTACTAATTACTAGTTGTGTCTTTATTTAAATTCAGATGCAAAAGAGGATGTCAGCGAAGAACTTGCAGGCGTGGAAAAGGAACTTTAAAAGCCGTGATATAGCTAAAAGGAAAACTGAATTAAAAAAATTGATTATTGCAAACTATTTCAAATTAAAGTTTTCAAAAGAGATATAATAAAGTGTAAATAGTTTATTAACCAAGGTACGTTGTCGGGTTTTTACTCACTTGGACAAGAGAAAAGGGTGGCTAAACATGAACAATGCCCGATTCCCTCTATGGCGCACGCCTGCAGGGAATCATGGTAGATGTATTCATCAAACCATGCACGAGACTTAGCAACGATGAATACAACTACCGTGAATCCCTGCAGGCGCGCGCCATAGAGGGAATCGGGCATTGTTTTGTGATATTAGTTTACTATTATTAACAAATCTGCCATCTTTTGGATGCGAGTGCATCGAAATATTGACTTTTTTTCATGATAACATAAAAATCTGGGTGGCTCTTTTTTCTTCGTCTTTTGTTCAAAAATCGTTAACTTTTCACTGCTTTTCATGGTAAACTGCTGACAACTAACAAATGACATAAATTGCCCAACATTTTAACTGATAATTCGTGTGTCGATTTTAACATACTAAAATGGCGAAAGAAAAACGTATAAAAATTTCACTTACAGCTGACCTTCTATTCCCAGTCCTCCAATAATCCCTTACAACAAATTCGCATCTTCCTTTGACGCGTCACCTTCAGGTAACACAACCCGCATGCTAAGGTGTTATCAAGAGGTGTCTTAGTGTCATAAGTCCCATCAGCCGCGTTACTCCCATGTAACGTAACGTAACGTAACATGAGACACGTTACATACGCGTGACGTTAGCGGCGTTACTTCAGTGCGTTATAAAGTGGTATAGATTGGTCAATCCGAAATTTTGCGAGATGTTGAGACCCTTGTTTTAGAAAACGATACCGAGATTTTGTGGTTAAAGCAATTTTTGAATCTGGGACTTTGATAAACATATATTCCCTGATCTTGGTGTGTGAGATGGTCAATTCTTAACAATGACATTTGTAACCCCCGGGCTTATATATTTTCGTAAAGTGTTTTGAGCTAGTGGGCTTGTTACTGGGGAAGCCTACATCCAGGTCATCCAGGGAGGCATATAAGCGTCACACACAAAAAAACCCTTCTTGAAAATGGGATTGGAAACTTATTCATTGCCTTAGTTTCTATTTGTCAGTTAATATGGAAAAGTTGAATGGGGAAGGGCTTATATCCTGGGCGGCTTTTGTAATAAAATTGAACGATTCGGAATATTTTGGTCGATAACAGCTGGGCTAAATTAACCGCAATATTTTCTTCGTTTGCAGAACGATAGGCCATTAACCTGGGGCTTCAGTGTATGCTCTATGTTAAAGAGCTTCAAAGCCACATTCTCTTAGACTGTGAATAATAATCAATTCTTTTTTCTTACAGCTCGTTTGATATGTTCTTCGTTATATCAACCGCAATAAAACGGTTCAGTTCTGGAATAAGATATTTTAAAAGAAAAAAGCTTTAAATTTGGTATGATATTTATTTGAAATAGATTCGGATCAGATTGGGTACAAGATCATAAGGTTGGACCATGAAAACGACACAGAAAAAATTGTTTGTCTTCACCTCCCCCACCCCCTCCAAAAAAATAATGGTCCTTACCTCAGGAAAGAGCGTTTGTATTCAAACTTTAGCAAGGAAAGGGCCAACGGACAAAGCAAAGGAACCGGATCCTGGTAGATCTGATCTGCAAAATGTTGAAATACAAGAAACTAAAAAACAGAAATCTGACTGTAATAGTTCAATCCAACGGTACGGCCAGCCTTTCTGTTTTAAGTTGCTTGTATTCAGTATCCTTGAGTGCGGTTGCGATGGATCGGCTCAGATTTGGTATAAAATACAAAAACGCTTTTAAAATAAGCATCCTGTGTTGCAATAGATCGGCTCAGATTTATAAACGAGAGAGAGGAAAAAGGTTTTTTAATAGAGAGGCGGGCTACAACCTGCAGCTATATCTCAAGTTACCAAAATACGGAAAACCTTTTAAGATTACTATCCTGTGTTGTAATAGATCGGCCCAGATCTGGTGTAAGATAAGAAAGAGCTTTTAAAATCAGGATTCTATATCGCGATAATCTGCTCGGTTTGGGTAAAATATGAAAGAAAAGCTTTTAAGTTCAGCTTCCAGTAGCTTAATAACAGCTATGAAATTAAAACTCAGGGCCAAAGATTCTCAAAATTGGAGCCGATTTACAGCGATACTACACACTAAAATGTCTAATAAGAGATTTATTATCCGGCGTTTTCGTTTCCCCAAAATTCTGACCTGCCAAGGTTTTTAATCTTTCGCGCGGTCGGGGGAATAAGACGAGTACAAATATCATCTGATATTCCCCAGTTTTGGCTGCATCACGTGACGCGTTTAGACCAATCGCGCGCGCGAAAAATACTTGATGGATTATAACGTGTGATATTTGTACTCGTTTCGCGCGTTATTTGTACTCTATTTGTTGGATAATAAAGACAGTTAGTGCAGAACGTGCTTGTCCCCGTGTCTTTTAATTTGTTCTGTTTGATCTATTTATAGGGGCATTATTACCAATTTCTCGCTAATAACCTTTTAAAATAGCTTCCCACCCTCCTTTGACGGGGTCAATTGTATCAAAACAAAAATTCGAATAAAGGGTAATTTTTGAAATTTGACCCCCCTGAGACAAACTGTGCATGTCTCTTATTACAACATAGAAGGCATAAGTTACAACCAAATCACGCCCCTCTTCTAGCCAGTCTTTCTACTTTGTGAAATCGTATTTATTTTCCAGGGCCCGCTTCATTGCAGAAAAACAGTTTGAAACAAAGATGGTAGAGAGTCTACAAAGATGGCAGTTTGCAGGTTTTGTCAAAGTAGCAATTTTAATCAGTATCGACGTCGAAAATCTCCAGGAAGGATTTTAAAGATCTCATTGTTTTCAATTCAAATTAGGGCAAAAGGGCTGTATTTTGAACATATGGAGAAATTTCTGTGGGAAAATTACTTTTAGGTGTCAAACGAGAGCGCTGTTGATTAATGTTTCTTGAATTTTAAAGAGAAACGATTTTCTGACCTCAACTTCCCCCACCCCTTCCCCGCGGATTTTACCGACAGTTCTGAACTATCAAGGAAAGTATTTAAAATCGTTCGAAATATTGTTTCTTTTTTTTGATTCTTTGCTATGATCATGATATGAGAAACGAGGCACTTGAAAAAATAGTCGTTATCAAAACGACAAAATGTGCATGACTTTGGCAGGACACTCAAATATATGCGTAAATGATACATAAAATATTCCAGCGCAAGAGTTTCAAGACTCTTCTTTCCACTTGCACTAGAAATGTACAAGTCAAGTCGCCTATTTTATTTCGTTCGTTCATGTGATTAAGTCGATGAAGTCTCATGTTTATATTATCTCAGTTTCGTGTCCGAGTGCTTACTAAGAACGAAATAGACTAAATACCTTTCAAACCTTGGTCGCTTTTGAATTCTTGTGAAAGCAACTCCCGTTGCCAGAGATGTGAAATTGTTTTGAATTTATGTGTCCCCAGGCTAGAAGAAAACAGAAGTCATCAATCACTAGAGTCGAAAAATCATGGACAACCAATAGAATGACGAATAAATTTTTATCGCCGTATCTCCCCCGCTCAACTGGGTTTTAAAAACCGTTCTCACGTTGGGATCGGACTGTACGTTTGCCAGAGCAAGGCGGGTAGGCTAAGAGTGAAAATAAGCAGTTTTCAAATTCGTTTTGTTGCACTAAAAAGGAGACTACAACTAAAACACGTCCCGAACCTTTATTCCGCAGGTTTTCATTACTCGAGAAAGGACGCCATTAAAGGTAGGTAAGATCTCAGTAATCTTTGTAAATAATGCACAGACCAAAGCTCGTGGCTCATGCTGTTCAGAACTTGAACGTTCAGAAAACCAACATGCTTTTCAAAAGAAAGCGCTTATTTTGTAATTTAAACTTGCGAATGCGCGCTTTTGGACAAAAATCATATGTAAACGAATGTCGCCTTTGTATAAAAAAGCTGCTCTTTGAACCTCGAGAGAACAAGGGACTTGCAAACAGTCCAAAACGTAATATAAATTTCTGTATGCTGGTTGCATAACGGAGGACCGAAGCAATCTAGATTGCCCTACGATGAACAAAAACAGAATTATATAACATAACGATATGGAACAGTAGCTTAACTTAAATCAAAGGATTCATTCTTTATATACGTAATGCAAATGCAGGTATAGTTTCAGAGTTGGTAATTTCAACAAGTGCGCACTCCGACACGAAAGGAAAACCCGAGACAAGAGAGTTCATAATCTCTTGCCTGAGACCATAACTAAAGGTATGAACTATGCCACGTGAAAACATTGATTTATTGATATAGACTTGCCATAAATTAAGGCAATAATAGGCTGATGTATTTACTTGTCGTTTGTTTTTTCGTTTTTTCGATTAAACATTTTATGTATGAGTCGCACGTGTAAAAGCCACGCACATTTCTAGTGCAATTTAGGTTGTCGTTTTCAGACCATTACAGTCACCAGTGGCTTTCTTGTAATTTACAAGATTCAAATAACCTCATATCATAGCAAAGAAATGAATGCGAAACAATATTTTAAACGTTTTGAAATACTTTCCTCGATAGTTCAGAGCTAGCGTAAAGCGGTAAAGCCCGTCAGAGGAGGGTGGGGAAAGGTTGATGTCGCCGGTCAGAAAAACACCTCTCTGCAAAACTCGAGACAGATTTATCAACCAAGTGAAAACTATGGCATTTAATAGCCTCTATTCGATGCGATACATGCAGACATACATGCTTTTAAGATTTTTAAAGGGAATAAAAGCTTGTCTATTTCTGTATTGCCTAATACTGATGCAAATTTTGCAAATTTCCAGTTTTCAGCACTCTTGTTTGACACCTAAAAGTAATTTGCCCCGCAGAATTTTTTCTATACGTTCATAACACAGCCCTTTCGAGGGGGGTGAATAGGTATACGCAAATCCGCCGATCCGTGCTATTTTTTTGGCCAAATCCCTCAATCCGCCCATATTTTCGTTTAAATCCGAAACCGCACCATTTAAAAGCCTTGAGTGGTATAGTTTCACTGCAACGGACGGTACATGTTGTTTTTTATGCCAATTTTTAGAGAGATTTCGTTTCATTGCTTGTTTTTGCAACAGTTCCGCAAAACGACCGAAGAAGACCGACCAAAGTGATCCGAACTTAGTTCAGTATCCACGATCCACACCTTCTGACATGAAGAGTCCGGAATCCGGGCCAAAACTATCAGCTAATCCGCAATCTGCTGTATTTTTGAAATCTGCTCAATGCATTGAATGCCCATTTGATTACTTACTCATCGATATCTTTCACCAAAAAAGTTTGAGGTAGGGCTGTTCTTGGCCATTTCTAAAATTACTCGAGCCTTTGTTGGATCGGATCTTAAATTTCCATTTAGTGGACATGATAGAAGAATCAAGGACCTGATCACTTCAGGCACTTTTTGATCGAGAACCAAATTCTTCCTACAAGAAATTAAAGAAAATGTATGACAAAGTGAAAGTAGAACTTAGATGCTGATCTTAGATGGTGTTACATCAGTGTGACATAAGTCGCGTTACTTGTGTGTAACACAACACGTGTTCAGTAGATTTATTACCATCTTTCATTATTTATCAAACATGCGATGTGTCACTTCAGTGTGCTAAAGGCCGTGTTGATTCCACGTGACATAACTCGCGTTTCATTTGTAAGATAACCCGCTAACACAGAGGCCAAGCAATTCTTTAATATAATATCCTTGGCGTAATCTATTTCTTGCAGATTTCCGAAGGGTGATTCTTCGCAAGGTTCTGCAACATGTTGGCTCGCTCTTTTGTTCTGTGTTTTCTTGTGGCCACTTTGATCACAGCAGGTGTGTTAAAGTCTGGGTCCTATTTACGTTCAGGCTCAGTTTCATGAAACCCAGTCAGCAAACATGTTTTCTTAACTAAATGACGAAGAAGCCTATTGCGATATTATCACTCCCAGTTATTTAGATGAAAATCTTTGTCTCTAGTGACTTCGCATAGGCAGGGAGTACTGGCTCATCCCCAGGCCTCACTCTCTGGTCGAGCGCGGTGCACTTTGTGTTATGGGATTGATAGTTCCCTTACCATCAACCCCCGCGCTCCCTGTTTTCCCGCCTAACTGCTTCAACCGACCGGCGGATCGGCGCCTGGGGACGAGGTAAAGGCGCACGCGACAAGCCCTAAAGCCATTGCAGGTAGTGTTAAGTCCACCTTTTCTTGACTCCAGCATTTCAGGAAAATCTGAAAAAATGGCACGAGACGCCACTGACGTATGTTTGCGAGTGCTAAAAGAAAGCAGCAAAAGTAGGTTCGACAGCTACAGTGTCAGGAACCGAGTGAACTGATCATATCCCAGATAACCTTTCGGGATTGTCGCGTGCGCTTTTTTCCGACCTTACTCAAAGCAGCTGTATCTGCCGGGTCAGGCATGTAAACTTTTTGATGTGTCTTTTGACCAGGGCGTGCGTGTCCCCATGTTTTGTACTGTTTTGTGTTATTTTTAGAAACACACACCTGCCTGGATGCGCGCCCTAGAGATAAAACTCTCGTACAAATTTATTTTTTATCTCTTTCTCTCTGTCTCTTCCAATTTTAGGCTCGGCAAACATTTGTTGTCTCCCAAAGAAAACAGGGTTCTGCATGGGGTATTTTCCCCGCTTCTACTACAACAAAGACACTAAACAGTGCGAGCAGTTTGTCTACGGTGGCTGCCAGAGAAATCAAAACAACTTTGTGTCCCGGTCCAATTGTGTGGCTGCTTGTAGTGGCGTACAATGCTGAAGGATTGTCGAAGGAGTAATAATATTGGCTATCTAATCAACAGACAGAAGAGCTTTCGTAAATGATCCAATTTCTATAATATCTAGGATCAAAATGGCTATTTTATAACAGCTGGGCAACCTTTTAAAATCAGTATCCTGTGTTGCGATAGATCGGCGCAGATTGGGTATAAGATGGGAAAGAGCTTTTAACATCAGGATTCTAAATCGCGATAGATCTGCTCGATTTGGGTTTCCGTAAACTCTTTTAAATTCAGTAAAGTTCGGCTTCTAATAACCGCTAGGAAATTAAAACTCCGAGCCGAAGATTCTCAAAATTGAAGCTGATTCCGAGACATGCGCTATATTAGATCTCTTTAGACTCGTTCGTTTGTTGTCTCATTCCAGACCATGAGATATTACCCTAGAGAATTGTTCCTTTCAAATTTAACGATAGTTACACGGAAAAGAATGAATAATTTTCAGATAGATAAAGGAAATATTCCCTAGAGAACATCACATGATCTGAAATGGGCAATTATTAAAGGGACAGTTTCACGGTTCGGCGCATGTCCATATTATATATTCGCCTGTGCACGCTTTATTGCAAGGCGCGCTTTTTCATTGTTTATGAACCAGTCGGAAGCGAGTTGCCTAATTTCGCATGCAAATAGCCATAAAATCATCAACCGTGGAATAAATCCTACGAAGCCAAAACTAAATTCAACGGTCCACTAAGCTTGTAAAATCCACTAAAATCTTCTCACAATTTTGGTCATCCGTCATTTTGGTACGTCTAATTATAGTATGTGAATACTGAACTACATGTGAGTGGGATTCACTAAGCGATAACATTGATAAAAAGCGAAAAAAGTATTTTAATTTATGGACATGCGCCAAACCGTGAACTTCTCCCTTTAAAGGAAAAATTCCCTGGAGAACATCGCATGATTAAAATGGGCAATTTAAATGCAAAGCTAGAAAAAGGTCTACTCCAACGAATAAGTGATTTCGAGTCCTCATTTTAAAAAGCCGAGATTTCGAGACTTGACCGAAAATTACCGAGATCCAAGGTAATTTAGGTCCCATTCTGTGGAGCGTTTTCATATGACGTCACGGCAGCCATATTGGTGTTCCAAAAGAAAGAAACGGCGGCCATCTTGGTGTACCAAGCCATTCCTAGGGGAATTTAAAACTCTATTTTTATGCAAAATCGTCTTTTGTTTAGCTGAACCAATATGGCCGCTAGTCACGTGAACGAAAACGCAATATACTTCTTTTTAAAACATACTCTTAAAATATTCTTGGTGTTTATTTATTCTGACAAATCTGGTTCTATTGTATAAAGCTTCTGCAACATGTTGGTCTGCTCTTGTGTTTTGCGTTTTCTTGAAATCGCGAAATAATCAAGATATTTATAAGTAAATGTACGGCTCTAGTAACTTCAAAAGGCAGTAAATCTGGTTTAATTATTATCCCGAGTTATAACCAGCGCAATAACAAACACGGTAAGTGTAGAACGTGCGTGTCCCCGTGCCTTGTTCTGTTTGAGCTATTTAAAGGAACATATTACCGATTTCTCGCCAATAACCTTTTAGTTACCTTCCCACCCTCCTTTGACTGGTTCAATTGTATCAAAACAAAATTATTCAAAAGCACAATCTCAAGTTCTATTGACGACTTAACAGCCTCGCCTACATGCAGAAATGATCTCAAATCTAAATTCTCTTTTTGTGTGCATGCTAGGAGAATCAAGGACCTATTCACTTCAGGCACTTCTTGATCGGGAGCCAAATTCTTCCTACAAGAAATTTAAGAAAATGTACTACAAACAGTTAGGAGAATTTAGATGCTGATCTTAGAGTGTGTTACTTCAGTGTGATATAAGTTGCGTTACTTATGTGTAACACAACACGTGTTGATGTATTCAGCATTACCATCTTTCATTATTTATCAAACACAAGATGAGTTACTTCAGCGTGACAAAGGCGGCTGTGTTACTTCCACGTGGCGCAAGACGCGTTTCATTTGTCACATAATCCGTTGGTACAGAGGTCGAGAATATTCTTCAATATACTTGGCGTAATCTATTTCTGACAGATCAAAAGAACACGAAACTGCATGTACACGGTCCGCCGAAGGGTGATTCTTTGCAAGGCTCTGCAACATGTTGGCTCGCTCTTTTGTTCTGTGTTTTCTTGTGGCCACTTTGATCACAGCAGGTGAGTAAAAATCTGGGCCCTATTTGAGCTCAGGTTCAGTTTTATGAAATTCATCCACAAACACGTTTACAACCAGGGCCTACAATGAAAATACTCTTCTTAACGAAATGACGAAGTAGCCCTTTGCGAAAGTAACACTCGCCAGTTATTCAGGAGAAATTCTTTGTCTTTAGTAACTTGGGATAGGCACGGTGAGTATGTCCGCTGGGTTAAGAAGTTCATGGAGGAACAATTATTTAAATGAGCTATACGAAGCACCGGGAATGAAAACCTTAAGATGTGTCTTTTGAACACGGCGTGCATGTCCCCATGTCACACACGCCCGCCTGGATGCGCGCTCTAGAGATAAAATTCTCGCACAAATTTGTTTTTATCTTTTTCTCTCTGTCTGTTCCATTTTTAGGCTCGGCAAACATTTGTTGTCTCCCAAAGGTAGTAGGGCAATGCATGGCGTATTTTCCCAGCTACTACTTCAACAAAGACACTAAACAGTGCGAGCACTTTGTCTACGGTGGCTGCCAGGGAAATAAAAACAACTTTGAGTCGCTGTCGGAGTGTTTGGTTGCTTGTGATGGCGTAGAATGCTGAAGGAGAATAGTTTTTCCTGGTAAGTCGCATTTTATTGGTGCTGTTAACTGCTTGTTCCCAGCGGGAGGAGAAGTTAAACTTTCAGTGCATTTTAAAAAGAAACAGCCAGGTTGTTGCTAATTTTTTTCTGTAAATTTATTTTCAGGAGAAGAGGAGAATTCTATGAAACAAGAAGCTTTATGTTTCTGAGAAAAAAATAAAAATCTCAATGTAAATTAGCTAAATGAAATAGGAAAACAAAAATTACTCATGGTAATTCTTTTGTTGGAATAAAACTGTTTTACAGAAGCTGACATGTTTGTCTTTTCTGCGCATATGGCTTATTTTATTTATTTATTTATTTTTCAAGTCGCTCAGTCAGTTCCATTACGTGCCGTAAAAGTGGTCTGGTATTAAGGGGCGAGCGCGCTAAGAGCAGTAAGGCACTACCTCTAGTGGGCGACCCCAATAAGAGCTTTCACTGACAGCTTTCGAAATGCTAATTCATTTGTTTTTATTTCAACTGACATTTGCAATAACACAGCTTATTCTTAGACTTTAACTGAAGAACTGATTTTTTTAAATCATTTTCTCTCAACAAGTACTATATGAATTGTAAACACGTAAACACGTAAGGAGAATTTGTGTCTGGAGCAATTATTATGAAACGCCAGGCTATCTAATGAACAGAGAGAATGACTTCCGCAAATGATTCAGTTCCATAGCATCGAGGATCAAAACGGCTATTTCGGGTATTGAGATATCCCAGAGGCTTTTAAAATCGGTTTCTTCCATAATAGCAGTTACAAGCGAGGCTACAAATATCCACGCGTTTAAGGTGTTCCGAACCCATTTATTTACGCAATGGGTACATTTTTTGAGTCCCTTTGACTCAGAGAGACACGCAGTGGCTACATTTTTTAAGTCTCTGTGACTCATTTTAACCATTGCGTAAATAAATAGGCCACCTTTATCTGTCAAACCATCGAACTGTCAAAAGATGACTTCAGTTTATTCTGAACAACACGAAGTTTACTCGAATTCGTCCTGCCCTGCTTTCAAGAGGTCAACTGTTTGGGGAAAGCTTCTGTAAACAAAAACCAAGCGAGTTATTTCCAGCTTAGAATCACTTCCTTGTTGACTTAAACAGATTTGTAATCGCCAGTCCAAACAAAAAAAATCAGACAGAGATTACTGCCTGTTAAATCAAAGAGACCTATTGTTTATAAACGAATTCGCAAATTTAAATAACAAAAAAAAAACACTTCTTGCAAATATATATCTTTGCTATAGTAATCACAAGAAAGGTTTCGAACAGAAGTCATTTACGTTGCTGTACAAATATGTTGGTTTGCGTTCTTTTTCTCTGTCTTCTAATCTCCGGTGGGACAACAACAGGTAGGTGCAATTTATTCGGTGCTACTAGCTTTTAATATCACGAGGCAATAGTTTTCTCTCTTCAAGGCACAGTCATGGTTTTTCATCAGTTTGAACTTTGATTTGAACGTTAAATCGCGTGTCGCACCAAACAGAGCAAGATTGTAGAAAACAAAATTTCTGCCGCGGTTTGTTGAACTTGCTCTCTGGGTTTACCGAAGGGAATTTATCGCCAGAAACTTTCGATGTGTTCAAAGAACTTCATTATTCTAGCTACAATAAAAAATATTCATTTCAACTGGAAGGGAACACTGAAATTGTTTCTAGAAGTTTAATTAGATTTTAATTTCAAAGAGAAAGAAGAAACGATAGCAGGAAGTAAAATATGCGCGGTTGTTTTACATCGAAGTAAACAGAGGTTATAGCAAATACACCTCTAATTAAATCTCTTTCAAGCCATTCCTTGAGACAATTAGCACTGAATACTCCAAGCTTTTGCATGAAAAAATCTAAATCTTTTGTATTTTGATGTTAAATTCTTCTCGATTGACAAGGTAGCTAATCAACCAGTAATTGGTAAGCTAATTTTACCAATCACTTTCAGTCGATAAAACAGTTATTCACTTTGCACAGACATGACAATCCGATCGAGTGTCAGTCAACATCGACGTTCAACTTCTTTATCGTTGAACGGTATATTGTGTAGTGTACTGTAGCCAAGTTTTAGAACGAAGTCTAGAGAGTGTTTGAGGCGGAAGTAGTGGCACAAATACTGTTTATACCAGAATGAAACGAATTTTATGTAGCGGCAGGTCAAATGGCTCGAGGCGGAACAAGCGATAGAGGAAGTCATTTTGACGGTGGACGGGTTCGTGGTGGTAACGCAATGCTATTAACACTTACTCTGCTAGAAAATTGCGACGCCAGTTTTCGCGCAACAATATCTTTCTCCCGCACAATCTACACAGTTAATAAATGTGTTAAATCTCTCGTGTACTCTCCCTTTATAGGCTCGGTGAACCGTTGTTGTCTCCCCGCGGAAACAGGTCCATGCAGGGCAGCTTTCATCCACTACTTCTACAACAATGCCACAAAACAGTGCGAGGAGTTCACATACGGCGGCTGCCGGGGGAATGACAACAACTTTGTGATGAAGGAAGATTGTTTAGACGCTTGCCGCAACCCAGACCGCAACCCAGACTGTTGAAATTTTTCTGGTGAGACTCCATGTATCCGGTTTCAGCAAATCCTCGTAGTTAGTGCTCGAGAAGTCTTCGATCGCGAATTTTTTCTCTATATCAGTGCAGTTTGGCCATGTTAAATTAGAATATCTGCCTCACGGTTTCAATCGACTTTAATTGCATGCTGACGAACCAATGTGGTGACATTCCTCGTATTCGACCTCGTCTTAGCCAATCACAGCGCGCACTTCGCTGTTACTATGTTGTTATTGTAAGTTGTAGAAATCACCTAAAATCGTCTTTTCTTGTTTTACAGGAGCAATGGAAAAATTAACAGGCACAGACTTAGAGTTTGACGACGTTTGAGTTTCTAGAAAAACACTGAAAACGTTGGCATTTTTATTGACAATTTAAATTAGAGATATGTAGTGGCGTGTGCAAATGACTTCTGCATTGATGATTATAAAAGAAAATTATTCAAGAGCAGGCCTTCAGTAGAAGAGAAATAAAATCACTTCTGGTGCGTCTCAAGACATTGGTCAACTTAATTCGATTCCAAAACTTGAAACATCAGATGCCCAAAGTTCCTTTCACTTTCGTTTTTCCAATAACTTTCGAAAGCAATCGCGTGTTTCCTCTTCCTGGATTTTCGGAACTGATTACTAGTCCAAAACTGCAAGCAGCAAACTGAACAATGGGCTCAAACCAATCCGTCCAATAACTTCCTTTAAGCAGTCAGGCCACAACACCCAAACCGGTCGTGTCTTGACTAGCGCGAAACTTCCCGCGCGTTTGACACCGGTTACATGTTTTCGTGCGCTTGCTACGGAACATTACCCACGCATTTGGCACTGGTTACTTGGTTTTCTGCGCATTTCGCACCGTTTACTATTTTCCCGCGCTTGCACCGAATCTACCTTCCCGCGTTTGGCGGCAGCCATATCTTTCCCGCGCTTTTCATCGGTTCGTGTTCCCGCACATTTGACATCGGTTACGTGTTTTCCCGCGCTATCGGTTCCTTGTTCCAGCCTTTGACTCCTGTAACGTGTCTACCCGCGCTTTCTACCCGTCCCGTTTGGCCTCGTCTGGCACCAGTTTAATGTTTTGCCATCATTAGCAACGTTCTCAACAAAACAGTAATCACATCGTATTGCGTTCGTTTAGACTAATATAAATGGCAAAAGGTTCTACTATGATCCTTGCGAATTCTCTTCGACTACAAGTTCACAAATCCGTCGAAAAATAGATCTCTGACCTCGCTTGATTCTCATTACAGACAACTGCCTTTTGCTAAGTTTGTCTTCTTGTGAACTGTCTTCCCATATGTTGTCGTCTCCATATCGTTTCTTTACGCACAACTCTGCAACACTGATCATGGCAAGTAATGGTAAGAAATGAGCAAACTCCGACAATTTCAAATTATGACAATGCACACATGAAGA
Source organism: Meandrina meandrites (assembly GCA_963693305.1). Classification (NCBI taxonomy): domain Eukaryota; kingdom Metazoa; phylum Cnidaria; class Anthozoa; order Scleractinia; family Meandrinidae; genus Meandrina; species Meandrina meandrites. The sequence goes on along the minus strand of OY855913.1, from coordinate 2,126,622 downwards.
AATACATTATTAGAGATAAAAACACGACATGGGCAAGTGGAGATACGAAACTGTCACAAAAGGAGACATAAAGTACCTTGACAATGTTCTCCTCCATTCTATCGGCCACTGGTACATTAGCTCTGTTTTTAAGTTAGAATGAAAATAAGATGGTTGTGAGTGGATACCCAATGAATACGTTCACAAGATCATTTTAGAACTGCCAACAACAACACTAAACACAACAAGCACTTGTACAAACTCATTCCCAGGGCCCTATATTTTCCTGATCATGTAGCAGCAGGGAAAAAGTATCTGGAAATGAGGCTGGCACTTGCGAAGCTTGCTGTTATACTAAGAACAGAAACCATAACAACATTGAATTGAACTGTCTTGTGTTCTCAATACAGGCTTGGTCATTAATGACTTACCATAAGTTAGAGGTTGTTCGGATTCTGCTTGGTCATTGTCATCATCGTCATCCTCCTCTCCCCCCTCCTGCTCCTCCTCATCATCATCACTCTCCTTCTCCTCTTCTTCCTCCTCCTTATTGTTATCATTGTCGGTGTCCTTCTCCTCATTGTCATCGTCATCATCATTAACGTTAGTATGGTGAACATCATCATCATCATCATCATCAATATCATCATTGTCAACCTCCTCATCATCATTATCATCATCCTCACTATTATCACTACTGCCATCATTACTTTTCTCAGACATTTTCCCATCCGCAGCACTTCCAATATCATGGGACCCATCACTTGCTTGGACCAAGTCTTGTTTTGAAGTTTTGGACATATCCATAGTTTTGTCTACATTAGTATTCAAGCCATTTAGATATGTTTTATTACAATCTTCTGGTCGAATGGGAGGATCTCTCCTTGGGTCTAACACTTCATCATACTGAATGCTTTTTCTCTTCTTCTGTTTCCAATCTGAGTCCTTTTCATCTATCCTCCTTTTCCTTTTCTTTTTCTTGTTTTCTGCTTTAAAAACAAGTTCCAAAATTCTCCAGCTTGTGTCCCTTTTAAATTCATCATCAGGCTGATCCAACACATGTCCAATGTCATCAAATTCTTCACTTCTCTGTTGCTGATATTGCTCCTCCAATAGTTGCTTGAACTGTTCTTTGGACAAATGAAGGATCTTTAAACAAAACACATTTGATAAAAACTTAATAAGGATGTTTTCCTTCGAATAATAATACATTAGCCACCTAAAAGCAAATGAGTGACCAACCAGACCGACTGACTGACCAACAGATTGACTGGCTGACTAATAGACTGACCCACTGACTGTCCGAGCCACTGACCAAGCGACTGACCCATTGATCACTCAGACTGACTTGACAAAGCAGCTTGCGCCACTTACCCTCAGGGTGGTGTACAAATCTGGACCAAAGTGTGAACATCCCTCTCGTCCAAAGAGAAACATGTCATCTTCAGAAGCCACACCCTACAAAGAAACAAGCCATCTTGGATTATATAAAATGAAAGCCCTTACTGTTGATAAGGTACTGTAATAGATAATGATTGGAAATTGCATGATAAGCATGTAATGTATACCTAACCATGGATATAGCCTAGGGAGAATTTACAGCAACAGGGTATGATATTTTGTAGTGCAGAAAACTACTCTCAATGAAACTGTTCTCATCATAATTTACTTGCCATTTGTTCCATAAACTCAAACTTAGCATCTAACACTCCTGCTGCCTGTTGAGATTGGTCTGCTTTCATCGCCTCATTAAATGCACTGATGGGTACATCTACCTGCATGGAAAAAAAAATAAAACAGAATTTCCTCTTTCAGACAAAACAACAGCTACATACAAGACAAGTGTGTAATAGTTTTACCATACAAGGGATCATGTATTTTATAGATTGTAACAGTTATAGAGGTGGTGAATGGCAAATTCAAGACTTTGGAATATGGCAAGACTGAAAAATGTAATTATCTTTTCTGGGACTCTCCTAGTCTTGTGGAAGAAATTGAGAAAATGGAGATGGCAAAACCTGTGAAATTTGATTAAATATTTTGTAAGATACATAATTTTTGAAGGAGCATTTGCCAGCCCTAATTATTTAGTAACAGTGGATTCCTGATTTCTTGGACCCTTGATTTCTCGAGCCTCAGTCCCAAAGATGTGAACCAAATGTTGTTACCCTCAGATTGGATTAATTCAACAGTCAAGCAATTTTATCCTGATTTCTTTTACTCTGATTTTAATTCAGGACTGGAGCAGATTAAGACCAAAATTTTGTAGCATCTTACCATGTCATATGGATTTGGTAATTCATCCTCCACAAAGCCATATGACTGAAGTAAGTGGCAGTTTGCGAGCTTGCCATAAGTGTTGAAAATTTCCTGTCCCTAAAACAAAGAACAGAAAAAATCTGTAAAATCATGATAATAAGTAGCCAAGCATTTGACTTTGGAAGACTTAGACAGGGTCACAACTACAGCTTGGAGTGACCAGAATCCAGGATGATATGACTTGAGTCCAATACCATACCACTCGTTATAATTCTTCTATACAGTTGAACCTCTGCTGAGACAGAAAAGGAACACATACGTTACCTAATTAAATATACCTTATGAATATCTTGTGTTGCCACCATAGTCAACAATTTTGCACCAAACTCCAAGTGAGCATTATTGTTACTGATGTGATTCAGAATGTCAGCCATTGGGACCATCACAGGGGCTGCGTTATTATTAATATCATCGTCGTCATCATCATCATCATCATTGCCATCGTCAGCTTTGCTTGACTCTTGCTCTGTGAAGCTATAGGCCATGACAAATGCTGCCATGTGTTTATAAAGAGCAACAGTGTGACAGGATTCACTGTCAAGAAAAACAAATTAAATTGATCAAGTTTACTGTCTTAGGTCCAAGCTAGGATTAATAGATTTTGTGGTTCCAAAACAATCACACCTATCACACGGAAGGACATTGGAAATTCCAAAGAGGCAAGGCTATCAAAGCCAAAAGTTTTAAAGGCATGTATAAAGCTAAACTAGAATTTCCTGAGGGGTGGCAATTCAACCGAAAGATCTTCTGTGGAGGGCTATGGATATTTTCTGGAGAAACACATTCTCCTTTTTAGTGTTGAAATATAAATCCGATATTTATCCCATGTACCTGAATAATTCCTGGTGTTTTTTAATAAATGGCAAAACAGTGGCATTGTACTCCTCTTCAATACGTTGTACATCACTTTCAACATCCTCCTCTATCCCAGTCCCCTGCAGCTCTTTCTGTCTCTCCTCCAGTCCCCAGAACATGGGTTGATCCAGGACTGTGACGTCGGGCACAAGGTTTAGATAAGGCTTCCAGTGAGAGGTTGGATTAGTGTACTCATACATCAATGTCAGGAGGAGAGGAGCCCAGCCGGATCTGGATGAAAATAATATATCAGTATTGATTAACCACTGTCCAAAATGATTCATAGATTAATCAATACTAAAAAGTGCAATAATTGCATTAACTTATTTTGATACACTGTAATTTTATATGGTAGGTCCTAATTAATTCAATTTATTTATCTAATAAATTAATTGAATACTTCACTGCATCTAGTTTTAAGGACATTCATCATTTTACATCTTTTTTTAATTTTTAATGCCTATTTTTGAATTCTTAAATTGAATAATTATTTTTAATTGTATATTTCTCACATATGTTAATTTTTATTAGTTGTAATTTGTAATTTGAAGGTTGCACATTTATCAGTTTGTTTGTTGTAACCTTTTAATTATTATTATTATTATTATTATTATTATTATTATTATTATTATTATGATTATTACATGCTACAATCTTGGACAAAACTAGTTGAAACAAACACACTTAGCATATTTTTCACAAGTTTCTTGACTTACAGGCCGATAGAGAGTATTTTATCCCCCTCTCCCCCTACTCAATGTTGTTTCATGGGGTTTGCAGTTCGCTAGGCTTTGTTTGCATGACACAACAGCATTGACAACATTGAAATGGAGGGGGAAGGGGGTTGAAAAACCGATTGGTGGCTCTTAAATTAGTTGATACTTGGCCAAGTGTTTCAACAGTTTTGTCTAAGATTGTAGCTGGCATTTTACCCTCTTTCTGAACCAGACTGATCCTCATTTGCTAAATTTCCAACAATCTCTGAAATGGATGAAGTCTTGGGTTGTAACACAAGTGATCGTGGAATTTCAAACAAGCACTCTCCTTCCTCAATGTCCTCCACAGCCACCATGCCATAACGATGGCATGATCCTCGCAGTCCAACTTTCACCTTAAAACAAGCAGTATATAATTTAACCTTGTATGCAAGTCCAAACCTGCATACATGTTACTGATAGTTTTTTTGACAAACAATTGTGGTAAAGCTGTGAGAAATATAGGAGGGCAGGAAGTATTCTCCTCATTCTTGTTGTTGTGTTGCTGCTCATTGTTGGCTGCTCAAGGTGGCCATGTTGGTGGACAAAACAAAAAATTGTTTGCAGAATTTGCATGATAAAAGAGCTAACTTCCCAATGGAGGAAAGCACTTTGTTCTTGTCCACCAGTATGGCTGCAGTGATGTCAGTTGCAAACCAGCAATTTTTGTTGTGAGGGGGCCCAAAAATTATCACTGCGTCCAGGGGCATCCTACCCCGGGAAAATTTTGAAAATCTAAACATGCTCTAATGCCATTTGGTGCATTTTGGAACACTTTTTAAGAAGCAGTTTGTTGTCATTTGCAAGCCATTTTACTCAATTTGTATTGTATAAAATACATTAAGGCTACTTGCAATCATGCAATTTGATGCCAATGCATTTGCCTACATTTGTTTAAATAGCTGTTCTAAATTAACGAAAGTAGCCGATGCATAAATGGACATCACCTAACCTAACCCTAACCCTATAACCCCCTCCCCAGCACCCCCACCCCCCCCCCCCCCCTACTCCTACGGCCCTGCCACTGTACAGAAACTCTGTCAGCTTGGCAGGCTACAAATTCCTATACATCTTTCTACCATTCTCATTGAAAGAATTTCATTCATAGTCAACAGCTGGTTCAATTTATGATCTTCAAGTGATTGTTCATTTTTTCTCCCTTAGTAACAACACAAAAAAGTCTCTCTGACGGTTCCATGAACGTGTAACTCTAACATTATTGAAAAGGCCTTCATTTAATTGTGTAGATGTTTCGTTGTAGGGATTAAAGGGGAAGCACGAATTAAGTTTAATAAGCTTATCAATATTTTTGGAGAAAATCATGACACTGTAGATGTAGACCAGCTGAGTTATTTCTTGATGAAGAACCCGGCATGAAAAAGTTAAATTAAAAAAAGCAAATCATTATTTTCTTAACAAACCTTTTTGCTCAGTATTAAGCCATTCTGTTCACACCATGATAAGAATTCTGTCAAGATTCCATCCGACTCCTCTACCAACTCATCCGCCATTTTGTAAACATGCCCCACGTGCTGAACCAGAAGGACTGGGTCAAGTTTAACTGCAGCTGTCCTGCCTCAGTGGGTGGAGGGAGGGGGGAGCTCGGATAATAATTTTTCGATGAAATAGTTTATTTGAGTGGAGATTTTACCGCAAAAATAGTTCTTGTTAAGTAGTCAAAAAATTTCGCATAAACTATTTTATAATTAAGATGTATAAATTGCATTTTATTTTTGGACCAACTATCCCAATACAAAACCCTTCCTTAGGCTACCCCGCATAAGAATAGATTAGTCTCAGCTCAATCCAAGATGGCGGACAGATCAACTCGCAAGTAGCATGTCACTTCTTGGTCTTGTTCCCGATTATGGAAGTGATTCTAGCAGTTCTTCTGAATCTGACGAAGAAGAAACTAAACTAGAAGGATCTACGAGAAATTCTAGTGACAACAAAAATGTTGACAATGAGCCCAAGAAACCTCAAATGCCGCTACCATTACCGACCTTGAATCTCAAGGCAGATTCTGCTTCGAACACGAAGGAACTGAACCAACGAGCCTTCCAGACTTCTTCGGTCTTCTTCAACCCATTTCTTGCTGAAGAGAAAAAGAAACTATCTGTTCTCGAGAAACACGTGCAACTTTCAGAAGGGAAGTCGGAAGAAGACAAACACAAGTCGAAAAAGATTTGTTTCAAGTTTCAGAAAGGGCGATGTAAACTTGGTGATCGATGCAAGTTTTCGCATGGCATGGCGGATACAGGAGCTATGAATTCTGAAACTGAGAAGCCAAGAGAGCCTAGTTTAGCTCCGAGCATTTCCACATCAGGGGCAAGATACGAACCAGATGAAGAAGAGGAGAGCTGGGAACTAAAGAAGAAGAAGCGAAAGTCGGGGGTGACTGACTCTCTTGTTCCACCAAAGCGAGCAATGTCAGCTTACGAGAAACAACGACTGAATGAAAAACCATGGTCACAGTCATAATATATTTATTTTATAGGTGACAGATGCCCCCTGCCTGATAAAAAGGGGGACAATTTTGTTGTCCCTTTAGTGCTTAAGGGAGCAGGGACCCGTGGCACAGTGGCGAGAGTGCTCACCTTGATTCCTGGACCCAGCGTCAAATGTGGGTTGAGTTTTTTGTTGCTTCGTGACCCTGCTCCAAGGTTTTTTCTCCGGGTTCTCCAGTTTTCCTCCCTCCAGAAAAACCAACACTTTAAAGTCCAATTCAATCAGGGAACATTGGATGAAGAGCCACTTCGTGGAAATGCCACTGCCACTCATTAATAATTCATCAAGTTAAAACAAAGAAAATCATAAACGCGAAGGAGGTTTGGATACCCGATCTTAATAAATTAGCATAGATTTTTACGATTTTATTTCTCCGTTTATTCCTTAGGTTTTGTTTGGATTGAGAAGATATATCAAACACTTGAGACTGTTTCATGGGCTATCCAAGCACCCCAAATTTTGCTCAAAATACTCCACTGCATGTCATATTTTCAACTCTCTTCTCGGTGTTTGGATATCCCGATGAAGCACTGTCTCAAGTGTTTGATATATTACTTCTTATACATGGTGGTTTTGAGATATAAGGAAAGTTTTCATATATCTTTTACAATCCCCTCCAGTTTGCATGGCATTTTGTTCAATTAGTCAGTCATCCGACAAATGCAGATTTTGAAAACATCAACTTTATTTCACACTATTTTTATAATTAAAAATAGAAAACTAGAAAACCTATCGGTTTATTGAGCTTCCCAGCTCGCATCCTTAAACACTAAACTACGGATACAATATCAGGTCGACAAAAATAGAATGTAGAATGTAAAAGAATGTAAAAACCGTGGTATATGAGCTAATTATTACTTATTACTTATTACAAAATTGCACAACGCTTCATTGCATTGTGTAGAATAATTTCTGTATGATGTAAGTGTTAAAGTCAGCAGCGCATGTTCATCGTTTTATCCGTTTTAAAAATACTACAAAGCTAATAAAACACGTATTGCATTGACGACTTCGTGCATGTAATTTAATCTGTTCAATTTTGTTTGTTTAATTGTTTTTATCGGAATTCATCCTGTAAAAATTAAGAACTTGTTCAATTTGGATGTTATGGCAGTTTATACAGAGATGTGCCTTGCCAAGTTTTCATTACGGCTGCAGCAATTACGTTACTGTTCTTACGATAAAACAATTTCTTGTAACAATACAATCGTTAAACAATTCACATCGCACCGGTGTGTTAACAGTTTTGAAAAGTTTTGTCAACAAATTAAGGGCGCGTTCGTTTGGGTTCAATCCGGAATAAGAATAATTGGAATAATGCGAGTACGTGTTTGTTTGGGAGCTATTCTCATTTCGGAATACCTGGATTTCCATTCAGGCTATTCTGCTCCTGGGAGCAGAATAGCCGGAATATATTCCAGAAAATATTCTTATTCCAGAATATTCCCAACCGAACGCGCCCTAAAATAAGTGTTTCGCCTCATGTATTTAAAAAATCATAAACCGTGCATTTTATAAACAACTATTGTTCTTCAGTGAAAATGTCATTGTCATTCTCGTTCGCATGCATTTTATGTAGAAATAATAAAAAAATACTTGTTTGCAAATCACAGCTCTTGCAAGATGCTCGCCAAATCCCGTCCTTCGTAAACCACCGGGGTGCGCTGCAGAGACTCGATTTTCTCATCAGTGGCCAGCTTGTCAGGAGGTGATTCTCGCTTCACTCTTCTTGGCGACAGCTCAAGGAGATCTTGGATGGGTTTTCCAATTTTCTGTGGCTGTGGTTTGGGTTTTTCCAGTCCCTTTCTCCAAAGCGGTTTCCTTTGGACGTCCACGATAATAAACACTTCTTCGAATTCATCATCGTCGTCATCATCATCTTCGAAATCCTCCGGACGCAGCACAGGAACGGATTGGTCTCGTTTGGCGATTTCTGGGCGGATGGTACTCTCGTGTTGCATCTTTCTCGGGTCTGGTGCATTCCTCTTAGGGGAATAACCACTGGGATACTTTAAAAATATGTTGATATCCAAAACTTCTGGGTTTCGACGTTTTGTTTCGGGCGTCAACCGCTCTTCCATCCACTCTGGTGTCTCAAATTGAGGTCTCTCTTTCTGAACAACCACTACGGGAGATTCGTCGCCATGACCATGAGATGTCGTGGAATGTCCGACTCCTCTTCGGCCCTCCGTTATTGCTTTCCCGCCTCCGATCATGTCGCTTACGAGGGATTGCTGGTTAAACGAACTGTAGTTGCCGATACCTCGGCTCGTGCCGCTCTTCCATTGCCTAGACTCCGTCATGGAGGAATGCTCTTCTCGAGAAACCATCTTGATGTCATGTGACCCAAAGGTCGGCCCTTTGATTTCCATTTTAACTTCGCTACGCTCAAGTGAACTTCGCTGACTTCTAAAAGAAGTTGTTTTAGTTGTAGTTGTTGTCATGCTACTCTGCACTATGCGTTTGCTTTGGTTTTCATATCTGCCTTGGTATGCCATGACGTCTCTGCAGTCGTCTCCAATCTGTTGTTGCCTTTGTGATTACGTTTGCAAATGTCCTCTGTGTTTGGTTTTGCTATAGTGTTCTCCTGTTTACGTTCGCTGTATTTATCTTTTCAACTATTTTCAGTAGCTGCTCGTCGGGGTTTAGCACCTTGTCGCCTCCTTCACCGTTCAGGCGTTGATAAGACAGTATTTGCGGCGTTTACACGTTTTCACTCCGATTCACTCGTGTTCAACGCAACAACGGGAGCACACCCTTAAAATGTCTGAAACTGATAAAATAACACAAAACAGAATAGATAATTAAAAACTATGTAAACGAGCTAGGAAAAAGCAAACAATGAAACTATTGGTTACTTTAACAGAGGCCACTTACTTCTTTGCGATATATTTGCCTTCGTAAGTTCCGTGTTGTTTGGGCGTTGAAGCCAGCCGAAAAACAAATATGCGTCAAGGTCGATTGTGCTCTGTCCACTACGCATTGAAGCTTTGGTGTTTTTATAAAGGCACCTAGGATGGATGAGTTAATCCCTAAAGCTGTTAAATATCACGGCTCGGTCCAGCATTGGTAGAAAAGTACATTTGAATAAGAACAAGATAATCTCTGCATTGAAACAAGGACAAAACGCAAACAATGGCCTTTAAAATGCAACCCTGGGAAAGATCGGGTCTAGGCATACTTAGGGTTTAAGATGTTCACAAACTAGATTCCGCTGCCGTTTTCAATGAAGTTCACAGATTTGGAATAATAGATCTCTTTTTGCACGACAAAGACCGCATATCGGAAGCTTATAATTAAAATAAGCCAATCAGTGCTTTATTGCTGAACTGTATTGCTTCATTTAAATCGTGAAGTAGTGCAATGAATCTCTTATTAACCAAGCTTCTCGGGACCGAACTTGCTATGGGGATATTGGCCTTCGGTCTTAACAGACGGCTTTTGTGCCTGGCTCACAAGGTCAATTGAATAATTTGGAAAACATTTTAAAACGTCATGGTTATTACTCGTAAAGCGAAACGACGAGTTCAAGATTGAAAATTCTGCGGGATAAAACACCGGCGTCTATTTGAAAAATCATATTTCAATCACGCCAGATGGACGGTACACAAAACATCTGCCAAAAAGATCGTGGCCGACTTCTATAAGCCATCATACTAAACTTCTATTCAAAGACAGTAACCTTTGGGTACTTAACTATGCAACGCTATTGTTAGTATTCTCGTAAATATTCCTTCAGTTTTTTGTATTTCCGCTTTTTATATTTTTAGCCCTGTAAGAAGATCATATTTACTTGAATTTTTAACTGGCTAATTTCTAGTGCATTCGAGCACAATAATTAAGCATTATGAATTTAATTGCTATAAAAGTCTAAAATATATATTGCAAGTTCCAAGAAAACATCAACCTAACAGGTCTGTAAGTTCTTTTAGTAAGGGACATGACGATGAATCTATGATACCAATGATGATGTCCTGCAAGTTGAGAACTTTGTTTTGTTTTGTGATAGCAAAGACGTATTGCTCGCAATCTTTCCAGAATAAACTCGAGTGCGGACAATTAAAGAAAAAGTGGTGTAATGTTTCAGGTTCTAAGTTACAAAAAGTGCATTTATCCTGCTCAATGTAGCCAATTTTTGTAATTTTGTATTGTATAAAGTATAGAATTTAAGACCTTGTACTGAAAGGCCTTAACAAATACCAAACAGAAAAATACATTTATACTAAGAATAATAACTTACCTACATTTCATAAGAAGTGGACGAAGAATTTTCCTTTTTAAGTGGTTGTAGATGTGTTTGTGTTAGGTGTTTTAGAACGTATTGAATAGTAATCATATAGGCTTGTTAATACATAAAGAACTTTGTATAAAGTACTAATTATCAAACATGCCATCAGCAGTTGCGCGGCTGTTAGGCTTTCTCTCTTACTAGTAAAAAATTATAACCACTGAAATATGTACTGAAAGCAATGTAAACGTAAGTAACGTAAGTATTTTGTAAATAGTGTAATCAGTGTAATGTTATGTAGGACTGTAAGTAATGTAAGTATGTAATGTAAGCAATTAGTATGTTAATGATTAATAAAAAAAAAAAAACGGTCTGTGAGTTCTTACTTCTGCCAAAATTATTTTGCATCAGGAGGTTACAATATGGTCAAGTTAGCGAGCCTGGTAATGGAATACATGTATCAGTTTTGACTTGTTCCCATACAAACGAATCCCCTCGCTGCGCCATATTGTGGCTGTTTTGCCATGTGAAGACACACAGCTCTTTTAAGTCTTTGCTCTCGATTTGCTCGTGTTTATTGTTTGAATGTCTCGGTGTTTTTGTTGAACCTCTTTGCGGCTCGTGATTGTAACTCCAGTTTTCTCGTGAAGCTTTCGAAAACTTTCACAGAATGTCACACTACAAACAAGCGAGTTTTTATCTCTTTTTGTGTTGTTCTGTGGAGGATTGGGGCCATTACAAACTTTGTTAGCGATTGTACGTCCTGAAATCTCTTCCTGTATTACTGATGCAGCGAGTGACATCAGTCCATGGTCGACCCTCTATCAAGAAGTAATTTGTCAATATATTCCTAAAGAAGTCTTTGTTTCTGGGACAGCTTTCAATACTGAACGGTGCTGTAGCTTTTTCACTAATATAATCGCGCAGTTGATCTTATTGAATCGCTTAAATGTATGCAATTTTTAGGTACAATGAGGCAGCATGGCCGAGTGGTTAGAGCGCCGGACTTGAAATCCGGAGGTCCCGGGTTCAAGTCCCGTTCTGACCACTATCTGAATTTGTTCTCGGTTGTCCCGAGTTCAAATCCTCGGTCATGCTTGTAAATAGCCAACTGGTCTGCCTCCTGCCAGTTGGGATTTTTAGTCATGTTATGTTTATTTAATATTTGTTTCATATACACGGCCCCACGAGCTTCTAGCTTTAAACACAAACCGTGTATAAATAAAGTTGCTTTACCTTTACCTTTTACCTGATGCAGCTAGCTTTTTGCAGTTACACTGAAAGGATCTGAAAGAGACTGATCGATAGGAAATGACCCCTGTGACCCGCTTCATTGTCAATCACCCAACATTTTACCCTTTCGTAGTACCAAGAGAGACCAACATGTAATTTCTCAATTTAATGGTCTGGCATCATGAAGACAGGTCGAAATTTGGGCGTGACCCGTTGCAGCGGAGCTCGCCATGAACGCGCGTGGAGTGTACAAAGAACCGTGAAACACGAGAGAAACGCGCGAAAACCTTCCCGCTAATGCGGTACGCGAGCTAGTCACTCGGCAAGCATCGCGCGCAGACTGAGGTCGAGTTTTGGTAGTTTGGGTTAATTTCCTATCTGTGTTGATGTTTTACAAGAAAGATGCCACGGTACAAACAATTACAAGTGATTATAGACTATTGTCTGAAGCGTCCCTTTGCACCCCTCCCAGCAGTCACGTATTGCGAATTTAATACATCGAAGTAGCCAAAATAAATTAGGCAAGGCTGAGTTATTTTGTCATTCACGGCGAGAAACATTTTCTGACTGTTCTTGATTTAGTAGAAATAATTTCCTTCAGAGTCCCAGTTCAGTTGTGCAAAGTCATCACTAGATCTTTCTCTTCGTATTACAAACAACAACTTCTGACCAGGTATGCGAGTTACAACTTGTAAGTTCTATCCTGAAACTTAAACTAACTCAGTAGAGGCGAAGTCCTGTTTACGGGTTCTCAAAATGTTCATCACTGTTGTATCGAATAAGGCACTGGATAAAATGCATTAATCGCAGATTCTAGTATAGAAAACTACAAAATGTTCTTTGCAAAAACCACATGCAATTCATATAACATTCAGTTCCGCGCCGCGATTTAAGTAAGTTATCGCCCTGAACTTGGACATACCAGGGCATTCATTTTGTGGTTTGGGCTGTTTGACACATGCAATTTAAAAAGAAATTCTCTGTTGCCAAAAGTACCCAGTGCCCTCAACACTGAAGTCAAGAATGGTTTAAAGCGCAATAATTAACCAAACAAATCGCTTCTCTTTTATTTTGATGCCAAGAATTAAGTATATTGCACAACAGATGCGCGGCCGATTTTTCTAGTATACATAAATCTGATAAATATACATAACTTGTTCGCCGCCTTTTGAAAGTGAATTAATCAAAGTGTACAAAAATATGTCCTCAAGACGTTACGTCGCACAAAAGACGGCTTACCGTTTTGGAATACCGTTAGGTAAGATCATTCATTGTTTGCTAGGTTTATTTAGAATAAGAATTAGTTGAAGTAGTTTACACAAATTTCATTTAATCGATCTGTCTTGATATCTTAACCACCAGCAATCACGACATCGAGAAATGTTTTTGTCTAATGAAATCTAAGTGCCCATTTCATTGCATGGTCCAAAATTGATCGTTCTGTTCTCAACATATATAGTTTTACGCGCTTTCGTTGAACTAAAATTCGCCAATAAGTATAGCTCGTTTAATGGAAAGCGTTCATTTAGATTTCACTTTTAAACGACTTTGACAATCAAGTATACTCTGAGTGATTCGACTTGTCAACTTAAGTGGAATTTTGAATGACTTCAATACGTAAGCTGGAACGTTCAATGATGAAGGCATCTTATACATCAATACAGTATTCAACTTTTCACTTCTTTCAGCTAGGTAATAAGTGATGAACTTTTGAGAGCGTTTTCGATGTTCTTTTCTGTGCTTCAGACTTTGATTTTCATGGTTGATTTCATCCGATGTGTTAATAAGTTTACCAACAATTAAACAAAAAGAATTAACATGAGAATACATAGTGGACATTTAGATGCAGATTTAGAGACCTTGGAACGGTGGGTGTAAATTTTACGAGTCTGGTCGAAATCACTTCAAACCCCGCAGTGCTGTAGTTTTAAACACAGTATCAGGGTCTTTGAACGGCCTTCAAAGGTCTCAAAATTTACCATTCCATATAAACGATACGCGTAGCAACGTTAACCAATCTAGAATTTTTGCGCAGTTTTGAACACGCATCACCGGCTTTTATAGCTACTTAATATTAAAATTACTCAAAATTATTCAGGCCAACGCTGTAAAAACCGCGCCTTTTCAACGTAGGATTAACGGAAGTTAAGAATCGAGTTCTGCAGTATCACGTATCATCGAGATCACGAAAAACAATTTGCACACGAAGTCACATCATCACAGTTTATATAGGACAGCTGTGGGAAACATCATCACACTAACTCGCCCCTCCGCACGCGGTTTTACTGAGACGCTGTAGGATAGCACTTATCCGTGATTTACGATGAAAGGTACGTTTTTAATTCAAGATCAATCCGTCAGGCTAAACGAAGTCGGAAGTTTTACCGAAACAGATAGCAAGTTTTTATTCGCGGCTGCAATTCAGGGTGTATGTGTTCTGTACTTCTGGGGTTCTCACGACATTGCAGAAGATTGTTTGCAAATTTCGACATCTTTGAATAACTTTGTTAATGTCCTAAGCTAAATAGTCCGTTGTCTTTCTCGCTTAATGAGATAAGGACCAACTACTGGCTAGTTTTGAAGATATATTCATTAACAATTTCCAACCGGATAAGAAGATTAGAATTCTTCCACGAGGTCGCATTGCTTTTCAAGATGCAGGCATGCAACAAGAAAGATTCATTTGTATGCAAAACACAAGTCTATATTAGATATTGTTCAATTAAGTTCGCTTTCGTGAGGTATATTGCAACTTCAAGTAAATAATGCCAGCAAAAAACGTTTACTTCAATGTTCTTGCAGGAGAACTTCTCGTAGGGACTTCGTGCGCTAAGGTTATTTTTAGATTAGCTATTGTTTAGCTGTTTGAAAGTTTTCCAAAGTTTTCATAACTTGCATTGTTCAAAATCGGCTTATATGCTTCAATGAAGACAGTTCAAAGCGAATATTTTACATATAAAATATCACGTTAAAAGAAGCACTATCTTTCCAGAGCAATATATTTTATTAAGTTAGACATGTTTGGAAAACAAGTTGTTTGTCTTTAATTTAAACATTGTAAAGGTTTAATATTTCGTGAGTTGGCGGATTTAATTCGACGTGACTATTAGCCAATACTCGAGCGAGAAGTTACGTGCTTTGAAAACAACATAGGATTTCCAGCGGGGGTGTTTAAAATGGACACAACAGTTGATCTTGATTGTACGGCACGCGAGAGAACATTTGGAAAATTACAACAACTCCGGCGAGGAGGAATTGGAGAGTCATCACTCCTTTAGAAAATCCAGACGAATTGTTTGCTGTTCTTTTTAACATAGCTAATTAACAATTGGACCCGTAGCCCTTGAGGGCGAAGGGTCTTATTGTTTTAGTATCACCCAACTATTCGGACAGAAAAAGCAATAATAAAGTTAGCAAATGCAAGTTGAAGAAAGTTTTATTCGGGAATAAAACGAAAGAAAGCGTCACGAATTTCGTACTCGATGACTATTACTAATAGTCCTCTAGTAGCTAGCCAATCAAAATGCAGGATTTGCATTAGTCCACTAGTTGGGTGATACTGACTTTGTTTAAATGCTAGTCAGTTTTGCAATGAAAGTTGCCGTTATTTTCTTTCAGCTTGTATAAGGTGGTGTTGTCCGTGTTGTTTGCGCGGAGAACCTGAAGAAAAATCTCGTGTTCAAGTCGCCTACGCCACATCCAAATCTCCGTACAACGACGAAAACGTGAACTTGCTCAAACCTGACGAGCTGCCAGAAAACACAGTGAAAGAAAACGAGGAGGCGACAGTGAAACCAAACAAAGACGATAGCTCTGAATCTAGCCACAGCGACAAAGAAGACGCCGACAGCGACGATATGGAAGTCACCGACGAAAACGGAACGCGAGTTCGACGCGTGGTGACAAAAACCGTAACAACGACTTCTACCAAAACAGCGTCTGACAATGGTGAACCTAAGCATCTGACAAGGGAGACATTGCAGATGGAAGGTGGACAGGCAGGAGGCGACACAGACGACAACACTGAAGTGATGGAGTACGTGGATGAAAACGGACGACGTGTCAGACGAATAGTGAAGAAGACAATAACAACGACTTCTACCAAAACACCATCTGACAATGGCGAACCTAAGCACCTGACACTGCAGATAGAAGGTGGACAGGCAGGAGGCGACACAGACGACAATAATGAAGTCATGGAGTACGTGGATGAAAACGGACGACGTGTCAGACGAATAGTGAAGAAGACAATAACGACTTCTTCTAAAACATCTTCTGACAATGGTGAACCTAAGCACCTGACACTGCAGATGGAAGGTGGACAGGGAGGAGGCGACAAAGACGACAATACTGAAGTGATGGAGTACGTGGATGAAAACGGACGACGTGTCCGACGAATAGTGAAGAAGACAATGACAACGACTTCGACGAGGATAACTTCAAACAACGACGGACCCAGCAGCGTCACCACTGAGACTAGAGAGATCAGCAGTGGGGGTCACGGCCCAGAGAAAATTTTAATCAATTTTGGAGGAGGCATGCCACGTCCTTCAGAGGAACACAGCCAGCTTCAACTTCAACCAGACATCAAGCCTACAGCTGTCCAAGAAAAAGAAGTGTTCCTACAATTCGGCAGCCAGCCCCCAGCGAAACAAGAGAGCCGTGTGAATGTGGATATCAAAAGGCAGCCTTTTCAAATACGTGACATCAACTTGTTTGAGGGTGGAGGGAATACCACCATCACAAATGGGTCGCCTGGAGGTAATAGCACCGTTAACCAGCGTACAGTCATAACCAAGACGATCGGAAGCGGCGACGGAGGAACGAAAGTAGTCGAGCACTCCACGAAGACTTTCAGCCATGGTGACGACCACCCGATAATGGTTGTCAAGAAGGAAAAATCTCAGATTGACGTGCCTGACCGGTCATCGCCCGAGACAAAGCGTAAAAACCCCGACATGTCCGACATCAGTGTTCACTTGAAATATCCCAGCGATGACGCCCCGAAGAAGAGAGATCTGGAATCGAGTGCTAATGAGAGTAGGATCCACCCAGAAGTCGCTAAACAAGATAAACCGGTTATCACTATGCTAAGTCTTGATGACGTGGTTAAACAGAAAGAAAAAGGAGAAGAAAAACCAGCACCGCCCCAACCATCTGTAGATGATGAAGAGGAGGAAGAAGACGAAGAGGATGATGAAGAAGTAGATGAATTCGAGGAAGAAATAGTGATAATGGAAGTCCGAAGAAAACCTCGTTTCCACAAAGCCCTCGAAATTCCTAAACGAGAGCCAGAGAAGACAGGGATCCCCATTGAAGACCTCCTCGAGCTGCCGACATTCGGAGTAGGCCAAGAATCTGCCCCTGATGAGAATTTGATCGACGAACAAGTCGAGTTCGAGGAAAGACCGCAAACGGTTTATGAGGCACCGAACTTCGAGGAGTTTTTTAAAGACTAGTGATTCAGAAGCTAGAATGGCAAACAAAGCGCTCTACCAAGGAATAAAATAAAAGAGAGTGACATTATCAATATAAAACAATTAATAACAAGTGAGTTAATGATACCAGTGTCAATGTCAACTAAAGTAGGACTTTTAAGGGAATTATGAAACGCGAACTTTTGCAGGTTTTTACAACATCTATGTAATAAACCAAATCGTGAATGACGTTATATTGCCAAACTGAACAAAATCTGTTTCTATTAAAGGTGTTGTTTTATCGCATTTTCCTTGAAATTTACTACACAAGACAAATCTCTATACGTATACCATGAATCATGACACACTTCTTGGTCAATCTTGTTTTCATTTTTGCCGTGCGCATTCGTGATTCATACCAAACAGTCAACTATGGCAAACAGTGTTTTTTATTCAGTCAAAAAACTGTTAACAACGCCACGGGAAAAATACACAGCCAGTCACTAAACCCACAAAACTGTCACAAACCACGAGAAACTGGCGGGAACAACAAATATCTGTAGTTTTACTAATACTAGACGTAAAAGAAAACGCGGAAAAAGTGACGTACAATTTTTACGGTTTGCAACGTGATTGGCTTAGAAGAACGCATCTCTTCTGTGATTGGTTGGAGAATTTATGAACGAGTTTCTTCAATCAAACAGCTCCGTATCCGCTAAAGAAACATTAAAAAACCCTCTAAATTTTGATTAATTTCTATCTAGGATCTATCTTTTTATTTCCAATGGACATCTCTAAAACTTATACATATAGTTTTGGTCCTGGTCATACTTCAGACCTTTAGTTGATACCCTTTTAAAGCAAACACCTATGAACTGGATGGACATGGGTGCTGTGCGTTGTCTGTTGACTAACATCCGAGAGCAGCACGACTACACATCTTCGTACGATTTTCGTTAGACATTCGTAAAACTTCGTAAATATGTCGACGTATTATTTTCGTCACCCTTATTTCTATCTTAGCTTTTTTGGTGCCCCCCTTTTAGGATTTGTGTTTTCATGAAAAATTAGCTACCACGCAACGATAGACACACCCGCTGAGCCTTCAGCGGTCACAAGATTACTTCAGCGGTAATACGATGGACAGTCGCCTTTAATTTGGCCCCAGGCCTCTTCAAATATTTTGACCGCATCTGGAGAGGAGAAAGAAAAGCAGTCTTTATAAAAAGCAAATCAGTAAACATGACATGAAGCTCAGTTGGAAAAAAAAACTTTTATATTTCTTGTTGGCGATGTAATTTTTTAAAAAAAACTAGTTTCAGCTCATATTCGCATTCAAGGACTACAGAATAGACCGCTTCGTGGGGCGGAGCGTGGGGCACGTTACACGAGCGTAAAGCGCGAGGGCAAGCGCGAGAGAGGAGCGACGAAAATAGTCTTTCCTCTCTCGCGTTCAGCGCGCGCGTATCACGCTCCTCGAATAAACCCTCGCAGGTCACAATTGCAGAACACTAGAAGTGCGCATGCAAACAAGCCATGCTTTCACTCTAGAGATCATTTTTTCTGAGGGCAAAGTGTCCCCCACATTAAGGAGAGTTTATTATTAGATATGTTCTAGTACAAGCCTTATTCCAATAATATGCTAAGACTGTTCCTATGTTCATTCATACCTTCATGTAAGGGCCCGTGTTTAGTACTCTTGAGGTTTTCCTCCAAGTGTTTGACAGAAGACGCTCCAAGAATAACAGCATCTGAAACAGGAAAACTGGTGTTGTCTTTTCTGACATTTCTACATGCACATTATGGATTTAAGTACCTTTAAACCTCGGTATTGATTATCCGACTATGAGTCTGCAACTTTTGTACGACAGTCTATTATGACGTATCCTAATGACGACCAGGCGGCGTCACATCGTCCGGTGTGTTTCGGGAATACTCGTGCGGTTTACAATTCTTTAATAGCCAGTGAGATTCGCGTAAAAAGAATCGGAAACTCGGGTGTTTTGGCGAGGATTAACGGAAAAGCCGCTGTTTCCCTTGCTGTGAATTTCTCTCTGGCAGACATGGAAGCGAAAATAATGTAAAAATAGCTGTTGTTTGTTGAACATAGAGCAGTTCTATAGAGATGATAAGTGGCAGTCTATTTAGCACTGAGGTGTAATAGTAATTTTGTAGTTTTGAATTCAGACAGAAGTACTTTAATACCTCCATGAGCACCGTCCATCTTGGAGTGATGGTACATCCATCGAAGGGTCGCATCAATCAACGTCACTTTTCCTTCACCGTAAATGCGATCCAATGTTACTTTGAGTTTGTCAAGTAAATCAAACAAGGGCTTCTTCCAAAAACGCTTTACGTAGCTAGAAAATAAATCAAATTAATCGTTTGTTTACTGATGTTATTGCTTTGTCTAGTCGGCACATTTGATTTGCAAATTGTCCTCAACAAAACGAAGAACTGTGTATGTCATTGAAAAAAAAAAACCTGATTTCCAGAGCTACTCTTCATCCCGCCCTGAAAGTGAGAGAAGGCCTGGTGACCACAGGCAGTAACAACGACGTTGCAAAAAGATGCAAAAAGACGGGTAGATCTCGACGACCTTTCGACAAATCTTCGGAAATTATCGGAATTTTAACGCCAACTTACACATCAGCCCACGGGCCTGTACCAGCAAAACGACCATGCTGAATCTTGCCGCTATCTTTATCTTCATAGCGATGTTTTCCTGTTAACAGTCCACCTGCGAGCTAAAACATAAAAACGACAACAGTTACATTCTGTAAATAGCTTTATCAAGGTTCAAGATGGTTTCCAGATTCCAGAAAGTACTCACTGGATTGTATGCATAGAAAGTTATTCCAAATCTTCTCAGACACGGAAAGAGCTCTCCTTCCACGTCCCTGAAAAAATGTTATATTTCAAACAAACTATACCAGACAAAAACACCTGAAAATTAACTAAAAAAGTAATCTTTAAACAAGGTCCATTCCCCTCATAGTTGGCTTTAAGAGACGGACCATTAGAAATAACCAGAGGGGAGGGGGGGTGTACAAATTGTCCATGCATTTGCAGGAATTTAATTTCTCCATTGCACGAATATTTTTTAAGGCACAACCGCTTGCAGGAATTTTTTTTGGACAAGTTTCCTTTGCAGGAATTTTCTTTTGGGAAAAGTCACCCCCCTCCGGTTATTTCTAATGGTCCGTCCAATAAAACTAATAAATCGACACAACGGAAAAGGAACCAACTCTACAAAAGAGCACCCCAAGTGAAGAAATAGGCACCAGCAGCCCTTATAAATTGATGTCTCGTGTCCTTGTACAATATTAGCAGGGCAAAACACTTTTTTTGACTTTTTCATTTACACAGTCACTACCCAACTACGTATATTGTAAATGAAAGGTGGTGGGGGAGGGGTGGGAAGGGAGAACGGGTATCTCACACAATTCACCATCTCCATCCTCAAATACAGCCACCTAGACTCTTGCATTCTCACCTTGTGACAGGGTTATACATTCCTTGGTACACAGTTGGTAATGGATAGTCATTCTTCTTGCACAGGTAATAAATTTCTGCCTGAACAGTCATGAAATACCAATATTTTATTACTAGTATGTTAGAAGCAAGAAGATGAAAGATGGACACGTTTTTAGCACAAACAGTAAACTCTCTACTTTACATCCAGACTTTATAAATTGTTTGCTGGTTTTGTAAAGGAAGGTTGGAGCAGATCTCTAGGGACAACTAAAGGACAGATTTTATGTTTGTGTGACGCAAAATGTAACAGATCAAAAGAGGTTTAGTTACAGTAGAACACTTACCACTTGCCAAGAGGAATAATTGGAGAGACCAAAGGTTTTAAATTTTCCCTCTGAAGCATGTAGTAAAGAAAATATCGTTATAGGAGTTTACCTATATTCAACAGAACACTCCCATTGTTGTAGGCCCCTCCCATACATGAAGGTGGATGTAGCAACTCTCAGGAGCAGATGTTAGTACCTCCCTTAGTTGGAGGAGGGCATCTCCCAAAGGTGGATGTGGCACCTCCCATTGGTGGATGGAGCACCTCCCATAGGTGGATGTGGTACCTCCCTTAGTTGGAGGAGGGCACCTCCCAAAGGTGGATGTGGCACCTCTCATAGTTGGAGGAGGGCACCTCCCAAAGGTGGATGTGGCACCTCCCATAGTCGGATGTGGTACCTCCCATAGGTGGATGTGGTACCTCCCATAGGTGGATGTGGTACCTCCCTTAGTTGGATGTTAGTACCTCCCTTAGTTGGATGTGGCACCTCCCACAGTTGGATGTGGTACCTCCCTTAGTTGGATGTGGTACCTCCCATAGTTGGATGTGGTACCTCCCTTAGTTGGATGTGGCACCTCCTGTAATTGGATGTGGTGCCTCCCATAGTTGGATGTGGTATAGTTGGATGTGGTACCTCCCTTAGTTGGATGTGGTATAGTTGGATGTGCCACCTCCCATAACGAGATACTCCCATAGGTGCATGTGCACACCTCCCAGGTTGACATTTTCTATAACTAGTTCATAACTAGTTCAATGTAATAAAATACAGTCTTAAATCACCTTTATAGAGATGGTTGACAGCTTGAAGTGTTTCCTCAATGGGGGTGTTATGATCTGGAGCATGGAGGTAAAATAACTCCACAGAGTCTCTCTTTAATCTTTTGAGGGATACATTCAACTGTCTTTGTACTTCGTCATACTTCAGACCTAATTAGATTAAAATATGCAGACATTAAGTAATATATTAATATCTCACATTGAAGGAAATATTTTCACAGTTCTTATATGGTTAATGCAATGATGCTATAAAAATGAAACAAAATTGTGAAGCAGGCCAGTAGGGAGGGAGGTGCGATGGGTTCATCTGCACCCCCCCCCCCCCCCCAGGGGCCTTGGAAGTCCGCCTATTGTGGAAAAAAAAATCAAAATAAATAAATAAAGGGAAATGGTATTTCTGTGCTTCGACTTTTTACATTCAATATGGTCCTTTGGGTTAAAGGTCAACCATTTGTAGATTTGTGTGGTATATTTTGGGCCAAATTGTGTGATTCTAGGTTAATTTCAATGACACATTCTACCTAATGTCCTTCACTTTTACCTGCCTTGTCTTCGAAATGCAGGAAATGCTGTCTAAGATAACCAATTTTTTTAAAAATTTCCTGGGGGATACCCCCACACCCCCCTACATCCTTGCGCCTGCGGTGCTCGGGATTAAGTGCCAGAGGCACTCATCCACATCCCCCCCCCATGTAAAATCCTGGCTATGGGCCTGAGAAGTTGTATAATATATTTATTCACTTTAACAAACCTTGACCTTTTTCACCCCATGGATTTGCCTTTGTGGCAATAAACACCTACAAGAAAACATAAAAGTTCAAAGAACTGATATCAAAAAATGTAGTACTGGGTACTCGAAGAGTTGCTGGGAGTTTACTTTCAATTTCCTAGCCTGGAAGTAAAACAGTTATCACTCTTTGCAAGCTTGATTCTTGGCCTGCAAGAGGGATGCCTGAACTTCAACTCAAAACATTCCAGAGTCTAGAGATCCATATTTCTCTTTACAAACCCAAACTATTCCTTTGCACCTCCCTGCCAAATTAATTCCAAGTATCACCTGGCATCTTAGCATCTCTCTCAAGGGTGGAGAATTGTGACTGCCAACTACTAATTGACTCAAGTTTCTTCAAATATTCTAACACAATTGAATCTGTTATCATTTTGCTGTCCTCTTGACTTGCTTGAATTTCTTAACACTTAAGTATGGTAAGAAACAAATTAACTGAAAAACCTTGACTTAAATGCCTTTAGACTTTTTCACACCTTTAGATAAGTTAAAAGTTAAAATTTTAACATTGAAAATTATTAAGACTAGCTGAGCTGTACCTTGGTATCTTTAAGCCTGTCAATCTCTCCCATAATCTCTTCAGTCTTTCCATTATTGTACCTTTAATTTCAAAAGATAATGGAATGATTGTGTGGAGAGAATCAAAGAACTCAGAAAAAAAATTCTGAGTTCACAGATAGGACATGAACCCATGACCACTAGTCGAATTCTCCAACCACCGATCTACTGAGCAACTCTAGTGGTGAGCAATGGTCAATTGTGGGTCAATATGTCGCACAATGACTGCATCGTGCGATCACATTGTATCAATGAACAATTAATTAATTTCAACACGTGAATAAAAAAAATGTCCATACTAATTTAACTTCATTGACAGGACTTAGAAGTCAATGGCTAATTTATACATGATGTCCTTGCACTGTTACTTAATTTTTGTTACCTTCCTTATTATTACAATAAAAAAAATGAAGACAAAGAGAAAGGTAGCCAATTTAATTATTCTAATCTATAATGAAATAATTTCAAAAGCTAATACACCTACACATATGCAGTATCAAAATCATAAACACCATTTTCTATAGAAACGTTAACAAACTCTTTTGCCTGCAATAACAAAATAATAATAGTTTATTAACTTTTAATATAAGCAACTGTATGGTCAAATAAACATAGCTTAAAATATGCAATGAAATAACAAAGGTTATATGAGACCCACAACACATCCCTATATCCCAACATCCCAATAGACTGTTTTTGTTTTCTTGGTTTTGGACTGGTACTAGCTTGCAGTGGAGGTTAATGCGGCAAATCTTTTCAGATGCAAATCACATGAAGTTTTTCTTAATGATATTCCCTATAATTAGCCTCCATTGCACATTTGTTCCAGTCCAACACCGAGAATATGAAAAAAGTCTATTCCCATTCTCTTTTTGTGTAATTTTACATCCTTATTGTCAGGTTTCAACAGAAATCCCCTGGTTTGTTTTGATAAATCTTACGAATCTTCAGATTTACACTTTGTATTTTATTGAACAGATTTCAGGAATATTTACACATCCAGTGTAGTCAGTGTAAAACGTCAAACTACATGTACTGTGTTTATATGCTTGCAACTCATTGAAAGTGAGATGAAACATGAGAATGAACTGCATTAACACACAAAAAATAGCATAAAGTCTGAAAAGCCATGCCAAACAACCACACTACACCTAACCTGGTCTGCAGGGCATTGCCTTCCAAATTCCATACAGCCAATTGATGTCTTAACAGGAATAGTTGCCATCTGGAATTAAAGTAAAGAAATTAAAGCCTTAAATACTGTAGGGTATTTGAACATGGAAACTGGGGGGGTTGGGTGGGGGGGGGGGGGGGGGAGCTGTGCAATTTATGGGGCAACTATATACTGTCTTTATTGTTTTATATATTTTTTTGGATGGGAGGCAAGTGAGTTCAAGATAACATCTTTTGTGATATTCTGTCCTTGTTTTACACTGGAGTTGGGGTTAGTTGAAGTACAGTAGAATCCTGATTGGATAGCACTCCTCTGATTTCTCAAACCAATTTTTGTTTTCCCTGGAGGTTCAAGAAATTGGGTTTCTACTGTATTTGGGAGATAAATATTTATTATGTTGTGTGGCTCCAAAATATATTCATACCCAACTCATAGAGGGTTGTTGGAAATTTGCTTAGGGAGGGGAGTCTCAAGGCTAAGGCCAGTTAAGGAAACAATGAAGTTATACTGGAATTTCCAGTGGGGTGTGGTGGTTCAAACCTAAAAACACTCCATGTGAGGGGATAGATACTGTATATATTCTGGAGAAACACACACATCTAAATCATAATTTCCCTCCCCATAGCTTTGGCCACGCCCAGATTGGTCTCTTTTAGGGGCTAAATTCAAAATTTCTGACGAGCATCCCCGTCCCTTCCATATGGGAGTCGCCGGGGCCCTTACCACTAGCACTGCATGCCACTTTTTAATATGCATCTCATTGAATATTGATTCGAATATTAAAGCTTATCCCTCGTTCTACAATAATACGTTCCTTGATTATTCAGCGCTTTAATTCATGCAAATGAATATAAAGTGGCCAGATGCTCGGCAAAATATCCAGTACAAACACATCTCATAAAAAACATATGGCGGAACGCTCATACAACAGTAACTCATGCATGATTTTAAGAGCTTATTTTGGAAGCTTATAGTATGTTGTAACAGTAAAGTTTCACATATCTGATAAAAAAATAACTTAGCTGTACCTTACCTTAGTAAGATGCCGTAAAAATTGTTTTGATCCTGGCAAGAAACTGAAACGAATACCCACACGAGACAACATGAGTGCGTGACAGCGCTATAGCGTGACTGAAACTTGACAACATACAGATTCGCCCAGTCTCTCCTCGGCGCGTGTAGTCCCACACAGCTGTGGATGTGGATACACCTGATCTTGTCAAATTTACGCTATTTTGACCGGATTTCTTTACTAGATTGCAATTTTGTAATCGTTTTTTTAACTGTTCAAACTTTAAGAAGTTTTAGGGGCCCATTTCCAGATGGCGACTATTCCTGTAAAGACGTCAATAGGATGCTTGGAATTTGGAAGACAATGCACCTTAGACCAGGTCAGTGCCTTATCTGTATCAGTGTATGAACATACGCCACTTCTTTATTTATCTTTCTCCCTGCAAATGCAAGCAGGATAGACGTTCTTGAGAATGACACACCTTGCATGCACAGCAACGACATGTTGAGATCGCATTTTTTCCAAAATTCTATCCACTCCACCACATTCAAATCCTTAAATGTTACATAATCTTTTAATTTTCTGAATTGAAATTTAATTACTTATGCTTTTACAGATATGAAGAATAAATGGATTCTTAAAAAAGAGATACTCTAGATCTGCATTGTTCTTTTTGTAACTAATAGAAGCCTTTCTGAACCATCACTATCGGACAAATGTTTTGTGTTGTCAACAAGACAGTTTGCTTTAAATTATATGACGTTTTTTTTATAATTTCATTGCAGACAAAAGAGTTTGTAAAACTTTGTATGGATAATGGTGTTTATGATTTTGATACAGCTTACATGTAAGTATATCACAATATAATTTGCCACAGATTATGTTTCACTTGAAAGTATACAGCTTAATTAATTATATTTTTTTCATTGCTGACACTACGCATTAATTGCCACTTACCATCTTCACTGGTACCGTTGATTTTATAACATGTTATGTTAATACAGAACGCATGGTAGGGGGGGGGGGGTACTCTCTTACAAGGGCTTAATGGGAGCATAGGGCCCAACAGGGTATGGTTTTCGGGATTTTTTGTCTTAAACAGGGTATCTACTTCACTCCTTTTTGTCTTAAAAGGGGTATCTTTACGTGGGCCAATGTCTTAATCAGGATAACCATACATGTTAATTTATACAAACTTAGCCACAAGCTGAATTTTTGCAAGTGTTCTTGCTTAGTGTTCACTTCTGTTGACTTACATATTGATACCAAGCTTAATTCCCATTTGATCATGCTACAACAAATGTCTTAGACAGGGTATCAAAAATCGGCATTACAGGGTAGGAAAATCAGAGATTTGTGTCTTAAAGAGGATCAGGATTTGGGCAGCCAGACCACAGCTCCTTGATTCTGTCAAGTACCCCCCCCCCCCCCCCCCCCCCCCCTCCCTGGGATACAGAAACATATCACCAAGTTCTAGGTTATATGCTTCTGGTAAATAATGGCAGGAAGTCTTTTCTTCTTAATAAAGGTATGCTGGAGGAAAAAGTGAGGAATTCATGAGTGAAGTTGACATTCTTAAAGATCCCAAGGTATTGATTAATTAGTTATATACTTACACATTTGAAGACAATTTTTGGCATTTCACGGCATATCAGCAATGATTCCTCATTATTGTTTCAGCAACTGTTTATATTGCTTTTCAGGGATTTAAACAGTTATTTATGAAATTTGTTGCTGAAGTGAGATATTTATTCAGCTGTGACTTACACCAACTACACTGCCACACAATGATTTTAATCCAAAAACAGAGATCTGCTTAAAAAATCGAAGATTTGCAGAAAATATGCGACAAAAACAAAGTCTGGGGATAGCATATAGAGAGGCTCTTTACTACTCCCCCTCGATGGGATACTAGCCCATTGGTACAAGTAACTTTCCAACAATGTAAGGAGAGGGAGGGGGGGGGGGGGGGGGGGGGTGAATGGTCTTACATATCTTGCAGAAATTTAGCCAAATATTAACTGGTCTTGTCAATCAAAACCCTTCTCAGGGTTTCATTTTCTTTCCCAAGGCTAAGAAAGTCTTGGGCTTGCAGTTAATGATTCTGTTCTCTCCGTCTTGCAAAGTGTCCAGTTTACCATCGACCACCAATATTTTTGTCAGCGTTCCCTTATAACTTGCCAGTACTCATGTGTACTGCTGGGTAGAGAAACACACTATGGGGATGAAATGTGTTGCCTATAAGGAATGCAACTACAGTGAACCTGACCACAGCTAGAACCTAGTATTCTGACAACCTGGAATCAGCTCACTCGATCACCCATTATTCCTATAGACAACCACATCTCTTACCCTTTAAAACAAGTATGTGCAGGTGACAATGTGTGCGATTACAAGAAAGATCTATACCCACCCCAAGGGGGAGAGGGTTTCAGAGCCCAAGTTTGAGAAGGAAAAATGCAATCTTGTCCCAAGAGTCTGCTTTTCTTTTGGTCAGCACCACAAGAACATGGCCCCTGCCAATGAGAAAGTCTGCGATTCATGGACTTCAGGTCATTTTTGCTCAAATCTGATTAGCTGACAGTTGAAAATGAGAACTCTGAGCATGCTCAAGAAATTGGACCTGGCCAGAGTTCGCATTCTTGGTGCTGACCAATAGAAAAGTGGGCTCTGGGGACAAGATTGGGAAAAATGAACCTAAAATGGAATTTCTAGCAGGGTGGAGGAGGGGGGGGGGGGGGGGGCTTCAACACAAACATAGGAGAGAGATAGATATTTTCTGGACAACACAATAAGCAAAAACCAGACTGCAGACCTGTTTGCAGTTAACAGTCTGACTGAGATGGGCCTGGTATTCCATATTTCCATCCCATAATTCACTGAACTGTCCAGTTTACATCTTAGGTACAGCATGCAAACATATTTGAAATTCAAAAATGTCTTATTTACTACTGTAGGTGTTTATTGCCACAAAGGCCAATCCATGGAGTGAAAAAGGTCTGTGCTAGTATTCTTGCTGACAAATTAGTAACAGTCTTGTCAATCTGTGTAACTGTTGGCATTTTCAAATTATGCTTGGTTAATTATACATACATACATACATACATACATACATACATACATACATACATACATACATACATACATACATACATACATACATACATACATACATACATACATACATAGACTAAAATACGTTACAAAAATAACTAGAAGAAACTAGAATCTACAAATAAATAATATAGGCAAAATCTATCTAAACAAAAGTCATTCTCTGAATGCTCCTTTTAAATTCCAAAAAGTCACTTGTTCTAATGCAGTCTGGTAACTCATTCCATTTTTTAGCTGCGAAATATGTAAAAGAGCTAAGGCCAAAGCTCGTTGTTCTAGGCTTACAAAGGGAAAAAATGTTATTTCTCTCACACTGAAATGCATTTTGTCTGCCACACAACAATGCAACAGCACTTATTGACAAGACGAAAAAGTATAGAGCAAGGGGTTACATGGTGAACCTATACTCAGATATCAGCCACAATGTGTCAAGCAGTTCGCAAACTTAGTTCGAAACTGGAATAAACATTAAGAGGTTAACAACGTAATCATCAGCCGGACCACTGACAATATTAGTGTTTGGAAACAAAGCAAAACAAAGTATCAAATGTCACTGTCCTCTCTCACAGACGGAGAGCTCTTGAAACCTGAAGCAGGGCTTGCTCTGATTCCTTAATGTACATGTTCTTAGCTGTCTGTGAGCGCCAGCCACCATGCCGCATAAGAAGTCTGTCTGGAATGGCAGCAGCTGCTGCAGTGGATGCTCCCCCAGACCTAAGACTGTGGAGACCATATTGGCTGGGGTCAAGACCGATGACTTTAAGTTGCTTTTTAAACAGCTCAGTTGCCCTGGAATAAGTCAACTGTTGTGGACGAAAGGAGAAGCCCCGTTTAGTATGGCAAATCTTCCTAAACAGGTAGTCAGATTCCTTATGCTGCCCATCAAGTAATAACCTTTCGGTCAAGGCCACAGGACAAGTAGGAGAGCCTGTGCGAGCTACCATGATTACGGAACCCTCTCTGAATTGGTCGTTCTTCCTTTTAGTCAGGATAATGGACATATGGTCACTTGTCAGTTGCAGATTGGCTCGTTTCAGATTACTGAGGTCGTCCCAGCGCAGGAATGCTGCGAAACCTAGGGCAATGAGGCAAGCTATCTGAAGCTCACTGGGATTTCCCTGGCCAAACCGGAGCACTACTTCTTTGACTTGAGCTGCTGTGAGTGGAGTTTTTCTATTTTTAGAACCGGTTCCCAGGATACGTTTGCATGCGTCAAGGAGCTGCTTCACCATGGTATGCTGCACGGGGGACGGAAAGCAAGCCTTTTGGTGGGCCCAGGCCACCCCGAAGGCTGCAGCCTGGATGGAGGCCAGTGATGTGGTGGTCTGCAACAGGTGCACAAGGTATAGCGAAAACTCTGGACCTGAAGTTGGTAGGACATTAATGTCTCTAGCCTCTGCCCATTTCCTCCATGCCGAAAAGGACGACACATATTTCTTAACAGTATTTGGCGCTCTGTCCTGGATCATGATGCCGGGGATTGCCCTTGCAAGAGAGCGGATCTCAGGATGATAACTGTTCTTCAGATCCCTCAGTGTAGGAGACACTGGTGACAAACACATTTGGAGCAAAGTTAGGATTGCCATCATAAGCAAACAATATAATTTTGTAATGTCCTAATTTAGGCCCCTCACGGGCATGCAGTGGGCCCTTGAAGACTATCACATGCCTCTGGGAAGTTTGATACCTTCTGTACAATCACTGTACATATTAACAGCTGTCGACTTACGTAATGGATATCCCTGGCCTCTCACAGGCCTCTCACAAGCCACAACACAGTGGCTCAACACAGATAATCACACCTAGGCCACTCACAGGCCATGACGTACTGGCCCCCCATGGGCGGTAACACAAATGCCCCTAACAGGCCATAAAGCATTGGCCCCTAACGGGCTTAAACACGAGGGCCCCTCACAGGCCATAACACAGAGGCCAATCACAGGCCATAACACCCCATCTGAGCCTGACGCACTGGCCCCATGCAGGCCTCAAGACAGTGACCATTACCAGGTAGTAAAACGCCTTGGCTCTGAACAGGCCATAAAACAGCGATCATGTTAGGTTGTGAGATTTAGCGTGGTGCTATAGCTGGAAGAACGGCTTCGCTGTTTGAGCAGCTGGACCCGCGAAAGACACCTGAAGGGCAAGAACATGATAGCTTGGCTTTCCACTGAAGAGAGAGGCACCTGGTGTGGCTGGAATAAACATATCTTCCGAGGGTGGAATTTCTACCCAATCATGCACAAATGCGGCAGGTTGTGTGCCATCCCTGGTTATGAGGGGCCACCATGAAGCTGAAGTCCACAGTGGGATGATAAGGGTGCCAAACTCCCTACCATGCTTCAAGTGCTGCAGTACCCGAGGTATCAAGTAGGGGGGAGGGAAGATCCAGTTGTTCTCTCCTGACCAAGAAAGTGTGAAGGCATCCACTCCTTCGGTACATGGATTCAGCCAACGGCTACAGAAGCGAGGAATCTGACGGGTTCGAAAGGTGGAGAAACGGTCGATTGTGTGTGGGCCCCACAGAAGGTCTAGAGCTGCAAAGATGTTTGGATTAAGCATGTAGTCATCTTTACTGGCCAGCCTTGAGAGCTCATCAGCCTCTTGATTAAATTCTCGAGGGATCCATTCGGGCTCCAAGTGAATCTGGTGCTGTCTGCAGAGTGTGTAAATAGCGACAGCTTCTAAGTGCAAGTTAGGCTTTGGACTGCCGACCTTGAGGATGTGTGCCACATTAGTATTGTCAGTTCTATGCCGTACCGTTTTTCCAGTCAGTTGCTCCCCCAGCGACATGAGCACCAATCTTGTTCCCCTGAGCTCTCTCCATGTTGAGCTCTCCTTGCTCTCAGCCTCAGACCAGCTGCCTGCCACTTCGGAGCCTGCCACGTTCACGCAGTAACCCCCCCATCCAGAGTCGCTTGCATCCGAGTAGGATAGGACATCTATCTTAGGGTTGGCTTTCCAAATAGGCTGACCATGACATTCCTCAAAACTTTCCTTCCAGAACTGCACCTCCCTCAGTGCCTCAGGAGAAAGGGCAATTCGCTGCGACCAAAAATCGGCAGATAGTATGTCGCGATACATGGCCCTAGTCCACAACCGGCTGACTGGGCCAAGTGCTAGCCCCATAGAAACAATTGTCCCCACCAGGCCTGCTAGCTGCCTAGCTGCTATGGAAGATTTGAAACGAGTTACCAGATTGATTCTTTCTCTAAGTCCTTCGATGCGACGCGGTGGGACTCGAATCACACCTGTCCTTAAGTTCAGGATAAAGCCAAGCAATTCACCTTCCTGTGTGGGTTCCCAGCAACTTTTTTCGGGATGAGCAATGAAACCGCTGGCTGCAACGTCCGCTTTAACTCTGCTTGATGCTGCTCTAGCCGCTTCTAAGGTCCCATCAGCTCCTGCCCCGTCATCCAAATAGGTAAAAATCCGGAAACCATGTTCTCTCCAGTGCTTTACTAAAGCTTTCTGTATTTTTGAAAAAACATAGGGGGCGGATGCTAAACCGAAGGGGAGGACTGTGAATGCGAACCATTTTTTCACGCCAGCAAGGGTCCAACTAAAACCCAGGAATTTCTGATGGTTAGGTAGGATGTCCACATGGTGGTAACCGGACTTGTAATCGAATTTGAAGAACCAGTCGCCCAACGCAAAAATGTCTCTCGCCGTGCGTATGTCCTCGTACTTGAATTTAGGAATGCGCAGGTATTTGTTGACAAATCTAAGATCGAGAATCAGTCTCTTCTTAACGCTGTTTTTCACAACCCCCAATGGGCTAACAATATGAATGTCGGCACAGTCAACTTCAGTTACACAACCGGTCAATAATAGCTCTTTGACTTGCTCTGTGACAAATTCTTTTTCGTCAGCAGCTGACTGATGATTCTCCATCTGTTTTCTAGGTGGTAATTCCACAAATGGGAGGGCATATCCATCTCTGATTATTGAAATAACCCATTGATTCGCCTCAATTGCATGCCAGAAACTCAAATGGTCCTTCAAACGACCTTTAACACACACTGAACCTTCTCTGGAACTGTCCCCAGAAGAACAACTTGGGGCATATGAACTATGTGTCGCTGCTAAATCCGCACAATTACTATTGGTATCATCTTTCATTTCATGCTCAGTTAATCCTAATTCATTGTACATATTTATCAAACCCGGCTCGGACGCGGTGAGTGCGTCACAATCATAGTTCCAATCAATATCAACGTCACAATTTAAACGCGGTTGGGAAGCTCTCTTAGTATGTTTTTCCCGTTGTGGCTGGGGGGATTGGTGCACGGCAGTTCTTCGCAAAATGTCCGGCTCTTCCGCAACGAAAACACCCGTCGCCTTGGCTCGACTCCAATTTCTGTCTCGACGCGGGAAGAACAACGCGCCTCGCGACGGGGGAATTCGGGTTAGAGGTGAAGGATTGCTGAGCACGACCAAGTAATTGTGCTCGAGGTTTCGTCGTTGGCAGAAGCGGCCGCGTCCAGTTGATCGAGCACTTTCGTGTTCAGCTCATACTGGATCTTGTTGCGTTTATATTTGAAGTCGGGTTGTGGTGACTTTTCGCGGGATCGCTCCGTAGCCGGCCGTGACTTCAGCTCTTTCTCGAGGTGTTGAAGACGTTCCTCGCTTTTTTGGTGAGCCTCGATTAGCTTTTTAGCCCACGATGGTGTGCTGTCCGGTGATTCCGAGCGGTTAGAGGACTTCGACTTGGAGCGGCGCTCTTTTCGAGGTGGCGATTTATGGCGGGAACCATTGGACGACTCACGCCGATCCTCAGGTCTTCCATGCTCGTTCCGCGAACGTTTACGCGAATTCCTCGTTGGGCTAGCGTTGTGAGCCAAAAGGCGTTGTGTAGCCCTCGATTTCGGCGGCATATCTCGATAGGACGGCGAATTAAACGCAATTTTTCGAGTAACAAAAGAAGAAAAGCTGTTGCACTGATAGCCTGCGAACGCAGACGTATTTCCGGCTGTCGCTTGTCTCCGCCGAAAACTAACGTCTGCGAACTCGAGCCAGAAAACGATTTCCGTGACGTTGAATCTTTTGTTTTCTCTTTGGCCAATCAGATTACGCGTTAGAATAAGACACGAGTGAACACCACGCGGCTCCCTCGCGACATAGCTGTCGGCGGAAACAGGCAAGCTGCTATGCGAAGTTGAATGAAACACGAAAGGTTTTTGATGGCCGTGAAAGTTGATTCTTTGCAGAAGAACATTTTCAGTTGCAAAGGAGAAGGTTAATGTACTCGGTTAAAGTGTTTTAGTGCATACCTTCATTGATAAATCATGCAACGTGGGCTGTGAAAAGCTGACCATCTGTTGACAAACTGAAGTGTTTCAAGCGACGTGTGCGATTAAACCCGGGCATTAAAGAACGCCCTTCAAAATTTTGACGAAATTGGGAAAGAAATCCGAAGAGAATTTGACGGTGATCATGTCTGATTTTGCGTCAATAGATTGGCAAAAAGATTCCAGCAACACGCAGGAGGCGGCAATCGACCAGATGCGTCTCATCTTCACCCGGGATCTTCACCTTCAGAGAAATTACATAATACGGTTGCGACAAGCGTCGTTTTGTTTGAGTCCGATGTTTTGGGGAGTTCTAAACCCTTAAACGTTTCTAGTGCCTTTTTTTGCTGCATTAAGACTCAAAGATTTGGTCCAAGGAATGAAAACCTTCGCAGGTTTCAGTGATAGATCAAATTATGTTTACATCTACACCGCAGCGTAAAGGCGAATCTCACGAGACTCATAGTATTATGATTTTCATTTGATATCTTCCTCCAGGTTTAACAGTGAAGTGTAAGTAAGTAATGCCATGTATTTTTATGGAAATACCTCAGTCAATAAATTGTTGTTGTTGTATTTTATCTCACCTTTCCAAGCCTCTGGTACATGATCCGTACACGAACGAATAGCAGCTGTTTTCAATATTCGCTATTTTCAATGTATCACAGCGCTATTCAGCGCAAGCGACGATAATGGGCTGACCTGGCCATTCATCTAACTAACGAGCGGCGAAACGACGATCGATCACAATGCTACACTACATACTATTTCCTCTCAGGCAATGCTTGGAAAATAACTGATTTTCCAAATCCATTCGAAAGATTCACGAATATGTCTTTCTTCTCCTTTGAATCATGTACTTTAATGCATTCACCTGATTTGACTTTTCAAATTAAACACTTCACAAACTTTCCCCAGCGCAGTGTCATATTGTTATTTGCCACGCGATTGTGCGATGCTCTCGCAGGCTACACGCGTGGCGGTTCTAGGATTTTCTAAGCCTAACTGTGATTGGCTTAGAATTTTGACGTCACGGAAATCGTTTTCTGGCTCGAGTTCGCAGACGTTAGTTTTCGGCGGAGAAAAGCGACAGCCGGAAATACGTCTGCGTTCGCAGGCTATTGCACTGAAGGCAAGAACAAAAAACTGACTCACATGACCGAGCATGAAAACTGATATCCTAACTAGGACCCAGGGTCCCCCGTTCAGTGTGAGAGAACTTCATTTCTTGCCTCTTTCGCAAGCTCAGCCGGCAAGAAAACCATTTCCACGTAGATTGTAACAGGAGGACCGAAGTGAGAACATATTTTTCATGTAAGCTGGAAAATGGGGGAAAAACAGACTTTTATATAGTAATATTAGGAAGTTTTGAATGCGCTTATTAGCTAATGAGGTGGAGTTGACTTTCTTAAGAAGACAGCTGTATGGGGACGAGTAATCCCCAAGTATGAATCTAAGGATCTTATACATTACTGCCATGTCCACAAAATCATGCTGAATATTGGAAATGTATTGTCATATATTTATTTTTAATTATTATTATTATTATTATTATTTATACCTAAAGGCTTAAAGTATGACAGAGTTCTGGAACAGTTGAATGTATCTCTTAAAAGATTAAAGAGAGACTCTGTGGAGTTATTTTACCTCCATGCTCCAGATCATAACACCCCCATTGAGGAAACACTTGAAGCTGTCAATCAACTCTATAAAGGTAAATGAATGCATGACCATATAGTACTTGGTGTTTTGGCCCCTTTTTCCCGGGGGGGGGGGGGGGGGACTCCCATATGAAATGGACGGGGATGCTTGTCGTCTCGCTTAGGGGTTTAAATTTCGGATTTTGGTCTCGTTTAGGGTGTTCTGGGCAAAATGTCATTATTTTTAGCCGTCAAGGTCTCGTTTAGGGTTGCACGCGAAGAAATAACAAAAAAGAAAGAATTTTGATTCGTTATATTTACTCTTTTAGGGGTCTGCATAACGTTCGGCCACACCCAGATTGGTCTCTTTTAGGGGTTAAATTCAAAATTTCCGACGAGCATCCCCGTCCATTCCATATGGGAGTCCCCCCCCCCCCCCCCCGGGGCCTTTTCCATTGCTACATTGCAAACAGTCCAAAGTAAGCTCCATAAAATCCTCCCTCCTCTTCATCAGGTAAAGAAAGCCTCCCAATCATAGATTCAAAAATTTGTCTGATGATACCTCCATGGGCTTGTCCACTTTTGGGACTTATTGGATGTGCATTTCCTGCTTATGGAGGGCAGTGGGAAGTTGCCCTGGAGGTGAGGTTACTTCCTTTTGGGAAGTATCCAGTTTTGGAAGGATGTGTCCACTGGTGGGAGGTGTGGATTTGTGGCAATGCCCTGTTTTGGAAGGTGTCCACTTATGGGATGGGTAAGGGGGAGGGTTGGCCACTTAAGGGAAGTGTCTAGTTTTGGGAGGTATCTGCTTAATATTGGCAGGGAAGGGGGTGCCCACTTATGAGATTGGGTTGGGGGGGAGTCCCACTTTGGGAAGTGCTCTGAGTTCCGGGAGATATCTGCTTATTGAATGCAACCACATATGGGGGGAGGGTGATGTCCAGTTTGGGATGATGCAGGCTGAAGTGTGCAGTTTTGGATGTTGTCTACTTTATAGGAGATACCAACTTAGCAGAAATTTCACTCTATTGAATATAACATCTATCTCCTTTGTTTTTGTTCTTTTCAGAGGGAAAATTTAAATATTTTGGTCTGTCCAATTATGCCTCATGGGAAGTGGTGAGTGATGTCATTAAATCACTGTTAATAATTGGTACATTTATTTTTAAGAAAAACTTCTATACTCAAAGATTGTCTAATACTGGTAAATATCTGGCCAAAAACGTGAGATTTTGAGGATGATTGTCTTACCCCTGAAGAAGGCTGTACTTCCAGCTGAAACATTGGGAGTGTAGCTTCATGCTACGGAAACCGGGATAAGCTCCGGCCTGATGGGCCACTAGGCTCATATAGACTTTACCTTACCTTACCTATAGGCATGCAGTGCATGCAGAGGGCTATGTAGCTAGACTTTGCACGCATTATGGGCCCATAATACTAGACAACAACAGCTAAAATAGACTATGGCCTTGTTTTATTGGTGTGTTCTCTTTCAGGCTGAAATTTATTATCTGTGCAAGATGAATAACTATCCTTTACCAACTTTCTACCAAGGAATGTATA
This sequence comes from Meandrina meandrites, assembly GCA_963693305.1. Taxonomy (NCBI): domain Eukaryota; kingdom Metazoa; phylum Cnidaria; class Anthozoa; order Scleractinia; family Meandrinidae; genus Meandrina; species Meandrina meandrites. The sequence goes on along the minus strand of OY855913.1, from coordinate 2,089,610 downwards.
ACCCTGTCACAAGGTGAGAGTACAACTGTGTACTAATGTCCGTCAAAGTTACCAGGTGTAAATGGTACAGGAAGCACGAGGTTCAGACTGCTCTGTCGCCCCTACTAATAAGAGATTTATTACACAACTGAAGATACTTTACTCTGGTCTCGGTCCAACACTTAAAAAATACTGGACCACCAACAAAAAATTTTGATTGGCTGAATCAGTCTGTCATAATTTTGTCTCTAAGAATTTCTGTTTTGCATTCAAGAAATGTGTCTTTTTTCAGGGACGTAGAAAGGGAACTCTTTTCGTGTCTGAGAAGATTTGGAATAGCTTTTTATGCATACAACCCAGTGAGTACTTGTCCATGTTTAAGGTCTTGCATAGCTCCAGCATAGCTTTTTCAAGTGCTAACTAATTGTTTGTTTCTACGTTGTAGCTCGCAGGTGGTCTGTTAACAGGAAAGCATCGCTATGAAGATAAAGATAGCGGCAAGATTCAACCTGGCCGTTTTGCCGGTACCGGTCCGTGGGTTGATGCGTAAGTTGCCGAAGATGTCCGATACACCCGAAAAACTTTCCGAAAGTTTCTTGAGAGCTAGCAGTCTTTCTAGCAACTACTAATATTAAACGCTTCGCTTCTTGCTCTGGGTCCACTCCTTTGATTCGGGAACGACACAGATTTTCACAAGCGCTTCCGTGCTCGACCACTTGAGAAAAATTAGGACTACTCGTAGTCTACATTTTCCACGAAATTAGGGGTCTCAACGACAAGTTATCTCATGCTCCGATCTTCTCATTTCTCACTCTTCGTCCAAAGTGAGGAAGATCTTAGGCATCTTAGGTAAGATTTGTGTGCGGGATTATTCGACACCAAGATATCACCCAGGCACCATTTTGCTAGTAACAGAATTTATAACATTATGTATTTTAGTGTTCAAAACAGGCGGTTAAATCAGTAACCCCAGTAAGTCACTACCTCTCTGAAACCTCTATTTTCATTCGCCCGCTGTAAACACTACCTCTATTGTTATTCAGGGCTAGGGACATTGTCATGACCTGTTATACGAAGTTGCTCTGCGAAAATCCGTGCAGTGCCCTTGATTAGTTCTTCTTGAGTTTTAAATTTTGACGCGCAAGTAACAGCCAATCAATGATCCGGGATTCTTTGTATAAACGCAAAGCCGCGGCTGCCCCGCAGGTTGAGCTAATTTGTCAAAGTAAGACTGAATACCAGCAGTACAAAGCACGCAGTGTGGTGGGAATGGAAGGAAAAACTGGAAACTTCGTTTCGCTCGTGACCAATATCTCTCTTTTCAATCATAAAACAAATTAATAACAACTGCATACAAGTGTACATGGGTTATATGATTCATTACAATAGATTTGTTTTTATTTTTAGCTATGTAAAGCGTTTTTGGAAGAAGCCCTTCTTTGATTTACTTGACAATCTCAAAGTAACATTGGATCGCATTTACGGCGAAGGAAAAGTGACATTGATCGATGCGTCCCTTCGATGGATGTACCATCACTCCAAGATGGACGGTGCTCATGGAGGTATTAAAAGTGAAAAATGTTTTTATAAATAGGCTGTTGCCTCGACAATTTGCACATCAAGAAGCGACAGAAAGCATTTCATTTCCCGGATGATCCGGATGGGAAGCTGTTTATTTTCGCATGATTTAAAATTTTTTTTCAACGTTTCTTTCACAGGTTGATTGTATTGTTTTTCTGCAACTAGCAGTTTTGTTCAACCATTTATAAAACTGAATTCAGTCCTTTAGTTTCATATTACTTATTTTCACTATCTTTAAAGCTGATTTACCTAAAGACGACTATTTATTAGTATAACCCCAACTTAATGCCGTTCTGCTGTTTCAGATGCTGTTATTCTTGGAGCGTCTTCTGTGAAACACTTGGAGGAAAACCTTAAGAGTACTAAACACGGGCCCTTACATGAAGGTATGCATTGCTTGTCAAGAAAGCTGAACGTTCAAATAACACAGTTCTATAATCTCGCGTTGAAACTGCTACGAGGATCTCCGAAGTAGATTGGTTGTTTTTTACACTTTAAAAAGTAAATGATTGGTTTATTGGCTGCTGCTGCTGCTGCCATGGACTTCCTCGGCGTCGACGTCCAGCAATTACTGGTGGTGCATGCATGCGGACAGTCCTTCTTACCTCCACCTCATTCCCCCTGACCCCTCTGACCCGCCCGCTAACCTTTTGACTGTTTTCCTCTCTGCAGACGTAGTCAAAGTATTTGACGAGGCCTGGGGCCAAATTAAAAGTGACTGTGTTAACTACTTCCGCTGAACAGACCCTGTGATAACTAAAGGCCCGTGGATCAGATCTACGTACTTCACTGAATTATATAACACTGACCAGTGTTCAGTTTTAACTTTTGTCCAGAAGCTTAACGAGGATCGCCAAGTAGAGTTATTATAGACAAACAGGGCGCCGAAAAGAAAAGAAAAACACTTGAATTAGCATATTTACCACCCTGGCCAAAGAGGTTTTGTTTTCACTAAAGCGAAAGCGAAAACGCTTTGGCGCTTGGTCGCGCTTTGCAGGTCAAGTTTGAGGAAAAAGAAAAAAGAGAAAACCTCTGCAACCAGGTACATGTTTACCGAAAATTTAGTGAAAATGGCAAAAATCTCCGAAATGTACTGAGCTTCAAAAAAAAAGACTGTGTATTGTTTTTGGCAATAAAATATTATCCACTATATAACTTGATAGCTTTTGTTGATTATCACAGTACTGGGGTGCTCATTTCAGGAGGGCTTGTTCGATGAAATAATGCGCGAGCACCACTTTTGGGGGTTCCAAGTGTTTGAGTTTGCGGCAGTTTAGTTGGAACGAAAATTTCGATTTTTCTTGTCATGCGTGGCTAATTTTCTGTTTAAAGTTTACATACTGAAATGAACAAGGAAAATTATCAACTGAGCAGTCCGCAATAGAAGAAATACGACACAAGAATCTTGCTCAGTACATTTGGCTCAGGCTGAAGAAAAAGCCGGGCTTTCGCATCCAATATTTTCAAGCTTGAACGGGAAATCTTAATGCATGAATGGGAGAAAGCTCACTGAACAATTCATTATGCTAAACGTGACTTACTGACGTTGATTTTGCCAATTCCGCTCGAAGGATGTCACGTTTGCAATCCTTTCAGTTCCGCGTTTATAGTCTGATCATTAATCTGTGTATAAGACCGGCAAAAAGTGATGTTAGTATCTCCTTGTCTCTCATTTCATGCTGTCGTAGTATCTAATTAGAGCTTTCCATCTTATTTAAAACAATAATCTGAGTTCTTCAGTTAGCATTTAAGACGTATTCGGTGACAAAAAATGCAAAGTCACTGGTTATAATTTACATGCTCTCAAAGAGACCTTACGTTTAATCCTATCCACTTCACACTGTATCCCGCTACCGGAATTACGCAAGACACCGAGAGCAAATCCGGAGAACACCAGCAGAGTGATCAGTACAACAAAATACACGATATCTGTCAGGGATCACGGAAAATGGCTGGCGTATTATCTGCCTGTGTTAACGACACCAAAAACAAAAGAAAAACTGCGCACTTCAAGTCTAATAAAAGCTTTTTATTGCTGTTAACTGATTTAAACGGCAAGAGACGTTAACTAAATCGAATTCATGTGTCGATTTGAAAACCTCGAGGGTACGTAGTTTACATGTAGTTTGCACAAAACGATCTAAACTTTTTTACTATGTACTTTACAACTGAGTCATAGCAGAGAAATCCTGTTGACTATATGTATGTAAGGCTGGCAATACGACAAAGGGGCGAAGTTGTATTCTAGTCTACTTCACAATATGATGTCCCTTTTCGTAATAGTAAGGGAATTAAATCATTTTGTAAGGCCTGGTAGAGACGCGTAGTAGTCAGTTTATAAACAACACCACTTGTTACCAGGCGACCCGGATGGGGATCGAGAACCGACTGGGTTGTAATAGAGTAATATCGTATGTTCATGACACTGCACTGAATTAAATCCGACAAAAACATAAATAAAGTTAAAAGCATTTTCCCGGTTGTGTTTGCTTCAGCTGTGTTTATTATATTTAATATCGCCAGCAAGGTAGTTGATTGCCTGGAAACAAAGCAGTAGGATTAAAACTGACGCACTTCATTGATAGCTCGGCATTAAAAATATTGCGCAAGGTTCGTTTAAATTGCTCTATTCATTGACTGAGCTCCATTCCTTCAATTTTAAACAGCGTGTGATTTAGTTTGAAGAGATCATTTGCCTGCACGGCAACTTTGCCGGTTTTGCTCCGCATCCTCGTCCAGTGCCTGGCTTCTATTTCAAGGGGTCCCGGAAAATTCAAAGCAGGTTTGTGGTTTTAGTAAAGGTAAAACCAGATATAATTCATTTTTTAGGCAGCTATATTAAAGCCGCACTCAAGAATCTTAGTTTATTACTATTTTACAGCGGATGACAATTTGCCTAATTTCTGAAGACTTCCTTGTGTTAAAAGGCTTTTACTGACTTATTTAGACTAGCACTTCTTCGGCAATTGTGTCCGGCATTTTATTTGCCTCTGACAGCCTTTTCGAACCAAACTTCTCTACTGATCTTGATTGCACGTGAACAGAAAAAAATTGAAAAGCCGTTTGAAATTGTAGATGTGTAATATTGGAAAAGATTCAAGAAAAGAATTAGGTACTTCAAAACGGAAAACACCCGGTTAACTTAAATTCCGTGCGATTTGCACCCCAATTGCACGAAAATTTCAGTCACAATCACGTTGTGCTCGCGCAATTGTCAGCCCTGATCACGTTTTTCCATTGTTTTTTTCAGTCTAATGTTTTCGTTCCAGTTAAGCTTTTAATTTTATTTGATCGTACGCGGTAGACAACTCTGTTTATGCTTTAGACAATTCTGTGTCTTAAAAATATTCAAACTGCCTTTCGATCATTACAATGGGGTAAATTATTGTGTTTGACACTGACTTGTTCTAACGATCGAAACAACGTTAATAAAACTTTCAAGACGTTTCGACCAAAAAACTTAGGCCTTCATCGGTTTTGTTTTTAAAAAGCCAACTGAGTGACGGTCTTTTGGTCGAAACGTCTTGAAAGTTTTATTAACGTTGTTTCGAACGTTAGAACAAGTCAGTGTCAAGCACAATAATTTACATTGTAATGTCTATCCCTGACTCAGGGCCCGCGCAGAGGGAGGGGCTGGGGGGGCTTTAGCCCCCCCACTTTTTTACAGTAAAAAGAAAAAATAATACGAACTTAAGTAAATAAGCAAGTAAAGAAAGAAAGAAAGGAAAAAATATTATTATTATTATTATTATTATTATTATTGTTATTGAACGAACAATTACTAAAAGTATTTAATTTGAACGCCTTTCCAGAAGCTGGTGATAAATTTTGTTTTTGAGTTCCATTTTGGTTAATCATGTATCGAGTGCATCTGGTGAATGATCATTCAGTTTCCACTGCCCGAAGAATGATCATTTTGCCCAACAATGACGCAAGGAAGATCTAGTAACTTGACAATGATAAACAGTCGTGAAGAATGGTTTTTGACATCTCTAACGAATTTGCAGATTGTGGAAATAACAGAAAGAGAAATTTTGGCACCGTTCACAACGTTAAGCTGAAGTATAGCAATCGTCAGATTCCTGGTTTGTAAACGCTAATGGTAGTAGTACTGATTTGGAGTGAATTAAATTGCTTCAAGCAGGATTTGATAGTAAATCTATAGGTCTGGTTCTAAATGTTTAGTGGGCTTATACTGTAAAAACATTACAATAATATAGCAAGGCCGATAAGTACTATGTGAAAAAGTAACTTTGCAAGACACCAACACTACCAGAACGATAAAGTAGGTTAACAATCGCGGACAGCCATTCCGTCCTTTCTGGGACTCATCAGCGTGGTGTAGCAAATCTTAATAATGCCAGCTCGAAGGCCAGCGCAAATAAATTGCAATAATCTCTTGTAGATCCTGGTACGTTAGCACCATTGTTCTTTGCGGACCGTTGCTGTTTCAAGTTGTAAAAATAGTGCGCTTTAACACACTGTTTGTTAATATTAAATCCACCTTCCGATATCTGAGAGTAACTAAAACCCTAATTTTCCCAGGGTAGCATGCCTCTGCTCCCTCCCCCCCCCCCCCCCAAAAAAAAAAAATGTGGCTCATGCTTGAGCCCCCCCACTCAAAATCTTGCTGCGCGGGCCCTGTGACTGCAATTTTAGTATTATCTTTCGATCGGTTGCTTGATGTTTTGCATGCGCTGCAAAAAGGTTGGGATCGGCTATTTACCGAGTTAGAGGTTGAGTTTGAGTTGAGTTAAGATTGAGTTACCGTTTTTACTAAAAAACAGTGTTTAATTTAAGATGCGAATCCCTTTGGCCCGAGTCAACCTCGAGTCACGGGTCAACCTCGAGTCACGAGTCAACCTCGAGTCACGAGTCAACCTCGAGTCACGAGTCAACCTCGAGTCAAGCCAGAGATGTTTTTTCTTGTTGTTGTAGGAATTAGCTCTTATTAACCGAGCAGGAGGTCTGTATGGGAGAATCTTGACCGAGGTCGTGAGTACAGACCGAGGTCAAGATTCTCCTATACAGACCTCCTGCTCGGTTAATAAGATGTTTATTATATGGCCAAACTAAAAGACTTTTCAGGTTAAAAATTCGCCTCGGTTCGCCGTACTCGCTGACATTTTGCTAGTGAACGGCGATCACGGAAAAATTAGAACAAAAGAAGGTCGATATTATCGGCAGGTATGTTTTCAACTTCTCTAGCCTCTTTAATCGACTGATAGAATATTCTTACGTGTATTTTAGTCGCGTTTAATTGCGTTTAGTGCTTTTATCTTCTGACCTTGCAATACCTCGCAAATTCGTTTCTAGCTGGTGTTTTGATTTCGTGCCTGAGAACTGAACGAAAATTTGCCAAATTTTGCTCGTTCTTGTTACCTTTTTTCGCGTCGAGCTTTTGGTTGTTCCATTAATTATTTTTTAGCAGAAACAAGTCAACGTTTTTGCATTTTTGTTTGTAAACTTTTCAACGTAAGTGCAACCGGTCTAGATGCCGGAAATCTAGACCGCGGTCAATATCGATTTTAGCCAATCAAATTCGCGAATTTGGTAGTTCCCAAAAAAACCCTCATTTTTGGCTTGACTGAAGGTTGACTCGTGACTCAAGGTTGACTCGGGCTCCGAGGTGGCTTGTGTAATGCTTAACAGCACAAAATGAGGATAACATAATTCTCTAAAATACAAAAATATTAGTTTTCCTGCCTTATAATGTTAAATTATCTACTTATTTGGTCGTAAAAAGTGATTCGCATCTTAAATTAAACAACTCAACCCCTAACTCGCTCATTATCTCCAGCTTTCCTGCTTTATAATGTTAAATTATCTACTTATTTGGTCGTAAAAAGTGATTTGCATCTTAAATTAAACACTTTTAGTAAAAACAGTGATTCGCATCTTAAATTATACACTTTTAGTAAAAGCAAATGAAAAACAGTAACTCAATCTTACAGAGAAACGAACTCAACCGGGGCCACCCAACGTTTTTTTAACCAATCACAAGACAAGTTCAGAACAAAAGAATTGGGCTTCCTTCATCAGCGGATCAATCACAGTAAGGGGCAAATTTAACTGCTGATGAACGAACTCCAATTCTTTTGTTCTGATCTTGTCTTGTGATTGGCTAAAAAACGTTGGGTTGCCCTTCGTTTCACTGTAACTCAACTCAAACTCAACTCAACCCCTAACTCGGTCAATATCTTATCTCAAAAAGGTTTCAATCCCGTTTACCAGATTAACGCAACACAAGGGGGTCAAGTTTTAATTTTTTACACCTTATCTCTTGCCGTACTTCGCAATGTACGACTTATATGACTCGTGACTGAGGAGTAATTTGGCAAAAAAATAATCTGAGTTAGAGCCCATGACTCCTGCTATACCCCGGAGTCTCCTTCAGTTTGGAGCAGGTGAAGAACCAATTAAAAATTATCTTAATTTTATTTGCCTCGCTGTATAAGGCCTTTATTATTTTTTTTTTTGGAAACAAAGATTCGTGATGTGTGAGCTCGGCCTCAACCAAGTTTTGTGGGTTTCAAGGGAAAGGAAATCGGGGTTTTCCGTTCTGATCGATCAACACGAGAGGTACTCTTAAAAATAAACAAAGTACTAGTTATTCTCATAACAAACTAGTTTTAACAGCCAGTGAAACATGTTTAACTTTAGAATAATCCTCCGTTAAAAAGCGGATAGAGGGAGTTTGTACAGAAACTCCGAGATCAACTTCCCCAAAAGGATACAAAACCAAAACTGAAGCCTGAATGTGTTCCTCTTATATTCAGAGAAGACGTATACCAATCAAGTGAAGGTCTTTCTCTTCAGGCAAGCTAACCGAGGTAAGAAATCACCAAGATTGCCAAAACGTCAAAATATAACGGGCTAACTAGCTTAGCTTGTTCTATTATACGTATATTTTTAAGACCACGTTTGGTTTGGAGGACTGTGTTTTGGAAAGTGTTAAGTTTAAATTTGGACGGCAAACTGGAGCGCGCGGAAGAATAGAAAAAAAATAAAAACGATCCACAAACGGAAAAATGTGTACTCGTCAAATATAATAAAAAATAATTCTTAGAATTCGCCATTAGAGTATGAAGTGTACAGTCATGGGCTATAGAACGTTTCCACTAGATATCCAGTAGACAGTAGCTGTTGACCTCTGTTATCCCATAGCTTTTTTCCATATTTTTCCACTACTGTAGCTTTACTTCTTGCACCATACACGCATTAAACTAAGGTACCCGGTATATCAAGCATATTGGCATATTTACCCCCTAAAACACACTGCCAAGAAAAGCACGGTATAAGCTGGAGTTGACAAACAATTTGGTAGCAGTTACCAATAACAAACATTTTTTTTCAATATATTTAACATGTTTAATCAAACCGGTTTTGGTGACACTTCAGGAGAGCATTTTTGCGGCCTTGTCATCAAGGGCATTATATTATTTTCATTAAAAATTAGGCGATCAGCACGAGACCTAGAGACCACGGAGACCCTGGCAGAATTTCAAAATAAAAGATCAATAACAGCTAAAGGAAGTATTGACGGAAACGGTTAGTGTAAATAATTATCTATTACCCTTGGCCTTGAAGTCAGAACAGCTATATTATCACGGCCACTCAATTTTGTAGTCTGTCTCAAGCGTTCGAATAGTTGGGGAAAGGAGCGAAAAACCGGATTAGCACGAAAAACGAGTGGAAAAAATGGTGAGAGCTATCAGACCCTATCAATCTTGATGAACCTAAAAAAGGATAAAAGCAATCAAAAAGGCTAGAAGTATGTAAAGAAGTGCAAAGAAAATTTATTTCGAAACCTCCAGCGCTTGCTTTATCGGAACCTAAAGAATTTAATTTTCTTAACATATTGACAAGTATATTTTGTTAAATGTTAGACACTAGGTGAGAACAGGCCCGAACTCTGCTCTCATGTTTCCCACCTTCTCCCCCTTGCGCTCCCTTCCTTTACGCCGGCTACACGAGCAACGAAAGCTGAAGGGCTGTCGGACAGTCAAGGATTGTGACAAAAATATAGAAGAATTTCCAAAAAATGTATGTAACTTATAGAAACTACAGTTTAAGCCCCGGCCTAACGCTCGCAACATTTCAACCCAACTTATCGCAACATTGTTGGGCACAACATGTTGCACACGTTTGGCCACCCTGTTACAACATGTTGCGTGTTGTTGGCTCAAGTTTGAAAATGGTCAATTTTTTCTCGCAACATTTCGAATGTTGCATGATGTTGTACTCGTTTGGCCTCGTTCGTGCAACATTGTTGCGACGAAGCATGCGCACTAGTTCGGTTTGCGCTATCCAACATGTTGGAACAGGGTGGCCAAAAGTATGAAACATGTTGGGTCATATTATGCCCAACAATGTTGCGATATGTTGCGTTGAAACGTTGCGTGCGTTTGGCCAGCTCCTTCACAACATCTCACAACATGACCCAACAATGTTGCGATATGTTGTGTTGAAATGTTGCGAGCGTTTGGCCGGGGCTTAACTGTTGAAAATGTAGCCCAATTCCATTTGCTATCGAGTTCTCCGGCGTGTTTCCAGCAATGGATTCAATCTGTTTATTTTTCTACGCTGATCGAGCATTTTAGTCAACAAAAAAACTAGTAAATATAAAAATTATTTTAGAAACAACATCAACCTTTAATGATGAGGTGAAAAAAAAAGCGTTTTTTCTCTGTAAATTTTCATTTCTTGATTCGAAGCCCTAGTACCCCACCACACCTTAAATCCGGGGTTTGTTCCGTCCGAGCTGAACAACAACTCAGATCCGAACGAGGTCCCCTGTTTTATGAGTCTAATGAGTCTATGAGCCATGAGTCATGAGTCAATGAGTCAGGGTTACTTTTTAACAAAGTAGGATATTATATATTGAACCGTCGTTTGCCTTTATTCAAGTTAGCTTAGAAGCACTCCACTTTGCGTACGGTTATTTCTACTCTGGATTGCTTGCAGTTAGTTCCACTCCAGTGTGCTTGCGGTTAGTTTCACCCCAGTTCCACTTTGGTTTGCTTGCGGTTAGCTTTTATTAGTTAGCAAGGACAGCACTATTTTCAAATTAATAACCACAATTTGAAATTTAACTCATTGACTCATGACTCATGACTCATTGACTCATTTCACTCATAAAAACTTTACTCTCGATCCGAACAGTCTTCCGTGATTGCTGAGTCAGTGAGGTAACTAAGTAAATTACGACTCTTTTATTACCAAATCACGTTCAAAAAGAATTTGTTGTTGAGTATTTCCGCTTACTTGGGGTTCCTCAAAACTGTGATTGGGCAACTGAGAAAGACCACAGGCAAGCACCGGAAAAATATAAACGTGATGTCGATTTCGACGTGATAATCCTATTTGCAAGTTTTTTTTAGAGAAATGTTCCAAATCTCAAATGAGAATTCGATGAGTTTAACAGCTTTACTTTACATTTGAATCATTTCGAGATATTCTTGTTGTGATTTAATAGTAGAATATCCATTTAGTTACAGTGCATTGTGGTGCTGTTGCTCCATGTTCTTTATGATGGCATTTCCGTTACCACCCACGTTTTGACATAACTTCTTACGTCAAGCTATTCGCGCGTTACTCCAAAACAATTGACCTAAAATGACACGGCAATAAACCAGTCAAGTGAAACGTGATTAGGGATCAATTAGAATAGCTATATAAACTTCTAATGTTATGACAGATTTTTCATTCTTCAGTTACTGTAGTATGTGATCAGCTGGAAATATTTGCAGAACCTTTTATCCTGCATTTTGTGAAGAATTCATCAGTGGCTCTGCACACAGTGATTACACAGTCTCCACCACACACTGTGTTTGTATTCGAGTAAGTTTTTCTTCATTATTACGAGACTTGTGTGCATTGCGTTATATTCAATTGCAAAGCCAGTTTGTCATTGTATAGTAAGAAAAAAGACTGCAGCGTTTTATAAACATCAGCATGCATAATTTAAAAAATTCACTGTTCTTTAAGCCTCAAGATGTACGATTTTAAGCTAATAATCGACAATCTTCCTTTAGCTCAGAACAATTTTAGTTTCTTCACAAAAATTTCGGGTGTCGAAGCAAGAATTTCTGGAGATTGCAAAACAGAGCTTCTGAGAGTCAATCATTGAGGCATGCACCCTTAAACTCCGATTTGGTTGATTTGCCTCCTGATATTTTTTAAAGTTTGTTTTCATAATAATGGTGAGACAAAACGTTGCCAGTAAACATTTGTATACATGCATTGTATTCATGAAGAAGCCAAGCAAATAATTTTGCTATTCATAGTTGTACCGGCACTCGACCGGAGCTTGCCTTGTTGACCTTTACTGCCGTACAGCCATTGACAAATAATCCCCCCATTATCTATTCTGTTAATGTGATTGAAAAATCTTTACCTTTCGAGGCTACTATTCTTCATTTTGTCTTTGAAGTTTACACAGAAATCTTTTTTTATCAAGTAAAACCAATTTCGGTCACTTTTATTAGTGTTAATAGATCACACGTCATCTATTTACTATTTTTTTGCTGACGTTTCTCGTTATATTTCATAACTCAAACATAACAAGAAGGCAAGTGAAAAAGAAGATTTGACTATTTCGTCAGTTTTTCACTTGTAAAATATAAGCCACTTTTTAAGATAATCTGACTTGAAATTGCATAACCAGATAACTGGAACAAATTGTATATTTGCAAATCTTTGAGATCTTTAATTTCAAAACTCTCTGCGGGACATTTTTACAACATCATTTGTGTTCATTTTATTTTGACTTCAGTTTGAAAGGATGCCAGTTATGTTGAAGAACACATCAAGATCTCCATATCCGATTGATCAGTACCATACCGCCGATATAAAATTCTTGTTCAAAACAAACACTCCTCGTAACAATTAATTTTTGCTCAAGAGCACACCAATGCTGACATATAGTTATTTTTCGATCTTTAAATACATGAACTCTTGACACTATGGTTTTAATTTACTGCAAACAGCGGAAATCTTCAGTATTCTATTATCAGCTCGGTACCGAAAACCGTGATTGAAATTTTTAATTAACATTATGTAGTATTCACGAAGTGAGATTGATGAAAAAATTGCCAAAGCGCACAGTGCAAAACATATAGTTTTTGTGTAATTTAAACACGTTTAAAAGGAAATTGTTATTCAGTGAAGGGCTGCTAACGAGTAAGTCAGAGAAGTTTTCACCCGCAAAGAAAATGTTCAAACCATTTATTTTGCAGTGCTTGCTGAAAGCATTCCTTTTTTAAGGTACAATGTCGCGTGTGTCATCATAATTTTGTTTCTGGCGACACAAGTTGAGTAAGCTGCCGCGCACTCAGCATGTTTCGCAAATGTCGCTTAGTGCGGTGTCCGTCACATAAAAAACACGGAGTAGGCGAGTACTAATCAAAATGATCACAGACATAAACAGCCCTACAAAACAACTGGGTGCGTTTCTCTTTGTATTTTGGATTTTGCTATCTAATACTTGAATTGGTTCAGAAAAAAAGGGATTAAAAAATTTAGCGGTACCCGAATGAAAATGATGAATGAGCTGTCAATCATACCTATCATCATTCGTCGGGAGCGCTTCTGGAATATAACAGACAGTGGAGGAAACCGCTGGCTAAACGTATTTCTTTCTGGATTCCTGGCACCTAAATCCGGATATGATCCAAAAGAGCGGCTTTTAGCAGAATTCTTATTTTCATGGCATTTCCTTTTGCACTCATGTTTCTATACAATTTATAGCATAGCATAATGCAAATATAAGATGTCAACAGCAAACGCACTTAGTTACCGTACAAAACCCCAATCAAACATGTCAAAACTATTTGGTAAAATCAAAGACTCGCTTGCGCAAATTAAAATCACGGCAATTTTAGAATGTCTAAGATTTCCATGCTTGATGCCCCAATGTGTTTCTGACGTAAAACGTCCCAGTTGGCCAATGAAACTGACATGATATGGGATTTATATAAGAGGTATAAAAGAACACAGACGTTGTGATAACTCATTTATTACTGAGTTTACACACGCAACATCGCCGAGCAACTGGAAATCTTTGCTCAAGACGTTTTTCCTCTGGTGAGGGATTTGTCAACCTGTTGGCGCAGAATTTTTCATTCGTGTGCGCGCAACGAGATCGAGTAAGTAAAAATGTCCATTATTCAAATAGATACTAAAACATCAAGTGCAATATCGCCAATGGTCTTGAGTCACAGAAATGAAATATTTATTACACAAATCTGAAAACTAAGAGATTTTTGCTTTGTTGATTTGATATGAAATGTTTTTAGCCGAAAGTTTTACAAAAGAACTTAAGGAGATCAAGAAGATCACCTAGAAATAGCAGAAATAATTGTTTAGAATTTTTTAAATTCAGATGTTATTGTGACTATGCAAAGTTTTACTTTTACTGGCTTGTCAGAAGAAATCAGTTTTATAAGCAAATTGTTTCGCAAGGGAACCGGTTTACCGGACCCTCGCCGCAGTCTACCAGCAGGCTGCCAGCGAGGTCTTTCGAATCTCGAACGTTTTTCGTCAATTCCAGCTTTGGAATAAGCTAGTTTTCTAATTTCGTCACCGTTGGATGACGTGGAAGATGAAAAGATCGAAACTGGATAGCTGGAACGAGTTCTGTTCACGAATCTTCAAGATCTTTGAAATACACCGCGGGAGTTCGACCCTGATAAGAATGATTTCCCTCAGCAGGGGCTTCATTCAGTTGGGATATTGTTTTTCTTTTTTCTTTGATTTAACTCTGCATGCGAGGCCTTGATTTACTATATCACAGCTGTTCTAACGTACGCAACATAAGGTGGATGAAAACACAACTCTTTGAGCCGAAAAAAACCCACAGACTTCATTTTTGTGATTAGAACAAGGCTACCCATTCAAACAGAGGTTTCAACAAAAAATAAAAGCGACTCTCAAAATAATTATCGCTGTGTTGGTTTTTCTGCCTGCCTGCAACTCAGTTCGCTACCTTTGTTGAATACACTTTCGAAATTTGAACGACGAAGATTTATTATTTAGCATTGTCTTTGACTCTTGAATTTTTAACAACCAGATTTTATTTTTTAAAACCTGGATATTACTGTTAAAACTAAAAAAGCCAATAATCTTTTGTAATATTTGCCTGATTATTCACCACATCCATTCAAATTTTGTTTGTGTCGGTGCGTCTTGTCAAGCTTTGCTCTGCTATTGGTCAGTTTTGAGGGAGTGACTGGAGGTGTGTCGGGGGCGGATATTCTTTCATCTTGCCGCGCGTCGCCACGCGTGTCAAACGTGAGGCTACGCACGCTTCATTCTAGTCACGCGAGATATAAAATAAAACGCGAGATATGGAAAAATATACGGCAAATGCAGGTGGCAACAATATTAGCCTTTTATCTAATTTTCGAGACATTGCTGTCATGAAGCGACCTGTACAAACAGACCATTCAGCCGAAGTAAACGAGCTGTCAAATTCAAAATAAGAAAATTGGTGGTGTGATAAAGTAGCCTCACCCCCAGTAACCTGCATTCAGGAGTTGGGAACTAAGTCAAAATCTAAGCCCCGCTGTCATTGGTCGATAAAAATCTTACTATCTCATTCGACCAATCAGAATTTGTTTACTAACACGCCTTTGACAAGTGCTTTTGCAAGTGAAATTACTGCCGCAGTTTCATCATCCAACTCTGCCGTTCGCTTCAAGGAGAAGGAGCGTTTAATTTTGTCCTTTTGAATTCTAGAGGGACGATAAGGGACTTTCAAGCGATATAAAAGATCAATGGCGCTTCACTTGAAGGATGAGTGGGAGAATTTTGTGGTGGAACAGCTTCGAGGACCGTACATGAAAGAGTTTGGCAAGCTGAAGACCGACGGAGAGCGTTATAACTTTTGCAAGTACATTTTGCGGTAAGGACTTTTCTTTGTGTTGTAAAGCGAAATTCAATCGATTTGGCAAGGTCTTGAAACGCAAACTTGAGGATATACATTAGCCTATCTAAACCTTGTTTTCTAAACCTTGAATTGAGTTCATAACAAGGAAAACTTTTTAACAGTAAACTCAGCTAAAGCCTACACTCTGCCGTTTCCAAGCAGATTTGCAATATACATGCATCAGAAGATTCACAAACGATTGCTACGCGTGCAAAATAATCGTTTTCTTGTTGAAATCTTTCGTTGTTTGTATCAGGTAAATTTTATTTTCGGTATTTTTGCGGCCTGAAGCATTCATATTTTAAAGAAATTTCAATTAAATTTGGGGAACGGTTTACCTCTTCACAATTCCACAATATCATCGCAGCATTGAAAGTCGTGTTTGTTCAACTGGGTTTATGTTTATGTGAAATCTTGAACTAACACACTGTGTTTTAGGTAGAAAGTCCGAATATTCTAAACGTTTTGCTTATTCAGAGAATCCTATTGCTACCGAACGGCCCGTTTCATGCCCTGGTCTTGCTTTATCAAGAACAAAATATTACTGTACGCTGCTTCACAATAAAATATGTATGAACGCCGGACGATGTTTTCAAGTTTGAGATCTTGTTTATAGTGAGCTGTGATAATTCGCACCTTTATTTGGATCGAAAACCTTTAGGATAACTAATAGTTTCGTTCCGACTTTATTTTACATTTTTCAGGTGCAGTTGTTCTATTTTTAGATCCCTGTCAGGTCCTGATCAGTTTTCAGCACCGCACGTGCCACATTGCACGGAGTGCACGCTTGCCTTTGACAAACACCAAAGATGCATGTTTATTTAATGTTTTTTAAACTTTTAAATGCCAAAACCACTTACGATCAGGATTTTGTGTAGCTAAGAGGCTTTGTTTTATATACATTTAGCTGAGATCTTGCAAATGAGATAGTGAACAATTTTCTACCCACTTGCGAAATAGCATTAATAGCTTTCTCTAGATATGAAATGGGCATGGTACATATACATGTATTAAAACTACAAGGCACATATCGTCCAAGTTAGCAGGCACTTAATTCTTATCACACAGATAGATCCAAGGGCATAGAGAGGATATTTTCATTTCACTCAATATGGAAAATATATTTCCCATTTTTGCAGTTGGATGGCATGTTCGATTCTTCATAATTTTTCCTCTTCAATATCTTCAATTTGAGCTAGGTCTTCAATGAAAGAAACTGCCAAATTAAATCCTTGTTTTTTTAAACATTGCGTAATAAAAACATGGGATACAATCAAACAGTGTGACAAAAACACCTATCTGCTGTAAAACATAATTATAAGGACCAAACCAAGGATTTAACAGTTAGTTTCTGTAAATTGTTTCTCAAGTCTCAAGCCTTGTGTTTGTAATAGGTGATGAAAAAATGCCATGTAGCTGTGTTTTTGCCGTAAATGATGTTATTACCTGATTCCCTAAAGTATACGACAGTGTACACAATAAGTTGCAGAAAGCGTGAAAGCAATTTTATGGATGCTAATCTCTCCATGGGTCCTCTTCCTTATATCTGGCTTGCACAGGATGTTTCCTGTACCAAGCTAGTTTTTTCAGGTATATTGAAAATTAAAACAAAACTGTCAAACCTTCTTTTAAAAACACTTAATATAAGAACTTGTTTCTATTGTTTGGTTTTTAATAAGTAATTATCAATGGTTCCTTTTGTGTAATTTGTTTTTCCCATATTCAAATTAGGTCTTAACTGTCAGCTATCTTTTGTCAGCTTAAGCTTTTCAGTTCACAAGATTAAAATTTTTTTCTTGACCTGAGCCCAATACAAAAGAAATTATTTTGTAATTAAAGGGCAGTATCACGAGAGGTCTTCTAAGAATTATTAAGGTGCACTCACATGCACTAATAAAAGAAAAATAACCTTGAAATGACAAGAAAGGAATAAATTCACTCTCTAAGATGTGAACAAACCATAATCGATGTTTTTTAGTGATTTTCGTCCAAGTAACGCTGTCAAACTTGAAATGCCAGCCCAACGTTTTCAAGTTTTAGACCATTTCTTTTCCTGCCTCTCCATAGCCATACTAATTTTGAACAACTTTCATGACTAGCACAGTGTGTTTTAGGCAACTATAAGTGGATTTCCAATAAATTGCAATATTTTCACGGAATTTTCAAGTAGCACTTACCCTTAGTGCGACTGCCCCGTACTTTGGCCTCTGTATGTTGTTCTAGTTTATTTCCCAATCGTAAAATTGAACTGGCTTATTGAACATCAGGTAAAAAGGCAAAATGATGCTGCTTGTTAGGGATTATTTTGCGATGTAGTTTGTAATCTGTTTGTTTTTTTCTCTTGATATTTCAGAAATAATACTGTAGCCCAAGAAATTGTTGAGCAAATTCAAAAACTCCTAAATACCAGGAGTCAACAAAAAGCAAAGTCTGCAGGAAATGGCCAGGAATACGTGTCTGTGGGAGAAGAGCATTTGAGACGAACAGATTTCAAAAAAGCTGTGATCTGCTTCTCACTGGTACTAATTATAATACTTTCATAATCTAATTGAATGTCTTCTGAAGTGCAGTAATAATCATATAGTTAAAAAAGTATGTAATAAGTTGTTGCAATTGATCTTTGTGTGTTTCAGTTACAAAGTTCTTTTTTTGTTACGTGCATATATAAACTGACACCCTGTCAATAACAAAAGTGTGCACATGAACCAAGTGGCCGATCAGGCTGGAGCTTATCCTGGTTTCTGTAGCATGAAGCGACTAGGAGTATTTCTACTTCCTCCTGGATGGGATGCTAGTCCATCGCAGGGTTACCCCCAGCAGTAAATTCACCGGTACCCATTTATACACCTGGCTGGAGAGAGGCACTTTGAAAGTCAAGTGTCATGCCCAAGAACACTACTCAGTGCCTTGGTCAGGGCTCGAACCCGGATCGCTTGATCCAGTCCAGCACACTAACCATTAGGCCACCGCACCTCCCACAAAAAGTAATTTATTATTAATTTTTCAGGCCATTCAGCAAGCACTCTTGTCCAGCTCTGAAAACCAAAAGCCACTTTCCAGCCAGCAAGGCAATGTTTGTGACTTGGCATTGTCAGACAGTGCTGACAACTCCAGTAGGTCTGATGGCCAGCTAAGTCTTGCTGCTTTGTACACCCGAAGAGCAGAGATCCTGTACCAGGCAAAAGAATTCAAGGTATGAGCATGAACACCATGGCCAGTGACTGAGTTACTTGCTTTAGGAGTGAAACATAAAGATAATACAGGAACTGGCAGAGATTGTTACCAAACTTAATATCATTTAAATTCAGTGATTTTGGAAATCTCCATTTATTTCTGATGATGAGAACTTCCAACATTGTTTGTTGCATTGCCTGACTGGGTATGTTAGATGACATTGAGATGGTGTTGTAATCTTTTTAACGTCTTTTTTCTGTCTAGACATGTCTCAATGATATCCAAGAGGCAGCATCACTACAATGCCCTCAAGCACTTAGTGGAAAACTTGCCAGCCTTCAAAAGGCTTGCCAGAGAAAGTTGTCAACATCCACTCATCACTTAAATCATGGTAAATATTGACACTTGAACATCCCATTGCACCCTTTAAGTGATGTTGGTTTTATTTTGGGATGGAATCATGCAAGTTGTGTATTGAGTGTGATTTTGTTGTTGTTATAAAGGCGATGATGCAGCAAAGAATATACCGACTGTCACAGGAGGGCCACACAGCAAAATCGCGAATGGATCTAGGTTAATTGAAATCAACTGCACCGCTAGCCAAGGTCGATTTCTTAAGGTTGGTTTTGACAAGAAAGTAATGAAACCATCATAAAAGATGTTGGTTAGAACTTCCAATCAAAAAGTAGTAAATATGTTTTGTTAAAGTGGTAGTCACTGTCTGAATTAAAAAACCTTGTTCAATTTTCTACAGACCCTCTGGCTAAGATTATTTTATGGGGCGCTAAACAAAATTTTAAGTGTAAAACTTCATGCTCTTACATTTTGAGTTTGAGACCTTGATTTGTTTCGTGCAATGCTGGATATTTTCTACATCTTCACTGAATGTGCCTTATTCAAAGTTACAGAAGTTCTTATAAAAATATGTATTTTTTTTTCTTGACTACCTGCAGGCTTCAGATGATATTCGTGCTGGTGACACCCTTATATCTGAACCACCCTATGCTGCAGTCCTGCTGCCAGAAAATGCTCTTTCGCATTGTGACTGTTGTTTCCAAACTTTGGTAGCGCCTTTTCCGTAAGTTTGCGTAACATATAAATAATATAAGAGAAGTTCCATTGAGAGATTACAGTGTGTTGACTAATTGGGTTGTAAGAATCCTCCACCTCTCCGAAAAACTGTATTAAAATATTTCCAATTCCTCACAGATGTCATCACTGCTGTGAAGTCCAGTATTGTTCTCAGGCATGTCGTGACAGAGCCTGGTCGGAGTACCACAAAGTAGAATGTAGCCTTGGTCCACTTTTAAAAATGGTAGGTATCAAGTCTTCTGTTTGCAACAGCATCGTGATCATTATCATCAAATGGCATCAATCAGTACTATTTTGTTTAATTTATCAATTTTCATTTTTGCAGATGGACACGTTTTTCCAGTTGTCGCTAAGAATCCTTCTGGTAACTGGAACTGAGAATATCCTTGGTAAGTAAACTTGTTTCCTAAAAACATTTACCGGGCATGTAGTAGTAATCTCCTTACCTCAGCATGTTTGATAACAAAATTGATCATGGGGTTAATCTTGAGTGTTGAACAAGAATCAATTTTGTCATTTCTTGTTAGAATTTTTGAAGAGGTCATCGCTTGAAAGTACAAACCTGAGCAGCAGAGTGTCTGGTTGTGGTCCAGAGGGAGAATATGTAGGTAAGTCAGTGTTATGATAATTTTCACATATTCTTTGATCATATGTTTTGAGTGCATGGGGTTTGGTTCAAGGTGAGTACCATATTTTCTCGATAAGACGTCCTGGCGTTTATATTTTCAAACTTGGCCTGGTGGACCCAGCGTTTATTTGACTCCTGCAGTTTATTCAAGCCCAGTCTTTATTAACCAACACTTTTTAGTCATTATTTTTGACAAAAATGTATTTGGCTTATATACCTCAGCTTATCATACCTTTAATGCCTGAGGGGCCTATTTTCAATCCCACCTTCAAGACCTTACATTTATTCAGTAGCTGGTGTTAAATCAAGAAAATGCAGTAATACTGCTTGACCAGTCATATTTTTCACACGGCATCTTTCCATTGGCAGGTGATTATGGTTCAGTGTTTTCTCTGGTAACCAACACGGAATTACAACCAGTGAAGACCTTGATGTCCCATGCACTGGTATGTTCATATTTATTAGTGAATTGTGTAAAATAATCAAATGTCCACAGCATCAGGTAGCTTAAGCTATACTTAACCAAATCTGTGTAATTCTTCTTTTTTCAGAATTGTGCATTACTTGCAGAGTTCCTTGAAGGTGTGATGGTTAGAGAAGAGGATTTAAATCCAAGACCAGTAAACTGCGAGGATTGCACAAAGAACAGGCTGTGTCAGCCACCTGAACTGCAAAATCAACAACTTGAACAATATTACAACATTCAAAATTTTCAAAATCTTTTCCCAAGTGGGACTTGCACAAGTTCCCTAACAGGGGATGTGATAGGTTGCCTACTCTTTCACCACTCTCAACAAATGGCTTGCAATGTGCATGCCATCACTGCCATTGTGTCTACAAGTAACGACAAGACAAATCTGAAGACACATTATCCATCCAAGGAACATGTTGTATCAAGAGAACAGAAGAGGATAGCAACTGCTGTTTATCCAACAGCATCTTTGTTGAATCACGCCTGTGATCCTGATGTCATTGTTAGGTGAGTGCATGGCTCCAAGGCTAAGGAGAGTTATTGTGAGAGTAGTATGTCTGTTTTGGCATCTGCTGAGTTTTGTAGTGGGGTTAAAACACTTGCACAACATACTTTAGGAATAGTTGTTATCTTGGCCAAGAGTGTGCAACCAGAAACCAGTTTTCATTTAGATTATACACTTTAGATCTGATGTGTGTTACATTAGATGGCTTTTTTCAAATTTTTAAAGTGAATGAATGAGAACACTACAGTTGCATTTGCCAAATAACATGAAGCTGTTTTAATAATTTTCCTTACATTAGGCTTCAGTGGAAGCTAACTTGTTGTGATACAGTGTATTGATGCAGTTGACTTCAATTCATTTGAGTGTATGGGTGGTTAAAGATAATTGCTTTTTTAAATTTTAGCTTTGTCGACGGCCAACTTGTGGTAAGAGCAACGCATAACATCGCCAAAGGTTCAGAGATATCTCACTGTTATGGTACGTCGAGCTAATACAATAAATATTTGTGAAGAAAATATTTTTGACTCTTAAAATTAGTAATTGTACCATAATATTAGGAGTAATTTGGAATACTGGGTCTCCTGACATACATTTAAATTGCCCTTTTCTCATCATTTACCAGCTACTGATATTGTAAAGAAAAAGTTATTTATCAAGGTAGAAGGCTAACATTGTTTGAAGTATACATGAACTTATTTAAGCTGTTATTCATTGTTGTCTCTACTCCATTACAGGTCCTCATGTTAGCCGCATGGGCCGTGAAGATCGTCAAAAGCTTTTGTACAAACAGTACTTCTTCACTTGCCAGTGTACTGCATGCAAGAGGTAACCAGCTTTCCCATAACCTGATTCACTCATTTCTTTAGCTACTACTTGTATTCTCCAAGCTTCTACCTGGGCAGTGGCTGATATCCACTAGTTGATGGTTTTCAATTCTCATCACACGTCTGCTTGAATGTTTATTGAAATTGTAAATATGCAAAGTTAAATGTTGTACCATTGGGAATTAAGGGTTAGACAAATTGAAGCTGATTTTTGAACTGTTTTCTCTTGCAGTGATGAAGAAATGGAGAACAAGAGGCTATGCTTCTCTGCCTTTGCCTGTCCTCAGTGCAAGCATGCCATGAAACTTTTGTCTGTTAGCGACAGAATCATAGGAACATGTCAGAACCGCGATTGTAACTTGGAGAAGAACATGCTTGATGAGCGCAGACTGGCACACGAGGCGGAGCTGCTGTTTGTGAAGGGAGTCCGGCTGTTAGAACGAGTTGGAGTCAAGGAGGCTCTTGATGTGTTCCACGAATGTTTGCGACGGAGGAAAATTCTGCTTCATGCATATAACAAGGACTTGGCAGAAACACACGATGCCATTGCCAGGTAATTTTACGAGCATAGTAAAAGCGGGTTGATTTGTGATCAGTCTCATATACTATATGACCACAACAATTAGAAGTAGTCATAAGGCATTTTTAATAGTGTTATGTACGCTATTCGACCTCCTATATTATAGGAGGTGGAATAGCGTACATAACACTATTAAAAATGCCTTATGACTACTTCTAATTGTTGTGGTCACCAGTCACTGTTATCTTTTGGCCTGAGCAAAAGCACTGTAAGACATTTTCTTGTTAACAGCCTCTTCCAATAATGTGACTAGATTGCAGTGGCCCACTGGTGGTGAGGGTTTCACTGTATGGGACTGTATTTCCATTGTAATCTCATTTGTAGCCGAATTTGGCACACATTTCTCTTCTTTCCAGACGCAAGGCTGTGCATCACTTAAACTTCCCTTCCTCTACTTTTCCCACAGGTGCTATGCTATGAGTGGCGACTTCAAGAAAGCTTCTCATTACTGTTCTCATAGCTGTGAAGCAGTGGAGAAAGTTTTTGGTTCATCAAGCGTGGAGTATGCACACGAGCTCCACAAGCTCTCCCAGCTGTTATTCAATGACAGACAAATCAAGAAGGCACTCTCTACAATCGATAAAGCCACGAGTCTTTTATCACGCCATTACGGGCGGAGTAATCCAGATGTAAAGGAACTCAGTGAGATGAAGCGCTGTCTTATCGCTGTGGGCGGTCACTCTAGAAACAACAGCTCGTAACGTGACGGTCACGCAAAAGTTGTTTGATTGGTGGAATAATTAGTGTTTTTCGTCTTCTGTTTTCGGTTTTCTTGGACGATTGTGACTCGAATTATGCAGACTGAACAGGCCGTTTTCGTATTCTCGGTATCGAACTGGAACTAGCTTGCAATTGAGGCTAATGCGGGTAAATCTTTTCTAATGCAATTGAGATGAAGCTGTTTTTAATGATATTCCCCCGCATTAGCCTCCATTGCATGCTAGTTCCAGTTCAAAACCGAGAGTATGAAACTGGCCTACTGACGCACACGAGTCGCGCAATCTTAGAAGAGCTTAGTTGGTCAGTAGATGAAAAAAAAACAAGAACAACACAAACAAAACAACAACAAGAAAAAAAGCAAAAAAACAAAAAAAAAGTCAGGTTTATAAAGAATTTTGTTACGATTTTGTGAAAATATCTTTTATACTAAAAGTTTAGTGTACAATTTGGTGTTAAGTTATAATGTGTCATCTCCAGTAAGGGAGAAAGTGTCTTAAAAAGAACGTGTTACTTGTTTTGTTTAAAAAACAGCAAGAATATATATATAACGCCAAGTAAAATACAGATCTAAATATTTCAAGAAATACTGTATAGTCTATATAGAGCGAAAAGAGTAAAGAATGTTAACTAGAATCATTCCTCATAGACCTAACATTTCTTGTCTTGTCTGAGATAAAACTTTACAAAGTCTACTTCCTGATAACGGGCTTGATGTTTATTCTGTTAGCCTGAAAAGATCAGGGTATTCAACTCGGTTTCTTTTCAGATGAGGTGATTGAATAAAATTTTAAAATGCCATTGTGGTCGTTTTGTTGTCTTTACAGCAGGTGATAGACCATCCTCGTTCCCAGCAGAAAACGAATCAAATATATGAACCGCACTCACGTTTGGAAGCGTTTCCTGAAAAAGAACCTCCTAGCTGGGAGTTGTTTAGGCTCGATTTTATTGATCATTGCGGGTGTTTCTTCAGTATGCCCCATTCACACTGGCAAAACATGTTTGGCTAACCAGGTTTAACAAAATGAAAATCGGCAACAAAATTTACATAGAGTTCAATTTAGCTGTTATTTGTTTTCTTTTCATTCATTTGTGATGACTTTGAAGTCGAGACATATCAGTAAGCAACTTCTCTGTGGAAGTCAATTTGCGAGTGTGGTTGACGGCTACCGCTGCCGGAATCCTGCTGTTTTCACTATAGTTTATACGCGGATCATTACTTAAACAGATTGAAATGTGATAAAGCTTTGGTGTGAATGGGGTTACGCTCGTTCATTCTTGGCCCAAGAGCCGCTTGCCCCTCTAAGCCGACTGGGCCCTGGACACAAGGAACACAACTGGTTCAGGATGACATGATTTGAACCAGAATGAAGCTCGCGTAGCGTTCAGCGAAGTTGGGATCACAAATCAGTTTTTCAGCTACATTCGCTATACGTATCCGCCCACCAATCAAACAGATCTTTTGCGCTAATAATTATCCAAAGCGGTGTAAACCCCCTACCAACCTACATCAGATATTTTCCAGCCAAAATAATCAGTATGAGAAACGCTGAAAATTTGCCGTCATAGGTGCTATTTAATTGCAAACCTCGGACAACCAAGAAGGTACAAGGAAAATGTCGAAGAAAAAGGCGGCTTAACCTTGGTTTTTTTTATCCTTCATTTTGCCTTGTAAAAATTCAACATGGAAAACTGCAAAATAAAATTCAAGGGGAGACGAGGCATCTAAGGTCATCACGACGAATCGGAGGCTGTGTCAGAAAATTCTAAAATAGAGGCGTAAAGTCCAGTCCTTCCCAGGTTTTGTTCTATGAGATACTTCCCCTACAGCCATGAACTCCTTCCCATTGGCGATTCGTCCAGATATTTACAAATACATGTACCATATATATTTTAAAAAGAAACCGATAGCAAAGACAAGGCTGGCGAAGGGCATTGCTGAATGACAGGTGGTTTTTCTCGCAGATGCTAACTCAAGCATGATGAATATTTTTGCTTGCACGTGTAACTTTCCAGGCGTAAAATTTGAAGCAATACCGGGGGAATGATGTAGGAAGGCCATTTCTTGCAGCACCTCACGTGATAGTCCAGTAGATAACTCAGTAGTTTTTTTGCCAAGATTGTGGATGCTGTTTTCTGCCACTGCTGGAAGACAGAAAACACGCAGTTTTGTGGGAACGAAAGAATTTGCATCCTTTATTGGCTAAGTGTTGTAACTATGCCCTGATGTAATAACAATTCCGGTCAAGCGTTTAACAGTTTAATGACCAAGCTACCTGTCGTGTCTGCCTGACGATTTTAGTGCTTTAGGTTTTGGAGGTAATATAGTACCCAATATTTTTTCCTATTTAGGTCACCTATCATTTTTGTACGCCTAGGAAATGCTAAGCCCTCGGAAGATACGTTCCTGGACTTCTTATTACTAAACAACTTGAAACTTTTCAATAAGCTCTCCTGGTACTCTTTCAAAGTTAACTGAACCCTTAAGGGTAACATGTCCGAAGGCCAGATTTCAAACCTTTTGTTGCGTCATGATCATGTTACCTCATCCGTGTTCCGCACCGTAATTGGCTGAGACAAAAATATTGCAACTAACTGGCTTTCCGAGGGAGGAGAGGATTTTTTTCGATACATCAAGTTTCCGAACATCAAAATCTCCGCTGGACAGCTAACGTTTATGTAAAACTTAGTATTTCATATCCAAAAAGACAGCAAATACTTTGGAACATTGTTTGGGCAGTTGCTACAATCGACTGGTGGACTGGAAGCCAGCACTGTGTTTAGTTATCCATTACGTTTCGGTAAACACGTGCTTTGATGATGACAAATAGTTTTGACGATCAAGCTCAGCTTCCTTCAATCCAAGTGCAAGCATGCGTCTAAACAAGTCGAAACTTACAAACCAGCAGCCGTTTTTGAAAGCGAGCGAATGTTAAGGAACACCCATCTGTCCACCGGTTGATAAATACAAACAAACCCGTCAAAGAAAAAAAAAACCGGTCCATGTGCTCGCGTTTATTGGTCTGCTGGAACAGAACTCCGCCCAGTCATTGGTTTGTTGTTGTGATTTCCCTTCCTTATTGCCTGCTGCTCGAAACTTTAAAGATTCTTTAAGTTGGTCTTGTTTCGGAACAACGCAAAGCTCTAAGACAGAGCATGTGACAAAAGGTAAGTAAGTTTTATGATCAAAACAGATACGCTTTAATCCAATGCCGTTATCATCGATCTTCCTTCACTACCCGGCATACAACTCAGTACGTATCGAGACACCGACATTTCTTTTATTGCTGTGATAAAATGCTTCTATATCACCAATGAAATTTTTTAAGAGGACTCGTGATGACCACCCCAGAAGGTGTACAGATTTAGCCGCTGTTAGCTTGTACTGGCGACAGGTGTCGA
Source organism: Meandrina meandrites (assembly GCA_963693305.1). Taxonomy (NCBI): domain Eukaryota; kingdom Metazoa; phylum Cnidaria; class Anthozoa; order Scleractinia; family Meandrinidae; genus Meandrina; species Meandrina meandrites. The sequence continues at coordinate 2,062,726 of OY855913.1, read as the reverse complement.
AACGGGCAGCCCACGGTAAATATGGCGCCGACATACGATCCTGTTATTACCTCAGTTTTCCTTCTAACTTAAAAGTGACAGAGAGCGCTCCTGTTGCACGATTTATTCAATGCCTTTCTTGGTTGTGAAAGTCTAATGAATAAGCGATATTTAACAAATAATACCTGTAAGGCCGCCTGCTATATGTGAAGGTCTTGTTTTGTCTGTATCGCAACGGAGTTTTATTTAACCTTGCTGACCGACGAAATAATAATTGCGGACTCGTACATTAACGGCGAAGAGAGAAAAGAAAGTAGTTAGAGACACCTTCAATCTACGACGGAAAATTATTCTGAAATCAACTTAAAACTCGCAATTTAAAGAAATGATTTGGGGAAGGGGAGGGTGGGGGGGGGGGGGGGGGTCTGGGAGCTTAATGGTGAAGTTCATTTGATTTGACGCCTCGTGTTCCAATGATTTACGGCAATAAAATGGAGAGAAATACTCTAATTTCTCGGTTAAGCATTTCTTGTTGAGATCCTCAAAGTCTGATTCAGTGCGAGATTTGGATCGGAGCATCTATCCCTGATTTCCTTTCATTTGTCCAGATTTATATATCCCTGTTCTTATTGATTAGGTTTTTACTCTTTTTTTAGCTTCATCGCAGATGGAGCGCCAATTCACACTGTCAGATCAAGAATAGAATGTCTTTTCACTGTCTCGTCCATACAGCCAGATATCTTGGACTCACACGGGGACTGCTAAGATGGCGCTGGACAATGATCACAATGGTTGCACTCTACTTTGTCAACCTACTCCATCCTTTACTTCAAGAGGAAATGCTGACATCCATAGAAAGGTCAGGCTTTAAAAATTCAAGGGGGGAGTAAAGTTTGCTACATAAATCGTTCCGCCTCGCCTCTAGTCGCGCACTCGAAAAATTAATAGAGGCGTGGGCACAAGGTATCATGGGATGCGGAAAACATCAAATTTCGGTTTTAACTTTTCCCTCACAGGAGCATCAACTCTGGCTTTACGCTTTTGTCCGCTATTACCGCTGTCGTCCCAGTGACATTTCTTTCTGCACGCATTGCAGGCCTATGTTTCTTATCCCCGTGGCAGAGGGAGACAATCCGTTGACACTTTTCTGTCAATAGTGGACTTGTCGTTAGTTAATAAATAAACAGGCAAGGAAATGGCTACTGTAGAAATAATAAAGTGAGTTACTAATTGGAGAGCAACTTCAGCGCACAGAGACTTGCAAATAAGTTGTATTTAGAGTCTTTTTTAAAGCATTAAGGCATGAGCGATAACACAAAAAAATTGTTCTCTTTTTCAAACCATCCACAGTTTCATACAGCACACGAGAAAGCTCGGCTAAGGTTACTTAAACATTTATAAACGACAGAAATTGGAAGGACAACAAGTCCATAAATAGCCAAATGTGTTTATCTTGTCGCTATTGCAGTGATCTTGAAGAACAAGGCCTCCCCACTGAGACCATTACCCTAAAGCAAAAGCGGAAACCACTTGATACAACACACGAAACACCAAACTTGCTGAGCCCGCACGTTATGAAAAGCGGTTCTCTGTCCCTACGCGGCTGGTGGATGTCACACGTGAAATGGGAAGTCACTGAAATGAAACGGAAATCAAAACCAAATGTCAGAAAGGCAAGTTTAATTACTTTCTTAAACCAAACAAAACGTTAATTGAAAAAAACATTTCTACAAAGCAGGCACTGACACTAGAATTTCCTGGTCATTTTCTCTTGCCGCATCTTATTGTTTAAAATACTGCTTTCTGATTTGTTAAGTAGTAATGGCGCCACGGACAAGATATCGGCGCTATCAAGTCATGAATTTGAGAGCGGTGTTTGACCCAATCAGCAGGCCCCTTAGTACTGCTACACTGTTATCACAGTCAACTCTCTCTTAACGGACACTTTAATAAACGGACACCTCTTTAAAACGGACACCTAGTGTTGGTCCCGTTCCTGCCGTTGTTCAGTCATTTTACTGTAACTAAAATTCCTATAAGACGCACTTATGTCCAGGATTGAACGCAAGTATTGTTTAATAAGTACTTCATGTTTGACTGGGTTATTTGACATTTCCATATTACTTCATATTTGACAGAATTAGGTGTGTTTTTGTGAACTTTTATTAATGAGGACACTTTGTGATGCCTATCATAAAGAACGCGCATCTCATTAGCGTTCAATCCTGGACATATCTGATAAGACGGACATCTCTCTAAGAGGGACAGCTGGATCCGGTCCTGACGGTGTCCATCTTAGAGAGAGTTGACTGTACATAAAATCCATGAACCGACCCCCGATCAAATCGTTATCATAAAAATAGAGCGAAATATAACTAACTGCGACAATTTTTTTTAAAGGTTTTCAGCGTGGCATGTACTGTGCACAGGATAGTGGAGACATACCAGCATCTCTCTGTGAGTTTGTGCTTTTGAATTTATTACTCGGCGTAGCATCACGTGATATTCAATGGACCGTTCATTCAATATCAAAAGAGTTATCGATGCCAAGTTTAAAGCAACATCTGGAAATCATGTTCTCATCTATTTAATTCTTGTATGATTGCTTTGTACATATGGCGGCTTAGATTGCTTTTATGTTAAGGACATGTATTTCACGAGCTTCCCATTTGTTGCTTAATGCACTATGCAGATGAGAAAAATTGTAAATAGAACTTTTATATTTGATTGATGTATTTTAAAATTATATTTTAGTTTTTTCTTATGATATAGTTAGAAATTTTTATAACTTTGAATTTTTACAATTATACATAACACAAGTAATTCAGCTTATAGCTGCGAGTTGTGATTTTTAATAAACGATTTATCTATCTATCTAAGATAGACACCGAGATGTCTTGTTGTGTATTTCTCTACAAGGAAGCACTTTATAACCCATCTTTATTATTTGCAGTTGAATAGGAGTATCCCAATAAAAGGAATCAAGTTCTATGTCAGTTCCGCTTCATGGAAAATGGAACGGCCTACAGTCAGCTTGCTAAGGGTCCGATGAGTAATGTTAACTTTTTACTAAATTCTTACAAATAAAAGTTGCCGATAAAACAATTTTCCACTGACCTTTTAGAGGTAAAATTTTGCACTATAAGATTGACTTACATTTGCCGGATACACTCGTCGCGGCAGCATTCATTATAATATTTTCGTTTATTTTACAGAGCTACGAGCCATTTTATGGCGCTCGAGTGCTTGTGGTTTTATCAAGTGGAAAAAGGAAACTGCTAAAGTGAGTTGCTTTTTCTGAAGCAGAACGATTTTATTTATGTGCTTCGTGGAATGAAAACATTTTATTGCGACTCCATTGTAATTTTATTTCGGCATCTTAAATTTCCAGGCTGGATTTTTCACCAGAGTCTGGAAAAGTAATGAGCAAGAAGGCGGAATTTGTAAGTGTAACATATGAACATGTATGAACTGTGTGGACTTGTATTTGCCTCAGTTGCATTAGCAGTTTTTGGAAACATGCCTCCATTTTCGGCAAATTGTCGCAAACGCGTCCGAACAGTTTCCGATTATAATGATTATCCAATCAGAAATTGCCCGAACACTCTGAAAGATATCACGTGAGCTTGTCGTCGCGAAGATGAGGCATTGCTTATCGACATCTCTTCAAAATCACGGGTTAGTTCTGATTCTGAAGGAAGATATTGCTTGTTCCTCTTGCAGTTAGGAAGAATTAAATTAGAAAAAGGAAACTAAATAAAAAACTGTGGCTTTTGTAGATTTCACCTGAAGGCGAACAAATCACCAGCGTGACTGTCATGCTAGGTTGCTTTGGTTACGAGGGATACGTCACCTTTACAAACCTTGCTGTGAAACCCATTTATGGTGAGTGAAACCATATAAGGACTTCCTAGTTTAAGATACCAATAAGTTGTATTTTATCAGCCCTAAGTATTGCTAACAGCTTCGCCATAGACATTCGATCGGTATCAGCTGCCTCGTTCTCAGGCGCTTTTGCATTTCGTCGGTAAAAGGCGGGAAACTGAGAGCATGGGGCATGATGGTTAGGTCGTCGTTGGAGTTTCGGAGTGCAACTGGCCCACAACACCACACGCACCACGTACCAAACAAGGAGGGACAACTGGGAACTACGCAGCGATTTTACACTTTTTTTAAATAAAAGTCGGGCACCTTTTGATAGGTAGTAGCGCAGGCTTAAAGTAAAACGCCTGTGACAGTTTATTTTTAATCTTTTAACAAACAAAGAATCCAAACTGATGAAAAACCAGAGTATCAAGCCAACGCAACTCATAGAGCCATGCCAAGCGCCAAGCACAAGACCGCATGAAGAGAATGGCGATTTCCTCACTGAAACACTCTATTCAGCTTCTTCACCAACAGTAAGTACAACATGCTACCAGTCTCATTCCCGTGCCCCTGGAGAAGGGCGGTCTGCTTTCAAACGAAGAGCTCTGGGGATGAGTTGCAGGCGAAAGAAAATTTTCATTTTCCCAATTTTCATGATTTTCCAGTACTTGAGCTGATAGCCACTGCAGGTTAAACGTACTGTCAGTAATGGAGAAGGAAAAATTCAGCACTGAAGAACAAGGAATCTAAAACATCTATAATATTAAGTCAAATGAAGGTTTAAAACATTTCTCATACGGAGGAAAAGAAGGCCGGAGACATCGTAAACGTCTTTTTTCCACTTTTTTTAGGATTCAGGCTCAATCACGTTGGTGACTCAGCTAACATTTAACAGAATAAACATACTGAAGAGGAATTTGAGATTTTGGAATGGTAAGGTTTGATCAATTACCTTAGCAACATTTACGTCTAACGAGCTTGTAGAACTGAAGGCAAAAAGTTTCAAATTCGAATGTCTGAAACTTTAATCGCTCATTTCCTAACAAAATTAAAGCTGTCTGATTTCCGGGATTTTTCCCGGGTTAAAATTAGTTTTAAAAAGACGTTTCCACCAGTTTCACTGGTCTTCTTCAGGCTTGATGTAAAATTTCAAGATTTTAAAATGCCAATATGGCGGATCGATATTTTGCCCTAGATCTAGTAACGATCCTCCATATTACATCAAGTAGTCTTTATGTATCGTCGCAGCGGACAAAATCTTAGAAAAAGTTTCCATACCAGTTGCGAGAATTCCATGACTCAACCTCGTTCCCAGGGTCTCTCTCCTGCCCCCCTCCTCTCGCTCTGGGGGGCAGGAGAGAGAGACCCTGGGAACGAGGTTGCCCATGACTTTGTAATGAATTCAAACATCCTCTATTGATTCAAATGAATAAAAATGCTACACTGTAACTCCTTAAGACTGAAAACATTCATTGACTCGGGTGGGATTCGAAGCCACGACCTTCGGGTTACATGTCCACTGCTCTACCATCTGAGCTACAGACCCACATGGGAACAGCGCGTGAGTGAATCCAATTTGAATGTACAAGCGTGCAGGAGTTTCCTGAAACGAACATGTGGAACATGTATTAAGGGTAAGGAACTGAAATAAATGTGGATGATCAGTGTTCCAAATTATAATCGAAACACTGTAATAAACTGGTTGACGAGAAATCGCATGTTAATAACTGTTAACTACTGATCAAGTTTTGCCTTTGTATTCCTTCTCTAGGGCCGTTGTCTGTAGTCGTTTATGTTCTCTTGGAAGACGCCAACAATATAAATTTGAAGAAGTAAGATGAATCAGTGACTCTATTGCGTTGCCTTTTGTTGTGCAGAAGATCTGCTTCCATTCCCCTCTGTTCTCAATCCTGTGAAGTTTTACGATAACTAGAAATGTTTCGCTGAAGCGAAAAGCCTTTTGTGAGTTCTAAATTGAAATTTCCACCCATTATGAATTCATTGTAAAGGCGATTTTTTTAGAAGATAAAATATAATAGTTAATCTTATCATGCAGTAAAGCACTGAGTTCTGCGGCATGAAACCAGTATAAAGAACCTATCATTTCTGAAGCGACCAGATGCAATTTAAACAAAAAAATGTTGATGAACTGTTTTAAGCAAGTGTCTTGCCCAATTTTACATGTTTTAGATGTTCCCTTAGATACAGGTCTTTTTCTTATTTTTTCGGTTTACGTTTTTACTATATTTCAAACGAGTTCCGTTTCAGGAGAGAGGTACAGATGCGGCTACCGACACGTATATTCAGCAAGTTTTCAACCGTCTCTATAGTGGTCATATATGGAAACAAGGTAAATGACACTAATATATCCCCATTAAAATTAATAACAGGGCTACACTGTAAAACAATAAGCTACACAGCAATGTGGACTGGGATCTCTTTTTCACTTTGTGCCTCTCCACAGATTGGCGTACAATATCCAATCAATCGGCTCAGAAACATTGCAATCAAGTAAGTAAACGGACAAGGATTATCTGTCTTTGAAATCTACACGTATAACAGTGGGAGCAAGATTTGTTTGCTTGTTAATTCATGTACATTTGCTTAAACTATAAAAAAATATAAAATTATTCAATATAAACTATAAAAAATATAAAATTATTCAATAGGAGTCAAATTTGAAATTGTCTTCAAATCACGTTTTAAAGTCAAATGTCCCTGAAACAAGAGATATAAAAAACTGCTCAGTGATAGAAAAAATAGCTTTGTTTTCGTAGCCTTTGTGGAAAGCATAATGCAAAACAATACTCCTGTCCATCTTTGAGATATTACGATCAGACCATTCAACATTAAGCAACCCTCCAAGTTAACTTTTTTCCTTAGTGGCCATTTGGTCACTGACTGTTCAAGTTTGGTCGCCAGTGAAAAATTTTAGTCGCCAAAATATATGCATAAATTAATAATTAATTAATAATAAATAATAATCTTATTATAATTTATCCAAAAACGTAGAGCTCTACGAAAAATTGAATTTTACGAAAATATGCGAACCGCGGAACGCGAAAACTCAACGCGAAAATACTTTCACAAGTTTTAGGGCAATCACTAAGACGGATATTTTTTATTGATGAAATCTTTGACAATTTGAAAATAAACCCAGGTTCGTTCACACAAGTAGAGTTCATTTACAACTGCAAGCCACTTTTCATCACGGTTTTTTATTTATAGAATCAATATGCACATGTTTCAATGATGGCTAGTGCTTGTGTTATCAAGTTTGCTTTTAAGTCAAGTATTTTCGTGTCCACTGAAACAAAATACGTTTCTCAAATACCTCTGGATGTAAGCCGGGGGTGCGGCTTATCTGCGGGAACATTTCAAAAAGGTGCAGTAAATTTCAGTGAATTGACACTTTTATGGAAACCTTCGTCAGCAGATCCTTTAAGCGGTTTATGGTCGCTTTTCTAGAACAGGAAAACGTCACACAGCACAAAATTTCCATTCCCCCACGAAGCTGTTTGCGTCGTCGACGGCCTGAAATAAACTTCAACAATTATCGATCCCCGGCCTCCACGAGCGAAAAAATTCCACGCTATTGTCGAGTATTCGTGTGGTCGAACTTTGCCGTTTAGTACTTCGATGACAAATTTATTACAAAACTCTCTTTGTGCAACAAGTTTATCTCCGTAGCCACGAACAGCAGAATCTCCCTCCATCTTGAAACTTCAGTAAACAAACATCGTTGTCGGCCTAGTCCAAACGTGTTCGATGTAATGCCTGGTTCCTAAGCTACGAACGTTCGACAAACGTAAACACCAGTAATATAAGTACACGCGTTCTTGTTCACAAAAATGTGTGGAAAAAAGTACTGAATGAAGAAATACCTGTCAACGAGTACCAGAAAAAGATCAGTCATATGTCAAAGTTAAAGGAAATGATGCTCATTATATTTAAACGCTAAAATTGTGGGTGAGACTTTGATGTTCAATTCCGTTTCATTGCCATAGTGAGTTGCATTCGATGAAGAAGACTTCTGAAGACTCTTTAAAAAAAACTTTTTTTCCCAAAATTTAAGTTGCTAAATTCAGGGTACGGCTTATCTGCGGCAGGTTTCTTTTACAGGTCACAGGTCACAGGTCACAGGTTACAGGTCACAGGTCACAGGTCAAAAAAATGAAACATTTGGAGGGTATGTACTGAGGCCCAAAATGATGAACAAAACTTGTTGCGGTTAGCTTTTACCCCTGTTGGCTTGCAGTTATCTTTTACTCTGGATGCTTGCGGCTAGCTTTAATTCAGGTTGCTTGCAATAAGCTTTTACTCCGGTTTGCTTGCGGTTAGCTTTTACTCTGGTTTGCTTGCGGTTAGCTTTCACTCCGGTTGGCTTGCGGTTAGCTTTTATTTGTTGGTTAGGGCAGTACTCTATATATTTGTCTTTTGTTTCGTTTATAGAGTACTGCCCTAACCAGCAACTAAAAGCTAACTGCAAGCAAACCAGAGTGAAAGCTAACCGCAAGCAAACCAGAGTAAAAGCTAACCGTAACTGACAAGTTTTGTTTATCATTTTGGGCTTCAGAACATACCCTCCAAATGTTATTTTTTTAAACCTGTGACCTGTGACCTGCAACCTGTGACCTGTGACCTGTGACCTGTAAAAGAAACCTGCCGGCTTATCTGCGGGTGTTAACGGTATTTGTAGATCCCGTCACCGTCGAGCTTTACAGTACAATTGTCACGTGCCAAAGTTCAGTCGAAAGGAACGTATTTCGTCGCGTCCCACTAAGCTCACTGTTTACGGTGTGTACGGCGTATTCAGTCTCCATTTCTGTAGGTTAAAATCTACAACAACTAGCTTTGCAAAGTGAATTCTTAACGCTCAGAACGTTTTTTCTTCGCTCCGGATGATAGTCCGCTCAAGCTCCTGACGCATAGGTCACGTTAATTTTAGTCGCCGAGCTGGCGACTTGCGTTCGAATTTAGTCGCCAGCTCCAAAATTCTAGTCGCCATGGCGACTAAAATGGTCGCAACTTGGAGGGTTGTTAAGTCCCGTCGGCGTCAGTGAAGTAAATTTTGGAAGAGATTTTACATGTTCTTTTCTCTTGTCTTTATCTTTCAGAAATGTCAAAACACAATATATATTCATGATTGATGTGGATTTCGTTCCTTCGCCAGATCTAGAATTTCTAGCAAGGTGAGCCGATGTATACCAACTGCAGACTAAAAATGTTGGGAGTTACTGTCTTGCGGTTCATATATGTTACACTAATTATTTGCTCTTTTCTGCGATCACCTTCAGAAAACAAATTCTCGATTACAATGAAACAAGAAGCAGCACAGATGATAAGACCGCTTTTGTCGTGCCTGCATTTGATGGTGCAAGAAATGCGGTGAGTTTCTTTCAGTTTTGTCTCTTTTGTATCGTACATCAAAAGCTAATTACAGGGGAAAATCGGAAGGCCGCGCAAATATTACAGAAACTTCTCGCCTCCCTTTTCTCTCCATTTTCGCTGCTAGAGAAGGAGAGTTGAATAGAATGACCCTCACTGAACACAATGTATCTTAAAAACGTGAATTCTTTACGTTACAAGACTATTTGCGTGGTTTATAGCATCTTATTTCTCCATACTGAATACCAGACATGGCAACCTCGTTTCCAGGGTCTCTCTCTCCTGCCCCTCCTCTCGCTCTGGGGGGGGGGGGGGGGGGGGGGGGGGGGGGGGGAACGAGGTTGCACACATCGCTGTTTTTTTTAGTGATACAAAAAGACAATATATACTTGATGGTTTTTGTTATGTTGATAAATATTTGTTTGTTTAGCAACGCATCTCGTTGACAATGTAGAGTGTTAACCGTATGTTTTTCTATTTAAGGCGGGGGTAAACCTGAAGCCCGTTTTCCACCGCTTAACTTGGGTTTAATGCGAATATCTCGCTCCCGTTACAAGCATTTCCAGAACCCTCAGCTCATCTCATAGAGCTATGTTTAGCGGTGTTTTGTAAATTTTTGGGTGATTTTTGGGGATGTTTGGGAAGAGATAGTTTTTTTCAAAGGATTAGTAAAATTTGGAGAAATAAGAAATATTAAAGATTTAATGTGATTTTAAAATTAGAATTTGAAGTTAAAAATTAGTAGATGGACACCCAAACAGTCCCCTGACAACCTGGGGTGCTCTTGCGTTGGGGTCAACTGTCTGGCGGTGTTCCAAAAATAATCTTCTTTCTTCTATCCCTTCTTTAAAACTCTTAAAATTTCACTCAAATTCACCTTTACCCCCACCTTAATACGGCTAAATCGGATTATCATTCTTTAATTTTTCTCAACTTTTCAGAACTTTAGAGATCTTCCAGAAACGAAGGAGCAGCTTGTTAAAATGGTGAAAAGAAAGAAAAAATTGGCACCATTTAGTATCCTTTGCATCAATGCACGAAACCTGATCTAGAACTAACAAGTTGGGGAACGTATACTTTGAAATACTTCGTGAAGTTAAATTATGTAAAATGGGATTTGATTTGCCTAAAAATTTCCCGCCACTAGCGACGGCTTGTGGCGTGCAACGAAAATAAATGCTCGCAGATTGGTCAAAAAAAAAAAAACAGAGATTGCTTTTAATTCCACTCCAGCTGAACCAGTAGTTTTGCTCACATCAACGAGCCTGGCCTGACGTTTTAATTGTAGCTATAATTTCACGCTATAGAGTTGATGACTGAAAAAGATTACACGTTGTAAGTAAGTTTGGAGTCATCGATATAGAATTTTCAAGGTAATTTTTTTCCTTTGTAACTCCTTGACTCGCTGCAGGGAAAATCGAGTCTCCTTTATCGCACAGTTCCACCAACTACACTAAGTGGTACCAAATCAATCAGTCATATGAAGTCAGCGGTTATCAGGACAAATACGAACCTTACTTGATTCTAAGGTGTGATTGCATGCCATGGTACCAAACCGGCAAGGAATGTTAGAAGAAGTTTTTTTCGACACAATTTAGCTCACTTTCGTTCTTTCATTAAAGAGGATAAACCAAAACAGAGAATGTCGTAACTATACATTTAGGTTTTAACAGATAAATGCGACTCCATCTGCTTTTTATCATGATATCTATCTACATATCTTAGAAAATGTAAAGTCCATCACTTCAGTGTACATCTATTAACTGGATACTTTTTCCTGGCTTTGAATCGGCTAATTTTTGGAGCGTTTCAACTGTTAATGTGAAGGGAATGCGGCAAGTTGCAGGGGCGAAGTTGTTTACTTTCTGCTTTTTGCTTTGTTGAATTGAAAATCCAGTGTCTTTTTTGTGCAAAGAAACCACAAAATCCGCCGATAAGTCGTTTTAAAACGTAAGTCGTGTATAAAGCACTTATCCAAAAAATACGGAGCACATGGATGCTGCTTGTGATGCGAGCTACAGATTAGAAAAAGTCTGTTAAAAACTGTTGTCAGCAACACGAATCTTAACTGCAGCAGTATTAATTTGGCTACTATAGTTGATGTCTCGGCTTGAGTTAATTCCTTTTATCCTTGGAGAATAAGACCAGTGATATAGGACCATATAGTAGTGATCAAATTTTCATCATCCCATTTTGTTGAACAGAACTTCGAAATGTTTGTTTTGTAGACTGACACCTGAACTGCCGCTATATGACGAAAGGTTCACTGGTTACGGAATGAACAAGATTTCTCACGTCATAGAACTCGCACTGCTGGGGCAAGTTTAGCTTTAGCCTCGATTTCAGCCATCCCTCCGTGCATGCACCATCGTCACGCTGACATTTAATCTCTTTCCCAGAGCCCGTTCGCCCTTGTTCCCGGCATCTTCAAAAATCTTATAACTCGGTTTCAATCTCCAATTCATGCCACACAGTATTCAATGCGCCTAGTCTCCTTGTTTGCAGTGGCGGATCCAGACCTTCAGCTAACGCGGGGGGGGGGGGGGGGGGGGGGAAGGCTTTTGAAGGCTTGACTATGAATGTTGAATTCTGCGAAGATAATTCCGGCAGTGCAAAAAAATAAAAAGGGAGGGGGGGGGGGGGGGGGGGGGTCTCCCCTGGATCGGCCACTGGTTTGTGTGCGTTAGTTGTTACTGGAAAGTCTCCAGAAACATTACGTTAGAAATAGACAATCACCTTTTTTTCCACGCCGAACAAACTAGGGGAAAAAACAGCAGCTTCTCCCTCCCTCTCTTATCTTTTTAACGCCAATAACGTGAATGTGTTTTCTCTTAGGTACAAATTCATAGTCCTACCGAATGTTTGGATTGTGCATCGATACCATATCTTGTCGCCTCTTTCATTTGCTCATATGACGGTGAGAATGAACACATCAATTTTCCACTTTTTCAGCTAACTCCAACGACCAGAGCGATCGACACCCAGCTTCTTTATACAGCAGCAATAAATTCTCAAGCATATAGAAAAGGAGAATAAGTGTTTTTATCAGTTCTTGTAAAAAGTGCTTTCAGTCTTTTCTTGGTGAGAATGGTAAAGCACGAAAGATCGTAAGCTACAACAACTTGTAAGGTCAAAGAAAGAGAATCAAATTATAATGAATTGTTAATTTTCTTTCTTTTCTTTAATAATTTTAGGATCCAGACAGAAGGTTTGCAAATCGACTTCAGCGCTTTGAGTTCATTAGTGATCTGTACAACAAACACAAGTTAGGCCATTGCAAGAATGCGAAGAAGCGATAGCTAAAGACCCTGAAACTCATCATCATATTGGCTACAGTTTTACAACTGGATAAATAACGAAGAATTTTCCTGATGGAGAATTTCAAGGAAGAAAATGACATAAGAAGTCAGACACACCCTGTATGGACAAACGTACAGCGGAATAGACGCACCTCGACGCTCGCCGTCACAGTCCTCCATCAGTAGCTGCTGACGGAATAAGTTTTAACGCAGATTGACCGCAATAAACCTTCCCAATATACTTCCTTATTGTAAAGATCTTAAAGGGAAGGGGGCAATTGAAGCAGATAAAATTCGACAAGCCAAACGGATGTGAAAACATCAACTCATGTAACATGTAAGGAGGCTTCACCAAAACACATCATTTGACAAATCATTTCTGCAAGAAATTAAACGGAAATCTCTGTTACCGTTTAAATTCGACGTGTTTTCTAGTTTGAAAACAACCTCGCCCGATTATCTTTCTGGTTTCCAAGTGGTAGCAAGCCAGGAAAAAAGCACTTTTGTAACCAAAACGGGCACTTTGGTAACTATTTTAGGGATTTTTTGTAACAGAGGCACTTTTGTATCCTTTCTTTAGGGAACATTAGAATCGAAATCTGGCAGTTAAGAAAGCGGGAACTTTTGTAACATATACCCAGGAATTAATAATTAATACATTAATGAATTAAAATGTGTTAATGGGTAGAAAGAATCTTTTAAATCTTACATATTTCAAATATTGAAACAAAACAGCCCAATGTTCAGTAGGGGTATCGAATGGTAAATGCGAGACTTTGCGAGACGGCGAGACTGATACATTTTCTGCGAGCCCGAGACTTCCTTAGCATTGAAAAAGAAATCGAGACTCCGAGAAGGCCCTCCATAAAAATACGAGACGATGAGACCCCTGGAATTTGGCTTAAATTTTGCGAGACGCGCATTTTTTGAAGGACCATTCACCACCCCTTTCAGTCTGAAATATGGAAACCTCTCCTTGAACACTTTTGAATAATTAAATAAAATTATTTTTTTCAACCTTGTATGACCCCAACAGTAGTGATAGTCGCGGCAAATCTAATCTTACTTTTGACCATTGTTATAGAGGCCTAGCTTGATCTAGCTTAAGCTCAAGTTTTGTATCTATTATCTAATTTTAAACTTAAAATTTACGTTCCACTTTCTCTCCTCTATTCTAAACTTATTTATCTAGTAACGACTTGTCATCACTCTAAAAACGTTAATGTTTATGTATTGTAGATATTGTTCTGTAATTCAGTGTTGTAAGTGTAATATAAGTTAATAGTAAGTAGAGCATTCTAGTTTGTAAGTAACATATATTATAAGAACGTTGGTAATGTACTGTTACCATAGTGTAAATAATACCTGTAAGTAGTTTTAATAATAATGTTCTTAATGCCCTGTCTGTTAATGTTTAGCAATAAAAAAAAGAATGCAAACAATCCTTACAGAGGAATCTTACATTAGGAATGCAAGCAAGTCTTACACAGTAGTGAATGGGGACAGGAGGGCGGGAGTCCAGGAGAAAATTAAGGGGCAAGAGGCATGAGAAGAGAGGGCGGGAAGCGGGATACCCAAGGTGGCAGGAACCTGGACAAATTGAGAAAATTTTGCAACATTTTGTTGTATTTCACAATAGAAATAGGACAAAGAGGAGGGAACCACTTTGGAATGGGGCAGGAAGCGGGAGTAAAAGTTACGGGAAGTGGGAGTTTCAGTACCCCCTGTCCCTCCCCACACAGTAGTGCAGAAATCCCCCACATGTCCTTGTGTTGCATTTCTTGACACGTGACACGAGGCATTTAAGTCTTGAACACACTCAGTGTGACTGTTTTCTTACCTTAGAAACAGAGTTTTCATCATTTTCAATCAGCTCATCACTTTTCTTCTTCTCATCACAACACTCATCAACTTCTTCATTTACTTCATCGCTCTCATAATTCTCAGAAACTTCTTTCTCCTCCTCTCCAGTCTCGTCATCAGTATACTCTTCAGACTCACAATCCTAAACAGTTCAAAACACAAGGTTAATACGATCTTGGCCTTTTCATAAAACCCAGTGATTTATAGGGACTTGTAGGGGCTTATAATTAATTAATAACAACACTAAAAACAATAAGTTTGGAACAATATTCAAAATAATTCCATTTTCCAAAACATATTTCATGTAAACAATATCTGGACAAATATAATTGTTAGGGCTAAATTGATGCTGGAAATGAGCCATTTAATTTGACCTCAAAACTTGCTCCCTAAATTTACTCTCTCTGATTTCAATGGCAGACTAATGGCTTTTCCATTCACTTTCTGGCCCATCTTAACTTGAAATGAGGTGAAAAATGAGTGCAAGGACAGAAAGAGCATATTCTTGTGTATGAATAATTTCATAATTATTATGCTCGACATATGTTAGTCATTAGTGCTCCTTATTAATTGTGTGATGTGAAACTAATGAACAATGTTAACAAATAATGATATATTTAATTTCTATATGGGATAAATGTACTCGATTTTGTTAAGTAAACAACAGCAATAATAATAATAAAGTTTGCATCAATGGAATTGAATGATATAGAATGGAATAGAATGATAAAAGTGTAAAAATACTCTTTTGATACACTCACAGAAGATTCAGTCTCTGAACAGTAAATTTGTCTCAGAAATTCATCTGCCTGAAAGGTAAAAAGCAAGAAAAAGAAAGCAAAAATGAATGCTTTAATAATGTTCACTGCATTCATGAATACTATATAATTTAAATATAAAATACTGCAGGACATTCCATAATCATCATACCCCCATTATTTCCCGAAATACTCTTACAAATTTCTATCAATCATAACATGTCATTAGTTATTAGCCTTTTAACTCATCCCAAGCAGCTGTTGGGTTTACTCCAGATAACATTTCATACATGTAGTCTTCATGTATCTGCTGTTTAACTTTTTAAAATAATATCATTCTGTTCCTTGTATCTATCACATATGGATCATTATAACATTACTTACTTGTGCAGTTTCTCAATATTATAACAACTGATGTTTTTCTAGCCTTTGCCCAGAATCCTCCCTGGTGGCTCCTATATGTGGGTGCTGGGGCCACCCATGCATCTAAACTCCTATTGGAATAGGCTCTGACAGAAGGCATAGGATTCCAGCTGTAGCCCACGTAGCAGGCGCCTGTGTCAAATGCCGTCCAAAAACTATGCAAGCTATTCCAGCTGAGAGTGGGGGATGTAGAGCAGTGTGGCTTCCACTTCTGATCATTCTTTGCTTTGAACAACATTATACTTACGTTTAAAGGCTTCATATCTTTATCATACCAAATGATGGACATTCCTCACAGCCTCTATTGCTCTAAAATGGAATGTACAAATGAAAAATAAACAACAAATCTAACTTTATTCTTTATAGCATTCGGTTTTTAGTACACATAATTTAGAAAAAACATTATTAATTCATTTGTTTACCTTTCAAATGATGACTGGGGTATTAGTCTATCTGTAAAACCTACACGTACACGCATTTTAGCTAGAATGTGATCACACAAGGCCTCAATATCTGTATCAGCTAATTATAACTGAATTACAACAAAATGGCAGACACGAGACACATCATGGTCACTGTGAAGTGAAAAAGCAGTATAAGTCTATCTAAGTGCTGTACAGAGGAGAATAAGTCAAGGATCGGAATGGCAAAGAAAGGTACACAAGAATACCCTTATAGAGGGTGGAGGTCGGGTGCATACTCCCTAACATGGGCTATGTGGGGAGGCTTTGCCAGAAAGGGATGCCTTTTTTAGGCTGTAGGTATATAAAAGAATAGCTATGGGTACTTCATGATTTGGGGTATAGAAAAGGGTGGGGGATCAAACAGTTGATTCATCAAAGTACGTTAAGGGGTTATTCAAGAAATGCAGTATTCCTTCTGTAGGAATGTGAAAGAGGAACCATTTTACTATCAGAGGTATCTGATAAAGGGTAAACTTTTTTCTTCAAAAATAGTACATAATAGGGTAAGGATTTGAACCTCAGCCAGGGCGTGGCCACCCCGTATTTTTGAGTACCAGAGGAAAAAATGTTTAAGTTACTGTACGTTTAACTATAAATTAATCAACATTTGGCTAAAATTTATTTTTTGGCGAGAATTAGTGCAGTTCTGGAGCTAATAGGCGGTTATTGTACGAGCAGTGACCAGAGGCTTTCAAGGCTGACCAGAAAGATTTTTACCACGTGCATGAATTATCCAAAAGCAAAGCTTAGTAATTCTCAATCTAATAAAGCATTAGGCTTCAAATTTATAGTTGTTAAGTCACAACATTTAGCAGCATATGACAAAATACATAAACAAACACTTACCTCGATAGTAAACCAAAATAATTTTTTTAAAAAAACTCCGGTCTCCGGTCTTCAAAGCCACTGCAGATTGGCAGTAACCGCTGTTTGAGCCCGCTGACCTATGACAGGTCAGTTTTTGGCGGTCAAGGGGTGGCCGATTTACGTCGCTCATTTATCGCAACTTTTTCGATCAAAAGAGTCGACTTGTGGAAAGTCTGGTAATCGCGGTGCGCAGCGAATGCAACGACGTTCGCGTTACGCTATGTAGGAGCGGGATATAGGGGTTATTCTACAACGGGCTTGGGGGCCGAATAATCTTTCCCGGGCGGAGATTTGAGTCTATAAGGCCAAGTACTTACTCTCGGTAAGGCTTTGGGGCCGGGCAAATCCCTTCCAGAAGTTCCGTTTTGATTTATTTCCTTTTTTTCTTCCGTTATTCCAGTTTTTTTTTAAGATTTCCTTTTCGGCTTAGTAGTTGTGAGATTTTTAATGACTACAATGCTAAGGTACGTTAAAAGTTGCTTTCCATTTCACCTGGAAAGTCCTTCAACCAAACTTTTGTCTTTTACAAATTTTGAAAATACAAGCGGACTGAAAATGTTGTAGGTTCGGGCCCAGAGAAAATCTAACGGGAGGGTGGAGGGGGCGCGCACCCCCACCCACCCCCTCCTGCTGCATTATGCTGTCGACTAAATGAAAGCAAGACACTAAGTATCACTAGTTGTTGTCACAATTTGATAAAATGATAAAATATTGCTTCAAATCTTAACAAGTTTTTTTTGGCAAAGCAAGACCTTTTGTGTCCAGGTAGAAAGATGGAATTATAAATTTGTCGCGTGGATGAAAAATCCTCAGTAAACGTAAGAACCTGGGTACCAGTGTATGCAAGCCACGCCTGGAGAGTTGAATGTATTACAGAAATGATACAAACACACAAATAAAGGATGAAAAAGAAGAAAAGAGAAGCGTACGTACATTCCTGATGCAAATAGAAAGAAACACGTCAATTGGCCTACAAAAAGACTTTAAATAAATAAATTTGCAACTGTTTTAACTGTAGAGGTAGTCGTGGCCGAGTGGTTAAGGCGATGGACTAGAAATCCATTGGGGTCTCCCCGCGCAGGTTCGAATCCTGCCGACTACGACACTACTTTTTTTCCCCAAAATTTTGAATGCCTAGCAGAATAGTTCTTTTTTCTTTCTTTTTTGTTGATAACATATAAAAAGACAAATTAAAGTTTACTTGCAGTATTTGATCCTTGCTAGAAATAAACATTTTCCAAAGGTATATATTGAATAACATCTTTCAAATGGATCCCACAAAGCTCGGCGCAAGAGCCTAGCGTTAAATTGTTCACATTAAAATCGGAACAGCTGGACCTTTATGCCCTATGGAATATACTCGAACAAATGCGAGAAATAAAAGGTCCCACTCAGTCCTTGCCAAAGCTCAACTGGTCATCGCGCGTCCGATGATCAGGAGGGGACCCAGGAGGGCCATCTCTGAAAACGCGGACTATAAACTACTAGAAAAGGGCGACGCATTCGTTGCGTAAGAAAACGAAATGAATTTATAAATGAATCGTCAAGATTCATTTACAAAAAGAATTTGTTATCTTTATAGCTTGGGTCATTTTGCCTTCCACAACGGCAACGGCATGTATTCCCCGGTATATTGCGTGACGCGACACCATCACGCAACATATCAGAGAAACTTCTTCCAAACGAGTGAAGTGAACAAAAGACTATTACAAAACCAGCAGAAAACATAAAAAAAAACAGTGCATGCAACTTCTCCTCCCAGCAGTATAAGTACCAGCGATCTCTTTGGGAAATCTGACAAAATGCTGTTGTGGAAACGCGAAGGACCTGTGGGGAGGGAAAAGGAAGAAAAGGAATCAAAGGCCCTTTGGGCTGTCTCGTGTCAGTCAAAAAGGGATTAAAATATACTTTACTAAATAGTTATTATAAAAGTAAATGTTTTGCTAGGCCGCAAAAAGCTTGTATGTTATTTACGCTTGCAATATTTACAGGGAGTTCATTAAAGACTTTCGCGTCACTAAAAAAATAGGTTTTCTTAGAAAATTTACCATATCCGGGGATAGGGAAAGCAGAGACGGGGGAACATTTTGCTGGGATAATATTTAGTCTTCTTTTTCCATACGCGGGAAATAAAAATGGCGAACAGGCGGGAAAACAAAATGACAGAGTCCTCTCTATTTCCGACGCAAACTGAACGCAAGAGGAATTGAGCGTTACTCGAAGCACTCGTCCCCCACTTCACCTCCTTGCGCCAACGTTTTGCGAAGTTTTCCATTTCTTTTGTTATTTATTGCCCGTTTTTAACGATCAAAGAACAATATCAGAAAATAGAGTATTTCATACATGTTTCTTGTGACGAAAACGCTGAAAATAGAAATGCCGATATGTTTGTAACGAACGTTTTACACATACCCAGGCAAATAGCATTCCCAAGGTAAATAACACCAAGGTAAACTCACCGCGGGAATACGTTACCGAGGTGTTTGCGGTCACACACTTAACACTTTACCAAGGTCAATTTTTCATACTGTTTTCGGCGCGAAATGCGAAAATGGGCAGTACGAGAGTGCTTACTTAGCATCATCTCGCTTTTATTATTTATACTCTTTCGACAGTCCTCTACTGCTTTGTTATGTCAGTATTTCAGACAGCGAAGAAATAGAAGGCGAAGACTCCGTTTATATAAATCTCTTTGTTGGATTTTTCTAAACCTTGAGATGAAATCGAAATACATATAAGAAAACGCACTAGTAGATCTTCCTTGACTAGTGTTGTATTTAAACGTCAAATTTCCACAAAAAAAATAACATTTATATTACTTACAAATCAGCAAGCCATCAAGCCATGATTCTAAGAAAGACCACGTTTTTGCTGCCTTGAACACGCAAAGTTGACCTCAGGAAATCTAAACCTCACGCCATCATATTTAATTTCAAATTTTCTGTTTATTTTATTTGCTTATCTTTAAGGTTTGCCTCACGATTGGTCATTTTATCTTGGGGTACTTGGAAAACCTACCTATTTGACTCGGTAACTTTCATGGGCGATTCTTTTGTTCTTTTTCACACCGCCATAAATTTACCTTGGGGGAACATTTTGCTGAGATAATTTTTAGTCTTTTTTCTTTCATAAGCGGGAAATAAAAATGGCGAACAGGCCATGAAAATGACAAAACACCCGGGAAAACAAAATTACAAAGCACGCGGAAAAACAAAATGACAGAGCACATATTATTTATGATATTTACCAAAAAAACGTCCTCTCTATTTGTGAGTTTCCCGAGGTAAAGAGCCCTTTTACCATGTTAAAAGGACGATGTGTAACCGCAACTATATAAATTTGACACACTACACTATTAACCTATTCCGTACTTGAAACCCTACACCGCTACACAGATCAAGCAATTTGTTCCAGTCAAATTTGTTAATTACATTTTATGCAGTTACGAAAAAACTTTCCGTAAAGATTCTCAAAATCCCGCTCCGGCTCTTTCTTGAAATTCCTGCTTCCCGCTCCTGTTTGCAGCTCCCATCCCGGCCGAATATCACCACATCTTCTTATCTGGGTTACTTAGCGTGAGGTCTGTCTTTGACCTTGTTAAAGGGCAACTCTTCTCTCCGATTTTTTTTTATTTTTTCTTTAAGTTGTTTATAGTACACAGGATTCTTTAGTAGGTAAAATTTTAAAGATATCGGCCAAAATGAATTTACTACGAATTTTCTTTTACGCCAATTTGGCGGCCATTTTGAAAACGTTCGGATTTTGGTACATCACGTGATGCTACGTCACAGGTGTGGAAGGCAGATTTTCTTTTGCATGCTTCTGATAAGAGGAAAACACGCCAAGCGTCTCTTCATAAATGAGAATGACAAGGAGAGAGACCCTATGCTGTTCAATGATGTCCAAGATAAAAAAGGTAGTGCTTCAGTGCTTAAATATGAAAGGAAATAAACTTAAAAAGAGTAAAGCATGTGTCGTGAAACGAAACAAATCCGTCAGATTGATCGGCCTTCTATTAAAAGGTCAGCAAATGTACATAGCTTTATAATACGATGCATCCTTTCTTGCACCATATCGTGATAAAGATGCCTTTTGTCTGGAGTAGATAGTAAATTGAAAAGGGTCTGCGAGTGCTGACTCCCATAATTTGTCAGAAATCTCTTCATTTATGAGCAGGAATACTGAGGCTCTATATGTCCTATATGTAAGCGAAATCCACGCGTTCGGAAACAGACCGATATATTTTGATTCTGTTGTTGAGAAATTTGTCGCCACCCTCAGATTTCTCCTGTTGTTAATTGGCAAAATAGAATGCAATTCCCACCAGCAAATGTAGTGTTTCTTTGAAGCATATGCCTTCGAAAGGCGCGAGTGATTTGCGTGCAGGTCAGTACTGCGCAATAAGAAGCCACTACCCCGCGCGCTAGCAGAGGCGCTCTCGCGGGATATAAAATTATACGAAGAAATGGGGAATCAAATATAAAACAATATCCGGATAACTAAGAGAAGAAGTGTTGCGTGAAGTACTCATTCTGTGATTCCTTTTGAGAAACAATTGTTGTAAATTAGGCAACCTGGGGTGTAGCATAAAACCCGGGTATGAAAGCGTGTCACGCTCTTTCCCTTCACCCTCCCTAGCCTGACCACGAAACAGTTTCGTGTGCAGATTCGAGCAGATGTCAGTTGACGAGATAACTAAAGGAAAACATGCCAAATGTTGTAAGACACGAAGAGCGCAACGACCATTTCAAATGCAAACCATGAATTAAAACGCAAGCAAACGCGAAAGTAATAAGGAGCCAAACACAGCACAATTTTCGATTTTTGTGGGGGTGTTTTTCGCAAAAAGATAAGAAATTGCAAAATAAAAACATGACAACTTAATTATACCGATAAATATAAAATCACGCAGGGTCGTGTAATAGTCCCGGTGGTAGTAATCAGTTTACAAAATCATTCTCAGTACAGTTTTACGCATACAAGCACGAACAACCATGAACAAAGTTTCCTCGAGGCAAGTTGTTTCAACTACAGAAAGCGCAAACTCCCTTCTCCCAACAAAAGAAGTGAAGAGACCCAGCAGAGTTTTGTCCACATTTAACTGCAAGCCTGTGTATGTTCTAGATAAAATCTGCCGCAGAATTTCGGATAGTCTAGTTTCGGTAGCTGGCATTTCGCCGGCAGAATTCTTCGTTTTCGAGCAGAATTTAGAAAAAATCGGTAACACAAAAGAGACAAAGAATTTAACTTGCGTTTCTGTATTTGCAAGCTTTCAAACGCACAAGATAGTGTACATTAGGCTGAAGCTCAAAAGGTCAAAACCTATTGTGATAAACATGAGCAAAAATATTTGAAGACCGAATATAAACAACAAAATGCAGTAAACAGTTTGGTTGTATAAAAGCATGTTTAATTCAGCTTCTCGCGTACATGCAAATAAAAACAAGGCTTTTCAGGTTTGTCTTAGCTCACAAACAACTGGCCGAGGTAATAGAGAAAGAAACTGTACATTTAGGACTTCAATTCACTCACCATTCGTCGCCGTCGGCGGTGAGGAGGTTCGATATTTTACTCCCTTTCTCTGTCTCGCTGTTTTTTCCCTGGAGGCTCAAAACGCCAGGGTTGAAATACCATAGAAGGTTCTTAATTATCCCCTGACATATCCCCTCCTATAGCTCTCTAAAAATCAGTGAGTCGCTAGCAGAAGTTGAGCTCTCACTGCAAGAATTTGAGTCAGCCATGTTCGTGACTTGTTGCGGTTCCACACACCTGTGACGTATCACATCTCGTGATCATAATCGAAGCATCCAGGGCGAAATGTCACGTAAAATACGAAGTTTTACGTTAAAATTAACCGGTAAAAAAGCTTCTGAATTCAATTTTTTTGCTTCCTGTGTAATTTTGGAAACATTCGGAAGCTTTTACTGAAATATAGTTTTCTAGCCAAGAGTTGCCCTTTAACTTTTGAGATGTTTGTAAGATAAGTCAAGCAAGCTTTATTTAGCCCCCTAACGCAGCTGACTTAAAATGATTTTATCTCGGCGTACTGATAAACATTTCTCGATGATCACCAATTCTACTGGCAAGAAGCATGCCATCGCCTCAGTCTTCAGTTGCAAGTGATGCTACGGCAAACACAAAACGAAAAAACCTCGCGTTAAGTCTGCTGACAGGAATGAGAAAGAAACGCACGAACTTCTTGAAGCGTGGGCCCCCAAATTCAGTAAGCTGTGGGGAGTTTCACAAAGAAAAAAATAAAAATGTGGAACGATATCTATTCTTCGTATAAAGAAAGGTGTCCAGAAAGCCAGAGAATGCTACAGCAGGTGAAGAAACGGCAGCAGAATCTAGAGTACGAGTGAACTCAAGCAGTTCAGGCAGCGATCTCGCTCGACTGTGGAAGATGGAATTCAGAAAATTAAAGAAGACTTCCCCTATTTCAACATCCTGAGTAAAGAAAGGCGAGAAAGTACGACTCCAGATTGGCATGCAGAGTTCTTTTATTGAAATGTGTGAAAAGAGTATGGAACAGGACAACGCAAGATTTGAACGATCAGCTGAAATGTTCCGTGACGCCCAGCAGCAGGCAAATGGAACAAACAAACGCCATAGTTGACATTTTTAAAGATTTAGCATCAAAATAATTGTCTTTATCTAATCGTTTATCTTCTGTTATTGAAACGATACATACAATTGTTGTGCAAAACTCACGTAGCAATCATAGTCTTTTTTAGGATGCTCGTTTTTTGTCCAACCTTTTTCAACGCAATTCTCCAATGAACTTTCAACATGCCAAATGCTCGTTCCACTACAGATCGTAGCGCTCCGAACTTTAGATTTTAAACTTTCTCCGCTCCTGAGTCAGGCGTCCTCTGTCCGGGTAGGGTTTCACTAGCCAGTTCGTTCGTGAATAGGCACTGTCGCCAGCTAAAAGGGGCCCTATTTCCGTTCCATTTATATTGCCTGTTGGACCACTAAGAATTTGCGTTCGCTGCAAGTTCATAAATCAAACACTCTCTCCTAATTGTCTCAACCATTCCATTTGAAAAATGTACAAAAATTTCACCTAATAAAACTGCTCAAATTTAATACATCTCTTTCACTGCTTTACATTCTACGCCGCGATTTTCCCTTAAATTAAAGTTCAATTCTGTTCAACTAAAAAGCCATTTATAATAAACACTCCCAACCGACAAACGATTACAATGAACCAGCAGAAAAGCAAAAAACTTTCAATGCAGCAATATTTTTGAACTCCTACTTATAAACAAAAATTATTTGTTCTTTCACAACACGCACAAAATCCGGCGGCCTCACAAAGCAAATCTTGACGTGGCGGGAAAAATATTGACATGGCGGGAAAATTCCGCGGCCTCACAAAGCAAACGCGCATGGAATGCACCTTCTCCCCCTCGCATATTCTCGTGTCGTCATGACGACACGAGACAAAAAGGAGAGAGAAAATGAAGAGGGGATTGGGGGGTGGGGGGGGGGGGGGGGTGTTGGGATTCATGTGTTTTTTTTCCTCCATCCCCTCCCCTTTTTTACGCCGGCTTCGCAAGCTAACATCCACATGGATAAACTCTGGCACAGAATTATACGCCAGCTGGCCAGAGAGCGATGTAAGCTTTAGCTAGTCAATATATTTACTTTATTTACATGTAGTGTTTAGAGTGTACGGGCAGGTTGATGGAAACTTAGAGTGCAGTAGAATAAATATTAAACTACAGTTTAAGTTCAAGGAATCGTTACTTCTGATGATGGTAAGGTAAGGTAAGATAACGTCTTTATTTATGATGACAAAAAAATAAAAATAACAGCATCCTGGTGTGACATTGATGATGGTGGTGACAAAAATAGCATCTTCCAAAAAATGACTACCAGAGCTGTCATGGTATCTTTTGTGAAGATGTTGCTTTTTGCGGCAGGGGGAGGTACTCATCCTGCACCCTCTCCCCTAGATCTGCACTGATATGTGTACATGCACTTTTATTATCTACTGTTAATCAAGCTTTTCTCATGACGAGGTGTCAAATGATACAACAGCATTGCGACCAACACTAAAATCCACAGCAAGATGACCAGTACAGTGTTCATGGATGTAACTTGGCAAAGAAGCCAAAATATAAACAAATATATCAGGGTCTTGTAGGAAGCTAAAAATCGAAGGCTAATCTGTAGCCGTAGCTGATGCTGTGGGGACTGGAGAGGGGAAGTTGAAGGATGCCTTAATTGTGTGGGAGACGAGGCAGACTTTAAAGCCGGTGACATCACGCAGGCAACATTTCTGAAGAGTCTTGAATTTGTGTACATGTTATCCAAGGATTTGCCAAACTAGAAGGAGAGAAACAGTTTAAGTATATAATTTATGCCAGCATGTCTATTCTGGTAGTTTGATATAAAGCTAAAAAAATCTTTTTACCAACGGCTGTGAAGTTATTTTAATGTTATCAATGAGAATTGAGTGATTTATCAAATGCAAATCCTATAAAAAAACAATGCATTAAAGCTGATATGAAAAGACCAATGCGGGTGTGCCAACTGCATCAAAACAATCACTATAAATTGCCTAAATATGTCTATTATAGCCTGCGAGCAGGCTCTCTTTGGGAGCAACGTGCAAGTGGCAAAGCCGCCAGGGCGGGCTTGCTTTGTTCACCAAAACTTGTGGCTGCTCGCACACTGTCCCCAAAACTTGTGGCCCCCAAAGAGAGCCTGCTGGCAGGCTATGTCTATTAAAAGTTACAAATGTTTTGCACAAGATCATAGGAAATGAATGTGGAGCATTGGAGGTTAACTTAAACACATCTGCAATAACCTTTTTATTAAGATGAGTGGACAGCTTGTAGAACAGGCGCACTAATGCAGGATTTTCAAAGCTGCAAATTGGTTGCAGTTCTGGATCGCCACTATATTTCACTTCGAACTTGCGAAGACCATTCATCATCTGCAAAAAATAAAGGCTAACAGATTGTTTTTGTTCCAACTGCAATATCCCACCACAGAAAGAAGAAAACCTATATTCGTGTTACTCATTGCTTTCTTTCACGTAACAAAAAAAGAAAATATTCAAACAGTAATTACACATACTTGATATCGTCCCAGAGGGGTGGGCACCAGTCCTCTATCAGTCTCGACATGGTCTGGGAGGGAAGCATGGGAACTAGTGGAAGAAGGATATCTTCTTCCAGATACTGGTGAAGTTGTCTCCCACTGGATAGTATTGTTAAATATGCTAGCATCAATGGAATCTGCAGTCTAAAGAGAAAAATATTCACAACAATCTTCATCATTACACCCTTCATTGTAGATTATTCGATATGAACTAAAATGTTCTCCTCAATATTAATGGGCCACCATACAGATGTGAGAATATTCAAATGGTGCCTAAATACAAGGCAAAACATGTCTCAGTTTTAACAGGGTTCAACTTCTCCACTAGCCCGGTAGACTGTAACATTTACTAGCCCGCTGGGTAGTAGAAAATTTAAAAGAATTTATATTTAATTCTATTCTTTTAAGTTCATAATTGTTAAAGGGCCACAAAGTTGTGTATTGGGCCAACCCTCCAAGTTTATTTTTTTCTTTGGTGGCCAGTTGGCCACCAACTGCTCAAGTTTGGTCGCCAGTGAAAAATTTTAGTCGCCAAATTAAGCTCACGCTTTCAATCCTTCTTCTCAATTTTAGACGCCAGGCTGGCGACTTTGGTTGCAATTTAGTCGCCAGCTCCAAAATTTTAGTTGCCATGGCGACTAAAATGGTCTAGCCCAGTGGCTAGTGACTCAGCTGACCAGTTGTCAAACCCTGTCTAACTCAGCTGGCCTGACTGCACTAGCTCAACTCAATGTGAAGTGGTGTAGTATGACATTTTGTGGTGCATTAGGTTGGTATGCAAAAAATTACTGTGATAAATGCTGATCAGCTATAAAACCACAAAAAAACACAAATTTTAATGTCCTAAGACTCAGCTAATTATAATCAAGTTGAAGTGCATACTGACCCTAACAATGCGTGAAAGTAACTCGCAAGTCTGTTTCAAGTTAGAGACAAGTTTTCCCTCTTCAGTTTTTCTGTCAAACTCATCTTCATGTGCATTGCCACTGTTGAAAAGGCTTTTGAACAAACCAACAATGCCTCCAGTATTCTCTTGGGATTCCTGAGCTGCTTGGCTACTGCTATTTGCCTCATCAAGGGCAGATAACACTCTGGAGTGAAGTTCACCCATCTGCTAATACAAATAAAACTATGGTCAAAACAACTGACTTTTTTGTCTGCTGTAATGATCGGATCCTTAATTCTTATCACCAGGCTGTTTTAGTTTGTAAAACAAAGGTAAAAAGAAGCTAGATTTCAATCACTGGTAGATATTAAACCTGACCTTTGTGGCTCCTGGCATGTGAAACACTGATTTGAATGAGTATGACGATCCTTCCAGCTCCGCAATATGAGCCTTGATGGCTGAGCTTGATGCAGTTAAGGTAGTCTGGACAGCATTCCAGCGATTTCCAGATGGTGCTAAAAATGCATTTTCTCCTAGTAGACAAAAGGAATGCAATCAATACAGATGAAACTGCACTGCTGACACTTGTTAAAGTTGTGTTGCATGATAATTGACACCTTTCAAGTTAAATTCACTGTATTTTTAGCAAAAGTCTAGAAGGAGAAGAGGTCAAAATAGTATTTTATTGTACAAAGCTCTGGCATGTTGATTGGCCTAACTTGCGAATGCTAGGGAAGAGATAAGGTAACCATTAGGTCATCATGCTGCCTAAAGAGTACTTAATAAAAAGATTATTTTTTGGACTGATAACAATTATTTTATGAGGCCTTTCATGACTATAATAAATTATTCACGTACACAATCATGTATCTTACTGTTTTCTGCTACAAACCTTCTTCAATCATGTCAACCAGATTTGTCTGAGCAAATACCTAAGAAAATTGAGATTGTTTAAATGACATAGAAATGTTGAAAAAGTTACAAACAAACTGTACTATTAAAACAAAAATTAGCTTGAAGGTTGATAGCATTAATTTTAGCTCTAAATATTTTTTATTGTGGTTTCCTTAGGATTCTTAATAAGAACAAATCTAAGTTTAAATCTGGCTTAGGTTAGATGAACTTTAAACTTTTAAACAAGTATCATATTTCAATATAGTTTACCAATATTTTCAACTTAAACTTTGTACCTTGATGACCCTAAAAAGAAGATGGGCATCTCTAGCTGAACTAAGATTGAAGCGACAGGCGCGAGACACAAACTCAAACAACAAGGCAGAGTAGAACAGGAGGTTGTCAAAAATAAAAACTTTCCTGACAAAGAGAAAAAACAACAACTATTAGGCATAGAATACGGCAGGATAGGTTGGCTTTGAACACTTTTGATTCAAGGCAAAGGTGAGACAAAGATGGATGACTATCTTTGACACAGGTGTAAAAGGTAAACATTACTTTGACATTACCTTTGACAGGGATTTGACCCACATCAAAAATAGTACAGATTTGATGTGAGGCAAAGGTATCTTTGACACAAGTCAAAGTCATATTTTACTGTACCTTTGTCACCCTTTCGATAAATGTCAAAGGCATATTACCTTTGATCAAAATCAAAGATAGCCTTTGCCACAGTCAAAGGTACATCAAAGACTTGCGAAAGATGGCCTTTACCACTTTTGACGCAGGTCAAAAATATAGGTCAAAGGCAACTTTTCGTGCCATGATAAAAGCCATTGGCATAATAACAGCACAATAAACATGTGTTGTCTCAACGAGGTTAGAAATATTGGAGTGAATCAGAGCTTCAGAGGTTCAGCGGAACCTTAACCCACTCAAGGATTGCAGCCTTTTTCCAGCCTTTTACCAACCTATGAAATCTCTCAGTCTTTCCATATGTTCTTTAGGTCATAATTTAAACTGGCTGATGTTATTTCAAGTTTTGTTCAATTTTTACATCTTACAGTTTTATATGAGACAACAGGCTGCAACAGCAAGTTTATTTAAAGACAACAGCTCTACTCACCACTCTGGACTGGCAGTTTCCCTAGACTCATCGGAACCACTTGACGTAGAGCCATGGTGCTTTGAATACCTCCATGGCTGGATATAACTTAGCCAGGTTTCCAACACCTGTGAGAGTTCCGAAACAAACAAAGAAATTCATTACTTTGTGTTATCTCACAACATGAAATTTAAGACAGCAGGACACAATCAGCTGATGAAAAAGAAATGTTAGCAAATTCTGCTAATCACATAGAAATCCATAAGAATGCTAGATGAAGTTCATGCAAATTATTGTTTGCTGATTTTTTTAAAGTAGAATAACACCAGCTACCCTTCGGATTTCAAGTTCAGTGTTCTAACCACTTAGCCACTCCTGGCCAGTTTCAGGAAATATCCTTACCTATCGAAGGGGAGGGGGGCTTCAAAAGAGCCAAAAACCAAAATGCCTTTTATGAGAGGTGTATGGATATTCCCAGGGAAAACACATTATACCAAACTTATGCTAAGTTGAATAAATGACAGTAACAATGCCAACTAAGTAACATACAACAAGAAAAAAAAAAACAGCTTTGTGTCTTTCTATTCTTATAATTATCATTCTATATTTCAGGGCCCTTATTGTTAACTGCTGATAAGATAACCATGGTAACATTATCATCATTATTATTATTATTATTTTAGAATTTACACACAATGGCAAAGACACTAACATATCTAAAGGAGTGATCCAGAGGCCAGTGAGAAAAGCAGTGACACAGAAAATGATACAACTTCTTTTGCAGAAACTGAGGTATGATATCCCTACAGGAAAAAATAACATATTAATTAATTTACAAAATTTTTTTAAGGTTTTTACCAATTTGTAACCTGTTTATTACAAATCAACAGCAACAAAAAAAAAACAAACAGAAAAACAGCTGTATGCAATGAGCTCCATACGGAGAACTTAACCTTGAGCTGCTGAAAGATTTTTCATTCTGCAACCCTGACAAACTATTTTTAACATAGAGAAATGCTGATGAGCAGTTATGGAAAGCTTTTCATGGGCCTTTGCAAACTGAAGCAGAGCCTTTTTAGCAATAAATGCCTCTGATTACTACGCTCATATCCAAACAATTACAATATTTAGAAAGGTTCAATAAACATGAAATTGTACCTCCTGAGTTCATCGGAAGGATGAAGGATGGGGAGCTGATTCACATCAGGTGCTTTGGCATACACAAAAGAGTGAACATGCTTCACTAACATCCTCACTACTCGAACATGGTCTAAAGATGGCATGAAATACTCCTGCACGTTACAAGAAGAAAAAAGTTCCCATCATCAGATTTGTAGTCACTAATCTATTTTAATTAGGCTAAATATTTTTTAAGGTGTAATTAATCTCAAGACAATGCTGGACATTGGTCAGTTGGCTCAGACAACCTGGGCCGGCTGTGTTTCATCTTCAGGGGCACCTTGTGACTCATAAGTGCAGTTGCTTTAAATACCATCCACCTGGCCCGCAAAGCATTATTCACATACAGTAATAACAACTCTTAACTGTTACACTGATGATGATGGATGTACCATCAAAACAACTCTGAAAAATTAAAAAAGAATTGCTCTGTTTTGAAGACCATTTGGAATAATAATAATTACAATGATAATAATGAATAAATTAGACTAGTTAGTATCTAGACAAGTTAATATTATAAATAACTAAAATAACTAACTATTATAAACACATTGATATAATACTTAGCATGAGTATTGTAAGTCAGGCACCTGTCCATGGGAAAGAACATTGCTTGAAAAAGATTCCACTGTGT
Organism: Meandrina meandrites; assembly: GCA_963693305.1. NCBI lineage: Eukaryota > Metazoa > Cnidaria > Anthozoa > Scleractinia > Meandrinidae > Meandrina > Meandrina meandrites. The sequence goes on along the minus strand of OY855913.1, from coordinate 2,032,006 downwards.
TTTGATTCAGCCAAAATTCTATCAGAACCTGCAAGTCAGAAAACATTTTTTAAACCAAGTTCATTTGTATAATTTACAAGAAGTATTGCAGGTTTTCAGGTTAAAGTATTTTGTTTCCAACCTTATAGTAGGCAAAACTGTTTCAAGCTGAAGATAACATTCTTACAATGACAAAAAATAATTTAAATTCACGAATTAAAAAAGAAATCCAAATGAACTAATTCACTTGTTTTATAAGACGATTATAAACGTGTTTAATCTTCAGCGTGAAACAGATTTAACCTGAAATCTAACAGTAACTTGTATAAACCATAAAAAACAAGAATAAATACATCTTATTAGACACTAGTGTGAAGTATTAACTTCTTATTTACTGAGTGCAAGGGCCATACTGGGGAATTAATATTGGCAAGTGGTTGTGGCAGTACAAACTGAGTGCATTGAGGTCTGTACAAAAATGACCAAGGGCCAATATTACCCAGCTTATTACATGGCACTTGTTTTAGCTGCAAATTTTGAATTTGCAAGCTTTTGAAAGAAAATACACGGCTTATTCCATATGCTGGAAGTACGACCAAGAGAGAACCAATGATCACAATGCTTGGATTTACCAAGACTACATTGCCATATAATAATGCTGTATATTTTAATGAGTTTCGCAGTATTTTGGCAAACCTGAAGGGTGAGTCAAAGTACTTAATGACAATTAAAAATGTACAGCAACAGGGTCCAGAATATCCACATTTTTTGTTGCCAAATGCTGACTTTTTACCATTTTTTAATCTTTTGCACAGTCAGGAAGAATAAGAGGACTCCAAAGAAGCTGTAAAACTGGTTTTGTGGAGTACAAATGTTGCCAGATTTTTTATGTTTTGTGCATTATTTATACTACGAGAAGCACAGCCAAATAATAATAAACAACAGCAATCACATTTTGCACGAGGACGACTCACTTGTACAAATGTTTCAGACCTCCATATTTCCTGTGAGCTGTGATCAAATACTCCATGATGTGCAGTGGGTGGACTAACTCTTCCAGATGAAGGTTTAATCAAACCTTTAAACTGATTCTGAAAATACTGAGTCCTTGTGTAGGAACTGGGCTCATGCCTGCTCAAATAACAAAACAAATACCACTTTTTTAAATAATTTGGAAATTTTGGAAGGTGGGGGTCTTAAACACGAAGACGCACTATAAAAGGGATAGCTCCTCCCCCTCTTTGTCACAAAATCCCTGTTTCAGTGGTTTAATCAAATATGGCGGACCATGCGAGCAAGGAAGGGAAAAGTCGTTGATCCAAAATAAAAGTTGAACCCTACCTTGGGATCTTTTATTTTACTTCAAAAGACTCATTTTCATGAAATGGATCCAAACCAACACCAGCAATTGCTGTTTCGTAGCTAACAACTAAGATTTTGGCTTGCAAAATTTGAATTTCGCGCCCGTAACGGTTCCCCCAATAGCGAGATGCTGCAGAATGGCGCACAGACTCCTCTCAGCTGCAATGCACCTTTTTGAGCCTTCAAAATGAATGGCTTGTGGCCTTTCTTATCGTAGCATGCTCAGTTTGTGGTTTAATGGTTAACCGAAGTAAATCCTTTGCTAAAAGGCAACTCTTTGTTTCATGGCGGACGTTGCGCCATCATTTGAAAGTCACCTTCTGTCTTGGATCGAACCGCTTTTCGCTCATCGCTAACACTTGTCCTTTAAGTTTCAAGTTTACTGTTAATTCGGCTTTGCTACATGATGCGTTTTTGGCCAATTCTTCAGAGAGAAAACCCGAACTATGCCTTCTTGTGCATCATGCGTACGGCTGCGGATCGGCAGCACACGAACCCGAAGCTCATGTGAGGGAATATCATTTGACTTTGGACCGGATTTTGTTTAGCCCATGGAGAGAAAGTCACTGTCATTGGACTCATTTATTCAAGAAAAACCTTGGTGCATTATTTGTTTGGTCTAACGACACCGTGCAGCACCTAATAAAAGTGATGATGCATTTATAGTGAACGTTTGTCTGTTGAATGTGCGCTCTACTACTACTGCATGACATTAGCAAATCGTCGGACATGCTATATCGACTCAACGAAAACCTTTGTATCGACTGTGTAACACCTGTATTGCACCAGGATGTTTCATTGAGGTGAATTTCTAGATACGCGATCGAGGTACAGTAACACAAATCATTTCGATTTCATTCTGAAAAGTGTTCACTGAAATTGTATGCCCAATTGTCTGGAGAAGATTTTACCCGCATATCGCTTCACAGTTCATAAGGTCTTTCTAAATATCCCAGTATAGTTTCGCTTGCTCCTGGGAGTAGAGTAAAACAGATTCGCTGCAACTTTACTTTGAAGTTCAGATTTATTTGCTATCTCAAAACATTTGAAGTTCAAAGGTGTTAGATATCCAGATATCTGAAGAAACTGCATGAATCAAGGGAGTCAAGTTTCTTTCTTACCCGGGCTTACTTTCCGGCCGTTTATTTGAATTCAACTGAACGATTATAGAATTCAAATGAGAGTTAGAATTTTTGATGGCAAGTGGGTTTGTTTTCGCTGAAAATATTATATGCCTAACATTTTCAAATCAACAACGGGAAAAGAAATCCACACATGATTATACTTGTGAAGTAGCAGACTGAAGTAACCGTTTTAATTTTGAAAGCGCTCGGACAATTTCCCGGTGTTTTGCCGCGCAAACTGAGAGGAATATTTCAACAGAGAACTGAAAAGATAGAAACTAAGTATATATTTTTCCAATTTGTTCTTAAATAATTTTATGGATATCAAACTTTGCAGAAAATGTATATAGCGAGTTACGGTGTGATTCTTTCATGTCTGTATGCTGGCGAGGTTGATTGACAAATGATTTGGAGGTACCTTAGGTACCTCTCCTTTTATAGCATGTCTTCGTGTTTAAAAGTCAAAATTTTTAAAGGAAAGGATGAAGCTAAACTGAAGTTTTGGGAGGGGGAATACCAAAAACCTTAAGTGTGGAAGGTATGGGTATTTTCTGGAAATAACACATTAACCTAGCTGTATAAAATTGCCAAATCCTCCAAAAGAACACTATACATTACAAGTATTGAAATGGGAAATTAATATTTCTTGTTATCCAAACCTTACCAAGATGTAGGTTTCCTTACTGAGCTAAGAGAAGGTTTGGTCTTCAAGTTACTTGGTAGTATGGGTGATCCATCAGACGGTAAAAAAAAGTTAAGGTAGTCCTCCAACACAAACAAGTATAGAAAGTCCTGGGGTGCAGTCAAGCTGGCTTCCTACAGTTACAATCACCACACAATTTGTTAGTTTGGCCTATTTTATAAGATGGCCTTTAAATCAATCAATCAATCAATCAATCAATCAATCAATCAATCGATCGATCGATCAATCGATCAATCAATCAATCAATCAAGCAAGCAAGCAGGCAGTCAGTCAATCAATCAATATTGATATAGAATGAAAATTTTTTATATCAACTGTTGAAAGCCACATTGTCTTGCAAACCAGTGGAAAAAAAAGACAAGCTGTATAAAACAAATTTTTCACAGGTTGGAGAATAACAGTTTTTATTCTGTGGTTAATAAACTCCAAAGAATATTACACAAGATAAACTACTTATAGCCTGTGCTGGTAATACTAAAAATATGCCCATCCCCTACACCTGTGCAGCTGCTAAAGGTGAAATGATGTAATGAAATAACCAAAACATTCTATACAGTCCCAATCATGGTGAAAAATTTCACTAGACTTGTTGTTCCATTTAAGATTTGATCACTGTTTTTTGACCTATACTTAGGAAGATTTATGGCTTACCCTGTTGGTTTGCTGATGTACAATGTAGTATGCAAAATGAAACATGTAGTATTCAAAGGTATCTTGAATAAGTTAAGCAAGCTGACTGTGAATGCTCTGTTGACCCTGTTGTTAGTATGCAAATTCTCCATGCTGATCTATAGACACAGTTCGTATAGGACAAGCAGGGTACAGGTGCAAAACAAGAAAAATTATTTTCACTTGGTTATTAACTTCCATTTTCCGGTGACTAATATGCATGAATTTTGGGAGAAGTTAGAAGCCGATGACTTTTTGCTAAGGATAAATGGCCAGTATTAAATTGATTGCTAACAAATATGATAAGTCATGCAAGTGATATTACTTGCCTTTTTCAAAAGATAATACTTTCTTGAATCTCAATGACTAAAATTAACAAAATGGAAGTGGCATTTGTGTGCTGCCTCATAGAAATGCTGCAGGATAGCTTCAAAACACACAATCTACTTTTGCATGCTCAATTCATCCCTCTCTGTTAAGAACCTGCAGAGAGGCCAAGTTTATGGCACATTTGGCAATTTCTGTTTCCAAGTTTCTGTACAACGTTTGTACAGCAACAACAACAACAACAACCACTTTATTTTGCCAAATTAAATCGAGAGAAAATTACAGCAGAATATAAATTAACTAAAATACGCAAAAAAAACTACCCAGAATAGAAATAAACTAAACGAGCTGAGCTCATGACTACTGCTCATGAGATGATCAAACTGTTATAAGGATACTGAGTAACACTGCATTTGTAGCTTCACCAGGAGTTCTGGCTGGTACTTTATCATGATAGAACACTGGTATCATCCCTTCTGATAGTGAACTCTGTGTTGGAAACTGTGCATAGAAAAAAAATTAAAATATAAATTTTCCATAATAATTGCATTTTGTACCTAAACAATGTGCATGTCAGAAAATAACCATACCCACCCCATGTGGAGGGTCAATAGAAATTCCAAAGGATGGGGAGTCTCAAAAGTTAAAATTTTATAAAAAAAAAATATGGAACTTAACTGGAATTTTCAGAGGAGTGGGGGAATTTAACCCAAAAAACCTTGTGTGGGAGGGGTTAGGATCTTTGCAAAAGTCACACCACGTGACTTGAGGTTGCCACACCATGTAACTTGAAGTTCACTGATCATTACATACTCAGGGCTGTTTGAAGAGAAATATGGAGGAGCTCTGCATGTTAACTTAAGGTGAAGGGGTCTGGGCATATATCTTTGCCCAGAAGTTTTTGAAAATCTGTCAAGGGAATTAAGCCATTAGGTACATTTTGAATCGCTTACGGACACAATAATATGCCAGCTTCCAGCTGTTTTTAATGTTTTGACTATAGTCAAACATAAATATATTTAGTATATTGTATATGTTGTGGTTCAATTTTATCCTTGGTTCAAATTTTATTTTCCTTTGTTTTTGGGTATGGCAATGTATGATAATGAGTTTAAAACAAAGAAAAATAAAATTTGAACCAAAGATAAAATTGAACCACAACATATACAATATACCACACAAGTGAACAGTGCTCCAAACAGCCGAAGAGAAACAAAATGGCTTCATGCTACTTTTAGCTAAGACTTTTTATCATTGGGGAGGGGGTGTATAGAACAAACTTTGTAAATTTGAATTTTTAAATAGTTTTAATGTGTAAGTAGTTAACGGATATAATAATATTGTTATAATAATATTGTTGTCTATAGTATTATAGTATAATAATATTGGTATCTGATATGTTACGGATATAATAATATTGTTAATATTGTTACTTATTTTATTTTTATTTTTAATATATATTTCATTTGTTTCTCGAAGAAACTAGCTTGTCTTAGCTATATTAAATTCGAGGATAAATAAAGTTTTATGTTATGTTATGTTATGCTTTGCTTTGGGTACCGAAAGAAATGTTTTGGTCCGCCAGTTAGTCAACTTGTGTGGTATATACTAAAACAATTATTCACCTCAGTGTTGGTGAAAGTGGTCAACATTTACCTTGCTGTTTGGTAAATATCCACCACTATTCACCTTCACTTCGGTGAATAATTGTGGGATCGGTTAACTCGGAGGTGATTAGCAAAGTATTTACCTCCAAACAGCCGAAGAGAAACAAAATGGCTTCATGCTTTGCTTTGGGTACCGAAAGAAATGTTTTGGTCCGCCAGTTAGTCAACTTGTGTGGTATATACTAAAACAATTATTCACCTCAGTGTTGGTGAAAGTGGTCAACATTTACCTTGCTGTTTGGTAAATATCCACCACTATTCACCTTCACTTCGGTGAATAATTGTGGCTATAATGCAAAGACTCAAGTTAAGAGCAGCATAGACATATCCTCTACCCAGGATCCCCCTTAACTCATATAACCTTGCATGCACACAGAATATTAATATTATTCTGTATAGCTAAGAAAAGCAAAGATGAATCAAACTCACAGGAAGGCAAGATATAAAGAATTCATATCGGTGTAAATCGTCTGCTTGTAGCATGTCAATCAATTTGAAAACTGCACCTCCAGGTGACAGGAATTGTCGCACAATGGCAAACTCTCTACTGTCACGAGAAAGAGTTTTAAGACCCCAATCTGTGGAGCCTGCATACCCAAAAATATTACTGAGGAGTTGTGGAAAGAATCCATGTAGATTCTGCAACACAAGACAAAATAGTTGATATAATCATGTAGAGCAGACTTAAGTAAAAAAAGATGTTTACCAACAATGTACTATCAAGTTAGACAACAAACATGTTTGAAAATATAGACAGAGCCCACTTTTGATGGAGGATTCTTCAGTGCAACAATGCACTTATCCATATTTTAAACCTATCTACACTGGCCAGTTAATTCTACACCAGCACAGCCATTATAGAAAGGTTCAGCTGTAATATTTTAGCAGACTACATCCTTCACAGTTGATCATTAAATTCTTTTGCCTGGTGTCTTGAGTTTTAATTCATAAATATTTCTGATTTTTTTACTGTCATTCCTGTTTTGTTTGCCTCCTACTAAGATAACGGAAAATGTAAAAAGGTCCAAAGAGGGGTGGCCAGTTCTCATGACAGGAACTGGAAAATGTTTGTTGTTGAGCCTGGGATGGATTCCTGGGCATTGTCTTGCAGTTTGGAGCTCTGTTATATTTTGCTGCCGTTCATGGAGGGCCGAGAACATTTTTCACAGAGCTCAAGGTGGGGCATGGGATTGGAGAGGGGGGGGGGGGGGGGGGGAGGGATGGAAGAACCCTAGGGTATGGCTTAGCTGTAAACCTATTTGGAATGACCCTGACTCTTGTAACTTGTGTGTCTAACTGCTACTCAAAAATTTATCAGAATTGTGGTTGTATTCAGAAGGTATTAGTATGGGTAATCAAATGGTGACGAGTGAAATAATTTAGGAAATAATTTCACGCGCATTTTGTCAAAATTCTAATAATGTCCCGAGCCTTCAGGCGAGGGAAATTATTAGAATTTTGACAAAACGCAAGTGAAATTATTTCCTAATTTCACGAGTATACCATTTGGTTACCTTTTAATATCATGGGTGACAAATTACGCTTACAGTCGTAGTTTCGTAACTTGTTTATTGTATCGTGATGAGCGAACCGGCTCGTAACGACGCCCTTGTAAAACGCTCAAAATTCCGCTCAATGCCTTTCATGTTATCGCTAAAAGTTTATAACACGACCAAACAAACTGGCCAAGGTGAAATTCAAGCGAAAATGTGCAAAGTTTAAGCATTACGATCATCTTTTAAAAGCCTGTACGTCATCTTGCCACTGAGACATTGAAACGTTGCCATGGCAATTTTATAATTTCACATGTGAAATTATAAATTAGCGCTGAAATTTCGCGCAAAATTATGCACTAGTCATTTGTGTCCTCCGCCCCCCCACCCCCGCGACATGCGGGGACTTTGTCGGGCAATAGCGGGGGAATTACTGCAGCTTTGCGATGATTTTATGCCCAGACCCCAGGGACTTTACCTCAAATTTGCCTGACCTAAAATACCCCCGGGAAACCCCGGGGAAATTTTCAAAAACAAATTTCTACATAATGACACCGGGCTCGAAACTGCGACCGATACGGTCGCCAATGCGACTAACGTTTGTGTCTCTCGTAATGTATTGCTATCTGACATGTTGACTCCTTCGAGGTTCGTAACATTACATTAGCTACAAAGTTAGTGGCCACAAAATCTTATATAATGTGTTTGTTTTTCTTTTCTTCGTGAATATTTATGCATTGTAATTCAGTCCTTTTTTGGATTAATTTCATAGAAATGATTTTAAATAGTCGCCAAATGGTGACTTGAAAATTTTTTTAATGTCGATCCCAGTCAGACATAAGCAGTTTCATGGGACTAGTCCCAAGGACGTGGCCCCAAGTGTATTAAAATACTCTGAATTTCTCATCATGTGTATGTTCTACCAATGCACTTTTTTTGTCCCCGGCTTTTTGCTTTAGAATCTCAAATTCCTTTTAAACCCCCGTAAAGTAGCATTGTTGTTGCCAACTGATATTTGTACTTCCTTCTGAAAAGGCGAACTAGCTTATAGCTATCTTGAATTTATCTTCTTAATAATTTCAGTTTGCAATCACAATTTCCTAAATCTTAGCCCCTCACTAAAAGTGCTTAAAACAAAATGTAGCACATATGCCCCGTATTGTGACAGCCACCCATATGGCCAGGTTTCTTTCAACAAGAGTGAGTTCAAGAGGGGGTACCAAACAACTGTGTTTGTTGCTGGCATGGCTCACGATTTTCAAGTCTTCTCTCAGCTTATTGGTTATTCTCCCACACTATTTGTCTGATCAAAAAGCTATCCTCCAAACAACCTCAGTAGTAAGTATTTTAAGCTGGTTGAAACATTCCTACATGTAATAGTTGTTGTTTCTCAAAATGTATTTAACACAGAAATAGACAATCCCTTCTTTTACAAGGTCTTTCAGCAAGCCCCGGGGGGTGGTGGTTTTGCAAGGAAATTCTGCCCTGGTGGGTGGTGGAATTCCCCGTAATTAGCATCGCTTGTTTGCAAATTCCCCCGCTATGTCGCGGGGGTGGGGGAGCGGGGGAAACAAATGACTAGTGCATTAAGGAGTAATTTGTCACCCATGATATTATAAGTTATATTTGAGTACTATACCTGTGTAGAAGAGCCTTCTATCAGCTTTTCAATCTCTTCACATCTCTGATATAAGGGCTTTTGTAAAGCTTCCCTTGTTTTACTCTAGGTTAAAATTAAAGAGAATACTCTGAGCTCCAGAGACAAAACCTTGAAACCAGCAAACTCGGTTTGCATTTGCTATATCCACTAGCTGGGGCCTGGGGCAGCTGAATGAACTTTTCAAAAAGGTTGGTATATACTTCATGGCTGAATGACTGCATTGCATGCTTCAGCTCAGTTTATGCATAGAAAACAACGTTTTACGCAAAAGAAGACTGTAAGAAGGTGGTTTATCAGCAATAAGTATATATCATCGATTAACGAACCAATTCTTACCGTAAATACGTCGACATTCATGACTGCAAGCACAAGTTGAGCGGTTTGTGAGGAAGGGACTAAACTGGCGAGATCCAAAACAAACACGCAAAATGGGATCCCCGGAAACTTCATCACGTGACTATAACCAGGCCTCCAGTGCGCCCCTCCCCGAAAAGCCATTTCCTTCGCATTGAGTTTTTGGTGTTGCTGTTTTCTGAATATTTTCCAAGTTTCTTTGTCTTTGGAGACCAGCCAAAGTACAAGAAACCTCAGAGTATTCATTGAAAGCACTATACATAAGCAGATATGCCCAAGTTTGTAAGGGAATCAAAGTTTCGGCACGTATTTGGAACGGCAGCAAAGAAGGATCATTGCTTTGAGGGATTCCAAGTTTCAGGAAACTCCGTTGACTCGGCGTACTGTGCGGCCAATCCCAAATTTGTTGCTATTATCTTAAAGTCAGCCGGTGGCGGTGCCTTCCTTGTTCTACGACATGACGAGGTATGCTGCTCTTTTTTAATCACAGACCTAAACTTGCTTGTAAATTAGCATTATACATAGGGTATATTTAAGAAATTTTGCATGATTAGCTTCTGAATTTAGCAAGTTTTTAATTAAACTCTGTTAATCTTAGTTAAGCTTAGTCAGTTTTTTTTAGTTTAGTTTGAGAAATTTCATTTTCCAGAAGGAAACCTAGCAGGTGATGAGAAATTACGAAAGAGGGAGGAAATAAATATGCAATGTAATTGGTTGTTCAAATATGACAGCTATTCTCAAGAGGATACGAAATATCACTTACAATATGTCTGTAGATTGTCATGCATAGGAAACTTACCTATAAATGCATGCTGATAGTGCAGCCACAAATACTGCATTTCTAGCTCTCCGATTGGTTCATACACTCTGTCACCTTCATTTTACCTTAAATGGAAATGACATAAAACAGTTTTTTTAAATTTTATTTGTTGTGACAAGAAGTTTTACAAAAGATGGATGTAAACAAACAAATGGTATGTGCAAAGCCAAGTGTTCCAGATAAGAGACAGGTGTTGGGTCAAAAACCTGATGGAGATGGCTACCTGACCTGGCAAATGTAAATGAAGGATTTTACTTGGGTATTGTAACAATAAAAAGCAAAGAGGGAAAGTTTCCAGAAAAAGATATTAAAACAAAATCAATTCAGGGCAAGAAAGGCATCACAAAAGTGAATCTTAACTTGGCAAAGGCTGTGCTACTGTGCTTGTGGAAATTTTGCTATTCTTTGTGGAAACATTCTTTCAAGCTGTTTTTGATTCACACTCTTTGGGGAAATATAACTTGAGAACTCTGCAATGTGTATAACATTTTTAGGTAGGTCGTCTTGATCCTGAACATGGACGAGTGGGTGGACATAAACAAGATGTCCTGGATGTAGCCTGGAATCCCTTTGACGATAACATAATAGCTTCCTCCTCAGAAGACGCCACTGTGAAAATCTGGAATATTCCTGATAAGGGACTGGGCAAAGAAATTTTAACAGAACCTGAATTATCTCTGGAAGGTATTCATCAAAGAAAAGTCCACCAAATTCTGTGGCACCCTGTGGCAGCCAATATCCTGCTCAGTGCCAGTTTTGACCCACAGATTGTTATCTGGAACTTGGAAACTGGGGAAGCTCTCCAAGAAATTGACTGTCATCCAGATCTTATTTTCAGCATCTCCTGGAATTCCAATGGAAGCCTGATTGCCACCACATGCAAAGACAAGAAGATAAGAACTATTGATGTACGGAAGGGAGAGGTTGTTTGTGTAAGTTGAACTTGCTGTTTTCAATTTGATCAAAGTGCACCAAGTGGCATTTACTTGATTTTGGTTACATGGCCATTGAAAACAAATTAAGAGATAAGTAATTTAGCAAAATTGTGTGGTGCAAATTTGTATTTGCTGTATATGGAACAATTTTTTTAAGTATATTATACTTATCACTCAGTTAAACATGGCAGGTTTTTTTTTTCAAAATGACAATGAAAATTACATCCACTTGTCTCGATTATCTTGTCGGCATGTTTTATAAGCCAAGGTGTTTGATCCTGGAGCTGCCATTTTGAAAAGCCAATAACTGACTTTTATAAAATACATTTTCATACTTCCATCCACTGATTTTGATTTAACTTATAATGGGCAGCATAATAGAACCATGTAAAGTGATTCAAGGTTTTCTTTTGTTTTGTTGATCAAAATTGCTTACCATTTTACAAGGGGGTTGCCAAAAGATGACCTTGTGAAAAAAATTAACTTGGACTTCAGTATCATGTATTCAACTGCTGATAAGTAAAAGTGCAAAGTCTTAACTTGGGGTTCCCAGTGCTGCCAGCATATTCTGTTGTTGAAGGCAAACAAGATTGCCCGTTCTCTGTAAGAGCAATCATGCATTTAATTGGAAGAAAGCTGTGTTTTTAAAACAGTCGTTTATCCTCACTTTCTAAAACTGTGATCACTATCACAGCCTCTGTTGTGGCAATCTTGATCTGTTTGAATGACATCATTTTTTGTCACTGTGTGCATCACTTACATGAGTCAACTCAACATGACAGAATTAAAAGTGTTGGTATACTGTACTTCAGATGAGTAGGGATTTAAATAGTGAGTATCAAATATTTTCTTTTAAACAACGTGCAAGTGGGTGTCCACGGGATGTGCAGATGCTCATCTGGCTAAAAGCCTTGCCGGGGAGTATTTTACACTGTTACCAGTACATTACTTAAAAAGTGGTTGGTTTATATTTTGCAGGAGGCAGATGGTCATGAAGGAGCCAAGCCACAGAGAGTGGCATTTTGCAGTGAACTTAATTACTTGTTTTCTGTTGGATTTACAAAGATGAGTGCAAGACAGTATGCAGTTTGGAAAGCGGTTAGTTTGGTTTCAAGGGAACTGTTAATCCTTTTAAGTTAAGGTTGGGACATTTGTTCAGTAAAGTTCATAGCATTGTAAACACTGCTTTAGGTGAGAGTTTGAATTGCCCTATCCTTGGCAGAAATAGGCAGCTTTCACCATTCACAATTTTTTCTTGTTTACCATCATTTCGTGAATGTTGGTTCTTTATTTTTTTTATTCCCTCCCAGTACCCCCACTTTTCATCTGGTCTCTGTCCTCTGTCCCCACCACTGATGGCGGGCTTTTAAACTATAACAGTTGATATTAGGATAGTGCTGTAACAGTTAGTTTTTTTTTCTGTTACAGGATACTTTGGAAAATCTGGCCTCAGAGGAGATTGACCAGTCTAATGCTGTTCTCTTTATTCATTATGATCCTGACACTAAAATGATTTACTTGGCTGGCAAGGTAAGATACTGTACTTGCACACTATTATGGGGCCATTCTCACCCTGACAAAAGTTCCAACTTGTTAGCACTGCTGTTTTGTTTTGAGTAAATACAGTAAATAAAAGTCTGCATATGAGCCTCATGGCCTATCAGGCTGAAGCTTATCCCGGTTTTTGTAGTATGAAGCAACTAGGAGTATTTCTACTCCCCCCTGGATGGGTCACAGGGTTACCCCCAGCAGTAAATTCACCAATACCCATTTATACATGCGGGTGGAGAGAGGCACTGTGAGAGTACACTGTCTTGTCCAAGAACACAACACAGTGCCCAAACCAGGGCTTGAACCAGGACTGCTTGATCTGGAGACCAGCACACTAACCATTAGGCCACCACACTTCCCAAAGTAGCTAATACAGTGCAGATTTTTAAACCTTGTGCCTGACTCTGCTTAAGTCTAATAAATTATTAATATTATTTGATATGTGACTAGAGCTTGTTAAAATATAATGCATGCTGTGATATGCTATTAATTTATGGCTGGATACATGTGATGCCCATGTACGGGTTTTATGAGCAATGTTAACTCCTGGCAAAATCTGGGCAACAACACCGCAAAAATGTTAAGGAAAGCCATAACAACCTTCTAATACTAACTTCCACTAGTTAGGCAAAGTCTGTACTAGGGGTATCAAATGGTAGTTGTGAGCACCAAACAGAGTGTTTTTAATTGCAAGCATGAGCATTGACAAAGTTCTCCTTGTGAGCAACAGGCACCTTTCCCAAAAGCTACCTCCACTAAAAACTTTGTGTGATCACTTGTTAAAATATGTGAGCACAAGCAAACAAGCACCCACTAAAATTTTATGAGCATTTTGAGTAGCAGCCTGATTTTGTGAGCACTACAAAATCTTTACTGGGAGTATAAATTGCTCCCTGTCTTTCTTGTACAGATCCAGTGAAGCAAGGTCTGTACCAGAAAGACTTTGGCTAAACATTGCACCATGCCATAACAGCCCTCCATCCTCCCTCCCCTCCCCTCACCCACCCTGTATAAACATTAGAATCTGAAGGGACACAGTTTTGTAACATGCAGGCTTACGTTCATGAAATACTTCTTACCACAACAGCACTAGTCTTTCAGTAGAACTGCATTTAAAGGCGATCTACAAAATTAATCTACTCTAATTATTTGATAACCATTTAACTTTGGCTAATTTTAGGCCTTCTTTAAAAGGGATCAGCTGTCATAAAATAGCATATCTTGAGAAAGTAAACTGTTTGTATGATTGGTTAATTGTAAAAACAAATCTAATCCCTTACTTTTGCACTATAGTTGATTCCTTGAAATAGTAAAATAATGCGATGCCTTCTGTTGAATAGGGTGACAGCATCATTAGATACTACGAGTTGGCTCCCGATGCTCCCCACTGCTATTGGTTATCAAACTACAGTGCCAATGTACCTCAGCGAGGTGTCTGCTTCATGCCAAAACGTGGCTGTGATGTCAAAATCAATGAAGTGGCAAAATGCTTCAAGCTTGTTGCAAAAGGATATTGTGAACCAATCAGCTTTAAAGTTCCAAGAAAGGTGAGTAGGCTTGGATGCAGACATCAACAAGTTTAGCTTCACTGTTTCAAGCAGGTTTGGAGTGGATTAACATTAGGTTTCATTTTAATGTACCGGTAATACTGTCATCATGTTTTTTGGATGTTGAAACATGTTAGTCCCCTGGGCAATAGAATGTTGAAACATGTTAGTCCCCTGGGCAATAGAATGTTGAAACATGTTAGTCCCCTGGGCAATAGAATGTTGAAACATGTTAGTCCCCTGGGCAATAGAATGTTGAAACATGTTAGTCCCCTGGGCAATAGAGTGTTGAAACATGTTAGTCCCCTGGGCAATAGAATGTTGAAACATGTTAGTCCCCTGGGCAATAGAATGTTGAAACATGTTAGTCCCCTGGGCAATAGAATGTTGAAACATGTTAGTCCCCTGGGCAATAGAATGTTGAAACATGTTAGTCCCCTGGGCAATAGAAGAAATACAGGGTATCTAACAACCTAATGAACAGTTATTAGTTTGAAAAATAAAAACTGTTGTGTGGGCAAGTAAAAAATTGAGTTCGTTATCAACTGGAAGTTGGTAAAAGTGAAAAAACGCAGTTACTAGCAAATTTAGAAAAAGTGATTTTGAGCATAAGACCTTTGTCAGAGCAAAGTGCTCAAAACATCATCTTTTCCAAATTTGCTACCATGGTTTATTTACCTTATGAAACAATTTGTCACATTGACGGTTCCGTTATTTTCTACTGTTGTGTCTACTGGCAACATATCTAGGGGTTCAAATGGCACCACACAATGCTAAGCTCTCTGGCTATAGGCTTTTTGTCTGGTAACAAAACAAGTGTTCTTGACTGGCAGCTCAATTCTTACAGATTGTATTAAATGTCTTTCAGCTTACATGTTGTATAAGGTGTCACTTAAGGAGCCCTGTCTTTTGTATTTCAGTCAGAACTCTTTCAGGATGACCTGTTTCCAGACACCGTGGGAGATGAGCCCTCTCTTACTGCTGACGAGTGGTGGAATGGCCAAGATGCTGAGCCCAAAAAGATCTCCCTCAGGCCAGGAGGGGATACAGCGGCGTCCACAGCTTCAAAGAAGCCAAAGAAAGGATTAGCTGCTTATGGCAAGAAACCAAAGAAAGAAGCGGCAACGGCTGAAGCGGATGACTCAGTAAGTACCTGGCTACAAGAGTGATAACATCTGAGTTCTTTCTACGAAATAAAATATTTTTAAGTGGCAGTCCACATTGCAACCAAAAATAGTTTTCCCTTATTTTTTGTCCGTGAAAAGGGTTTGGTTCATACTTTTTTGTCTTCATGTATGAAGATTGATAAAGAAATAGCAATGGAGACAGTAAGGTTCCACTTCACCGGATAGTGTGAACACTTTTGAACAGCATTGCATGCTCTTGTCCACTGGGTATTTTCCTGTGAGCTATGGAAACTCTTGTTTTTTTTTGCTTGTAAAATGTTTTAATAGGTGATTTCCATATATACATGCATTTTTGTACCTGTTGGTGATTGTAAAATAATGAAATTTTATTTGATTTTCAAGGACTTAGCAGAGATAGTGAAGCAGCTTAAACTACAGGTGGAGGCACAAGAGAAGCGAATTAAAGCCCTTGAAGAGAAGGTGGCATAAGCAGCAAAATTGAAATAAAAAACGGTTTAACAATGAAATTTTGTGAACTACAACAAGTTTAGAATTTGACCAGAGTTTCAAGGAACGTTCAGTTTACAAGCTTGATAACTGTATTTTTTCACTAATAATTTTTATTAAAAGAAATGTTAATGATTTTCGGTAGTCCATTGTTCCATCAATTCAAGCACTCTCAGTATATACCAAGAGTGTCCTTATAAAATGAAGAAGCGTTTTCAAGATGAATTACTCAGAAAAAAGATTTTCTGAGCCCCCCAACAGGAGTTGAACACATGACCTTCGAGATACTGGTTGTATGCTCTAACTAATGGGAGACTCGTGGTGAGCGAGATCATAAACAAGGTCCTTATGTGTGGCTGTGTCCATGTCCTGCATTGTCAACTGCAAGGCTCGATATTTGAAATGATCAATGTGAATAAATGACAAGTGTCCTTATTGCTCCACAGAGGGTCCCCTATACCCCTTTGCAAAACTGAATCGCGTAAAAATATTTGGCGTTTTCACGCGTCACGAATAATTACCAAAATGTTTTCACGGTCATGCAAAAATCAAGACGATCTCAGTTTAGACTTCAGCGCTCTGAAGGCGTAAAACCGCAGAAATTTGATTGGAGTGTTGCATATCACGTCTCGATAGCTTACAAATTTTCCCGGGGGGGGGGGGGGGGGGGCACTCCCTTATAAGGGCTTAACGGGGACGTGCGGCCCAACAGGGTAGGGTTTTCAGGATTTTTGTCTTGAACGGGGTATCTATTTCGCCCCTTTTTGTCTTAAACGGGGTACCTTTACATGGACCAACGCCTTAAACAGGATAAGCAAATATGTTTATTTTATAGGAACGTAGCCACAAGCTGAATTTTTACAAGTTCTTCCTTAGTGTTGACTTCCATTGACTTCGGTATTGATACCAAGCTTAATTCCCGATTGGTTATGCTACAACAAATGTCTTAGACAGGGTATCAAAAATTGGCATTCTGTCTTAAACAGGGTAGGAAAATCAGAGATTCCGTGTCTTAAACAGGGTCAGGGTTTGGGCGGCCAAACCACAGAGCTGAAAACACTAGAACACTTACTAGAACACTGAAAGAAATGATAATTAAGCCACGCAAAACAAGATATGATTCACCAATCACGTCTAATTCAACTCTTCGTTCACGGGTCACGTTCAAGTTAAAAATTGCTTTCACGTGCACGTGAAAAGATCTTGAAATTGGCAATCACGAATCACGAAAAAATAAAAGCTTCAAACACGTTTCACGGAAAAATAAATAACTCCAATCACGCTTCACGTAAAAAGTATAGGGGACCCTCCATAAATAGTGAAACCATGACCCATGTGGAGAGTGTTCTTTTAGCTCATGGTAAAAGTGTCAGGAAAGGGCTGTTCTTCTGAGCGTATTCACTCACATGACACGCGGCCATAATGATTTTTCTAAACAAAAGATGATTTTTGAATAAAAACAGATTTTAATTGCCGGTGGGATGGATTGGTACACCAATATAGTCGCTGTTTCTTCGTTTGGAACACCATTATGGCTGCCGTCAGGCAGGCAGGTGCCACGCAGTACTATGAACTTTTGTTCGTAATTTAGCTCTCAAGATTCTGCTATTAAACATTTTGATGAAGACAAAATTTTTATGAAATTCGTTCTGCTGACAAAGATCTCACTTCTAGCCTGCGTCGCAGACGTAATCTAACCCCGGCTAAGGGTTTAGTTTCGTCTGCGGCGCAGGCTATCTCACTTCTGGCCAATCACAATGCATAGAAACTAGGTATAGTTAACACTACAGCTGCCCCCGCTGTTAATCTTTTTTCTCAGCGCAAATTTTTTCTCAGTCAATTATTTCGCTTGATATTTTGGCTATTCTATTTTCTTAATTGATTGAAAATCAGGTTTCTGTTTTGAACAGTCTTGCGATAATTCAGAAGAAAACACTAATTTTTCTCGTGTTCTGCTCACAAAGTATCATTTGTTTCTGGCCTTCTCTTTTTCAAGATCATGGGACGAGGACGTGCCACTTAAAACAAACTTTTGGTATGAATTGTTGAAGCCAAGTTGATAAGTAAAACAAAGCCAAACTATGAAAAAATTCTGAATGACTAATAACACGGAAATGTAATTACACGAACGCGTCCCCAACTTCCTGAGATCATTTTGCTTTTCTTGCTATAATGAGTGATCTCAGCGAGGATAAACTTCGGTAATATTCAAATTCAAACGTTTTAAAACTACCAGTTAGGATCAGCTGTTTTCAGATTTTTTGTTTCAATATATTAGGGCTTGGAGCTCAAGCAACAATGACAAACTTGACAGCGGAGCTCGAAACGGATGCCAAAAGATTTCTCACCTCTGTCAATAGAAGCGCCTCAAGAACTCTTTTGAATTCTCTTTCCTTCTCGACAAGTCTCAGTTACAAATTTTACTTAAATGCCTGAAGACTGATCGAGTCTTTTATATCTTATTTCTACCACTTGAGTTTTTTTATTTAATGTTATATGATGTTCCGCCTAAAAGCCGAAAACACTGGATCGACAGTGGGCTAGTTACATCTGTATGTCTCAAGTGAAAACTTTCTCACTTCTCTGCGAGTTTCAATGCTCGCGGTATCTTTTAAAAACTTTCCTTCTTTAACTCTTTTTGAACTTATCGCAGCTGCTAGCCTGCGAGCAGGCTCCTGCCGCTTTCTTTTCGCCCCATCCTCGACCGGAGAGCCTGTTCACAGGCTACGCAGCTGCTAACTTTTTATCTTGATTGTGGCCTAGGTCTTTCAAACCCCTCGTGTAAAGTGTGATAAATGACAAATCTCGATTTTGGATTGAGTCTGTCAATCCTGCGAGCGAACGAGAGCTGCTCGCAACGCGCTAACAAGAGAAATTTCTAGACCAATACGTATTATTCTTGGTTTTGATCATATCAATTGCGTAATTAAGTTTCGGCTTCTAGACCTTGTGAAATCAATAAAGCTCGAAAGAAACCCGACGGAAACTGCAACAACCTAACTGCAATCAACGTTTGCAAGCGTCGTTTGTTGACCATTGTTGTGATTTGTGCACGTGGTTTGTCATCATCACCCAATCATGGTTCATCTTACGTCATCATTGACCAATCACCGTACAGGAAATTTTATCACACCTACCGATACTACTTGCGGGCATTTTATCACACCTACCGATACTACTTGCGGTCCCCCTTTGGCCAAGTCGAGATTTTGTCTGGTATATTATATATATATATATATATATATATATATATATATAAAGTCTATATACGCGCGGACTACAATGATGCCTCCTCGGGTTTTGGCCTCTGGGCCAAAACCCTGCGGGGGCAATTACACAATGAACCAATCATAACTGACAGCAAAAACGTGCAACCAGCAAAAAGCGCGGCAAATGAGCGTACGTCGACGGGCCGACTCACTATTGATTTTACCTTTACTGCTGATTGGCTGAAAAACAGGATGTTTGCTTTGATTGGCTAGAGCATGCTACACCTTATTTGGAACCAATCAAAACACTGCCAATGTGAAACTAAAGCTAACATAATTACTTTCGACAGCCCATTGAAAACTCCTTGAACTGGTCAAGGTCACAAAGCATTGAAGTATCCATCAAGTCAAACAGACAACAGTGGGTAAGACTAACATTCACTTTAATACTCTAGATCTGTAGATAAATGTTTGAATAAGACAAACTAGGTTCACAAAATACTATTGGTTTATGCTATTTACAAAGCAGAATAACAAGATCCCTCTTTCCAATACCTTAATGTTATCTCCAACATTCACAAGCGGAGGTAGACCAGTAGTTTTTCAAGCCCTTTCAGTTTCCACTTGTGTTGCACAAGCAGAAAAAAAAATGTATATTCACCCAAGCAGTGTAATCATTCCGATGCGCACTCGACTTTGTCAAAAAGACATCTTCTCCAAAATCCTAGGGGATACACGTGAAAAAAACAAATAAAATGAAAAAAGGTTTATGGGATCCACATCTCCAAAACATTCCCACAAAACAAAAACCTAACGTTGTTGTATCTCCCTAGCTAACACCACTGTTATTGTAATAGAGAAGTGAATCATCCAAAAGTCCAGCAAAGAAGGAAAAAATCTGCAGTGCTGGAAGTCTTATTCCCATCATGACTGGCGATGGTGTTGGAAAACAAGGCAACTTTAGGAATAACAACTACTGGGCAATATATGCCGTGAACACATATCCAAATTCAGGGCCACTTTGGGACACCTCATTTACAACACAGATTCGGTGGTAGAAGCGGTCATGAATCATGAACCATAGCTGTAAAATTGGTAGGGATCATGAATCTTCGTATCTAAAACCAGGGAATCATGAATAACAAGAGATTGCTAAAAGAATCATGAATAACAAATCCATCGATATTGGAGGCGTGTGAATATATAATGCAAACTACGAAACTTTTTAACAGTTATATCACAGAAATGGCCGAAAATAGCATTTCCGAGCGTCTAGTATTCAAAATTTGATTTCCCCTATAGGAAAACACTGAAACTGCGATTCAAATCGTCATCCCTTACCTATCAACTTGACTGTGTTAAACACAGTAAAGTTATTTCAAAACTGGATGAAAACAATGACAAATAAATCATGAATATCGAATGAAATTTTTAAATGAATCACGAATCATTGAGGTAAAACAAGACAGGAATCATGCAAAGTCCAATGATTCCGCTTCCACCCCCGAAACACAGATGCTTTCCTCATGCAGTTCAGTGCCTTGCAAATAAGCAACCCTCATTTGTGTATCATAGCCCAAAATCTAGTTTTGTCAAATTTGAAAGAAAAAAAAACGCCTTGAAACAAGTTTTAAACAAAACATTTACAGTGGCAGTGTTTAGTTATGTTTATAGGTTGCCTCCCTCGCAGTTTGGCTCATACAATCTTCCCTCCCCAAGATTGCACGACTGGCCAACGGAGGCAAGTTTGTAGTGTACTGTAACATTTGATGCTTTTCAAGAGGAAATATCTCATTGATTATTCAACGTATTCCTCTCATAGTTGCCACACTGTAAAATGGCACAATCTATAAGCTTTTTCGCCTTAATTTAAGTTATGTTATTCTTACGAAATTAAAGAACACCAATGTAAACAAAGATCATCTAATACAGTGATTCCAACTGCAGCTTTTTGCAACAACAACCCTTTACATGTTTTAACTGTTTACATGAGTATATCAGTTTACTGCACTATGGCACAAGGTTTGTGATCACACGCTTGGTCCTCATTTCTGGTGAGTTTGGGATGCAATGGATATAGAGGAAGCATGGAAAGCATGACACTCATCTACTTAATTCTTTAACGTCAGCTAAAAATATTAAAATATGGAAATACACTGCAGTATTCTCACAGTGTGCACACATGAACGAGAAAAAAACCCCGAAGTCCTCAATCTTTACAATCTTATAAAACTACATACTAAGGTAAAAAAAAAACAAGAACAAGAGACACTCTTTTAGTGCTTGCGCTGCCTCATAGCATATGTATGTTGTTGCTGTTGTTGTTGTTGTTGTTGTTGTTGCTGTTGTTGCTGCTGTACTTGCTGTTGCTGTACTTGTGGTTGCTGTACTTGCTGCTGCTGCTGCAATAGCTGTACAGCCGGCGCAGCAGTTCTCTGTAGCGTGACAGTTGTCATCTGCTGAGGTTGCTGTTGAACCTGTGCTGTCCCTAGCTTGATAACAGGCTGAGGGATCACTTGACTCTTCACCTGCACACCACTTGCTACTTGCTGCTGCTGCTTTTGAGCCACAAGCAACTGGGCCTGAGAAGTCATTGGCTTTGCCACACTAGCAGTGGCAGCAGCCCTCTGGCCTCCCTGTGCACCTTGGATGGTAGTCACTCCTCCAACAGCCTGCTGTTGTTGTTTTTGTAGTGCCATCTGTTGCAGCAGGGTTTGCTGTTTTCGCTGTTGTTGAAGCTGCTGTTGAAGCTGCCGATGTTGCTGTGGTGTTAACTGCCCCAGTTGCTGCTTGGCCAGGATCTGCTGCAGTTGTTGCTGGGTGATCGCCTGAGGAGCCTTTTTCTGTAGTATGCCTGCTTGCTGTAGGTTTGCTATCTGCTGCTGCTGCTGCTGCTGCTGTTGCTGTACAGTGGGTTGCTGCTGCACTGGGCCTGGCTTTGGCATTGTGCTTGTAGTGGAAGCAACAGCCGCTTGATTGACCTGTCCTTGATTAACTTGCTGAATCTGAAGGCGTTTCAGTTGTTGCTGTTTGATCTGTTCCACTTGCTGCATCCGTTGTTTTATATGTGCCTCCTGTTGCCGCTGTCTCAGTATTGCCATCTGCTGAGGTGTGAGCTTCACTCCTGCCTGACCACCAAACTGCTGTGTTGCCACTGGCAGATTGTGACCTGAAGCAAACCAAAAGCAACACAAAACATTAATGGCTCTAACACAATTAAAACAAACAAACACATATGGAGCAAGTACTGAAATGCGATTGGTTAGTCATAAAAAATGTGCATACTTGCAGTGGCAACTGATGAGGTAGTCTGAAGTCCAATCTATGAAAAAAAAAAAACAACAACAAACAACTGCTAATGCAACAGCAAGCACAATTGTTTGAACTCTAAAGAAATTTAAGTGGAGTATTGGAGTACAAGAGAACTTCTCGACAGCAAGGTCTCACATCAAATAATATAGTTGGATTGAACAATTCGCTTCAGTTGATGGATCTGGCGACCAGGGAAAAGAAACTCAGTATTCAATCCTCTTTCGAGACTTTGCTTCTGAATGATTGAACAGGGATAAACAGAGGAGGGTGGAAGGCACCGTGTACTTACTTGACTGACAACAGCTGCTGATGATGCAGGTGTTAAGCTGGTGGTAGCACCCAGCGTTATCGATGTAGCTGTACCTGATGCAAGAGAGCTGCTAACTTGACGTGGCTGAGTCTGCAGTACTCTTGTTGTGGCCACACCAGCTGATGATACATTCTGAAGGAAAAACAAAATGTGATAAATTAATCAACTGTCACAGGTATTGGGCTCTTTAGGGACAAAAAGAACAAACGTAAACCAGTACACTATTTTAAAGATCAGATATAGGATAGGAACCGCCTGACACCTATGAAACTATGAATTATTAATATTTTGTGTGGTTTGGGTGCTGGTAGTAGGCAATACTACCGATACCTTAAATCCTCCTGGGTTACTACCCTTAAAAAGAAAATTTGGAAATGATCCCACAGGACAAAGAAAATCTTGACCCCAGTGGGATTTGAGTCCACCACCTCTGAATCAGATCTACCGATGCACTACTGCCTGAGCTTTGAGGCCAGACAGGAGCAGGTCAGGTGATATTCATAGTTTCACTGGTGCTTCGAGGTACCCATCCTATATCTATATCACGTGTATACAGGTACATACCGCGATTCATTATCTAAATTACCCCGACCTGCTCCCATTTGGCCTCGTAGCTCTGTCAGTAAAGCATCAGTAGATCTAACCTGGAGGCCAGCCATGGTTTGGAATTTGGGGTATCGGCAGTATTGCCTACTACTGGCATCCAATCACACATACAAAATATTTGAAAGATCAACTGAGCATCTAAAATGACAACTTTGGGAGTACTGTATTTTGCTGAGTAGAAACTGTATTGTATACTTTCAAAGCATAAAAGATGGAGACTTCAAAGCCCTGACGCACACTGCAGCACTGACATAACATTGCACAAAGTTGCACTGCACACGCACCCACCCCTAAAATTGCTAATGATGGACAAACAATGATAATGACAATGTTTATCAAATGTGGACATTTCACTTAGCTATGCTCTCAGCGTATCCTGCAGATATGACCAGCAAAGTCTGCAGCAACACAATGCAAGTTATTTTATTTATTTTATTGCCTTTAATATGGTTATGGGATATACTTTCCAAAACAGCTCGATAGGAAGAGAGAAAAAATAGTTGCTTGTAAAAGGTTTCGTAAATTTTGAAGAATCCCTGAACTTACCGCTTGCACTTGAACAAGGGTTTTGCCTTGCACTTGCATCCTTTTGTTGATGGTGGCAAAAGATGAAGATGCCATGGAGCTGAGACCTGCAGCATTACCTTTGTGTGTATTTACCACAATACTTGAAGCACTGCCTGTTGGCACAGTCTGACCACTGAGTACAATCCCAGAAGCTGTCAAGTAAAAAACAAAAACCTGAGAAACTTGTTCTCTTTAAATCTTCTAGAAAACTGTAACAGACTTCCAAGTTGAGACATTTTAAATGGAAAGCAAAGTCTGATTCACTATCAGGTACCAAAAGAACCAGACGGCATTCTGTAGCATGAGCACTGACCAAATGAAATGTGACCATTTTACATTTTAAATTTGATTAAATGTTTTTTTGCAGAAGAGATTTCATTAATGACCTTTTGACAAAATATCCACATCTGTAGCAACCTTAATGAATTTCCCAAACTTTGTTAAGAAAATTAATATTTCCCTGATCAGATACTAATTTCCTGACTTCCTCATGACCTTGAAGCTTTCTGCAAACTCTTTATTACTGAAACTGAAGCAACCCTGCATCAGTATGATATTTTTCGGCTCAAATCTCAGGCGACAGTTTTCTTATTTTTCTGGGGCCTTTTTGCAGTGCAACTCCAAAGAGTACATACCTGCATTTCACATCATGGTTTATGTCAAAATTCAATACCGATTGTCACAAACTGTATGAATTATTAAGAAAATGCTTAGTTGATTATCAACTGGAAGTTGGTTAAGGTGAATACACCACCCTAGTGAATTTTGAAAAGCTGACATTTCAAGCATGATCTCTTCATCAGAGCACCTAAGCACAACAGTTTCTTAAGAAACAACTAATCTTTGTTCATGCATAAGAATATATTTACCTGTAGTCTTCAGTAAAGTCGACGCAGGTGTGGTTCCTGTAGCTCCTTGAAGGGCTGCACTTTTCTGAAGTGCTGCTGCTGCCTGAAATATTGACATCATAAGAGGCATTATTATTCTTTCATGTTTAAGCTTAGGAATAATGAATTATGAAAATATGAATTCTCTTTAGTGACCGTCATTCATTTCTTAAAGTGATAGTTCTGAGAATTTGGCAGTACATCAAGACAATGTGCAGTAGAATCCACAAACATTTCCAGAGAAATTGCAGTGTTTGAAGAGTGAAGCAAATCAAGGGTTCAAGAAATTCGGATTCTACTCTACAGCCAAGTAGAACTTTACTCAAGTGGATAATTGTTACAAGAATGGAGGTACCAGAAAAAGAGATGTAATCTCTATCATGTAACTTACTGCAGCAGCAGATGTGGAGTTGAGCTGTGTGGTAGTGGTTAGTTTTTGCACAGGAAGCTGTGGTGTTGTGCTTGGTAGCTGTTTGGTCACAGTCTGCTGAGGTAGCTGGGTTGCCTGTGGTTGCTGCAGCTGTGAAGGTGCTGTCACTGGCTGATTTTGTTGTTGTTGTTGTTGTTGTTGTTGCTGCTGTTGTTGTTGTTGTTGCTGCTGCTGTTGTTGTTGTTGTAACTGTTGATAACACAAATACATTAACATACACTATGCACTATTTCAAGTCATTATGCAGTTTGCACTACTGAATCAATATCAGCTCTGCCCATAGCTAACAACTAAAATAAAAACACCTACAACAATGTAATCAATAAACTTCAAATTAATGAAGATTATTTTGCTCACCGCAGCATTCTGAGCAGCTGCAGCCTTCTCTCGTGCAATTCTTTCTGCTTTCATAGTAGCCAGCTGCACTGGATTCAAAGTCTTTTCCTCTGAAATCCCACTTTAAGAAAACAATGTAATTAACTACAGCAAATACTTATCAACAAAAAGTACAAACAAGGCAACTTAGTAGGTGGCTTAAGAAGGACAATTAAACAGGTTTTTAGCACTTACCAAACAACACTCTGGAAAATGTTAACACAGAAATGTTTTATAGTAATACTGACTATGCTTCTCATTAGAATTGGAGCTGACCTCCAGTTTCATTACACAAAGTAACTCAGCTTAACATCATTACTCGCTCTCTATGGTATGCTCAATTGTTGCAGGTTAATGTGTATATGACAGATTTTTTTTTTATTTGCTTGATTAAATCTACGTGGGATGCTGATTTGAACATCAGACAAAAAAATTTGAAATCTTTGTTTTCTCTGTCTGCATTTTAGCAGTCCAAAAATGTGAAATTTTACTTCCCGTTAGATAAAAAAACTGGGTACCAAAAACTGCGCCGAGTAAAGGACCTGGTACTAGACGAGCTGTGACATCAAAACCAGAATGTGCTCACAAGAAACAAACAAACCGAACAAGGAATTTACTAAGGAATGTCGCTGCTGCTTATTATGGCTTTCCAGCAACAACAACTTGGTAAATTCCCTGTTCAGTTTGTTTGTTTCTTGTAAGCATGTTGTGGTTTTGATGTCTCAGCTCGTCTAGTTCAAGGATCAAGGATCACGCCATTTTTGACCCAACCGGAAGTGAAATTTCATGTTTTCAGATGGCTCAATATTTTTTTCTTCAATGTTCAAATCAGCATCCCACATAGATTTGATCAAGCAAATAAAAAAAAATACTGTCATATACACTTTAACTGCCTTCGGCATTTTGTTAGGTTGTCATAAGTTAAAGTATAAGTGTTATGGCACAGTAAGAGCGACAAGTTGCCCAAGAACACTTGTACAATGCAAGGACCCAGGTGTAGTTTGCACATAGAGGTCTTATCTATATCCCCCATCGAGTCCTAACACTTAAAGAAAAAATAAGAAGCACATACCCAAAAAGATTGTTAAAGAGTGTGTGTGCAGTGTTGTTTCTTACCTTGCACTCAAGACAGCAGAGTGCTTAAAATTCTTCAACTGTGGATCAACCAACCTTGAAAAACAAACCAAAAAAAAAAACACAGCAGATTAACTTAAAACCACTTCAATTCAATGACACTGAAGAAATAGAGCCATGTATATGTCATAAAAAAATTATGACAAGTACAGTGAAAAGCTAAAAATCCAATTGCTAATTCAAACCATACACTAGATTAAAAAGATGGTATGAAGATTAAACATTGTTAGAATGAGTAACAAGAGAAACTTTTAATAAAGAACAAAGTTGTCTTATAATAAACAAGGTTTTCAAAATTTGAGTATGTCCAGGAGGAGACAAGCCTTGAAAGAAAGCACTCTTGGGTACTCACATTTGCTTAAGTGTTGGTTTCCTCTTCTGCGAAGTCCGTTTCACAAGTTCAAACACAGATGACCGTACAACAGTTGGTGAACGACCAGCATCTTGCACCAGCAGATGATGTGTCTTAAAAGGCCTGCCACTTGTACCTTTAATCTGAAGGAGGAAACAATGTGTTATTAGTCTACAATCCACCACAGAAACGAACAACTTTTACACAAGGCACACATCTTTGCATCATTCTTAAAGCTCTGCCAAACAGCATGGTGTCTATTTCCCTTTTGGCCTAATCAAGACTGAATTGGCTTTTGCAATAGCTTGCCAAGGATGTTTAGTTACCTGTTTTCTTTTTTTTTACTATCGATAACATCAACTGTATGGGGAGCTAACTTGAAAACCTACCGGTTCATTTAGCTCCCCAGCTCAATACTTAACTAACTACGAATTCCTGTAACACCTCATCTCTATTTTACTAAGAATACGAACAAAACTGTAAACTTCATTATGAGCTGAATAAAAAACATTATTATTAATTATTAGTTTTCTAACAACTATGACGTTCACTTTCAAGCAATACCCACAATAACATAAAATTGTCTTGAACATTATTCTTAGATAGCATCCTTTGAATTCATCAAGTATCATTTTTTCTGATTTGGAGAGCTCAGCAAAACATAATCCTGTTGAGCCAGATAACAATAAGATGTCATACCTTGACTGGTAAGTGCTGTGACTGTGCGAGGTATGGCTGAGAGAATGATTTAAATTTTGTCTTTAGTTTCTTCAAGCTCTCCTCCACTCCAGGCTAACAAAAAATATGATTAAAAATATGATCACACAGAGGTTTCATTATAGGACAAGCAGCAACTTCTAAGGTCCAGGGGAACTCTTTTATTCAGAGATACTGTCAGACAACCAGTCAGTTTTCCGAGATAACATGAGCACACAGTAGTGATATTTGGCATAAAATAATCCGATATGATTACTTATATGAAAAAAAAGAAAAGAAAAGAAAAGAAAAGGAGATCCTCACCAAAGGCACTTTGCCCTCCTCTCTAGGAATGATCATGTTCAAGTAGCGATCACGGCACTGAAACAACAACAACAAAAATTATTGTCAGAAATGCAAACCATCTAGCTGTAGAAGTATTTATTTCTTATTAAGCAAGCATCACTGTAAATTCTGATAACCAGCTTCTAAGTGTCTGCCACTTTGTTGGACATGTTCACAGAAATTAACAGTCTCAAGTTTTTACCTGGCGTGCTGAACGGAATGTTCTGCTAGTGAGATTCACAATGTCACAGACAATATCCCAGTTGGGTGTTTGGCTTGGAACATTTACAGCAAGATCCACTGGCAACTCCTGCAGTGAGTTAACAGCCTAAAACAATAACACATTTTTAAACAGTCAACAACACATCCTACGCAAACAATACTGGTAGTATGTTTAAAATAAACTAAAAGAAATACATATAAATTCAAACCTCGACTTATCACTACCTTGATACCACGGCCAAGTTTTTCATTTTGTCCTAACCATACACCAATGCATACAGTTAGGCTACATCCACACTAAGCTGGAAAAATTTGAAAATGCAACTTTTTTCTTCCAGACTGGCCTTTTATCCATAAATTTTGCCAAATTTGTCATTTTCAGTCAATGAAAATGGAACTATTTGAAAACACTGACATCAAAACAGTCAAATTAGCATGGGCTCAAGTAATGTGCACATTCTTTAATGTGTATTTAAGCATTTCTGGCAAGGCAGCATTTTTGATTAGTGTTGATGGTGAAACAGTTTGAAAATGGTATGGTGTGAGCAGAAAACATTTTATCCTATTTTTGGAGCAAAAATGGTGTTTTCAAATTTATCCAGCTTAGTGTGGATGTAGCCTTAATCTTCTCAAAACCTCCTGATTTGTAATCCATCTCAATCAGAACAAACCTTGTTCTTATTCGATCTTTAGTGTTTTGGGGCAAAAACAAATAAGGTAAAAAAATGCACCTTAATTTAAACATCACTGCTCTAAATACCTGAAGTAATGCCCAATCTTCATGGATCAACCATTCTGGAACACCAGCACCCTGCAAAGGAATGTTCCGCTGATGTGAAACTAACACAGTCACTTCAGCAACAGACACAAAGGTTTCCAAAAAGAGGGCTTACTGGTAGCTCTCAAAATAAACAAAATTTACAAAATTTCTAACAGATTCTTTCTTTTTTCTTGGACCTCACCAAAACTTTGATTGGTATCATTGTTTCATGTAGTTTTCTATCACTGACAAGTTAAAACCACTGAGTAGACATGTTCACTTTTTTGCAGCTGCATCACGTACCTGAGAGAAATCTGTTTGTTTGGGGATACTAGGTGCAACCTGCTGTTTCATCTGCTTCATCTTGGACTTCTTACTCAAGGAATTACGACGATTTCTGGCAAATGGATCAAATCCATTTCTGTCAAATACTGACGTAGGTCGGCTGACACGATCTCTGTATCGTAAACAAACAACAATATTCAGGTCTTTCAATAAGACCTGGAATCCACCACAGCTCTAGTGGGTATTTTGAGGTGAATCAGTGGCTAAAATTCATACAGCACCCTATAAAGTTGAGGTGTTTACAGCTTCTTATATTGCTCTCTGATGAGTGCAAGCACTGAATATTATTGAAAGCACTGAATATTGCTAGAGGCAATAAAACAAGTGCAATTAACAAAAATATTAACAGATTTTTTTAAGTGGAGGGATAATTTAATTTATTCGCAATGTGAATGCTTGAGTCAAACCAACAGTCATTAACATTGGAACGTGAGAATTTTGGGACTGGAAGGGTTCAGGCAATGATGAATCCATAAAAACCCCTTACTTTTATAAAAAAAATTCTAGTTACTTTTTAAAGTTTATTACTTATATTATATATTTTTAGCACTAGAAAAAGCTCAGGTTGATAAAAAGATAACTAACTTGGCAGCTCCCTGAAGTTGATCTCTGAAATAAATGGTAGATTTGTACACGGTCCTCTTGCCAGTTTGATGTGGCCTGTAAAGCAATATTTCATTCCAAGCTTATTCTTGCAGAAATATACCAAAACAATCCTAAAGAAACAATTACTTATTCAGTGTGCAATGAGAGTCCTGTTTGATAGCCTGGGACTAGAGTTGATTTTCCTGTCAGGGTGGTGGATTTTATACATCACTTGCCTGGTGGGAAAGTAACATTTTTGGACTTTTTACTTGGCAGATAAAATATTTAATATGACCACTGAGAAAGGCCTTCAGGCTTCGGGCTCTCCACCCTGTTATTGTGCATATTACAATCAACACTGGTCTCAAAGTCTGCTGAAAGATTAGGGTCAGCTTGATGAAGTACGAGCACATTTTTGAGTCTGGAAACATTTAATAAACAAACTACTTATGCTACTTACTTGGTCAAATAAAGAGATGGGAGACGACTGACTGGCATTGGAGAACTGTCATACAAGTATGCCAGACATGGATCAACATACACCTCATCTTGTCCATCTCGGGGAGGAGTGGGTGGGGTCCAGATCTGTAATAGCGAATTGGGAAATTAATATATATGCTTCCTTCCAATTAATTAGCAGTCACTATTATTGTGAAAATACTTTCCACTTGCCAATCAGCAACAAGATGGCAGGATTCTATATCGTGTGGACAGAAAAACTGGGAATTCTTTACAATCTGTAGAGAATTGAAAGAGAAAGTTGTCTAACAAAGTGTGGGGGTCATCGACCATTTAGGGAGATTAAACTACCATTGAAGTTTATGCAACAACTGCAGGCCCTATGTGTTATGAAGTTTCCTCAGCACTTGTGCTTGATGTGTGATGTGGCAACATTGCAACATGAATATTTACGCGACAGTAAGGATGCACAAACATATTTAGCACAAGTGTCCTTAAAAGTGGGTATCCAAAACTTTCTATGGGGCTTAAGGCACCATGCTTATTTATTTATTTATTTTTTTTTTGGGGGGGGGGGGGGGGGGGGAGGATCTGAGGATATGCTCCACCAGAAAATGCCCAAAATTGAGCTAGGCATATTTACGCTATTTAGGAACAAACAAATGAACATACTAACCGGCATTTCTTCACCAGTAGCATCATTAACATACACCTAATGGAGAAAACAAGAACTTTTTGATTGAGTTGTCTGCAGTCATCAGCAGTGGTTTTTGTCATCATTATGGAATTTTTTGACTAACAAATCACACATCATTCTCAGAGGATGGTAGTGTCACCTTTTAAATTCACCTAAATGGCCTTAAAATACCTTGCAAGGGCACACTAGTTGGGATCCAATTGATAACATTCTTTTTCTATCCCAAATTGTCTTAGAATTTTGAAATTTTTGTTGAGAAACATGTCATCTGTATTTAAGAAATAGAAAACATTTTGCATGTCTGTATTGGGTTATAGAAATACCAGTGGAAAGTTAGGAGAATGAGAAGTGCTGTGCTGTGGAAGCACAAGCCCATAGGGAGTGTTTCCACAGCTTTTTACCTAGCCTTTCACATGTTTCTTTAAAGACAGAAACACACGGAAAATGTTTTCTACTTCTTTTAGAAAACACTGCAGTAAAAAGAAAGGAAAATATAAACAACCATGTAACAGTTTGTTAGCAGACAAGACAAAAACGCTTGGACCATGTAAATCATGTGTTAATAGTGTAAAACAATTTCTTGTTCCACCTTCTACACGTGCTTTCCATATGGTCCATTATAGTTTTCATTCCTTGTACTCAACAAATTAAAACTGAGGCAAGCTATTTGAGACAAAAAGCTGGACAAAAAGTACACATCATCATGAATGTGTCGTAGGTTTAGAGCCAGAGAAAATTTTCCATGTTTGTGTAACGCTTTATAGTTCACCACTAAATTTTCTGCGATTGGTTTACATTGATTATGACGTGATGGAGTTCATCCGCAGAGAGACACTGTACTATCAACCCAAAGTGCCTGTCCGTGGGAAATACCTGTATGGATAGTACTTGTCTGCAAACCTTTTTTCGTTATTTTCAAGCAGGCATTTAGTGGGTTTTTTGTCTGGTTTTGCTTAAGGTGGCTCACAACAGTTTAGTCAGAATTAGACATGCCCGTTTTAGATGTTCTATCGCAGCTATAACAATAATCTTTAGGAAAATTTTTTAGTACAAACTTGTACAAGTTTTACCAATGAACAAATTGATGTCATTGTGACGTCAAAAATCGTTGCTATGGCAACATCATATGAGGTCAAAGATACCCTATTTTGGACTTCTTGAGGCTAATAACTCAAAAACTACTCGGTGAAAGTTCTTGTTTTTGATATATTTTTATCCAACTGACAAAAGAAAAATTTTCGCAAATTTTTAAAAAAATCTGTAGGTAGGATTCGAAGCTACATCATTTTATCACTAAGTTAAGGTAGCTCTGAACCCTACCTACAGATTTTTTTTAAACATTGTTAGATTGTTTGTTTTGCCAAGTAGGCAAACATATATGAAAAACAAAAACTTTCACCGTCTAGTTTTTAAATTATTAGCCTCAAACGGTAAAAAATAAGGTATCTTTGACCTCATATGACATTGCCATGGCAACAAATTTTGACGTCATAGCAACTGCAATTAGTTCATTGGTTAAACCTTTACAAAGTTGTACTGAAAGTTTAACCTCAACGTTATTGGTGTAGCTGCAATAGAATACCGAATACGGGAATATCTAAACCCCTTCGAGCCACCTTAATTCAGTGGGTTTCTTGTCTGGTTTTGTTACGTTTTTTTACATTTCAGTTTCACATCTTTCATCCTAAAAAGTTTAATGTAATACAAGATACTTGTTTTTGAACGGCACACAGAAGAAAATTTAGTGGTGAACAATTAAGGAGTGTTTTTGTCTCAGAACGTCGGCTAATAGTTGCCCCTTGGAATTTCGACATTCTTAAAACTAGCATATTAGCCCTTGAAGCTTTGCTTCTTGGGCATATAATATTTTGTTTCAAGAACATCTAATTTCTGCAGGGCAACTATTAACTGTTAGTTTCTCAACAGAAAAACTCTATTGTTTAAGTAGAAGTTTGCAAATAAAGGAGTTATTTTTTGTCTCCCAGACTTTTAGAATTGTTTCCATAACTTGATAGAAATGCAACAAAAATTGTTCTATTTGCCTTTTAGAAAATACTGAGGAAAAGAAGGGAAAATCATTCTTTTGGTCAATTATCAAAAATATGTTAATTCTCTTTGAGCAAAGATTTCTATGCACAACACTCGTTCTGCATTTCTCTAGATAAGAAGTGTAGAGATATGGCTTTTAGCACACACAACCTTTAAGGGTGTCTTCTAAAAATGTTCGTGGTGTGAAGGGAATAGTGGCTCTGAATGGCTGTTCAGCGATATTGGTTCCAAAGTGCCTTGAAATGCCTGTCATTTTTAAACCTT
The DNA here is from genome assembly GCA_963693305.1 of Meandrina meandrites. Taxonomy (NCBI): domain Eukaryota; kingdom Metazoa; phylum Cnidaria; class Anthozoa; order Scleractinia; family Meandrinidae; genus Meandrina; species Meandrina meandrites. Next base: position 1,998,577 of record OY855913.1, on the reverse strand, counting down.
CTCTTGATTGGTTGGATGGCGTAGGCTAGCATGTGGGAACAGTAAATAGCTTAAACATCTCTCCCCCTTCGAGGCCAAGCTGGTGTCAAAAGCAATAAAAACATGTTTAAATTGACAGCGATTTATTTTAATAAAAATACACACAATCTTTAGGGACTAATCATTGCCTCTGTTGTTGTATAAACATAGCAGCTTTGCTAGTAAGCTAGAAAACATGTTGGCTGAGCAGAAACAAAATAATCTAGAATCTGGTAAGACAGATGTTTTAGGTACAATACATGTTTTCATCACAAAAATAACAAGCCAAATGTGAACAATGCCCTCAACAGGCACAGAATATGAGAATGATGTGACTGTATGATAATTGTATAATATGGGAACAAAATAACACCACCATGAAACTAGCAAGCAAGCTAGCCAAAGCACCATCAAAGAAGTAGTGATTAAAAGGATGTGCTGAAAATATGGACTAGCAAAAGATTACATGTTGGCAAGTTCAAGACAACTATGGACACCAATGATCTTGTTGGAAATGCTAACGCTGTACAGCCATCCAAAACTACTGGCAAACTTTAAACTAACGGGCAAACTGTGGCCTGTTAGATTAACAGTTTTTTTCAAATACAACTTAAAGCCAGTTTTCAATCAAGAGAAGATAAAAGAATGACAAACACAATGATGTTTAGTTTTCAAACATTCGTTTATTTGAAAGTTTTCACAAGCACTTTTCTAAAACAAAAGCACCCAAATTATTACATTGTCCAGCCCGTTTCCTTTTTACATACAATTCATAGCAACAATAATTTTATCAAATGTTTTCCATAAATAACTGCCTACCTGAGTTTTGTCATAGGTTTCTTTTTCATAAAAAATTTCTCTTTACTGTCCAATTTTCTTTGAAACAAAGAATATTTTTAACCACGTAACAATTTTTCTCCCCAAAAGTGATTTCTTTTTAACTTTTTAAAGTTAAGAGATTATTTGTGCTAATTTTGGCAGCAATGGTATGTAACTTGCAAGAAAACAAATTTGCTGGTTAAGTTTCCAGTAACGAAGGAGATCTAGCCAATAGCCTACATAAATTTCTTTCCACTTCGCAGAAAAAGCTAATTTTCATCAGGAAATTTAGTTCTCCTTGTACTTCTTCTCGAGCTACTACAGCTGCTACTCCTACTGCTTGCCCTAGATGAAGCACGGCTATTGCTGCGACTGTTCCTGACAGCCATTTGACTCTCCTTACTTGGTTCTTCCGAAATAATTTTCTTTTTTGTTTGTTTTGAAGTTGAGGAACTCTTACTAGAACACCTGCTGTTGGGTCTAGATCTACGTGATTTTGATTTATTCTTTTTAACCTGCAAGGCTTCCTCTCGTGTGTATGTGTACAAGATCTCATCTTCTTCTTCAGCAGCCCTTTTCTCTTCCTCCTTCTTTAGAGCTTGAAGGTGACCGAGTTCCCAGTCCTTCTTGGCCATTTCAACTTCATCCTGTGAAACGGTAAACTACAATTTAAGCATGATGACCTTTGTTCAAGGATAGACTAATGTACAACTGTATTAATTTAATACACCAATGGTGCTGGTTTTCTATTACTGAACATTTCAGTGGAATGGTTGGCACCCAAGAGACAGCAAATAAAGTTTTGACTTTGAAAAGGAATTCATTATTACCCAACCAGCTCCGACATCTCTCAAGTTTTCCCTAACCTTGTGTTTTTTCCCCTGACATTCCTTACTTGTTATCAAAGAAACTATTCCAAAAATCATAAGATGGATTAAATTTTGAAGTTTAAATCAGAAAATGAAAGTAGCTTGAAAACACTTTCACTAAATAATAATTTTCTCATATGTGACCGTGAACGGGAAAACGTACATTAACGCTTATCCGTTAAACGGGCAAAGCCGTTAGGCATCCGTTAGTCATCCGTTAGAACGCTTTCTCAAAAGCGTTAGAGGCGTTAGTCTAAACGTTAAACGTTAGCATCAGGCCATTAGAACGGAAAGTGTAACCGTTAGCAAAAAATATGTATCCGTTAGCCGTTAGCTAGAGGCCGTTAGAACGGAAAGAGCAACCGTTAGCAAAAATTATGTATCCGTTAGCCGTTAGCTCGAGACCGTTAGAACGGACAGCGTAGCTGTTAAAGAAAATTCCGTATCCGTTAGAACGGATACCAAAGCCGTTAGAAAAAAATCAGCATTCATTAAACAGGTACCTGGTTACCTCTCAGTGACTGCTGTCGTTCGACATTCGTTACAATGGTATGGCACGCGTAAGATCAGATAGCGAGCGCCGAACAGGTTGTAAATAAAATAACGAGAACCCAAGTTAAAAGCAGCTCTACAATTTAGACAAGTTAGTTACTTCAAGAAGTGGCCTTGTTTCGATGAGAGGTTTCCGATGTGTTGTTGACGTCAAATACGCGTGCATTGCACAAACCAAAACGAAAAACAAACCTGAAAATGTGACCAAGTCTCACGCGAAAATGTGCCTTACGGTATCCGTTCGAACGGCTGAACATACGGCAAGCGAACGGATGAGAAACGGGTAGGCAAGCCGTTCGAAACGGATAACGCAAACGGCTGAACGGATGCAGAAATTTTCGAACGGATAAGGTCGAACGGCTGAACGGCTAAAGAAAATTAATTTTTTCGAACGGATGAAGTGGAGCCGCTACGGCGCTGTGTTTACATTTGCAGTCGCCGAGAATGTAACACCACCGGCTGTATATGTAGTCAAAAGAGTGAATACCGGAATCTTTCGAATTTGCTTGGTGCATTCCTGTTATTTCAAAGAAAATACACATCGAAGGGCAAAACAGCAGAAGCGTAGATAAAGTAAAATAACAATCGTGACAACGTAAACAACTCGACGCGCGAAGGTCACACTTTTTCTCGGAATGTGCCTTGTCAGCGACTGAGAACGTTGTTTATAAAGATTCACGTGTATGTATATTTGAAAGGTATTATTACACGACAAATATCTGGATATTTATTATTTCTTTCAACTTTGCCACACAGAACGGATATATAAGAAGCCAAATCAATTTTTTGATCGTCGAGTTGTTTCCCCGCATACCGCATGTCTGGGACGGCGGGACATAATGCACGTGTTTCATTTCTAAACTTTTTTATTAAGTCGTAAATGTTAACACTTATCGTCGACCAAGCAATCTGAGCATCAAAATAATTTATAATTCATAATAATAGCCAAGCACAAGTCGAACTTTGCCGACTTTGGTTTTATTTTACAAGGTGCCAATCCAAAATTTGCATAAAGTTGTTTACTTGCGAGTTGAGCAGCAAGTGCTTTTGAATGAAGCGGTTTGTCTGGAACATGGAGACATGTAGAATTAGCATTTAACGCGAAACGGCACTATGCGATGGTGTTCGCTTCTAATATAAATTCTTCATAATTTAGAGTGGAGGTATTTTGAGCTATTATGGGATAATAAGTCATTTGCAGTGATCGCACTATTTGGCTTCCGTGACCTGCGACAATATTTTCATCACACAACATTCGGCGCGCGGTGCTTGTCTTTGACTCGAAGAAAAGACGAGTTGTATAAAAGATGGCCGTCAAAATAAAGAACGATGGGTTTTTAAATGAATCATCTATCATTACTCGTAAGTTATTGTGTTTTTCTTTCCGTGGACATAATTTATTTCTTACTCACGACTCCCGAAATCGGTGCACGCGTGATTGTAAGAGTGATTGTTCCGAAGTTGGCTTAACCGCTGCACGTTCTTCGTAAGTTTCTATCAATGCCCAAGTCCATTTAGCCGTTAGACACACCGTTTAACGGCTCCAGCTATCCGTTAGAGCAAATTGCAAAACCGTTAGAACGTTTTCATCATCCGTTAGGCAAAACTATCTAGCCGTTAGAGCGTTAGGACAAAACGTTAGAACGCTTTTGCGATCCGTTAGGCAAAACTAACTAGCCGTTAGAGCGTTAGGACAAAACGTTAGAACGCTTTAGCTATCCGTTAGGCATAACTAACTAGCCGTTAGAGCGTTAGGACAAAACGTTAGAACGCTTTTAAAGCCGTTAGCTATCCGTTAGCTATCCGTTAGTTTTTGCCCGTTTAACGGATAAGCGTTAATGTACGTTTTCCCGTTCACGGTCACATATTTCCTCAACTATCACTGAGGTTCTCATCTAAACCTTGCAAGGAATCAGAAAATTCCCAAAAGAAGGGTTTTACTTACCTTGGCTGCTTTTATTTGTTCCAGTGTGATGTAATTACCAGATGACTCAAGGAAACGGATAGCATATCTTTCCACAGCAGACATCTGTAACAGAAAAATAATAGTAAAGTTGAAAGTAGACGACGACAGGGTTCGTGCTCTTTTCAGCTTTTGAAATTCATGACTTTCCATGACTTCTCCAAGTTTTCCATGACCTACATTTCACCACTTTCTTGGAAATCATCTTTCATTTTGGGTACATTTTTACTATTTTCTTTGTGAAAACCTAATTTATTTTGTACTTTTAAATATACATAACTTCCATGACTGTCCATGACCCACAATTAAATGTCTCCAATGTAACATGCAAAATTTAATTTTTTCCTGTCATAAATAGCAATGATATGACATGGTTTTGTCACCTGGCTCTCCAGTGCAGATAGCTCTTCCTCAACTTTAGATTGTTCCTCTTCCTTTCGCAAACCCTACGATTATAAAAAATAAAGCAGCTGAAACCAATAGCTGCTAAACTACAGATTACAAATTATAAATAGATTGAAATGTGGATTCTCAACTGGAATCACATGCAATCACATCTTGCTTGAGGTACTAGGCTTCCATCAGACACAAATTGTGTATGCTGGGAAGTAAGATCAGTTGGTCAAGCACTTGTCGTACTGGAGAGGGGGGGGGGGATGCAACTCTTCTTAGACAAAAGAACTAGCATCACCTCTTTCCTGTCCAAATTCATTATTTTGACAAGCAGGGACTGTGATAAACGGAATATGAAGTAGACACAAAGCAACATCACTTAAATTACTTTGAGACTTACTTTGCCATCTTCACTCAAAGGGATTCCCTCGTCAAATTCTGCCAACTCGGCAGCCTGTTCAGCTTTAGCTCTAGTAGCAGCACAAGCATCCTGTTCGTCTTCAGCTTTGAACAACGCCTACAACAAAGGATTTGAAAAGATTTACATGTTTGCATGTACACAAAGTAAACTCTCAGATTCAGTTGGTCAAAGTAAACTCTCAGATTCACTACTACTTATGTTTTACTCATTTTTGTGTTTTCACACAAGTGAACAGCTCAGAACTTCTGTAATATCAAGGTCATTCAAAAACACGGACCATTGAAGTTGAAACTCATCATACGCTGCCACTAAAGTTTAGCCAAAACATATCTGCCCAATGTACTCTGAAGCAGCCAAAACTTAGTTATTGATACAATGTTTGCCAAACAATTAAACATAAAAATTGGTGTTTACCTGTAGATTTAACATGTTTGCTTTTCAAAACTACTTGCCAGAAAATGCACTCTTATTTAATCAGGTAACATGTTTAATTAGGTAAAATCCTCACTGCCCCAGTCCTCCTACATCATCCTAACCTTAACTCTTGTCTAATAAAATGAAGATTTATACATTTGACTGAAATGGTCATCATAAATCAGAATGTGTTGTACCTGCTCCAGTAAGGTCTGGGACATCTTTCCATCCCCAGTCTTGGAACCACTAACTTCTGCAGTATCAGCAGCACTTGTCTCTGGTTCTTCATGCGATTCTTCTCCCATCTCCACTTCATCACTGGACACTGCCTTGGAAACAGGTGGCTGAATGTTTGTGGGTTCTGATGGTTCAATAGTGAAGAGATCCCTCAGTGTGCCCTGTCAAGTGAAGAACATAACATAAGAAAAACAAATTCTCTGAACTTGTTATTATACAACTCTCGATGTGTTAGTTAATCTCCCATGGAATGAACTTCTCCCAACCTGAGAATTATTCATGGTACTGGCTACAAATACCTCTGATAACAGGTCACCTCAAGAGTAAGCTGCTGACAGAAGTACAACACTGATATCACATGACACTTGGAGAAATTTGACATTGATCACTCTTGGACTTAAGGATTGAAACATTGACACAAACACAATTTATAGAAATTGGCAAAGAACAGACAGAGACTGTTGTCAAAAGATGACCTGTCTATGGATGTGGTTTTGCCTCACCTCTTTGAAGTATGCTGTGGTGAAGTTGCCTCCCTCGATAGCAATGTTCCCCAACATTCTTTTCTGGTTGGCTTTTTTCAGGATGTTCTCTTCAACAGTACGTTCGCTGATCAGTCTGTAGATGTGGACATCTCTTGTCTGACCAATGCGGTGACACCTGTCTTGTGCTTGAGCGTCCATTGTTGGGTTCCAGTCACTGTCATAGAATATGACTGTATCAGCGCCAGTGAGATTAACTCCAAGGCCACCACTGCGTGTCGACAGGATGAAGCAGAAGATGCGGGAATCTGCATTGAAGCGCTCCATCAATACCTGACAACAAGAATGAATTTAACAAAGTAGAATAAATACAAATGACCTAATTTATCAGGCGCAGTAGACCATTTCCTAGTTGCCATTTGCCTGTTTCTAAATGAACCCTTGTGCGAAACCATTCAAATAAAGATCAGTTCAATTCCCATTTAAATGAACGCAAAGTGAAACATCATGTAAATTATTTGACACAGGCAAACAACAACTCGGAAATGGCTTATTGTATGCCTACAAATGACGTAGCAAGATTGGGAACAACAGTATTTTTAGTGGCAACAACACAAACCTGTCTTTGCTCTACTCTTGTTGTTCCATCCAGCCTCAAGTAGATGTACCCGTGGTAATTTAGAAAGCTCTCCAACACATCAAGCATCTTGGTCATTTGAGTGAAGATCAGTACCCTTTAGAAAGAAACAACTGAATGAAACATGCTGAAATTGAAATCATATTGAACAGTTTGCTTTAATTCAAAATCCAACTCTGAATGCCTTCTGGTTGCAGTTGTGTAGCAGCTCTCGTAAGCTTGTAATTCTACTGGTCCTCTAGCGTAGCAGCTGCTATTGTTTTGGGGGCTAGGGGCATTGTTCCTGTTGTTTGTTCTATTGTTCTCTCAGCCACTCATGTGAGACCTTACGAGAGCTGCTACATGTCTGGTTGCTCATATCCTGGATGAAATGCCAACATTTAATGGTGCCTTTTTGCATTTCTCATACATTGTTCTTTTTTCTCTCCCTCATAGGAGTAGTAAGCAGTCTTCTCTTAATATTTACTATGCTAAACAGCTGACCTGTCTGTAAGGTTGTATTGTTTGTTGTTTTAGGCTTGTGGTATGCCCTTACCTGTGCTTTTCAGCTTTAAGTCTTCTTAGAAGATGATCAAGAGCTTGCAGCTTACCTAAGTCAAGAGAAAGCACTCTGATCAATTAACCATACCATTCTCAGGGGTGGATCTGGGGGGGGGGGGGGGGGGGTGCAGGGGGTGCACAGTTACGCCATTCCTTAGCGGTGCACCCTCTCCTAAGAAAAATCCTGGATCTGCCTCTGATTCTACAGCATCATTCCTGGCCCAGTTGATTCATCCTTTGGATTAATTGTTAAAAAAATACATTGCCGTGTCCTTACCACAATCATATTGAATAAGCCGCACTTCAGGGAACTGCATCCTCATGCCTCTGGTGAAAGGATGCATGAAGGTTGTTTTGGGCATTAGTTCCTGATGAAGCTTCTCTTCAAGGTATTGCATATTTGCCAAGTATGAAGGTGGAGCATGTGACGCATGTAGTTTAATGGGAGGAGCTTCCACAGCAGGGACAGCAAACACAAACCTTGAGAGAAGAAAGAAAAAAATTTCAATAACAAGTTCAACTGGTCAAACAAAATTTAAACTGCACATTAGCTGAGAGAAAGATGGTATTTAATCAGAAGCACAAGCAACTTTGGAAAATTTTGCCATTCTAACAGGAGTCAAATCCATAACCAACACAGTTGATATCGTACATGTAGTTAACAGCTCAGAACTTCAGCATTATCAAGGTCATTCAGAAACACGGACCATTGAAGTTTGAAACTCATCATGTGCTGTCTCTACTTATGACTAACACTCTCACAAAAAAAAACACAGGAAACCCTTATCTACTGCAAGAGGCCAAACATTCACACTTGTTACTGTTTATAATTGAATGAAGTTAAACTCATCACCTACAGGCTTTAACTTCTAACAGATTGTGCAGAATCCTTCAATTTTTTCCACCACCCCCAGAATGCTACCAAACCTCTTGGCCAGAGTAGCAAAAGTGTATAATACATGATAATTAATTAATTAAAAGATATCTATTGGTATTATTTAAGTCACCTGAAAACATAACCAAGTGTGAGCACAAATTGGAAGTTTTCTTAATCCTGCTTTCACTTAGCTTATCCCTTGCACAGTAACCAACAGTGTGAATGGAAAAAAACCCCTCGATTTTACCTTCTAATGGTTTCCTTCATTTCAACCACTCTGTCCTCTGGGGTCTTCAACACACTTGTCAAATATTCAGAACAATTGACTGTACGCCACAAGTTATTAACAATAGACACAGCCTGGACCAAGTCCAATCCATAAACTGGTTGAGCTTGAGAATGGCGACAGTTCACTTGTGCAATACGCACAAGTTTCTGTTTTTGTTCTTTAGATCTTTTGTCAGCAAGGCTCTCCTAGGGAATCAAGAGCAAGTAAGTAAAAAACCACTGTAATAAATAATGACCTTTTAGTCAAAATAAGGTGGCAACCTCTGTCCGGATCAACAATTTTTAGATACAAACAAGTAACAACTAGTACGTTCACTCTTCACTTGCTGTCCTGGTCAGAAAGGTTGTTACATTTTCCTCACTGGTCAGCCTCGAGTCAGGACATGTATATATCAGTTTGCAAATTATTCATCTGGGTTTTGCAACATTAACACATACCATATAAAATGGTGAATCTTTACTGGGCTGGGAGACAACAGGAGCGGGAACTGATGGTTTACTTTCAAGAGCAATCCTCTTGGTTGGAGACACAGACATAGGTTTGGGTTCAGGATGAGAAAGTCTATTTGCTACACCATCTTGAACAGTTTGTCCAACAGGTGGTCGAGCCTGTGTTACTGGGAGGCTTGTACTACCAGTGACAAGCTGCCTTGATTCTGGAGTGACACTAGTTGCAGATGGAACTGAAGCTGGCCATGATGGTGGATGTGTTGCTGCGATGTGCTGACGTTGAGAGTCGTATCCCGCACCATGTCCTGGATAGGGTGGAGGTGGAGGCATCTCCCTTCCATAACCAGCCATGAGTAACCTAGATGGTGGGTAGCTGCCACCAGTGCCAGTACTGTGACGAGTTGAGTAACCATGTACCTGCTGTCCATCAGGAGTTCCAGGTGGTAATCTTCCTGGTACCGATCCCATGTATCCAGGGCGGGGTGGATAACCTGGTAAGTCCTGCGACCAGCCAGGAGGTGTGCCATATGGTAGGCTCCCTGGTGTATAAGTGCCATGCATCCTGTGTTGTGGGTGTGCAGAGTAAGGAGGAGGGGGAACCACTGGCATGTGTTGTCCACTTGGATGAACACTGTTAGAAATGTCAGTTTTGACACCAGTTAACGGTGCCACTGTATAACCAGACATCGAAATTCTTCTCGGCTTTACTGGAGGAACCAGGCGCCTTGTGGGTTCAGGGTATGAGTCTATTTCAATGATCATTTGTGTAGGTGTTTGAAGAGACTGAGTGCGATAAGCAGCATAGCTTGTAACTGTCCTTTCAATGTCCGCAATACACAAGTTCAAGTAACCAAAGTTGACTCGTTTTAGAGGGTTATATTCCAAAGCTTTGAGAACTAATGATGCAGTGTAGTACTCAATGCCTTCCATGTAGAATGGTGAAACTGTTGGTCTTGGCTCAAACAGGTCTGGATGATTACATACCTGAGGATGTATAGCAATTTATGCTCCATGAGGAATTTAACTACACTACATTTGCCTACTAAAATTAAAGTGACTTTACTAGTCAGAAGGATGGAGCTTGTTTTCTGGTAATACTTAAATGAAACAATCTTTTTTTTCTTTTTCTCAATTAATTTATTCATTATAGTTTCAAAAAAAGCAAAGCCTTTAATCTGCATTCATTACCAACAAATATGATTTGTTTCTCAATCTGCCATTCCCAATTAAATTTAATTTATGCAAATAGAAGTATGTAAAAACACTTAGGAGTCAATGGATTAATATTATTGGAGTTGAAATTTTTTACGATCTGTAGATTGACTGGTCACCAAATGTTTGGTGGCCTCTGTCCACCTCGCCACCGAATATTTAGTAAATAGTCAATCTACAGATGGGATAAACTGCAACTCAAATAATCAATGTTTACCAATCACTACAGCCAAAGTAGATTAGTATTGTGATTTGTTTTCTTTCTAAGAAACCAGCTGACTACCTTTCTGAGCTGCATAAGAATGTTGATGACACTGAGAAAGTGTCCAGATTCCAATGTCTCCTTTGTCCTAAAAAACAGATGTGAAACATCAAATTATGTCTTATACAATTGTTAATGATTCACTTCTCAACTTTTTCACATCACAAAGAAATGTTATTAATGAACAAGACGTAATTATGTTGCTACCGACAGGAACCAATAACACTTGAGTTACTTGTGTCAATGGGTTTTATAGCAGCATTTTATCTTGGCCATAAACTGCAAAACCAAATGATTAGAGATAAACCTCAGGCAAAGAGCAGTTGGCCACAAATAGATAACAAATTTGCCACCTATAAGAAATGTTGTCAATATTGAATAAATAGCCAACATGACCTGTGTGGGGTATTTAATCAGGTAATAGATAATAGGAGGGGGAAGGCACAGACTACCTGGACTCATGTCTCCTGTTGTCTAATCCCAAGCTGGGAAATGTTTTATCTTTGGTTGTCAAAGGTCAATATAGAGACAACGACTACTTTCAATTTATACTCACTTGGTTTTAGACATAAAATCATCATAAAGATAACGTTGTCTCTTTGATAGTCGACACCGGACCAAGTGTTCATATTTCTTGGGCATCTGCGTTTCCACTTCTTGTTTCAGTCTCCTCAGCAGAAATGGTCTTAGAACCTACAAATATAATCAAAAGAGAACAAGGATCACAACATTTGCTGATGTACCAGCTCACATTCCATGTGAAAACCTGCAAAACACCTTACATGAAAGGATGTTTTGAAGAAGTTTCCCATCATCACAATGATATCAAGAAATAAGTGCATGACAGATCTAGAATAATGAATGTAGCTCTCGACAGGAACCACTGAATGGCTGAGATCTTACCTTACAGTGGGTTTTAAAAGAGTTTCATACTGTTGGCCACATGAAATTACCACGCAGTTAGAACAGCTACGCAATATTGGATTGAGTGGCCTTATGGTGGCTGGTAGCAGTTTCCAGCACCTTTCAGCTCTTATACTTTGATGCGTCGGTACTACAAATTTTTATCAGTTGCTGCTAAAATAATGGTATCAAACAAATGCCCAATCATTGCTAAATAAGTTGTGGTTATTTTCCGGAGATTACTGCTTACCATAGCAACAGTTAGGAAACCCTTAACTTTAGCTTAAAGTGCTTACAACTCAAAAATGAGCTTGGTAAGCTCCGTGATCCCCATTTTTATTATCGAGTTATGATCAGCATATTAAGACGCAACTTTTTGCAAAATTAAAAAAAATTCTGTAGTGCCGCACTACTAGTCTGCCAAAAACGTCTCTCCAAACCTACTCCACGGTCAAACTGCTGCGACAGTTTGTTAGCACTCACTTTATGAAGCCGTTTGATGAGCCCTTCATTATATTCTCTACTGCCTTCAATCATGCCTGACAGAGGGTTAGAAAACCATTCTTTGAAGTCTACGTGTGACTGAAAAACATGTGGCATTAAGAAGTGCATCAAGGACCAAAGTTCCATCAAGCTGTTCTGCAAGGGAGTCCCCGTTAAGAGCAGTCTGCAGTGGCTGTTGAAATTAAGTAGGTACTGCCATCTTTGGGACTTGAAGTTCTTGATGTTTTGGGCCTACAACAGGATAAACACTTGTGTTTAAGTTGTTCGATATGCAAAAGCTTTATAATTAATGAAACATTTGAAAAGACATTGCCACACAACAAAACACTTGTATGTAACAGAGCAGCATACTTACCTCATCAAGAATGAAGTATTTCCACTTCTTCCTTCTGAAAGCCTGATGATCTTGAATAACAAGCTTGTATGATGTAATGCAAACATGAAATGCATTTGGTTTTGTCCAGCCCTGTAAAAATAACCTCTCTTAAATGGACAACACTGACAATAATTTTCTAAAAAAAAACCAACAAAAGAACAACCACTAAAGAAGCATAAAATTTTGGCAACACAAAATTCAAAATTCTTTTATGGTTCATTTGCATGGATGTGTGCATTTTTCGAGAACTACATGTCAATCAAACTTTGCTAAAGTTTAGATCTAATGATCTAGTGTACATGTTGTTGATCTAAATCTTAGCCAAGATCACGATAATCACATACCTGTCTCTTAGCCTTCCTTTCTTTCTGACTGCCATAGTAAGTCAAAATTTTGAATCCAGGACACCATTTCTTGAACTCTAACTCCCAGTTCAGCATCACAGATGTTGGAACTACGACCAGGTGAGGACCCCAGACACATTTCTCACATGCCAGGTGAGCAAGCAATGCTATTGTCTGTATAGTTTTGCCTAGACCCATCTCATCTGCCAGGATACCATTCAAGTGCTTCTCATGCATTGTTACTAACCAGTCAAGACCAATCAGCTGATATTCACGCAGAGTTCCACGAAGCAAGAAGGGGACTTTGGTCTTGATCTGGACAGAGCAGAAAATTGAGACAGCATTTAGCTTTTTTTTTCACAAACAATACGTTTTGAACATAATTGGTACTTGTTACTCACTTCAGTAGTTTCCAGAGTGAATCCTCGAGGCTGCAAGCTCTGTGCTGTTGCAGCAGCATCTGTCAATTCCTGGTCAGGATCAGAATCTGCACTCTGAAAAATACCAAAACAATACATTCAGCTGTCACTTTCAGCTTGGTTACTGTCCCTGTGCCATACCCATGGCCAAGACAAGTCTTCACAGTAGATCTCATCTGAACAACGAATCAAAGGGTTTGGCCATACTCCATTGAGTTGTTAGACACTATGGGGACATACTCAACTCTAGAACCAGCTTTACATGATCTAGTGTCTTTTACAAAATGTTTGAGTAATTGTGCACACCGTGATTGGTCAGTTTGAGCTCATTATAGCTCCCAAAAGCATGCTGCTTACATCGATGTGCGTGCTTTATCAAGTTATAACGCACAGGGCTTACAACATGAGTTTGAGTGGTGCTATTTCCTTAGCATTTCATAAAAAAAAAATAAAAAACTTCATACTTGTGCATTCTCGAGTTATATAAGCACTTCAGAATTTCTAAGAACTCTCAAGAAGTGTGAGAAGCACTCAGTTGACCCACATACTTCTTATGCACTTCTCTCATGTTCTTCAAAATCCCCACATGCTTAAATAAATTAACAATGCACTTGGATGTGTTTTTCATTTCTTTGGCAAACCTAATTTGATTTGGTAACTATGCACTATTCAGCTATAAGTTAAACAGACCTGTGATTCACTAGCTCTTTCTTTTTCCTGTTGTACAAGGTACTCCATTCCTTCATCATCACTCAACTCTACAAACAAACAAGAGTATAAGATGTACTGGAAAGGATTGCAAACCTCGGACAAACAAATCAGTTTGAACATACCTTCCTCAGAAGATTCCTGTGAGCTCTCTTCATCACTCTGCAAATCTGTAGATTCATTTTCAGCAGCACTGTACATTTTCATGAGTTCCTCAATGGGCATCTCACCTTGAGATATAAAATTTGATAAATTCTTAGCCTAAAGTTACTCCACAGATCAAGAAAACAAATTAAACCAATCAGAATCTCTCCACTTTTTAGAAAATTATAGGTGACTAGCTTACAAAATATTTCTGGATAGGATTGGAGTACCATAGGTTAATGTGTCATGTAACTACTGACAGGAACCACTAACATGCGAGTCACAAATGTTAATGGGTTTTATAGCAGCAGTTTATCTTGGCCATGCAATGCAAAACCTAAGGCTAAGGAAAATTCCTCAGGGAACAAGCAAGTGGCCATTTTAAAGACTAACATAATATGAACTTAAGACAGCACTGGCAAGCCATATTTCAGTAAGTGTCTGAAGAAAAATTTAAGGAAAACTTTTGAAGCCTAAAATATTCAGCAGAGTTGTGTACTTGGATGCAAGTCTTACCTTCCTTTTGAAGGTTATCGATCTCTTGTTTGTGGTCAGGGTCTTCATCCATTTTTTCTTCCTCTTCCAGTGTTTGTTCATCATCCTCTTCTGTACCTCCCTCTGCCACAACAAACTCTTCATCTGCTTCCATGGTTTCATCAGCACTGGCTTTCCTGGCATGATTACAAATATAAACAATTATGTGAAGAGCTACGTGTTTTAGTGGACAGAATAATAATAATATTTATAGCACACAAATTCAACAAAAGGTTTTCAAATGCATGTAACAAACATTTTTAAATAAACTAAAAACATTACACTAATAAAATATAAACCCTTATGTCTACTCAACCCCCCAAGTTTAGTTGCCAGTGAAAAATGTTGTCACTAAATTGAGCTCATGCTTTTCATCCTTCTTTTCAATTTTAGTTGTGCCAGTTAGTCGTGGTTCCAATTAAGGTGCCAGCTCCAAAATTTTTATTCGCTTTGGCGACTAAAATGGTCTTAACTTGGAGGGTTGCTACTATAGAATAGTGCCTAATGTATATGTTGTGGTTTAAATTTATCTTTGGTTTAAAATTTTTCAAACCAGTTTGATTTTTGATTTCCAATGTCTCATATTCATTATCATAATCTAAAACAAAGGGAAATAAAAATCAAACTGGTTTGAAAAATTTTAAACCAAAGATAAATTTAAACCACAACATATACAATGTATAACTTGCTTTTCTGATAGGGTGAACTTCAAATTTAAACATGTTCACAACTATATGTCACAACGTTTTATATTAGTTTTCTAAAACTAGTACCCTGTCTGTGATGATTTTGGCTTTTCCTTGGATTCCTGTTGTTCGTCATTGTTCCCTTCAACATCCACTTCAATGTCGCTATCATCACTTTCTTTGCTGTAATTTAGAAAAGTATAAAAAAAAGTTGCAATGTCAAAATCTGAAATTACTTAAATAAGACAACAAAACCAGGTGTAACATGTGGTGTTAATCATGTACCTTGATGCCTCACTTTCACCTCCAGCAGATGAATCTTCGCTGTCATCAGAACCACTCTCATCACTCCTCTCCTCCAACATCTCTGGTGGAAGACCCTCCAACAGTTTTTCCAGTGGAATTTCACTTTCTTGTTTTAACAGCTCAAGCTCTTTTTCTCTGGAATCAGATTGTTCTTGCGCCTCCTCTACATCAATTGTTTCCTCATCATCGGCTTCCTCAGTGGGTTCAAACTCACTGTCACCACCTTGCATACCACAAAAACACAGAAAATGCTTCCATTATTATTTCATTCAGGGTTCAAAATAGCAGCCGGCTGTCGGCAGTAGCCGGCACTTTGACGACACTTGCCGGCTACTTTTCACCGAAGAAATATAAAATATCATGCCTTTATCGGCCATCTGAAATCAAAGTTGCTGTGAGTTGAAGGAAACATTTTACATCAGACAATAAAGCAGCTACAGGGCAAGAAAGTGCGACTCACTGGTGGCTAATGCGACCAAAATTTCATCTTTGGCGACTAAAACTTCTGGTTTTGCGGTTTAGTCGCCAATGTGGTAACTTCATTTCTGTGTTAAGATGAATAACGGGCCGCCCCACCTTCTCAGGTATTGTGTCCCTCCAAAAAATTATATTGGAAGATCTTATTTACTTTTCAAACATTCAAAATAAGAAAAGAAGTCAAATTGCTCCAATCCATTCATTTGCTTTGCCGTAAAATATTTTCAGTTCGGAAAACTTGCAAATGGCCGACTGTATTTGAAATCGCCCCAGAATACATTGCAAGCCTACGGGTACGTCATGTATGCATATGGATTGTGTCCCTTGAAAACGCATGGCTCTAGCTTAACAGCCGGGAAAAAATGAGCCTTGACAAAAAAGCCGACAAATTCAGGCTAAAAACGAAATTTTATTTTGAACCCTGTTCATTGCTTTAAAATGTTCAGATAGATCAATTCAAAAATTACAAAAAAATGCACTCCTTACATCCTGCATTTTTGCAAAGAAAACAACCTCATTTTAACCAGCTTAATTCCTTATCATTCACTAATACAGTCGAACCTTGATTATCCAGATTTCTTGATTATCTGGACTTGCTACTCTGGTCCCAAGTTGATGATACTTGTATCAATTCTCCAAATTTCTACTTCTGTGGTGCCTTTGCTGTCAGTATCAAAGCAGTTCAAGTGTTACATTTAAACATACCTGTTTCAGGCTTAGAGGAGACAGGTGAAGAAGCTGCAGTGGATACCACTGAGGCAGGACCACTGGATGGTGGAACTGCAAGGCTCTCTGCTAACCAAGATGAATACTTTTCTGTCTGATCAACAATGAAGTTCAGCTGCAGGTCTAGAGCTTTCTTTCTGTTTTCTTCCAGTCTGCTTTGAACCTTGTACTGAACAACCTATTGAAAGCAAATCAGACTTCAAAATACACCTCTTTCTGTTATCAATAAATAATTCATTCGCAGTAAAATCAACAGAAACAAAAACATTGACCAAAGACAGCTTGAGCTCCAAGGATTGATTCTCCTTTCTGATTGTCATACAGAGCTGTCCACATCAGTTCAGAGAATATAGTGGTCCAACAAGGCAATATCTACTAATTGACGTTTGTGTTTCATTTTAACATCAGTTTCCTAGTCAATTTTTTTGGATATTGTAAGGAGAAAGTACATGGTAGCCACTGAACCCCTGGTTTGCATTGAAAACAACTACAATGTGAAGTTGTGAATAAAAACCTTTTCAACAGAAGACCAGAATTGCTTGATTTCCTTTGCAATGCTTCCAGCAATTTTCCGAAGGCGAACAGATTCTTCCTTTTCTGCTTTGACCTCTTTGCTTTTCTGTTCTTGATGGTATTTCAGGACTGCCCGGGATATCTATCAATGAGAATAGTATTTGTTAGCCATGATAGTAGTCTTGTAAGATGCAGACAAAAACATTCAACTGTTAGTCCTGTTGCACTTGAACATAACAAGATTTTGCATCTGTTAAGCCACTTACCTGTTAATTTTTTAATCTAGTCATATCTATCAGATACAAATCACTTTGGGGCACTCACACGTCAGTTTCTTCAACATTTGCCATGGAAGTTTTGCTGAATAAACTTATTAAAAACCCTCAACGTGTCACACTGAGCATACCTTCTTACAAATGCCTCTCTTCCACCTCCTTTCTTGAGCAAAGTCAGTTGCTAACCAATGCATTTCCTCAAGAAGATAATCCCAGTGTGCTTTGCACCTAGTCATTTCCTGGACTTTAGGGAGTCGAGCCAAAGACCAGATTCCCTCCTTGCGTAGTTCAGCAACTCTCTTGAGTACCTCTGCTTCCTTTTTAGCTTCAACTGCAATATCCTCTTGAGAACTGAATGAATGTTCAAGCACTGACGACAACGACTGACCTCTAGTGTTCAATGTTGGCCTTGCCGCATGAGGATGTGAAGTGGGTCCATTGGAAATTGCCTGACTAGACATTCCTGCATGTGCTGTGTTAACACCAGATATGTGGTTATTAGGGATTGGTGCAGCAGCGGCAGACTCGCTCCCAAAATGATTGCTACCATGTCTCTGTGGTACGTGCGTCTCTAATGGTGGATTTGGTAAAGAAACCGATCGTGAAAACGGGGGAACATTAGATCTGGGAATTGGCTGGTTTCCAGTAAAAGGAGAAACATTAGGTGCAATTCCTTCAGAAACAGACATCTGTGATTGATAACTAGGATTTGAGCTGAAACTGCCAGGCACTGTTTTCCGTGGATCAAGACCAGCTTGCTCATAAACTTGCCTTTGCAAAGCAGCATAGTTAACTGCACCAGAAGTGCTTGATTCTGCCTGTTGTTGAGGCCACATAAAGCTTTGAGGAAGCCTAGATGATGGCGATACAGTGATTGTTGAAAGTGTAGGATTTGTACCAGATGCATCATCAAGGCGATTTGAATTGAGAAATGCAAGGAATTGCGGACTTGGTCTTTTCTTCCACAACAAGAAATCCATCATATTTCCTCCAGTTTGAAGAAAATAGAGCTCTTGGAGCTTCTCCCGAAAATTAGCTTTCAATGTTTCAAGTTCTCCATTGTAATATCCAATTACAAGCTGGCGCAATTTTGCAGTTTCTGAAAAATCAGATGACAGTCCAGCAGATTTATCACCACCTCTGCTTGGCGCACCATGAGTTCTACTGACATTTGTAGTGGCATTGGGGTTTACAGAACCCTGAGGGCTTGATGCAGGCTGATTTCGAGAAGTAACTGGGCCAGGTGATAACTGATTTGGAAATAACGAGGGACTCTGCAATGGTGGTGTTCTGCGAGGTGTGTTATATCCAAGATGATGTATTGTACCACCTGGAGAAGGTCCTCCTCCACTGTAAACAAACTGCTGTTCCCTGGGGTTTGCAAAATCAGGAAATTTAGGTTCTGACAAATATGGCATTGGAAAGTTTGGATCTGCTGGACTTAATTGTGACGCGTCAGGTAATCCAGGATAAAATTCAGGAGTTTTTAACCCAGAGCCTCTTGGGCTTACTGAGCCTGGCCCACGTGAAAGAGTATAGGTAACACTACTAGGCGTTGCACATGATGGCGTTGAAGGCGGAGCTGAAGGGGAAGGTGCTGGAGATACGTACATCGGAGATGAGGACTGATAATGTGAAGGTGATACAACAGAATGAGGAAATGGTGATCGTGGTGACAGTTCTCCTGTGGATCCCACAGGTTGGCTGAAACTTCTCTGAAACGCGTGGTGAGGGTAATTCACGTTTCTGTGAGGACTAACAGGTTGGACTGACCGGGTCGGGCTTGGAACCGTACCGCCCCCATGAGGTCCCATATAATGAAATGACCTTTCCGAATACGGTGAGGTTGGTACATTTTCTGTAACGTCCAGTGGTCTAGCTACTTTAATATCGTTGCTGTGATGTCTTTCCGAGTCGTGAGAGGGTGTCCTGCGAACTCTTCTGCGAGGAGTTTCATCGTGATATTGCGACGATTCGCTAGTTCGTCGCATCACTTTAACTCCGTGAAGTGCTTGTTTGACATAATATTTCTATCCCGTAAGCGAGACGTCAAAAGGATCCTGCAAGAGGAAATGACATTTTCTGTCAATTTCATACGAGGCAGAGCATGCGCGATTTTGCCGCCATATTGTTTTTTATAACCGACAACGGAGTTTACTACAATCACAAAATTAGTGTGCTGAACTAAGCCATCCACCCAAAATTTACTTACAACTTTTTCCATCGTTAACCTGTTGATATTTTCATGTAGTTTTCAAGACGTATTTCGCGGTTTTTCGCTGGGAAAATGTGAGAAATTGTCTACACAAACCCCACAAAAATTCCGCCTCGACAACAGCTTTGATATGCGCTTGACCACCACACCACCCTGGAGCATCATGGGTGCATTGCCCAAAGCATCATAAAGGAGGCGCGGCGCAGTAGCAGTACGCGCCAAAAAAAATTAGAGGAACATTTACCAAGTTTGGAGACGGCAAATTTCCGCAAACATTAATAACGTTTTGCATGTAAATCAAGCTCAATAATGTTGGCTGGTTAATTAAAAAATAAAATAAAACACAAGACACATCTTCTAATAACCACCCTCAAATTTTGTGCAGTTGGGGAATTGGGAAAAGGGTCAACACCAAAGCGAGGCTGCCTCTCAGTGGCGCGAAGGACGAATATCTTTGCAAGATGAAAATATGAATTTCACAAAAACCTTGTCTTAATTTTAATATAATGAGGCGTTCTGCAGCTCCTTCCGTGAGAGCTGCCAAAAAAATGAAGTTTTGTACTCCGTTTCTTGCTACAAACAGAGAAGGTACAACAGGAAAGTCGAAAAGTATAGCAACAGCTTCCATTGTGGAACATCAGGTGAGATTTGTGAGCTTATGTAATTATATAAGCTTAATTATAAGGTCAGCTTAATCAAAATCGGAGAAAATTTAGTGGTGAACTGTGAAAGCTTAAAAGTAGCCATCCGTCGGACAAGGTCCATGGTCCAGTGCACTGTAGTGGGTGCAGTGTTTGCTGTGGCTTACCGTACAGTATGTGGCCCTTGGTCCGCGAGTAAAAGTTATAATCTTAAATATCTTACCTGAATTAAAGCCTGATGGGCTGAAATTTTCCCTGAAGATAGATTTAATGTCTCTCGCTATAATTGCAAAGTGACAACTCCTTAACTTAAACATTTTTCGTGTAATTCAAAAAACAGTGACCGTGCTCGCGGGTCCTTGGTCCGCAAATGTGGTCCTTCATCCGCGAATCATGTAAACGGCCCCGGTTGTTCGAAAGGTGGATAACGCTATCCACCGGATAAATCACTATCCAGCGGATAAGTGTTGGTAAAACAAACTATGCTATCCACTGGATAGTGATTTATCCGGTGGATAGCGTTATCCACCCTTTGAACAACTGGGGCCAGAAAATTACTGTAAATCTTGACAATTTCCAAAAAAGAGGTCAAAAAAAGAAACATCATTTGATCTATTCTTTATTATTAAATTCTCAACCTCGGATAATGCAATTCTAGCTTTCTGATTGGTTCACTAGATCTCGGTTATCAGCCATTATACCTGCGTTTGACCTTATATGGGAAACGAGTGCGGCAAGTGCGGCTCAGTTAAAAAATTTTCCTGCGGGAAGCGAAAGTTCCATCAGAAAAATGGCAAATTTGGCGAGTTTTATAAGCTTATACAAGAAATAATCGATAGTGCCTTCCCTAAAACCACACAAATACCACAAAATGCCATAGTTGACTCAACTACGTAAAACTGATGCGAAATGTTTAATTAAAAATACTTGTAAATGTACAACAAGAGTGACTGAACGAAGAAGAAAAGCAGAAAATAATTTACGGGAACCAGAAAACTGACATAATTTCATTCAGTGTTAGAGGTAAATGTGGCTGAGCATTTTAGTTAAGTTTGTTACCTTTCAATCTTGATCTTGTCCTTTTATACTTCAATAAACTTCATCGAATCCGAGTGCAATTTCGTTTCAGCATAATGTAGTCTTGATGACAGCCATGGAGCCGTAAACAAGTACAATATGTAAACACTTGCTTCGCTCGTCTTGCACAAGGCGTATAATTTCCAGAAAAGCTATTGCTTCGGATCTTCCCGTAAATCTTAATTGTTGTCACAATTTTCCAGGATGAAAAGACGATTTACGAGGAGATTTTCCGAGGAAAATCTTCAGAAGAAAACTCTCTCGCTCGCTTTCCTCGCGAGTTTCATTCAACTCAAAAAGTGAACACCGCGCCACAAATTTTCCCGCCTCCTCATACTATCAATTCATTTACATCGAAATGAAATGTCCAGTTGATTTATACCAAAGAAGAATTTAATAAAACAATTATTCCATTCGCCCTTGTTGGATACGAGTGGTTATAGCCAACTCGGCGCTTCGCGCCTCGTTGGCTATTTACCACATCGTATCCAACGCGGGCTCATGGAATAATTGTTAATTATTCTTGACATTTTTAAGCTTCAGTCTTGTTGGAAGTCGCTGTGAGGTGCGTGTATGAAATAAAACCGGAGTATAAAATAAAACCGGAATTTCTTCAGATTTCTTTCAGACGAGAGTCTCCCACACAAACATGCGTTTTTATTTCTTTTCTTTTACCTTTAAATATGAATTTTGAAACACTGGATTCGAGAATATATGCCGCAGCAACAATGTGCAGACCGGGTACTTATTATTTTACTAAATTATTATTGTTTAAAAACAAATATTTTATCCAAAGTCCTTGGTCGCGGACCAAGGACCCATATGCGAAAATTGTTGATAATTGTCAATAGTCGCTAAATCGAAAATTTGATACTCTGCAGCAAATCTCTCCGCAGCAGCTGAAACCTGTTCATCTATTTACCTGTTCTCCAAAAAAACATGTTTTCCCGTTGCGTTTTATCTGTCCACTAGCTTAGTAAACGCGACCATCTAATTTACGGAGCAGCGAAAAGTTGAAATTTCAAGAAAGGCAATTTGACCTGTCTGTCGACAAGCATGAATTCCTCACCGGAAACCGATAGTAAAAAGCTGAAAAATTGCCATATTGAAGAAGAATAATCAATAAATCATTGGAAACATTCATTTTGTGCCGAATTTTAGTTATCACGGAAATATTAAATCATATTCGAAAAAGTCGCGGACCAAGGACCTCACGGACCAAGGACCACATGCTGTACAGCCCAAATACAAAAGATAGGTCCAAATGTCTGCTTACAAGCTTAAATTATACAGCTGAAATTTAATGATTTTCCCGTTTTTGATAAATGATTTTGTATGCTATATTTGGCGGTCATCCTTTTTTTAAGATATGTGGACGAAAAGCGTCTTGGTGTAGAAGAGAAAACTTTGCCCTTTCTACTATTATATATATGAGATTTAATTATACCCAAACAGTGTAGTGTTTATACTTAGCAGTCAGCTTGGAGATATAATTTTTATGTTCTTGTGATAAAAAAAGGTTTCAATCATTTTACAACGATTATGTGATATTGTTTTCTCCACCAAGTTCATATCGTCTAGCTACAGTACTCACCATAACAATATTATTACATGTTTCACATATGAATTCTTAACCTCCAGTTTGGTGCTTATTTTTAATTACAATTATTATTTATATTAGCAAATACAGAACATGTTGCAAATTTTTTTGTTCTTCAAGATGGGAACCCTGCAATGTTGCGGCGCAATTTTTCAATGAGATTGGCAGTTTGCTCGATGCAACTTGCAACTTTCAACTCAAATTTGTTTGAGCAAGTTGCCAAGTTCAGGTTTTCATTTTTCCCGTATAGATAGCAATAATAAATCCCACCCCTGTTTCAAAGAAGTAGGAAATAATTGCCCTATGGTCAACTATTTATCAACAGATGGCAAAAAATTAGAGACAGGTTTAGTTCAAATCACTAAACTGGGAATTGCACTCAAAAACTGGAACTTCTTCAAGCAAATTTGAATTGAAAGTTGCAAGTTGCATTGAGAAAACTACCAATCAATATTGAAACATTGCACCACAACATTGTAGAGTTCCCATCAAAAGAACATCCCGTTTGACTGTAAGAGGAGCAAGAAGTCTTCCTCTTACATTTTTGGCTGTTAGGTTTTTGCTGTTTATTTGAGAAAAAGTAACTAATGTATGTTCCTGGAATTCTAGGTGACCAGTGACAAGATCAGACATGATACTTCTGTTAATCAAGCTGTGCTCAGTCCCCCCACCAATGAAAATGACCTCAAAATTACTAAAACCAATACAATTCCAACAATGTGTGCAAACAAATTATTAAAAGTTGAAGACAAATTAAAAGCAAGCACTTTTAAAGGTCCTTCACATACTTCACTGACCAACAAACCAACACCTTTCAAATGTCCTCTTCAACGGTCTTCCACAGAGAATGTTCCTTCAGGTAAGTTTTGTCTTACATCATGTTATTACACAGGAGTGCTATTTTTCATTTCTTGGTGGGGAACAAAAAAAACATTGCATATTGCACTTTTTTCCAGCAATTTCTGATGAAAAAGAAAATATTTGCCACTATTTTAATGTTGTTTGGTAAGTTGCTGAAATTTCTGTTTTAATCAGCAAGAATCTACTTTCAGATTTTGACTGAATATATACACTTTTTAATTGTTTCATTCAATTGTTTTTTTTTTTTCAGGGGAAAGATGTCAAAAAAGAAGGTAAGAAATCATAATATTTCAAGTAGGTACTTTGTAATTTCTGATACTTTGTAAGTAAATTTATTATGATAATATTGTAGTTATTGTTTTGTAATGTGGTACATAAAAGTTGTTTTTGTCATTTGCAGCATAAAAAGTGGGAAGGAGATGGTAAGTATAGGCAGAGAGTGCAACTGTCAGTGTAACATTATTGAAGCGCTCCAAAGAAAACAGAAGCAGGATGCACTCACCCAGAGGTCACCTTTTAACTCTGAGTATGGCACACAAAGCTATAGAATTAGCCTTAATCTAATAGCCAGCAGGCAAGGTGAGAAAAGAAAACAAGAAAATATAAAGCCTATGCTTGGTATGAGTTATTCATTGATAGTGAGTAATATTAATGAATGACTGCAAAATCACTAGTATGTCTCTTGTTAGTGTTTAGTACATCCTCATTTTACAAAAGTAAAATCAGCGGATTCAACCCTAATTTTCAAGAGTAATTAAGATGGAATCTGCCAGGACTTCAAGTATTTGTTGGACAAACCTTATATTAAAAGAAATCATTTCTAATAACATCAAACATTGAAACAAAAATTTTGAAGTTCCACCGAATCACTTAAGAGACGATTTTTGTGAACTTTGAAATTCACTTTCTTGGGCTATGATAAGAAATTGTCGTTGTTCTTACTCACTACATACTTACATTAGTTATTCTGGTACTCAATTTTGTCCAACTAAAATTAATATTACTCGATTCCTTATGGATCCTGTCTTAATCTTATTTTGCCTTATAATACAATGTTTTTAATTATTGACCCCTCTTTCAAGTTTCTCTGTCAGTCAAGGTCCTAAACTCTTAAAAAAGCTTTTAAATATTTAAGCTACAGGGAGTACAGGTCTCATTTTAGTTTCAATTTGACATAATTCAATTTTTTAATACTCAGGCATACTAATTACAAAAGGAAGGACTGCATCTTTAAAAGATCTGGAAGGAAAGGAGTAAGTGGAGTAGGAACTCATTGTTTGCTATGTACGAGGCCTTCCAGGGGGGGGGGGGGTAGCCGTGTCACAATTTCGCATGTTTCTGAGAACCGATGTTGCCTAGTCAACAGCTGTAAATTAATGTCGTTGCGTTTTTTTTCCGCTACTGTGTTGCTGTCGCGTTTCAGTGCTGTAATGATGTCGCTTGCCGCTGTTCAAATGTTCCTGTGTCGTCAGTATTCAGGGTCATGTCGCTTGTCGCTTTTACCCCTTGAAAGTTCTCATGTACAGGAGAGTATTATAATAGATGTTTTCAGAGATTTTCTCTTGACTAGTTTTTATTAAATCCTAGTCATCAGGCAAAATGTTTACCCATAATCAGAGTAGCTTTCCTACAAAAACATTACTCATCAGGGTCTCTTTGTTGTTTCTTGGCAACTCATTTGTAAGTATTTTTGCTGTCAAAATTTATTTTCTATCCCTGTCACATAAACAAAGATTGCAGATCCTATTGCCACAATTAATTTTTTTTTCAGGATTGCTAAGGGCACTGGCTACAAGTCATCTGAGCTAGAATCTCTTCAAGAAGGAAACACACTTTGTATTGGAGGAAAAGAAATCGAGGTAAGAATTGAGTTTCAGTCATGGTTGTAAACAGCCATATACCAGAAATAGGACTGGGATTGTTATACACTGACCATCAAATATGTAATTTATCCACAGGAAACCCAGACCCAGTAGGACTAGTTTCACCTGTGGACTTATTTTAATATAGTTTTTCATTTCCACTAATCAAGATTGTTTTCCCAAGGGACATGGGATATATCGTGCACGTCACACAATCAGAGGAAAAATTGTGTTATGAGAAATGATGAGTCTAAAGTGTTTCATTATCTTCCCTCAGGTGATGGGCTGTATAAATGCCGAGGATTACCTGAGTGGAAAGTGTTTTCAACAATCAGAAGTCTCATCAGTATCAAAGCCAGTCTCCAGACCACCTTCTAAACAAACAGGTATGTACTATTACATTTAATCAACAGAGCCTGCAGTATTCTGTCAGTGGGGTTGCCAAGCAACCTAACAGGTGCCACTTTTAATAGACCAGGGCCGTAGGCAGGGGAGGTGTGATGGGGGCGCCTGCACCCCCTCACGCGCTGTACTTTATCTGAGAGGGAGGGTTAAAATGACTCTCAGAATGCAGGAAAAGTGGACTTCAACAACTTGATTTTTTTTTCAAAATTTCATGGGGAAATATATCCCTGGATCCCCCCCTAAACGCTCATGCTTCCAGCACTTGCACCCACCCAAGCAAAATCCTGCCTACAGCCCTGTAGACCAGTATTTTACTCAAGCAAATAACTGGCCCACAACTGCCTGAAAAGAATTTAGACCTTTTTACTCGCCAGAGTGCTCAAGTTTAAAATTTTGCGCTGTTTTGAATTTTTTTTTGCGGAAAAAAGATAGGAAAGAACTAAAGTACGGTTTTCAAAGCCTCTCCCAGGTTCCCTTTAATAGTTGGGCAGCAGCACCACGAACGTGGAGGAGACAAAATGGACCAGGGGCTTTCGTCCCGTCTTCCAAACTACCCTCCCCCCCCCCCCCCCCTTGTTTTACTTCACTCTGTTTGATGCGCTTTATTTCGACTACAGTGTAACCAGACCCCTAAAACAGGCAAAGTGTTTCATCCACACCCTTGATTTTGACTCAGAAGGTGAGAAGGTTCAAAATTTAATAGTCTCAGAATTCGAGGATTTTCAATTTAAAATGTCAGAAAAATTCAATGCGAAAAATAGCAATTTTACAGATGGAAGGAATTGAATATCACTTGACCTTGTAAGTGCACTCTTACTGAATTTGCTTATCAACACCAGTCTGAAAATAATACTTCTCCACACTGCACACGGTCTTCCGAGTCATCTGCATTTAAAATCAACACATTATAAAATTTCAGTTTTACTGTTCAATTGACTGAGAAATTTCGTTTTCCAATTCATTGTTTCACGCATTTAAACAAAGACCGTTACGAAACTGAAAATGTTCAATAAATGTTCAGTACAGTCGCATCTTCTTGAGCGTCTCGTCCAGGCATGTCGACTGAATAATCTCCTCCAAGTCCTTCTGATTTTTTTCGTCGACTTGTTTCCTTTTTGCGATCCACTCATCCTTGGCGGCAAATCCCCGGTCAATCATCAGCAGCTGCAGCCAGTCGTAGTCTGAAAGAGCCTTGAGTTGAACGCCTTTCTCCACCAGCTTTCTCAAACCAGTGGCGTTATCCTCAGCGACCTTCTGCACAGGCACATGAATGTTATACAGATGAGCGAAGCGAATCGACACACACACCTCCTGATTTTGCGCGTTCCAGTCGCACATTTTCTCCGCACAGTCCCCACAAGGCGAGAAGTTGCTTATTAGTTGTAAATCCTTTAAACCCGGCACCGGACTTCCCTCGAACTGCACGATAGCTTGCTTGTAGGCGTGCGTGCCAACGCTTCTGTACACCTTCCGTGACAATATCTTTCCATCTTTTCCTCTAGCAACGGCGAGCACGAGACCTTCCGTTGGCCAAAATCCTCCTGGCACACCAGATTTTAGTATTGCGGTCAAGTCGAAGTCCTCTGGAGTAGGACTGCGTGGCCCGGTAGCGGAATTAGCCATAGCGAAAGTAAAAGCTACAGTTATTTAAAACAGAAGACCCTGTTTTTTCAGCGTTTCCGGTAGCGCGCGACGAGTAATCATAGCCGCGATGCAAGCTATCACTTCACATGACAACCAGACACCAGCCCTATTAGCTGGGTCAACATTTATTCAAGCGTTGTCCTCTCAAATGTCCTTGTATAAAGAAGAATTCTTGGAATTCCACTCTTGTGAATAGTGTACGATTGCTTTTCCAAGGAGATAACATCATTGTTTTTGGGGAATAGAAAATGTCGTGATATATTGGAATCTTTGAACTTCCGTATGTGACAGTTATAGTAACGTCTGCGGTCTTGTATCCGCAGACTGATTAAGGCGGGGGGTATACTTGAAGGCCGATTTTCCGCGTTTCAAGCAATTCAAAAACTGTTCACTCATCTCATGAGTCTATGTTTTGCGGTGTTTTGTGATTAGTGACATTTAGAGAAATAAGAAAGATTGAAGATTTTAAAATTAGTATTTGAAGTTAAAAATTAGTAGATGGACACCCAAACAGTCCCCTGACAACCTGGCGTGCTCTTGCGTGGGGATCAACTGTGTCTGGTGGTGTTCCAAGAATATTCTTCTTTTTTCTATCCCTTCTTTAAACCTCTTAAAATTTCACTCAAACTCAGAGAAAACCCCGCCTTAATGGATCATAAGAAAGTAAAGTTTAGGCACTACAAATGGTGTTCGTGACGTTGGTCTTGTTAACGAGGTTTTCATAATAAATTGAAATCCGGGACCCGGAGTTGTATGTGGGCTGAGTTTGTTGTTGGTTCTCGTCCTTGTTTACCAGTCATATTTTTCCAACTAGCAAAACCAAACCAATCGTGACATGAATTGCGATGTTTGCGTCTATGATTGGCCAAATGCTATTGGTTGTACGACGCACTTTGATGTTTCTTCCTTTCCTAGCTTTGCACAAGCCATTCGTCTGTAACGTGAAGAGAGATGTGACAACTGAAACTCGGCAAGCTGTGACGCCACGTCATGACGTCAACGCCCCTGGAGCCCTTGTCCTGCCTCGACCCAGTGCAACTCATCAGGTAACCGCTGTTCAGACCGTTCAGTTTGCTGTGAGGAAGGCCAAGGGCTAACACTCGAAACGTCAGTTGCATTACTTACAGTTGAAACTGTTCCGGTGACTACTCTCGTAAAAGACCAGCACCCTTCAGCCACCACCCTCATATTCTCAGTAAAATTTTTATAAGTAAAAGCTCCCGTAAGCTACAGCGACCACCTTTTACTTTGGAATTTACGGACTGGGTTTTTCTTTGTAAACCGCTCCCTCGTTCACTCTTCACTGCATTAGAAATACGCATTACTTCCTTTAAATTTGAATATACATAAATAGTGTTTAACATGTCTGTTATAGGGCAACAAAACTGTATCAGAGCATTGTATTCATAACCTCTTTGGGTTGGAAGCTCTCATTTGTGACCAACTTCCACTTTTATTCTCCTAAACGACAAGCTCCAGTTATGATGAATTTGCGAAGTTGTCGCTCACGAGCTTCGACTGTACTGCATGAAAGACAGCCTTGTTTGTTCCACCTAACCTGTAGCACTTTTTTTTTAATCCAAATACAGCTGGAGCACAATCGAGGGGGGCTGGATATCGTTGAAGTGGTAGTGGACCCACACTTGTCCCAGCACTTGAGGCCCCATCAGAGGGAAGGTGTGGTGTTCCTGTATGAGTGTGTTATGGGGTTGAGGAATTTCAACGGAAATGGTGCCATTCTTGCGTGAGTATAGTGCTAGACGAGTATAACGTTGTCGCCAGTCTTTTTTTCACTGAATGCCATGAATTTTAAACTAATGAAACCTCGGAGAAATGAACATTAAAGGTGGGAAAAGGCCTAACTCGACAACTGACACAAAGCGATGAGTCGGTCGCAAGCGCGAGAAAGTAGTTACGTAACCCAAATCATATTTGCTCCTGATTGGAAGAAAATACAACATCTTCGCTCTGATTGGTCAAAGTAGGTTGGCTTGATTACAAAACTGAAGCCGTAGACCAATCAGAACAGGAAAGCGCGGGAAACGATACCTACCTCACACGCAGGACAATGGTTTGTGACCCCAAACGTCTGTCGAAAAGCGCGCAAAATAGCCTCAAGGACGTTACGTAAGAATGTGGTGAACGGCTAGCTGTTTTGCGCGCTTTTTGGCTTGTGACGTTGCTTTGCCGTCGCGAACACTGCAACACTATTGGTATTCCTTGATACTAAAACTACTTGCTTTTTGTTTACTTTTGTGTTTAGAGATGATATGGGACTTGGCAAAACTCTTCAGTGTATTTCTCTGATATGGTAAGACAGGTCTTTCGTTTATCGTTTCGTCCACGAATTGATTTTCTGTGTATGTACAGGATGTAGATTCAACCCCATGTTGCAATTTTTTGCCGACTGAGACAGGTTTACCAAGAACTTGTCCAGTGGGACTGCTTAGTTCCACTCAAAGAAAAAAAAAGAATGGAACGATTGACCATTGCACATGATTCATAGAAACTTCTGACTGAAAATTTATCCGGCCACGCGTGTTTCATGGACGGTGTTTCGCGATGGCCTCGCGCTCCTAACGTAAATGCAGAACTGCCAGTCCCGCAGATTAGAGATTCCGTAGAAATTGTGGCGACACTCTTAAAATTCAATTTTGCTTTAGTCCTGCAAGTTAAAGTCATTTTCACCTGATTTTTCGCGCTACAGGACTCTTCATAAACAAGGAGTGTACGGTGGACATCCTTCTGTCAAGAGAACACTCATTATAACCCCTGGAAGTCTAGTTAAGGTATTTACACATTTACTAAGCTCGCCAGTTTTATTGGGAAGCATAGGATTATATTCTACCTTGCGAATACAGCTCCCTGTCTTGGCTCCCGGCCGCCTTAGCGTTTTGCTATCTGTAATGTGAATCGGATTTTAGGGAAATATCACTAGGTGTATTGTAGATTCAGTCAATGAAGGTCATAGTGAGAGGCATCTGTGTCAGAGTCGTAGATTTTCATTATGCAGAGATGATTTCTGAACAAAAATTCTGAGCCAAAAGGTTATTACTGCTTCGTTTCGCAAATTGCAGATCTGGAATAACTGGAAGGGTAGCACTTTTCTAGGTTTCTCGCGTCCAATTAATTTCTTGACTTTCTCGCCGTTTTCAGAATTGGAGTTCCGAGTTCCGCAAGTGGCTTGGAAGCGAGAGGTTCAAGGTCTACACAGTCAACTCAGACAAGAGAGTCAAGGTGAATTGTATGTGTTAACAAAAACATTTCCGAAACGTTTTTCGTTTACAACTTACAGTGAAGCATTTGTAATAGCAGCCCTGGCCTAGATTATAGGGGCGTTTATTACAGCCTCTCCACCACGCCTTTGGCACTTTCTCGACTCACCCTATGCCCTCTGCGTCCCGCCGCCAGTCTTGTTTCGTAGGTAGACCGAAGAGCACAAAGCTAAAACCGAGTATTTTCCCTGACGTCGCTGATCAAATGCAAGGTGGAGCTAAACGAGCATAATTAAAACAGACTTATATAGGGTGGACTCGCCCCATTTTTTTCTCGCACTGATCGCTAGCCAAATATGGCTTGCAGTTTCGGTTATTTGGCCCAGTGTGATTTGTATGCTATCAAGAATCTCCGATAATTGACTTATCTCGCGGGTTTCGTCAGAAAATGACATTCGTATGGCCCATTTTGACGTGACACTTTCGCACTGAATGCATTGCCCAAAACAGATATTGAAGGTGAAAGAGCAATGAAAATCGGAAATTGCGATGTTGACTTGATCAGTGTACCACCAAATTTTAGGATCGACAAGCACGTGAATCTTTTTCTTTCTCGAGATATCGCAGTTACGAATGAGTCCACCTATGGCAAGCTTGTGCTATATTCATAACTGGGCTAACAGTTTGAAATGTTTGTTGCAGGAGTTTAGTAACAGCCCTCTATATCCAGTAATGATCATCAGCTATGAGATGTTCCTACGCTCAGTAGAAGAAGTTAGAAACATCAAGTTTGGACTCATTATCTGCGATGAGGCACACCGGCTTAAAAACACCGCTATTAAAACTGCTACAGTGAGTTGGGTGCCATCCGGCTAGTTTTTTTAGAAATTTTTCTTCAACTCAGCAGTTTAGAAAGAAGGACTTACAACATAACATCTTGTGAGCAAGCCACCTTCCTCTATATTATGCAAACTGCAAAAGGTCTTGAAATTTGCTACAAAGCATTTGCCTCTGCAATCGCTAACGTTTATGCACGTGAGAACACGCGACTTCAGGGCCTTGTCGCGCGCAACTAGTGCACACACTTCACGCTTTCTTCGCACATAAAGCTTATAAAGTGCGAATACTTTGCGGTGTAAGCCTGAAACTGCAAAATATTTTAATGACAACATCTAGTTAACTACGGCATCGATTCTTAAGGATAAAAGACTGGTGGCATAACAGTTTGTTTATATTTCATTTTGCAGATGATATCCGGACTCAAGACAAAGCGACGAATTCTTCTTACAGGAACTCCAGTGCAGGTTGAACGCCGATTTGTTCTGATATAGCGCTGTCTGATTATCTCCTACGTTCTAATTTTATTTCAAAGAAACTACACCATACATTTTCTCAATCTGATTCGGAATCTACTGCCATAAATTTGTTGCGACTATATTTATCTTCACTCTACACCCATATTCCCTCGCGTCTTGTACAGGATCAAACTATTTATTACATTTAAAACAGGTTGAAACCTCTCATTACATCGACAGGTAGTACAGTACATTTTTTCTAACAGTTTACAGCGATACTAATCATTCATTGTATTATTTAATTCTGTTTTTGTTTCCTTTGCCTACAGAATGATCTCAAGGAATTTCATTCACTCGTTGATGTGTGTAATCCAGGAATTCTTGGTACCCAGTCTTCTTTTCGCCGGTTGTATGAGGAACCCATCGTCCGTGGACAACAACCTGATGCCAGCAGTGAGGAGAAACTACTGGGTCAAACAAGAGCTGCTGAGGTAGCCTACTCTGATTACCGTATTTTTTTTCGATTAAGCGCCCAATTGACTTTAGTGACAATAAGATTGAAATTAACTAACCACTAAGTACTACTAAGAGACTTCCTGAAGACCAAGTTTTCTTAGTATTTTAAAGACACTTTCATTGGACAGTCTGCTTTGGTACATCTTCACGTTTTGTTATTATTTGTTGTTTTGTTGCAAAACAAACTTGCTACTTGCCGATAGTGAAAATTTAATAAGCACCCAGCCTTGAATAAGCGCCGACTCTCAAGGTCCAATATATCGTGAGGTTTCAATATATCGTGAAGCGAACAAGTGTTGAGAAAAAAGACAATCATCGACTAGTAATGCTATGTTTATCTGCCGACGAATTTTCAATTTGACAATCTGTAAGAAAATCTGTTAGAAGAGTGAATGAGTCGAGCGTGGGACTGTATCAGCACACTGAAACCTATGTTATTACAAGCCTGTTATTTAACGCTTGTGCGTTTTTCTCACTGATATCGTGCGTGTAATAGATGAAGTTTCTCTTATTTTTTTTTCTTTTCCTTGTTCTAGCTCAATAGGTTGACAAGTTTGTTCTTTCTGAGACGGACAGCAGAAGTTAACAGCCGTTATCTTCCTCCTAAAGGTACATGCTCATTTCACGTTTGTTTGCGAGTGATGTTGACGTTGCACGCCATGGGGAAAGATACAAATTAATATTCCTTTGTGGTTTAACTTTCCAGATAAAAGTATCTGTTTTGTATCATCATTTTCTTAGACAAGCACAATATTTTTATAACCAGTGATTAGCGCTTTTCTTTTGCGAAGTCCAATTGTTTAAGTAGAGAGAGGAAATCCTTTTTTTCATAAATATATTTGAAAAAGAACGATCGCTTGTCACCTCCACTTCATTAACAACAATTCATTAGCTCTTTATTAATGTGCTGTTCTATGCTCGCTTTCCAAACAGTGGAATCCGTCGTGTTCTGCCGTCCCAGTCTCCTACAGCTCTCTCTGTACCGCCATCTTCTGACGTCACGTGCTGTGAGGTCATGTTTGACGTCATACTCCTTTGGAGGGTCGCGACACTTGGTGTGCATTGGTGCTTTAAAGAAACTTTGTAATGACCCGAGCCTCATTTATTCACAATGTCAAGAAGCCAAAGAAATGGCCGACACTTTGGACATGGATGAGGTGAGTTGCGTGTGTCATAAAAACAAGCTAGGTTCCTGGGCTGTGATTCGCAGCGTTGATTGTTTTCTTCTAAAGTTAAAAGTCGTATACTGTTGGTGCTCATCTACTAGTATCTCCTCCTTCAGGCTAACAGGCTACTCCTCTTTTTGGGTGGCGCCGTAGTTTGTTCTTCATCTCTCCTCGGCCTGCTGTTCTCTTTTCTCTATTCTGCAAAGAACGCGGTAAAAAGTAAAAGTCTGCATACGAGCCTAGTGGCCCATCAGGCCGGAGCTTATCCAGGTTTCCGTAGCATGAAGCGACTAGGAGTATTTCTACTCCCCCCTGGATGGGATGCCAGTCCATCGCAGGGTTACCCCCAGCAGTAAATTCGCCGGTACCCATTTATACACCTGGGTGGAGAGAGGCACTATGAGAGTAAAGTATCTTGCCCAAGAACACAACGCAGTGCCCCGGCCAGCGCTCGAACCCGGACCGCCTGATCCGGAGTCCAGCGCACTAACCATTAGGCCACCGCGCCTCCCGCGGTGGCGCTGATGAAATGTTGTGTCTGCTGTGAAAAGGAAGATCGTCTTCAAAAGACGCTCCCAGTTGCCCCTCCAGTCCCTCCCTCCAACTCGTCTGTAAAACGAGTATACTTAATTTTTCAAATTCTGCTCACAAACATGAGTAAGTTCTGTTTGTTTCTATACTCACAGGAATCGTCTGTGTATGAGGGTCTTGATCGTTCCTTTCCCGAGGATTACAAGCCTGACCGCTTTACCACAGACCACTCGGGAAAACTTCAAGTTCTTAGTCGCATACTTGCTCAGATACACCGCATAGGAGAGAGAGTGGTGCTTGTGTCAAACTACACTCAGGTAAGATTTCAGTGTGACTGGAACAAAGAGCGTTCACATATGGGTCCGGCTTTTTGGTCCTGTTAGGAGTAGCCTGTTCCAGGCTCTCGGTTTGTGGGGAAAAGCGAAAAAAGCGGGGCGAGCGAGTGGGGAAAGAACGAGCTCGTCTTTTTCCGCGCTCGCCCCGCTTTTTTCGCTTTTCCCCACAAACCGAGAGCCTGGAACAGGCTATGTTAGGAGAGAAAACAATGCTTGTGTCAAACTACACTCGAGTAAGGTTTTTTATTTAATGCAACACAGTTACTAACGCTACAACATAATGCTTGAAAAGATTACTTAAAAGACTGTACTCTTCCTGATAACAAGAAATTACAATGGGGTCACTAACACGACTTCAATGCAAAAAAAATTACATCACTTACAGTACAATGTTCTATTTACAATACGTTACTTGCAATTACCTACAGGTATATACTTTAATTTATTTACCATTCAAGTAAGATTTAAGTGTGACTGGAACAAAGAGCGTTCACACATGCGCTCCGGTTGTTTAGTCTCGCTTAGAAGCAAGTGTGAAACTTGTGTCAAACTGCACGTATGACTAGAACGTGACCTCCCCTTTGGGTGAGAGACTGAGTGTTGTGTGACTTTCCTCCCTCCAGACTCTTGATCTACTTCAAAGGCTTTGTGAAAACAGAAGTTATGAATTCCTTCGACTTGACGGTAAGACGCCAACAAGCAAACGTCAATCACTGGTGGATCGGTTCAATGACAAGCACTGTAAAATCTGTAAGTATCTTCAAATCTTTTGTCCGGCAGTAAGAGAAATGAGAACTTCACAGGTAAAGTCTTAGCGCAGGTAGGGTTGTGCTGGATAGAGGGGGGGGGGGGGGGGGGTGGGGGCAGCGTGTAGTTCCTGACTCTATTAAGACATCGGTTGGGGTATAGTAGTTCTTCTGTACATGTCTCGAAGATTTTCTGTAGGAAAGCCAGTGTTTAATATATTGAACGATCGTGTAAACTCAGTGTCGACATGTCTCTTTTCCCTTCTGTCGCACAGTTGTGTTTCTGTTGAGTTCTAAAGCTGGTGGAGTGGGATTGAATCTGATTGGTGCTTCAAGGCTTGTTCTTTTTGATATTGATTGGAATCCAGCCAATGACATACAGGTATGCATAAAAATGTCAAGAATAACATTAGTAAAAAATTATACTACATTTAGGTTTAACCTTTTCTCTTAAATGAAAGTCGTTTCAGCGAACTCATTAGTGTTTTTGTTTCCTTAACAGTCAATGGCAAGGGTGTGGAGAGATGGTCAGAAAAAGACGGTTCATATTTATCGCCTTTTGACAACGGTAATTATCTTAACGATACGGTTAATTTACAAATCTCAATGTCACTATAGTCTCGGTCACCAAGTGTGTCGGGGGACAGTAAAGATCGGGTACGAGAGATTGGCGGAATTCCAAGGGCCGAATGCAGACTAAAGGCGACAATCTGCATTTTAGGGCTAGTTTTGGTATTGGGAGAATTTTAACATTTTTACTGTTAACATCATCTCACTTACTGGTAACATCATCTCACCTCAGAATCACATCAGATTCATGTTTAGAGCATAAAAATGAGACGCATTTTGTATTCGGCCCTTCAATTTCTTACGATTAAGATTATGAACGAGGAAACAAAATAATACATGTAGGGGGAGACTATTAAAAATTTAGCGGTCGCTAGGTAGGTATGTTTTTCACATTCCTTTCCTTGAACGACGCAGGGAACCATTGAAGAAAAGATTTATCAGCGACAAACAGCTAAGCAAGGTTTGAGTGGAACAGTCGCTGATGCTAAAGAGTCCTTGAAAATTGAATTCTCACGTGAGGAGCTCAAGGTAAATAATGCAGTGATATTTTTATTAAAGAAGCTACGTCGCGGACAACGCCGTCAGTCGAAACCATCCTTGGTTATTTTCGCGTTTTTATTTCTTGTTTTGCTATTTTGAGGTTTCCTTCAATTTCAAAGTAATCAGAAAAATGACTAAAACATCGTGACATTGCTCCTTTAAGTGCATATGGTTTGAAGCTTGTCACAGAGTAGTCTCCTAAACTAAACCGTTATTTGGGTCGTCACGCAATGCGGGGTGAAGCGTTGTGTGACGAACCGAGTAACGCCTGCAAATGTATTTATAACGTTGAACCAAGCACAT
This sequence comes from Meandrina meandrites, assembly GCA_963693305.1. Classification (NCBI taxonomy): domain Eukaryota; kingdom Metazoa; phylum Cnidaria; class Anthozoa; order Scleractinia; family Meandrinidae; genus Meandrina; species Meandrina meandrites. The sequence continues at coordinate 1,961,706 of OY855913.1, read as the reverse complement.
GAATGGGCAAAAACACGTTGGCAATAAAATCCTGTTTCAGCTAATTTAGTCTCCTTCAGTTGTAAGCTCTGTTGCTTTGTAGTCGTTATTAACCTTCGTTTTATGTTTTATTCTACAGGACTTGTTTACGCTCCATGAGAACACTTTGTGTCTGACGCACGATCTTCTACAGTGTACGTGCGTGACGGCAGAGGTGAGTTACAGCAAGCTTGCGTGGGAAAGCTAATTTATAACTTTTTATGAGAATGGGACAGGTTCTGTTGACTAAACGGGTTGAGACTGAGTAATTATTTGCAACGTGTTTCTCTTGTGTATATTATGTTACCATAGCATTTTTGTTGGCTTTTTCAAGGTTGAAAGTGACGAGGAATGTCAATCAGAGCCAGCAGCCAATCAGCAGTTAGGCCGTCCCGTCACCAGGCCCTGTCAGTTGGGATGTGACAGTAGTAGCAATCAAGTATGAACAGAAACTTTTAAGTTTCTCGTAACTTTCTTTTCTTGGCGATTCTCTTCGGTGAAGACGTTGGCAAACGGAGTCAGATTGCGATCTGCAAGCAAACAATTATTGGAAATGTCGCTATTCAGTTATTGGCGTGCCTTACAAGTCAGAGTCGGTTTGAGTCACATGATAACAAGGCCTGAAAATAGCTTTGTGCAGAATTGTAGGCCTCAAGCTCTAATGTTATTTACATTACTAAATGCATTTTCTCAAATGTTCCATTTCAGAAAAATCTCTCGATAGCAGAGCTAATGGATTGGCAGCACTTTCCATGTCCGAGCGTCCCTGGTTCAGACTTTGAGGTAACGCAGAATAAGCCTAGTATTTTGCTTATAAGCCATGTCTGTTGTTAATACATTTACTTAAATTATTCCAAACTGTCCTCCAGCGGTGCTCAGAACCGTAATTTATTTACAACACTGTTATCGACTATTTGCTTGGGAACGGAGGTGCTCTTTTCTAAATCGAGTTTTGGGCATGTGAACCTCAATCGATTTTTCTGATTTTTGGTAGTCGAAATAACAAATGTTCAAATTTTATAAAGCTTTAAATTATAGGGCAAACAAGGCAAACGATCACGAGATATTAGCGCTTTTGAAAAAATATATTTATCACAAAAACGCGAATATTTTCCAAACGCGACGATAGATTTTTTTCTAATTAATGTCAACTAGTTCAAATTATCCAAGTTTTAATGTGACCAAGTTTCAACAAAATCGGCTGGGTAGAAATTGCTGCACAGTTGACTGTTGAATTTTTGCTTCAAAATATTATGCTTGTGTATAATTGGGAGCTGTTACAACAAAGTTTAAGTAATGCTAAGATCCCATGGATTATTTGAAAGCTTAATGCCAGCTAAAATATTCATTCTTTTTAGAATTAAAAAAAATCTACCGATTTTGTTTCTTTTATTTTCAAGTATGAGAAAATACAGCATATGTGCAAACGACTTTATCTAGTTCCGTCTGTCTAGTCTCGATGAAACTCGTCGAATGTGGCTCGCCAAGATAGCTACTTCTCGTCTTCCATTTTGGAGCGCTTTGAAAATGCTCTTGTTACAGTAAATTATTCAAACTTGCCGCATTCTCAAGATTACTTAGCACCTGGAAATAAACATGCCACGGATAAAATTGCGGCTGAGCTTTGTATTCATGCATTTTATTTAGCAATGAATGGGGCATGTGGCGTGGTATGTTCAATTCCAGGTGCTAAATAATCTTGAGAATGCCGTAAGTTTGAATAATTTACTGTTACGCGAGGGTTTCCAAAGCGCTTCAAAATGGAAGACGCGAACTAGCCATCTTGGCGAGCAAAATTCGACGCGTTTCATCGAGATTAGACACACGCAACTAGATAAAGCCGTTTGCATACATGCTGTATTTTCTCATACTTAAAAATAAAAGAAAAAAAATCGGTAGATTTTTTTTAATTCGAATAAAATGAATATTTTAAAATTCACAATTTACGCATCGTAAACCTCTTCCTCTTCATTCGTTTACAACTTTTTCTAGGAGTTTCCTATCTTTCCATACTTTTCAGCAACGTTTTAGCTGGCATTAAGCTTTCAAATGATCCATGGGATCTTAGCATTACTTAAACTTTGTTACTTTGTTACTTAAAGTCGTTTGTACATATGCTGTATTTTCTCATACTTGAAAATAAAAGAAACAAAATCGGTAGATTTTTTTTAATTCTAAAAAGAATGAATATTTTTAAATTCACAATTTACGAACCGTAAACCTCTTCTGCGTCATTTGTCTACAACTTTTGCTGGGAGTTTCCGATCTTTCCATACTTTTCAGCAACGTTTTAGCTGGCATTAAGCTTTCAAATAATCCATGGGATCTTAGCATTACTTAAACTTTGTTGTAACAGCTCCTAATTATACACAAGCATAATATTTTGAATTTTGAATTTCTATCCAGCCGATTTCGTTGAAACTTGCTCACATTAAAACTTGGATAATTTGAACTACTTGACATTAATGATAAAAAAATCTATCGTCGCGTTTGGAAAATATTCGCGTTTTTTTCATAAATTGATTTTTTTAAAACGCTAATACCTCGTGTTCGTTTATTTTGTTCGCCCTAAAGCTCAAAGCTTTATAAAATTTGAACATTTGTTATTTCGATTGCCAAAAATCAGAGAAATCGGTTAACGTTTACATGCCGAAAACTCGATTTAGAAAAGAGCACCTCCGTTCCCAAAAATAGCCGCGGGCCACCTTAAAGCTGTAATAAAAAACAGCTTTTTCTTTAGACTACAGCTGTCTATCAAGCGTAACGCTAAAAGAGATCGGGAGTGCAAAATGGCCACGCGGAATCTCTGAACTCTAGTTTCCTATGATCTCGTAACGTTTTTGCGCTTTGGAAGTTGTGCCCAAAAATAGAAAACAATGCTTTTTAAAGGCCTGATCACTGCGTTGCGTGTGAAATGGAACGCCGCCAACTCTATGCGATTGCAAGGGAAGTTCTCGAATCCCGGGCTCAATGCACTGTTCTCTAATGTAGTTTTGTGCGTAAGGCTCTCGTTGCGTACAATTCTAACTGCACTAAATCTCTGGCAGGACGATGTTGTAACAGAAGCTGGCAACACCGTGTCATTTGTGTTTAGAACCAAGGCATTTGGACAAGAAACAACGCAGCAAAGGTTGTGACGGCGATACATGCTGGACAGATTTAACTTGAATTTTACTGTTATGATTTCTTTTTACCACAATCAAATGCAAAATGTCATGAAAAAGATTAATATACAATATGTCGTGAAATATGTTTCTTATTTCAAAAGTTAATAAAAGGTAAGTCACATGTGATTGTTGTGTGCATTAATGACTGGTGTGTAATGGTTTGTTGTTCAACGATTTTAGAGAAAAACGGCTGTTTTGCAGTGTAATGAAAGTCCCATTTTTTCTTCCATACTTGAGCCCGTGGGGGGAGAGTTGCTATATTTAGCCGAAGGTAGAAGCAATTAATTGATTTACGTGACAAACAAACAGTAAGACACTACCTCTCTGGAACCTCTATTTTCATTCGCCCGCTGTAAACACCACCTCTATTGTTATTCAGGGCTAGGGGCATTGTTATGACCTGCCATCTGTTGTTTTAGGAACCAATGAAGTCACTCGTTCCGAGAGGTAGTGGGCGACCCCAAACAAATCACGATATTTTCATAACCGAGTAAAGTAATTGTTTGATACTTGCTTTTTTACGGACTTTGGCATCTTTTAAAATGTAGTTCAAAAGACATGCGCGCTGCCTTTGTTTCGTCGCAAAGTTCACACAAATGCGCGCGAGCGGAATACTATTTGTAACTAAAGAAATGGACGCGGTAATGCACATGAGCAAAGTATGATTGATAGGCATTCTCGCTCTCATTTGACCTGTACCACGCATGCACTCTCACCGAACCCTTACGACCTCGTCTAATCTCAACCTTGTCGTGGGTCGTTGTCGTTCCTGTTGAAATTAAATTGAAGAAAAATCTCATCTTTCAACTCTCCGCAACTCTCATTCACGTTTGGCCAGAGCTTAAAAACTAACTAGCTCAAGCAGAACCGCCCTCTGATTCATATTACGAAGCGAAGCATTGTTTTTCTTTTTCGTACTGGTCTTTTCGAAAACTGTCATATAATTTTTGATCAGTCTTTCACGCTACTGATCTGTCGTTCGATACTAGTATTTGATCAGTTATTCGAAAAGACATATCAGTGTTCTAGAACATCGCACTACGTTAGTTCGACCTGCTACACGGGCTCTTGTGACCCTCGGGCGTGTCTGGTAACTATTACGTGCTCTATGACCTGAAAGACCTGCGTTCAGTAACTTTGTTTCGCTAGATTTTGTGATGAGAACACCTTAAAAAGAGCGTAGTGATCAAACGTTCGATTCAGTGGATGATCGAAGCTTCAATCAGCGGTGCCATTTCTCTCGAGTGTTCCACTTGAAAAAAATAACATTGCACTTACGATCTTATTATAGAACAGTTTGCAACACGTCTACCTGCTCTTCGAAAACGCCCTGTCAAGCGGGGAACAAAACAAGAAGGGAAGAGGCCTTCATTGGTGGTCCTCTGACAAACCGGTCAAGTAATTTCAAGTTGCAGTCAAGTTTCGACGCTGGTGGGTTGACCTCGATACGCCCTTTCCTTCTGATGTAATATTTGCAAATCTCAAGTGGTCAAATTTTCGGCTTTCTTCATAAGAGGTCGTTTTTGTTCGACGCACTTACTGCCAGAGCGCGTTGTGAACCATGAAGATGGCGGCAAAACACGTTTTGGCTTGTATACTAGGATTTGTGTTAATAGTCTCAGTGCTTGCAGGTAAATCCTTTATTTGGTTTGCTTTTTAATTTAATATCACGCTATTGTGTTATGGAAACCCCTTTAAAAGGCGGACTTGAAAGCCATAAGAAATGGGTGGCTCTCATTAACTCGGCTCGTTAACCCGAGCGTATCTGGTAGTACGCGTGTTTTTATTATTTTCTACCGACACCATTTTAAAAATATTTCCCCAGTTTCATAGAGGTGATTTTACTTTTATGCCTTCCCTTGTGTCTATTAATGATAGTTTTTTTTTCATTGTGTAGAAACACAAATGTTCAGACAGTTATGTTTTGTCGTTTCTCTTGCATGATCGCCTTTGCAATGTCTTTGTAGTCATGTGTCACCTGTAAAATGCCTGAAAACCTGTTTGTTTCACTCCTCGCTCGTTTATTTCAATTGTATTTCAAACCAACCATTTTTTTAACCTTTACGAAATGTTACATTTCAAGTCTTTTCATATAAGCCACTGAGGAGAGCACGGGTCTTAATTGGTTAATTAACTCTCAATTCTGTAAATGTTACTTGTATCTTCATTACGTTGGCAATAAATACTAAATCACCCAGCCTCTATAACGCCTATCTTTCCGTTTCTTTTGATCCTTTAAGTAACATTGTATCTTGTAAAGGTACATCTTTAAATCGTGTTTAGCTTTTTCCTCAGATTCCCTCCTGCTGGTAAAAGTTTAAAGGAGAATGCCAGTAGGCTACATTTTGGGTGTAAGGGTTTTAATAAATATGATTTTTATTCTGTCTTACTTAGAACAAGATGACGAAACCCAAGACAGTTCTTCGGATAGCGTTTCAGATGGACGGTCAACCCCTGCCTCACCAGGACCATGGTTTGACCGCATATTAGGTGTGTCCTGTTTTTGTTAACGATATTAATATTAATAACGCGACATGTGGGAGAAGCGCCGGCATAATCAGTGCTGCGTTGGACTCCGGCTGTTGTGTTGTTGGGCAAAACACTTTACTCTCTAAGTGTCTCTCTCAGTCCAGGAGTATAGATATATACTGACAGACTGTTAGGGAAACCTCACAAATGCCGAGGACTTGCTCGGCTGTGATGGGCCAGCATTCCATTCTTGCTACAGAAACCGGTGTTCTGTCAGCGCCATTCCGGCAGCAGCTTTATGCCACCAGCCTCGTGAAGACCTGCACCTGTTTAAAACGACAGCGCGTCCTTTAAAAATTTTGTCTCTAATGGGATTGCGATACCATTATTTTAGCTGCAAAATGGCCTAATTTGAACTTCAAACGGCTTTTCGGCGTAACAAGAAAGCTATAAATAATTGTTGGAATAAACGATCAATTTTTAGGTGCATAATCGGAAATTCTCAAAGTTATAATTTTTGGGAAAAAAGAGCTATATTTGTGTTTGTCGCTTTACCTACTATATACTGACGTTTTTTTAGGTCTCATACATTCAAAGAACTTTCGAGGCGTGTACCAGAAGTACCTGGATAACATGAAGCAGCAAGACTCCCCTGACACGGCAACTGGCGAACTAGCAAGGCGCAACTTCGCCCCAGGCCCCGTGAGTAAGGTGTTTGTGAAAGAAGAGCGGAGCAAGCGCCATCATCGTCATCACCATCATCACCACCAGCGTCACCATGATCACAAGTCAAGTAAGTGACCCAATGAACTTTGAAAGAGCTTTTCATAAGCAATGGAAGCTGTAAGAAAAACAATGAGACGTTGTCACGATGCGATCGCAATCATATTAGGGACCTTACGAAACCACGACGGCAACGCTGACGACAACGTCGACTAAAAAATGTATTTATATTTCCTTAACATTTTCGCAATTATTCTCATTTTTTTAGAGCGTTCATTTTTGTCAGGACTGATCTCTAGCTGAATATGTAAGCGCATTATTAAATTCAAAATAAAAACAAGAAAAATTCGTCGTCGTAGTTCACGTTCTCCAGACTACGCAAAATTTGGCAATTTCACGTCGTTGTTTTGCAGAGGACGACAAAGAAATGTACCAAGATGGAAAACGCACGTGCTAAGCCTGTTGTACTGCTCATTAAGCCTTTTGTTTGGCGACGTTCTCGTTGCAGTCACCGTCGTGGTTTCGTAAGGTCCCTATTGTGAGGACGGAGCGCACGTACCGGAGGTGGAAATTAAGTCTTGTCTAAACTATTCTGCGCACTTTCGCTTCTTCGTTTCACATCACTTCTTATATCTGCTTTATTTTAAAAAGAGTTTTAAAGTATCGCCTTTTTTACTACCCATCTCTGACTGAGATAACAAGTTAGAGTGATTATAAGGTTATTAAAGTTATCGACTGATAGTGGTGAACAGGCCGTCATCTTGGTTGTGGCAAAGATAGGTCTCTATTGACCAGGAAACTTTTCAAAATCGTAACACTTAAAAAAATAGTATCATAAAAAAACTGCCAATCATTCTTTGCTTCTAGAATTAAAAAAGAACTTCAAAATCCTGTAGTAATTGGCTGACCTCAAAATTCCTTCCTGCATGATGTTAGAGATGCTATATAGCTACTGACAGTTCTATAAGCTGTTCCATTTAGCAAAATAGAAGACAGTAGGGTACGTTGTTTGGTAGGGTGGAGCAAATAGTATACCGATTATAATCGTACAAAACTAGGGCTGGGGAAAAGGACTCTTAAATGCCTGCTCATTGAGTGTTAAACCCAAATAGGAATGTAAGGGAAGAAAAGCCCCACTAAAAATTTGGCGCAAAATATCATGTCGTCCCCAAGTGACGTAACACGTCTTCAGGCCCTTGCGCGTGCTTCGCGCTCGTCCGCAAGAAAGAAGTGAGTATAAAGATTAGATGGAGAGAAGAACCAGTACAAGCTCTCTGAAAATGGCACCTACATTCTTTTGTTTATTACAGAGGTAAAGAAGTGGGTAAACGTAAAAGTTGTAAACCAGGTTGGTACACGGGTCAAGATAAAAGCTGACAAGATCCTACCCAGCGCTGTGCTAAGCAGCGGGGAAATCTTTGTCTACCATCAGCTCTTAAACGAAACTGATCGAAAGGCTACAATCACTCTTAAAGCAGTCGACGAGTACACGGACAAACCGCTGATCCTCAACGGAGAAAGGAAGTTCACCGTCACGCCAACCACTTACGATGACACACAAGAGGCGTACGTGTCACGCGAAGGTGAGTAATGAGCTATGAGAAATCTGCGCACAGACACTGCAGGGTTCGCACAGTCTTGAAAAGTCCTTGAATTCCATTTTTCCTTGAAAAGTCCTTGAATTTCTGTGTAAGTCCTTGAAAAGTCCTTGAATTTTCTTCAACCTTATATGTAGTGGGGTCGAAAGCAAATTGCTTTACACAGACTATGGTATTATTTTCCTGTGTAAAGCAAATAAAACACGGGTGTAAAAGCAGCTAATAAAGAGAAAAGACAAATGAACTGAAAAATGTAGAGAAGAAGATGGAGCAAGCACTTGAAGTGTGAATGTGCCTTTATATACCATCTGTGAAATTACATTCCTGGCAGGTGGTCCTTGAAAATTCAATTTGGTCCTTGTAAAGTCCTTAAAAAGTCCTGGAAAAATGGTTGCAATTTTTTGTATAGACCCTGCACTGGGTTCCATTCTTTTCCCTTGATCTTACTTTCGCAGAGATCCAGAGCCAGCAATAGTAATTGAATCGCGTCCTTGTTGTGGGCTCTCGAGTTTTCCTTTGTACAGTCTCGAGAAGTCATAAACGTTCTAGCAACGTCTTGAAACAGGCTTGAGTTTCGAATACACTCTTTTTTGTAAAAACCATCATGATTTTTGTAAGAACGTTGAGGCTGAGTCGAGAGGAAAATGTATGTGCTAAAATAAGAACATCCTCAGGCTCAGCCAAATTTTACGCGTTCTTAGAGTGTGCAGCCTTTGCTGTCAGAGCACTTCTCATAGTCTATTATATTCAATACAGTGTAATAAAATTATTGGTAGCAGACAGCTTAATATCTAACTTGAAGATCGTGTCAGCGTTTTTTCTTTATTTTGTGTCATTCCATCCACAGACAAACAAAGTTTTGACTCGCGATACATTATAAATCCATGTTATTTTTAGCCGAACCTCTTCCATACGGACACCAAAAGGCAGGGTTGAGTGTCCATATTCTGGAGGTGTCGGTGTTGTAGAGATAGAGATTAGAGAGCTTAAGCACAGACATTTTTTAGCCACAGACGGCAACCGGAAGGTGAAATTTTACCTCCAAAAATAAGTTAGAAAGCTTTCATTTAAGCGCCATTTTCAACTTGCATTTATGAACAAAAAAAGCTGACAAGGAACGCTACAGACGATAAAGTTCCATTTCCGGCTGCCGTCCGTGGCTCAAAAACGCCTGTGCTTTTAAGCTTAAAAGCTCTCTATTACACGAATGTCTTCTCTGCGATCAGGTGAACTGTTCGTTATTGGGAGGTGTCTGTATTATGGAGTTGCCCATCAGGAGGGGTTCGACAGTAGTTTAGCCGAAATGTGATGTAGACGTTTTTGTGCTGATTCCGCTGTACATGTATTCTGTAGACCAAAGGAGTGGTATCCTGCATGCGAGACACGGCCATATTGTCAAGAGTCTAGGCAAGTGCTTCATGTTTTTATAACTAAAATGTCTACCTAAAAGACACACGAAAAACTGCACTGAACGGACGGATAAAAGTAACATACGGTAAACTGAACGCTTGTCTAACTGCACACAATGTATACCCTCTGAAAGTTAGCATTGGTAAATGTGTGATTTTATTATGTGCAAAACTCTGCTGTCGTTTACATTGGTGTAAAGTGGAAAGAGAGGACTACCAGTAGTCAGTAGTCTTCCCTAAGGTTTTATAACTTGTTTGTGAAATCTGGTACTTTGGACGTTACACTGGTCCCATTGTGTTCAAAATGTCTCGTTGTACATTGTGCAGCAGATATAACCTGATTCTTAGGTCTTCTTACAACAGACATGCGCACTCTTCTCAGAACATCCAAATACTTTAAGGTCGCATTCTCGTCCCCAGTGGCCGCGATCCTTCTGGTCTGCGCCAGGAATCGAGACCTCTGGCCGCCTCCAAAACTGGAAGTCCGCGATTCACTGACTCATTGTCAAATATGACCAATCTGATTGGCTGAGAAATACAGAACGAGTATTCTGCGCATGCTCGGAAATTGGGAGCGGCCAGAGGTCTCGATTCCTGGCGCAGACCAGAAGCACCGCAGCCTCTGGAGACGAGAATATTTAAGGACGTTGCCCTGTATTGCATTGCGCTTTCTTACTACGCAGATTCTCATTCAAACAAACTCAAAATACGTTCGCTCCACTTTTCTTCTGGTTTGTTCCCTCTTCAAAATGGTAGAGGTCACCGCTAAATGAACTATCCAGAGAATGCAGCCAGGATAGATTTTATTTCTAACAAACAGACTCTGAATACAAATGACGACTGGGACTAACTTGTACTGAGTGCGTACTCCATTTCTCACATCTGACGATCATTCCACAGGATCTGGAAACAGATGGTTCTACGTGAAGCTTGTAAACCACGCCGGTGGCCGAGTGAAGGTCAGCCCGGACCAGATCCTCCCGGCCACCACACTGAGCGTGGATGAATCTCAAGTGGAGTACGCACGCCTTGAGCCTGGGGACGAGTATAAGAGGATCGTCCTCAGGGCGGTGGATGTGAAGAATGATGAGCCGCTCAAGTTAAACGGCGAGTTCACGCTGGCCCTGAGGCCTGATGACGCAGGCGATGTCGCTAGAGTGAAAATTACTCGAGGAGGTAAATGAAAGGGATGGGTGGGTGGGGAATGGATGGATAGATAGATGGGTGAGATGGGGGCGATATGGAGATATTTTTTATTTTCCATCAAATTACTACGCTTATTAATTGTTTTACCTAATCTTTTTCACTCGCAGATACAATTTATGCTAAATGCGATAATTTTGTCCCAATGGGGGGAGAAGATAACAAGTTTGAGTATCAGGTATCGACAGATGAAACAAAGAGTTGGTTTGACTCTGTTAGAGCCTGCAAGGTAAATAACAGTCTAGTACCAAGAATGTTTCTTCCCGTTACCGGACAACAACAACAACAAGCTTTATTTGCATGACTATAAGTACATACAGTATTGCAAAAGCGTAAAACGAAACTTATAACAAATCACAAGGACAGAAGAAATTAAAAGTATGATAGACTCAACGAATAGGAAAATCCAAAAAAGTTTTATGGGTTGAAGGAATCAAGTCTAGCTCTTACTTATTCCCCATGCGAAACCGTATTTTTTTGTGAAAATCTTCCTAGTTTTTAATGCCGGTCCATACGAAATGGCCTCAACCTGTCGACTGCTATCAGTATTTTGCCACGAAAGTCCGCCCGCCGAAAACCGTCGATTTTGTAGACAGGATTTCAACAAAAAAATGACAGTTTGTCCCAAACTGAGATCTGCACGAGAACTTCGATCGACATATTTCTGTTGATTAATTTTATTTTTTTAAGCTATGCAATGCGGAACTGCTCAGTGTTCACACGCGGGAAGAAAATGACTTCATCACAAAACAGTTGCGCAAGTCATCTGATGTGAACAAACTGTGGATTGGTATGTCGTACAAGGAGCAAGTTAGAATGTGGTCCTGGATTGACGGCTCACGCTACAGGTAAATACGACATTTATTTATCAGACGTCATAAAACACGCGTGCGCTAGCTCTGGGCCAAACCCAGTCCACCAGTCTAGCTCAGTCAGCTCAGTCTAGTTCCCCATCTCGTACCCAGATCGCTTGCGTGCTCCCAGAGTAGGAGCGTAGTCTTTAGGTCTAGCCAAAGGGTCTGATGACGAAATTAAGTCATGGACAAAGTACGTCTTTCACTTATCTTTTGAGTTGTCAGTGCAGAGGTGTGTTTGACACTGACATGTTTGACATGACATGACATGTCACGACATTCAATGATAATGATCGACATTTAAGAGTGACTGCAACTGATGTGCTACATTTAGCTTTATACCAGTACGGAAAACTGCATGAGTTTGCTATCGTCAGAAACGTTGCTTGTCTGTGATATAACCAAGGACGACGCATGCCCCGTTTCTGTTTTTAGATACCAGAACTGGAAGGAAGGCCAACACTATGACGGAAAAGATGAGCAGTGCGGTATTATGTACCAGCGGTATGACTGGGGAAGATGGGATGACGACAACTGCTATAAACCACTCGGCTACATCTGCAAACGACGTGAGTACTGAAGCGAAAGGGAATGAAATTGCTTGTTAAATCAGTCAGTCAGTTAGTCACTCAGGCAGGCAGGCTGTCGGTCAGTAAGCCATTCGGTTAGTCAGTCAATCAGGCTGTTAATCAGTCCGTCAGGCAGGCAGGCAGGCAGTCAGTCAGTCAGTCGGTCAGACAGTCAGGCAGTCAGGCAGTCAGTCAGTCAGTCGGTCAGACAGTCAGGCAGTCAGGCAGGCAGTCAGGCAGGCAGTCAGTCAGTCAGTCGGTCAGACAGTCAGGCAGTCAGGCAGTCAGTCAGTCAGTCAGTCGGTAAGACAGTCAGGTAGTCAGGCAGTCAGTCAGTCAGTCAGTCGGTAAGACAGTCAGGTAGTCAGGCAGTCAGTCAGTCAGTCAGTCAGTCATCCAGTGCCTCATCCAGTCAGTCAGTCAGTCAATCAGTCAGTTGGTCAGACAGTCAGTCTTTCTGTCTGTCTGTTAGTGAGTTGAGTCGGTCGGTCGGTTCTCGGTCGGACCGTCGGTCCATAAACCATTCATTTATTGAAAGTTATTCCAAATTATTAAAACAAGCAATCAAACATATGTGTTTCGTTGTATCCACTTTAACAGACCGAACAAGAAGTGCAGATGAATCAAAGCCTAATAATGATACTTCGAAAGAAAAGAGCGGTAAGACGCAATAACTGGGGAATACCGCGTATAAACCGCCCTCACTTTATGATCACTCAGTCCTCGACTAAATACTTAGTAGTCATATACCTTGTTCTCGGCGCTACAGTTTATACTTTTTAGCATCCTTTACTGAAATTCACTATAAATATGAATACAAACAGACAACAAGCAACATATAACGTGCACTCTGATGTGGACTGTTTCTTTGCGAGTAGTGAGATTGATCCAATAGAATTTTTCTCATAATAAGCAATCCCTCTGTTTAAACATCTAAGGTTTTAATAGCAAGGCTACAACGGAAATGATTTCCCGACTGTTTTGTGGTTCTCTAATGTAGATTGAAATAAACTGCCGTGTAAGAACATACGAAAGCAACTCTGAAGTTACTGTTCGCCGATTGGGCAAAATAATACAAAGGATTTTTTTTGCTCAATCAGGAGCCAGCATTCGCAAAGTCGCTTGGAAATGGTCTGGAGAGACTCGTTTCCCAGGGGCTCTTATACATTTATAGAAAACTTTCGCCGCTACGATTTCTGCCCCGTTTACTTCGTTTTGCCCTGACCAACTGCCCCTGATTCTCCGAGGATGGAATAAAACGTCACTGACGTCATTAGGTTCATAATGCGTAATAATGATGATAACAATAATATTGTAATTTATTTTGTTCCTTTTTGGCATCCAGCTTTTAGAATTGTCCACTGACGATTTACAATATTACCCTTAAACTAATATACGGAACTAATAGCTGTCGTGATAACTTAAATAACATAACATAGAATAAAAACTTTATTCATTTGTTTATGTGTTTAGCCCTTACGAAATAATTGGGGACACCTACAATGAATGAAATGATAAATGATAATAGTGAATGATAACTAATAATACTTTGAATGAAAATGTCAATAAAATCAGTACGTTAACAACCTTCGTCTAAAAAGAAATGCCTTAGTTTAATAACCATATTCCGAGGACACAGTCGCTGTTCTAAATTCGGATGTCTGGGACATAGCGAGCTCTATAAGGGAGGTACGTTTCAATGTATTGAATCATTTCTTTGTGATGTACTGAATCAACTTGAAATTTAAGGGAAACTCAAAACAATTATAATCTACCAAAGCAGTGAAAAACCAAACAGGTAAAAATAACCCCAAATGGAACAAGGATGGCTAAGATGGGCAAGATTGAGACAGATTACGAAGAACAAACTTGAAAACTTTGTAGTAAAGTTTTCACCGTACGCGGTTAGTGACTTAGCTCCTTTAGATACCCACCCAAAGGAATTTGAGGAAAAATCTTGTTCTCCGTGTAATTCAAACCATTGACTGGTTGTTCTAAAGCCGGAGAGCTTGCGCAGTTGTAAGTTGTGTTACCGTTCCTTTACTGTCCTGTTGCAGCGTGCCCAGACATTTTACCTGAGTGCCCCTCCCTGTGTAGGATTGTTAAGGTTCCTGGATCTTGTCCTCAGTGCGATTGTGGGCCACTCGTCAAAGGTTTGTTTCGCGGAGAGCTACAGGCTGACGTCACAACTTTCGGAGTGTTCCAGTTATTTACAGGATTCTGCGGCTAGGTCTGCCTGTCTGCGAGGATTTGCTTTTAACAGTACTGCATGCGCATGGGCGAGAATAGTGCTTTACGGTAGATCCGATAATAATGCCCGTTGTATTTTGCTTTTTGTCTGTTATCCGTAGAACGCTTACTTGAAAACGTGGTACTCTGAATGCAACGCTGACATAATTTTCCTCTTGATGCCTGGATAGCTGGAGGCTACACCGACCAGTTGGCTATTTACAAAGCGTGTAGAAATTGAATTCGAGACTTCTGAACACAAATCCACTCAGTGGAATGGATGAGTATTTGAACCCGGGAAATTCGGAATGCAAGTCCAGCGCCCTAACCACAAGGCCTCCCTCCCTCCCTCTCTCCCTCCCTCCTTCCCTCACTCCCTCCCAACCTCACTCCCTCCCTCTCTCTACATCCCTCCCTCCCTCCCTCTCTCCATCCCTCCCTCTCTCCCTCCCTCCCTCCTTCCCTCCCTCCCTCCCTCCCTCCCTCCTACCTTCACTCCCTCCTTCCCACAACGATTATGTCATGTACTGATATACATGTTGTGGCAAAACTCGGTGGAAGCATTCGAACATATTCAGTCCCTCCAATCAAAATATCGCGCGGACACTTTGCTTGCGAGTACTCCGACAGTTGTTACGTCAGTATGACGCAGATAGGTAAATAATGATACATAGCGACTTTTCTAACGAACATCAATTGCTCGGTCAATTATCCCGCACAAGATGTCGTCATTCGACTATCACTGGTATTCCTTTTGTCGAGTTAAATGCACATTCTCTGTCGAGACTGTCGTAGTGCTTCTTTTTTTTACTTTGAATGTAAGTAAAATCTTTTTATCCCCCCTTGTTATGACTTACACCCCATGCAGTGGCTGATGTAAAGCTGCACGTTGGACGTTGGCTTGGTGGACAAAACTTAAAGGCTAACGGTAAAACAGATCTTCAAGGCCTTGGACTCGGAGGGCGAAATGAATCGTGAGCGCCACCCCCTTCCCCCCCCCCCCCCCCTCCCCTACCACCACCATCATCATTATTATTACAAGATTAATTGGTTAATTTTAACATTCTCTTTCCACAGGTTTTGACAACATGAGCACAGATGAGCAAGCTAAAGTGCGCAGGGTGTTCTCTGAGGCCAACCATCAAGTGCTAGCAGCCAGACGGGCGCAGATCGAAGAGGCACATGCCATGCGCCGATCTAGAATCATGCAAGAGGCAGGCCGCTTATTGGCGGAGTCACGCAATCTTCAGCGAATCGCCATGATAGAGGGAATCCCCCTGAAACTTCCATTCCAGCCTGAACACCGAAGAGAGATGATTTTGAAGCCCGACAATAGCGAGATTGAAGTAAGCAGAACCAGGAATTTAGCTCATGAGATCGCGAGCCTAATAACCGATATCGAGAAGACTGACAACGAGGAAAAGAGTAGCTAGTTGAGTATCAAGCGGATCGGAAATTTCGGAAGATTTGTTGAGCTTCTTTGTTCAATGAGCAGGGTTATAGTGATCATTCCGTTCGACTGTTGAATAGTAGACGCAGATTTGACGGCCACGTGTAAATAAAACCCTAAACACGTCACTGATGATTCAGGAAAACCGATTGGTACATTAATGCTAGCAGTAGGGAAATGAGTTCCAAAAATACCCCATAGCCATAACTCTCCCTCCCTCCCCTCCCCTCTTACTAAACAAGACCCCTTCAGCCCTCTGTTGACTTCAGTTACCTTTTATCGCAAGAAAGCTATAATCAGGGCTATAATCAGCCTGACAGGCACAAGATGGGGGAAAGGAGAAGGGGTTCAGACGAGTACGTGTAACAGAGGGAAACAAGTGTCCGCAAATAGAGATTTGATATTTTGTAGCCGGCAAAAGTAAAATTTATGTGGAGTTAATAAACACTGCAATTGTTTTACCATCTGTTCTTGGTATTGATAATTCCATGGACTGCCTGATATATTCTAATTAATATTTAATTTTTTTTTTCAAAACTATACATTTTAAGTGTCAATCATTCAAGCCGCGTTGAATACACTACAACAACGACAACTTTATTGCCACTGTATTTGGAACACTAAAGTCAAAGTCCCAAAATACAAACTTGTTAAGTTTTAGAAATATTAAATTAGCTATAAGTCAAAAACTCATAGCCGAACACTGAAAACAATGAAACAGAATCGAAACAGAATAAAAGAACGAACTAAGACAATAAAAAAGAAAAGCAAAAGGAGATCAGGAAAATCAAAAATAATAAAAGAAAAAAGAAAATCAAAACGGAATTGCTGGGGAGGAGTTATTAGGCCCCCAATCCTGATTGAGAGTAAATCCTTGGTCTTAGACTCAAGTCTCCGCCCGGGAAGAAGTTATTCGGTCCCTAAGCCAGTTCTAGAATAAACCCTACAAAGCGTGATTCAAACCCTCGCCCACTGTCGTTGCATTCGCTACGCGCCGCGAAATCCTTCGGCCACCTTTGAAATCTTTGGGAATATTAGCATAAGTTTTCACTGCTAATTTGGGGGGTTCTGACTGAGAGTGCGTATTCTGTTAGACCAGTAAAAATGGGCTAAAATCAGTAAGCTTGGAACTTCATCAGGGGAGAATAGTGCTTTGCAACATTCGAGACTAAGAAAAGGTTTCAAATGCAGCGTTTCTTCGCTGCCGTAACCTTCAAGTCTTCAAGCCTGACAAACGACACATCGCACAAGTCTTGCCGTTGTCGGAGACTAACATGTTTGAACCATCACTTGCGGTTATCCGCGATTTCTCTGACTTTTTGAGCTTCAGGTTCAGATTAAGGCTTGAAGACTGAATATGTTCCTCTGTCACTGAAGTAACCTGAGTGAAGATTGGAAAAAAAATTTACATGATATGCAGGTGGTGTTCCCAAAATAAATTTTCTTTCTTCTATCCCTTATTTAAACTTCTTAAAATTTTACTCAAATTCACGTTTACTAGTATCTCGAACGTAACTCAAATCCATTTACTCTATCTCGAACTGCCCGCTTTCTCGAACTATTTTGACAGCTCGAGATAGCTGGCGGGGTTTGACCCAGCGAGGGTCAAGGGAGGTGTAGGGTTCTAAACTGACCTCACCCCACCCTGGCAAGGTAATAGTGTTCTTCGTCCTTCCCGCCGATCGACAGATTCGGTTCCCGATTTTCACGAGTCACAACGGCGTTCTTCCTGCACGTGTTCCGGACGGCTGCTGTGAGGGCGAAGGGAGAGTTGTTCTTTAGGGGTAAGTGCTGCATTAAACTGTTTTAAAAACGTCTAGCGAGGAGTAACGTCAGAAGGAGAAAAGTTGAATCGATTCATAAAGCATGGTGGATCCATTTAGTGACCTTTTTGTAAAGAATTCGTCCCAGAAGGCCGTAAAAAACATTGTGTTTACACCGCCGCATATGCATGTTTTGAGTAAAACTGCTTGTGGGAATACAGGTTAATTCTTCGTTGAAAGTGGTCATGTAATAAAACGAAAGTATAACTGAAACATGATTACGTTTCAGTACAATACAGTTCAAATGCCCGGAATTTATAACTTTTTAAAGCTTAGAAGAAGACATTTGATCTTCAATATATAAGTTAATAAGCTTCAGTTTTTAACTCGATCGAAATGCTGTAAGCTTAAGTTCCTTATGCATCCTCTCTGGTTAAAGATAAAGAAGCTGGACTAAGCTGCGTTATTCCTAGTTATTAATTCGAATATTTGCATGAGAGTATTGTACATCTGTACAACTAAATTGCTTACAGTATGTGGGGGAGGGGGTGGGGGATAGGCCGGTTGGAGCTGACAGGCTTTATCAAAATAATACAGATTGTCTTTTTCATTTATACTTTTTGTATAGTCCTTTCTAACTTTTGCTTTATGTTCCGTGAGGCAGTTTCCTGACGAATTAAACTTGATAGTTCTCTTCACTTATTCTCGGAAAATGTGCATATTTTAGATTTTAGTTCTTAATCCGCTCTCATTGTGATTGTTAGATTCTTCAGATGTTATGGTTACATTTATTTTTTAAGACTCCTGGTATTTAAGACCCTTGTGTTTGCAATTTCACTTTAATCAAAAGGGTTTCTTTGAAGATTTTGTCATTTTGTTTAACCCACCAGATCAAATTACATTCCTTACAATACCAAATCTTACACAGGAATAATCTTACATTTGCAGTGGTTTCCATTTCCTTGGTGTCAGGTCTAGACTTGTGACACAAGGAGAAAAGTGTAATGCTACCTTTTTCTTGGTCATAATATGTCTTGATCCCCAGGGGGGTACTCAGGATTTCAAGTGATGGGGATGATAGAAGGATTTTTGGGGGGTTTGAAATTTTTGATTCCAGGGATTTTTTTGGGTAGGAAAATTTGGCAAGTATTTTTTTGGGTGGCTTGATTTAAGTAGGGATTTTTTGGGGTATTACTGACCTTGGCTGCATAGTTCTGCGAAGAAAGCACAATCAAAGGAAGTGTTATTGGGTGTCTCTAGTGTTGTTAAAATGACCACCAGATGAAGGAAAGATAAAGTCAGATGATATGATGAATCAACAAACTCAAAACATTCAAATATTTCTAAATGTTTTTAATGCTAAAAATTTTAAGGGTCAGAAATTTGGCATGGGATTTTTCAGGGGTTAATTTTTTGTCCATGGATTTGTTTGGGTTTTGTTGGAAGCCCTAGGGATTTTTTTGGGTCTTGAATTTTGCTCCCATTCGATCATCCCTGTCAATTGAAATCCTGAGTTCTCCCCCTGGGTCTTGATCTACCATGTACAGAGGGGGGAGGTGGTTTAACAGAGAGGGGGGAGGGCTTATTAAAAAAAAAAAACCAAGACTGGGCTTATTAGAGAGAGAAGGGGGTGGAGGCTTTTACAGTATGCCCGTATTTCACCCATATTTTGGGAGCCCACTTGTTGTAGGGTTGTTAAATATTATAATTTGTTATCCACCCTTCTGCAGTCCAAATAATGTAATGTTGATTGTTCCATATATTTTCCCTGATCATTTACTATTTGTTTGAGTAGAAGACTTGTTAAAATTCTTGAGTAGTGTTGATCAGTAAAAGGTTTTAATTTTTCAGGATACTGTGTAGGTTCCAGCTGGTTTGCTGTCATGGCAGAGTTAGAACTGAAGAATGAGAGCGATGCACCTGAAGCAAAGAAGTCATTGATTTCACCCAAAATAGGAACACACAATGGAACTTTTCACTGTGATGAAGTGTTAGCATGCTTTATGCTGAAGCAGCTACCAGAATACAAGCATGCTGATATTGTACGGACTAGAAATCCAGATGATCTGGCAAAGTGTGATATTGTCGTTGATGTTGGTGGTGTCTATGATGCCGACAAACATCGTTATGATCATCATCAACGGTATGTAAATACAGAGCCACCTTTGAAGAAATAGAGTAGGAAAGAGAAAACTCAATTGCTCAATGGAATAATAATTCTTGTACATTGCACATACCTGCTTTCTGTAATTGTTTTGAGAAGTTAAATCTTGATGAGTCATCCTTAGAAACTGAAGGGTTAAGGTTTCCGATCGTAGTATTGTACATAGCGCAAAAAAATCACATATCCATTATAACCACAAGTGCTTTTCAAGTGCAAAAGCCTGTTTGTTATCTTGATTATGTAATGGGTAAATTATATTTTTTTCTTTCTTTTTCCTTTTAGGAGCTTTACAGGATGCATGAAGACACTTAGTCCAGGCAAGCCATGGGTGACAAAGCTTAGCAGCGCTGGGCTCGTTTACCTTCATTTTGGACACAGGGTTATCTCACAAGTCCTGAAGACCAAAGACAATGATGATGTGACCAAAAAAATATATGACAAGATTTATGAAAATTTTATTCAGGAAATCGATGCTATTGATAATGGAATCAGTCAAAGTGATGATGAACCAAGGTATGTTAACTAGTGGTGATTTGAGTATTGTTGAGATAAGCTGCAATGTAATATTATTTTACTGCAGCTGGTATTGATTTCTTGTATAGCCTTAGCCCTTCAGGGCTGCAAATAATTTTTGGATAGTGGCCGGTCTTGTTGACCGGCCAAACCAATTTTAGCTCAGTCATGTCTCGTTTTTGACCGGTCAAAATATTGAAAATATTTCTTTTGAAGAAATAGCCTATTAAGCCAAAAAATATGCTCATGAAAATTCGTCACATAAAAGTTTTAATCGATAAAAGTATCACTAAATATGTTCGCATTTCGGGTTTTTTCCACAAGCAATGGCCTCAGACTACGTTCTACTCGCCATAATTTTTTTTCACCTCTGCGCGTCATCATTTTAAAAGCTTGCAAAAACAACGAGACTTTGTAGAAAATCTGAAATATCTTAAAACCTCTGGTAGAAGGTAGGTTTTCATTCTGTTCAACTGAAACTGTCAATAATTCAATAGCACTGTAGTATTTATTTTAGTGCAGAAAAACGGTAATTTGAGATCTATGATAACTTTATTTACAAATCGCAGTGGCGCGAAGAGACGAGCCTGACTGCAGAATTCCTTCCACAAAATGAACACTAGCAACCTTTTACTTTCATTGTTAATGAAAATACTCCTTTGTATTTTCTAAAGCACCACTGGTGAAAGTAATTTTCTAAACCGATAAACACAACTCAAAACAAAGCGGTAAAGTAAGACTGTGAGCATCGAAAAAGCAAAATCTCTCCGCAAGATGTGTATCAGATAACACCACCAGCATGTCAAATCTGTTCGTGCTCAAAAGCCAAAAATTTCGAACTAAAGATTGAAAAATGAAAGAAACTTGAAATAAACTTTGTTTCGAATTAAATTTCAATTAAGATGAAGCCAAGAAATGTATTCAAAAGCGTCAAAATATCGATAATTTCAAAGCAGTGAAATTCTGCACGCAAGCCAATTATTCACATGTTCATGCTGAAGCGAAAGTTTTAATTTTAGCGGATGGCTTTTGCAGTCAATTGTTCACTAAATGGATTTACCGATCCTTCGAAAAATTCCAGCTAAACTCGAAGCAAAAATGTATATAACCATTTTCAACAGATATTTAATAAACCACTTTCGAGTGCTAGCTATTTTTCCCGGCCCGCCCGACAACTGAAACTGTAACTGCGTGTTTAAATATACTAGACGATGATTGATGCGATATTCATTGTTGTCCGTTTAGCGTATGTTACCGCTAAAACTTCACAAAGCCGCAGAACGTGACCGTCTCATCTGCACTCCCGGGTCTGCACTCTCCGTTTTGTGACTGCAAGCTGCTAAGATATTTTATGATTTAACTGTTTTATATAATTTCCAAAAATAATGCAAATAAATTAATTTTTCTAGTTATTTTTGTACTTGACCGGTCAAAATGACCGCCAAACCGAAATTTTGTCCGGACAAATAGTCATCTTGGCCGGACATTGTCCGTTGACCGGCCGTTATTTGCAGCCCTGCCCTTACAAATTTTTGAGGTCTGGAGTACCCTGTGGTTGGTAATGACCTGTCTGTGGTCTAGAGGGACCAGTAACAAAATGCCTATATTTCAAGCTTTATATAGCAGCGGAATCCTGGATTTGTTGAACCTCCAAGAGAAACGAAACTCGGTTCGAGAAATCGGGAGTTAGAAAAATCAGGAGTTCAAGAAATCAGGGTAATTAATTGCTGTAGTGTTCGACTGAGTAAAGTAAATCCAAGGGAATCTACTTTTGGCTTGAGGTTTTGAGAGGTTTTTCAGAAATCAGGATTTCTTGTGGGAGTGGGGACCTTATTGTATTGAATTATTTTTACATTCTTAGCATAGCTATTATTATGATCCTCACATAATTGCTCTTTTTTTAAACATGTATACTCACCTGAGTGTTTAGTGGGTGAACTGTTGTTTTAATGCTTTTTCTTGAAACCAGGTACAGCATTACCACTAACCTTAGCTCTCGCGTGTCTCGGCTCAATCCAAGGTGGAATGAACCAAATCCTGATGCTGAGGTTAGCTTTTCACAGTTTTGACAAAGAATTCTAAATTATTATATTTTGACAAATAAATTATAATTTTTCAAGACCATTACAACTCTTTTCCACATCCTGATTCAGTATTACAAAGTCATGATTCAACCTTGACTTGTGTAAAAATTACCATGGTGGCCATGTTATTTTCGAATTTTGACTTTGTTATTAATTTTGCACTACAGAAACAGTTTCAAAAAGCTGTGGATTTAGTTGGAGAAGAGCTGCTAAATAGAATTTGTTTTTATCGTGACTCCTGGCTTCCAGCAAGGAGCTTGGTGGAGGCAGCAGTAATCAACAGAAAAGAGGTTAGTTTGTTACCAGTGCAAGAAGAAAAGGTGTCTGTATTTGGGCCTAGTGGGCAATCAGGCAGGAGCTTATCCGAGTTTCCAGAGCATTTAGTGGCTAGGAGTATTTCTACTTGTGTGATGCATATCTCACAAGTAGAAATTAGTGCCAAGAGAGGTGGCGAGAGGCACTGTGAGTCAGAGTAACGTGTCTTTCCTAAAGCCCTAGCCAAATGCTCGCAACATTTCCATTCAACATATCACAATATTGTTGGTCATGTTGTAAGATGTTGTGAAGGAGCTGGCCAAACGCACACAACATTTCTACACAACATTGTTGGGCACAACATGTTGCATACATTTGGCCACCCTTTTGCAACATTTTGGATAGCACTTTGAAATAGCAAATCCAACTGGTGGGCATGCTCTGGCACAACAATATGTTGCAGGAACATGGCCAAACAAGTACAACACCATGCAACAACCAAAATGTTGCAAGAAAAATTTGACCATTTCTTGCCAACAACATGCAACATGTTGTAACAGGTTGGCCAAACGTGTGCAATATGCTGTGCTGGACAGTGTTGCGATATGTTGCGTCGAAATGTTGCAAACGTTTGCCTGGGGCTTAAGAACACAATGCAGTGATCTTAGCCTGGACTTGAGCCTGGACCACTCAATCTGGAGACCAGTTTGCTGATCATTAGGCCACTGTGCCTCCCAAAATGTGCAAGAAGAACAGTCCCAAAAAAAAAACCACCAAAATAATGAAGGTCAAAATAATATCATTCCTTTCTTAATTAGTGGCTAAGGAAAACTTTTCAGCCATTTTTATGATCCTTGACTCATTATTTGTTTCTTGTCCAAGGTGGATCCAAGTGGAGAGATTATTGAGCTTGATGGAGGTGGTTGTCCTTGGAAAGAACATTTGTTTGAACTGGAGCAGGACTTGAAAATTGAAGTACCAATTAAATTTGTCATATACACAGACCAGAACAACAAGTGGAGAGTTCAGGTAGAATTATCATTTTCCTTCTAGAGCCATGCCACACCATTCCAGAAACAAAATAATGTTGACTGTTGACTGTTAACTAGCTACTGTAAAATTCAGGTTATACAACCCTCCAAGTTAAGACCATTTTAGTCGCCATGACGACTAAAAGTTTGGAGCTGGCGACTAAGTTGGAACAGAAGTCGCCAGCCTGGCGACTAAAATTGAGAAGAAGGATTGAAAGCACGAGCTTCATTTAGCGACTAAAATTTTTCACTGGTGACCAAACTTGAGCAGTCAGTGGCCAAATGGCCACTAAGGAAAAAAATAAACTTGGAGGGTTGTTATAAGCCCTGGGCTTATACAACTTTGTTAGGGGTTTGGGTGGGCTTACAAGCGGAGGGGTTTATATCTAGGGGGGGCTTATAAGCGGGAATAAAAAAATGTTTCGAAACAAGCCATGGTAGTGTTGATCGAAATACGTTTTTAAGTTAAAAAGTCAAAATAAAGCAACATTTAGCCCTATTCAATACTGTCATCCAGCAGAGGGCAGGGGGGACTTATATCCAGGGGAGAAGGGGTGGGAGCCTATAACTAGATGTATTTTTTTTGTTTGGGGGGGTGGGGGGGCACTTATATCTGGAATTTTACAGTATTTCAACCAGGTGAAAAATTAGCTCAAGAACCATCCCTTTGAGGTAGCATATGTATGTTACAAAAATACCCCAATTGTCCAGTGCAAGGAGCTATTATTAAAAGTCATTAAAGTATGCTGACAAACTATATTTAAGTAGTAAATTTTCCTTTTTAGTGTGTTCCAGTCCGTCCTGATGCCTTTGTAAACAGGTGAGTGTAACAGACTGTCAACAAATTTTAATTGGCACCAATCTCATTTAAAATAAATGGATAGTTTTACATGTTGGTAGAAAATTGGCGTTGTTCACTCTTTAGGAAGAAAGTTATGACTTATTCAGCCTTGTTATGTTGCCACTGGGTGGGGTTAAGAGGGCAATTAGCACTCTTCAGGAAGTCATGTTTTACCAACAACTCATTTGTTTTGCTTCCTCAGACTTAGCTTGTTAGAAGAATGGTGTGGAGTAAGAGATGAACCGCTCAGTGTACTGAGTGGAATCAAGGGGTGTATATTTGTTCATGCAAGTGGATTTATTGGAGGAAATGAGACAAGGGAGGGTGCGCTTAACATGGCCAGAAAAACTCTACAACACAGAGACAATCTGTCAAATGGGAAGAGTTACACTGATCCAGAGTTAATACAAGTTGACAGCAAAGAGATATGATTAGGGAATCAGTGTGTTAATGTTTCACAAACAGATCAAGTCATTTCTTAGAGTGGAGTTCCTAAACAACGTTTATTTTGTTTGCTGGGGGTGTTTTTCATGCGAGTACATTGGTTTTGGCAGCAAAAGGATGGCTTTGTTTAATGAGGATTGCATGTAACAGTCTTGTGACTGACAAACATGTGGCCCTCGGATAATTTCCCGTTCACCTTGTGGTTTCAAAATGGTAACTGAATTTCAAGGCTTGGCTGCCAAAACCGGTTAATCACTTTATGCAGGTAGAGGAAACGGTATTAATGCCTGACCTCTCTGCTAGAATCACACTTGTAACAATTGAGGATACAAAAGTACATTTTTAGTCACAAAAGTAAATTTTCCTGTTTGGCTGAAAACTTAGCTGTTGTGTGATGTACACATTTCACAACATACAATATCACACTTTTAAGTTTAAAACTATCTCACATTGAAAATGGTGCACATGTTGTGTATTCGCTTTCATTACTCTTTACATGTAAATAAAACTGAACTCATTGAGCAAAGAAACAATTTTTGTACCAAGTACATTGGACAAGTCTTAGGAATACTCTTCAATTGGGTGGGTTTTTCTTATTAGAAACCATCACTGACAGTGTTTTGATAAAAATTGCTTTTATTGATCAGTCTATTGGTCAAAGTCCTTAAATTATGTTTTAAATATTCTACAGTACAATAAGTTGTTAAAGTACAAAATGTAATGGTGAGGTCACATTTCCTATACTGTGAATGGAACTTCATACATGTGAAAAGGTTGTCCCCCCCATTTCCCAACCCAATAGATGTGTCCATTACCCATTACCCTGGTTGTTTTCTCTTAAAACCATGACTGAAGTTAAAATGTCGAGAGTCTTGTGTGCATTTGTCCTAGTGGACTTAAAATGGGTATGCATCATTGTGAATTTGATTAAAAAGCGCCACTGGAATTTTTATAAATGTATGCAATTGAATGAATGCTGCGGCAGAAGTAGTGATTGCACAGGAACAAGGGGTTACTTAATGGTAAGACCTTCAAACTAAAACGAGGCATTGTAAAAATTAGTTTATGTACATCATGATGAAACTTTGCAATAAATTAATATATTCAAACATTTAAACTACCTATTTGTGTATGTATGTGGTTTGTAAAAATGACAACTTGATATGATTTTAGCCCAGCTGTTCTTTTTAATATTGTTTCTCACATTTGTTAGATTGATCATAAAAAATTTTATTGGCTATAAAAACATGCAGCCCTACACTGCATTTCAATCAAATTTGTAATTAGCTGGGTTTATCGTCTTCCACCCTTGAGAACAAGGTTGGAATTTGAATTTTTACTAGAAAGACAATACTATTTATTTATTCACTAACATAACATGCCTGTGAATAGCACATTTGTTGACTACCTAATTACTAATTACCGTGCATCAGTCTTAAATATCTATCACAATCACACCCTATAAATAAACTACCCTCAATAATAAATACATGTAAAAGAGGTTGCTTAAGAAGATAATATATCCTGTGCCTACACCCCCAAAGATAAAAATTCTACCAACATTTATATAACCCCTCCTCTCCCCAACCTCCCACCCCCTCCCAATCAGGGCTGAAACTAAAAGATCTTCAAAATCACCTCAAGTCCTTGTTTCCAAGTGAAATGTCTGGTTGTTATAAGCTCTCTTTTAGCTAATGAAATTTGATGAAGCTGGCTCTAAGCTACATCCCTGCTCAGCCAATTTATTTTATACCTATTAAGAACAGACTACTATTTTCTTGGGAGTTATTTTGCTAGACAAATGATGTCTGAAGTTGTTTCAGGAATGTGAATTAAAGTTGCTAAATATTTGCCAATCAACCTACACTAATGACAAAGGCCAGGATTTTTTGTACAACAACCCGTTGATTTTGTCTAAGGGTGGTCGCACGCAGTAAGGGAGGGTAAACAATCAGTTCTGAAACTAGGTACATGTAGGGTAAGTCTGCATTCGAGCTTAGTGCCCCATCAGGTCAGAGCTTATCCTGGTTTCCATAGCATGAAGTGACTAGGAGTATTTCTACTCCCCCTGGATGGGATGCTAGTCCATCACAGGGTTACCCCCATCACTTAAGTCGCTGGTACCCATTCATACACCTGGGTGGAGAAACTGTAAAACATTAAACTAACATTTTTGGAAATTTTAGTACACTCTCAATCATGGGCCCACAGTATGTGTCGGGCACAGCATGGAGATTTTCTGCCAAACTCTTTGCCAGCAATTTCTTGTCATCACCAGGTTTAAAGTCACTGATGGTTGTGTAGATAGCTTTGAAGAATGGCTGTTTTGTGTTGTGGTATACCCCTCTGTTTCCATGAATCACTGAAATGCCATTTTCATTGGCTGCGCCACAGTTGTTTCCGTACATACAGTGATCTGGGCGGTAATTCCAGTCGCACGTGTAAGTGTATAACAACCCTGAAGAAAAATTTAATTTTGTGAGACCCTGGTAGTTAACTACTTGCAGCATAAGCAGGTCTGAAGGCCAGATTACAGCAGTCCCATTACAGCTGGTTACAAAAATTAATATTTACAGTAATATGAATATTTTGCACCTGTCAAACTTCACAGTAACCACACATACCAAACAACTGGGCTTCCACCAATTTTGATTAATCAATTTTTAAAAATTACTGAAGATGCCAAATTCCATTGTAATAATTATTAAGCAGTGATGTATCTCACTTGTTCCTCCCATCATTGCTTACTCACCTGATAACACTGGTGGGTTAATAAATGAGAGAGTACTTCTAAATTAATTTGAATTCAGTTTCTTAAGGAGACAGTACAATTTTGCCTACGATTAATTATCACATGCGAGATGCTTATACCATGACAACAACATAAATCGTGTCACGTGAATCAACCTATCACATCATTACAATGGAGGCGCATGTGTGTAAATGGTCACAAGTCATGTCGCAGGCCTGTCATAAGCTTGTGGCATGCGAGAAAGTCGTGCTGTGTAAATCGCCCTTTGGGAAGCCTGCAAATGTAGCAACTATGGGTATCCCATCATCAGGCTAAATTTAAAAGACAGTTGTTTATAAAAAGAAGAAGTTATTGCATTTCAATAACATGCGAGCTCAGCTTCAAAACCCAACTAACAATTTGTCTTTTTGCTGCCATCACTCACAATTATGGCCAGAGCCAAAGAACCTTGAAAAACATAAAACAAACAAAATGGATCGAAATCTACCAATCACAACCAACAGATGTGACCTTTTGACCCAGTTGAAGTGAACTTCTGTTTCTTGAGAGGTCCATTTTGATGATTGTATAGTGAAAATGTAAACTGTTGGTTGAGGTTTGAATTTCACACGTTGCATGTTACTGAAAACTGCAATAAAAAAATGAGTTACCAGGATGATCATGGAAAACAATATTCAGCAAGTCTTGGTCTCCCCATGTTATGCTGAGTTTGTATTTACGATATGCTTCAAGGATCTTTTCTGTCCAGTCAAACGCTCGCATTCGTGTCAAGTTCATGAGCATCACACCAGAGTTCATGCCATTTTTTCCAAAAAATGGATGACGTGCAAACCTTGGATACCATGACAGGGCTGTCTCCTCTCCCTCAGGAGCCATTGAAGCAAGCTGCACATCGTCAAAATGTTTAAAATGGTTCCAAAGGTCTTCCACTGGTCTGAGCAGTAGAACATCCGTGTCCAAGTACAGGATGCTGTCAACGGAATCTAAAACATCCTGCAAGAAATAGGGAAAAATAGCAAATTCTCAGCTGCAAAAGAGACCAGAATATATGAGCAGCTCTATCAACACTACATGTACTTCGAAAACTTGATTACATCATGTCATTAATTAATGCCGGCCTTTTACATGTATTTTACATGTATTTTCGCATGTATTTTCGCGGAAAGGGACTTTTTTCCCTTTCCACATGAAGCAAAGGAAATGGAGACGTCTGCACGCAGGCTAGTATTTTTTCTATTGAGCTCTTAGAAAGTTTTTAATAATTTATTGTAAAACAAATGCAAGTGAAATGCCTACCAAAAGAAACAGTCGCTGTGCTGCACATGGCTTGAAAAGTCGTTTCCAGTCCTCAGCATTTTCTCCAGAAGGAAAGTGCAAAGAGTACAGTTTGAATATGACTTGTCCAGATTTAACAGTTTGCCATTCAGTGAATATGTTTTTTAGTTCATCATGTAATTTATCCTCTGCGACAACATGAAACTGAACTGTTCTATTTGTGAACAATGTGGTGGACTTGAGCATTGTTGCAGCTTCCATTGATCGCTCTCCGCATACCACAGCACTTACGTGAATAACAGGATTTGGCATAAATGTTCTGTGGAGAGAATACTAAAATGGTTCATATTCCTAGGGAATAAGTAAATTAGCCCTGGGACTCCATGCCATGCCTGTCTAGCCAGGTCTAAAGTTCAGTTTGTTTGTAACGTGATCACTTTGCTTTGTTTGTTTGATCGTTCCAGTTGTTTCTTCAATTCACCCTCCCTCCTGCCCTGGGGACTCTCCTCAAGCCCTCAGGGGCTTCTTGTTTCCTATTAAAGATGCCCAAACAAATTCTCTGACTTTGTCTGCTGTGTTGCATGAGAGCGGTGTGGCAGGGGATAATTTTATCTCAGGAGGTTAAATGAGTTTTACCTAGTTCCAGGATGAGGCTGAATTTAATAGGCCATTTCCGAGATCCCCTTTGCCTCATTTTCAAAACGAGTCCTCATGTGAAACTATTCAAATGAAAATCAGTTTGATTTGCCTGAAAATAGATGTGCAGGTGAAACTCATTTTCATGTGAATGGTTTCGCACGAAGACTCATTTTGACACAGAGGCAAAAGGTAACTCGCAAATGGCCTATAAATTTCTACAATCCATTTCATACTGAATAGAATGTAGTTATGTCTGACTACATGCTTATTAACAAATCAACCACATTTTCCCATGGTATACACTTATACACCATAGAAGTGATGTCATAAAAAGTGTTCAAAAGTCAAATGGAACCATGAGCCATTATAGGCGAGTGGTTTCACTGCAAAGTTTTGGACATTAATGGCATCATTTCTATGCACGTGATGACTCATAAGATCACAGTTTTTGCACCTGAAGCCAATGAATGTGTGACAAATTTTGTCCCAAATGTTCCAGTTGACATTTTAAAACTCACCAAATGTTGTGTGTTTTGGAAAAGTCACAACAATTTTGCGACAAGTTTTCCAAAATTTGCCTTATGTTTTGTTACATGCCACATCATTATCATGGTCTATATGCTCATCAACCATAGCTCTCAACTAATAAGCACATGAGAATTTACTCAGTTATTGTATTGTATAATCTGGGAGAAAAGGGGCAGGAGGTGGGAGAAGAAAGGGTGGGAAGTGGGAGCCCAAAGGTGGCGGGAACCAGGAGAAATTGAGAAAAAATTTGCAACGTTTCGTAACATTTTGCAATAGAAATGGAACAAAAAGGAGGGGATCACTTGCGGGAAGCGGGAGTAAAAGGTAGGGGACACGGGAGTAGGAGATACGAGAAGCGGGAGATTCAGACCCCCTGTCCCCACCCACAAGCAAATGCCTTTGGGAAAGATTTCCCCGAAACCCAATAATTAATTATGCAAACGCAATTTCTTTCATGCAATCATTTACAAAATTGTATGCATAAGCTTACTTAGTATAGCCTGCGTTGCAGACGAAACTTAGTATGGTGTTATACGGAAATCTCGACAAGATCACCACCCTTAATAAGATGTTTCAATAGATGAAAACGACTACTGTACTTAATCAAACAGAAAAATTAAACGAGAATTTTTTGTTTGCGTTCGAAATGACTGCATCATCAGACTGATGTAAAAACAAGAGTTGAATAAACACTTCTAACTTCATTTTCACACCATTCACCTTTTTGACTCGTCAAGTTTGCTTTGATGCTTCTCGATTCTTGATTCTTCAGGTGATGACGTTGAAATAAGCCTAATAGTCCAAACTCCATCGATAATTCTATTTGGTGGGTGTTCTTCCTTGGGAAAGTTCACATTTGTTTCTTTTACGTAAAAATTTAGCAACACAAATTCCAATAAAACTACTATTACTAAAACTACACCTAGAGCAGCCGCTATCTTGGAAATAATACGAAATCCCATGATGTAGATGACATGGCTTGCCGAAGGGTAAATTAATATTTATCCAGGTACGCGAAGGACATTGTCAAGGAGCTGTAAATAAAGGGAGATTTAGTAGCCGCTCCTACTTGGTAACCGCTCCTTGAGCAAGTTTCGTTTACGCTTCACATGGAGTCGTGATGGTTCCGCCATTACCCGTGGAATTTTGTGAAAAATAACCTCAAGGTAAGGTCCGTCCTCTCCTGAAACGTGACTAATTAACATTTATTAGTATGTTTTATTGATTTGTACGTTCACATTTGTGATAAGAACTCAAAAGGTGAAAAAAAGTTTTCAATCCGTATGCAAAGTAGGCGACATGTAGGCCTCATGAAAGTGGTTTCGGTTTTTCCCACACGCGGGAAGTGCTTCATGTCTGCTGTTTTATCTGCCTACACGTTTATAAGGTCCCGATTGTAAAGCTTTTGTGCCCCTGGATCAAAGGGTGGTTGTTGAACAAAGTATTTTTGTGTAGTCGTTGACGAATTTAATGCTAAATTGTGCTTTCTTTGTGGCTGTGAGCGCCAAAATTATGCAAAATTTCTAAACGTTGGCTGCGGGTTGTCGATCGATAAAGCACATGTCTTTTGAAGTACTGTGACAAGACAGTGCGAGGGTACATGAAGGACTTTGGGAATCTTTGTGAACAGAAATTTTCGTCGCTGTTTTGTAAAGCAAGGCTGTGAAATAGCAGTTTTGCAGGCGGTTTTGCGTGTTACAAAGAGGCTGGCACCACTAATAGTAACTAAAGCCGAATATTTATAGCTATCTGCCTTGCCTCGTTTCGGGTGTCATGATGGCCAAATATCTTCTTGGTGCCTGGTGAGGGTTAAAGTCTAATTTGATACAAGAGATTTGTTTAACTAGCTCAAAGTCAGGTGCAGGAATGCCCTGTCGCAACAAAGCTATTAATGTACTGTAGTTCCAAAGTAAACAAATTTTAAGGGTACTGAGGAGCTGACTTGCCCGCCCCTTTTCAGTTTGGAACAGCATCCTAACATCCTGCTGAAAAAGGAATATAAATGTAGATTTAATTTACTTTTCAATTTCATTAGATAAAAAAAGGTTTTTATTATTTCAGCCTAATCCAAAATGCAAAAGGAAGGATTGAATGTCGAGACAGCAGATTACCTCACCTCACTCCTGCAGAGGTATGACACAACAGATGGTGGGCTTCCCCCTGAAGCGATTCTCCCACCTATACCAGTCCCAAGAGAGAGGACAGGCCCTCCAACACCTGCAGAGTTCCTTGTACCAGCAGTCATTCTTTGGGATCCATTGAGCCAAGTGCCAAGCCTGACAGAGTTAGCCTGTCCTCATGAAATCCATGACAGTGAAGTCTGTGTGCTTAGGGCACACACAAGTAACAAGAATAATTATGGAAGGTGGAAGGCTTCAAGGGGAACACAGGATATTCCAAGAGCCCTTTACTGCTGTGATGGCTGTACCCTGCTGGTGAGTCGTTTATATACCTGCAAAAAAGGCCACAAGATAATTTCTCATGATCCAAGACTCATGGAGAACATACCATCATCATACCAAGTCCCATTCTACCTGTTACACAGAACAGGTTTTACCCATGAGCTAGCCTCCTGGGTGCACTCGTGTGTCCTTGCAGGTATGACTTTCCACGAGATTGAAGAAGTTTTGATGCAGAGGCACCGTGATGCATATGAAGAGCGCAAATGTAAGTTTAATGCAGAAATCAAGGCATATCTTGAAAAGAATCCAGAGGATCACTCAGCTATACAAACATTTCCTGAGTTCAAGACTTCCCAAGTACCGTCTTTGGAGACGACCATGTCAAGCATAGTGCACATGTTTGAAGGTAATGAGCAGTTCTACATACAGAGAATGAGTGAATGGCCAGCCAAACGTATTACTGCTGGTTACTACTTTAAAGTGGCCACGACGATTGGTGAGAAACTGGAGACAGCTGGCAAGTGGATCACCCACTTTAAGAACATTTATACAGTTATGAATGAAAAAGGTCAAGTCATAGCATGGAAGTTTACCAAAGAAAAGGATCTAAATGATGTAAAAGACATCTTGACTGGACTGCAGCAGAGGTTTGAGAGGCAAGGCAGGCAATTGGAGCTGATTCTTGTGCCAGAGTGCTGTGAAAGTAGAGAGCAGTTTAATGCGATTTTTGGCATGGATGCCCCAGTCAAACTTGAACTGTCAAAAGCAGTTCACAGAGTTATCAGGAAAATCCCTGCAAAGAAAAGAGAAGAGAATCAGCTGACCAAAGCGTGTGTTCGTGACTTTGCCCTAGCACTGCGGTATCCAACAGACAGGGGTGACATCCGCAATGAAGCAACACCTCCACCAGATGTTATTAGCGAAAACCTTGATGCCTTTGTAGATGGTTGGAAAGAAATCATTGAAGGGAATGAGAGGGTCTTAACCCTGGCAGCACAGAGGCAGATCTCTCAGTTACAAACTCATGTAGAATCAGGTTGTCTGTCAGAAATTCCAGCCTCTCCAGGAAGTGAAAATATCGATGAGCTGCATAACATTTTAAAGCCTGTGTTGGAGAGGAAGTTCTTGAATGCTGACATGGCATTAGCCCTGATTTCAACACTTCTGTATGTGTGGAATGAGAGGAGAGCAAATCAGTTACCTAAAGGTGCCCTTGTGCGGCCAATCACAAAGTACAGGGGAACACTGGAAGTGAGTGGGTTCACACCAAGCCCTGAAAGATTTGGAATTGTCAAGGTTGAAGATGATGATGGAAATGATGTCTCCTCTTCTGCCAATTACTCCTTTGATGTCCTGGCTCTACAGTGCTTGATTCTTGATGCATTTGGTGGAAACAGAGAGGCAGAGATCCAGGCAAGAGGTAGTGACAACTGTCTAAGCAGTTTGGCCCTCAAGAAAGTGATTGCACGAGCCTCAAATTTGCTTTCAGTATGGGAGATCCTAAAGACACAGGCTGTGCATGAAGTTTCAATCAACCCCCGTCTTATGCACCTCATGGCATGCTCTCTGATCCTGTTTAGCCGAAATGAATGTGCAATTGATGACAGGTCAAACCATGAATCAAGGCTCAATGAAACACTGAGATATTATCAGCTAATGGTCTTCTCAGAGAAGAAGGATATCATAGAAGCAGATGGATTTTTCACAGCAGTCAGCTCAGGACTGAACTCCATTCTGAGGAGTGATTTGCCAGAAACTGAGTCAGTTAAGCAGCACCTTGCCTCTATTGGGTATCATACTGATGAAGGAAGCATCCCAGAAGAGAATGTTTCTGTTCTGCGACAGTTGATCAGTGATGAGTGGCTTGCAGGTGAAGAAGAGTACAGCAAACTTCTGGTCTCGCACATGATCAGCTTTGCAGAAGAAGCCCAGGCATTTAGAGAAAGAGGATACTTCAAAGGTATGAATTATTTTATTGATCTTATAACTAACACAGAGCTTACCACTATAAATGCAGCAAATATGTTTACTTATGGATGGCAAGAGCTTGACTTGTGTCTGTAACCTTGTTGGGCAAGACTACTTAATTAATCACAGTATTAAGGTTTCTTTTGGCTGATAGTTGGCAAGGGCAAAGCTGCTATCACAGTCAATAGAAACAAAGGAAAGGGGGTGGGGTGAATAGGGGTATGCAATTCTGTCAGGCTGTGCTATTTTTTGGTCCAATCTGTTGATTCACTGGTCACTATTTTCATTCAAATCCAGACCTGCATGTCTTGAAAACTTTCTGTGGTATAGTTTCACTTTTTTTTTTCGTTGGCACTGTTTTTTATCTTCGAGAAGTATCCTACTTTCCTATCGTTTATAGGAAAGTAACATTACAACAGTAAGTAAAACATGGATATACGTTGTACAGGCTGTAATGTGATTGCTTGTGGTAGCTTGTGCAGCTTGTGATTGCTTGTGCAGCTTGCTTGTGGTAGCTTGCAAGTGACTGCTCAACATTATGTTTGTGTTTAGACTTTTGCACAGAGGATTGCATAGAATTTGGGTGAATCAAAATGCCTCCAAGTGTCAACCCTTTTTACTTGCAGAAGATCTCCCCATTTTGCTGGAAAAAAAATGTTTAAAAATACATTTTGAATTCCTGGTTACCTATAAAATCAAAATTATTTTCACTTCTTTCTTTCAGCTGAAATGTCCAATCTCCTGCCAATTGCAGCAGCAAAGGTTTTAAAAGTGCCAGTCATTGTCTTCACTTCCCTTCAACATTTTCCAATCGTTCCAGTAGTGCCGTCAGATGCCATCATTATTGGTTCTTGTATCCACGTCGCATACAATGCATCAGGCTTTGGAGGGTTTTATGATGTTGGTACATATGTTAGCAATTCCATTGTGCTTCCAAAGCTGATGACTGACCCTGTGGCGAGGCGCAGAGATAGCAGGAAACGGTACAGGGAGAAGATGGCATTGCTGAAGGTCAATCAACCTCCAAAGAAGAGAGGAAAGAAGCCAAAATCAGGCAATTCTCAGGAAGAGAACCACAATGATGACAAGACTGGGACAGAGGCTGATGATTCTGTTGCTTCACAACATGATGATTCCTTAGATGTGTCTTCAGCACAGGACACATCTATAGATGCATCGGTGCAAGAAGCAGAACAAGATACATCCATTGATGTATCAATGCACAAAACAGAAGGTGAGACCTCATTGGACACATCAGCAGCCACAAATGATATTGATGAAGGAGTACAAGCTGCAACAAACCTCATTGAAATGGCGTACAGTGAGGCAGGTGTGAGTGAGGAGACCATGGAAGAGGCTATTGCAGAAAGTGCTATAAAAGATCAAATTTTACCAGTGACTGAACCAGAAGCAAAGGAAGACCCACAGGCTGGACTGCAGAATCCAAATCCTCAGGAAGATCAGATCACTGCAGATACCAGTGAAACAGCAGAGGTGACAGAGCATGAAAGCCCTGTTGAAGGAAGTGCAGCTGAAGCTGTCACTGAAGATGTTGCAACCAAACCCATAGCAGAAGATGTGATCAATCAAGCAATCAATGGTGAGGATAAAGAATCCCAGGAAGCAGAAGTGGAAGCTGAAGGAGGGAACCCAGAACCTGATTCAGCTGCCAATGCCGCAACCAGTGCTGAACCATTCACACCTAGGAGCAAGCCATCAATTCTTGACAATGAAATGGTTGTGACCTATCACGAGGGTGTCAACATCCAGAAACAGACTTTCTCCTGTAGCTGTGGCAGAGGAAGTGGCAAGAACATGAAGCGCACCCAGTTCTGCTTGACGTTGGAGGGCGGCTACCTTACACGTTGTGCCTGTTATAGGAATGCATCTGGTTGTTCTCACAGGTGCCGCTGTTACCTTTGCTGCAACCCATATGGCACAGCTCAAGCTGCAAAGGCCACCAAGCCAGCTCGCCAGGTGCGTCGTTTCCGACCAAGACACAAAGTTCAGGTGATCAAGAGCCGTTTTCCAAGTCTAACCTTTACTAGCCCTCTGCCAAAAACCGATGCACAGAACTCCAAGTGGTTGGAAGTTGATTCCATGGCATTTGAGTGTCTCATAGCTGCTATGAGTCATGCTGGATTGGAACTGACCCCAGAAAGCATTGCCGCAGAGTTTGAAAGGCTGTGTACCATGTCACAAAATGATGGAGGGATCCTGGGGAACACTGTACAGTCCAAACAGCTTACAGACATCACACAGCAGTTAGAGGTTGTGCAGAAAAATATCCGTACCTTTGAGAACTTGTATAAAAAGCAAACAGAACTGAATTGGTTTCAAGGAATGGAAGTCGTCTTCTCAACAGAAGTGATTGTGTCTTCATAAGTGAAAAAGCGCTGAAACAGATAAAAGACATGATTTAAAAGTCCAGAAAAGACAGAGATCCGGATCTTAGTGCTTCACTGCTTTCAGTTGTGTTTTGACATAACCACTGTTTTATTTTTTGGTTGGTTATTGCTATATGATAATTAATCATTTCCTCTTATAAAAGGTTAGGTCTTGCAAGAGAATAGATTTTGTTGTAGTCATTGCCATTTCATATTTTCAAAAAGTTTCATTGATCTGAACATCTTAAATCATACAAAGCCACTAATTACTTTCAGTATTTTTAACATCGAGATCAGTAGCATAATTAGTCTACACAACTTTTGGTGATTATATTGTTATGAAAGTGCTCAGAGTCTAACAAAGGCCAAAGTTTGTTTTGTACTGCCAATAATAGCAACAATTCCATTACCATGGGCATAAATTGAATTATTTGTTGACCACCATGATGGTAGTTTTGCATTCTTTGATTTCTGTGAGCTGCATCATGTAGGTTTTTTGGATGATAATTCATAAACTGGCTCTTGTCTATAACAACTTTCAAATTTTCGAGGTGCACGCTCATTAACAAGAGCTTTGACTGTAGTTGTTGTTTTCTCCTCACACACTACCACATTTACGTGAAAGACTTTCCATGAAAGGTATTTTGTAGTTTATATTTAGGTTACCATATTTGCTATTTGGTTGATTATCTTTTCAGATAATCTAAAAAAAAAATCTTTTCAGATCATCTACTTCTACAATATTTTGAATAGTTGAGTTGAGCTTACAAGTGATTAAATTTTTCAGTGACAAATGATTATACAGTAGAATCCCAATTTCTCAAACCTCCAGGGGAAATGAAAATTGGTTCAAGAAATCGGGGCAAAATTACAGAGTACTACTATCCAAGGGAAATGAAAATTGGTTCAAGAAATCTGGATTTTCAAGAAACCCAGGTTTTGAGGAATTGTTATTCTAGTAGTTTGGCATCAGAGTTCTCAATATTTTGAAACTTTGAGGTTTGTCAGCATAGCTATTAACAATACAGTCGTGTTAATTTCATACAGAAATATGCAGCCTTGTCCCCAGGTGTCTCATGCGGTGCGCTTTGCATAATTCGCGGATTGCTTGGCATTGTAAACTGAAAACTGACCAGTGCCTGTGGATGAGGCCATGGAAATATGTGTATACTTTTTATCTTTATGGCTAAAAAAATAAATATCAAGTGTTACCTGTTTCAGACTGTTGTCTTTCTACTTTTTATGCATTTTAAAAACTCTTCAAATCACTTAAATTTGCCATTTTGAGTAAAAAGAAAAAACATTTATTCTTGACCCTGTGGTAACAGTTTTATGATGTGTATTCTTTTTGACCGGTGGGGTCATTGGGTTGTTCT
Organism: Meandrina meandrites; assembly: GCA_963693305.1. Lineage (NCBI taxonomy): Eukaryota > Metazoa > Cnidaria > Anthozoa > Scleractinia > Meandrinidae > Meandrina > Meandrina meandrites. Next base: position 1,923,595 of record OY855913.1, on the reverse strand, counting down.
TGAGCAAGGCACTTTACTCTCACAGTGCCTCTCTCCTCCCAGGTGTAAAAATGGGTACTGATGAACTAATGCTGAGGGCAACCCTTTGATGGACAAGCATCCCATCCAGGGGGGAGTAGAAATACTCCTAGCTGCTTCATGCTACAGAAACCGGGATAATTTCTGGCAGTATAGACACTTGGCTCAATGCAGACTTTACCTTTTTTACCACTCCTTTCACCTACCACTTTGTAGAACAAATATCAGGCTTTTTTCCGTTTTCTATCAAGTTCAAAAGTTTTTCAATTCTTCTTCTCCTGAGATTACTGACTCTTCATCAACAGCAATAATTGCTGATAATTATTATTGATTTTCTGAAAGCCATAATCCTATTCCCTGTTATAAAGTTTCCTTGCAAATATTTATTTTTGTTGTTGTTTTATGTAATTAGAGAAAGATAACGTAAGTTGTACTTCAATCATGACAAACGTAGTTAATTAAAGAAAGAAGGGAAGGAAGGAAGAAAACAAAACCATTTGTAGTCACTCCTCTGCAGAGCCTCCTTGTTGGAGGAAAGAGATAGAAAAGACAACAACTTCTAAACAAAAATATAAAAGAAGACTTTATGAGCAATTTGCTTGGAGAAAAGAGCTGCTGAGTAAACATTTTTCTTGTGGTCTGGTCAGATAAACCAGAACCTCTACAAAAGGGAGAAGCAAGAAGCATTAAAACTAAACAATGGCAAAAATCATAATAAAACAATTTTTATTTAATTATTTATCACTATTAGATTAAGACGGTAATGGTTGGATTAGTTTTGCCAATTTCTCCTGCCAAGTATTTATTTGGTCCATATTTTACATTTTGCTGTCTAGAAAGCATATTTTACAGTTTGAAGATTCCCTTCATAGCCAATAATATATAGTCAATATCTCATTAAATTAACTAATAAGGCCTACTTCTTGTGGTTACTTGTGATAAAAGACATAAACACAAAGCAAAAATGCGTCAACACCATATAAGCTCTTTTAAGCCCCATCCAAAAGACATTGGCTGGGGTAGGGTGGCATATTGAAAGACTGACATTCTAAAGGAGGGTGGAGTGTTAATCACGCTTTTATAGTAAGATCATGCAAACAAATTTGGCACACAAAAGTAGTAAATTCTGAGGAAAATGAAACTGGCTAAACAGTATACACGTTCTTAATCCCATCTTGAGAATGTTATGTTCTATTTTACAAAGATGTACAAATGCATATATTTCCACAGCAGTGTTCCTGTATTCCTTCCGAGTCTAAGTCCTTCCGAGATAAGGTCCATAAGTTCCTTCTCTTCATGTGACATGTCATCCTCTGCTCCCTTGCTTGTTTCTAATATTCTTATTTCCCTGCTTGAATTTCATTTATGTCCTCCTAAAATAAATCATCTCACTGCCAGAATAGAATGCTGGCGGCCATGGCTATACAACAAATAGCAACATAGGGACTTTTTCTTTCACCTAGTGAAAAAACAAAAGTTCAAATGAGAATGTGTGATTAAGCTTTTAAGAAAAAAATCCAGTAATTATAGAAAAGCCTTGTGTTTTGAGACTTGTCTTTCCATTACTAGGTCCCTTGCCTCTCAAAGTGTTTCTGTCATTTTGACAAGTCTGTTGGATAATAGGGCCTCAACAGCAATGTTTTGATTTTGTAGAAATTAGTTCAGTACAAAATCAAGTCATTGCTGTTGGGGCATTATTTGGTAAACAGAACTGAACGTTACATGACTTCTTCAAAGTCAGAACTTACCTATTCTTGCTGCCTTCCAAAATATTCCTAATAGGCTGTACAGCAGAAAAAAAAGAAAAGTTTCAGTTACCAGCATGACAAGCAGATTAGTCCTCATTTTGATGGGATTTTTCATATTATTTTGTTCCAATATACCCCAACCCATTTAATGGAGTAAAATTAATTCACAACAAATTACAAATATTTATACTTAAAGACCTTCAAGGAAGCAATTTTATTAGATTTTGTTCATTGTGATGATTGTTCCCCAAGCATAAATTAAAGTACAATCTGAAAAACACAGGGCTTGAAAACTAGGAGCAGTGACTGGTAAACAAGGCAGTTAGAGGGCAAGGTCATAGGAATTGAAACTGCAAGACCTGTTGTAGAACCGCAAAAACTCAATAAAAGCAAATCACACTTTTAATCAGCTTGTCTGTTACACAGAGCAGTTCACACAACAACTCAATATACATTATCATGAGCCTTATATCTCGGATAAACAATAGCTGACATGCAATTGGTTTTAACAACATTCCCTTGAAAATTCACACACATTCAACACTACACCTGTAAAATAATTGACAATGACCAAAAATAACAACAAATTCTGTGAGACATATTTTCGAAGGGCCATTTGCCACCCTTAAAACTGTGACAGTAATTCCAATTTCTCAGTGACACGTGTAGCCAGTGGAACCAGTATGATCAAACACAGGCCAGACAGTGAGTGTTTGATGAGATCTGGACTACAACTAAGGTGTTTTGTTGGGTTGTCAACTAGGGTGTCTCTCTTGGTAAAATAGAAACAGGACAGCCTCAACAAAGATCAAACCACACGATTCTGTGATGCTAAGGCTGCCAAAAATCGGTCTCTCTGGTTATCCCATTATTAAGTCCCAGTCCCCACACAAATCTATGTTCATAGTTTGAGCCCAGTAAAACACTCGAAAGTAAAAATGAAAAATTTCGACCACAAGTTATCTTCTGTCGGAAACAAATAAAAAGCTTAGTTTCTACAGAAACCAAGCAAGCTCGATTTCCAAAATCGAACATTATAGCTATATTTCCACGTCATCATTGCATACCACAGATGACAAAACACATTTTATCTGATAATTACGGCTGAAAAGAAACAATACTGAAATCAGACGCTCTAAAACTCTGTTGTATCTTACCCATGTTTATTCTTGTCCAAGAGAGCTGGATAGATCGAGCGAATGTACGCGCATGTACAGATCAACAAAAGAACCACTGTGAGCAAACTTTGGAAGTTGAAGATCGCAGACTGACAGACAACAGAAGAAATGAAAGCGATCAGATGAATAAACGATTGATTGTTGGTTTAAAGAATTGAGAAAAGTTTTAAAAGAAAAAGCTGCTCGCTTACCATCGCTGTCTGCAAAAACTCCTCGCTTCTTCAACTATAATACTTCCTTGACAACTTTTCTCCTTCTTTTGAGTTTGATTCCCACTACATGAAATAGCACTTGTTGTAGTGCTAATCCGCTGACCAATGGCAATGCTTTAGAGAGGAAAGGAGAGGGGTGCCGAGAGGGGTGACGAATAGGCCGTTTGCATTATGACGTCAAACGCGCAAAGATTCCTGGTAGTTGTAGTAAAGTTCGCGCCAAATAACGACGAACAAATAACGCCGATTGTGTGTTATTTTGCTTAGGGCTCCCCGAATTGCTTTAAAAAGGTCTAAAAATGCAAATCAATATAGGCTTTCATTGGAAAGCCACCTCAGTCTATGTTTTACCGCAGGACGAAACATTACAGGCTGCTATTGTGGCTGTGTTTTCTACCTTGATATTTCGCGCAATTTTTCTTACTTTCAACGGACGCGCGCGCTGGTTAAATTTCTCCACCAAATGACGAATTCAGTTGCGCGAGCAAAGCTATTTCAAGGTTATAGAAAGTACAAAAATTGTGTACACTTTTACAATTTGACGGGAGTAACGAAAGGGAATATTGCTCTACAGTGAATCAATGTCAAAATGTTAACATATCTTGCCCGTTTACGCGCTCGTTCAAAGGTTATTTCCATATTTCGAAGTTACTGTACATCGCGTAATTTACGCGTGATAATTTCGTTATACCATTTTCGTCGTTATTTGGCGCGAACTTTACTACAACTACCAGAAGTCTTTGCGCATTGACGTAATAATGCAAACGGCCTATTCCCACGTAGACTCTGTGACCCCCTCCCGCAGTATGATTTTATCGTGTCAGCGGTCACCTCACTTAAGAAATAACTAACCAGGCTCTCACCAGGCTCCTGACTAGGCTTGAATCAGCTGTAAACCAGCGGTAAGAATCCCGCGCTTTTAATACCTTATTATAGGAAATTAACGCTCGTGTTAATTAAGGTATTGGAAATTAACGCGACTTAAATTAACGCGAAGTGAAGGAAAAGTTACTTTCCAATAAAGGAAATTAACGCGAAAGAGGTGCTAAAATTTCAAAATAAAGGAAACTAACGCGACCACACAAAGATTGGGAACTTGAAGAGACAACAGGAACAAATTTATTGTAACACACTGTTAACAAGTTAACAAAATTCAAAACCCAAACAAGTCTCGCTACTTCGGGCGTTGTTTTCAGCGCCAACGATACTGGTGGATCTCCACCCTGATAAAAGAATGCTAAAAAAATCCAAATTAGCGCTCCACTTAATTAATGACGCGGAAAATAACGCTCCACTAAATTAAGGGCGCGGAAATTAACGCTCACAAAAATTAACGCGACTTAAATTATCGCGAATTTGGAAAATTCGCGTTAGTTTCATGAAGCGTTAATTTCCTATAATAAGATAAGTCACTTCCTTAACAGGTCTCATTAATCGCATCTATCCGAAGAGATGTCATCCGATTTTTGTTCTACGCGAGCGACTAGCCCTACCTGCAATTCTGATGTTTCAGGCAAGAACTCGACACTAATAAGAAATGAAATAGAGTTTATTCAGACTAACCTTTGCGACGTACGCGTTGACAGTGACTATGGCTACGGCTTTTTGGATGGGACAGAGGGACGAAAGGAAGAGTTCATTGAACAATTCACGACGTTAAATTCTATGTGTCTTGTGCGCTCCACGACAGACGACAAGGAAAGAAGTGAGAAATCATCCAAAAATGGTATTTTGAATTGTCTTCACTTTTTCCTCTGTTAGCAGTATTTGATTATGTCCGCCGAGACATGGGATAAAACGAAAGCGCGAAACTTAACAGGACTGAACGATATAGGCAGTCCAGGATTTTCTGTTTATTCAACGCCCCCCCCCCCCCCCCACCCCCCCCAAAAAAATACTATTGCATTGATTGCCGGAATTAATGTGTTAGCCATTTCTTGAGAGAATATGGGACAGAGAGAATCCAAATTTCCAAGTGGAAATGAAAGAGAATTATTATTTCGCAACAACTGATGCAATCAAATTTAGCAATCAAGTTCTCAGTATTTTCGTTGACCTCAGTAGACGGTCTCAGCACGTGCGTTTACAGATAATTTGACATAATTACGCAATCCAACTTTCACCGGCAAAGATACGACTACGAAGGAATGCGAATAATTGCAATGAAGATAAATAAACAAACAAGCTCTTACTTTCAAGATTTCAACTTAGAGGACTGTCAAATTGTTTTCAAGTGTACGCATTCTTTTGTTGTAACGGCAGTCAGCGCTTTTTTAAAAAGCCGTGTTTTACAGAAGATCAACTACAGCTGTCACTATCATGGTTTGTAAATGAAATTTACGTAGAAATAAAAAAAAAGTAACATATCCATAGGGGCTTGTAATCTGGAAAACGGAATTTTATAAACAGTTCTCGAAAACTGACCTTTTGTTCACTTTCGGCACTCGAAAACACGTGGACTCCTGAAGAGAACTTCAGTGATCGATGTAATTCCACAAAAAAGGAAAAGCGAAGGCAGGCAACTTTTTGCTTTTAGGAACGAAATTTAGACTTTTTAAATATCCTCAATAGTGTTTCAGTTTTATGGAATTAATATCTGCCAATATGTAATTCTGAACTTATTCATTTCGAGTGTTAAGACCTGTTAACCTGAAATCCATTTATGTTTCGACGATGTCGACAGTTCCCCATCAGGCCCATGTTTTCCTTGCCAGTTGTGACTGCTGTTTTATAGTCTATTACCGCTGGTTGGCTTACTAGTTTAATATTACTAAGTGAGGTGACCGCTGACATAATAAAATAATATTGCGGAAGGGGGTCACAGAGTCTACGTGGGAATTCGTCGGACCAGAGTGTATGGTAATCCCGGTTGCAATACTGCCCACCAAGGTCCAGTTGTTCAAAGGGTAGATAACGCTATCCACCGGATAAATCACTATCCAGTAGATAGCGTAGGTTGTTTCGTCAACACTTATTCACTGGTTAGTGGTTTATCCGATGTATCGGGGTATCCACCCTTTGGGCAACTCCGGGGAGCAACTGGGGCAGAAAACAGAAGCCGCAGCGCCGCTCTCGCACTCGTGTTTGAGCTCCACACTCTACCCCGTTCAGTAAATCACCTGTTCTGTAGGCTATGTTATAAACCGCGTTAATAATTGTTTTCGCCCTTGTGTACTAGTCTTCATAATTGGATATTTTTTACGATTTCTGTTTTGTCGGACGTTGCAACTGTACTTTCAGTAACGTCTTCCTTTTCCATCCTTTTTTAGCCGAAAGGTTTTATTGGGCTGCTGGAATAAAGTTCATATCAATTTTGCAATGTCATGGACCTTAGACAGTAATTTGTGACTACTCTTCAACTTGCGTATTTTTAACAAGGAGCTATTTCAAAAAGAAATAGTGTTTCGTTTCCATATCGCGAAAGGATAAGAATGAGAAGGAACTTCCTAGCTCTTCCATTTCAGCAAACACGACACACGCGAATGCATGTGTCCTTGTTTGCGCTTGCAAGCGCTCTGATTGGCGGGAATTTTCTTCCTTCTCAAAATATAGCTAGAATGTTTACTTAACAATTAAACACGGAAAGTGCTCACTTCACATTTTTCGCCAATACATCGCTTTAATGGAAGTAAAAAGGATTGCAGTCGTTAGGTATTGCTATTTGTAATGAATCTCAATTATTTTTGGGCTTACTGACGATTATCTTTCCGATATTTGAAGAACATGTTTTTACGACATTGTTTGCCCACAATTTGCGAAGAGTAAGACTTGTTGACATTGTGGTTACGAGCGTTCTTCTCATTGGATAGTAGCCCCCATTGTGTTAATAGTTCACATCGAATCCAAAATAACACCGTTTCGTTTCTGAGGAAACGAAACAAAAAGTGGGTCCTAGTTCTGACATCATTTCACTGAAGTGAGTTGTATGTCACGTGGTTGTCTCCTAAATTCTTGCCCATTGATGACCTTGTCGGTTGGGGCCAACTAATTAATCGCCGAAATTCAGATTTTTAAGCGATGACGTCATCTTATGACGTCATCGGTTAATGCTGTAGAGCGGAAAAGCGATGGAATTTATGGAATTTTTGGTGTGATAATTACTCCCTGAATTGAACCGAAGAGTAATGGGAACTAGGTGCATTGTTTGTATTCTTTTTGAGATCCGCCATCTTGTTTTTTGGCAAAGGAAGATATTTTTTTGCAGCTTGTATCATCACCGATCGGCAAACCTTATTTAATTTGTAGCTGTTAAATTGAGATTTCGAGTCTGGAGTGAGTGTTGCACTTTATCAGTTATCGAATAAATTTGGCATAAAGTTAAGAAGTGATGTCTGTCGTGACTGCAGACGAAGCAACCGATTATTAGCAGTTTTGAAACATCTGTTGAAAAGGTGAGCCATCGTAAACCTTTTTTTAAGCGATGACGATGACGTGATCGATTAATCTCGCCGTGCGAGTGGACAGGATCTGTTGTTGTCTGTTGTGATTAACCGATCTGTAGAACCAGAAACTCATAAGGAGTTGAAACGTATAACGCGCGTTCACAGCGTTCGAATATTCAGTTTGCCAAGTACCATATTTGGAAACACAAAGAGGTTGTACGCGAATGATTTACTCACGTAACGACACACGCAGTAAAATTTTCGGTTTTGCGGTCAGTCACTTGAATTCCGACCAAAACGCCGTAAATTACTCACAGAAACTAAAGAAATTCATCAAGAGTATCCAAGTGAAGTTTTCCAGACTACTAGATGACGATGAAACACAAGAATTTAACGAAATTTAACTTTATTCGACCAAAGTTGTTCAAAAACAAGATTACGCCATTTAGCGCGAGCTTGCGCGCGCTGTGAATTTAACAATTTTGATTGGTTGATTTGTTTCTCGTGATTTTCCAAATATGGTACTTAATGAAAACGAATGTTCAGACGCTTTGTACAATGCGAATCATAGGGAGTTACACGTTTCAACCCTTATGGGTTTCTGGTAGAACCGAATACTGGGAAAAGAAATCAAGTCAACTCAACAAGAAATCGTCGCATAGAGCTCAAAGCAAAATACTCCTGGGCCGTTAGAAAGGACTAATATAAAGCATAAACGAAAGAAACAAATTATATTTGATGCGTTCTATAAGATTTAGTAAACAGAAATCTCTCCATTCTTTAAAACAAAAGGTGTAAACAATTTTAGACAGCGTTTGACCTTGCATCGTATATCGTATATCGTATGTCACGCCAAGTTAACGCAATTTTTGTTGAACAATCATTCAGCACAGAAGTTGTCAGTTACTTTTATTTACCCTAATGTTTTGACAAATGTCCTGAAAATTATCAAAGACCCCTTGTGAAACGTCATCGCTTCTGCATGCATCGCGTGCCGTTTATTTTCTTTTTCCTTCTGAATGGAGCGGCGCACGGTTAAGAGAGCGTAAGTGTGGAATTTCATCAATTTGATGCCACAGGCTTAGCCTACGAGCAGGCTCTCCGCGCTAAAAGATTTCTTTTTTTTTCTTTTTCTCGCGCGGAGAGCCCGATCGCAGGCTACAGGTTTTGCAGTGACTTTAGCCTGCGCAGCTGGCGGTTTTCTTGGGGTTCAGAACCGCCAGCTACGCTAGCTACAATGACTTCGCATTTCAACCAATGGGACGACAGTCATGAAACTAACACAATAAACAACAATAGTAATTGATGGGCATAACTTTATTGTTTCTAAAAAGCTCTTCAAATAGAATTAATAATGAACTGGCTTCAACAAATAGAACGCCGGGTCATTTTAAGATCAATAATTGTTTTCGAAATCCGCTTTTCTTAATCAGCTTTATAACGGCGGAGAGAAAACTTGAGTTTCAGGAAAGCTAAAATTAAAGTTTTATCCATCATATTAAAAGATCATAAAGTACTTAAATTCTTCAATACTGTCCTTCTTGCTTTGTAAATTCTGTTCTCGATATTCGCGTACTGTATGTTTTGAAGTTGTTCTTGTTGTTGTTTATAACGTATTCTGTTTGTTCGTTAACATAAACAGATTAACGCATATGTTTTTTTTTTCTATCATGGTTCTCCTTGCCGCATTGCAAACGTTGCTCTGTCTTGGCTGTTGACAATTATAAATATATCTTGCGTCTGGTCACTTCTGTTGATATTCTTTCGTTTGAGAATTTAAATGTTGTTTGCCGGACAATGATTGGGATTCCTTCTTCTTTAGCCAATGAGGTTCAACTTGTCTAATGAGGCCCTGTGAAACAAAAAAAACATTGAACGGTAGAGTGTGAAATCGGGCAACATTTGGACAATAATTGACCCTCAAAAGACATTTATCTACTTGAAGCAATTATCGTTTATTTTATAACGGTCGAACAAAGAAGAATTCTTTAATATGACTGAAAATCTTACCTTGCTTCGAGAATCTGCTGCTCCAATCTTTCCTGCATTAGAAGAACAGCAAATGTAAATAACTAGCATGAAAAGAACAGGCAACATCAGCGGGAAAGTGGTTCTATAACTAATGAACTCTTTGACTCCGCTGTGCTTTGAACATACGACCTCCTTTACAGGGTACCTACCCTACCCTAGCAAATATTTAACGTAAACTGCTCATACACTAAGGCTTTGGCTTCTATATGAATAACGATGCTTCCAAGACGTCAGAATTTTACCTTGACGTTTTCATTCCTAGCACGGTTCATTCGCCCCTGTAGATCTTCAATCTGAACCTTGATCCCAGCCGCATTATGCCACACTCGGATCTGACGGTCCGCACCTCCCGCGGTGGCCAGGTAACGAGAGCTCGGGTGCCAAGCAATGGCTGTGATGTCATCTGTGGCAAAGAATACACACGTGTGTGTTTGGCAATTAATCAACAGTAGTGAGCTTAAACGATGCCATAGCTTTTTCCTGGCAGGAGTTCAAAAGGTTTCTGATGCTCAAAAATCAATCTAAATGACACCTAGTGTTCTTGTACACTAATAGAGCTGTTCAAAGCAAATGTTCCGAGAAAAATGAAAGAAATGACAGGCTTATTGACCTAAGTAAGCAAACAGTGAAAAGTTTACTCAAACAACAGTGCCTCGACTACTTAACCAACAGGGCAGGAGGTAGCCTCCTGTGCAGACGTCCTTGGGCTCGTCACGTGTTTCCTGGGAGAGGAACGCGTGAAGAGCCCAAAGACGTCTGCACAGGAGGCTAGGCAGGAGGGTGTGTGTGATATCAGTAGAATGGGCGAGGCCAGAGAAGAGCATAGTCCAGTCTCGGCTAATCAATATCTCTGCTAAACCACCTTTCCTCCACAACAATTCCATTTTTTAAAGGCCTTGTATGGTTTATTTGTATTCAAATGAAAAAGTAACAGTTAACGTATAACATGTGTTTTACAAGATATCACAACAGTTCCTATTACCTCCATGTACTTCCTCTAACATTTCCTCCAGGTTCCCATTTTCGGTGTTAAAAATACCAAGGGACCGCCCCATAGCAACAGCTGTGATATAAGCATCCGGGGACATGCTGATGAGCATGTTATTGTAAACTCCAAATGAGGCATCGTAGATTCCTGTTATAAGGAGGTGAGGGTCTTGCTTCTTGGTGTACTCCACTAAACAAGAAAAAAAACAGTGGTTAACAACTACTACCTATGCTACATAAAATTTTAAACCATAAACACTTTTAAACGCAACAAAACTGGCTTGTGTTGAGACACAATACTGATGGATGGGAGTGTAAAAAGACAGAAGAAAGCTGCAGTGAATAGGGTGGGCATGAGGAGATGTGTCTCATGGGAGGGGTAGGGGAAGCTTCAAACACATTACAATGGTGCAAAATAATTTAAATTTATTGGTTTAAAAATTATTATAATGCTCGCTTAGAAAAGACATAGACATTTTTGATAAATCATTTCAGCCCACAACCCCAAATCCCCCAAGCTCACCATCAATGTCCCAAATTTTCCATGTTCCATCTTTTGATACAGTTGCCATCCTAATGAAACCAACAATGGAAATTAGGAAGCAGTAGGTTATATAAAAGCCGTTTTTCACAACACTGATTAAATGTTTATACATGTGGATGGAGGTTACACCTTTTTAATCACTTGGTTTAACATTGAGTATCGTCAGTGGTGGTCATACTCCATAGTGGCTCAGTGGTGCTGTGTTAAGGATGCAGCCCTGTATGGGTTCAAATCCACTCAGTGCATGTACCGTTTCCTTTGTTTTGGTACAAAAGTCTTTATACCACCATTTTAAAGAGTGCATGAGTAAATAACAGCCCTCCCTGGCCCAGCATTTCTCAACCTCATTAATAACTCATCAAGTTTAAACAAAGGAAAACATGATGGTGACAGTGGTTTTGAAATCTGATCTTAATTAGTATAGATTTGTTTTCTCTGTTTACCCCTTAGTTTTAGTTTTGATTGAGAAGATAAGTTAAATCAAAAAATTGACAGAGTGTTTCATCACATTTCCAAACACCTATTTGAAAAATACTCTGCTGCATGTCATATTTTCAACTCTCTTCCTCGTGTTTGGAAATATGACAAAACTCTCTCACTTATGTCCGATATATTACTTCATAAACACACAATGAAGAAAAAATGTTGCATTTCATCAGCAGACAAATGAAATACAGCTTACAAAATAAAAAAACCTACGTCAACTTGAAGTTGACAAGGCAAAGTTACCGCTATGGAAAATTTTTGGGAGGCTGACATTTAGATTAAAAATCTTTGGCATCATTCAAGAAACAGTAACTTAGTCAAACTGAAAAATTAGTGACTATTAACAAGCTACCTTGTGGAATCTGCTGAAAAACTAAAATGATAAACACCAGCAGTGTGGCCCTTTAACTCCATTGCTCTTGAAACCTGCAATAGGTAAAATAAAATTACATGTACTTTATTACTGTCATTTTCAATACTGTACAATAGAAAAGTGATCAACAGACAGACAGACTTGTAAACAGGCATGTATTTAATGTAATATATACATGTAACATATCACATAACAAAAGAAATATATCACCTGTTTGAATTCATCAGACTTGGTAAACTCCACAACCCAAAGCTTAACATCAGGAGTAAAACCTAGGAGACATATACTTACAATTATGTGAAGTAAATACTACCATACTGCAGGCCCAGATCTATAAAGTCGACCAGTGGTTACATTTTAGCTGCCATGATAATGGCATCTGATCAACTGGGTGTAAAATTTCTGTGTGTTTAACTATGTCAATTCCTGCTACTTACCTGTTCTTCCTTAAACTTTAAGATTATGAACAATCAGTCAACTAAAACTGAGACTGAGATGAGTTTTGTACATGCTGATAGAGTGCAAAGTGCAAAGAGCCCTGGCGAGAGTCATTGTGTTGTTCTTGGGCAAGACACTTTACTCTCACAGTGTGTAAAAATGGCTATTAGCCAATTTAATGCTTGGGGTAACCCTATGATGGACTGTCATTCCATGCAGGAGTGGGCTATAGCTGGAAATATTCCTGGTTGCTTCATGCTACAGAAACTGCAGTAACTGCTAGTAAGGTTGTGAAGGAAAATAGCTCTGGATTATTGGTTGCATGCTTTTTGGAATTTAAATGCTAAACGATTTCCCTGTACCTACCTGCAGACGCAACAAATTTTCCACAAGGGGATATACTTGCATAACTGTTGTTCATCTGATGAGTGTCAATTATCGACAGAACTTCACCTATAACCAATACAACGCGTAGATAATTTGTTAGAGGCAGCAAAATTAACTCTTGTGGGTCCTGCACAGTCTCGGTCTATGATGAAATGCAGAAAGGTAACACAAGACAAGACTAATGTTCAAACCCCAGTCAGAGAAACAAAAACTAGAAGGCAAAACATATACCCTTTAGATTCCATAGGATTATAGTTGTATCCCTGGAACATGACATGATGAACTTGCCACTGGATGCCACAGCGATGTTGATGATCTCTGCTGAATGTTTGACTGGAAAGTCAAATTCACCAGTTATGGAAGTTCCAGATCCATCCTTCTTTTTGTTGACTTTAAATACTCGAATTGTGTTTCCGTTAGCTAAAGCCGTTATAAATGCCCTGAAACATAATGAATTATATGCTACAATCAGTGAAGATCACGACCATGGCAAACCCTAAATTGACTAAGCGGGGAATGAGATCCAGAGAGAGAGAGACGGGAGAAAAGAAAGAGAAACTTATCTGTAGGGTCCAACAGGTTGCTTTTAATAAGATTTTAACATTTATTGTTAATATGAATTTAAATAGTATTCCAAGTTGATTTTGAGAGGATTAAGGAGTGATTAAGCTAATCTAGGCTAGGATGCCCTGATAAGATGCTATCAAATCGATGAAAATCATTTTATTGATTTTAATTTGCAAAATATTACTTCATACTTAATTTAAACTCATTTGAAAGATCTCTTTTGCAGACGAATTTAAATCAAGCTGTTTTCACACTCTTAAAAAAAATTAGTTTTAACAAAATTACACACAAGTTCTATTTTTTTTTTTCAGTTATAGTTATGATGAGAGAAATAGTTATGGGACAGAAACGATTATTGACAATTAAATTTAGGCTTACTTTTTAGGGACCGGTATGTCAATTTCAGAAAAGAAAATTAGTAAATTAAATCATTTATCATGATAATATTTAGTTACATATATCCATGCATGTTTAGGTTTAGTTGCATTTCAACAAACCTGAAGCGAACTGGTTGTTGTTGTTTAGTATCTTCACTGTTGGCAAATCATTAAGACAAGAAAGAAGGATTTAAATCGTTAAGACAGTTTCATTATTTCTACGGTAATGAAAGATAAATTTAAACTGAAAGTAAAAGGATATTATTCAGTAACAAAAACTTAACTTAAAAGTTCATGAGCAAAAATGCCAGGTACAACTGTACATTGAATGATGTGATGAAATGGATAACTATTACATCACGATATAACATGGATTTTTAAGGGAAAAAAGTGTTGTGCTGCAAATCAGAAATGATTAGAACAGAGAAGAAGGTAACAGCAAGGGAAAAAGATAACAGAAGGAAAAAAGGAATCCAAGACATTAACTCATAATAAGAAAAAGCCAAAACAATGACAGAGTTTATTAGGTGCATTAAAAAGAAAACAAAATGAAAAATGTATGGACTAAATGACATGACATCCAAACAGTTACATACTGTGTTAGAATGTTGTTTGATCTTAGTTACCGGTAAATTCCCTCCGGTTATAAACCCTCCAAGGAATAAGCCCAAGAAAAACCACAGTATAAAACCAGTAAACCTAACATTTATTTTCAGATGTTAAACAGTTAAGCTCTGTGTGCATCTTATTAGCTGACACTACTTGAGTTGACTGTAAGCGTTACAGTGTACATTTACCTTGTATCAGGGCTAAAGTTGACCTTTGTTCCATGATCAAAGTCTACATTTGCTCTTACATATCTAACAGTATCAGGAAAAACAATGACAAGATATTTAGAGTTATAGTGATCTACCACATCCTTGCCAGACTAACAAAAAAATTAAATTAAGACACCTTCCTGTAGCGTTTTGTCATCATGTTCCAAAACGTAACTATTCACAAACATTTTCATGTAGTTGAATTTTAACAACTAGACTGCAAGCTTGAGGTTTCTATTGGCTAATTAGGTGGTGAAGGCTAAAGCCTTCCGTGCATGAACCATCCAAGTCAATGTAAGCTGAGAGCAAGCATGTAATAATGATTTATTGAAGGGTTTTGTTTTGGCCATAATGCTAAAAAAGCCCCCAATGCATCCAAGGACCTCAGATAGGAATCGTCTTATCCAATCACAATGCAAGCTTGGTATTAGTCAGCATTTAGGTTTTAGTTAAGCTAAATAATGTAGTAGCAAAATGATCATGTCAACAACTCTGTACATTTTCTTTATATATAACTTACTTATGTTCTTTCTCTTTGAAATCTTTTACACTCCACAATCTTACAGTCCTGTCTGAAAAAGCACATATTAAATAAATAATGTAAGTTTAATTAAATTTTCTGTGGCACCTGCGTGATACTAAAAATATTTTTCTAGTTCACTGCACTAATTTTGCGGGACCAAGTAAAAAATGTAAATCGATTTAACAAGGGTTTCAAGCAGGGGATCAGAATGAAAAGAAAAGACGACAGAAAGGTTCTGTGGAAAAAAAAAAGAATTTCTTCTTTCTATCGAACCTTTTTAAGATTGATGTGGAACAAATGTAATTAGTGTATGCTAACCATGAATGATAAATGAAGCATAATATGCATGCAGGTTTTTCAAACTGATCATATACTGATTTGCATGTAAAACTATCATAAAGAAATATATTTTTTTAAAAAAACAAAGCAATGTACATGTAGTTTATTTTTTATTTGAAGTGTCTAGCCAGCAGACCATTTGAAGGCAATATTGTTGTTTGCAAAGCAGATGGTAGGTGCTTTGCACCCAACATATCCATAAAGTAATAAACATATTTGTTTTGTAGTTTGTGGTTGCCAATTATACAGATAAGCTGATCACATCAATCAAAATGAAATATGAGACAAGAGAAGCCCTGGAAAGACTACAGCAGCCAAAAAAACATCATACTGAGACTTCTTTTTTCAGAGACAAAGAAATTCCAAACTTGTTAAGCTTACACACAGATCACTCAGGTTTGAATTATCAATGTTATTTTGTTATGATGAATCTGTGAAGTAAATTCTGAAGATGTATTTTTAAAATCATACTTAATTATTTAGCTTCATTAGACCAGCATTATCTCCCTGACCAATAAAAATATATTTTGAAATCACCAAATTAAAACTGATGGTGTTGAATAATTTTTAAACATTATTTGACAAATATCATGCAAAGAATACTTAATCTGGCTTTTCCTTTGAAAAGGAATTTTGTTTTAGAAACTAGACCTCAAGTTTGCTGTATAAACCCAAACTTCAGAACATAAGTTACATGCTTGTAGACTTCATCCTGTTTATCTCCTTTATGTATATCTCACTGGATACTTCCAGCTTCACGCTTATCAAGAAAACGATACTTAATACGATAAGCTCCAAATTGACTAATTCAATTTTCTGCATTGTCGAGTTTGCATATCAGGGGGATTCCGCTGAGGAAAGAGACAACGAGTTTTTGCAATTGTGCCAGAATTGAAATCCTCCTCCAAAATAAAATTGAAAACTTCAATTCAATAAAATTTCACAAATCTGCAAGAACGAATAGCATAAATAATAAATTGTTTACATAAAACTACGTTTTAGATAAAGCTCTAAATAAAAAATAACAAACTTATGCCCGCCTTCACGTGATCAAAATATGGGTACGTGTACATTTCTCTTAACTCGTGCATGCAAGCGGCTATAAAAAGGAAAATAAATGAAATTATATTTCGTTGTGACAACCTTGTGAAGTTGAAGCCATGTATTTTCCATTCAAACTAAACTCCAAATCCAGTACATCCCCCGTATGCCCTTTCAGTATAGCAAACTGTCTGCGATGATTTTTCACCGGTGCGTTTGCGCGTTTTCCTTTCCCACTCTTTGCTTTGTCTTTTCTCTCTCCGTTGATCGCCTGTTTTTCTTCCAGCTCTGTTTTATCAGTCTTAGAACTGTCATCCTTTCGTTGTTTACTCTTGAAGCCGATAAACAGAATAACTACCAATATAACGGCGGCAATTACAGAAGTTGCTGTGATCGTCCCAAGAGTGGCGACTTCAACGCCCGCCATGTTTTTCTTGCGATACAGCACCTGTATGGAGCCTCGTTTTCACTTCCACGCTTTTTTCGCGCTTTTTCACGCGCGCAAAACGCTACAAAACTAAATTCACTCCAACGCGACATATTCCAACAAGCAAGTTATAGTGAAATAAATCCGCGTTTAAGATTTTTTTTTTGGCAGAGAAAAAAAAAATTGATTAGCATAGAATTTATTTAGCTCACCTGAAGAACTTGACATGATGTATTTTCCATTACTGCTGAATTCAACTCCTTCCACAAAAGCGTCATGGCCAGTCAAGGACGCAGCTTGTAGCGGATGAGTAACGCTTGGCATGGTAGTTCCTGTTACTTGAATCTTTATACTCGTCCTCCGCACAACGCCTCTATCACCGCTTGCAGCCAGGACTAAAATACGAGTTGAAGCTTTAACAATCTCCTCAAGACATTAGATAAAACGGATCTCTGCACTGAAATATACACAAAACCGCTGTGCGTTTTAGCTTGAGCAGTGGAAACTTCAGTTCCGCGATTCCGAGCAAAATAGCGTGGCGTTGAAATTATGGATTTAAAACAACCAGTCGATAAACAGGTTGTGTGAAAGCTTTATATCCTGGCATTCGGCCAATGGTTGACAACGCGAGTTTGTATATTACAAGGCGCGCGCGATTTTAGGTGTGCTTAGAAATTGCCACCAGTTATTTTGCGCAACCAACCAGCTAATTATGGATAAAGCAGATGCGTGGGTCGCGGGCCGCTGAGTGCAAAATCAAATCAGATTAATTATTTAGTCTTTTGTGGCTATGGTTTACGATAACAGCAAATAAAATGGACTCCACGGCTATTATGCGCTCTCGACTAGACATTATCCATCAAGCAAAATGATATCTCAAGATTTCGGTTATTGGGTTATAAGTAGTATGTGGAAAACGTACTAACATGCAAATTTCGTTCGGTTTCTAGATGTTTTCGAGAACTTTATTGAACGTTTAACGCGGAAATCGGCGCGGCAAATTTGATGAAACTGCCTGAAAACATCACAGATTCAACAAACAAAAGCTTATTTCATGTGTCTGGTTTTCAATCCGTTTAATTATGATTACATCGAATAACCCTGAACTGTCTGTACAAAGGATATTGACGACATATCGAACGGAACACTCCGTTGCTTATGTTTGGCACGTGCCTGGGAAATAAGTAGCACAAGATAAAACTATTATGATACGCCGCCTAACGAGATACATACAATAACAGCATATCGTACAAATATCATTAGTTTATTCCTTTACAGTATTGAATCTCTCCCACCGAGATTTTTAAATAGAAACAAAAACTGATCTTAATAGATTTTAAGAATTTTAGTGAATCTTCAGTGGTGTCATAAAATTTTGCATTCAATAATGTTGACGTATTTTAAAAACCATTTGAAAAGTCTAGTCGATGAATGGGTCTCACCGACTGAAATGAAAAATAAAAATGTACTATGTTCTTGTTGGTTGTATGGCATAAATCAAAATTAAGGCTTCACTTTGGTTCAAGAATGATTCTTTTTGGAATAAAAAAAGTAGCGATACCCTTATCACTGTATGTATAACTTCCTTTTGTTAAGAAAATCAATAAAAGCTGGCGCTTTGGATTGAGCAAAAAATTACACGTCTATTGTTATTTTAGAACACCAATACTGAATTAGTCGGCAGGCTTTCGTAATATCTAGCTTGTCTCGTTTATTTCAATTATTAAGTTTGGTCTTTTAAAGTGACATTCCCTTCACCTTAGCTTTGCGCTGTTTGGAAAGAAAACAAAACAATTCATGTTCGTGTATGAGCAGATTAATTCTGCAGTTAGTCAAAATTGAAGTTCCAATAATGTTAGCCTTGAGAAACGACCAGGCACATTTGCACTGGGTATTGTAGTTGCAAATAAACTCTAAACGTCGTTTCTAATTTTGCGAGGGTTTATACATTTGTGGGGTTATAATTAAGGACGATTTATTTTGCTAACAAATATACCTAAAAATTACACAGTCACTTCTCTACTTTAATACAATATTGAGGAAACAAAAATCAAATAACAAATTTAAGCTAGTCGAGTGAGATGCTTCGTTTTCGAATCGGATTCAATTTGGTGACTGAAACTGCAGCTGTTATTTAGGAGATCGAATGAATAATTTATACAAACTTATAGTACTTAAATACAAGAGGAAATCAGCGCTCCATATAATACTGACAAATAGAGCGCTCGCTTATCAAGGCACGTAAATAGATATGACAAATCAATTTACTTTTTAATACTCCAAGGTTCATGAGGGATTTAAAAGGATAAATTTGTCCATGCCGCGACAAATTTGTGTCGGCGATGATGCCATGTTCACATTGGAGTCATCTAAAAGATTAAACATCCTTGACATCGCGACAGTAAAGCATCTTGTATTTTGCTGCTGATCGTTGCAACTCTAGACGATTTCACACTAAATTTAGAACATGTTAGAATGATGGCAATACGGCGCCACATTCGTTTTAATAGTTAATTTCACGCATGACCGCAAACGTAAAACAATTCGGCTGGGCAAAAAGAAAAGAAAACAGAGGAGAAGATTAAAATATCGTAAGGAGCAAAATTTCAAATTGTCCAAAAGGAAATTTAAACTATATCAACATGACAGCCCAAGCAGTACTTCTTCTTTTTTCTGTTCCTTTTTCCTTGAAATGTAAAGATGTGATTTTGTTTGAATATTAAATGATATATAGAAAAAAGAAAGAAAATAACATTCTTAGCTTTTTAACGCAAAAGTGATAATAGGCTTAAAACTACGTGACAAGGAAAGATTAACTGACATCCCTACAAAATCTGATAACTAAACAACAGCTAAAATTTTCAACTGAGCAGTAGCTGAGAAATGAGCCAACAGCACCCTAGAATCTCTTTATAGTCATTTTTGTCCGGACTCCAAAGGAAGAGCTCAGATTCCCGCCCCTTTGGGATCTTGACGACTGGCTATTATTCGGAACCGGAGGGCCATTCTCTTCGTCCACATTCTACGTACGTACACCTTCCCCGCAGAGTCTGGTAACTAAAACGAAATGACTCGTAACTAGTCTCTCTCGGTCAATATAAACACAGGTGCTCTGTCAAAATGGCGAACGAAGAAAAATGTTTGATCAGTAAAAGCGTTCTTTACGCTGGAGAAGGTGAAATACCATCTTTTGAACCGGAATCCAAGGTAAAATTAGGCACTAGGAAGTCGTTCTTTAGTTGAATTTATATTCTTTATCTAGATGCAAGATACTGAAGTATAAAATTTCGATCTCTACAGGCCACTTTTCATTTTAAAACGTTCAAAAACGATGAAGACAAGACATTGATCGACTGCAGCCGTGATCTAGGACAGCCCTTCGAGCTTCTTATTGGGAAGAAATTCAAGCTGGAAGTTTGGGAGGAACTTATAAAAACTATGAGAGAAAAAGAAATCGCTCGTTTCTCGTGTGATAAGTCGGTAAGATCAGTTTGATCAAATGATGTATCTCAGTTCAGGATGGTTTACAGTTATCCGCCAGATTTTGTATAGATTGGCTCGATTTATATTGGAGACAGATCTTCCGTCTGGGACGAACTTGGGCAAAGAACATCAGTTCATCTGACAAAATCAGATGGATCATCTGTCCAAAGAAACTACCGGGATAATTTGGCTGAATGGTTGATTTGCCAGTAAAAACTAGTGTTGTTTGTCAAGGTCGTCCCATATGGATGATCCATCCCTAGTATTGAGGGCCCTCCATTCACACAGACATAACAACATTGCATTGTTTTCTGGCCTGAATTGTTGACCAAAGAATTCCAAACCAAACTTTAAAATTTTAGGGGCTGTTCAAAAGCAGATTACTGTTTTGTTTAATGTTTGCAAATAGTGATCAGCATTTTTCAACTTAACATTTGTGTTGTTAGCTTGTAGGAGGCTATTCCATAGTTTCCAAGAGTCTTCGTACAGTTTCAAAGAAGGCAAAAGGAGAATTAGTTGAAGAACATAATCATCATGAACATTCTTGCAGTTTGTCTGCCATGAAATCCACAGGCTATCCAGACCTGGATGATTTGCTTGTCAACGAGCAAGATCTTATCTTTGAAATAGAACTTTTGAAATATGAGAAACCTGGTGAATTCAAAAAAGAAACATGGCAGATGGACGCTGATGAGAAATTGAGCAATGTACCTGGTTTGAAAGAAGCCGGAAATAAACTATATCAACAGAAAAGGTACAAAGAAGCTGCAGAAAAGTATGCCGAGGCTTTGGGTTGCCTGGAGCAGCTCTGTCTGCATGAAAAACCTGGTGATACACCTTGGCTTAATCTTGACAGAATGAAAATTCCATTCTTATTAAACTATGCCCAATGTAAGCTTGTTCTTGGTGATTACTATGAAGTAATCAACCATACAACAACAGTGCTTGAAAAAGATAAAGACAATGTCAAGGCGTTGTTTCGACGTGCAAAGGCTCATGTGAAATGCTGGAATCCTAAGGAAGCCAGAGAGGATTTCAACAGAGTGGCAGCTCTTGATCCATCATTGACAAAAACTGTCAAAAAGGAGCTTGAAGAACTAGAAAAGCTTGCTAAAGAGCATGATGCAGAAGACAGAGATCGGTTGAAAGCACTTTTTAAATAATGCTTTGAAAAGCCATGTTATGCCATAAATAGGTGTTTTCAGTTACAGAGACAAAATGTAAATCTCACTTTTTTCTGTTCTACCAGAAAATTAAAATTAACAAGAAACTGCCTAAAACAATTCATCATATGTTTGAGGATTTCTACAACAAACAGTGTGGCAGGAATGTTTTTTTCTTACTACATTACATCAACCTCATTTGTTTTATTTTTTTCTGAAGACTTTGTTTTAGCCCGGGATCCTTCCCTGGACTACAGAGGATAAAATATTAGTATAAAAAGGTCATTATACTGTGCATGAAAGAGCAATATTGCCATATTGAGATTTACAGTGATAACTAGATTTTGTGTTGCTGTGGGAGGCGTGGTGGCCTAATCTCAGTTAATGCACTGCACTCCAGATTGAGGGGTCTGGATTTGAACACTGGCCAGGTTCACTGCATTGTGTTCTTGGGCAAGGCAGTTTACTATTATAGTGCGTCTCTCCACCCAGGTGTATAAATGGGTACTAGGGAATTTTCTGCTGAGGTTCAATCAATCAATCAATCAACTTTAACCCTACAACCGGGCTAGCATCCCATCCAGGGGAGAGTAGAATTACTCCAAGTAAACCAGAATAACCTCCGGCCTGATGGGCCTCTGGGCTCCTATGCAGACTAAACCTTTTACCTCACAGTGCTGCACGCCATACTATTGCCATTCTATAGACATATCTTTGTGTTGTTTCTTATTTTGTATTTATTGTTGACCCTAATTCAGTTTATTATATTATTTATACAAAACAGGTCTCATTTAGCACAAAGCAAAACGTTAGCAGCTACCAACAAGTGAACAATACCTATTAGATTTTTTATTGGATTATTAAATTTTCGCATACAAACTAAGGCATTAGGATAAACAGAGAAATTCCAAGAACCCAATTTCAGGTTACGGTCTACCGATTCCCTATTTTCCTGTCGCTTAGTTGCGCGTTTTGTGCATCAGTTTGACCAATCAAAGTGTCGCTCCAGGCCTCCGCATTAGTTTTCAGCTGTGTTTCTCGCGAAGAAAATATGGCGTCCAAACTGATAACTGATGCCTTTCCAAAGATCAAGAAGGACAGGCCGATTAACCAAAAAGAACAGCAGACAAAGCCTTCAGATTTAACCCAAAATGGTAAGGGGACTTTAAGTTGTTTTTATATGTCGTTATTTTGAATTGTTGCGAAGACAATGAAGTATAAAGTTTCTAACTTTGGTTACACCAGGTTACACTGTTTTCAAATTTTAGACGCTGAAGCTTCAAAGGATCAAACTTCGGACCTCACAGAAGAGCTCTCGGTGTTAAAAGAATTTGACTTAGATTCCGGATTTGGGCCATGTATTGGTACGTTAATTCGGCGTTTAATACATTTATAAATTGTCTCATCTTCCTATTTTGTTTTTATGGGAAAGTGTGCCATCGATTATTTCATGATATGCTTCTGTTCATGACTGATAGAATGTTTCAAAATCTGAGCTGTAACGGTTCCTTTTGCTGCATTTAAGTGGAAGCCGCAGCTTGATCTAGGTTTCTTGGACTTCTGACTATTAAAGAGTTTTATTTGTAGGAATTACCAGGCTTCAGAGGTGGGAAAGAGCTAAAGAATATGGACTTTATCCTCCAGAGGAAGTCAAGACAATCATTTTACAACACCCTAATGACACAAAATTTACTGAATGGTAAATAAATATTGCTTGATTCCTGTGGTGTTGCAGGGAAGGGGAAGTAGAGTCAGATGAAGGACATGGTATCTTTCAGACTGATTAATGTGATGTCATTGCATTGATTTATACGCTGTAGTGTACCAAAACATGTCAAACAAGTCACATGATTGCTAAAAGATCAACTTGAATAGGTTCTTGAGGCTAGACTGAATAATAATAATTCAGCAAGTATTATGTAGTGAGTATAGTTACCACTCCTGAAAAACATTTAAGTGATTTTATTTAACCCGTGAATTAAAAAGTATTGTTTCTTCCAACAATGAAAAACATACTTTGAAAAATTTATCTCTTAACAGCAATCATTGCTCGCTCAATAGGACCTTGTGCAATTACTGCAGATGCAAAAATGGTCCGCAGTTTTCAAGTCTTATCCCAGCCTAATGTCCACTCAAAGTAGCACAATGTTCCAAATAAGGCTAATGCCCCGCATACCAGGGCACAGTGTACGTACCTAATGCCTCACTAATCCTCACTTAGTCCCGGGGTTGGGGTGCAGGGGGTTTACATTGACTGGTGCATAAAATGATCTAACATAATCATTATTTTGCAACAAGAGGTAAATTTTGCAACTTTTTTCTTTCTTTCAGTGTATGGTATGATGCCAATCTTTGAAATGAAATACAATGTACAGTGCATTGAGTCTGGAACAAGAAGTGTAATAAAAGCAAGTGCACAAATGTTAAACAAAATAACCACCTGTACACAACATAGCTGAAAAGTATTTTTAATGAAGGAAAAAATAATTACTGTACAATAACAAAAAAACATAGTGTTATTTCCCAAACTAAACATTGTGTATTTTTTAACAACTGTAATAGAAAGACGCATATGGTATTTGATTTCCTTTGAAATGTTCCTGTTAATCTGTAATATTAGAAAGACCCATGTGGTATTTGATTTCCTTTGAAATGTTCCTGTCAATCTGTAATCAGACTAATTTGTCTATTCTCTTATTTACTTTTGTAAGTGTTTTAATGTTGCATTCCATATGATGGAACCAACACAGCTCATTAAGTGTTGATGCATCTGAAAACTTATGGTACACCCACACGGACAGTACATTTTGTTTCAGATGACTTGCAAGCTCTCAGTTTACATACAATCTGTAGTTGGCACTAATTCTACATAAAATAACAGTATCTGCAGCTTCATAGAAGCAAAAAAAAAACATATGATATATCTTAATATTTAGTAGTCTAGTTTGTATATTTGTATATTGACCTTATCCCGAAGTACAGCAACATTTTGTTGTTTTGTGAACTACACAATTGCCTTCCTTAAATTTTTTGTAACACTGTTTTCCAATACCCTAGGCAGCACTTCATAACAACTCTGACAAACAGATACATTGCATCAGTTGGGTAAATTAATGCCAACAGGTTGAGTTATTAAAACAAAACCCATAAACAGTTGTGGTTAAGGTGGCCCTTTGCCAGATAATTTGCACAGATAATTTAACTGGCAATCTTAAAGTTCAAGTTGACAATAAATAAAAAACCAAGTAGCATCTATGTACATTATGTCGTTGTGAAACTCTAAATGTCTCCTTAAATAATTCCAAACACTTTGGCATGCAGACAAATACAAAGAACATTCTTCAGTACCATTAAGGTATAAAACAAAACATCTATACAAATTTGTTTTGCCTAGAGCTTGGAACACCAGTAGTTTCACTTTCTTTATGACAGCATTGGGGTTCTATAATTTTCATTCTTATTGCTTACAAGGGACTGATAATAAAACCCACTTAGTAGATTAATTTTAGTTGTTGAAATGTGGTTATACAACAGCTTCTGTTCTCCCTGGTATGAGCTGAACCTTCTTGTAGCATGCCATACTGCAAACTGGCAGGTTATTTCTGGAACACGAGTATCTCTTCAAATTTTTGCACCCCTGGGCTGAGCATGTGGCTCTTGGCTTTAGAGATCTAAAACAAAATCCGAAACATGTCATGCATCAGTAATGTTGCTGATTACAACAGAAAAAAATATATATTACCCACCATAACTCAGCTGGGTTTCTGTAATTAATTTTGCTCAAATTTTACAGTAATGCTTGTTTTCATATTTCTACTATTGCTGCCAAAAGCCATCTTTGTTAAATGGATATAACCCTACAAATGCAATTTGTGCATTTTTTTAATATCAAGCTACTTTGGGTTCCATTTTTTAAACTTACCTTTGAGAGGATTGTACTTGTATTGGAAAATCTAACCCTTTAGAAAAAGACAAAGCACATCCCATGTAATTACTGATGTATCTAATGTGAGGTACTTCTTGCTTCTTTTTCCTAGCCTGCAGAAAAGAAAGAATAATTATAATTAATTGACAACAATTTTTTTAAAAATCGTTATTTTTCGGCGGAGACAAGCGACAGCCGGAAATACGTCTGTGTTTGCAGGTAATCAAAATATGGGTTTACATATAACCAATCTTCTTAATTATTAATACCTTCTCCTCTTCTTTGCGTGATCTTGTAGCTTCTCTATCCAGCAATTTTTTCACCGTTTGAGTCTGCGCAAAGGTGAAAATAGAAGAATGTTATGAAAAGCTTTTAATAACAAAATGAGGACTGTTTACCAATGACAACATATATTGTTTATACCACGTACCTTATTTTCCTCAATTTTTTTCTGCATTTGCTGTTTTCTCTTTTTGGCTCTTTGCTTCCGTCTCTTCTGAGCTTCTTCAGTGTCTTCATTTTTCCGTCTTGGTTCTAAAATGAAAAACATAGCAAAGTATTGTAAGAAGAGAAACTTGATAATCAGACAATGCCTGCTTAGTATTCTTTGGGCATCAAAGGATTTGGAATGGGGAAACAATTCTGGAGTCAAGTTGGGGAGAGATGCTATCTATAAGTTTCATGGCAACTCAATGCTGAGATTTTCTTACATCTAAGCCATTAAGCTGGTATGAATATATAAGAACGTATTTATGGTAAATTCTCTTGTAAGCATGCATGTCTCATATACCTGTTGGAAGCTCTAAAAGTTGATTCTCTCCCTCTATTTCATGTCCAAGCATGGCTCTCTAAGAAAATAAGGACAAACTAAATTATACATTGAAGATGTACTCAAGAATAACTTGAAGATTAGGTGATTCTTAAGATTAGGTGATTCTGATAGTGCTATCCATTTATATGTGTTATGAAGTTTGTTGTGCATGTCACATATGAATCTGTAGCTCCCAGTTTCATTCCAGGCTTGAAAGATTAGTAACTGTTGTTATTAGTACAAAATGGCAGATCTTGATGATAAAATATAATATTTGATCTCAGTAAAAATTTCTTGAGATGTTAAAAAAAACTCTTGGACAGGGAATTCTAGCAAATGTATGACAAAAAATAAAAAAACCAGAAAATTAATGTGATTTTGAATGCCAATGGGAGTTGTACCTGTCTAGCAGTCATCATGCTCACATCCTTGTCTTGTTTGACCCGACCAAAGTCATCAAGTTCACCTTTCTCTAAAGCATCTAACCACTTCAGCTCTTCTTGTCTGTAAAATATTTGAAAAGATACAATGCGAGCAAGTTTTTCATGTGTATGTTATGTGAAGATCTACTGAGAGATTATAAGAAGTTGCCCTGATTACATGTTTCTTAGTAACTAGATCACAGTAAGGAAATAAGAAAGGGGTGGGGGTTTCCCTAACAACCACCCTAGCAACCAGAATTTATTGTTTTTAGGTGACAGATAGATGGTTTACAACTTGAGGAGCTTTATATTTAAATGAAAGGGTGGGGAGGTTTATAGCAGGGGTTTTAGGGTGGTATGCAATTTAGCCATGCTGGTCTTGCAGCTATAAATGCACACATAAAAAATCTATCAACACATGTGGATCAGCATTAGAATAACAAGATAACAGTGACATACTCATCAGAATCACCGCGATGTTTCTCAACAACTTCAGGTTCATCTTTTTCACTTCCTAACAAAATAACAACCAATAAGGGCTTTTATTTAAAAGTATTACTTTGCATACAGCAAGAACACTTTATTTAAACATGGGAATCTGAACTTTTGACAGTTCTAGCATCAAATATGAATAATTTTAACTGGGAATGGCACCAAGAAATTATCTGGGAATCATTGAACATAACATGCCATAAAGATGTCTTCTATCCTACTGAAGCATACAACCATTCTAAAGATACAGTGCTGCTTACGATACTTGTAGTGATCTGTATATAATTTTACGCTTCTTTAGTACAACCATTCTAAAGATACAGTTGTACTGCTTAGGACTTACCTTGCCAAGATGGCTGGTAACTGTCCTCTTCAGCTTCCTCCTCCTCTCCACTGGTTATTACAGGCTCTGGCAATTGAACTGGCACTATTTTGGCCATTCTAAAAGCACGGAAGTAAATAATTAAAATAAAACTCAAGTACAGTGTACATTCAGGTACAGGGAAGTCCTGAAAAGAGTAGCAGTGTTGTTGGTGACTGATGTTTCAACAACCTAAGCAGAGGTCACCTTCAGAGCAAAGTGAAAAGTTGTTTGTCAGTTATGGATGTTGTAAGTCAAGTATCATGTTGCGATGTTAAACCCATAAAAAGAGTCACTTGCCATTTCACTGAGAGTGGTCACTAAATAGAGGTTTGCCTATAATCACAGACTGCAGCTAGCGCTATTCATACACTCACTGTGTTGTTGCCATAGTTTCACCCCTGAGTTTTATCTTAAGAGTTACAGCTTTTCCTTCATCTTTGCTTATGTCCCTGTCTTTATCCTTGTCCCTTGATCTGCTCTTGTCTTTACTCTTCTCCTTTTTACGCTCCTCTTCATATCCTTCAGGGCCATGATCCTTCTTTTTCTTATGCTTTTTATGTTTACGCTTGTGCTTCTTCTTAGGAGATGTAGAAGAAGACTCTACAAAGAGAAAATTAAAGTGCATAAATTAACACACTATGGGGCAGTTCTTGCCAATAAATACCGTAAACTTCCGTTTATAAGCCCTGGGCTTATACAACTTTGTACAGTCGAAGCTCTCTTAACGGACACTCTCATAAGTGGACAGCTCTACTTACGGCCGCCTTGTTTGAATCCCCGTTTTAACTCCCATACAAACTCTGTATTTTTACATTCTCGTAAGCGGACATTCCCATAAGCGGCCGCGGACACTTTCAGAGATTACGACGTAGACTTTTTCTTTGTTTTTAAGCTCCCGTAAGTGGACACCCGAAAGAAAATCCTATTAACAACCTCTGAATCTCGGTTTCTCACATTGATTTTAGAGTAATTACAGTACCATATTTCAGTGTTTGCTTTGTCGTCATCCACGTCCAGTTACAATACGGTATTTATTGTTAGCTGGGCAAGCTCCCGTAAGTGGCCATCCATACCCTACACCTGTAGTGGCCACTTACGAGAACCATTCTCGTAAGCGGCCAGCTCCAGTTACGGACACTTTTTCGCGTCCAGAGGGTGTCCACTTACGAGAGCTTCGACTGTAGGGGGTTTTGGGTGGGCTTATGAGCAGAGGGGTTATATCCGGGGGGCTAATAAGCGGAATAAAAAAAAAACATTTACAAACGAGCCATGTCAGTATTGATCAAAATGCATTTTTAAGTTAAAAGGTCCTGAAAATGCAACATTTAGCCCTCTTCAGTACTATCATCCAGCAGAGGGAACTTATATCTGGGGTTGGCCTTATAACTGGATGTATTAGTGGAAGTTTGCAGTATTAACTTGATTTCTGAAATTCATATGAAAGATCATCATCAGCTTATAATATTATTGTTCATTATAACCAAAACCAATTGATTCTGATTTTGGGCTTTAGAGATGTATGGTAATCTTCAGGTTTAGTGTTTGCCTTATTTATAGTTAACCAAATAATAGTAATATATTTTTCATATACAATGGGTCTAAACACATCAGGGAATATCCAAAGAAAGCCCAGGTTTAAGAAATTTGTTTGTTTGTCTGTCTGTTTCTTTTTTATTTTTAATTTGTTTCTTGAGGTTCCATCCCAAATATTTATAATATTTGATTATTTTGAATAGACTTGCAAGATTTGTTTTAATGTTTGATGGCTTAGTTTGAGATCTCCCAAACAGAGAGGCCTCACATAAAAATATAAGATTATGAAGGATAATAATCACAATAGTTATAGCTTAACAGTTTTCCCTGAGCTTTGTTCAAACTATATGCACAAAACAGCAAATTACACACGCTTGATCAAAAGCTAACCTCTCCCTTCTTCAGGTAAACAAGGCAACTTGGCATGGATCAGTACAAATTTGCCCTTGCGAACTATAGTACCATCGGGGTATGTTACAAGGTACATATGATGCTTACATGAATCCCTAACAAAGAATTATATTCTACACCCTGACATGATACAGCAACACTGGAGTGACTCTCATATCTTTCCTGTGCGAGCAAAGCGTCAGAACGGACACAGATCTCGTTTCAAGACTTGATTATTGAACAATCCACATTTCATAGTTTCTCACGTTTGGGATTACCTAGGACAGCTACATATACCCACCTCTAGTGTCTTCTTCACTAACTTCTTTTCGCTTTGGCATGATTGTCTTTCGCTTTCCAATATGGCAGCAGCCTCGTTTTCATGATGATCGCCGGTGTACACATGATACACGCGAAGTCCACACGCGCAGCACGCGCGCGCCCAGAGCGCTTGATGGATACCTGCTTTGCTGTAAGTGTCTTTTTAGGGTAATACTTTTCCAGTTTCCTAAGACATAAGTTCCAACTAAGCGGAGGAAATATGGGTAATTTTTACGGATCTACCCGGGACTCAAGCCTCTGCTAACGCTCCTGTCCCAGCGCGCGAAACTCCTCGGACCCCCGACCATTCAGTGTTTTTATTATTACTATTTTTACCTTCACACAAATGAAACGTCGAGGGTCCAGCTATATAAGGGAGGGACCATTATAAATTACCGGAGGGGGGGGGGGGGGGGAATTTTTGGTGCAGGAATTTTTTTTAAGTCCTACTTGTCTGCAGGAATTTTTTCTCCTTTGCCCGAAAATTTTTTTAAGCCACAACCGCTTGCACGAATTTTTTTCTAGTCAGGTTTCCCTTACAGGAATTTTTTTTTGGTAAAAGTCACCCCCCCCCCCCCCACTCCGGTTATTTCTAATGCTCCGTCCCTAACGCGTTATATCCCAGAGGCATACACTGAACACCACGACAGAACCTGTTTTCAGCTTTCTCTGATTTCTTCAGGGAGCCTCCCGCAGACAGATCTTTGATCAGAGTACAAGGGTGATTGCTTTGATCAGAGTACAAGGGTGATTGCCTATTTTCCGATATCATTTGAAAAATCGAAATCAGTGAGACTTCAAAACCTCGGGATTATATTTTCTAGCATCTTTGATCCTTCCAAAGGAGATACACTGTCTCTTAAGGGTTTCGCATGAGTTTCGATTTTTCTTTTTTTTTTGTTGCCTAGATTGTCGTCGTGACCATACACATGGTCATAGCAAGCTACAAATCCACAAGTCAAGTGACTAAGAATAAGGAGCCCTGAGTAAGATTTGTTTAAAAAAGATGGCAAGCTCATTATGTATCAATTTATTGTAGTATCGAATTTATAGAACAGGTATAAAGACGTTCAAAAATTCTAGGTCGTTGACATAAAAAAGAAATCCCTCCACCAGCTCTCAAATAATACAATAAATGTTTTTCCAATTTTCCAAGAAAGAAGAAAATTAAGAGTACTCATTTCTTGATACTAACAACCTCAAAAACATCTATCTCAAAATCTTGTTATTCTAAAGCTACAGTGGATATCAGCCATCTTATAATTACAGTAGTTATTTCCTTTTCCACCTTACTCGTATTAACATATATTAAATCTATTTGAAAATTTACTTGCAGGGAGTCCATTCTACATAACCTTACTTAACCATGGATTGGAAATTTTATCATCAAATTGACCACACGGGATAATGTGTCGAAAAATAGATACTTTATACACTTACTTCTCAAGAACCCAAAGTTCTGGTTTCACGAGAATACTTGCACCATAGCACTATACTAAAATATAGGAAAATATGTTTTTTTGGTCGATATCGTCACATCACTGTTCAACAGCGAAGTATATTACCGCTAGAATTGTTTAGTAATTAACATAAAAACTAAACCACTAATCACTATTATCGTCTGACATTTTCTAATATTATATCTTCTTCATCGTCGTCCGTATCGTCAGAATACTCGTTGTTTAGCAGCGCCTTGGAATTAAATGAGTTGAGCGATTGCTCTTGCTCGTAGTCCATTACATAGCCATTTCTCCGTACTAGCAGTTGTTTTCTATAACGCGCCAATCGCCACAGTCCTACCACAACAAGAACCAGCACTATCGTTACCATAGCACTGATTCCGACCATGACAGCCGCTGGCAAACCAAACACCAGGTTTTGCTTGGCTAGTGTAAACTTCACTTCTGCCGCGGGCTCATTTGGATGAACTTGGACGTCTTGCGTCACTTTCTCCCGCCCTGGCGCCGAAGCAGTTATTTGATAGGTTCCTGGTGTAAGAATCCGCCAAAAGTCGCCGTCTTTGGCCGTTGTGACGTCATGATCACGACCTTTTACCGAGATCACTGCGTCAGGTATGGGAGAGCCTGTGTCGTCATACACGAAGCCTTTTACACCCCGATGAACCTGACGAGAAAAAAAAACATCTGTTTGACAGAAACCCAACTATGAGTTGTTGATCACTAAATAACAAATCGTAGGTAATACCTGTTCCAGTTCTATCCATTAGAACATCCCTATAACTCATCAGAGACACTAGTCTATTGAAGGTCATCTCCTCTCCCCGATGACCCCCCCCCCCCCCCCCCATCAGCATTTTGTGAGGTTGCCCTAGCAATACGCTGGTACCCATTTACACTCCTGCACTGTGAGAGTAAAGTGTCTTACCCAAGAACACAGTACCACAAGCCCAGCAAGGACTTGTAGGTACACATTCACTACATACAACTAATAAACGCCATAAAAGGCAATTTTAAGTTTGTCTTACTTGAAACACAAAGAAGAAGAGTGGATCCTTGTGTTCCTTCCAGTGATGCTCCAACTCCTTTGCGTACGGGAATTTACAGCAGCCCATGTGTATACCGATCTCAAGACAGTTTGTATTCTGATACATGTAATCTTTCATTCCACCTTCATTGCTACGCCAAGCTGCTCCATTTGTAATTCCTTTTGGAAATTCCTCCCGTACGGTAGGGCCTGGGCATGACGGTTTCCCATAATGCATTGATGGGTGTGAGTTGGCATATGTTGTTGCTAAGTAACGGAAGACATCATCGTCAGGGGTGGGGTTGGGGAGTGAGCGACCTTGAGGATGGGCATCAAAGGGGTAGTTGGCTACCAGTGAGCCTCCATGTAAACTGGCGGACAACACAAACGGGTATTTCTTGATCCACGTCATCATGGCGTTCGTCTCAGCTTCATGCATCTTTCGACCGGAGTTGTAAAGCCCTGTAAAATAAGAACAAAATGGAGTGGATGAATGGATGAATCAGGAAAAGGAAAAAAGAGTCTTATGTCATTTGTTGGTTGGATTTTTGCGTGTTGTCACGAATATTCGTCTGCATTTCAAGCAAATTGTTCACCCCCAGGAGGGGAACTGGGCGGGTTGGTTGAACAAAGGAGCTAGAGAGCTAAACTTACAATAACAATATTTTTATTTTTCCTGTTCATGGTTATGGTTCATGATTAAGAACCCAATAAATTTGCTCTCAGATATCAGAGGTTACAGCAAAATTGGAACTATCTTCAAACGGCGGCAAAAGGTCAACTTTTACACCCTGCTTACCTGGGAAATTGGAGTTTATATCCACGTTTCTTGCATTATTTCTTCCTTTATCTGAGAAGCAGTCGCCTTCTGAAGCCAGTTCCGCTCCATCCGAGTTCAGGACAGGCAAGATGTGTATACGAGTACTGTTCACCAGCCGTGTCACCAAGTCATCTTTACCATAACTCAAGCATAGATGCTGAATCATCAATAACAGCATCTCTTTACCAACTGCTTCATTTCCATGGACTCCAGCCACATAACTGAACTCTGGCTCACCTGCTTCGTGCACCCCTGGGTTATCAGAGATCTCCATAACCCAAATGTTACGGTATTGTACAGTTTGACCAATACTGTAAAGCCTTGTGATGCGTGGACACTTGGAAGAGATATCTCTGAGAAAAGCTTCCATGGCTGCATACTTATGATGACCAAACCGTGGGATTTCGTGTAAATTAAACATGACATCAGCTTTTTCACCCTCATTGATTGTCACCTCTTTTGTGACGCTTGAGTAACCCTGAGCATGCGCAGTGATCTTGTACTGCCCCTTTGCTAGAAGCCTGTAGAAGTAAGGACCATTTTGCTTGAAGACAATGGCCGACTTTGAGTTCTTAATGGTCACGGTAGTGCTGTTTAGTGGACGGTGGTCTAAGGTGTGAAGAACCCCTTGTACTGCTTGCTGCACTTTCCCCAAGAATTCTAAAAGTGGCACACGATTTGCCTCCCAAATCTTGTCAAGCTCTCCAGCTGATGGGTACTTGCAACAGGATATGAAGAAAGAAAGTTGTGGAATGCCAAGAGTCATGTACGTGTAATCTTGCATTGTGAAATGAACTTCCTTCCACTGTGCACCATTTACAATTCCATTACTAAACCCAGCAGCAGCAGATTCATCGCAGCCTTGCCCAAGATTCATTGTGGGATGTTTTTTGGCATAGCTAAGAGCAAGCTCTTTAAACAAGCTGTCATCTGACGTCACAGAACCTTTCACAGTCTCACTGTCAGTCATGAGAACACTCATGGGATACCTGAGAAAAAAAGATTAAAGAATTCAAATGAAGAAATCTTCCAACATGAACATTAAATTTAATACGCTGCTTAGCATTTAGAAAGGGCATCTCGAGCCAATTTGTATAGTTGTTAACTTGATTAACTTGGCATGGTCGGAATAACTGACTGACTGGCCAATCAACTACTAGTGGACAAACAATCCAACAGACAGACCAACCAACTGACATCACCATAGTTGAGTTATTACATCTCACCTTGCCACCATTTCTCCTCCACTGAAGTCTGCCACAAGAGCAAAACTGTTATTTTTCATCCATGCTTTCACATGCTTAACTTCTTGAGGTTCATCAGCAGCTGACTTCAGAAACTGAAATAGATAGAAAGGTTGTTCACATTGCTGTTGGGTAGCCTGCAGTTGACTAGCATCTTTCTGGGGGTGGGGGGTTGGTGGAGGGCAGTGAAAGCGAACATTAGCACCAGGTCCTTTGTTCAAAGGTTGGATAACACTATCCACTGGATAAATCATTACCAAGTGGATTGAGCACTATGTTTTGCCAACACTTATCTGGTGGATAGCAATTTATCTGGTGGGTAGCATTATCCAGCCTTGGGACAACTGGGCCCAGGCTTTTAGCCAGATGGGTGTCCAGGTGTCCTATGGATGCCCACTTTTTGGAGAAAATTAATATAAATTTCTGTATTGAGTTACTGGCATTTTTTTTAGCAAATCTGGAAATCTTCAAAGAAATTTGCACTCAAAACTGCAGAAATACACATGTACAGGTCTTGCATGCTTAAATTAATTTTTGTCCTCAGACCCTTCTGGGGGGGGGGGGGGGGTGGAGTCAGGCCTCAAGGAAATTTTTAAGCTTTCAGTAGAACACTCCTGTTTATTGTTAATTACTCACCTCTTCAATATTCTTAGGTAGTGAACTGTGTTCACCCTGGGTTAGGTTGTAGTAAAAGCTCCTGGATAAGTCATCTTTGGGTTCCAAGCTTCCCGTGCAGTCTCCTTCAGCTGCTTTTTCATTTCCATCAACATCCACAGCTGGCACAATATGCAACACTGTTGTTTGAACCAGCTTTGTGATACTCGCATCCTTTTGTTGATAAGCATTGCACAAGTATTCTATCAACTTAAGCAGCAGCTCTTTCCCAGTTATGTCAGTTCCCTGTAAACTGCCGACAAGCCCAACATGAGGTTTTCTCTGAGCAAGTCCTGGCTTTTCTGTCAGTTCCAAGGCATAAATTGGCTTTCCCCCATGGCTTGTTCCAATTGTTGTTATCTTAGTAATGCTAGAACACTTGTTAGCTTGCTCTTGAAGAAAGGCAGCCATCTGATGATGGTTGTGCTGAGAATAATGTACAGTGGGGGCTGCCAGAGGAAACAAAATATAAAGTTTAATTAAATATGTACCGTGTTTGAATACAAGTGTAATAAACCCAAGTGCTATCATTTAACTGTTTATAAACATTAATTACATCCATTTTAGTACCCCCAATCTCTTACAACAAAAAGAATTTAAATTCAGTGAAAAGTCCTGCAATACAGCTTTTTAATAATCAAATATTTGTTAATACAGTGGCTTATACAGTGTACTCATTTTTGTTGGATGACCTATAATAATTGTTATAATAATTGTTGAATACTACAATTTAATATAATGGTGCCTGTTTAACTCATCAGTTGCA
This sequence comes from Meandrina meandrites, assembly GCA_963693305.1. Taxonomy (NCBI): domain Eukaryota; kingdom Metazoa; phylum Cnidaria; class Anthozoa; order Scleractinia; family Meandrinidae; genus Meandrina; species Meandrina meandrites. The sequence goes on along the minus strand of OY855913.1, from coordinate 1,887,847 downwards.
TTTTGTTCTCCTAAAGGCTCACAAAGTATGGCCTCACTCATACAATTAACAGCCATATAATAATAGAAAATTTGTTGAGCTCAAGGTGTACAATTGGAGAGAAATTACATGTTTTTAGCTGCTGAATACTCTTTTTTTTTTTGCAAAATCTAGTCCAACTTACCTACAGCTGGAACTTGAGAAGGAACTTGCATTTTAACAGTAGATTTTATTACTGCAGAACTTGATGGAACACTGGCACTTGAAGTTGGCTGTTGTACAGAGCTTTTTTGAGAGTATTGTGTTTCTTGAGAAGAAAGTTTTGTGTCGACTGGGAACAGTGTTTGGGCTGTCGTGGATTGGAGAGACACTTTGTTTGTGGAAAAGGTAGGCTGCCCAACTTGTTTCAGTACAAAGTCCAATTCCGTAGCAAGACCGGAGGGTACAACAACGCTCGTTGTCTCAGAAATGTAACCTGGTGCCGACACTGTGACAAGGTATTTTCCAGGGACAACAAGTCTCCAGAAGTCACCGTCAATTGCAGAACTGATGTTATGCCTTATTCCTGAAACAGAAATGGTTGCATGGCCAATTCCTGCCCCCAGGACATTCCTTACAACTCCTTTGAAGCCAGTGTGGACTTGTGCCATGAATGTTAAAAGAGAAACCTTGTGGGCATCCCAGTATGACTTCAGCTTGGACTGGGCAGGAAACTTGATACAACTCATCTCTATGGTAAGCTCAAGACAGTTGGAGTGAACATAGTTGTAGTCTTGCATGCCACCCTTAACAATATACCATTCTGCTCCATTTGTGATGCCATCCTTAAAATATTCATCTGGATAGCCTTGGCAAGGGCGTCCTCTACCCATTGTGGGATGTGCTTTAGAGTAAATAAGCGCCAACTGTCGGAACACAGCATCATCTGGACTCCTGCTATAGCTTTCACGACCTGAAGGTGTATCATCAAACGGATAGTTTGCAACAATAGAACCTCCATGGAGGTTAGCTGATAGAACAAATGGGACAGAAGTGATCCATTTCATAACAGCCCATGTTTCTGGCTCATGATTCCTGTTAAGATATGGAAAGAACTGATCTGGAAAGTTTCTGTTCAAATCAACATTCCTGGCATTTTCACGGCTAGGCTTTTCATACCCATCAGGGTTCATCGAGGGCATGATGTGAATACGAGTGTAATCTACAAGTGCTGTTATTACAGGGATTTTGTGGTAATTCTCACAAAGTGCTTGAATTAACAGTAAAAGAGTCTCTCTTCCAACCACCTCATCACCATGCATGTTTCCAACATATTTAAATTCTGGCTCTCCTACTTCGTGCGTTCCTGGGTTATCGGTTATTTCTATTACCCACAGGTCCCTGTTTTGAACTGACTTTCCAACAGAGTACAGTTTGGTAATGTTTGGGTATAACTTGGCTATAGTGTGTAGAAATGTTGTCAAATCATTATAATTATGATTTTTAAAGATTCTTGGTTTCTCCCAGTCATTAACAACTTGAGTAAAGCCTTTACTTGTAGTTGGAATTGTTGTGAATGGAACTTGAACATTGGGGTCTAATGCTTGAAGGCTTGAGGACAGGTCTCGTCTGGTTCTGAATTTCTGCAGTTTCCTCAGCCATGGAATCTCGCGTGTAAACAAGCTGAAGTCATTTCTGTGACTATGGTTATCTCTCTCTAGGACAAATTCTAACTCAGTGGCATCTCCAGAGCTGACAGTAACATTGCTTAGCATTTTGCAGCTGTGACTTGAAGCACAAGCTGTGACCGTATAAATCCCGGGCAACAAAAGTCGCCAGAAGTCACCATGTGATGCTGTTGTTACATTATGGTTAATTCCCTGAACATGAATAACTGCTCCGTAAATACCAGCTCCTTGTTGGTTCTTTACGAATCCTTTAATACCTTGATGCACTTGCTCCATGTATGTTAAAAGAGCTTTTCTGTTGTTATGCCACTCTGTCGGCAAATGACTTTTGGGTGGATACTTGCAGCAAGACAACTCAAGCGTGATTTCAAAACAGTTACTTATCAAGTAATTGACATCTTGCATGCCCCCAGGGACATCATACCAGAAGGCACCATTGGTGATGCCTCCTTCAAACTGGTCATTACACGGATCCCCTTTATTACCCATTGTTTTGTGATTTGTGGCATAAATACTTGCTAAATGTCTAAAGATTGGATCATCAGGTGTCGCACTGTATCTACCAGTGTCTTGATGTTCTTTGTTGCTATCAAAAGGATAGCTTGCCACCAGGGCTCCTCCGTGTAAATTCGCCGACAGCACGAAAGGATTTTCATGAATCCACTTCAACATGGCACGAGTTTCCGCTTCTGCGGAAGCTAAGTTGTAATCGTTCCAGCGATTAAACTGATCGGGAAAATTACGATTTAGATCGACGTTATTGTAATTGTAACGTCCCCCTGTTCCTGAACATCCCTGTTTTGCCTTTTCAAATCCATCTGGGTTCATAGACGGCATAATGAATATGTCTGTTGTGTTAACCAATCTCGTAACACGGTGATTTCGACCGTAATTTTCGAGTAAATAAGCGACAAGATAGATCAAAACTTGCCTTCCCACAACTTCATTCCCATGCATGTTTCCAACATATTTGAACAGAGGTTTTCCTGGCTTCCTAACATGTGGATTATCAGTGATCTGAATAGCCAGCAGCTCGCGATTCGCTGCTGATCTTCCGACTCTGTGAACTCGAGCAATATTTCTGTGTTGATGTTCAAAAGTACGAAGGAGACATACTAGTTCTTCGCTATTGATGTAGCCTTGATGTAGTAACGATTGGAGATTTCTTTCTTGAGTATAATCACAATATCTCAGGGAGTCTATTCCAGCGACGAAAGCGAAGATCAAGAGTATTTTTAAAGAGAAGCTGACGTACTTAACGGCCGCCATGTTTTTCATGATTAATTTCTTGACTGGGTGGTCTATTGTTTTTCTTGACTGGGCACGTGACATGGGGCATGGATTGTCACGCCTCCCCCTCCCCCTTAAATCGATAATTAAATTCAACATAATCAGATAATTTCCGGTTTCAACGTGCTAAAATTCGTGCCTTTTGCTCACTTTTTGTAACCTTGAATCTCCCCAAGTTAAAGACTTTATTTTCATGCAAGTACTCTCAGTTTTCAGCCATTTTTCGGTTTCACTGCCACGTCAAAACCAATCTCTTGTCTTTGATCTGCAAATACACCTATGTCCACAGCCAAAGTTATTCATTATTCCGATTAAATTTTGTAGTCGTTCTAGTATTACATAGACGGAAATTGAATTTCTTTCAGAAAATCAGTAATGGAGGAAGTGTTCAATGTTACAACATCAACACAGGAATTTTCAGCTTTGTTTTTCTGGACTCCAAGTAAAATGCGTGAAAGCCCCAACGTAGACTGATTACCCAGATTAGCCATACAGGAAACATATGCATATTTCCCACCCTATAGCATGTACGTAATACGTAATATGTATTACAAGGAATTTGTATATTTTTTTATCATTTTGTAGATCCGAATTAATCAAGTCAGCGCTGTGATTTTTCTTTTAGAATATAAATTTATTGAAGTAAATATTATATTGTTACCAAGGTTGACTCCCACGCTTTGCTCGGATCCTAAATATCAATAAAAAAAATTATCAAATCTGATTGGTTCTCGGCACAACTTATTTGACAGCTATTTCGTGGAGCACGATTAGCTTAGGGAATGTTTACTGCTGAAAAAATATCCAATGTGATACTTCGAATTATTCTTTAGTACTCTAATACGGGTTTTGGACGGAACCATCCACGGAGACCCAGGGGCAGACTCTCCCCCCCCCCCCCAGCCCCTACCATTAACTGTCCCTGGGTCTCCGAGGATGAAGTTGTACAAAAAGAGTAATGATTTAATGATCTGAAGCGTGACTGTATGTTAAACAGGACCGGAAACAATAACCTCATTCAGCACTTCCTTGTTTGACACTTTTCTCTTTCCTACTTCCTTGTTTAGTCAACCGTGGCTTCCTTAATTTAATTAAAACTTCTTCTTTATCTCCGATGAAGAATTTTGTCTTGGACCCCCCCCCCCCCCCCCCCCCCGTGCCTTCGAGGAAAAAAGAACACACCGCACCTTCTCTCCTCACCCCTCCCCCTTTTTAGCGATCACGGGTCCTTCTTCGATTTGGAACCCTTCGTTTTTGATCATCTCTAAATCTGCCACCGTTCTATATGTCATGTAATGTAATTCATCTTGTATCTCTGTAACCTCTCCGCGCCAGCTGTCCTAGACTACGAGCAGTCCCTATTTATTTTCTCAGTCCGTCGAGTGTGGAGCGAAAAAAATGCCCGCGTGAAAATTGGGGACGATGCGAGGCGAGGAGAGGCGAAGCGCGAAATTTTTTCGCCCCTTGCCTCGTCCCCAATTTTCGCGCGGGCATTTTGTTTTCGCTCCACGCTCGACGGACTGCGAAAATCAATTGCTTTTATCGAATTGATCTGCATACTCAAAGGAAAGTGCTATCTGCCCTGAAAGGAAAGCTACAGCAAATAAAGACTTTGAGTATGCTAGGCAAGGTACCAGTGTTTACAGGCACGCATGCGCCAATAACAGTCAAAACCACGACTTGAGTAATAGCTAACCATCCAAAGAAACAATGTATGGAAAGCGCGTGAAGACTGAGGTTTCTATATTTTTGCCAGTGAAAGTCCAAAAAGGCCGACACATTTTTGTTCCTTCTTTATACAGATGCGGTTACTGTTACCAGCAGCTTTTATACTTCCTTGAGCTCAGTTTCGTCGAGCCCTTTCTCTGTCAACACCTATACAAAAGGTCATTGATAGAGGGAACGGGGAGGGGGGGGGGGGGGGGGGGGGTTCTAAATTAGTACAGCACTGGTGTTGGAATCAAAACAGGGGTCCTAGAACAGTACAGCACTGGTTTTGGAATGAAACCTTACTGTAATCAGCTAGATTTTTTCAACCTTTCCAACTGGGGAGGGGAGAAACAAAAGTGGAACGCTTCCCAGCACGTTTGTCTGTGGTTGTGGTTTTAGCTGGCAGGCCCGTAGCCAGACTATACTGAAAACTGAGGGAATTGCGAAGCGTTGAAGTTAGGGGTAAAATGTCTAGAAACCCGGAAATGCCATTTCTAGGTGATACCAGAAAAATAAACACTTCTTTCATATTGACTTCTTACAGGAACGTGAAAAAAAAAATAATAATTCGGTTCGCCTACTACTAGCTACGGCTCTGGCGGTTACAGTGAGAAAACAATAAAACAGTAAGAAGCAGTGTTTGACATTAAAATATACTTTTATTAATTAATTTGCCTTTCTACAACCATAATTGCCAAATCTGTAGTCTTCTTTCCTATAAACTCTATAAACTCTTCAAAAAAGGCATTTTTTGAAGTCCAAGCGGACAAATAAAAAATTCTTTGAACATGGAATTAATTAATTCACCTGAAACAGCCTAATACTGACAAATATATTGCGATAAAATTTTTACTGTCTCCAACATGCTGTAGTTCACATGAATTGCGAATTGATATCAAATCTCGGCGTCTAGTTAACGTTGGGCATAGCTTTCTGTGCTCGAACATGTTTAAGTTTTGACGCGGATCCGTTGTTATTAGTTACATTTCGTTTAGACATATCATACGTTTTTCCTAATTTCATCGGATGTAAATTCCTCTTATCACCAGTGACTTTCATGTTGTTTACTCCGTGAGGACGTTTCTCTCCGCCAAAGGTTTTAACTTGTGGATTTCGTTGATCGTAAATTTTAAGGACGTTAGCCACTCCCATAGAAGTTGCATTTGGTTGATAAACAGATGGTAAGCTCTTTTTCAGGTCGTTTTTGGTTTTATAAGGGTTTTTCTTATCTCGTGATGCAGGCGCAGAGTCATTAAATGTATTTTGATTTTTTCTGTTGCCAGGTATTTTGTCTCTACTGCTCACCGACTGAGTCGTGTTCCCACTGCTTCGCGTAATCCCTGGCGGACTGGGACTGGAAGACTGTTTGTTGCCATGGAGAGTTGCGTTCCCTTGTATAGCAGTCTTTCTACCAACAGCCGACGCGTTGTGATGGGAATGCTTATTGCTTCTTTGTCGTGGGATTTCGTCTCTGCCTCTTTCATTCAGCTTCCTTGTATCGTTACGTTTACCAAAATTAGCCACTTTCTTTTTGTTTTGTTTATGCTCTACACGAGACTTGTTTCGCTGATGACCTTTGTGTTTTGGTATGGTATTTCGACCGATAACTCCGGGATGTCCTGACAACTGATTTTTCAGACCTGAATCTTGCTCCTTGTGCTTTTGAATTGCTTTTCGTTTTTCGCTTATAAACGCGTTTTCTTCAGCCACCATGTTTTGCACAGCGCGAACCGTTGGGTCATCCTCAATGGATGGTAAATTCAAATCTTTGAGCTCTTCCGTTACGCTTTCCTCGCTCCCAGGCCTCCACTGATCAGCTCTCAGTTGAGGTTCCAAGCTAGTCTTTGTGGGGTTGATGTCAAATGGCATTTGCGGGTGTGCGTGTCCTGTTCCAAGGTTCCAGTTGTAATTGTTTGCTTCTGTATTCGGTTGTTCGTGGATGTTTTCAAAGACACCGCTGTCGACATACTTGGGTAGCGTTATAGATGACGGAGGAATGTTGGCATACACATTGTCGTTGTACTTTGTTGCGGTAACCCCACTGCCATGAGGTTTCATCATGTCTTCCTTGTTCGTGTTCTCGTCATTGACGCTCACTCGATTTGCCGTGCGGCTTCGGGTTGGAGGCACTCCACTGGGCGAGTCACTCTCATCGACTTCAAGTCTTAGCTTCTTTGAATAGCTGTTAAGAATTTTCAGCAAAGCTTTTATGGAGGTGGCTATTTCTCGTACCTCAGAAGCGGTTGGCCTAGATTCACTTTTTGGAGTGGCACCAATGTTACTTGGTTTGTGAATGATGCCGGAGTTTCCTAAAGTGAAGGGTGAAGCTTTGGACACGATGCTCTCCGTTTCTCCGCCTTTAGCATCGGTTGAAGAGGTTAAATCTGAAGCCATTGGTAGAATTTTGTCTTCGAAAGATTTTGTCTCCCCATTTTTAGAAGCTAAAGCAGAAGACAGGTCTGAGGTAGAAGTAGAAGTCAAGGCAGCGGACAGATCAGCAGGTGTGACAGATGTCTTGTCATCTGTTTCCGCTATTCTGCCGATTGCATTCATCTGCAATCCTAGAGGAAGTTGTGGCTTTGACTTTGTCTGAAAGTCGCCTCCAATTCCAGGATTTACTTCCGGAGAAGGGGAGATAGTCGTTAATTTTCCATCGCCATCTGACGGCAAGGCTATCTCCGGCTTCCTTTCTTCAGTGGTAAAGTCAGAGAGCGCTGTTGGAGCCTCCTGGGTTTGGCTTTGGTGGAATAAATGCTCTACGTTATTGGTATTTGTGGCATTAATTTTCCCCAGTGTAACCGCTGACTGAACGTTAAGGTAATGTGGAACTTTATTATTTCGTAAGCCGGTTTGTGCTTTTAGCTCTTCATGGGTTTGTGGTGAAGGGGTAGGCATGTCATCCACTGTTTCTAAGGTAAGAGTCACCGTCTGATCACCTAAGTCAACTTTCTGACTTTCTTCATCTGGACTTTTGGGTTTTTCACTTTGGAAAAAGTCTTTCGTATTATTTTGTAGCAAAATAATATTAGCGGAAGGCTCTGTAGAATTATGCTGTTCAGTGGGACGTTTATTAGCGCTGTTTATGTTAGCGGTATGGTCACTTGGTGCTTGTAGCACTGCATCGTCTCTGGAAAAGTCACTGGTCTTATGATCATTTGGAAGCCCGTGGAGTAATTTCTCTTTTCCGGTTTCTTCATACGTTAATTTTGGCTTGATTTTTGAAGAGCTGTTCTGCTCGGTGTCTTTCAAATCTAACAGACTTGCAACGATCACGCTCATTAAATCATTTACATGTGGTTTCAGTCTAGAGTGTTTGTCTCCTATATTAGAGTTACTGTTTTTCGGGAGATGTTCTGGACCTCCAGGTTCTTCCATACTCTTCATAAAATCCATCAAGGTATTATTCCGTAAGGTTCTTGACACATTTTTGGTTTCATAATTAGAATACGTAAGTTTCTCTTTTCCTTTTCCACCAAGAACAGGTTTTTGCAGTGTATGATTATTGTGCAGCAAGTTAATGTTGTTATCATTTTTACCTCCTGCCTTGTTTCCTAATGTTAAATTTGCAGGTTCAGAAATATTCGTCGGAAATGTTTTATTTCCATGTCCTTTCAAAATCTCAGCCAAAATCTTACTTTCTAATCCAACTTTCGAATCTGCTGTAGGTACGTGCTTTAGCTTGTTGATGCGCCCTCCTAAAAGCACCCCTTTGAAGTTAGTTAAAGTATCGGTTGTCACGAATGATGAACGGTTCGTGGAATTCCTTTTGTGTAATCCTTGCCGTTTTGAAAGTGCACCGAGGATGTTGTTGACAGCTTTGGTAAAGAGCTTATTGGCAGTTGGTGATGTAAAATTATTATACTCCGTTGTCAAACCCGCAATGCTTTTAGCTAGCTGAGAGGTCAAATTAGTTTGAACTGTTCCACCTATCCCTGTGTTCGCTTTAGGTTGGGTAACAAACGTTTGTTTGCCTCCCACTCTCGAAATTGGCGCCTTAAGCTCGCTATTGGCTTGTAAATATAGTGAAATGTTTTTAGCTATGGCAGCAAATGGACTTCCACTTCGATCCCATCTTCGCACTAGCTGGTTTAATGTGCCCTTCTGCATGGCGTTGTCAATAAGCTTTGTTAAAATATCTTGCAAGCTATGCAGTTCATGATCCTTGGGCAGAGGAATTCCTTTCGAAGCGACATTATTGGTGTGAATTGTTGCCACTTCTTCCCGTGTTTGCGCTCCGACATCTTCACCTACTTTTCCTGTTAAAAGAACTGGCAACAATGTGGATTTGGCTTGCTTAGCAGAATCGTGCTGTCGTCCCACTACTTCGGCCATTTCTATAGCTTGGTTGATTTTGTTTTGCAACATTTCTAAGTCTGCTGAGCTCAACGTTTTTTTTCCTTTTGTCCCCAAAATGTAGCTCGAGTCTTTATCATCTTTGTGGAGGACTGACTTTTTCTTTTCCGCTTGTGTGTGAGTTGTGCCCCTTGCTAAAAGTGCACCCAACATGTCAAGATCTTCAGAAAATTGGTCGCTCTTATGATCATGTGTGTGGTGCTTTTTATGTTGTTGTCCTTGGATAATTGGTTTGTTGGAGCTGAGCGAGATTTCCTTGGTGATTTTCTTCTGTTCCTGGTCTTCTTCTGACTCTGACTTTTCGTCAGGTGACAGCTGTGTTGTTAAAGCATCTAACGCATCACTTAAAGTTTCCAATGTGGCAATCTTTTCGTCCAGTCTTCTAATTTTCTCTTTGTTTCGCTGCTTACCTGGATGTCTTCTGCTGGCCTTTTTCCATTCAATATCTTTATTGACGCTTTTTGATTTGCTTGGAACTTGCTTTTCATTAAGCAAAGAATTTGCCAAATCAGCCAACGAGAAAACTTTATTTCCTATAGAAACAGTTGGAGAAGACAAGTTGCTGGCTACACCAGAATCTTGTTTGACAGGTTTTGAGACCTCTTTCTCATTGTCCTTGTCCAAAGCCGAGGTGCTAGTTGAATCTTTCTCAATGGGTTGGTGTATTAGGCCTGATACGAGGTTGGCAATCAAATTTTGATTTTCGGGAATTTGTTTTGATGGTGGTGAGGTTGGTTTGGTGTTGGAACCAAAATGTTGTGCCAGTATATTTTTATACGAAGAGTCTTCAGTTGTACCAAAATCAAGAAGACTTTTGCCAAGCGTCTGTCCAAACTTACTGGTCAGAAAACTCTTTACCAACCCTTCTGTAATACTCTGAAGTGGCTGTATCACAGTAGAAACTGGAGGCTTTTGAACTGGATTTGCTGTCAACTCTAAAGGTCTTTGTATAGCGACAGTCGTGGGTGATGGCACATTTAAAGCGGAGTTGTGGTTAATTGTTTGGATTTTACCGTTGTTTGCTGAATCCTGATTTTTTAACGATCCCAGAACACTATTTACACCTGACATAGAGCTCGAAACATTATTGGTTAAATGCAGTTTTGTGAATGACGACATGCCATTTTGTCTTGCAACCGTGGAGGGTGCTATTCCTTGTTGAACTGTTAAGGTAGACCCATCTTTTTTGTGTGACACGATCGGACGGGAATCTTTAGGAATAGGAAGATTTTCCCCAGAAAGCGTTGTCTGATTCTTCCCTCCACTTTCCTCGCCAAGGAATTCGATAATTGGTTTCAGCTTATCTGCACGATTGTACTGAGGCACCGGAAGTAACATGCTCAAGTTCAGTTCACCTACTGCATGCTGTGGCAATGGATTCTTGGAATTCGCTGTAAGGTCCAGTACGGAGTGGAGTGTGTTTAATGTGTCTTGTTGTGGTAACTGAAGGAGCTTCTTTCCGCTGTCACTGGACGGATCTGTTAAAAGGAAAAGAATTAAAAAGGAAACAAGTCAGATAAACAAAACTCCACTCACTTGATGGTGGTAAGGGGTAACTTCATGACTCGTTAGTTGATTCTTTTTTGGTGTGAAATGTGATAAAAATGCTTTTCGTCATTTTTTTACCAACATGCACAATAATTTTATATGAAAGCAGGAAAAGTTCCTTCAGTGTTGAACAGCCTTGAAAGAGCACTGGCGGAGAGGGTTTGTCTTTCGCGCAGAACTGGGGTGTGGGGTGGAGATGTGTCCCACAGCACGAAGGTGCAAATCGAGAACGCTCTTATCCATGCCTGTTTGTTTCTATTTCATCTCACTCACCTGTGACATCTCCTGGAGGTTGACATTTGTAACTGATCAGAGCGTACTTATCAATTCCTGGGCAGCGACTACCCTCTCTAGTCAAATGCTTATCGTCAGCGGTGACGACACAACTCTCTCTTCCAGTACATCTCTCCCTCAACGCCAACACACTGTCTCCTGAGTTTGCGCAGGTGAAGTACTTCCCTAGGGGTGTAGGGCAGGTAGACGGTGAATCCCGTCCCCAGTAGGCTGACATGATATGTATCTTCCAGCCCTGGCCGCATTGAAGCTCTGTTGTCTCGCCATTACACAGCACAAACTTATTTTTCTCAGGGATACACTTATATTTTACAGCCAGGTATTTGTTAACACCAGGGCAGTGCTTAACCCCCGGGGGTTGTAGAACGTTATGCCGGGCGGGGATTTCGCAGTATTCTTTATCATCACACAGATTCCGTACGATAGGGGTGGTTGTAGGATCGCTGAGACAGTTAGTGACCGGATCTCCGTCCTCCGAGGGGCAGATTTCCGCTGACAAGCGGCCCCAGAAAGCTTCCTCTATGGCGATGCTTGACCCAGGAGAGAAGCATTCCAGTGATTTGTTCTGACCAGCGCAAATGATGACGGATTTATCTGAGAGAAGCAATTAATATTTGGTGTTGTTTTAAAAATACCTGATGCAGTTGTTACAAGCAAATGTAGAAAGTGAAATTTCAGTGAAATCCTTCCACATCATTGCATATCATTACTCTGGTTCGATGGAATATCTTTTATATATAACTTGGTTCCCCAGAAGTGTTAGTTATATTTTAGGCAAACCAACAAACCTGTTTCTAGATCAATTTCGCTTCTTGGTCTCCCTGCTGCACCCGGGGTTGCGGTTCGTGCTGCGGGAAAAAAACGGGGTTACGTTCAGATAATCGTAGTTGTTTTAGGTCCTCGAGCCTAACAACATGCGTTTTGAAATGTCACTTGCAACATCTGTTCTTCAGGCAACATACGTACAATCAAAATCCTTTGATTGTTGGTTTTATTTACAAGGTTCATGACCCGTCAAGCGAAGTACTTATCGGGTTTATCTCTTTTCCTTTACAAGACCATTTGAGGAGAGGCTAGTGGCTATAAAAAGTAGTAATAAGTAATAAAGTTATACTTAATTTCTCGCTTACAAATTGTCATGGTCGACCATCTTAGAGAGGGAAGGCGGGGCTTATTAAAAATAATTTGAACTGCAAGAGGGGAGCGTATTAGAGAGGAAAGTCTCCTTTGTTGCGAAGAAGACTTACGGAGGAGAGGCTAAATATCGTTTTTACGATATTCTGTTGCCATGTTGCATGTTTTCTGTACAACATAAAAATGACTATAAGCATGGTCGTTCCACAATCACTGAGTAAAGTTGCATATGCCGCTGGCATGCGTACAATTCATTTATGCCATTACCTGTGCGGAAATCCATCAAATTAAACAATATCTGTCATACCTATATGCCCGAAACTGACAAGGAAGCTAAACACCATGGAATATCAGTTAAACGAACTGGCAAACAAATTTTGAATAATGATGTGAACGTGATTGAACATTTTCAGACCAACGTTTATGCGACAAACAATTTGTGTTCGTTAAGCTGGTCCATTCAACATGCCATGATAATTTATGATATGCAAATGCTTCATCTTTGCCTTCCCATTCTCTCTGTTCAAATCCCCGCTGATCGAGCGAGAAGCGTTTTACTCGCAAGCTACTGTTTTTACTGGAGCTTAAAGTAATATTTGCCTGAAATGCGTTTTTTTGTGTATTCAGTTTGTAGTTGACCGATATCTTTCTAAATTCACTTGTAATCGGTGTTGTGTATTTCGTCGTGTAACCTAACCCTAACGACAACAGAACAAGGTATTTATCACCTCTTACCTGATAACTGATCGAGAGTACCAGTCGAGTCCGCCCTGTTGATTAGCACGGCAGACAAAAGCCACACAACAATTGCCAAATGTTTCTTCATCGTCAGAAAGCATTCTCTCACATCCTGCGTCGAGTTCTTGTTCACAAAATAAAGCTAGTTTTCCAATCCGATTCTAAGATCTTGATTTCCATTTTAAGAGAGTATATACCGTAGACAACCAATTTTCAGTGACATCGGCACCAGTAAAAGGTCATCTTGCTCACAAACTGAAAAAAGCGTCGTATTTACCAGTTAAATATTTATGAGTAGTAAATAAAATCTCGCTCCTAATCCTTTTCGAAAATTTTTAGCCCTATAAGATACTGATTATGATTTGAATAGTAAGTAACGTGCTACTACCAAATTTATTTACCGAGAAAAGGAGCTTGGTTGGCTTTGTTTGTTTGTTTGTTTTTATATTTTTAAAATCTTACGTCAAGTTTGTTCAGGCCTCTGTGAACAGACTTCGCCTGAAGTTGCTCAGCAGCTTTGTGCAAAGGCCTATGGGATGGCATGGTACTAGCCAATCGAAAAACACTATACAACTGATAATCTATGCAAGTTGTCTGCTGCAGCAGCCTAGAGGAACGATTGTACCTTTTTCATAAATATTATACCAAAAAGTGATAAAATAGGCTAGTAAGCCACTGCAATTCAAGTGCCCATCTAGCTCCTCCGACCGATTTGTTGCGACAAAAACATTAAATAACCAATCGCCCTGTACAGGAAAGAATCCACGCAAAACTGATAAATGTGTGTTTCCATAACTTGAAGATCGTTAAACGAATATTTTGTTTCCAATGCAGACCTATTTTTGCGCAATATTAACAGAAGAGAATCGTTCTACTGCTCTTTTCCGAAGATATGTTAAGATCTAGTTTGCAGCTTGTGGCAGAACTGCTTTGCCTTCCTTGATGTTTCTTCTACTTGCTACTACCATTTATTTTATAACCCTACTAGAGGTGGTGTTGCTGCTGTTGCTGCTGCTATGATTCAAAGGTTGTTTCAGCACAGCGCACCCTCAAACATGGTATGACTAGCAGCACAGGTCCATAACCGCTGGCTTGGGAATAGAATGGGATCGGAGGAGGAGGAGAGTAAAAGGAAACCACGTGTGTTTGAAGTGCCGAACTGATATGAATGACATGAAACCGGCTTGAATCATATGAACAGAACAATCTCTACAAGCACCCTGAAACCCAGCGAGACAGAATTGGGTGACATTTAGACATCCATAGCCCTGGCTGATTTTAAAACAATCGGCATGGTCAGTCTTTCTCCACCGAGATAGTGTTTTTTTTTTCAAAGACCAGCGGTCGAGCAGTAGTAGGTGCAAGGAGAAAGGATAGGACCGTTGAATATTTGACACAGGAATAAGAAGTCATATTCTAAGTCTGTTCTTTATTGAAAACAAATATAGTTGATAGTAGTTTACCCTCTAGGTCTAGAGCTATTTAACAAGATCAAAACATGATATTGTAACTGCAAGGCATTTGGTTTTCGGTATGGCAAGTGAGCAGTCCTTTCGTTTTTCTTTTTGCGCGTTATTTCTAACTCTTATCGTGAAAGTAACTTCTCTGCTTGTAGATAGAATGAACTCACTTTACGGACTCCCTATTGAAATAAGTACTCTTTCTTAAGTCTCGTGCGGTTTGGCTGCGTGTAGCCATTAACATAAGTAATCAACTAGGCAGTTGTGACGAAAATTACTGTTTTTACACTAACGTTTTAACATGCTCAGAATTCAATTCGTGACTGTATGAATGTGACTGAGAGCCCAATGCTGAATTATTTTGGTTTCAAAATATATTCTTTACATTTTTTTAAACGATTGCAGCTAGGCCTCGATTTCTTTCTTTATCACTAATAATATTAAAAGAGAGTGTTGTAGGATTCCTTCAAGGAAATTATTTAGTACAATCAGAAACTCATGTGGGTTTCTGTTACAATAAAAAGAACAACCTATTGAAGAACACGAGTTTGTAGTGAAAAGCAAGTGCTAAATTCCCATTAAAAAAACAGTTTTTAAGGAATATGGGAGTTCGAAATCACTAACTGCGTACAAGAACTCGTCTTGTTTTCAATGTTCGCATTTCAAGTTTTTTTTGTTAGAGATTAAGGCGAATTCCCAAATCCAGCGTTCCCGATTCCCAAGCCACGGGGTTTTCCAGGTCGCGATTTCTTTCTTTCGTCCGCCGGTTGGCTCTTAAGAACAGGAATGGGCCTCATCTTGGCAGGGCCTTGGACTGGTTCGTTTACTGACGGCACTTTATTTTCATTTACCGTTTTCTTTTCGTCATTCTGATTACCTGACGACGGGCCTTTCCTATTTGGTCCTTCTTTCTGCAGCCTGGGGACGCCCACTTGAACTGGCGTTGGAACAGCTCTAACACCCTTTCTTTGAGGTCCAAGTTTTGGCGGGAAAGGTACCGGGACACCTTTCCGTCTCACCGCTTGCGGTAACTTGGATAAAGGTTTCTGCGCGTTTTTCTGACGGGGAATTGAAGCCCTCTGTGTTCCAGTCGGATGTTGAGGTTTCTTGATATGATGGATTCCCTCAATTATCATGCGCTCAATCGCCTGCGCCTGTTCGTCTGTCAAACTATTTTCCGTCCCAGGATCGTCCCCATCCTGTGTCTCGGCGGAAGCTTTGATGAGATTATTGATTTTCTCCAGGGCCTTCAGACCTCCCATGCCTAACCGACCAATGTTTAAGTTTTCTCCAACAACACTGTTTCCCTCCTCTCCCGGTACCTTCTCTATCTGTTGTCCGCCGTCCAACTGTTTCAAATCGCTCGCAACGTTTGGAGCGAGGCCTTGAGTAGGTTTGCTTGGAGCAGGAACTTTGACGGGTGCTGGTTCTTGGTCATTCTGAACGGCATCGTCTTCGGTTCCTGAGGAATGGGATAAAAACACGAGACTATGTAGAATACAACAGTTAGATCCACAGTATTGATACCTGAATGTGTTCTGGTCAACCGTGGGTTATCGTTTCAGCTCCCCCCACCTCTTTCCTCCCCCTTCGTCCCTTCTTCCCTCCCTCTCTCCCTCCTTCCTTAGTTTTCGTAGCATATATATTCATCAGATGTTTCGGGCAATTTGCGAGTAGAGAAAGGAAATCTTACTTCCCAGTTATCCCCGTCTGACACAAAACAAATACACTACATTTCTTGTGCTGTATGACTTGAACATAACCTATTTTTCGTAAATATCCGCACAACGTCGTAAATAACAACAACAACAAAACAAACGAGTTGCCCCAAATTCAAACTTCCTTATTTCAGATGTAAGATTTTTGCAATATTCGCTGCATTCTGCTAACTTACAATAGCCTTGTGACTCTGAGTTGTTATTTATAAAGTATAAATTTAAGGGATATTAGATCAAAGAATATTTTCGCTATTAACAGAAATGTTTTATATCGGTGTTGGTTACATAAGTGTAAGTCTTTGGGAATGGCCGGTTGCACAAAGTTTGTTCGTTTCGTGGGTAAAACTAAGTCAGTAACGGTTCTGCATCTTACCTATATTTGGATGTGGTTTGCAGCTGTAGTTTATAATTAAATACTTCTGAACGCCTGGACAGTTTTCTGCACCATTCTGTACCTGATCATAGGACGAATGCACGTCACACTTTGTCAGCCCGTCACATGACTTCTTAACAATCCCAAGACTCTCTGGTGCCCCGGTGCACATGGTCTGTCCATTCTCCGCTGGACAAACGGTGGTTGACTGCCGTCCCCAGAATACCGAGTTGACTCCAATCTTCCAGGAAGCTGGGCAAGTAAGACTCGAGTTCTCCGAATCGCAAATCACGACTTCTTTAGCATCAGGGACACACGTGTAGTTAACAGTCAGGTATTTATTTACTCCTGGACAATGTTGACTTCCCGGGTTTTGTAACAAGGCATGCCTGGCTTCAAGTTCACAAGATTCTTTCCCTTCGCACTTTCCCTTCACGATGCCCTCTGATTCCGGTGCAGTGAAGCAGTCAAGCTGTGTATCACCATCATCAGAAGGACAAACCGAACCAGACTTACGACCCCAGAATACACCGGTCACTGCGATGTTTGAGCCCGGGTAAGAGCAGCTCAGCGGTTTCTTTTGCGTGGTGCAGACGGTAATCTCTTTGGCTAAAAACAAAGTATTCCGTTACAACTACGTAAAAATAAATAAATGAAAAGCAGTCGGTTGTTATAGAGACATCGTTACTTACAGGCTTCCAGATCAATCTGGCTTAAACCAGCCCCTGCATCCTGACTATGAACTCCACCTTAAAATAAAACCAAACATTCAAGCGAAGAAATATTAACATTTTTAATGGGAAGCCTAATGTTGCACCCATTTTCTACTTTGTACATCTTACACGCATTGCAGACCTAGTTTTTTCATACATCGCCACTTGGTGAGCAACTGGATTTAAAATGGTATTTGGAGTAGCACAGCAACAGCACACTCAATCACTACCTAGCCACAGGTATGCTGTATAGAATAACTAATACGTTGGCAAGTTGCCATCGCTAATCTGTTTTGCTTTTGAAAATAAGTGAGACGATCAAGAAATTCATATGAATATTATTTCGCGTCAGGTTTTATGCTCCCTTAAAAATGATGGCCATGGTTGTCAAATGGTTTACTGTCAGAAATTTTTTTTCCTGGTGTTAAGCTACATGATATTCTACTGATTGCAAGAATTGTCCAGTGATCTGACAACCAATGAACCCCAGTTTTGGCCACATTAAAGAGCTGACTATATTAAGGGGGAATCAGGGACCGAGCTTTTGTTCGCGCTAATAAAAGTCAGTTATAATAACGCGTTACTGGTAGAAAGGCGGGGTTCTATTGTATTTTAGTTTGGTCGTTCCACGATCATCGAAGCTAGCCGAGCGTTTTGCTCTACTGCCAGGATAACGGCGGAGTACGTAAAACAAGCATTGACGTGAACGCTGGCGAGAAAATTAGCCAAACGGTTTAAGATTTCTACGCGCGCAATAATGAGCTTGTATCTGGATAACCCGCCGTATTTGGCACGTTCAGAAATCACTGAATTCTATAAACATAACCCGCATACCTTGTCCAAACGCTAATCCCACATCCACAACAGAAAGAACAGCAAATAAAAGGTAAATTAAACGGCTCGCTGCCATCGCTGCCCTTGTAAAATAAAAGAAACACGACGTCACGTACAAGAGAAAAACGCGATTTGAAAAGCAATTAATAAAGATAGGCGCCAAAGTGTGTGTCGTTATGTTTTTCACTTACCACAAGAAGAAACCTGAAAGCAATTTAAGTGGCAGGTGGCAGGAAATTAAGAGCAGGTCAAAATTTGTTTTTCTCACCTGAATCAGGTATGTGCCTTTTCTGGACATTTTAACAACTTATTCAAAGCCAAAATACATTGGAAGCATGGAATTAAATGGACACCTAAGAATTTCTGCCCCAATCAAAAACGCATTTCGTTAAAATTTGAATTGGGGTCGAAGAACACACTGCCCAATCATTGCAATTAAACTTAGACTAAACAGTTATGTTTTTCTATTTTTCTCCTACGGGCGAGACATGACAAAAATTGCAATAGCAAAATTTAATTTATATGTAACAATCTAAACAGATTCAAGTAAAAAAGCGGACCATCAAGGATTTGGTAATTTTTCTTCGGTCACCCTTCACGCCCAGTAAAACGGCAGGTTACAGCAAACACAGTGTGGTTTGCTTGATTTACTTTGCCAAGGTGATAACAGTTCTAATTTCCACAATAGAGATTAATAACCCAAACAAAAACAAATAGAGTAAACCAAAACAATACAACGTACCTTTTTCCAGGGCCTGTTCGCGTTGCAGTCTCTTATCTCTCGTCTTTATGACTTTACGCTCAAATGTTAATAATGAAAGAATTGCATGACGTCACTGATAAATCCGACGCATTATAGGGAAAAAGATCTGGGTGATCTAATGAGCCTTCCTCGTGCAAGAACAAAGAACAATTGCTTCTCTGACTGTGTTGAGAAGAAAGCTTCTTCATGTTCCACACCACCTCTTCTGCTCGTCCGACATCTTAGTTACCAGTTATTGGGTCATTACAGTGGCGAATTGTCTTGACAATATTACAACCGACCGACGCAGATATTTACAAACTGTGGTCTTCTGTCGCCCGACGGATCATTCCATATAACCACGATGCGGTTATTTTAACTCCTGTGCTCTAAGAAAGCTTTTAAAGGACTTTAGGTACAATGCAACCGTCATAGAAAGAACTCGAATAGAGCGAACTTATGTTCCCCGGATATTTGTCGGCGAACATCGGATATACCGAGCCAAATGTTCGGAGCCGAGTAGGTTCGATCGTTAACAGGGAACCAGGGTGCCATCGAAATTGCGATCTGCTCCGCTAGATTGTGTTTTTCTCTTGTCATATCTAAAAAAACTGATGAGACAGCACACTTTTTAATAGTGTTATTATCACTCTGAAACAGAGTTCAGTTGACTCCTTACCTGTAAAAGGGGCATATTTTTTCTCGATAGTGTGCGTTCCAAGACATAATTAAACTTTTTGGAAATTACCGTGGGTAGATCAAATGCTAAACTTAAATTTCATTGATTTTATTTTTCCATGGTGAAATAAACTCCTTTGCACTATAAAGCTCTATATACAGCTATGACCTATTCTTTCTATCTAACCTGTCCTCCCAAATGTTTCTTGCATCGAGAGTAGATGGCAGATTAAAGCATGCTATCCAACTTAACCTCAGTGTTTCTCTTTGAGATTAACAATGCTCAATTCCTTGTATGAGACGTGCCTGCAGGGACTAGACTTAGCAACGTTGAATGCAACTCCTATGATTCCCTGCAGGCGTGTCTCTCATAAAGACAAGAACTGCAAAGCTGACACTGCGTAGAAATGAAAAAACGTACGGGACAAGGACATGATGGCGTCCAAACTGAAAGTCAAAAATGCAAACTCTGGACAACTGTTTCGGCCTGATTAGGTCTCGTAAAAAAGGTAAAGCAACTTTATTTATACACGGTTTGTGTTTAATGCTAGAAGCTTGTGGTGCACAGAATAGAACACTCAGCGCGAAGACAGTTGTCTATAAAGGTCTCGTAAAAAAGGTAAAGCAACTTTATTTATACACGGTTTGTGTTTAATGCTAGAAGCTTGTGGTGCACAGAATAGAACACTCAGCGCGAAGACAGTTGTCTATAAAGCGCTCGTGGTAATGACGTTCCGAATGGGTTCAAATTCAAATGCCCGCCCATTGACCACAGCCGCGTGACTATTACTCAATATAATAGGTCAAGAATTCGAAATATCATGTCCTTGTCTCGATAAGGAAAGTGATGATAGACAGAATTATCCTTACACTGAAAACATGGACGAAACCATCTCATAGATGGATTGGGCATTTTTCATTTTATCGAGTAGTAAATCGACGTTTAACGATCTTGCTATAAGGATGGCTCTCTTGTTCAGCCCCGACCGACTAAGAGAACTCAAGAGCTCTGAAGGAGAAAATGGGATTTTACCTTTCATGGTTACCGTCTGCTTTTGATTAGAACTTTATCTACTTATTATGCAACACTTTCTCGTGGTATACCATGAATGTCCCACTCGTCACTTGTACTTTCTTGGTATACCCACGAGCCTTTTTTACGCAGCGCACGATCGGAAGGTTGAGTCTAATACCGTCGAATATACAACGGTTTTCCTGTATTCTGATTGGCTGTATTTTCTATGGCATGGTATAAATGACGGCATCACAGCAAGCAGAAACAATAAATAGTTTGCTTACTTTAATACTTACAAAAATGGAATCTTTACTATACAGGGAAAAGCGATTTTCTAACCTTATGATCTGATTAAAGCGGTGTAATAATAGAATAAAACGTTGATCATTTGGAGACGGAAGTTGTAAGACGTAGTTTGCTTCCACTAAAAGAGTTTGTCCCATATTTGCAATTAATGGTTTTAATAAACATCATAAAGCTCTAAACATGTCTGTTTATCCTCAATTAGGTCACTGTCTCCTCATGTTTTATCCTTAGAATCTTTCAGCTTGAAATCACTAGGTTTCCAAATTCGTGATCTGATCCTGAGTCCCCGGTAAACGGATAATGGAATAAGCCCGAGTTGACCGCGCCGTCCTATATCGGGACTGGGCCGACAACTATAGTTTATGACAAGATACTTGTTTATATGAGGGCAGTTTTCTCCTCCATTTTGTAACTCCTTGTAAAATGCCTTTACAGGGCAGAAAGGGATATTATTACATCTGCTCCTCAGTTTCGAGACAGTTTCTGACGCTCCAGGACAGACTTCCTGTCCTTTTGCAGATGGACACATTTCCGTTGTTTCGCGGCCCCAGAATGCCGAGTTCACCTTCAGTAGCCAATCAGATGGGCAGGAAATTATCGATCTCTCTGAGTCACACAAAATTGCTTCCTTCTTCTGAGGCACACATGTATAATTCACAAGAAGGTATTTCTGGACGCCATAACAATGTTTTCCATGTTGTAATTTGTCTGCTTTTCCTTCCAAAACGCAACTCCCCATTCCTTCGCACATCTCCTTGACAATGTGTTCGGCCTCGGGAGCTGTGCGACAATTTGTTACCGGATCTCCGTCTTCCGAGGGGCAAATATCTTGGGATTGTCGACCCCAAAACACTCCTGTAATGGCGATAGCTGAGCCAGGGGATTCACAAGTGAGTGGCTTCTTTCCTTTTGAACATACCGTCACTAGTTTCTCTGGAACATTGGAGGAAACTTGATATTAGAAACGATTTCACTAATTTACTTATCCGACAAATCAACTCTTCTTCGCTCTTTCAATCTTACTAAGTTTTCGGCATTTATCTACTTTAAATACCATGCAATCTTTTTTTATATTACTAATTGTGAATAAACAGTTGTACATCTTCGTGGAATTGCAAGCTAAAACGTTTTGTGTTGTAAGTTGCGGCGACAATTTGTACAGATTAGTCCGATGTTACGGACATACTATGGTCATAATTTTATTTAGGAATTAAATATAATAGTTGTTTTGCCAATCTCATGTTCAAAATTACTGCACGCATTTATTGGTTAATTTTGTGATGTCCATTAAGTAGCCGTTTTCTTAGCGTATCTTTGCCACTTTTCACCCATTGAACATAAAGGTTGCAACATTGAAACATTTCACCAGGTTGGCTTTAGACTCATAGGTAAATATTCAGAGATGAAAATGAGTAACAAATATTATTCCCATAATTCATCACACTATGGAAGTCTCAGGACTTTTTCTCGTGACCGCTTACTCTGACACCAAGTCTGATAGCCCATGTCTGACCTCTCACTGACTGTAATACACATTATATTAAAACATTCTGCAGTGATTTCCCCTTTATTTACCTGCTGCTAAGTCCAGGGAGGTCAAAGCTTTCTTGTCCTCGTGAACTGTGCTGCAGACAATCCCTAGCAATAACAATAAATAGTTATCAGAAACGTACAAGTAAAGGTGATATGTAATATTCTTTGAAATAAGTATAATCTGCTGTTTTAATAGCCTGCGTTGCAGACAGAACTAAACCCGGTATAGTCCTTTTATAGTTGACTGTAAACTGTTGACACTACCAAGCAGGCCTTGAAATGGAATCCGCAAGGTAAAAGGAAGGAGGGAAGACCAGCCAAAACTTGAAGAAGGTCAATTGAAGAAGAGTTGAAGAAAGTAAACATCTACTGGAATACAGCAGACATGACTGCGGCCAACAGAGTCCGCTGGCGCACCATTGCGGACGCCCTTTGCTCCACGGGGAGCCCAATGGAATAAAGAAAGAAAGAAGAAACTGTTGGCGAAGCTATGGATAGATGGCAGGTGACAAACGATCAAATATACACCCCCGCGCCTCCTGACATATTGGTTCATAGTTGTCTCATTGTTTTCTACAAAAGAACAACATTTCAGACTGCAACTGTTTGACCGTCAAAGCTGTATCAACCTGTCTTCCTGTGTGGAGATAAAATGTTTGGCTTGCTTTGCAAGGGGGAAGGTATAAGTTTTAGTTCTAATCCATTAAAATATAAAATATAAAATATATAAAATACCATTTACCGCCGAAGGTTGAAGTTCACAATGGTAAAAAACAAGGCAAACACAAAGCTGTCTTAGACCGGTGCACTTACCTGATATAATCACAAGGCGACTGAGAAGGTGAAGAACCAACCTCGCCTCCATTGACACAGTCCTAGCAGCTAGCTCTTTCTTCCTTTCAAACTAGTTATAATTTTTGAGGTAAGGAATTCGAATTCATTAGTTTTTTGTTCAACTGAGAAAGGAATATTACACCAGATAGAGTTAACTAAACACGTCAACTAAATGCTACGCTTCTGTCAGAAGCAAACAGCGACAAATTATAAACAGAACACACCTTGCTTTAGGAGAAGATTTAGTGAGGGGAACATAACTTCTGCACACCAGCGATGTGGTATTTTAGCAAAATTATTTGTCTTTCCATAAACATTAATTCTTGTTTAGAAAACAATCTTCCGTCGGTAAAATTCTCAGAAAATTACGTTCGCCTGGAGGAATGAACAGGCGCTAGTAATAATTAATAAGCGAAAATTGAATTGTCTTCTTTTCATTGTCTTTTCGCGTTTTTGGGCAGGTACATGTTAAAAAAGAAGACTGGAGGTGACATAACAGCGTTTACGAACCGTGTTTACGAAACACTGTAATATATCAGTCAGAAATCACGAAGTCCGACTCCATCTTGTATTGCGACGCGCGTCACCAGATTTGCGAGTTCCAAACTTCGCGCGGGAAAATAATGACGTAGGAAGGATATTGCGCAGAAAGAGTTAAATTTGGAGAAAGTTGAAGCGAACGTCAACAATTACTGATCTACTGTGACAGTTTCCGAACCTTTCTTCTTCACCTTGGCACAATTTAGGAAGACTGAGCCCGATTGAGCAAAAATCTCATTCCCGCAATTTTTGTCCTCAGTCCACGCTCTGTTTTTTTTTTCTTTGCGCCCGCCGCTTGCAACTGACTGAGCCCGCGGTTTTTCTTAACAAAGTTGCTAAGCAACATGTTGCCATCGAGACGTCGCGCGTCGCTTAAGTCCAGTCAATCTCTGTAGAAATGGAATGTCTTATATCAGTTGCTTTTCCTCCCTCGCGTGTTTTCAAGCAAACTATTTCGCCTGCAGAGAAGTATAAACTATTTTATTGAATTCACCTCTACAATTATTAATTGCGTTTTAGCTGTTTAACTTTAATACTGAACTAAAAGACTACGTAACACTACTTCTGTTAGACTCAAGACATACGACACTTTCTCCTAAAATATTAACATAGCTTGCTTTTCCCCTTAGATAAAATGGTAACATTGTCTCAAACTTTATATCCCGAACAAGAATATTCATTTTATCTTGGCCTCTAGCTATGATCTAATACAACTCTGGTGACAGAGACCAAGCAAGTAAGATCTTTTTGTGATTGATGCAACAGAAACCACCCCAGAATTTCGCCTCTACACCTTTTTGTACTGGACGAAAAATCGCCTTTTCTGTACATTTGATTCTTATCAGAAGCAACACAAAAGACACGAACAAGGGTTCGACACAGGGTCAAAAGAACAGGGCAGTGGAGATAGCCACTAGCAGCCAGTTGTAGCGTAGCAAGATAATAAAGTTGTTTAATGCTTAGCGAAATATTTGAACATATTATAACAAAGGTTTCTACCACAGATCTCTTTAACGGAAATCAAAGGCGATTTTTTTGGCCAGCATGCAGAACCGTCTCAGGAAAGTCACACTTAAAAGAGCCTTTAAAGTCTGTTAGACTTGATATGAAAACACTGCCAGGGCAGACAAGTTACTAGAAAGTTGTGACTAACAACAATGTCTGTTCATTTATCTCTAAGATCAACGTGATGTTTTGTAATTTCCTTTGTGAGTATTGGTAACACCTGAAAACAAGACAAAAACAAAATGAGTAACTGTAAGTAACGGTTGTTACTGAAGCGTAAAATAAGAAGTGAGATGTGCTCAGTATTTTTCTCAAATATTGTTGCATGGAAGTACAATAACAGCTCTGTGCTAAACCAGCCGAAAGAAAGGTCACTTGCTTTTAATCGTATTTGTTCTTTCAGTTGCAAGTTACTGCTAAAAGAAGGAAATGGAATGGTGAACGATTTCTGCACGGTTGTATTTACCAGTCTCCCTCAAACAGTCTTAGCTTGAGTTCTTTCTTGTAAGAACTTTTTCAAACATCTCTGATGTCAAACGTTTCTTACCTTGATAACTTATGCTATGGCTGTGTTTTATTCCTTCGTTTCCTTTCCTTTGGACGTTCTCTTTAAATCTAATTGGAAAATAAACTGAGTTTAAAGAGAGCCAAAAAATACTACCTCCTTGAAGATGAATAAAGAAAGGAAGGAACAAGGAAAATGAATAAAACAGTTTACGGGGAATTAAAGAGTTTTATATAGAAGGTGATATGTGTTACATAAGTAATTAAGTAGGGTACATGGGCCAAAGTTTATAATATCCAAGGTACTTCCCAATTTCGCGAGATCTTACATAAAACACCCGTCTCGCGACCACTATATACTTTCAAGCTTGTTAACAAACTTGAACTGAACTTACTTAATTTGCGTGCAGCACCAAGGAACACGCCTTGATATTTAATTAGGCTAATGAGTGATTTATTCTAAGTTTAGTGGCAGTTTTCTTTGGTAGTTTAAAGAACGCTTGTACGTACTACGTTCGTTTTGCGTGCGTCGTTTTTCTCTTTGGAACTTGGGGTAAGTTTCATTTATTCACTGGTTCATTCTGCTCTACATAACCTTCAAGGACTAACTCTAGATTCAATGTTCACAGTGATTTGACGAACACTCAAGACATAAGCTGTCAATATTGGACGCACTTACCTTTGTACAAATCCCCAATAAAACAAAGCTCTTATATACATCTTATATTTTAGGACCTTTCAGCAGTGGAGCGTTATTTAAAAAAGCACAACAGTTTGATGAAAGTGAATACCTTTCTTAGCCAATGCATTTATCTCCTTGCTTGTGAGAGCTTTTTCCCAGAGAGCTAAGTTATCTATCTCCAAAGGCACTCTAAAGTTTGGTGAGTGGGAATTGTTTGGTCGTCCAACTTCCAAACTAGAGTATGAATCCTCTGGCCTGGAAACAGACATAGCTTCCCCGCTCGACACTTCCTTTCCATTCACATACAGCTTTAGTAAACCGTCCTTTTTCCAGGTAAAGGCGACGTTGACCCAACCGTCTGGAACATCTCGCGCTTCTAGCTTCCACTGCTTGTCCTTTGTGCTAAGTATTAAGATGTAGCGGTCGAGAAGATGAAGGAAAGCGAATCCTCGGGCCTTGGTGGTTTGACCTCCGCTTGAAAAGAAATACGTGCTAGACTTCTTATGGAAGTGTTCCTTGTCGAGTTTAAGGGAAGCCATCACTGTCATTCCTTGATGTTTACACTGGTCCGGATCACTGAAACACTTTCCTGTCGAGGCATACCATCAGCACAGAATGTAAGAAACTCCTTGCTTTTATTCCTACCCTTATTAATGATGCTTGGTTGTTTAAATTGTAGCTATGAAATTACTCGTATTACCTTTAAAGTCACCAAGAGAAATCCAACCCCTGGCTTTACCGGTGTCTGCCACTTGACCTCGACCACTCGTGGAGACAACATGCGAGCCTCCCATCAGCTTTGCGGCACGCTTTTGAACAGCATCATGGGATACGCCTCCCGCCGAATCCTCAAACGGCCAGAAGAGATCTGCAGAGTGGAACTCTTGTGAAGCTAAAAAAAAAAAGAAATGGTAGAAAGATTATATTTCCTTTATCTTGTTAATTCTTCATACTTTGCTTTTATGGTTGAACAGAAACCGAAGCCATTTTACAGTAACAATACAACGTCACTGTGATAAAGAAATGACAGTCTTGACGTACTACCAAATTCTTATTATTAACATGATAAGTTTCATTTAAGAGATAAATGTAAAGTCTCTGATTTGCTTTACTCAAATCTCCAGCACTTTTTTTGTAATTAACTAACTGCTTCACAGCATATTCATAAGGATGGTAAAATACATGTTAAATGGTAGTCGGGGTCGGCAGCTGGGATTCTCAACTGCATATATTTTAGTTTGATTTATTTCCTTCATATGGGCGACCCCAGAAGCTGCAAACTCTTAGAGGCAAGAAGTTGTAAAAGATGTAGTATTATAATTGAACCACTGCTATCTTACCACTGTTAGTTCCATTCTTTATCTTTTTAGATGAATTCTTCGTTGAAGCTTTTTTCTTGAGAATATCTCCTCTCTTCTTGCCAACTGCGATGGAACGCAAAAACAGACTTAACTTAATATGCAGTCAAACTTCCACTAATGCCCCTCGCTACCAGTAGAAACGTTTAACTTTATTCCATAATTTTCATTGATTACATTTTTATATTGCGTTGGATTTATTTTATATGGTGGATTCTTAAAGTCCTCAAGTCACAAATTTAGCAGCGCCCATCCCACCACGAGCGCGCATCCACGAGATACCCACGAGCTCCCTATTCAAATAAACGCCCCTGGCCACACCCACTCAAATACCAATTAGCACCCCTATTCTAACATTAACGCGCCAAGTACCGAGTTTTATCGAGTTTCGTTTAGTATACTTACCTCGTACTCGACGTGAACGCATCCCCTGTAAGAATTTTTTGAGCTTCTGCCGTTGTTGCATAAACATTAGTCTTTTCTTTCTTTGAAATGCTCGAAACTTCTGAAGCGCGTGCCGTTGCCTCAGGGCCAGCATTCGCTGTCTGCGTCTGACGGCCGCTATCTGCCTCTGATATCTGAACCACCTGACCCGAACATTTCTAGCTCTTTTCATCTGCTGTTTCCTGTAGGTTCCCAAACGCGCCACGTATTTATAACGCCGGTAACGCTGGTACAACGCCATTTTTCTTGACAAGGAGACAAGCCCTTTTCTGATTTGCGACAGCTGGCTGCTCATTCTTGCTTGGCGTGCCCTTATTCTATATGCAAGGATCCGTAATCTCGCTGCCCTCTGCCGTCTTCTCTGGAATCGCAACCTAAGTGTTCTTTCTTTTAGAGCTATTTTCCTTCGCAGTAGGAGCATTCTTCGTCTCATTTCTAGAATCATTCGTCTTCGCGCTGCTCTCTGTCTCGCTCGTAACCTGACTAGCTTTCTGTACCGTCTCAAACGTTGTAACCGAGCCATTCTGAGTGCACGCGCCCTCCTTTGTTGAGCCAAGAGTCGGAGCCTTTGCATACGTCGCTTCATTCTCAATCGCAACAACCGCATTGCTCTTCTTCTCGCTCGCCGCATTCTTGCCCGCAGTTTTGCTGCGCGCAATCTTTGTAATCGCCGCCTTAGGCGTAGTTTGCGTGCTCGGATTCTCCTTTTCATTTGCTGGATTCTTCTGGCCAGCGCAAGTTTCGCTTTTCTTGCCAGCCGCAGTCGTCTTATTTTTCCCAGTTGTCTCAAACGCCTGGTCCGTGAAGCAGCTCGCATAGCCTTCCTCCTCAGACTACTAAGTCGCCGTATCCGTCTGCTTATCCTTCTTTTCAGTTTGATTGTTTTTGCTATTCGAGCTCTCTTTCTTTTTATTCTTCTGATCTTTCTTCTATTCGCCCTTATTCGCTTTCTTCTTCTGCGCTGCCTTGCTTTCCTAGAACGACCTCTAGCTCCTGCAGAAAGACAACAAGTAAATCAAACTGGATTAAATTAAATCAAGTCGTCTTGATTTTATAGGACTAATCGATGATCTAGCTATAATCGACTAGCTCCCAGTGGCTGAATGGATCATAAATGGCAGGGCTTAGCTAAATTCCTCGGCCCATCAATCTGGATTCGCTTTGTTTAAGTTGCAGAATAATAGAACGACTATTGAAGGCGCAAAACTGAACTCGGAAAAAAGTCAGAAGATAAAATATCTGAAATCTTCAGAACGGAAGAAATCTGCTTCAAAGTGAGGCATCAAAAATATAATACTTGCCTTTTCTTAATGGCCGTCTGTAATGACCTAGAAATGAAACAAAAACGAGAAATAAATTAATGACAATGTCGAATGAATGTGTTCTTGTAATAAATGATCGAAGTAAGACCAACACAAACATCATTTTTTTAAAACTTCAGCGTCCAAAATTCCAAGAACAGCAACATATTTGTACTGATCGAGTCCAGATACTTAGCAAGAGATAGAAACAAAGTAATGAAATAAGCTATGAACACGTTGTTAGATATCTAATATTTCTCCCTCTCTTTCTCTCCTATATGCTGAAAATGCATTACAACATCAAAAGCATGATAATCTACTAATATTAGCTGACTAATCGCAACAAGCGTAGATAACGCAATGAACCTGAACAACGAAAGCAACGCAAGGAACCACAACACGTAACACCAGTACGATGCGCGGGAAAACGGGTGTAACCCAGGTCACGTGGGATTACTCTGATTGGTTAGAGTAGTTTGTATAGTTTTAAAACAAGTTGTAAACGCAAATAACACCAAGCAAACACACTTCGAGGGTCAACCAAAAACCTCTTTTTCATATAATAGTCTATAATAATAATAAATAATAATAAATCACTTTATTTAAGTGTCAATGTATTTAGCACGGCTGTACTAATTGAGGACACTGTAAATGGTGAAACAAATATTATAAATCAAACAGAAACTTGTTAAAAATCCCAACTGGCAGGAGGCTGACCAGTTGGCTATATACAAAGTGTGGAGGAGTTGAATTCGGGACCACCGAAGACAAATCCATCTAGTAGCAGGGAGGAGGATTTGAACCCGGGACCTCCAGATTACAAGTCCAGCGCCCTAACCACTAGGCCACGCTGCTACATGCTGCTACATAATGCTACATAATGCTACGTAATGCTACATGCATTGGATCTCAGAGGGGGAGAATGGAGTAACATAGTTGGGTGACTGACTTCCACTTTTCACCGTTTCTTTCTCAGTCTTCGTTTCGACTTCAAAACGCCAATTTAGGTTTGGTGCATATTATTTTGAGATCTACTGCGCGATACCAAAAGTACATAGCTACTAGAGTGAAGTAGTGTATAAACAAGTTTAAACTGGAGGTGTTTCACGCCGTTTTGTTATTGTTTATTTCTATTATGTTTTTGTAATCCAGAAAACATTCCTGCATGACATACCTCGCCCTATTGCATAAGCATCAATGAACCGTCGTCCTCCCGAGCCGGCCCTAAAGCGACCCTTGATAACTGGTTTGGATGTGTAAGCTCTGGATGAACGAGTTCCATAACAGATTCCACGTTTGCGCAAAGCGAAGGCTTTATAACCCATGCGTTTTGCCAGCATAGCACAGCTAAATACTTTTTTCAGTCCTGTGACTTTGCCTAACTTCCTTCCCAGACCGCGCGCTTTTAGTGATCGGAAACGTCCAAGCCAACGGTAGTGCCAGGCAGAGCCTCCTTTACGAGGTCTGGGGGGAGGCTTGAAACGACCTAAAACAATTTAAAAGAAAGAACAAACAACGATTACTATGAATGAAGGTTGAATAATGAGATTCGATGCAATACTTGATTAGACGATTCACGAATTTCTGTCTATTCTTCCCTGCCTAATTGTGCGCAGCAGCTGTGATAAATAAAGTTTCACTTCAACAAAACTGGCAATAAATCCGGATCACTGAGTTAAGAAAGAGTTTTGATAAAGCATCAAACAAATCAATCAAAGTCATATACCGTAAATCAAACTGGGATTTTTCTGTTATGTAAGTTGCTAAGCAACATGGCATTTGCTGGTAGCATCATGTTAAAACCTGTTAAGGTAACAATTTTCGGAGTCCTCGTGATATTCGCGCCTTTTCCTGATTTCCTAATAGAGTTGGGAGTTAGAAACTCTTAGATTGCAAAAAGGGCATTTTTTCTTCGTGGTAGACTAAACCTTGCCATAATCTCTCGCTCTTACCCTTTCCGATTACATAAGCGTCTATGGCACGTGGTTGACCGGAACTTCCTTTGAAGCGTCCAAACAACCGTTTCTTGGTGGAGTAAGTTGAAGAATATCTTGACACGTAGCAGTCCCCTCGGTTACGCAAAGCGAACGCCCGATAACGCAAACTTTTAGCACGGCGCGCGCATTCAAAAACTTTCTTTCTTCCCCTCATTCTTCCAACATACCGACCCAGGCGCCTTGGCGTGAGTGATTTGTAACGGCCTATATA
The DNA here is from genome assembly GCA_963693305.1 of Meandrina meandrites. NCBI lineage: Eukaryota > Metazoa > Cnidaria > Anthozoa > Scleractinia > Meandrinidae > Meandrina > Meandrina meandrites. The sequence goes on along the minus strand of OY855913.1, from coordinate 1,856,886 downwards.
TCGGTAGTGCCAGGTTTTCACTCTCGGGCGTGGTCTAAGGCGCCCTGGTAACAAAAAGAAAATAAATGTAAGTGTGTAAATATATATAGCCAGGGAGCGATAAATATAATAAATATAGTACCCAAGTATGTAATCAAGTACATATATTATGGTAGGTAAGTAAATATGTGTATGTAACCATAAGTGTATGTTATTATTTTTAATAAAAATATTTAAAAAAAGAAATCAAGTGACAAGAGTGACGCTTAAAACTCGCGACCGTATGAGATTATTTAAGGCTTTATTTCTTACATACCTCTTCCTATCTTGTAAACAGGCATTCCTCTAAGGCCAGTTGTTCGGCCAAATCTGGTCAGCGGTGTCCGTGATCTTGAGCCGTAGCAGTAGCGTTTACTTCGTAGTCCAAAATAGCGGTAGCGTTTCTCCCGTGCCATGAGAGCGCACTGCTTAGTGGGATTTATTCTTGGTTTGACCGTACCTAAATACCTGCGGCCTGGGGAGGAACGGCCGCGTGGAACTTTGTAAGTACCCAAGCGACGATAGTTCCATACGCGCCGTGATGGCCTGGGACGAGGCCTGATTCGTGGTCTTGGTCGAGGTCTTATTCTTGGTCTTGATGGACCTGAATTAGAAGAATTTGAACGATAGCCCTTAAGTATCTCAGAAATAACTTTTTGTCGACGCATGCCTAAATCGGGAAAACGTCTGGAGAAATTAATTTGAACTTCAGTTGTTTGAGCCATTCACTTTCAGTGAAATACATCATTTCATTGTGGAATCAAGTTGAAATTCTCCACCCTACCTGCTCTGCAACATGTGAATGGTTTTGGATCAGTCTAAGTGGATCCGGTTACTTAAAATGATATATATTGACGGCAGACTAATCCAAACGGCGTACCGACCAAAAATAAACAATTGTGGAAAAAACAACTAAAATATATTAAACAAATTGCCCAATATTATTTTTTTTTCTCTGGGGTTGAGCGGAAAAGAAGAAATAAACCGAAATATTGGGCAACTTTGTATAATATATTTTAGATGTTTTTTCACAATTGTTTAATTTTGGTCGCTACGCCGTTTGGATCAGTCTGCCACAAATATACATCATTTTAGATTTTTACTGACCCAGGTCTAGAAGAGATCCGGCACCACTCATCGGTTCGTCGCTTTGTGATCTTGCAGATTTTATTATATTTGTGCTTGTATATCCCGGCCCTATCCCCCACCCGGGGGCAAGGAACTAAGATAACGTGTATATCTTTTGTGCGTCATTTGTTTTAACGCAAATCTTGTGAGTGAAAAGTTACCTCTTCTTAAAACATAAACCTTGAGGCCACCAAGTCGAGTTTTGCCGCGTCTTGTAAATTTAACCGTTGTCATTTTGGATAGGTAGCACTTTACTCCTGTTCGTCCTGTCCGGATGGCAAAAGCTCTTGCTCTTCGCGCTCGGGCCAAACGGAAACAAGACTTTGGAGCCGTGAATCGACGTCTGAAAGTTCGGGCAGCTCGTCCAAGTCTCGGGGGAACACGGAACCTTCCGACATATTTTGGCACAACTCTTCTTCTTCCTGAAAATAAAATTGAAAAAAATGTTTCACTTTTCCTCAGGTTTAACCTGCAATGGTTCAAAAGAACATATACAATATTTTTTGACCTGGACTGGCTAGTTCAAAGTACGATTTCCTGATCCAAAATTAGCGTGAATTTTGATTTCAGTTTTTTAAATTTTCAGTGAGGTTTTCTGTTTATATTTTTTTTCCCAGTTTTAACGTCGTCTAATCTCAAACTCCACAAAACATAAGCAAAAAAATTTTTATACACGAGAAATTGAACCCTTAATCAACTTTTAATCCTTCTCGAACAACCCGGCCCTGTTCTACATGATTGATGGATAATTTTGGAAGCTATGGAATCACATAGAGACGACAAAGAATCTCTCATTTCTTACGCGTACACTCAACATTTAGCTAAATCGGGTCCGTAGTAACATCATAAACTCTCTTGTTCTTTGGCCGTTTCAATTTAGCGAGTAATAAAATGCAGACAGCGGCAACAAACATAACACATGAACTACGCATGGTTTGAAAACAATAATCTAAAATTTACTTGACGTTCCGCATGCTACAGCACGCATCTTCAGAAGTGACGGTTACAAAAAAGATTTAACTTTAGTACTTATGTTTATGAGTAGGATAAGTAAAAAAACCTGGCAATCGCGGCCTTGGACGAGGCCTAATTCGAGGTCTGATTCGGGGTCTGGGTCTAGGTCTGATTCGAGGTCTGGGTCTAGGTCTGATTCGGGGTCTGGGTCTAGGTCTGATTCGAGGTCTGACTCGGGGTCTGGGTCGAGGTCTGATTCGAGGTCTGATTCCAGGTCGAGGTCTGATTCGGGGTCTGGGTCGAGGTCTGATTCGAGGTCTGGGTCTGCCTCCTATATGACAAGATACCGACAAATTACTGAATACGAGAACGCCGCTTGGAATTGAAAACGTTAAATGCTAAACGTTTTTACAAGATTCTGGTAGTAACTAACCAGCCGAAGAACACGAGGAAAGATCAATCGGTATCGCAAAATAGAACTACGTATAGAATTTGTAATGTTGGAAAACATACCGCTTGTCCTTACGAAGACTTGAAGGGCGCTAGGTCTCCTTGTTCGGCTGCGTCCATATCTAGTAAACTTCCTACTTGTTAACCGAGTTACATAACAGTAACGTCCGTATCGTAAAGCGTATGCTCGATATCTGCCGTATTTTGCTATCTTTTCACATCGTTTGCGCGCGAAAAGGCGACTTTTGTATGTCCTGATAGGTCTTCCCAGCATTCTCCCTGGTGGCGGTCGGTAGAGTCCGATATACCTGTATGTTGTGCGCCCTGGAAAAGACAGGAACAAACTGATGTCGTGTTTTGCTCGTATTGTAAAAGTTTTGCTCAGTACATTTAGAGAATGCATAATGACTGCATGATCCAGACCACACAATATTTTAAGTTTGTAAGCAGTAGCTTTTCGAGAAAGTAGACCGGCTTTTCGAATCTTGCACTACGACTTCTCTGCTTCCTGAGTTCATTACCAACTCGAAGTTGATAAGATGATTTAACAGCCTTAGCAAATTTAGAAACGGTGACGCTTCTAGTGTTAGCCTTTTGTTTAATACTACGTTAAAAGAATACATTTCTGTTTTGACGACATAATTTTGACAAAGGTAGATTAAGCTAGCAAAGAATTGCTCCCCTACCTGGTCTCGGTCGGGGCCTGGGACGAGGGAACGGTCTTGGTCTGGGCCGAGGTCTGGGCCTAATTCTTGGTATGGAGCGACCTCCTGTAAAATAACACAGATGCCAGGTACCTTAGATCAATATTAATCATAGCAACATCATTTTAAACTAGGCCACAACTGAAATATCTATTCGAATCAAGTGTTGCACCTTAAAACACTTTGTATAGGTAAAGCCTTAGAACAACTCCCAATCAGAAACTCATAAGGGGCTGTCTCAACCCTTAAACAAAAGCTTGATCTTCGAAGGTACACATAAATTCGTAGTTTTGTATAATTTTGACAAAGGTACAAGTCGTAACGTAAAGTAATGTAAATGTAAAGTAACTTACGCCAGACATGAAAACAAACCAAATAGTTCCTTAGAAGTAACTGCCCTGTTGTAGATGACAATACTTTTTACGATAATCAGCCTTTTCTTTTACCTTTAGCGATAAAAACCTTCAGTGCTCCAGGCATTTTCGTTCGAGGAAGACCAAACCTTGTAAACTTGCGTGGACTCTTACGAGCGATGTAACACTGACGACCATATCGCAAAGCAAACGCCCAGGCACGGCGCATGCGCGCCAGTCGCTGACAGTTCTTTCTCGCAAACTTCAGACTCCTTAACGTTACTGTGGGTTTACCAAGTATCTTTTTGGGAGGAGCGCGATAGCGCCCAAAGTATCTGTATTTTGCTCCTGATGCGAAAAAAGGCAATTAAGAAAGTTTTTTTTTTAATATTCAACACTGAAACTCCTAAAAATTAAAGAAAAGTACACGGATGAAACAATAACATTTTTGTACCTGGCCGGGGCTTTGGTCGAAGTCTTGGTCTTATTCGTCCACCTACAAATATATGAATTCAAATGTTACTTATTAAACGTTTTATCGACTATAAAACCATGGAAATGCAATGGATCGGTGGCTGCTATTTAAATATTTCTGAGATCATCGCGCTACAATCAGTAAAAAACACGGCATGTTCCACTTTCATTCTTTATATGTCAACAAACCTGGTCTCGGTCTTGGCCTTGGTAAAGGCAGTTTCACTGGCCGGGGCTTGCGTCGAGAAGGCAGTCTGGGACGAGGTCGAGGCCGTATTCTGGGTCGAGGCCTGGGTCTTCGTGGACCTTTTGATAAAATGTCAGTCCTCAAAGGTTAAAAAATCGTGCCTTGTGTGCACTCTTGTTGTATAGAAGAAGAAGAAGAAGAAGAACAACAACAACAACAACAACATCAACAACAACAACACAAGATCCAAAACGGTGACATACTGGACCGGTTTAAACTTACTGATACTCCCGGCCTATCAGATTTTCCTATCGACAGGTTCGCGACATGTTCTTTTTTTTCAGTATTGAAGGTTCCTTTAAAAGATAAGAAAAACAGTACTCTTAGACACTAACCTCTGGGTTTAATGTAGACCTTGATACTCTTTCCAGGTTTCTTCGACGTTGTTCGGCCGTAGATCATGAACTTACGGGGAGATGAGCGCGAAACAAAGCATTGACGACCTCCACGCACCGCAAAGACGCGGTAACGACCCCGACGGGCTATGCGCTCACAGATGATACGTCCATATCTAGGATTTTTAATCGGTATCGCCCTGCCAAGATATTTCCTGGGTGGAACTTTGTAGGCTCCTATGAATCTGTATGGACGCCTTCCTCCTGTTACGGCAAGAATGAGTAGATAGTTAGGTAAGCAAGCAATGTGACACCTACTCTGTGGTTTAAAGGGAACCTCTGCTCTTGAGGCAAGTTGACGTTGAGTTGATTGAAATTATGCCTAAGTTACAAATATCACCGGACAATGGAGAAATAACATTTAATTGTAATAATACACGGAAAATATTATCGCTTTTAAATTTCCCACGCGCCGCCATTTTGGATTTTATGACGTCAATGCGTTGCCCTATTGTTAGGAAGCAGAGTTTCTTTTGCGCGATAATCGTTTCCGTTTATTATCGTAATTAAATGCTATTTCTCCCTTGTTCGGTAAAATTTGTAATTTAGGCATTATTTCAAACAACTCGACGTCAACTTGCCTTAAGAGCAGAGGTTCCCTTTAAAACACTGGTGGCAATGTAATAATCAAGCATAATTATTCAACAGATAATCCATGTTTCATACGCACCTGGTCGAGGTCTCACCGGCAAGGGACGAGGGACGGGACGGACAACTAAGTGACACAGTGTTAAAAAATATAAGTAGCAGATCAATGAACGTCCACAAAATAAGTATTGTTTATACTAAACTTATAAGTCGATTTTATTTCCTGTTTAACACCTAAGCTTTTTATCAAATGTAAAAAATATGTACCAAACTTATTTACTTATCTACAGTTATTTTTGCAATAATTGCAAAAATTTTGTTCCCTCAAAAAAGTTATTTCGTATTACCTATATTATAAATTATCCGAGCAACACAGAAACACTGAGTATACCTTTGCAAGCCTTCTGCTTGATCGCTCTGACAATGTTGTTCAGCGTCTTGAAGTTTGACGTGAGCACATTTCTTTTGTTAGTAGCCATCTGTTGCAGCTGAGCGACGCTATACCGCCCAACGCCAACCGTGATCACATTCACGCCAACGCGTCGTAAAACGCGGGCGGGGACTGCAACAGTGTCGAGCGACTTGCCCGTTATCACTATAGCAACCTTTTGCCTTGTGGTGCGTGAGAACAGTGTCGCTGCGGAATACTTCAAAGCTTTTCCCGCCATGGCTCTTCCTCTCATGTACGGTACACGACCTAGTACATTGATTAAGGTTGCTTGATTTGTGAAGCGGTTGAAATCGAACAACTTTCTTGGATAACTGCCGAATTCTATCATACCAAAGCGAGTAGTTGATGTGGACACTGAGAAGGACGCAACGATTTGTTTCAAAAAGTTTCGAATGCGAAGGAAGTTTCTTCCTGCGACGTTTACAGATGCGTCCACGATTAAACCAATGTCCATAGCACGGGAACACACTGCAAAATATAATTAACATTTTACTTCAAAAACCTTAAAATAAGAAAGCGGTTGTAATTTATGTTGGCCAACTGATTTAAGCAATTTTAGTAAATGAAATAAAACCGCAAGTTTATGTTGGTTCAAATTCTTCTTGTTTTGATGCAAGAAATCAACTATTATGGTATATGAATGCGTTTTTATATGAAAAGGATATTGTTAAAACTGAAATTGGAAATATTTTGGTCATCTACATACCTTTTCCGTGCGGCTTGGGTTTTGGAAGTCTTGGACGAACTGTTAATAACACAAAGAAAATCGTTAAATAACAACACTAAAACATTACACGGAATTGATGGAAACATTTGGTATGAAAAGATAATGATGCTGGTTGTACTTATACATCGCAAGAAAAATTGAACAGCGTCATTGTCTCTGAAGGAGGAGGAGGAGAAGGAGGAGGAGTCTGAGTGTAGAATCTTATTTTTCTTTTAGATAGACGTCAAACAGGTTTTTATTATTAATATCCTACGAAAGGAGAAAAAGAAAACTTCAATCACAGGTTAATATCTTGACCAAGAACCTTAAAAAAAACATTAGTATTGGCAGTTTTGTTTACGCTTTCTTCAGATGTTGCCATTTATTTTGCAAGGAATTCGTACGGATTTTTACAGTTATTTTTACTCGAGCCAACGCGTACGTGAGCTCGCAGGCATGCGCAGTCACTGAACTTAAAAATTATAGTCACATACCTCCTGACGGAGGCTTCACAAAAGGTCTGGGACCTATATTGTAAAAAGAAATGAATAACAACAAAGAATTAAAACTAAAAAGGCAAAACAAACTAAAATTTGGAACTATAATGCTCTATGAAAATCGACTCTTGCTTTATTGCTAGTAGATATAGTGGCCAAGTGTTGCCAAATTGATTGGCACTTACAGGGCGTTAAGTCAATATGCAGGAGCTGTAACCTGCAAATGTCCGCTCAACTGGCACCAATGTGTCACGTGACCAACCACCATTAATTAACACTTAGAACAACACACGCCACCTCACTAAAATTAAAAGCTTTAAGATTGATATAACACATAATTTTATGCAGAGCCTGAAATTCGTTTTGATTGGTTGTTTTCTCACCTGTACACGCCTTTTGTTTAACAACCTTTGCAATAGAGAAGAGTGTCCTGAAGCTGGAAGTGAACATGGCTCCAGTTCGTTTTCCCGCCATTTGTCGGAGCTGTGCTGTGTTAGTACCTCGTCCTGTGCCAATAGTGATAATCTCGACCCCTGCACGCCGCAAGGTGGCAGCTGGGATAGCGACCTTATCGTAGGACCTTTCTTTGGTTATCACAATAAGAACTTTCCTTCTACGTGAGCGACCGCTGAACAAGGCTCGTTTGACGTATTTTAGAGCAGCACCAGTTCGAGGCCCGCCTCCAAAGGACGGAGCACTGCCGATTGCTCGCAATAGACTTCTTCTTCTTCCTCTAAAACTGAAAAGAAGTCAAACCATTTTCAAATTTGAGACCGAATTGCAGCCTGTTGTTATTCGTTGTAATTTTGATTGACTATGAGTCCATGTTACTGGATATGCGTGATTTTATAGCGGGCTAGTTCTAACAGCAATATTGTGCAACACGAGCTACCATGCGATTGGGCTTCACCTCAGTCAAACCCAAAATTGAACAATAACGTTTTACCTTTTAAATGCTATTTTAATTTGCCAATAAATGATTGACGAGCAAAATGTCGGATTACGCTTAGCGCGACCCAATGCTTGCACGAATGTAAAACCAATATTATTATCATGTATTCAAATGTTGGTACAATGTTGATGCAATCTTGGTCAAATAAAGTAGGACTATCATTACATCAAGTATTGGTATTCATACTTATCAGTAAAACGATAGCAGACACGAAACAGTTCAAGAATTACTGAGATTTAAAATGTTGTAGGGAATTCGAAGGAACACTTTTCTCAGTAGCATCACTGTTCTTACCTGTAAAATCCAAACACTTTAGAGGCGCGTTTGGAATAAGACACCAGTCCAATTCTTGCTCTTGGGAATGACACGACAAGTTTCTTGATGAAACGGAGAGTGCGCTGGAAATTACCAGAGCTTATTCTCCCGCTCTCCAATAAGAACCCTATATCCAGTCTCTTTCGGCATGCTTGAGGACACAAGGAAAAGAATTAAATTATTATTAAACAGGAGCTGTGAACGACTAGAACTTTAACTTAAAGAAAGATGGTAAATTTTAAGCTCGGTAATAATTTGTGAAAGATGAAATATTCACACATGTCTCGAGCGTGGGACAAAGAAAAATCTGAGTCCCCGACGGCAACCGAACCCATGGCCTCCCAAACACCGGACGGTGAACAGTGATGCTCCCACCGGTGTTTGGGAGGTCATCGGTTCGATTCCACGATTCTCACGCTCACGACATGTTGAATAATTTCATCTTTCACAATTACGTTCCTTTACATATTTTACTATGCTTTTTCCTTGAGATGAATAGACCGAGCGATTACAGTTGCTTTATCCTTTCGGTCCACAGTTTTATTTAATGGTCATGCTGAGGATTGGGTATCTCTTGCAGCTATGCTCTAATATTTATTCTTATCAAATCCCAGTTGAAGAATGGATTGATAAGTAAAGTCAAAACTGACCTGGTCTTATTGGTTTTGGTGTATAAGTTACTGGTAGGGGACCTGCAAAAGAAAGAAATAAGAATTAATGAAAAAAAAAACTTAGTACGTGTGGCATACTATATCCTTGGTATAGCGTGAATCTCGGTTTCTGTCATGAATTAAATCTCTAGATTAACAATTTAGCTTTAGGGTTGCCATCGTTGGTTTGTAGTAGAAGCTGACGTTTTGTTGATTTTTACGTTGCCTATCACGGAGGAGGGAGGCACGCGGGATAAGGGTGGATATGAATGAAAAAGGGGTGAAATTCCGAAAAAAGAACATTAAAAATTAGAAAATTACAGTTCGTTACTATGGATAGAGATCAAAAAGGTTCCCCCTAACCCAAAGTGGTCTTGAAAACGGTAAGCCCCTACTTGATTCCTTTTTTTTACTGTTAACCCATTTCATAACGATTCCCGCGTAACACCGTTTAAACAGTATATATTTGTAAGCCATCTAATAACCCAGCTTACCTCGTGTTTTGAAGCACATTTTCTTTCTCAGAGCGATTTGTCTTCCTGTCAGAGCCCTGTTGTAAAACTGCACGCACGCCAAACGTCCCTTGAAAAACCTGCCGCCCTTAATTTTGGCGCCAAGTCTGACTGGGAAGTTAGTCGCCAATCTAATTTTCCCGATAACTTTTCGTTTGACCAGTCGATTGTTCACGTAAAGTCTCGCCACGCCCGTCCTTCGTTTGTACGTCGCGGTGATGTAGTTCCAGCTTCGGCGGTATATTCTGTAAATAAGCGGCGAAGTCAGGCGACGACCTCGGCGTCTCACAAACCGCACGAATAACTGCGTCGGACTGACCATCCAAATTTGCACCCCCTGTCCCTTGGGATTATAGTTAACAAGTGGTCCTGGTCCCTGGGGGTACACCCACAGGGAAATGGTAATGGAGTTCACTGTGTCCAATGCACCTTTGTTCGGGAGTTGTATGAAGCTGTTCGGGCGGCCGAAGAATTTATACGAAGATCCTCGTTTTCCGTCGGGTCCCCTGGCTGGTCTCACGCTGCCGATGGTTGCCGGAGGGTTTTTACGACCACTCATGTCTCGGCCTTTGGTGAGAGTGTTCAGTGGGTAGACAGCCACGGGATTGTATGATGCTGAAGATACAAGGAAAAGGGATTCACAAAAGATTAGTGCAGCATGAAATGAATTCCTTAGCATGACGCGGCTAGGACTTGTGCTACTCCCCCCTGGATGGGATTCTAGTTCATGACAGGTTACTCCCCAGCACTCTGTCAGGTTGTCTCAGTATTTCGCTGGTACCCATTTATACTCCTGGGTGGAGAGAGGCACTAAAAGAGTAAATTTTTTTGCCCAAGAACCAGGACAGGACTCGAACCCAGATCCGTCGATCCGGGGCCCAGCCGACTAAACATTATGCCACAGTGCCCCCCACATCTTTTATTATACCGCTCATAAATTACTTGAAACGTTTTCTTTTACTGTGTGTTTTAATGTAAGCAACTTGGGATATGTTCTTCAAAAATTACTTACGTCGAGGAGCAGTAGGCCGCGTCGGTCTGAGCGTTGGTCGTCGAGGAGGAACGGGCCGAGGAGCTGGAAAGTAAAACGAAGAACCTATCAACTACATGTTGTGTACATGAAGTAGTACTTGTTGTATTATACACCATTTCTTATAAGAGCGTATTGCTAATAATTAGAAAATTTACAATGTCGATGCAATATTTGTGCGACTGTCAAGTTACTGACGAGGAGAGAACACGCTTTATCCATGTATGTATCTATCTGACCACGTTTCTTTATCTCTCAATCAAACGTTATGCTTTCCTAAAACCAAGATTTTTTTTTAAAAAAACCCGAGCTTTGCAATACACAAGGTCAGCAGAACTAAAAGCAAAAATATGTGTGACAATGTAAGGACTGGCTCACCTTCTTAAGAACTGAAATTTTAGAATGGACTCGTTTACTTCAGTGGGAGTATCAATAAGCAAAGAAATATTAACTCCTCACAACGTACCCGCTTTGAAACATTTCTTAGCAGCACGCCGCACTTGTGCTTTCGTCAGCGCCTTGGGATACACTTGAAGACAGGTCACTCGTCCCTTAAAGTAGCGTCTATCCCCAGACCTCGCTCCCATGCGCACGGGATAATTGGTGGCAAGGCGAATTCGACCGATGAACTTTCTAGCAATCTTCTTGCCATTTCTCCACAGCGCCGCTGTACCGGTATTCCTGTCGTAACTTGCTCCAATAAATTGCCATTTTCTAAGCCGTATGGCTCTGCTCCTCACAGGCGTGGTGTATTTTCGACCTTTTCGGCGCATAAATCTGGCGTATAATGTTCTTGGAGTGCTTAACCACAAGTGGACCCCACGGGCGCTAGGATGGTAATTGAATATTGGACCTGCGGTCCCTTCAGGATAAACCCATGCCAGCACCGTCATGGAGTAAGACGTATCGAGAGCACCACCTCGCCTGTTAGGGAACTGAATGTAACTGGTTCGTGTACCAAGCAGTCTGATGGAGCCACCTGGCCGACCGAGTGGGCCTGGAGCTGCTCGAACATTTCTGAGTCTTGCTGTTGGGCTCCTCTTTCTGAGGTCCCTTCCTTTGGCGCCTTTATTAAGTGGGAAGAACGCCCTCGGTCGGGGAAGATCTGAAATGTCCATAATGTAAATAAGATATTTTATGTTCTTATTCTTAGTCGCAACCAGTTAATGATTGTTTTCCAACATGTGTGATCATGTTTTAAAAATGTTGGCTTTTAGTATCCGTCTCGCAACTAAAACAAACGACAAAAAGAGAAATTACATTAAACCCTCCATTTGGAAAATAAAATAGACTTCCTTCGTGTTTGACGATACACCGTACATTATTTTATAAACATCCTAAATAAGAATGTGATACTTACACACTGGCCTTCCTGAAGGTGGGCGTGGTCGAAGAGGACCTTTGGCTGTACATTTGAGAAAACATAACGGTACAAATTAAAGAAGAATTTTCTTTCCGTAACATTTTCCCAAAGGATACTCTGACAAATTTAAACTTTAATCTATTGTTCATTATATTGGGACTTTACAAGAACATTGGCAAACAAATAATGACAAAGAAATTATCTTTTTAAAAAAATGCAGTGTTATCCAAGAAAAAGTAATGATACGTCTTGCGTAATCTACGTTACATTCCATGCTGAAACTAATTTTTTTATGAAGCTCAGTTTAGTGTAAACTTCAGTCCTTAGACAGAATTTCTTTGTAGACTTACACAAAATTTCTTTTAATGAGTAAAAATCAACAAAAAACAAAACAGAACAGAGACGTCCACATCGATGAAAGTAAAATTAAACATTACTTTGCATAATGGATGTACGGTTATTTTTTGACACATTTTTTCTCGCCCGTTAAAAGTTCAACTTTGTTGAGTGTTGGTCATAGAGTGTTTTTTTATGTCGATATGCACCGAATATGCAACTTCTAGAAAAACTGACCAGTTCCCTTTTATAGCACTTACGTTGTTTAAAGCAAGTTCTTTGTCTTCCTCGTATCTCTCGTTGGGTTAGCGCGTAGTTTAACACTTGGAAACACGAGATTCTACCGGAGTATCGGCGCCGGTCTCCAATCTTTTCTCCCATTCTGATTGGATAGTTTGTAGCCAATCGAATCCTTCCAATATTCTTCCGCGCAACTTGATAATTATTTATCCACAATCTTGCCATTCCTGTTTTTCTATCGTAGCTGCAACCCACAAACTGCCAACGATTCAATCTGATCCGTTCGCTTCGCAGAGCAGCCGTGTAGCGCCGTCTTCTCCCGCCGCGTTTTCCACGCCGCGTGAAACGTACCATCAACATTCTTGGTGACTCCAGCCAAAAATGCACGCCCCATCCATTCGGGTGATAGTTAGCGATGGGTCCGGGCTTTCCTTGTGGATAAATCCACGCTAGCATGGTGATAGAGTCCTTTGTATCTAAAGGACCTCTGTTGGGGAACTCAATGAAACTGTTACGCCTGCCCGTGAAGCGATACGCTGTCCCCCTTTGACCATCGGGACCAACAGCGGGATAAACGCCTCGTAACCTCGCGGGTCGGTTAGCATTACGGGTGATATCCCGTCCTCTGTCGCGAGCACTTAGTGGATACACTGCTACCAACTTTTGACAAGCTGTTGGGCAAACAACAAATATTACTCGTATATAGCGTGTAAATATGAAGGTTCAATTAAGAGCGCAGGAAAAAGTTTAAAATTTCAGCGAAAACACTTATCTCACTTATGATGACGGAAATACGGTTTTGTGAAATATTTACTTCTTTTTTCCGGATGTTCGATGTTGCTAATGTTGCTAAAAACCTATGTTCATTATTTTTGCTAGAGGATTAAAACTCTTTTCACGGAAGGATTATCATGAAAAGTTGAATTAACTAGCTTCTTTAATAAATGATATTCTGAACACTTTCTCATCCCCTTTGAAAATTAGTTCTGACTAGCAAATGGCGTTATAATGGCGTTAAATTTCTCTATATTAGTTACTTAATAGTGGTGTTTACTTACGCTTTGCACTTGGTTTGTATGGAGGCTTTACAGTTGGTCGAATTGACGGCTGACCACCTGTGGATAATTTCATTCATATTTGAGATAAAATAATTATATGAAGTTAAAAATATACAAATTAGTTTTGTCCTCTTACACGAGTCTTAGCTGCAAGGTTTTCACAAAAGGCACGATGAAGAACTTTAGAAAAAAAAATAATTGCGCCCAACGTGGGGCTCGAACCCACGACCCTGAGATTAAGAGTCTCATGCTCTACCGACTGAGCTAGCCGGGCAACTGACGGTGGCACAAGTTAATTTGCATAACTCATATCTTTGTTCCTATGTTACTCCATCACTTGACTTCTTCATCAATGACAGGAACAACTGATATACTGCTCAATAAAGCTTTGTCGAGTTATCTTAGAAGTGAGCGTGAAATACTTTCAATATAGAAGTGAACATGAGATTGAAAATCCCATTTTCTCTAAAAGGAGGTTTCTAATTTGGGTTGTTTTGAATAGACAATAAGAATCTCGATAATAGCCAAATGTTGTGTACTCACAAACAAAAGTCTACGCTCGAGGCTGTGAAAGTAAGCAAACGAAATCTCAAGTGAGTTATGCTACTATTTCTTTCAAATCATAATGTTTCACATGTTTTTTTTACACGTGTGCCGCGAATGTTCTGCTTGAGTTTTCCGGCTGCACGATACGTTCATAACTCTGTTCACTCAAGGTAGCCTAATTGCGCTATTGTTCCAGCCTTTTGAAGTCGCCTCCGCCTGCTTCCCGTTGTTTTTCCAAAACATCTCACCGTTTTGGAGACGAATGAAACCGAAACTGTTCGACACGTTTTCGGCGACTACGAAAGTAATGCCCTTGAGAATTTAACTGAGCCTTCAAGCTGAAAAATCCACCGGTATCACCCATTTCAGAAAGACACACTTAAAAGGAGCCTCCACTCTCCCAACAAGTTGATGCTGAATTGTTTGAAATAATGCCTAAATTACAAATTTTGCAGGTCAAGGGAGAAATAACATTTAAAAGTTTATGCCCTTTAAATTTCCCGTGTGCCGCCATTTTGGATTTAATGACGCGTTATGGTTGCCGCTATTGTTTGGAAGTGGAGGATCTTTTGTGTGAAACATTTGGGCAACCATTACACATCATAAAATCCAAAATGGTGGCCCGCGGGAAATTTAAAAGCCATAAAGTTTTTATTTATTGTTACTGTTAAGTGTTATTTCGCCCTTGTCTTGTAAAAGTTGGACATAAGCATTATTACAAACAATTTAACGTCAACTTGTCGGGTTCAGGCTCCCTTTAAAGTTGCGTGAAGTTGTAATGTTATAAAATATTTTTTTTTGCCTAGCTTATTTTGCAACTCACCTGGAGCTAGGAAACATTTCTTCTCCATTTTCTTGACCTGATGGCTGTTTAGGGCTTTATCGAAAAACTGTAAGCATGACATCCGACCACGGAAGAACTGCTTATCACCTGGCCTCGCTCCCAAGTATAGATCGTGATTGGTGGAAAGATCAAAAGAACCAATCTTTTTGCGCACGACCGGTTTACTATTAACGAATAGCGTGGCTGTACCAGTAGCCTTGTCATAGGACATTCCAAAGTGATTCCATTTCCATGGTAACACGCCATCAACGCTCGCCAAATATGGTCGCTTTCGGCGTGATTGCCTTGTAACGAATTCAGCGAACACCATATTTCGCCTCATCATCCACAATCGGACGGCAGGACCCTTGTCTGCGAACTGAACGATGGGTCCCATGCGACTCTTAGGCAGTACCCATATAAGGACGGTCATGGCTTTACTAGAGTCCATTCTACCCTTGTTCCGAATCCTTACGTAGCTGTCAGGTCTTCCGGTGAATTCGTATGCACTTCCGGGACGTTTGTCGGGTCCAGACGCCAGTCGTACTCTACCCAAAATGGCGGGCGGATTCCTTCCCAGTTTTTCGATTCCTCTGTATCGCTTGTTGAGTGGGTACAAAACAACGGGTTTTGGAGGTACTGTGGCAAAATATCAAATAAAACGATAAAAAAATGCAAGGAAAAGAAGTTAAAAATCTATAGCTACGCCCAACGTGGGGCTCGAACCCACGACCCTGAGATTAAGAGTCTCATGCTCTACCGACTGAGCTAGCCGGGCCACACGCGCAATTACATAAACTACAATGGCATTTAATCTTGACTTCAACAGCAACCGCGCGATTGAACACATGATCAGGCACGTGATCTGGTTAAAACGGTCTGTATTTTGTAAAAACAGATTTTAAAATATTCAGTATTATTGTAATGGATCTTCGCGGTTAAGTACAAGACTCTCAGAATATGTCAGGTAGAGGCCGATCATAATCCTCCCGCCCCCTCCCGCCCTGAGTGTCTAGCGCTTTCGGCGCGCTTTTCTACACAGCAAGGTTATTTGCTGTTCGTCAAACCTGTATCGCAAAAAGAGGAAGAAGACATTTTTTACTTACATGACGGAGCCTGAGTTGGTGGTGGCGGAGGTGGAGTGGTACGAGGAGCCACAGGTTTAGGTGGACGACCTGCATTTGAAGAATATATATTACCGGTACTCAGCATTTCAAAAGTGCTTTGTTAAGTCTGTTTCAATCACAGGGATCGAAGGATATCGACGACTCACTAGTTTTCCTGAAGCATAAACCGACCAGAGTGTTAAATAAATAATAAGTTGCAAATGAGAGGTTGATCCTGGTTTTAAATTCGGATCAGTTTTAAACTAATCATTTGTTTAGAAACCATAACAAAAAAATGATCGCATATCGAACGGCTAGCTTGCTTGGAATAATGAAATCTTTTTAGAAAACTAAAAAGGTAACAACTTTGACCGAACAAAGACGTTTCACTCAATGTCAGTACTCCACGTTTTCTAAACACAAATCACTGATTGAATTACTCACGTCTAAGACATCGTTTCATTGCTCTCCTTATTTGCTTCTTCTGTAAAGCCACTCGATAAAGCTGCACGCAGGCGACGGCTCCTTTGAAGTAACGAGCGTCACCGACCTTTGCTCCGATTCTTATCGGTCCAATCGTTGATAACTTAATACTTCCGATCTTGCGCGAGGCCACCTTTTTGCCATTCACCCATAGCCTCGCGTAAGTTCCATCGTACGTCGATCCGACAAAATTCCACACCTTTTGTCTCAGCTTCGCCCTAGTAACTGCAGGAGTAGGGGCTCCGCCTATCTTCACGTAACGGGCAAACAGCGTTTTAGGACCTGTGATCCATAGATGGGTCTCCCAAGCGGGCCCTCTGTTGTAGTTAATGATCGGTCCCGCAGGTCCTTCGGGTTTAATCCAAGCGAACATGGAGATCGCGTTTGAAGTACGTAGCTTGCCGTTATTCGGAATTTCAACGTAGCTGTTTGGAAGGCCAAGCAGTTTGACGGCGGAGTTTGGTCGACCATCCGGACCTCGGGTCAGTCGGACATTATTGAACAAAGCTTTTGGTGCTTTATTAGGGCTTCTATCTCGGCCCTTACTGATGGGGTCAAACGGATAAAGTCCCATGAGCATTGGTTGAGCTGTAAGATAATAAATGTAAGCGGTAGAAACTGAGATATTTGTTGCGAACTAGTTTAAGAAATGTTTGGAGACCTCTTCGTGAACATCTCAATCAAAAAGCAGGCATGATGTCTAAACTGTATACGTTTTGGCAACTGTTTGGCGTATGTGGCCAGTAATGAATTCAAGCAAATTACTCGGATGTACAACTGTCTCGTTAAGATTCCTCCCACATTCCTTCACTCGCATTTACACACTAGGGTGGGGAGAGGCACCATTATGGTAAAGTGTTCAATCCCGAACTCAGATCTCTGGGCGCCTCGCAACAAAGTGTCGATTAGAGCAACATCAGACGCACATTTATACAACAACGTACCTGGTTTGGGCTTTGGTGGTTTCGGATTTGGTTCTTAAAGGAGAGATAAAGAACGTTACATTCAGAATTCATGACAGAGGCTATTACAAAAGCAAAATAACACGAAACGTTTGCTTAGAATCTAAGTACGTTTGCGGAACAAATTGATGATTATTGCCCTGTAACAAAGAAATCTATTTTTTGAAATTTTCTCAAACAGTTCATCATCTTTTTTGTTGAGAATGTTCATAATATATTAATGGTAATAATATATTTGTCACTGTCGTACGCTCCTTCCTTTTGTTAGCTACTGAACAAAACATTTTTACCAACGTAATACCAAATTGGTAGAACATGTAAACTTGCAAATGTATAGTGGTTACGCATAAGTACTGAGTTTTACTTCAATTTAAACCGTTTTTTTTCAGTCAGTCATTCTTTCTGTCTGTCCTTTGACTGATTTTTTGGTGAAGAAAAACATAAAAGATAACCCAACAGTGCTTACTTCGCCTGAAGCATTTCCTTTTCTGTGCTCGGATCTGAGGTCCAATCAAAGCTTTTTTGAAGATTTGCAAACAAGAAATACTTCCTCTGAAGATTCGCCGATCGCCTGGCTTGCGTCCCATAACAGCGGGGTAGTTAGTGGCAAGTTTATAACTTCCAACACGCCGCTAAGTGAATGAAGAACATAAACATTGGTTATAGGTGCTCATTATTGTTGATAACTAACCTGCTCCAAGCTGAAAATTAAATTTGCGGGAAAAGGAGGATACTTAAGGGCGAAAACAAAAAAGAACAAAAGACCCTTCTTTGCGCGCGCTGTCAATCACTCGGTTTTCACATAAACCAGTTTGGAGCCAGCCACAGGCTAAGGCAAGAGAAATGCCTCAAAGGGAGTCTCTTACATTTTTATTTGCTAGCAAAATGATTGCAGAAATATTTTTAGGGGAATGGGCGATTGCTTTGTCCAAAGCTCTCGAAAACGTTGGTGACTGTTAAAGAGATGATGTTTAAACAAACCAAAATAGTTCAAAATAAAAAAGAAAGAAAATAACAGTTAACTTAGACAGACTTTGTAAAGTTGGTACTAATATTAATTTGTGCTGTGTTTTGTGATTA
Organism: Meandrina meandrites; assembly: GCA_963693305.1. Taxonomy (NCBI): domain Eukaryota; kingdom Metazoa; phylum Cnidaria; class Anthozoa; order Scleractinia; family Meandrinidae; genus Meandrina; species Meandrina meandrites. The sequence continues at coordinate 1,838,465 of OY855913.1, read as the reverse complement.
CCTGAGCCACAGGGAAACCATTTCTCCAGATGGTTCCAACTCCTCTCTTTTTATCATAAGTAACCGCTAGGTAATTCCATTGTCCCATCTTAATATTACTGCTCCGTATCGCTGGCACAGTCTTTCCAGACCGCGTGGAGAATCGGACGAAAAATTTGCGTTGACGTGGACGTCCCACCACCCAGACATGGACTCCACCCCAGGTCCTGGGCTTATAATGAAAGATTGGTCCGGCGCTTTTTGGCTTCACCCAGACCGTGATTGTTATTTCGTTTACTGTATCGATTTTTCCGTTGTTTGGGAAAGTCACATAGCTGTTCCTGCGACCAGAGAGCATGATGGCTCCCGAGGGAAGACCATCTGGTCCAGTATCTGGCCGCACCTTGCGAAGTCTGGCTCGTGGGTTCTTATTTGGAGATATGTCTCGTCCTTGGAGAACACCGCTGAGCGGGTAGGTAGCTACTGGTTTTGGGGTAGCTTAAATCAAGAACACAGAGTTATGGTTTATAAATATCACTTAATAAGGCAAAGCCCGTCATGATGGTGATAATCTGCTGTAACTTACCTGCCGAGGGTTTTGTTGGCGGTACTACTCCTGTAAAAAGAACGAAAGTTTGTATTTGGTACGTCAAAAGCACAATTTAAATTTACAATTACATTTTATTCATTCCTTCAGTTATTTGTAGGTTTATATTGTGTAGTTAAAATTGCGAATATTCTGTCAAGATCTCGGGAACTGACTGAACAAATTTCCTTCTAACTAACGGCGTTTCGATAACAATTTTGATCTTTCTAAGAAATTAAGAAATTGCTTTGTATTACTGTGAATGTTTGAAAAATATCTTATTTTAGACGCTTATCACTAGTGTGCCAAATTGAGACGCTGTAAGCCGAAGATCACGAGTTTACAAACTCAGTATAAACTTGTTATTGTTAGTCTCTGTTTAAGACTGGACCTCATGCAAAATCTTTCGTTCAAGGCGTGTTAATTTTCATGGGAGGGTGCCTCAGGCCTCATTTTAAAGCCGTCAACTCTAAAAGGGCCTTTCTGCGCGGTTAGGAAGTTGAAATGTTAGAAAATAATAGCAGTAGTCTATTACAAGCCGCATACCTCCTTTGAAGCATCTTGTGCTGGCTGTAGAGATTTCACTAGTAGTCAAAGCTCTGCTATAAACCTGTATACATGACAAGCGGCCGCGGAAGAATCGCATTCCGCGCTTTTTGGATCCCGATCGCGCTGGTTTGTTTGTAAGAAGCTCAACTCGACCAACAAACCGTTTCACGACTGGCTTGGAATTCACATAAACTTTAACAATGCGAGAAACGTAATCATAAGTGAAACCAACGTAAGTCCAGGTTCTGGGCTTGAAGACCTTCTTTGGAGTAGTGACAGGAATATTTTTTCTTCTTCTTCGACTGATAATGCGCGCTTCAATTTTATTCGCGCCGATAATCCTCAATCCAACGCCTTGCCCCTGGGGGTTGTACTGGAATACTGGGCCTCCCCTGCCTTCGTTGTACAACCACGTCAAGATTGTGATCGAACGTCTGGTGTCCAGTCTCCCGTTGTTTGGAAACTCGATGTAACTGTTGGGACTGCCTGTGAACCGCAGTGCAGTGTTCGGCTGTCTGTCGGGCCCTGGGACGATGCTTACACCCGAAAGTTTTCCTGGGAGGTTTTTGGTTGGGCTAAGGTCACGTGCACCGTTAGTAGCGTCCAGTGGGTACACGGCTACCAAGTTGCGGATAGCTGTTAGAAATGAAAAGAGAAACAAATACATACAATCGATAATGGCTTTGATAAACAGCATCTAGAAGAAGTACTCAAAAACTGCCGTTTTGTACCGAGTGCAAATAATGTTGCTTTCTGATTGCTAAGAGTTAGTTGCATATAACAGAACAAGCAGTAGAAGTTTAAGAGAAAATACTTACCAGGGGTAGGCTTGGTCGTAACTGGCCCTGGTTTGGTTGGTGTGATGCTTCCTGATACAGGGCAGGTAAAAAAGCAATTTAGTCACAAACTGAGATGAAAATTTTTAGCGAACGATTTACCCGTTTACCTTGGATATAAATGAAAACATTTCTTTGAAAAAGATTGGAAAATAGTTATTAGTGAAAATACTATAATGAACGATAACATTCCTCTAATAATAACATTCGAGAAGAATTACGCCACGCAAAATTGGAGACCAATTTTTACTAACTTTTAAATATGCAAGGACATATGAGATTACTGTTCGTGAGGTATATGGTACAGTTCATTTATAGCTTTGTCTTTCATTTTTATGATATCCTAAGACTTGCTAATAAAAATCACATGAGCGCACTTTTTATGAAGCAATTTCTTATTTATGATTAAAAAGTGATAAGATGCCTTTCTCAAAACTCTACATAAACTTCAGTTAAAAGCAATATGTATAAAGAAGCGACATTCTGTACATGTACTAATTTAGTAATAGAATATGTTTTACAGTGGAAGATATCTAGAGATTTCCTTAAAATGTAACCGGATACACAAACTTAATAAGGGAAGGCAAGGCTCTGTCCTGTCAACCACACCCATTGCCACATAAACAAACTGTGAACTGTCTGGCACTTCGCATTTATGACAAAATTTCGTACACGAAACGTAACCAAGATTTCATTAGTTTTAACTTGACAAACCTGGTTTAAAGCAATTCTTCCTCGCAGCGCGGATTTGTTGGCTTGTCAGCGCCACGTTGTACAACTGAACGCACGTGATTTTCCCGCGGAAAAATCTCCTGTCTCCAACGCGTGCGCCCATCCTTACTGGGTAGTTAGTAGCAAGTCGTATTCTGCCAATGTTCCTTTCAGCTGATATTCTAGAATCAACGTACAGTCGCGCGTATCCGGTTCTCTTATCGTATGTAGCCGCCACCCAATTCCACGTCCTTGGTTTAACTCTGTTGGTAGCTACGGGCCTTGTGAATTTTTTGGACCTTTTCACAAAGCGAGCGAACAAAACGTTGGGACGAACCATCCAGAAATGCATTCCGAATCCTTTTGGATTGTAGTTGAAGATGGGTCCAGCTGATTCGGGATTGACATAAGCAAGAATCGTTATAGAATCCTTCGTATCCAATCGGCCGTTGTTCGGAAACTCGATGTAGCTGTCGGGACGACCTCGGAACTTGAACGCGCTGCCTGGTTGGCCGTCGGGTCCTCGGACGGGCAATGCGCCAACGATTTTTCCCGGGAGGTTTTTGGTTGGACTTATGTCTCGTGGGCCATATTTGGATGTTAGCGGGAAGAATGCCATTGCAGGCGGTAACGCTGGCAAAATAGAACATAAAAATCTTCCATACTCATTTGTAAATTGCTGGTCAGAAAATATTTAGAAAAATATTTGATGTGATTTCTATGAGACCTTTTCTTATGGGATGCAAATTACAGGATTCAAATTAATTAAAGAATTCAAATTTCCAAAATGTCTTTCCTTGACTTTGAGCTAGTGTAGTATTGTTATTGTAGTTAAGTGAGGAGAAAAGCTCCTCGCGAGCTGTAGTTAACACATTAACCTTTAAAAGCATAGTCTTCCTGCAACACTCTCGACGGTATTGGAAGTGAAACATCTTTTCACTGGTTGGAAATTATATAAAATTTAAAAAACATTTGTGGTAGTTATGATGAGGTGAAGATTTCGTGTTACCTGGAGAAGGAGCAGTAGGAGGACGTGTAGGAGTCGGTTGACCTGAAAATACAAGAACCATGTCAGCTTTACTTCAAACCACACAAAAAGTTACCTTATTAGTTTATATCTTTACTAATAAAACAGTCAAATTGTTTTTATTACAAATGGTTACGTAAAATGTCAGCCGAATAGTCCATGTCTTGTGAACTAATCAAGCAGAAACAAACATGAGTAAATCGAGTAAATCGTAGCCCTCTGAACACTAAAATGTTTCAAATTAGATCAAGCCTTTAGCCTTGTCTAGTATGTGACAAAATCCTGTCAATCTCAAGGTCTTGTGAATTGCTGATCTTGTGTTTTTATTGTTTTAGTAAACACACTTGAAAAATTGTCTTTCTATTAACGAGCTCCTTGAATTTACTTTTGTTTTTACTGTACCATCAGCTTCACTTATGAATATCATATTCGCTGTGTTACACGGTATTCGTCAATATACTATATACTTTCAAACTACGAAACTACAGAAAGATATTTAATTATGGTTTATAAGACTTTCAGAAAATAACGTTGCCGCTATCTATCTAGTTCAGACCAGTAATCCAAACCCCAAGGAAACTCCATGATTGATTGTGGGTTCATATAAACCAGTTAGGCATGATAATTGTTACCTGGTCTGAAGCAGACGTTCTGTACGTTCTTTATCTGCGGTCCAGTCAATGCATCGCTGTAGACCTGAAGACACGTGATACTGCCTCGGAATGGACGCCGACCGCGAGTAGCCCCTCCAAGTCTGAGCGCATTCTTAGTGGCCAATCTGATCCAACCGAGTTTCTGGAAGGCAATGGGGCGAGAATTCCGCCAAATGGTTCCAGTCCCCGTCCGCTGATCATACGTGACTGCGATGTAGTTCCACTTTCGAAGAGTTACTCCACGTCGTCTTGTTTTGACAGGTTTGGTTGGCCGTCCATTTCGGCGTGTAAAACGAACATACAGAGTATCCGGCGAACGAATACCAAACGTTACTCCTTTTGGCTTGTACTCGACGATTTTTCCTGGTCCATCCGGCTTGACCCACGCGATCACTGTTATGGAATTTTTGGTGTCCAGTTTTCCCCTGTTGGGGAACTCCACGTAGCCTGTCCTGTATTTAGGGAACTTAACAGCTCCGCCAGGCTGGCCGTTCGGTCCTGGGGCGGGTCGAACATTGTACAGAATTCCTGGACGGTTTCTCAACGGACCGATGTCTTTACCGCGAGTTCGCTGGTTTAGTGGGAAGATAGCTACAGCCTTTGGAGGTTCTGGTTTGACAGCAGAGTTTACAGTTAGCAACACGATGTACATAAGCACAGGACGTCAAACTTTTTTCGCGTCTCTAAGATATTGACTTAATTGTGCTGAACTAATAGTTTGTTAAGTAAAGATGTTTCGTGGGTAGCAGGCCTTGTTCAGACATATTAGCCGTAAGCTGCATGGTAGTAATTCATTAATGAAATTAATCATTTTTAATATTAATCACATTAAAAGATTACTTACTTGGCCGTTTAGTGGGCTTTTTCGGGCTTTGTGGACTGCCTCCTGCCTCTGTGGAAAAAAGGAAAAATTGATTGATTTTATTAGTCTGGTTGTGTGAAAAGGTTTACGCTTACATTTGTGCTTGTCTGTGTTGAACACTGCGGTAAAAGTATTTTTATTGAGGTGAAGGGTAACGAGATTCATACAATGAAGTTTAGTTCCGTTATAGAGTTGAATCCCGATAACTAGAACCCTCAATAACTCGAACTTCCCGCTAACTCGAACCTTTCACTAATCCCCTCCAGGTAATTTTCTTACTAATTTTACCCTCAATAACTCGAGCCCCCGATAACTCGAACCTTTTTCGATTCCCCTCCAGGTAATTTTCTTACTAATTTTGCCTTCAATAACTCGAGCCCCCGATAACTCGAACCTTTTTCGATTTCCCTTGAAGGTTCGAGTTATCGGGATTCAACTGTATGTGATTTTCCACACCTGCGCATGCCTTGTCCTTAACACGCTTCACGATAGTTCCCAGGCCTCTGAAGTTGGTCTCGTACGCGTGCTGAGGATCTTTAGCCACAGTAAGAACTTCACTGCGACTAGCACCAGGCCTCACGCCAACACTGAAGATATCCACTCCCATAGCAGCGAGTTGTTGTACTGGACCAAGCACTGGGTCGGAAGACTTTCCGGCCGTCAGCAAAATTAACGTTTTCTTTCCCTTGCTAGCGATAAAGAGGCGTTTTAATGCGAGTTTTAATGCCTTTCCCGTCTGTCTAGCCCCGCTTACTGGCTGTAACAATCGAATAACTCGTTTTATCTGCTTGGGGCTGTTGTACTGGCCAAAGCTAAACTTGACTTGAGGGCGGTTTGAGTTCACAACTAAACCAACCCGGACGTACTGACTAGAGATGGTAAAGGAATCGACCAGTTCGAGGAAGAATTTCTTTATACTGTTCAGTATTTTCTTGGCATCACTGCCTGTGTCGATCACAAAAGCGATATCCATCTTTGCTTTGCACACTGTGTGTCAGAATAACATAGAAAAATTATTAGGTACCCTTCAAGATGTCTACAGTATTACCAAATACCTATTTACATTACATTACCGCCTTCAAAACCTGTTTATACGCATCTTTAATTCCGGCTCACATATTTAAACACCGCAAAAAGTTGGAGAGTAACATTTTCTCTGGACTTCCAGTACAAATGTTGCCATCCTTCCCATCTGTAACGTTAGTGAAATGTGGTTATTTAAACTGTATAGGCAAGCTATACTAAGATACCAGTTTTGTTTTTGTTCGTATCATTTCATTAAAATTAAATGATAAAGGTAATGAGCAGTTGGCTGGCACGATTAGAAAAGGTGTTGCCGCCTTTTTAGATAACAAGAATTCCCCGCACCAGGCACACCGGCGTAAGTTGAAAATTTGTCCGAAGCTTGGACAGTGCGATACTGAGCGTTTCATACCTTTACTGGGTGAGGTTGTTGCAGCAGGTCTTGTTGTGGGACCTGATGGTCCAACTGGTCGCGTGGGAACAGTTGTTGGTTTCCTTACAACGGTAAAACCTGAATAACAAAACGACAGCAGTTCTTAAAAACATGATTACGAGAATATGCTACTGATGTGCTGCGAAAAGTACGCTACTCTCCTAATTTTAAAAAAATGGTTGGTAAAGCAATGTTTTGTTGGAATCCACAATAAAGAGAGATCAGCAACAATAATACTTGTTTACGCAAAGAGATCGCCAATGACACTGATCAGGCAGTAAAGATAGGTTGGTCTACAGTAGCGAGTTTCTTTACATATTAAAAATACAGGGTTATAAAATACGTTTGGATGCAGAAGACCACGCAACGGAAACTGCTTGTCTTGCCTGTTGCCGGATCTTTTTCTCAAGAAATAAAGGGATGATATAATTAAATGATAGATAGCAAGCTTTAGCATCATGTTACCTGGTGGAACCGTGATGCATGGCTTTCCAGTTGTTGGCGTGGCAGCTCCAGGTTTTGTCGGACCAACTTTCGGTGTTGTTTTTGCTCCGGGTACCGTCGGGCGCATAACACATCCGGGTCCGCCAGGTCCTCCGGGTCCACCTGGGCCTCCAGGACCTCCAGGCCCACCCGGTCCTCCTGGACCACCTGGTTTGCCGGGTGGAGATGTTTTTGGACCTCCTGGACCACCCGGTCCACCGGGACCTCCTGGTCCTCCGGGGCCTCCAGGTCCCCCAGGTTTCCCTGGCGGAGCAGTTGTAGGACCACTAGGTCCCCCTGGTCCCCCGGGTCCACCAGGACCGCCTGGACCTCCCGGGCCACCAGGACCTCCGGGTCCACCCGGACCTCCTGGGCCACCGGGCAATCCCGGGGGTTTAGTTGTAGTTTTTCCTGGTTTCCCAGGCTTTCCAGGTTTCTTTGTTGGGCCACCTGGACCACCTGGTCCGCCTGGACCTCCGGGACCTCCGGGTCCACCCGGTCCCCCTGGGGTTCCTGGTCTCTTTGTTGTAGGTCCCCCTGGTCCTCCGGGACCCCCTGGCCCGCCGGGTCCACCTGGTTTGCCTGCAAAAGTAGAAAATCACGCGTCAGTAATAACAGAATCCGGCCTCATGTTTATAGTTGGTTTGATGCTCTCTCCTCCGCAGAGGCCTCTGTTTTTTTTTTCGTACGGACTGGGAAATGGGGAGAGGTGAAAAGTAAGCGCGAGCAGCCTGGGGAAAATAGAAACGAAAGCGCGCGGGGGACACTGGGAAGGGAAAAGGAAAAGCGAGAGGCTCCCGCCTTTTCGCTCTTCCCGTCGTCCCCCGCGCTCCCCTATTTTTCATTTTTTGTGTTTTTTTTTTCGCCCCCTCCACTGAAGGAGCCTCTGCGGAGGAGAGAGGGTTTGATGCTTAACGTTTTTTAATCACATGAAATGTTGCTTTGGGATTTTAATTTCTGCAACAAACTCTGAGAGAAAGTTTTCTTAGATCCGAGATACAGAGCAAGGTTCCGACTTGGGTGGTAAAAAATTATTCTTAAAAATAAATTGCAAACCTCGGTTCGTGTAAACAAACCGTGAGTTTCTTTTATATGATTAATGATATCGCCATGGTGCAATTTACCATTTTGGTTGAGTGGAAAAAGCGTGAAGTAATTTTGATTTGCGCTTTTCGAAACAGAAACACATTCAACTCAGTAAGCATAAAGCTAGTTAAAGGGTTAATTTTTTCAAGTTTTCGTTGCCCGCCAATAAATCATGTTATACTTTGGTTCTCTGAACAAGAAAGCAAGGCAGACCCTATTTGCATCTTTTAAATGGTGTTCATTTCGTATTTTCGTCTTCCCCAAGAACACAACCCCGGTCAGGGTAACTGTAAGGAGGCACACATTTTAAGTTTGCGCTCGCCAATTGGTGTGGCTGATTAATTTGTCACGTTTTTCCAGGACACCATCTTGAAATGACCTTTTTCAGTCTTAATCTCGTTAGAAAGTTACACCAAATGGCCATGGGAATTTCAGACATCTGTGTGATTTAATATCTTTTGTGCAAAGGTGAAGGAGAGAGAACAATTGCTGCTGAAGTCTTTTGTTTTTCATACAAAATATTTCTCAGCTACGTTGAAATATTATCGGCACTTACCTGGTGCTGCTGTCTTTGGTGTTTTGGTAGTAGTCTTGGGTGGCCCTCCGGGTCCGCCCGGTCCTCCAGGTCCCCCCGGTCCTCCTGGTCCGCCCGGACCCCCGGGTCCGCCTGGATTTCCCGGTGCATACTTGGTTGGCTTGGTTATAGTACCGGGAGGTTTTGTCTTGGGTCCGCCAGGTCCTCCGGGGCCTCCCGGTCCTCCTGGCCCACCGGGCCCTCCTGGTCCTCCGGGGCCTCCTGGCCCACCTGGGGAGCCTGGTCGCTTGGTGGGTTTAGTTGTCACTGAAGGAACTGGTTTTGTTGTCTTAGGGCCTCCTGGTCCTCCGGGTCCACCCGGACCCCCCGGACCTCCCGGGCCTCCGGGTCCCCCTGGACCTCCCGGTCCTCCCGGACCTCCTGGGCCCCCTGGTGTTCCTGGTGCTTTAGTTGTGGGAGTTGTTTTGGGCTGTCCTGGCTTTGGTGTTTTTGTAGTTGGTCCTCCAGGCCCTCCTGGTCCTCCGGGACCTCCGGGTCCCCCTGGCCCTCCTGGTCCCCCGGGGCCTCCAGGTCCTCCTGGTTTTCCGGGTGGTGGTTTTGTAGTAGGCCCTCCGGGACCGCCGGGACCTCCTGGTGATCCCGGTGGTTGCGTGGCAGGACCACCGGGTCCCCCTGGACCTCCTGGGCCTCCCGGTCCTCCGGGTCCTCCCGGGCCTGCAGGGCCTCCTGGGCCACCTGAGCAGGATAAATACTGATTAATACTTCATTGAGACTAAAAACTTTCCAGAGACAAAGGACGAAGCTGCTAAGAGAAGGAATTTACTTCGAATCACAGGCTACCGCCGTCATTTTATAGTTGTCAAGATGTCCTTACATGTACACTTTGCCGGTACCCATCCATACTCCTGGGTAGGAAGAGGCACCGTGAGTACTCAAGAAAGCAGTACAAGTATTCAGCTGGGGCGGAAACCCGTCGCTTGATCTGGAATCCAACGCCGTACGAATTCCCCTTATAAATATAAGGTAGGGGACGGCTGAACACACGCTACCTTATCTGGAGCAGACATACGAGGTTTCCAATTATTTGTTGTGATTGATTTCATGGCTTTCTTGCTGTTTACTTTCTCTGGTAAAAATAATGTCACAACCCGCAGCCTTTGTCCATATGTCTTCCATCGTCCACACATCTTGTTGTTCAACAGTAAACTGTATGTCTCTAGCCTCCGACGTCCGTCTGAATTATTATAGAGATTAAGCATGACGTTATATCGCAAACGACAAACGCGAGCTTGCTTTTCATTTTGTTAGCTTCTTAGCGAATTCTAAAATAAATCCCTCAGTAAAAAAGGGAAAAAATCGCACATTCACGACAAACACAAAGCTACTCATTTCCGCGTACAAACGCCAAACAGCAGCTGGCAGAAGTGGAATCTCTGCCGTTCGCGGTAAAAACAAACGTCATGCTTAAGGTGGGGTAAAGGTGAATTTGAGTGAAATTTTAAGAGGTTTAAAGAAGGGATAGAAGAAAAAAATTATTTTTGGAACACCACCACACAGTTGACCCCAACGCAAGAGCACCTCAGGTTGTCAGGGGACTGTTTGGGTGTCCATCTACTAATTTTTAACTTCAAATTCTAATTTTAAAATCACATTAAATCTTTAACATTTCTTATTTCTCCAAATTTTACTAATGCTTTGAGAAAAACTATCTCTTCCCAAACATCCCCAAAAATCACCCAAAAATTTACAAAACCCCGCTAAACACAGCTTTGTGAGATGAGCAGAGGGTTTTGGGAATACTTGAAACGCGAACGAGATATTCGCATTAAATTCAAGTTAAGCGGTGAAAAACGGGCTTCACGTTTACCCCCGCCTTAATCTCTCTATTACGTCACTAAACTATCATCAGATCATATTTTGCCCTTACCTGGAGTTCCTGGCGGTTTTGTTGTGGGTCCTCCTGGGCCATTAGGACCTCCCGGGCCCCCAGGTCCTCCTGGTCCTCCAGGTCCACCGGGTTTTCCTGGTGGCTTAGTTGTTGGTCCCCCCGGACCTCCCGGGCCACCGGGCCCTCCTGGCCCACCGGGTCCCCCGGGTGTGCCAGGTTTTTTAGTCGGTTTGGTTGGCCCTGTTGGTCCCCCGGGGCCTCCTGGTCCCCCCGGACCTCCTGGCCCACCGGGTCCGCCTGGACCTCCCGGTCCCCCTGGTTTACCCGGGGGTTTTGTAACTGGTGTCGTAGGTTGTCCTGCTGGAGGTCCGCCAGGCCCACCTGTAATTAACGAATCAAACACAAGCCCTGTTAGTTCCGAGCGCCAGATAACAGTTACCACGCACTTCTTTCAAGATGCATCCAAGGCACTACATCCCCATATTGGATTACTGAATATTAATAGGTCGTTTGTTACCTTTGCGGTTTAGTGAAGAGGAAAAGGGAGCTAAATGCTTGTTGGTTTAATTCAAGTTTTTCTTATTTTGTTAAGCGATCTATATTATTACAACATTCGTCAGAGAAAGAGTTTTGGTTGGAAATTTGTTTCATTGTGTCAAGGATGTCCACAACTGATAACGTATTATACCGCATGGTGACGTGTTTAAGATTACTTTTTCGAGGACTGAAAAAACAATTGTACTCAATGTAAAACAATAACATGAACAGAAATTATATGTTTACCGACTACAACATTTAACTTGTTCCCGATCAAGTGACATAGAACTCCCCCCCTTTACAGTCAAAATACTCAGCGCGTGCCGCTTAGAATTCCGGAATGGTTTTGATTAACGGCGAACGGATTGCATTATTCGTTTCAAACATTCAAATTTAATTTGAATATTGTAGATCATCCAACTGTGAACACGTGAGCACGTGAACCTGTAAAAAATAAACCAATCAAATTGCTTCATTTCTGACAGGCTCACGTGTTCACGTGTTCACGGTTGGATGATCTACAATATTCAAATTAAATTTGAATGTTTGAAACGAATAATGCAATCCGTTCGCCGTTAATCAAAACTTTTCCGGAATTCTAAGCGGCACGCGCTGAGTATTTTGACTGTAAAGCACTCATCCAATATTAAAGGAAACATGAACCATACCTGGCCCTCCTGGTCCACCGGGGCCTCCAGGCCCGCCAGGACCACCGGGTCCACCGGGGCCTCCGGGGCCTGCGGGTCCCCCGGGTCCTCCTGGACCTCCTGGACCACCGGGAGTACCCGGTTTTTTTGTAGGCTTGGTTGGTTTAGTTGGTACACCGGGTTTAGCAGTTGTGGGCCCGCCGGGTCCACCCGGTCCTCCTGGGCCACTCGGACCACCCGGGCCTCCGGGACCGCCCGGACCGCCGGGTCCCCCAGGGTATGGTGGTCGACGTTTTGTTGGAGTTGTTGGTTTGGTTGGTACACCCGGTCGTGCAGTTGTAGGACCGCCCGGTCCTCCTGGTCCCCCCGGGCCTCTCGGTCCACCTGATTTGACATGACAATAGCGGTGTATTATTTACAAAATGCTTTTATAACCATTTACTCCTGATTTCAAAGCGTGGTCATCAGCCTAAGAAGTGTTCTACAAATCTTATTTTTGCTTAGGTAGAAATTTTCCTTATTGATCACCATTTGCCCAGCAGAACTAAACGGGCTATCGGTCTAATAGAAGTCAAGGAAGATTACGAACAAAAGCAAAAGGTAAGGTTTCGCACGGTGGAAACATCGAAGAATATGCAAAGTTACAGATGTCTCATGATTTCGACCACGATTCCACATCTATCTCGAGGGTAAGTGCTTATTTGAAATCATAACATAACAGATGCGAAATATCTGCGGCATCCTGTTCAATGGCCACTATGCTTACACGGCCATTTTACTCTTACCATCACTGCGTTTGACCGGAACAAAACAAATATCAAAAGTATCGGTAGCAAGTTTCGGACTGAAAATTAATGAAACAAGAGCATTGTGTATGTTAAAGTAAACGCATTTTAAAGAATGCCTGCGTAATAATATTTTTTAGTCTTGAAAGAAACGTTTGAAGGCAATGTTTGTTAGTTGCGCATCTTACTAAAACTATTTGTATGTTACTTGAAAACACTAGTCTTCTAGTTATATTATCGTTGTTGTTGTTTTCTTTATTTTGCTATATCCATCTAAAGAAATATCACGGTGAGTCGTTATTTGTAATAGAGGCGAGAGATATGTAACATACCCGGTCCACCCGGACCGCCGGGTCCTCCGGGGCCTCCAGGGCCTCCTGGTCCCCCTGGTGTTCCTGGTTTTCTAGTCGTTGGCTTCTTTGTTGGTACACCCGGTGGAGGTGTGGTTGTTTTAGGACCATTTGGACCTCCTGGGCCACCGGGGCCTCCTGGACCTCCCGGGCCACCAGGTCCTCCGGGGCCACCGGGACCACCCGGGGTTCCTGGTCCTCCTGGCTTACCGGGGGGCTTTGTTGTAGGTCCACCTGGTCCTCCTGGACCTCCAGGACCTCCGGGTCCTCCTGGTTTACCTGGTGGCTTTGTTGTGGGACCGTACGGACCACCCGGGCCTCCGGGACCACCCGGCCCACCCGGTCCTAAAAGATTTTAACAACATTTATGCGTCTTTCTCCTTCTAAATTAATCACAACTTGTTGGTTAAGTATGCGTTTGTTGCTTTGGCTGAACTTTGTTTGCTGGGACAAAAGCAAAACTTTCCTAGTAAGTTCTGCTACGGTGGATTTTCTACTGTCACGTAATCTTACGAGCGTTAATTAAATAGAATGGCAAAAAAGTTACGACAGCTTGTTTTTACCAAAAACGATACGAATGGTTCAGCGTTTTTGCTTAGTACTAGCACGAGAACAGATGAGAATGAAATGAAAGTGTTACATAAATTAGTATGTTATCATACGCACAGACTCGATTCTTATATTGTTGTCGTCAACGTTGCTAAACAAAGTTGACAAAGTTCGCCAGAAGTAGCCAGGGACTAGAACGCGCTTTTTGAATGTTTAAACGATTGGTAATAGCGGTAAAAACATCGATTTAACGCATGCTCAAATTTTCATCGCGAGAGTTTTCTCGTATGATTTATCTTCGCTAAGAGTTGAACATTACTCTCGCGCAACTCTTCAATTCTTCAAATCTTGGCGATTCTCATTCTCGTTGGCCCATCTTTTTAATTAATATGGTGTGATATATAGGTCATCTGTTCTGTTACCTCCCGGTCCTCCTGGTCCCCCGGGTCCTCCAGGTCCACCCGGACCACCGGGTCCTCCGGGTCCCCCGGGGCCTCCTGGTCCCCCGGGGCCATTGGGCTTACCAGGGGCGTACGGAGTTGGCGTGGTCTTCTTGGTTGGAGCTCTTGGAGGTTTCGTTGTGGGTCCTCCCGGCCCACCTGGTCCTCCTGGACCCCCCGGCCCTCCAGGACCGCCGGGCCCTCCCGGTCCACCAGGGCCTCCAGGACCTCCTGGTCCTCCGGGGCCTCCGGGTCCACCGGGCCCACCGGGGCCTCCTGGTCCTCCAGGCGTACCAGGTTTCTTGGTTGGTTTAGGTGGCTTTGTCGTTTTCCCAGGAGGAGGTGTCGTTGACCCTCCAGGTCCCCCAGGGCCACCTGGGCCACCCGGTCCTCCCGGGCCACCGGGTCCCCCTGGTCCGCCCGGACCTCCGGGAGTTCCTGGTTTCTTTGTTGGTTTTGTTGGCTTTGTTGTTTTTCCAGGGCGTGGTGTCGTCTTTCCGCCTGGTCCACCGGGTCCTCCTGGACCTCCTGGACCCCCCGGACCACCCGGGCCTCCGGGTCCCCCGGGGCCGCCAGGTCCTCCAGGACCACCTGGTGTTCCTGGGGCTTTTTTAGTTGGTTTTGTGGGTCTTGTGGATTTGTCTGCAAGAAGAATTGTTGCGTGGAATTAAGACAATTCTTTAGTAGTCTAGAAGCTGCGAGCGTTCAAATGAGATAAGGATGCATATACGAAAATTCTTTATGTGCGACGGTATTCGCAGACCGTAATTATAATACTATTATGCGCAATAGTTCTGAAATATGGCCTTATTTTATGGTCATTCTCGTTCATTCAGAAGGAATTCATAAGTTGTAATATGTGAACCGAGATCGTCCAGCCTAGTGACAAGAGTTCTTTGTTGTTAGCATTTGGTATGCTCACTATCTTTTTGGTGTCAGCGTTTATAAAGTCTAAACATGTCTGTCTTTAAAGTGGAGAATTAAAACCCTCATCTATCTCCTTAGAAAAACAATGTTTTATGAATCCGTTTTCAATTTAATTTCCATATAGCTTATTAAACTACAATGTTTATAAGTTTGGGTAAAAATGCTGATCAAAAGGAAGACCACGGCCATACCTGGCCTCTTAGTTGTTGGTCCACCTGGTCCTCCAGGACCACCCGGGCCTCCTGGGCCACCAGGACCTCCAGGGCCTCCGGGTCCGCCGGGACCCCCGGGTTTTCCCGGGGGTTTTGTTGTCGTTCCTGGTTTTGGTGTTGTTTTAGGTCCTCCGGGTCCTCCCGGACCGCCCGGACCTCCTGGGCCTCCCGGTCCACTTGGTCCTCCAGGTCCACCTGGTCCGCCTGGACCTCCGGGCCCACCGGGGCCTCCTGGACCTCCCGGTCCCCCGGGTTTACCTGTTAAAATAAAGGAATAATTTAACATCATGGCATGGACAACGCGGTAATTAAAACTTAACATGCATGCGGTATAGTTACATACCTGGGGGACTTTTAGTTGGTTTTGTTGTTTTACCAGGCTTGGGTCCCCCGGGTCCTCCAGGGCCACCGGGACCACCGGGTCCACCTGGGCCATTGGGACCCCCTGGACCACCGGGACCTCCCGGACCGCCGGGACCTCCAGGGCCTCCTGGACCTCCTGGTTTCTTTGTTGTCTTCGATACTACAATAAATTATGACAATTATGATGGTTACTTATGTTACTATTATATTACCAAATTGGATCAGTGACGAGCAACGAAAAAGGATACGGGATTAGATAATCTGTGGAGTTATAAAGGTAGCTCAAAATTACGCTGTTAATGCAAAAAAAAGCTAGAAACAAAAGAATTGTTTAATGTATAATGATAATGAGACAATTATTGGCTTCGGTTTTAAATTAATAGCAACGTTACTTGAAGAGGCTTTCGCATAACCCCTGCTATCATTCTCAACCTCATTTTATTTTACTGCATGCCATCACATATTTAAGTTCAGACAAAAGTGGAAAAATTCTGCCCATAATGAGTTACTCTTATTAAACAAACCTGGTTTTGTTGGACCGACGGGTTTGGTTGGTCCACACACACATGGCTGCAGTTTAGAAATTGAAAGAGTACCACCAGCACCTGAACAAAAACAAGTACAATTTAACAACAATGCCGGATATGTGCCACTATATTTTTACTCATCTTAGTTGGTGGATTGTTATGTTTTGTACTCCTCTGGAACAGGAAACGCTGTAACTGTGGTGATTCTTTTATTTCAAAATAATGGGAGGGAAAAAGAAAGCGCTTCGATGCCTTTTAAACCTTTTTGAAGTAAAACGGTTTTAAAAACAGCTTTCCCATGAAGGTATTTCCACTAATCTAGTATGGAACTACTTTCTTAAGCGGGGAAATAGACATAAGGCAAGATGTAAAAACGTTTGTAAGGTTCAATGCCCGATTAGTTTTTGTCCTTATTTTATTAATGCGAGTTCTCCATGAACCAGTTTTTCCATCATCTACCTGCAAAGATCTCAAAAGCTCCCCTTTCACGATGCCTCGGTCATTAAAGTCCCTGGCATTTACTTAACTTTCCGTCACACAGTTCAAGAGTTACAACATTCAGTGGCGGATCCAGACCTTCAGTTAAGGTGGGTGAGGGGAGGGCCCTCCCCTGGATCTGTCCCTATCATTAACCTAAAAGTCATAAGAGACAAATGTTTTATGGTTACCCTACACGGATCACTTACTCATGCAAATGGCTTTCTTGAGATCGTTCGTGATGTACTGCAACTGTTTAAAATCTGATGTGAAGACGTGAGTCTTGTCAGGATCGGTAGCCATGGAATCAAGCTCCTTTGCGTTAAAGTATCTACCCACCCCTACTGAGTAGATAGTGATACCGCGAGATCTCAGTCGCTTGGAGACGCCATGTACGTCATCAGCGGAGCGACCATCAGTGATAACCACAACTACTTTTCTAGATCGTGTACGTCGACTTCTGCTAAAAAGTCTTCTGTAAGAGTAACTGAGGGCTCGGCCTGTTCTTGCGCCCGTCCGTGGATAGTAAATGGGTCGATTGAGACCGGTGAACAATTGCGGATTACTCCGGTATCTGAAATGTTTCAATGTACTGTTTCAAGATCTTGGGACACATAAGGAATACTCAATGTAGAATAAACTAGAATTAGTATCAAATTCTTGTTAAATTTAGTCTCTTTATCTTTATTCTTCTTGTTTTGGGGAAAAAAGTTAGTGAAATGACGGCGAACGTCATTAATTGATACCTAGACCTCGGAGACCAAAGTTTTAAAATCAAGTCATAGACATAAATGATGGACATTGGCTTTTAAGTAGTCTGTTCCAGACGTTCCGTTTATTGGGACGAAGGGTGAAGAACGGCAAAGGACAAAAAGGCGAGGGTTCGTCGGATAGGCGAACACTGTTCCCTCTTCGCGCTAAATCTCGTTTTTCGCACTACTCCAACCGAACGCCTGCAATTGAACGCTGGCTAGTTTGTGAATGGTGTCCGTGTTATACAGGTAAAGTTAGATTTTGGCCTCTCGACGACCAAATGTACTGTCTGTATCACTACATGTCTGCATTTCTAGCATATTAAAGTAACAAGGCTGCAGACGTAGCACGGTTATACATCAGAACTAAAAACCAGCGCTGAAAATCATTTGTCGTTTACCAGTTCCAAGCACCGTTTGAAAACGACAGGTTTTGAGTGGGACTAACCTTCGGAAATTGAAGATCATTCTTGGTCTTGTTCCATAGACAATCAAGGATATTCGGGTGTTTGTCCTTGAGATTGCGAAACCCATCGATAGACCTCGGACAAAGTCGATAATCCTTCGGAAGTTGCCGACACCGTATCTTTCAATACTTGAGGACCCATCGACCAGGAAAGCAAGGTCGATTTTTGCATTACAAGCTGACGAGGGGAAAAACATAGAACGAAAAATACGGATAAGTATGGATGGAGGTTTCAGTTTTCTTTTTCTTTTCTGTATTTTTTTATAGTCTAAGACAACTAACTAATGTTCTGTCCTAATATTAATACAAGTTTTCTTTCTTTCTTTCTGATAATTTCTGCTGCGCAATTGCACCAAAATGTTTCATATTAGGGATCAAACAATTCTTTTAACATTTTTATAAGCCAGTGTCAAACATTTTACATATTTCAATCCTGTATCCTGGCAGCAATTTTAGTATGTTAATAGTATAAAATGAATCTTTTTTAATCTTTTTGAAACGTTCTAAGAAATGAGCAAAAAAATTTGGTATGCACTTTTCCGATACCAAATATCTTCAATATCTTCATGGGCAGTATTTTTTATAAGACATCTTACCTTGTGCTTTTGTCGGCTTGGCTGAAGAAAGAAATGAAAATATATATTATTGTTTTGAAAAAAGGAGCAAGACGAATTAAATTACCAACTGCAGATGTGTAGTGATTTTATGTTTAAGATGAGAAAAATATGAAGAACAGAACTCCCTTAATTAGATAGAGAATATTAGCGTAACATTTAAAAGAAAATGAAACAGTGACTAAGTGAAGATGAAACGTCACAGGTAAAAAATTATTTTAATATGATACTTATTATTCTTACTTTACTCAGACCGCAGCTGGCTATCAGAAAGCTAGTATGTGTTACTTACGACATGGCGGACACATCCCCGGCAGCACTGTGGGTGAAACGGCAAACGACTGTTCAGCGGGATTGTTAATGTCGTCCTTTTGCCTAGTGTTATCATGCGGGGAGTGTCCCTCGCTTTTCAAGTCCTCGTCCTCGTCATCGTTCGGCTCATCTTCATCATCTTCATCATCACTGTCGTCATCTTCGTCGTCGTCGTCATCATCATCATCATCATTGTCGTCATGGTGACCTTCCTCTTCCTCGGCCTTGCGATCAGCCTGTTTCTCCTGTTCAACAGCTTCTTTCTCGATTTCGTCCTTGTAATCGGGCTCATCAGAAGATTTCTGCTCCTTATTTTGAGATTCTTCTTTCTCGGCTTTCTTAACAGAATCATTTTCTGATATGTCATTGCTTTCCTTTTCCTTTTCTGCAAATTCATCATTTTTAAATGAACTAGAGTCATTTCTTCCTGGAAAAACATTCTTATCGTCTTCATGTTTCGTAGACATGTTGTAGAACTTGTCTTCATTTTGCTTATAGCTGTACCCTGCAAAGCTTTGCGATGTTCCGTTGTATTCCGCGAATTCATCTGCATCTGAAATTAAATCTTTTGTTTGCTGCACAGCAGCATTGTTTCCTGTCTGATCCCCAGCGGAGACCTTCCTTGTGGAAGCCTTCTCTGCTGTTGGCCGTGCCTTAACTGGAATGGACTTGCTGCCTTTAGCGGCTGGTGCTGTTATTACGTACTGGGGTGGAGTGGGGGCCACTTGAGGCTGGAAACTTGGTGCAGCTGGAGCCTGGTAATTAGGATATCCGGGATAATTCACGTAACCCTGGTAACCTTTGTACCCACCGGTGTCTGGGACACATGGAGGCTTGTCTGCAAAAGGGACATGAACATGAGCAAATCCGTGTTAAAACTTAGTGTTTTCTATGACTGTTAAGTGTTTAAGTCAAATGTTACAGTGCTTATCAAGAAACACAGTGGGGTGGATTTATCAAAGGTTCAGAATGGCGAGAACATACAGCAGTAAAATATAGCTAATGAAGGTCAGGCGCGTTTAGAATTTAGAAGGTTGTTAGCATACCCGGAAAGGCAGCTGCTTAAACCACTTCGGAAACTAAAGGCATGCAGAATAGAAATGAAATCCAGTCTTCCAGCAAAGAGGCACGTCCTACGAAGAGCACGCTCAATACAAAAATATGTTGTGGTTAATTTTACAATTTGGTGCAATTTGGTATCAAGTTCCTTTGTTGTAGTGTATGGTAACATATGATAATGAATATAAAACAAAGGAAAATACCAGATTGTACCAAGGGTAAAATTGAACCACAACATAGACACATATGGAAGAATCCAAAACAATGTCATGAATTACAGTGGAACTAACCCGGGCAGACCATGTTTGATGGGCAACACTGCAGATTGGAATACGTGTACTGCTGATTCGGAACTCCCCAAGCTGCAGAATAAAATGCAAATAATAGATGGTCAATTTAGCCCTTAATAAAATAATAACCGATAATGGCTTCTTCAGTGATATTTTTTATATCATGCAGCTAAAAACCAAAACGGCACACCAACTAAAGTCTTGCGATCGACAGTCTGATGGCATATTTCATTGCATTATTTTCATACCCAAATTCTGTCTTTTCACAGGTTGTTCGTCCTCGTCCTCGTCCTCATCACCCTGAAACCATTCATCGTCGTCATCTTCTTTTCTTGTCGGAAGGCTTCCACTACCTTCTTTACGTGTGCTTGTTGTTTTCGTCGTCGTTGTTGTTTTGTCTTCTTTTTGTTCTTTTTCAACGACGTTGTTTTCATCGCTTTCGTCAGCCTCAGCTGCACTCTCTTGGCCTTGTCTATTATCATTTTCCACTTTGTTTACAATTTGGCTGTCATCTTCGTGATACGAATACGTCCCAGAGCCTTCTTGCATCGCCTCGTTACTGGTAGATTTTGTTTCAGGCGTTTCTGCATAATCGTTGGTTGATTCGTTGGCTGGTTCATTCGTTGGTTCCTCTCTTTCGTCCATGACGTCATTCTGACGGTTTATTTCAGGGCCATCTAACCCTCTGTCAGTCGTTTCATTGCTATAAAAACCGGCATCACTGTTGGTATCAGTGTGCGCGTATTCATAGCTGTTGTTGTCAGCACTGCGATCATTCATATCCAGTGAGCTGTTCGGATCAATGGATTCTACATTGTCCTCGGACATGTTATCCACGTGATCTGTGACGTCGTTTGTAGTGTACTCTGTGACGTCACTACTGTGTTGCTCGCTGCTGTCAGCATCATCAATGTCTCGTTTTTGACGGACATTTGGCGCGTAATCCGACAGATAAACGGATTTTGACTCATTAGCTGAGCTTGCAGTTTCTCTTTTCTCTAGAAATGAAGGTTGTGTATCTTGGACCATGTTTGGCGAGTAAAACTCCGGTCCGTAATTGTCTTGCGTGTACCATTCTTGAGCAACAGAATGGTTTACTACAAGAAGCAACAGCGTGCCTCTTAGCAGTAACGAAAAAATCATTTCAATCCTAAAAAGAGCAATAATAGCAGTTAACAGCCGTATATAGTAACTTAAATTATATCCTCTGCCCCCACCCCTACTCACAAACATTTCTTAAGAGAGAAGATATTTACAGAGTATTCAAGCTCTTAAGGCTGCCCTTGATTCTATGAAACAAGAAGCCATATTTGCCCTAGATAACGTTTGCTTTGTGGAGTTTGACACTATGAGCACTAGGATCAACCCGACTAGCGGGTTGATTTTATAATACATCTGTATACAAAATGCAAATAAATGACGTGATTTATTGGGAAGATGGCGGAGGCACAATTTTCTTTCCGTATTTGCTTTACGTTTTGATTTCATACTTTCCTCCGGTAAGCGAACCAACTCTATCTCGGCCACTTGAATGGTGAATAGTTTATTTCCAGTTGTCTACCTTAGAGATATGCTGATCCTTGTGCTAGGATAATCCTTGCACTAGGGTCAAATGTAAACAGAAAGCAGAATACAATGGCGGTAGGTTAATCCACCTGCTCGGTAGATTCTGTTGCAAGAATCAACCTCCCGCCATGTAATGACACTGTTGTGTTTCATCTCGCTAGATCTTCATAAACACTAACTCTCTGTGTTGAGAAAGTCTTAATTCCTGGCTGATTTGAAAAAAAGGACCAATTTGAAGTGTACAAACTCTTTTTTAACTATAAACATGTGATTTAACAATCAGCTTGAAGTGTTTTACGACTGGCGCCCATGCCACTTTTCTTTACCTCTGCTACCTACGTCTGCCTTTCTTGATTATTTTTATCCCTGCATAATTTCACTTAAATGTCCCATTCTTTCTATTTATTGTCTTTATTGGTCTGGCATATCTTTTTATCTCTCCACTAAAACTTATCACAATTATTTGTGAGAAATAGAAAGTCCAAGTCGATGTTTTTCTGACATGTACATGTGCGAGGAGAGGGGAAGTGTGCGATGAAGTCCCGGGGATGAAGTCTTGAAATCACGAGCTACAATCGAGGCATGGATTTCGTTCCTTTCATGAAGCATTATATTAACATGCTATAAGTGTTTTTATCAGAGGTTAGATGTTTCTTAGATAGCTATGTGTTCGAATTTTGCGCTCGTCGGTGATGCGATTAATAAAAGGTCATAAAAGCCAAAATAACGCTGCAAGAGATCACCACCCACTGGCCTGAACTGAACAAGAACAATGGGGTAGACAACACACAACTACCGCGAAATGCTTTTGTCAGTTTATCGTATTTGTCGTGTATATGTGAAGATAAAATGTATGCTGGTAGAACTGAATACTGCATTGCCCTTTCGATATAAGTATTTTAATTATTTTAGGAGAAGCCCAATAGTTGTTTTTTACGAGCTTTTCGCGAGTTAAAATGATTATATTTGGTTCCCTCATAGGTTCAAGGTCATACATTTCAAAATAATAAAAAAACCCGTTACGTTTGCTACCAACTGATTTCCTGATTATTACTTTTTCCCTTTCTAAAGAAGAAAAACTATATTTAAATCACGGACAACTACAGAATATAAGTCAACTGTGCCTTTAAATTCTGGCATGGAGAGTAACTTGTCTGTTTCCTTATGAAAGAAAGAGCTACCCAGACATCGTTGTAACGTGTTTCTTGAGATATAAAACTCGATATCATTGCTAGGTTTCTTTGTAATAGAGTCCAACAAGAACAAATTCTCTTGCATTAATATTGAGAAAAAATTTTCATAAGTGTTTGAACTCTGTTATTGACCTAACTAAAATGTGTTGCTTTTTTCATTTCCCATTACTTAAAGACAAATGGCAGCGATTTCTTGTCAACTTACCTTTCGTGACCTTACATCAATCTGCTTGAGAGGACAAACTGCTAAGCTGTAGTTTTTTAAAGTAACGTGAAGGTCGAGATTTTACCAAAGGACAACTGAAAAATTCATATCACGTATGTCATGGTCACGTCACCGACGTATCAACACTGTTCTTGTCTTGAAAAACACTAATATGGAATTTGTCTTTTTAAACAATAACTGGTGTATTTAAAAAATACTTTCTGGTGTTAAATAAGCGGTAAATATTTCACAATCTCGTTATATGTGCAGTGGATAAAATTCAAAATATTCTAGCTCGCTCGTTTTTTTTCTGGTGTTTTGGTCACAATATAAAATCTATATGCCTTGTGGTATAAGTGATATCGTGATTGTTTTATTGGCAAAAGGTTTTCAGGAGCGTTCAACAGGTATTTTTTGTCTGGCTTGGGAAAATAACGAATTTATGTTTAGTTTACTTGTTCTAGTACCAGCCTCAGTAAACACAGTTGAAAGTTTTTGATTTCGTTTCATTTTTTTCTTTGCAAGAGAGTACTATTAATTTGTGACCGTCGATGACATTAAAATCAAACGCAAGCATAAGCACGAGATAAAACGCCTGTTATCAATGAAAATTAGTTTTTTTACTTATACATGTGACCTTCAAGCCACCATAAGCTATAACATAAACATAAACCTAAATTTCATTTAATTCATTTGTCCTATAAGAAAGTATACACAAGGGTTTTTCGTGCAAAGAAAGGAAGAGAGGGTAATTCTTCTGTGATATCAATGTATAAGATAAGCCATTCGAAAAGCTATCACAGAAACCGTTTTAGTTTGCTACGATTTTTGCACCTGACAAATTCTGTAAACAAAACAAACATAAATGACTGTAATTATCTTTTACATGTGAATTGGTTCTTACACGAGAGTGATACCAAAAAAAATAAGACGCTTTTATCCATATCGGGTATCTTTGGCGTTACAATTCAACTTGCATGTCGCGTGCTGCAGAACAGCGCTAAACCCGGTCACCGCTGGTATATAATGACATGCTAAATTCTTGTAATCTATTAAACCGTTAAATAACTTTTGCTTTGGACAGGTCTTTGTTTAGAGGATTTGTAGGTTAACTATAAGTTTACTTATCAGTGTCAGCTACACTGCGTAGAACAAGACAAAAGGAATGCAATGGAAAAGCAAAATGAGTGAGTGGTTTCACATTGTTTATACTTCGTACTTTACTGACCAGTTGTAAATGACACCAGACACCAGAAAAAGACACCAGGCGATAACCATCGCTGGATTCCGGTGCCTCTCTTTTAAGTCGAGGCTCAATTAAAAATACCTCTAGAGACTTTTCTCTTTCCACTGGAAGAAAATGCAAATAGGCCAAGTGCCTAATAGTTTTCAAGATTTCATGGAAAACAAAAGTAGAAGTGTCGAGAATTTGGGAAAGCGTTTAGGTGATGAAAATCCATCAGGAACTTTTTACTGGCAATGAATTTTCCTAGCTTGACTTTGCTTTCAACAAAATGAGAGAGAACATTGTTTTAAGAGTCAAGCCATTGGAAATAGCTAAACTGAAGAGTCATTTTTGTTGTCGCTTCTACCCCAATGATTGCTTACATAGTTCCTATTTACAATGTTACATAAAGCACGGATTAAGTAGCTAGCTAACTAAGTGACTAACGAACAAACTGCAACTATAAAGAATAAAATTAAAGTAACAAAAAGCTGCTTTTCGAGAATGCCGTGTATATATGCTAAAACGTAATTTAAACCTCTTAGGGATGTTGCTTGTCGAAAATCCGATGGTAAGCTGTCCGGCTCCACTGTACAAAAGAAGGTCCTCAGTCCCCCCTCCCCCCCCCCCCCCCCCCAAGCTCTGTATATGCCAGTATAAACTAAAAGCCTTAAGTACCCAGTTATGTTTGCCCACCAGCTACATTGGGTGCGGCAAAGAACTTGTAACTCGACACCCGCCAAGATTTGGTTATGGTTATCTGAACACAACATTTCATATTACGAAAGTTTAAGATATAAAATTAAAACTAAACGTTGTTTGAATAAGGTTTTAAAATCTGCATGTTCATAAAGTCCCAAGTTCCTTAATCTTTCTTTGTAGCGCCAACACGGAAGACCTTTTCTATCAAATACCATGCCGTTCAGTTGAGCAAGGGTTTACACGTGACTTTCGATGCTGCATAGCTTTTGTCCTTCGCCTGTTTCCGTATCGTCTTTTCTGTCTGATGTCTTGATCCCAGACTGTTTGCAGCAGTAAATCTTGTAATCTTCATCCCAGGCTTCCGCCTGCTCCACGGTCTGAGGCATGGGACTGAACAGTGTCTCTGGGAGCCACAGTGCCATTATCCCAGCGGCCAATCCAAGCACGCCAAATATAACCAGCGGCAGCGTTTTGTTGAGATTGGGAAGGTCAGCCTTGGGAGCAAGAAAAACCGTAAATTAAACTGCAAGTAGCTAAGTCTTAAAATATCATCGAACGAAGTTACCAGAGAGTGTGGACGAGGCAGCGACCAGCAAGCGCAAACAGACTTCTCGCCGTAAAATTCTTTTCTCTTGATAAAGACGTCAGGGAGTTTTTATTCCATAGTTATGACGTATCTTTACAAAGATCCCTGTTCTCTTTTGGATTTCAATTTCCTCGCGCACGTAACAGCCAATCAGAGATTGGATCTATGCATAGTTACGTCACAAGTATGTATTTTTATGGGTGGAATCTCAGACTTGCGTCTGTCCGTTTTCTTACCAGTAGTACAATATATGGCGCCAGTATTGCTCCAATACGGGCCATCATGGATGACACTCCAACACCGATGTTCCTAAAGACGGGTAGAATGGAGTAAAGTTTAAAAGGTCGAGAACATAGTCACGCAATATAACCAAAAGCAGCCGTATTGTACTGTCACGCACCTGATGACTGTTGGAAACAGCTCAGCAGTGAAGACATAGATTGTAAGAAATGTGGACAAGATACAAAACTTGCCAATCATTGCCAGAGTCGTTATCACTGGCTGGTATTCTGAGAAGCAATAACAAAACCGCAGTTAAACCTGAAAGACGAGGGACAGTCCTGGCACTGTTGGATGTATATTGCTCACGTTTTACGCTCAATTAACACAACAGTTAATATAAAATAGAAAACTCATAAGGACGGTAATGAACCAATATTAATGTGTTATGCACTAGGATCTCGACGTTTACTGACGTTTTGAGCGACAGGCATTTGTTCCGCTCACTCACCTGCCTTGTCAGGTACAGCTAACACCAACATGCCAGCCACTCCACCAATCAGCATGAAGGTACAATACGGAATACGGCGACCAAACCTGAGAACGGAATAATACAGAAAGTAAACCCATTGAATTTCTAATATTGTCACGCCGTATTCTCAAAACCTGTCAGAGGGAGAAGTCCGGCTGCATTTAAGGACCACGTCAGTGAATCTAATTCTAGATTGGCCTTAACAGAAAAGATATTCGTAACAAGAGAAATGGTTCATGAGTTCGATTTCTATCTGATAAAACTACATAAGCTTTTTGGAAATGTTGCTTTGGGGGTCAATCTTTCAGTCACGTGACTCAAATGTTTTGGCTGTGAGTTCTGATTGGTTTAGAAGTGGTCTTGATGAGAAGCCCTGGATGCTTACCATTTTCACCAAACATTCCGGAAATTTCGGATGGAAATTCAATAGGTACGCGCTTTTTAGTCTTTTCAGCTGATTTGGCTTGACTTCGTAACTTTTCCTTCTTCCATACGGTTAAGTTAAATCATTTAATTTTTTTGCACGAAATTTTCAACCAGATGGTTTGTGCATGTTAATAGTAAGAGCCCCTCTGTGACAAAAAAGATTTGGTAACCATGGTAACCAGTGACCACCAGGTTTTAAGTTTTAGAACCACCAAAGTGTTTTGCAGAGAAGGGGAGGTTTCCTTGTTAATTAGATTTTGTCAACATCCTGTGAAACCTTTTTATTTCTCTTGTAATTACCTTTGAAGACAGAACCAAGCCAACAGTGCACTGGGCAGCTCGATGATGATGAGGATGAAAAAGTTCACGTACATGTCTCCGGCCAGATTCTTCACGTTCAAACTCAGCCCAAAGTACACCAGAGCGTTAACAAACCTAGCAACAGAAGATTAACAAACCAAACAACAAACACATAAACAAATAACAATAAGAATGGGTGAGAGCAATTGCCTTCCACTAATGTGGCCCAAGTTCGAATCTAGATTCGTCGTCATATGTGGGTTGAGTTTGTTGTTGGTTCTCGCCCTTGCTTCAAGGGTTTTTTCCGGGTTCTCCGGTTTTCCTCTCTCCTCAAAAACCAATTTCAGTTCGATCTTGGCGCCCGTGCGATAACAACTTCTTTGGAGCTCTTGCGGTTCACGCGCGTAAATAAATAATTAAATAACAATTTATTTATATTTACAATGAAGAAAGAAAAAGGACTTTCTCTGCCAACAACTGGGATACTTCCTAACTCAAACAACTCACCAGTTAAAACAACAGATGATGATTCTCTTCCTCAGTTTAGGAGTCCTGAACAAATCAAAAGTCCCGTATTTCCGGGTGTCGTCTTTTCTGACGTCAGCTTTCCTTACTTCTGAGATCACGTGCCTCAGGTGTTTCGCATCAACATTGACGCCATTTTTGGAAGCGTACTTCATAAGAAGGCTGTGAGCTTCGTCCAGGCGGTTGTTAGCAACAAGCCAGCGAGGAGACTCTGGTATCCACCTCAGAAAAATCAACACGACAACTGTTGAATCTACATCGTGAAAGCATCTTTAGAGGGACACTCGACCGACACATAGAGCTATAATTTTTGGCAGAAATGTCAAGTCTCTTGTCCTTTCTTAGTTTTTAGTCCATTGCAGGATTAATACCGTCCAACTCACTTAGCATTAAGTTCGCCGCCGGTACCTATTCATACACCAGGGTTTTTCAAAGTGGGGGAGGGGAGGGGGGAAGGTCACGCTATGTCACACACAGGGTACTTACATGGTTCATTGCAGATGTTCGGTCTTGAAAATGGAGTATGTAACTATCTAGCACTAGAAAAGATTTATGGTATGTTGATTTTTCTGATTCGCGCTTTTTCGCCACCTGAATGATAAGGCTTGCATGTTGTTTACTCAAAAAATCATCTCACTAAGGGGGGTCACGGGCACCCCACGACCCCCCCCCCCCCTAGCTACGCCCCTGCACTGTATGAGAATAAAGGAAATGCAGTCTCGACAAAGCCGTCAATAATTTTATAACATTGTAAAAAAGAAATAAAAATAAAACAAAGCGGCAGCTGACAGACTTACCACCAAAATACTAGAAGTAGTGTGCCTGGTAATGACACCGACAGCATTAAATGTCTCCAGTCCTTCAAGACATACGCCAGTAAAGACAGAATGGCGTAACCAAGCGTCATAAAGATGTTACTAACAAACCCTGCAGCAGTTCTGTTGGACGTCACTGACAGCTCTAAGCAGTACACGAAACGGGAAAGAAGACAGCCGGCTGCAGCAGCTCCTGCGCCCACACGGAACAAGGCGAAAAGAGAGAGGCAATCCGCCACAGCAGACACGGTGCCACATCCTGCCTGAAAGAACGAACATTTGTACGCTTCATAATTAATTTTACACCACACTGAATCAGATTCAGTAAATGTTGTCTTCGAAAAATCATCTGAAAGTACAGTGGAACCTTCCCTTCCTCCTTACAGATCCCCTCCCCCCCTTATTACAAACAATTGAGTCAGTCCGAAGGAGACCAAAATTCATGTAAGCTCTACCTCTGTATAATACGGATCAATGATAATACGGACACTTCCACAATACGTGCACTTTGGTGTCCTCATTCAACTGTACGGAGTAATTTTTTTGGATTATAAATTTTCTTAAAGAGGCCGATTGTGCGGTCCTACAAGTTTGCCAATTTCCCTGTCAACACTCCTTAGTCTGTAGTTGGTCCAATCATTGCGCTTAGTACTTACAGCGACAGAGACGACTATTTTAAGCCAGAGAGAATACATGTTTTCATTTTTAGATCTTGATAATAACGCCGGGTATATCATGAAACCCGAATGCAAAATCATCAACACTAATGGTTGACTTTGCGAAATGATAAAACGAGGCAGTCGCGCCATAACAGCACCTATGATCCAAATACAACAGAGGTAAAAACAACCGGATAAAACGACTTGCTTACCAGGTCACTAGGCGATTTTCGATTAAGATGTAAATTACATATCGTTTGCAGCATTGAAGACACGTGTGTCCCATGAACCCTGGTCTCATATCCTTAATTAGCTCCTTCTTTCTTCAATAGGATAAAGTAAATTATTTAAATTGGACAGTCAACGTTCTTTTTTTCTCGCACTTCATCCAAAGGCTTTTGTATGCGTGGCGATTACCTTCATGTTTAAAGCGAGTGAAAAATTAATAAATCGTTGGTCGTTGTACTTACCAAGAAGGCGATGCTGAGGAAAACAGCGATCCTTCGACCGAAATGATCAGAGATACTGCTAAAGGCGTAGGAACCAATCAGAAGTCCCGCCAAGTATGCCGCTTGACTTAACGCCTTCAGATGTTTCCTGTCACAGATCAGCTCCCACTGGAAACAAAACCGGCCCGATCAAACGCCGAGAAAGAGAATTAATGATTGTTGACGACAGAGAGATTTTTTCAAACTGAACAAGTTTTCGCTTTCGCTTGATCGCCAACTCTCGTACGCTCATATTAAAGTTTAACATGTCTATTTTCCAATTTTCCCAAACCTTTCCCCCATTGATATACAGATTATGTCGACTCTAGCGTATACTCCGGCAGTTCGTTTGACTGTGCGATGTGACTGATCCACCTTCTATACTCATCAAAAAGTAAAATTTTGTTTCCTCCGAGTTTATAGAATTAAGACCTTTTATTGTTTCTTTATAACTGCAAACGCTCATTATACCTAAACTATGTTTGCATTAGAACTGGCCTGCGAGCACGCGAACGGCGAAGCTACGAGAAAATGACTTTCTTGGCGCTTCCGCACCAGACTCCTGCCCGCCGGATCTCTTCCCTCGCAGATTCGCTCTTCGCATATATCGCTCGAGCATGTGACCCAAAGGTGAGCGCGTGCGCATGCTACATTACAACCAGAGACAGTTCCCATTGACGTTCACACTACGAAGGTCTACAAAGGTCTTTGGACTCCGTCTTCTCTTTCAGACGACACATTGCACTTTTCCGTCTCCAAAGTTGTTAATGACTTTTAGAAAACAGTTTCTCATATTGATCCAATAATGCTAATCTCCAAAATACAGTGCTTGGAAACCCCGGTATATGCTTGGAACAACTACAATGTAATCATTGGAACTTAGCAAATATTGTCTTGCAGAAATGTACCTAAAATACATATCATTTATCCCCAACCTCTTTTTTTAACTCCCTTAACTCTCCATGTAACACCTGAAAAGTTGCTTGAAACGCAATGTTCTTTAGTACTCTTGGTTGGATGGAATTAAATAAATGAACCAAATACATCTCGGTGAAATCAGTCTAAATTCTTGGATTGCTGTGAGCTTTATTTTTAAGCTGCACTTCGGCGAGTTTTAGGTTCCTTACCCTTATTTACTATACCCGGCCTATTGTGTTAACTTACTCTCGGTGATATTTTTTATAATCAGCGGTAATATCTCTTCAGGAGGTGCACCTTAACTGTTAATGTATAACCGTGCGATAACAAGAAGCCAATAATAAAACTCTGATCTCACCTCTGACACTGCACTTGTAAATTCACCGACGAATTCATATTTGGTGCAATTAACACAACACTCGTCAACGGCGCATCCTGAATTGTTGCTACTGGCTGCGAACGAAGCGGTGCATTGAAATGGCGGAGAGGCGCCGTAAAAAACCAGCACCAATTGCTGGAGACCGATAGGTACTGTCATCAAACACATGAAGCCGTACAGCATCATCGGATAGCGACCGAATCCGCCGACTAAACGAAGCAAGTCGTCGAATTGGCAGGTTTTCTTTGACGATTCGCTTGAATTGACATCATTCGCATTGTCTGGCTTGCTGCCGTCACCGCTAGCTTCCATTACGACTCAATACAAGTTTACTCGGGGCCCGTTATAGGTTATGGAAACTTTCTTTGAGACATTCACAATACAGGTATGTAAACTGAGGTCTTTTACTATACCCGTGACTCCTGAAACAATTCGCTTGTCACGTCAGTTTACGCGCGTCAGTTGTGACTGACATGTGGCAGTTATGTATTGTACAAGGAACCAAAATTTGGATTAGAGTTTAAAACAAAAGAGGTCATCAGTAATAGCATGCACAAAGAAAATGAAATGTGGCGTATTGTTCTTTGTTAATCTGGCATTGTTTAAATTTTCCACTGTACCTGAAGCTCATGCTGCGTATTTGCGCGTTACAAGTCAGCAGAACTGCTAGCTGTCACGCGAAATCACGCAATGTAGCACAACATCCTTATCACTGTGCCTAGTTCCTAGTGCTTTTTGATAATTTTCTTCATTGGTGTATCAATGTTACGAGTGATGGAGTGATAGTTAGAGTGCTTTGGCATAACTCTCGTTGAATTTATTATTATTATTATTATTATTATTATTATTATTATTATTATTATTATTATTATTAATCATTTAACCTAAAGCAGACGAATTATGACAAAGCACTCTAACTATCACTCGTAACATTGATATACCAATGAAGAAAATTATCGATAAATTAATGAAGACCAGTTGTTAATTCCGTTTTTGAGCTGTTGCAATAAAACCTTTACATTCAACTCGCTCTTTCATGCTTGATCACTCCTCATTGGAAAACACTATTTTCACAAGTTTAAGCAGCTCGCCTTCGGCTCGTCATAAACCTTGTCGACTAATATTTTACATATTTAATGGTGAAGGAGTTTGAAATTATGAGACCGTCTTGGACCTTTTATTTATTTATTTATTTATTTATTTACAGTTTAAAAAAGATAAAAGAAGTTTATCATTGAATGAATAACCTAAAGCACACAAATTATACCGAAGCACTCTATCACTCGTAACATTGATATACCAATAAAGAAAATTATCGATAAATGATGACCAGTTGTTAATCCCTTTAATGGTACCCTAACTGATTGTAATGATGACACGAAAGATGTATCCCAACTATATACGAGAAAGAAATAACAATGTTAGCTTACGTGTTGTAGTGCAACCCTCCACAAAAAAAACAACACTTCTAAATTCTAATTCGATCGGGAATTCGAGGGCCACAGGTTTGTCAGTCGCAAGACTGTTACGTGCTATCCTAATTGATCAGAGTATTGAGAGTATAGATCGTTTTCACGTGACGTCATCAGGTACTAAAATCCAAATCTAAAGAGACACCAAAGTTTGCATCTGCATCAGGCATAAGAAGTACTAAAATTATATCTGTTTGCAACTTTTCAGCTCAATAGGGTCTTTCGTTTGAAAACCAGCGCACTTTGAATTTTAGAGTTATGGCGGTGCGTGACATACAGTTACGATCGTGTTTGTCAAAAAATATACATTTCTCTTGCGATTTTTTGCCATTTGGGAAGTTAAAGTAGCAGGAAATGTGTTTATGTAAATGTTTGTTTCTCCAGTACAGATAATCAGTGGCCTAGATGACCAAAGTAAGCTCCAGATGTTTACAGTATTTTCCGGCCGCCATATTGTTACACCACAGATGTGCACCAATATGGCGGATCCATACTGGGCTCTGTAAATTTGTGCAAAACATTTCGACGAATATCTGAAGTTTGGGATAACGCACAGACCTAACACTTGGAGAGATGACTTATTTACTTATTTTCTATAACATCCTATTTTATTGACCTCATTCAATGAATGGTTCTTTAATTTATATTTTTATTGCGTGACAGTGAAAACGATCCATTGAGTATTTAGTTCAAAATTCTTTTAATTACATTTAAGGCTCTTAAGGGTTTGGTGCCTACCTATATAGATTCATTAATTAGTATCAAATCAACCTCACGGGAGAAGCTCTAACGACAACCTCCTCCTTAGATAGATAGATAGATAGATAAACTTTATTAACGTGTCAAGGCCACATAGCCTGGGAAAATCCCATACTAATTTGGGGACACAAATAGTTAGTTTACTAAAAGCCGTTATCCAAGGCAACACTGGGTGATCGTTCTTTTACATATGCTGCCCCAAAACTTTGGAACGCTC
This sequence comes from Meandrina meandrites, assembly GCA_963693305.1. NCBI lineage: Eukaryota > Metazoa > Cnidaria > Anthozoa > Scleractinia > Meandrinidae > Meandrina > Meandrina meandrites. The sequence continues at coordinate 1,805,321 of OY855913.1, read as the reverse complement.
TTCCTTTAGCCATCAGATCTGTAAATACTGTTACTGATTTTAAAGGCAAAATTAAAATTTTCTAAAGCGTTTTTACTAAAATCCAAATAGCATTGTAATTTCTTAGAATTTTAGTTTTTAGAATTTTAGTTTTTAAGCTGTAATTTCACTTTTAGCATGTAACATTCATTTTTTTAAATTTATTTTAATTGTAATGCGCATTTGAACATATACATATTGAATTTGCGCACAACAAATTCAGGATTATTATTATTATTACCCTTGGTAAACAAAGTCGATTTATTTAACGGAATGCCACTCAGACTCATGGACTCGTGTCCACGAAGAGATGTCACGGTCTTTGCGCGAGCGGTTAAAAAAAAGCTTAAAAACTACTCTCAGGCTAACATTTAACGCAAATCTCAGTAGCGAACTGTTGTTTTACGCGTGACAGGCATCTTCACCGTTGCTAGCATCATCAAACGTTGAGCTAGTAAGTGGGGAGGTTTGATTTTCCAAACTGTGTTCATGGTTAGATGGAGGTGCATTGATCATCACGGTGCCCGATTGAATGTTGCTGCGCCGTCTTTGTTGCGAAACCCTTTTGTAAAAGGAGACAAGAACGCAACACATTGGGATCAGAAGACCAAGGGACAGCAACTGGATGATGAGTAAAGCCACATTAAACGAGGTGCTCGCGGTTTGTGCTTGAGCTTCGTGAGACATGAACATCTTCGGATCTGAAAGAAGAAAATATTCCTTAAAGGGTTACCATGGACCGCCCCACGATCCCCCAGCTTTAACCCTACGGATACTCTACAGGTATTTTCGTGTTAAATTCGGAAAGAAATGGATACAAATGCTGGTTATTTAAGTCGATTTGAATCTCTCGCTCGTACGTACCATTTTGGATCTTATGACGCCGACACGGTTGCCTCTCTTGCTACACAATAACGTTTCTGATAACAACGACAACAACATGACGTCATAACATCCAAAATGGTGGAATGGGGAAATATAAAAAATAAAACTCGAGTGCCTTTTTTAATTTTACTGATTTGAGTGTTGACAATATTCCAACATATAGACTTTTCCATTAAGAATTGCTAAAAAAAAATATTTTCTCTTTCTCCTCTTCTTTGCCTAATGGTTAGTGCGCTGGACTCTGGATCGGGCAGTCCGGGTTCGAGCCCTGGCCGGGACACTGCGTTGTGTTCTTGGGCAAGATACTTTACTCTCATAGTGCCTCTCTCCACCCACAGGTGTATAAATGGGTACCGGGGAATTTACTGCTAGGGGTAACCCTGCGATGTAATTAATTGATATTTAAGAGTATTATGGTGTGCCGGTAGTAGGCAATACTGCCGATACGCCAAAGCCCCCTGGGTATACACCCTTTAAAAGGAGTTTTGGGAGGGTTTCCACCGGATCAAGATAATCTTGACCCCGGTGGGATTTGAACCCACGACCTCCGGATTAGATCTTCCGACACTCTACCGACTGAGCTACGAGGCCAGACGGGAGTAGGTCGGGGTAATTTAGATAGTAAATCGCGGTATACTTGACCGCGGTATCCCACCGGAAACCCTCCCAAAACTCCTTTTAAAGGGTGTATACCCAGGGGGCTTTGGCGTATCGGCAGTATTGCCTACTACCGGCACACCATAATACTCTTAAATATCAATTAATTACACTTTATACGGGTGCCGCGCGGTCCTTTCCGTAACCCTGCGATGGTCTAGCATCCCATCCAGTGGGGAGTAAGCTCCGGCCTGATGGGCCACTAGGCTCGTATGCAGACTTTACCTTCTTTGTTGATATAACCAACAGGAAATGTAAAACAAATCCACACTCACCTAAACATACAGTTCCATCCTTTTCAGAGATATAACCATCTTTACATTTACAAATGCGACGATCAGACGCCCACACACATAAGTGCTGACAGCCTCCATTATCTTTTGAGCACGATGGCAAGCCAATAAGCTCTGTTAAAACAGATATAAAATGAATTATTTGGGCATCGATATCAAATTACAGAGCCTACGCGGCTTATAACAATGAGTGTCCTCAGTTCCCTCTGAAAATCCCAGTCTAATCTTCCTTATAAATAGACTGTGATCGAGGCTCAGCTCGGCGGGCTATTGAAATGGTATGGATATCAAACTGTCATGCTGCACGATGTCGAAAAACTCTCACCAGAGGAGCATTGTGTTTATGAACAAGACAACGAATTCTGTAGTAGTGTCACTAGTTCCTCAAGGCGAGTCAACGTCAACAATTGGCTCTTTCCGACGGCTCTGCCATGCTCATGAGGCCTAAAGGCGGTGGCAAACGAGGTCACAATGTTGCGGACATATTGTTGAGGACACAAATGTTTTCCTGTTTGCCCGCTCGTGCAACAAATTGTGGACACAAAATTTGTGTCCGAGACACAAGAAAAAGTTTCTGATTTCTTTCAGAAACATTTTGTATCCGCAACAAATGTTTCCTTGTTTGCTAGGTTGTGAGCATATGTGTGTGAGGTCCTGGCCAGACTGTGGGATATGTTTTGTGACTTTCCTTTACATTTTTGTTTTTCTCTCCTCCTTAACTGATCAAGTTATTCATTCCATTTGTGAGTCAGTAAAAAAATCGTTAACAAGATATCAGTAGAGAATTCAGTAAATCATCACTGCATTGGGTTAGCCCTGGTGCATAAGCCTCTGAAATCTTTGCTATCCATAAGAAAGAATGTAGAAAGAGATCACAATGAAAAACAGTAGAAAAGGGTAGTGAGAGCATTAATCAGAGCTTTCTCTTGCACTGAGACCGGACACCCATACTCATACTACATTGCCAAAACTCTAAAATAACCAATGTAGTTTACCTTTCTCACAAATAAAACTCGAGGCATGGGAGCAGTTGAGATCGTTCCACCCCACCACACCGGAGCTCACTTGGAGAACATACATTTCCCCACAGTACTCTTCCTGGCCATAATAGTCAGGTTGCCCAGAATACCAGCCACTGAATGTCAACACAGATCCGTCGACCCAGAGCCAGAGCGAGATGTCAAAAGGAGCTCGCTGTAAACCGATCCAAAAATGCCTGCTTTTCTGTTGTTTTGTTATTATTTCTCGAATCAGAAACGAATTTTCACTTTGGGAGGAAACTGTGACCAGATGAGCGTTGTATTTACTGCAGGTTGATTGAGCAGTGAACCAATCAGCGGCTGTGCTAGGTGACATGTAGCACGAGTTCTCGAATCTCTTCCAGTCCTTTGGACAATCTATATGAAGTGAAAGAAATTGACGTTACGTCAGAATGGGAGAAATTGGGATCGAGCACTCGGGGAGGGGGGGGGGGGGGGGGGAGCTACTCAAACATGTTTTATCGGGGGAGGCTCCGCCCCAAGGTCCAAACCCTTACTCTTTTATATACCATTTTTAAAAGGAAGAATAAACCCTTTCATTTATTATTCGATAGAAAATGGTAGCCTTTTCACATATGTACAGAGCGATTGCTACATCTCTTTTCTTAATTGAATAGCCCTTGAATGAATCAACTGTTCTGTGGGTTCGGTAGGTGATATTTTGAAAAGCCTTTAAAATACTAAAATGACTGTTTTCCCTTCCCTTTATTTGTATACTACAACCCGTAAAATATCTACCCTTTTATATACCTACAGCCTGAAAGAGGTAGCCCAGAGGTACTTCCCAGAACAGTCCACTATAGGGCGTACCATCTCTCCCCCCTCCCGGATTGAGCACGTAATCGCGATTCTGACGGCCAGTACACAGTATCATTGCATCCGTACCAAAGAATAAGAAATATCCTTATAACTGTTTGAAAACCACAAAATTCTCTGCCTTGCTTTCGAGTACACTGTCTTCTTCCAACCACTAATACTCGTGGTAATAGAGGCGCGTTTTGTGTATATATACTCCGCTCGTACATCGAGCAATTCTAGTTTATGTCTCTCGGTTTTCCAAGCGTAAAAGATTTCTTAGGCAAATCAAAATTTTGGTAATGCGTTCAACTTCTTTTCATTTAAATTCCTAGCTCTCCGCCATAGCTTCAAACCGGCCTGAAAGCGGGCAAACACTGAACTCAACTAAGTCGGGAATCGGTATTATATCTTTCAAAACAAAACTGTCGTTTCTCTCATGGAGGGATGGGTAAGATCTGCGTACCGATCGAGGTCCTGCAAAGCTTCACCCATTTACGCGCCACTTTTGACAGAAAATGGAACCATTCATATACATTCAATAGATATTGGAAGTACTTTCACCTAATTAAAGTTGGTGCGTTTAGGTACATTTAGGCGTCTGTATACATTGTAAAAGCACGCACCTTTCTGCGTGCTTCAACTCTTGAGATCCCTACTCTTATATATACCTCCAGCCAGCCTGACGAAGGAACGCCTTTCGGGCGGAGACTCTGCGGAGAATCCCCTTATTATACAAAGTACCTCCCCCTCCCCCTCCCCCCCAGCCCCATGCCACCACCCCCGGTTAAAATTTTTGAACGTAATTAAATTTTTCAAGGATTATGTTTCAAGCTGAATGCCCCAAATTGAGTGACGAAAGGTCTAAAAGATGGCGGACGTGAACCTTCTTGAGGCGTCGACAGTAATGGAAGATCTATATCTGAAATATCGTCCACTTGTTGGAACAATATTTCAAGCAAAATACCTTGGCCCATTCCCGATGCCGCAAACTGGTAACACAAGAGACGTGCTACTGATTGTAAGCGATTGCGAAGTTTTGAGGAACATTTCTAGCGCTGTTCTTCAAAGCTACGGGCGACGGATTTGGAAAGGAGTCACCGGGCCACTAGACAGCAGGCGGTATCCAGATTACTGGCTATGGGTTGAACCTGGTTTCGAGGAGGTGCTAAGCCAGGAAGATGTATGCTACGAATTCAAAGTCAAACACTGTTGTCCTTTTCAGTGTCGTGATGATGATGATAGCGATTTTGATTTTGGTGTGAGTATCAAGGTTGCTGTGATACCAAACAAACCGTGAAAACCGAGACAAACTGAGCCAATGAAATCTTGAACTCTGAAGCGTGGACCGAATTCAGCTAAATCAACGGCTTAATATCGCACACTGAGTACGGTGTATTTGTGTTTTTGTTGTCGATGGTTCTTGTTAAATCGGCTTACAGTGGCCGTGTCGGATCCCAGGCGCCGCTTCCGATTTTAAATCGTGCGATCGGGCAGCAAATTTCATTACGTGCTCACTTGTAATCTTGTAATATGAACTTCAGAAGGCGCAATCTCAGTTTTGCATGGTATTCTTTTCCAATTTGAAGTTCGCAGCGGCGTAATGAAAGACGACTGCTGAGTCAGCTGAAATCCATTTGTTGTGTCAACAAACTAGAGCTGTTCGGTTGATTTTGAGAAACCAGTATAATTTAGAGCCAGTTTAGTTTTCCTTTTATTAAACGGAACTATCACTGAAGTATTGTCGAGGAGGCATATTAAATAATAAGACTGGTGGTACAAGTTTTTTTTTTTGTTGAATTCAAACTTTTAAGGCCGAATCAAGGGCCACAGGAATTTGAATGAACTTTTGTTTTTTAGCACAAAATTCAGTGGACGCTTGTCGTTACCAAGATGTATAACAGGCCAATTGTACTGTTCATTGTTAAACCTTTGCTCCCGTTAGCAGGGTCCTTGTAGTGACCTATTTTGTGTGAACCCTCCTTGTATTATTTGGCATTTGTAATTTTAGTGAGATTTGGTAAAACACGTCTATGATGTAATATGATAACCTGTCTTTCAAGTGTATGTAACACGATACTCTTGTTTTGTTCCACGCATGAAACATGAGACTTCCGCTTTTCATAAAACCCTGTACTTTTGTTTTTTGCAACGAAGCGAACTCCATCAGATTGAGTAAACGTCTACTTTTTCTTTATTGCTGTTTTATTCTTTTTTAATTACACGTCACGCGTATTGTGCATGTGAGGTAGTGGAATAATCTGATAATAATTACATGAATAATGACACTCCCTGGCCGACAAAATAAAATGAAACACAGCATATCGCTGGCCCTGCCCCTGGAGCCAACCTTGTGATTTCTGTTATGGATTTAAATTTAAATTTTAAATTTAAATCTGTATTTGTAATTGTATTGTATTGAGCTGAAAAACCCTTTTTAGGGAGCATCAATAAAAGTATGTATGTATGTTTCACAGAAATATATTAAAAAATCTCTCGCCCGTGAAAAAAATATACAGAATTTGGTCATTTTCATGGTTTTCTCTTCTGTCTTCTTTCTGCAAGGCTGGATTACATTTAAATTCCAATATTTCGGAATGCGCGGCCTGCCTTCTTGAGGGTCTTACAGAGAATAGAGAGGTTAAGCATGAAGTTTACGGCAAACGGCAAACGGCAAAAATCGAACTTTTGGTGTCTGATTTTAGCCGTTTGTACAATTTAGGGAAATTGTTTGCATTTACTGTGATTAAGGGATTTTTTTCCTATTTTTTGACTGGCTTTATTTAAGTGCTAAAGAAAAAGTGAGCAAAATCAGAATTATTTCTGCCGTTTGCCGTTTGCCGTAAACGTCATGCTTAACCTCTCAAATGACTCGTAAACAACACGTAAATAATGCCCTTGGGAACGAGGCTAGTAGTCACTGAAACGCGGATTTATAGGTGGGGTTCTGCTGAACGCTATATGCAGCAAAAGAAGTTCATATTCCAAACTGAGGAACTGAACCATCACGTTTTATCCAAACTTAGAAGATCCATGGAGTTGATGCGCCAATAATAAAGAAGCCACTAACTGCACTGGACTAACTGCACTAGACTGTTCACACCTTCTCTGTTTTGCAACACAAAACAACACGAGAAAGTCGGCGAGCAAAGCGTCCAGTTCACTCGCCGCTCTTTCCCCGCGTTCAACGATCGAAGGAAAACACGAAAAAAATAAGAGGGCTGTGAACAGTCTATAAACTGCACTGACAACTTGTGACAAGCTAATGGTAAATAACTGAACAGCAACGCGACTGAATTGCAAAAGCAGACCTCGATCGACTAATATTTCCCCAACAAAGACCCCACTCTACGTAAATATCATCTATATCATTGGTCAAGTCCTTGCAGCCGGCTGCAATGAACTCTACTCCGCTGAATCTGCAGCGTTTGGAGTCATCGGAACCGATTTGTACTTTCTGCGAAGCGAAACTACAAAACACCTTGATTATTAAATGGCGTTCCATTTAACTATCTTTTACTTACCTATTTTCTTGTTTATGCATAATATTCCAACTGGCTGCAGCAGTAATATGAATCCCGCCAGTTTAGTAAGTTCCATACTTGGTCGCCTCAACCTTGAATTACAAACTTATATAAAGAGACATTTATACTTTGCAGAGCGTTAGGACGTTAGGTCTCTTCGTGACGCTAGAGCTTAATGAAAATGGCTGAAATTATGCCCAGGGCTAATTAACAATTCCTGGTTGACTGAAGCAATTGGCAAACGATCCTGCAGGTGCTGGCAAACGTTGAATATCTAATTAAAAATAAAACGGCAGGTTATTTGTTATTTCCTAGCAGCAAAGTCACAAGAGCTGAAATTTAGTTAAAAAATTTAGGGGAGATAAAAAAATTGGCCAATTTGTTGCTGTTTTCCTTTTGGAGAATCAAATATTAATATTACTTCAGTCATTTGTAGGCAGGCGTTTTTCGCGGAAAATACCGAAAATACCACGATCCACCCAAGTCTAGAAATTAAGTGGTAAATGCCACTTTTGAGGCGAATTGAAGGCGAAGAAACACGGGTAGCTTTATCGAAAACTAAACGAGATTTGACGTTAGGACTGCCTGGAAACTGTCCGATTTTTTACGTCTCCAGAGTACAGTATTTTAATATATATAATGTAGTATCTCAAAATTGCAATTTATTTATCACGTTCACTGGCTTGCTAATACATACATAATTATACAATATAAACTGAGAAAATTCTCGCGCCGGGTCTAGCTCCACTTTTGGTTTCAGTAAAGCGACAAGTTTCTGTCGAAAGTTAACATGTAATGCAACGTAAGGCAAAAAAGAAAAAAAGCATCCAGCAATAAGTTGCGAAAAGTCAGCTGGAACATTTTGGACGCAATTTTCCACACAAAAGGCGGCTCTAAGTAAACAAAAAATGCTATCTTATCAGCTGCCACACGCGATTTCAAACTGAATAGTGGCGGATTTAGGAGAGGGACTCAAGGGGGCCGCGGTCTTTTCCTTTTTTTCTTGTATTTTCAAAACGTTTTTGTAACCAACAACACCAACCCGTGTAACCGTCTTTTGAGTAGTAGCAACTCTTCACTGTGCTGTGTGAAGAATGTTTATCGCAGCACCATGGGAGAAGAGGATGCTGTCCTTATTTGAAGACTTTGAGTTGCCGATCAAATGGTATACACAAATCGATCGCGTGCAGTCATTCAAATATCTGGGAGTAACAATGGATGAAAAATGGAGCTGGAAGCCACACATCAGCAATTTGCTAAAGAAACTAGGTCATCGCCTTTCTTTGTTTAATCGCATATTTCATATGTTAGACAATAGAACTCGCGTAGCCTTCTACAATGGGCTAGTGCTGCCACACTTAGACTATGCCGACACAGTATGGGGAGATCAACCCGGTCTAAAATCAGAATGGAAAAATTGCAAAGTTTTGAGAAAATTAAATTAGGCAAGATGTCTTCTTCAGAAGCTCTGAGGGGGGAATTCGGCGAGAATTTTTTTGGATCCGCCCCTGCTGATCTTCCATTTATTTAGCCAGAAAATTTTCGTGTGATTGTATAAAAAATTGACTACATTTTCCTATGGTCGGTCATGGTTTCTCTTCATTTAGACAATAGAAATGACGCCATAAAATGTCCAAAACTTTGCGGCAGTGAAACCACCACCTCATGGCTCGTGGTTTCACTTGAACTTGAAAAGCTGCGCTTGAAGGGTCAACTCAACCTCGAAACGACAAATTTAAAAAATTCATTTCGAAATTCGCTACGGCGATTTATTCACTTTTATCAATTTCTAGTTGACACTCAACTAAGTGGCTTATGTCCCTCTCTGGAGTATCAATTGGCCATTTCCGAGTTGCCTTTTGCCTCAGTTTTAAAACGAGTCTTCGTGCGAACCAGAAGTCCATCTTGCCCGCTGCCATTTCGTATTCTGACTCCAAAACACTGAGGTCCTCTCGCTTATTTGGATGCTCCGAATTTTTACAACTTCGATGCTATCGTCATCGATGAAAGATGGCCTGATGATTCTTGTCCGGACGATTTAATCCTCACAAAACGGAAATTACGATGACCAACAAACAGAAATTTCGTAATGCCGTTCGCTCTGTTCGCTCGAGTTCACTCGTCCTCTGCAGTTCTGCTTTTCTTCAAAAATTTGTTCAACCAATCAAAGGCGCGAATTAAAAAATACTTCAATGTGATTGGCTACTTGTTCGCGGCAAAGCTGTTCTAAAAATAGCCTACACGCGAGGAACGCGAGGTACACGCGAAAGACATATCTCAAAGCCTTAGCCTACACGCGAGGAACGCGAGGTACACGCGAAAGACATATCTCAAAGCCTATTACCAGAGATGTAGACTTCTCAGTCGGGGGAACAAGTGCCAGTTGATGGCGCGATCACTTCTCCGAGAAGTGACTGAGCCCGCGGTTTTCGGTTTTGACCAGTGGGTTGCTAAGGATACGCTTGAGATGTTTCGCCGTTTGGCTGTGGAAAATAAAATGGTTTCGCGTCCTTTCGCGTCGGTTTCGCACAATCAGACCGAAAGTAAAAACAACGAAGTCGGGAAACTACAACATAAATATAGGCCTCGTGCAAGCACCGGTCGTTAATTAATAAGGTCGACTTCATGCTAGGGGAGAGCGTCATTTTCGCCGAGGTGCTGCAAAGAGTGTCACGTCTTTACGAAAGATGTGGTGAATGCACCACAGGTAGCCCAAGCTCGATATATGAGTAGCTTTCATGTTGACCTTTGCATTGTTACGTAATTCGAGCACTTTGCATATTTATAAGGGTTTGTATGGGGAAAGAAATAAGGCCGAAAAGAACGAAAAATTAACTGTTGAATTACAATAAAAACTGCTCACCTGAACTCTTGCGTTACTTTTTTTGTGTGCTGTGTGGTTTTTTAACCGATTTGGTGCGATTTAGTGCAGTTTTAGTTCCAATGGTTGCTCTCTCTATATAAACGACAACAGAGTATGCAAACTCCAAGCATACATTAGATATTTTTTGGAAACAAAGTCCAAAACCTCATCCCTCTTCAGTGCCTGCTTCACGTATCCTTCTAAATCCCGCTTAAGCTCTTCATCACATTTCCACGCATCGTTTCTTATCCACGCCGCCATGTTGTTTGAGGCCAAGAGCCTGGTGACTACTCCTTCTCAATGCATCATGGGCTATGGCACTCCTAGGCCATGGCTGTTTTTTGTTTTTTGTTTTTTTTCGCTATGGCACTGCTAGGCCATGGCTGGTTTTTTTTTTTTTTTTTTTTTTTGCTATGGCACTGCTAGGCCATGGCTGTTTTTTTTTTTTTTTTTTTTTTTTTTGCTATGGCACTGCTAGGCCATGGCTGGTTTTTTTTTTTTTTTTTGTTAATTCTATAAAAAAAAAATAAAATAAAAATAAAAAAAAAAACAATAAAAAAAGTAAAAAATAAACCAAATATTGAAAAATTAAAAAAAAAGAAAAAAAAAAGAAAAAATTATTCAAAAAAGAGAAAAAATGTTAAAATACAGCATAAAATATTATGGCACTGATGGGCCACCATAGACTTCTTTTTGATTTGCATTTAAATGGACGTGAAGGTGGAACACATTTTCATATGAATGGTTTCGCACGTAGACTCGTTTTGAAACCGAGGCAAAGGGTAACTCGGAAAAAAACTCGGAAATGGCCTATTGCAATGTTTGCACATCTGAAGCGTTGCAAGCCATTATATGACGGTTACACAACATAGGTACCTGGCACCTGAACCTGGCAAGTTAAAGGTGGAGTGCGGGCACTTGTTTGTTTAGGCACATGGTCACGTGGTCACTCATACGATCAACACACCTCCACGACTCCCCCTCCATAACTTGGTGGTGAGGTGTCGTCGGTTCAGCTTCACGCGACTTTCCACCTTTTTTGCGTTGCTTATTGGGGTCAACATGGCTTTTAGATTTTTATTAGTGTGTTTTCTTGTTCTTTCCTTCACTTTGAGTTCATTTACGAAGCCAGTTGAGGAGACGAATGGTTTTACGTCATGGCTGAAGCGATTGGAAAGCGACATACGAAACAAAATCTTGTCGAGTGGCAGTTGCGATGCTTGTAAGCTGTTAACGTTCCTGGCTCAGACAGCATTCTTGACAAACAAAGCGGAAGATGCCGTAATTTACGAGTCACGAATGATCTGTAAAGAACTTAAGATAGAGGACAATCGAGTTTGTAACGAGGTCATCACAGAATTTCGAAATGAAGTGCTTACAGTAACCGACAAAGTTTTCCTGAGCCCTTTAGAAGTTTGTGGCAGCCTGCTTGGACCTACCTGTGCTCACAAAAGAGATCCTAGCGAATTTTGGAATATGACCTTGCCTGGAAAAAAGCCGCCTGTAAAACCGATCCCACCACCAAAAGTAAGTAAGAGCGTTCAATGCAATTTTATGCAGCCCATATTTCTTAATTGTTTGGTGAGCTAAATATTTGTAATGAAAGTGAAACGCTCTTGAAGTTGCATATATCAGGTCAATATCAGGTGACTAGATATTGCTGTCTTGTGACTGGATGTGTTGATTCCAATATCTGCATGCCTTCTCGCAACACAGAACTGTTAGCTTAATTATTTTTCCCAAAGGATGTTTATAAAAAGATGGTAAAGTCCAGTTGATGACTTGGTTTATAAATTTCTCTACATTGCTACCTTTGATTGATGCATTGGAGGAAATATCAGGGGCGGATCCAGGAATTTTTTAAAGGGGGGGTTGTACACTATTGTAGTAACCTTTAATGCAAAAAACAATTTTATTCAATTATTTTTCAGGAAGAATAAAAAAAAAAATAACTAAAAAATTTTGCCCAAAGGGGGGGTTGCAACCCCCATCACCCCTCCCCTGGATCCGCCTCTGAATATTTAACTCTAGATCACCCTAAAGGTTTAAGGGATTCTGGGTGTCATGTTTCCTGCATGACAAATGAAATCTATTATGCAATTCAAGGACATTTCCGGAAGTTGTTCCCCAGTGGAATGGCCCAACGTCAGATACATAAAATAGCTAACTCTTTCAGTTTTGGCTTTTCTTCCCTGCAGTGTGGCTTTTTCTTGTAGGGTGATCAATAGAACAGTCACACTTCATTATTCAACAATATCTTTTTATTCTATTGTGTGGTTCCAGAAAATATCAATACCCACCCCATCAGGCCCGTAGCCAGGGGGGGTGCGACGGGTGTGTCCGCACCCCCCCCCCCCCCCACGAGCCTTGGAAGTCCGCTCCTTGTGAAAAAAGTATAAAAATAAATAAATAAATCAATAAATAAATAAAAAAAAGGAAATGGTATTTCTGTACTTCGTCTATTTACATTTAATGGGTCCACCATTTGATGATTCTTGTGGCATATTTTTGACCAAATTGTGTGATTCTAGGTTAATTTTAACGATACATTCTAACTAATCCAGTTCTTAGTCAGCAAACCGACTCTGGCTGATTTATGTAATTACCATTTGACACTGAAATAAAGATATCTATCTTTTTCCAGTCTTCCTTTAAAAGAACTACCGTCATTGTTAGTTAAGTAAATTGTAAATTATGTTTACAAGGTTCTCTTTCTAAAACTACATTTTGAATTTAAAAATGTACCAGAATTATTGTCCTTGCTACCTTTACCTTTATATGGCTTGTTTCCTAACAAACTGTCTTCAAAACGCACGAAATGCAGCCTCAGATAATCCATTTTTTCTAAATTTTCTTGGGGAGAATACCCCCAGACCCCCCTTCGGGCTCTGGCTTGCGGCACTTGACATTTCGCACCGGAAGCGCTCATACACACCTCCCCAGCAAAAATCCTGGCTACGGGCCTGCCCATGGACGTCGAATGGAAATTCTTAGGGGCTGGGAGGTCTCAAAAGCCAAAATTTTTAAAGGAAAGTATGGAGGGGTGGGGGGATTCAAACCAAAAAACCTTCTGTGGGAGGGGTATGGATATCTTCTGGAACTACACATTTTAGCAATTTAGTAAAAGATTTTCAGGTGTTGTGTCCAACATAATTTTACATTGGAAAAAGCAACTTTTACAAAAATTCAAAGCCATTAGATGGCAAACTGAAAGGACCACGATGGGTCCTTTCAGCTCCTTAGTTTGCCATCTGATGGCATCCTTCCCACGCATGAAGGTTGGAAACCATTGTTTGGAATAGCCACATCTCAATAGTTAATCTGTTTCTTTGAAATCACTTGATCCCTATACCAGAACTGTTATGTTCTCAGCCAAAGTTGGCAAAAATCTTCTCGAAAGAACTCTTTGACACCATGTTTAAATGGCCTTTAGCCATAAACAGTAACGTTGTAACAGGAACTTCTCAAAAATACTCTGTGGCAAAAGATTGTGCTTGTCTTGCTTTCTAATTCTACCAGAGGGTAAACAAAGCAATTACATGAATCATATCATCCCTATTGAAGGCAGTTTAAAAAGGAAATCTGGGATTGCTTATCTTGTTGAGCAAACTCGACATCCGCACCTAGTCACGAAATGGGATGTCAAGTTTTCTCGACAACTGCACCAAAAGAGTTAAATTCAAACAATTTTCAATGCCTTGGACAGACAGAAGTATACAAAACATGGACCCAGGTCCACGGACCACCACTATGGACCACCTATAGCTAATTGACCACCCCTGATTTTCAAAAGCAAATTGCCCCTGTTGGTGTAAAGGTTAGACTTGAAACAGGGTATGAAACTCTGACTAATGATACTCAATGTCCACTTCCTGCTATCTAATATCTAACTGAGGCTTTTGCCAGTTATGATGGGCTGGCAGGGGCATGTGAAGTTACAGACAAAAACTATTTGTATCCACCCAGGTTACATATTTTTACACAAAATGTAAAGTTTGAAATAAGATTACCGGTAAAATCTACCGCTCTGCAGCTGTGACTGTTGCATTTCATGCTGCCTTCAATCACAATACCCAATTGAGGAGAAAACTAGTGTGGCACAAAGATGAATGTTAATAGCTCTCACCATCTCAAAGTTACAAACTTCTTATAGGTGTGTGTGGCATTTTGTGTTTCTTTTCAGATTACCCTCAAATTTAGACCTGTATAAGGTTGCAGAATATAGATTGAAAATAAGAAAAATTGAAATTTCAGGAAAAGTTACGTGTACTAAATCATATGTAGTTGGTTTGGCTTTGTATCAGATTAACAAAAGAACATCTTTGTTCTGATTGTTAAGCACATGTTACAGTAACAACCAAATATTTGGGCAAAAGGTGGAAAACATTTTGTCAAGTAAATTACTTCTATGATAACTTTAATTTCTATTTCAGCCTGGCTCACCAGTTTCCCGTGTCCTGCAATTCTCTGATGTCCATCTTGATCACCTGTATAAAGAAGGAGGCAACCCCAACTGTGGCGAGCCACTCTGTTGCCGCAAAAATGACAACCCCCCTAGTATGTATGTTTTTATTACCAATCAAATGCAAGAAAAGTTTCCTGAGACGTCCACAACTGTTTGCAATGTTCTGGACTGTTTAATTTGTTGTAAATCTATTGTTTGCATTCTAGAACGTCATTGGTCCGTTGCTAAAAATATGCTGCAATACATTGTTCTCAAGTGTTTTTCGAAATGGCCCAGTTTGAGTAGTTTGCACTGTAAACAGTGGAAAGAGAGGGAGAATTACCATTTTACGTAACATACGAACTAAAATACCTTCAAATTAACAAAAAAGATACTCAGAAAATATATACTTTGCTGCTTGTTGATCGTTTGGGGTTTACCGTCTGATACCTTAACAATAGAACCCCTGGATCATTAGTAAATGCGCGTTTTATTAATTTCACCAACCATCTGTTTTCCCTGTTTTTGACGTCAGCAACATCAATGGACATTCTTTGTTGGTTAGATACAATGTAATAGTCAAGTTTTTAAACACACCCAGTTCTGTTGAACTAACCTGTGCTAAATTGTGCAGAGGAATCCACAAATATGAGTTAAACCATGTGGCCATTTCTTTTGAACATCAGATCATATTTTCATCAAATGAATGTTATTTTGTTTCTGACAGCACCTGGACAACGAAAAGCAGGCAAATATGGAGACTATTCATGTGACATTCCACCAATAACACTTGAGAGTATGCTCCAGCACATCAACACCACACATCAGGTAAAATGCTGTCTTTTATTTATTAAACCCTGGGTCGCATTAAAGTCCCAGTAGCAACTAAACGAATAGGGTACCCAAAGGGTACATGTATGGGACACAATGTTGCAACTCATTTGCATAACTCATTTGCCTTAATGGACTTACAACCCGACCACATAAGTGTGCGATACCACAGGTATCCCACACAAAAACTAGCAATGTACTGATTGTACATGTAGATTCAGATACTGAGTCACAACAAAGTTGAACCTCTGCTAACAGACCATTCCTGTGAGCAGACACTCAGTATCATTGTTAGGCTCCCGTAATTAATGGTCACCTGCCCTAAGCAGATACTTTTTCTGGCCTCAAGGGTGTCCGCTTACGGCTGGTTCAACTGTACACTGTACATAGTTTGCTGCATTTTCATTCTTCATTTTATACATGCATGTGCCCACAGTAACTTGATACAGAGGTAAAAGCATTTAAATGTAAGGCTACTTATTACAACTATTTTGTTTGCTGTTATACAGGATATTGATTATGTCCTCTGGACAGGAGACATTCCAGCACACAACATTTGGAACCAGTCCCGTTCAGATCAGGTGCATTTTACACCATGTTGTAAATAATCTTGTTTCATTACAATGTCACTATATACACATCAAAAGACTATAATGAAAGGAAAGTATGAGGCTAAGTTGAGGTTTCCATTGGGTGGAGGCTCTCCTTCATGAAGGCAAATTCCTCAAACCTGGTCAATGTTTAAAATGCACAGCTTTTCAGATTCATTACCTACATGTACATGCAGATTGGCCATTTCTATAGTTAGTATTGTAGTATATGAAAATGGGAATTAATTACGAACAAAAGTTCATATTACTGCCTGGCACTTGCAATTGGATGAATCAAAGTAAAAAATGTAAAAAGGTATTAAAGTGCCAAAAAGTTGTTTAAATACCAAACGTTTCAGGCTTCGCCCTTCATCAGTGGTAATAATAACGTTGTCTTGAACAACACCACCGCTGTGTTGTTCAAGACAGTGTTATTATTACCACTGATGAAGGGCGAAGCCTGAGACATTTGGTATTTAAACAACTTTTTGGCACTTTTATATGAAAATGGGAGGCTTTTGCAATGAACATGACTACAAAGTTACTGACCTTGCATTATGAGACAGAGATTATGAGACTTAACAGACCAGACCAACCCCAGATGATTTTATCAATATCCAGTGAATAAATGAAAATTTACATCAACAAATGAAACCAACTACATCATGTCCTGGGGGGGGGGGGGGAAGTGTTGGTTCAGGTTTAATGCACTATACAGATGTTTATCCTTTCCTAATGCATAGTAAATGTATCAGGTTTGTAATATTTTGCCACATTTAAGATTGTTTCATCAATGCTTTCAATAAGATTTTAAGTACGTGGCTGCCCTTCTGCAGCAGCCATCACAGCGCAATATAAGAAGCTGCAAACACTTCACCTTTAGTTAATAGGGAGCTGCATGAATTTTAGCCGGTGATTCACCTCAAAATACTCACCGGAGTTCTGGCGGATGCTGGGTCTTATTGAAGGCACTGTGTTTAAAAGTAATTATTTGGAATAAAAAGTACTAAAGTTGAATGGTTTGACTGCAGAAAGAGGCCATAGATTATGCAACTAAACTGGTTCTCAAATATCTGCCTGGAGTTAAAGTGTTCCCTGCAGTTGGAAATCATGAGGGTGCTCCAGTGAATAGGTATGTTCTGACCACATAGAAAATAGAAAATCAACTGCTTAATGTACATGAAAGGTAACTTGAGCTGCTTTTAAACATCTGGTTTAATTCAGTTAAGTGGCACTAATGGAGGTGAATTTAGCATTAGAGTTTAATATTTTGCAAGTGTAACATTGGGTGGCAGTAAACAAATTGCAATGAAGAATGAAGATTTATGATGTACATGTATGTCTTACTCTAGCAAGTAATGCCTTATCTCTACACTAGAGAAACTTGTGTTACAAGTTAATAATCCAGCTTTACAAATTTGGCTTTGTGGTTGTTAATGTTTTGAAACAAATTTGCCACTTTAAAACAATAACACATGTCCACAAAGCCAAGTAGGTGAAACAGGGCCTTGAACACAATTGACTCTATAGTCAGAGTCATATCTAGAATGAAGACTGTTAACTTGCATGTTTGGCTGTCACTGCAATTAATGTGTTGTGTTACTCATCCATTTACACACAGCTTTCCCCCACCGTTCATCAAGGGTGCTAATTCAAATCAGTGGCTGAGGGATACTTTAGCTGATCACTGGAAGATCTGGCTGCCAGGTGATGCATTGCCTACAGTTTACAAGTAAGTTAACCATTGTAATCGCTGCTGTCATTCACAGGCACATTTCTTATTAACCTTGCTGGGTATTTGCTTTAGAACATACAAACCATATTTACATGTATGTCTCAAAACTAAATGCCAGTCTGAGCGGATTAAGATGCCTGGGTTGAAGTGCTTGTCAAGGTCACTCTGTTGGGTTCCCTTTGAGGTACCTCTCCCCACCCAGCTGGAGTATCAATGGGCACTCACTGGCAAACTGGACTAAGGCAACATGACGACAATGCTTGGAAGTAACCTGTGTTCACTAGCCTCCCATCCAGATGGACAACATGCCTCGTTCAAGCGGCTTCCCACTCTGAAAACTGGTATCTCACTACATGTAGCTCCAGTGGCATGGGTCTTGTTGTTCAGGATGTATACTATGTATGGGGAGCCTGACTTTACCAGCCAAATAGTTCTATATACATGTATAACAACTGTTGATTATTATTATTTTTTTTTATTTTAGGGGAGGTTACTACACAGTGTATTTATCAAAAGGATTTAGATTGGTGTCACTCAACATGAACTACTGTAATAATATGAACTGGTATGTTTACTATCATTTTGTTGTTGTGAGAGTGATATTTGTTTGAAATGTTTGATTGCATCCATATCCAAATGTAGCTGTTAACCCAATCTTCACTAGCCTGTGAGCAGGCTCCCAAAGAAATCGGCAAGCGAAGCGAGCCGAGAAGGGCCTGAGGGAGAATTAAAATCGTGGGAGCCTGCAAACAAAGGTTTTATGCCGCCGTTCCAAAGCACCTGCCGTGCAGATCAGTCGGTCAGCCCCCTCTGCTGGATGAGAGTACTGAACAGGGGGTTAATGTTGCATATTTCACATACCATGCTTTTGAATGCAAGTAGTTTTATACAACATCTAGTTATTTGTAGTAATTTAATAAATGTTTTCCAGGTGGCTTTTAATCAACAATGTTGACCCTGCTCAACAACTCCAGTGGTTGGTAGACACATTACAGGAAGCCGAAGACAATGGTGAAAAGGTTGGTGTCATTTGTTAAGCACCAAGGCAACAACATGATAATGTCTAAAATGCCATTCTGAAAAACTGTAGGTGCCAGAAGCTAATGGCTGGTGTGTTAATGGCATGATGCTTGTGTGTAGAAGTTTGATCCTGGTAAATACCCAAAGAAGCAACAGTCATACATTACATGTAATTGTTAGATGTTGAAAGAGGATGTTTTTCAGTCAGTGACACAAGCATACTCGGAAAAGGAAATCCAAGTGCTCCCAACAGGAGTTGAACCTATGACCTTCCAATCAGTACTTTGGATGCTCTACCACTGAGCTGTAGGAGACTTGTGGTAGCTAGGCTATAGACTAGATTCGTGTGAGAAACATCCTGCATACTGCTAGGATTGAAATGTTTTTACAACATTGTATGTGTATTCAACAGGTTCATATTATTGGGCACATTCTTCCTGGAAGCTCAGATTGCCTCAAGCCTTGGAGTTGGAATTATTACAAGATAGTGAACCGCTACCAGAGCACTGTAACGGCACAGTTTTTTGCTCACACCCATGCTGATGAGTTTGAAATCTTTTATGATGAGAAGACAAGAAAAATACCCACAAAGTAAGAATTTTTTAAAAAGGATACTTTAATTGTACAAGTATGTACTGTAACCTGTATGTGTACTTTTTTAACCAATTTGATTAGCTAGATTTTAAATTACCTTTATTTAAGTCTAGGGAATCAAATTGCGTGTCCCCATAGCCCCCTGTTTCTTCTTTGAAAACGTCACTGGCCAAGGGGGAGAAGAATGCATAATTTGTCACTTAAAAATGTATACTTTTGAGTATACTACATGGGCAAAATAAAGTCTTCTTTTTTGCAGCAACTAAAATTGAACAGCACATTACCAAGTTAACCTCTAGGATAGTTACCAAGTGTTAACATAGCTGTATAATTTAAGGGGCTACCAGGGAAAGCAGGCTATTTCCCATCTGTGTTCTGCCTGTGTGTCAAAACAAGTCTTTGTGTGAAACCATGTATATATATGGCTCTCGTACAAATGAAGATAGTTTTTATACGAAACGTTTTTCATGGGGACTTGTTTTGAAACAGATGCAAAATGCAACTTAGAACTGCTCTGTTAAGGATGTAAGCCTTGCTCATCATGTGATGGTTGCTCTTGACAGCATTGCCTTTATTGGACCAAGTGTTACAACATACCAAGGCCACAATCCAGGATACAGGATTTATGAAATTGATGGAGATTATGCAAACAGCTCCAGGGTAAACAGTGTTTTAGTAAACTAGTCTATAATATAAATTAAATCAGTTTCAAACGAAAAAAACGTGTATTACAATAATTGATTGTAATATATATTTTATCGACCCCATCAGGAATGTCATTAGGCTGTAAGTTTGAGGCTGTCAGAAGTCACGCTGACCACAGGGAGTTTCTCTTCAAAACAAGCCGGCAACTGCTGGAGTTCCGCCAGCTACTTGATTATATGTTGCCGGTTACTCTTGTCATAGCAATCACCTTGCGACAGACAAGCTCACTTGTCAGAGCTGCCTACTCTTCCAGTTCCTACCTACCTCAATCATTTTAAAACTCCTGTTTATAATAAGAACTTTTAGAAAATTACAATTTCGCTCCAATATATATATGCAAATTTTGTAACCATTCTGCAAAACCTGATTTGTTTTGATTGCATTTCACATTGACTTTGTGACATTGTACAGAATAGTTCAGGTACATGAATGCTTGCCTTGTGCATCAACATGAAATAAAAGTTGCTCGTCCTGTTTATCTATAACCTCTGTAAGTGTTCAAGGCTCTCTGAGAAGTAAAGATGAAATTCAGGCATTGCAAAAGTTACATGTACATTGCTATAACTTGAAAAGAAGTCCATGTTTTCTTGAGCAAATAAACTACTAGTCATGGCTTATTCTGATAGGGTTATGTTTTTTTCTAAAGGTTGTCCTGAACCATGAGACATACATCCTGGACCTTGTTGAAGCAAACAAGGGAAATGTGCAATGGAAGCTGGAGTATTCTGCCAAGGTACAAACAATACATTGTGATTTGGCTGTAGTTGTTGATCTTGACTGCAGAGGTTCAGGGGGTGGTAGTGGTGGTGGTGGGGGGGGGGGAGGGTGGTGGTGGTTAAGTGAGTGATGTTTAAAATATGTCGACAGAACGACTTTATAGAATAAGGGGTTCAGATTTGAGTTCAGATGCAAACCTCCTTAGCCTACTTTGTTTAAAATTTAAAACCTTGGCTTGGGTGTACTAGCTGGTACTTGTTCAGTCTTTCTCAATCCCCCTCCCCCCTTCACTGTGAACTACTATCGAAACAAAACCAAGATAACTGTTAATATGTTACCGGTAGTTACATATGTCTGATAACTGACCTTGTTGTCGCTTGTTCACTGATTTAGGAGGCTTATGGCATGCCGTCACTTCTACCTGAAGATTGGAACAACTTGGTGCATCGCATGGCAAGCAATGAAACCCTCTTTAACACATTCTACAAGTAAGTATGGCAGTAAAGACAACAAACGGTGTAAAACGAGTTCTGTGTGAAGTCTAAAAGTTTGGCTGCAAAATACAAAACGAGATCTGTGTACTCATGATGCTGAAGTAAACCGAAAATTGTCGGTTTGTGAAGGGCAATGTTTCCTGTTAGCGGAGAGTGTTCTAATTTTTCTGTGCACTTTCATCTCTAACTTTGTTATTTTGCCTTGAAGACCGGAAAAATTGATGTTCTTGTTTGCTTTTAGGTAAATCTTGTCTAGCTTATGACAAACAATGTTTTAATATTGACTCATCAATCATCATCATCATCATCAATTTTTATTTATCCACGATATTTCATCATTTACATGGTCTTCCTAAGGGTCTTGTGAAAAAATAACTTTAAAGAACATTAACTACATTGATTAAAGGTCGTGTGGATTTCATTAGAATGCTCAAATACTTCAATGAGAAGTGTTGTAAAGCTGTGTGTGTTAAAGTTGTTGTTTTAATGTTCATGTGCTCTGTTGCAGATATTTTTGGAAATCTGCACCCGACCATTCATGTGATGCTAGCTGCCGCGAAAATATGCTGTGTCGACTGATGACTGGGCGTTCCCATGACAACAGTGCCTGCACCCTTGTTAAAGATACTTTTTCAGAAGAAAAGAGGAAACTATTTGAGCAGACTTTGGATGTCTGCTGACACCGTGAATTACTTTAAAGTTTAAAAAGAATTACTTGTGCTTGACTTTGAAAGCAGTACTGAAGAGAATTGAAAACTAATAAGTAGTGCTCATTTACGTCAAGCTGTAGAATTTTTGTTAAAAAACCCTTTATTTTGCAAAGGGTCATTACATGCAATATTTCGCGTTACAAAATTCACCCCACTTTTTTGTACAATGTGAATAGAATTAAGTAACTTATTGTGAAATTGATGCACTGGGCTGTTTCTACGTTGTTTCGTTACAGTTTTCTATGCAACACCTAAAATTGTAGTAAAATCAAAATGATAAAAAAACCTTGTGGATTTAAAAAAAAAATCCCCTTGTCCCTACTACTGCCAGCAGGGGAATTTTGTATATAGTGAAATAGTTTATAGATGATAAATAGCAAATTGGTGCACAATATATTTATTCCGTGATCATGGGCGTACGGGCAATTTTTTACGAGGGGGGGGGGGGGGGGTGAACTATTTACCCAAAAAATTCTCGCAAGTTGCCCAAATTTTTACGAAAAAGTCGAAAAGAAACGAGGGTCATATACGATGCTCTAACATAGGCCTACTTACGAAGTGAAAATATTCTTACAAATGAATCTGTCATATGAGCTCATAACACACGTTAAAAGAAATAGCTGTCTCGGCCATTTCGGCGGCCAAAGATATCAATGATACGATCCATGTCATTGTTGACTACAGAGTTGGCATATGCCCTTTCAATGTTAATAAGTGCGATGAACATTACTGATACGTTGTTGCCCCATGGTGTTGCGCAGGTAAGTTCTCAATCTGCGCAACGCACTGAATGATCATTCTGCTGAACACGATGTAGCAGGTATCACTGCAAGGATATGTACTACATTAATAACCAGAAACTCATCACGTGCTGGGCAACCACTGTCTCGTGTGAATGTAACTGGCTTTAACATGCCGACTTCAGGTTAAAATAGAAAATATCTTTAATCTCTTCAAAAAACAAAAACATGGAAACTTCTTTTAAAACTGGCTTTGCCCAAATTTCTTTTGCTGCCCAAAAAATCTGAGTTGCCCAAAATTTGGGGGGGGCTGCAGTCCCCCCAGCCCCCCCAGCCCGTACGTCTATGTCCGTGATCCAGAATTAAAAATAAATTATGGAATGTCTTTTACGTGTGCAGTCCAGGTTTAATACGTGTTCGAGACGGTTACTGAGTGGTAAAATAAATGACAGCATACAGACCAGAACTCTGTACTTTACATGCAAAGTGGGCCATTCATCACAAAAAAAAAAACAAGTTGTTTCAACGGGACTCTCCTTCATGGGTCAACCCCTTAGCAAGCGTTTACATGAGAAAATTTCTTTTAGCAAGCTGAATTCCATTGCCAACACCTTTTGGTCACCAAGTCATGCTACATGTCTGAAAGCTTTAGCCTGAAGCTAAAGGAAACCTTCGACAGAACAACAACAACAACAGCAAGAAAACAAACACTCAATCTGCTGTAGTCAGATGTCGTTGTTTACTGGCTTGGATGTTCACTCTGTCTCTTAAATATCTTCTTACTGTTTCGTCAGTTATGGTAGATTTGTTGTTCTTTGATTTCCATTGGTTGTTACACAACAGTGATCTAGAATAATTAGTAAACCACTAAGAAAATTGGACAAAGATCAACACAATTTCATTTCCCAGTTTAGGGGACGACTCTACTTTCCAAGTTTCTGGACTCGACATTTACTTTCTGTGCCCAACCCCGCTCCCTCCTGCCACGCTTTCTCCTAAATTACTTGTTACCTGAAAAAATGGCTGCTTCCCCCCCCCCCCCCCCCCCCCCCAAATCCCCCCTTCAACCCAAATTTCATAAGCAATGCCTTTTGAGTGGTGACTGTTTGGCTGCACCTGACATAAAACTGTGAAATCAAACTTGCGTCGCTCGGTAGTAATACTTTCTTCGTTTTCAGTGTAAAATTTTAAAAATTTAATTTTCCATTTCAAGCGATCGATCGTTCTCCAACTGAATCTGAATGGCGGGAAAACAACATAATCAGTAACGAATTACGCCCCAGTCCACTTTGCGCGCGCGAGGCCTTCTTCTTCTTCACTTGCACGGTTTAGGTTTCGGATTTCCTGCACAGATCATGTAGAAGAGTGCGTCATTTGGCAGCAGCCGGGCTGGCTATGAGGCATAAGTGTGAGCTTTTCTTCACTGAAAATGACGGATCAACTCTCTTTAAAAGCGTTCCAAATCATTTTGCTTGGAGAGCACCTAAGGAACCGTCTCCATGCCGAACAAGACCCTCCTTTGATCCGTGACCGCCGCTATCACCTGCGAATGTATTCTTGTTGTTTTGTGGGCCGTGACCTTGTGGACTGGCTAATTCGGAATGGCGACGCCAACAGCCGCGGAGGAGCTGTTCAGTGCATGAATATTCTTTCGGAAAACAGTATTATCCATCACGGTACGTACAAAAAAGACCGAGAAATCCAGTAAGGCTTTTACAGACTTTACAGCACTCAAAAAGGCATCAGCCCAAATAGGTTATCTTGTGACAAAATATTCAGTGCAAATAATTTATTCTACCGACCCTCAGGGAATTATCTTTGTCACGCTTTGTAGGGGCTTAGGAGGTCTAAATATTTTACCTGTTAAACCTTTGGGTGCAAAGGACGAGTAATTAAATTAACTGTAAGGTTATCGGCAGCTATCGGTGATACATGATCAAAATAAGATAAAGAAAGTTTCGAATTTTTGTTTCTAATTCACTTGGCTACTGAGCTAAGTAGATGCTCGGTTTGATTTAATATGTCTGCCTGGCTCGGAGCAAATCAAGATGTTGTACCGTTAAAGACACTCCGGCTAATCCATGGACGGTGTGTGACACTTGCCGACTGCAGACTGCTTGCGGTTCGTTGTCATTGCCGTTTGCTTGCGGTTAGCCTTCGCTGCAGTCTGCTTGCGGTTAGCTGTTCTTTGGCTGTTTGGCGCAACACTATTTTGTTCTGTAAATGGCTAAAAGGCAATCGTAGTCTGCAGTCTACAAATGCCAGACACCGATTCATGGATAGCTCACTTGGTCCTGAAGAGGCAAATTGACCTCTAATGCATAATTTATATAAAATATACTTGGGTTGTGGGAGCACCACTACCTTGTGAAAGTTTGGGAGAACTTCAGGAACTATGAAGCAGCTGCAGAACACAGAGACTTCTGCAGTTGTTTTGTTTCCCAAAACAGCCACTGAGTCAATAGAAACACAGAAATGTGTTCTTATAGTTTCCTTTGTTTCTGATGTGTGCTGCCCAGTCTGCTTGTTTACTGAATTCAGCAGCTCCATAACATCCTTATAATATATTTCTGATATCCTCATGCACCTATCAATGTTAAGTCAGAGAGGAGCAGGGGGTGGGGATGGTATCCCTGGGCATGGTTGGTTTGAAATTCCTCCCACTCCACCCCACTCCAGTGGCATTTTGTCCAGAACACCCTAAGCCTTAAGTTAGACCAAAACATTTGTACCTCTAAGCGAGACTGTGGGCACCCCTTACGTATGGAAGTCCCCTGCCCCCTTGGGTAGGATGCCCAAAAATTTCATATCATTCACCCATAGGAACTGTGCACAGTGGTATGAATTTGCCATAGTGGTATGAATTTGCCAAATGCAGGCAATTAGTCTGGTTACGTATATTCAAGCATGGTTCAATGACCTTGTGTCGCAAGACACTTCGCTATCACTGCCTTTCTCCATGTAACCCAGGTTTACATACCTTTTCGAATTTTTAAATGTTGCTACTGTTACATGTACCTCTCAATGCACAAATAAATCAAGGTTAAGGGACCTGGAACTCAAAGGAATAGAGAGGTGATCTAGGATGGAAAAAAACGTTTTAAAAAGAAGTCTATTGTTGGGGTGTTCTGACAAAAATACTGAGGTTGGTGGTAACCTGTCCTATGTAAACTAACATGACTCAATTGCCCGATTCGTCCAAGGCAACCCTCATTGACGGCTGGTGTTGACTTCTCTGCTTTCCGCTGTTTTCTTTTACCAGTTTGTGATGACCATCAGTTTAAAGATGAGATGCTGTTTTACAGGTTTAGAAGAGATGATGATACAACTGTCCTTAATCCTGATCTTGCCGTTATCTATAAGGGTTGTGATATTTACTACAGGTGATGAAAATGAATGATCATACTAAAATGACTTTGTGAAATCAGGAAAAGATAATCTCGTCCCCAGAGGCTGCAATCTTTCTGGTCTGCGTCAGGGATTGAGACTTCTGGGCTAGCCTGTAAGCCTGCCGAAAAGACGGCCAAATTTGATTGGCTATTGAAAACTTGTTCATTTTGTCAAAAATCTCTGGCATCTGGTATACATGTACAATCGAACCGAAACCAGAAATTCCTGGTTCCACTGAATTTTTGAATTGCCCAGAGCCATTGTGTTTCCCATTCTGTTGGACAAGGGTATCACAGGCTCTGGGGATGAGATGGCTCATTTACGAGATCGGGAGGCGCGGCGGCCTAATGGTTAGTGCACTGGACTCCAGATCGGGCGGTCCGGGTTCGAGCCCTGGCCAGGGCACTGCGTTGTGTTCTTGGGCAAGGCACTTTACTTTCATAGTGCCTCTCCACCCAGGTGTATAAATGGGTACCGGCGAATGTACTGCTGGGGGTAACCTGCGTTTGAGTAGCATCCCATCCGGGGGGAGTAGCGATACTCCTAGTCGCTTTGTGCTACGGAAACCGGGATAAGCTCTGGCCTGATGGGCCCCTGGGCTCGTATACAGACTTTACCTTACCTTATTTACAAGATCAGGACCAAGTGGTTCCATTTAGGTCTGTAATCACATACAGTTTAATAGCAAAATTGGATGACTCTGCAGCAGACTGATTTGTAAATCAAGAGTATGGTAAGTTAGAGTGATAAAATTGATGACGGAAAGTCAATCTTACCAGACTAAATGACACTCGGTTAAAAATCGAATCCTGCCTGCCAATATTTCTACAACCAATCAGATTTGAAGATTTTGTTATAGTTAAAATACTTTACAGGTTAATAACTAATGGCCCTGCAGTAGGTTCCAGACTACTATTAACATTTCTCTGTTAGATGGCGGCCAGCTTTGGTTACCTCTGACATCTATATCAAAAGAAACAGAAAGCGGAGATGCCAACCTAAAAACATCCAAATCCAAGAGATGACAAATTATTTTGCCTTAAGGTATCTTTTTTTGAACCACAAAAAAATGATGACCAAAAGAAACTGAATTCACTCACAATCAGGCAAAATGATGAGATTTGGCAACCCAGCCAGGAGACTCAATCAGCAATCTCGTAGATAGTTTGCATTTTAATGTAAAGGCCAGTCTTTTTGCTAGGTATTATGAAAAGCCTTCTAACAACATCTGATGTCATTCTTGATAACTGAAGTGTCGCTTTTTTACAGGGCAAAGAATGAGGACTGTCATCTGATTAAGTCACGTCCATGTCATGACTTTGTGTACAGAAACTGTTTTACAGGGGTTGAACTGGTTGATTGGTTAATGCAAAATGGTGAAGTTCCAGACAGAGGGCAGGGTGTGGTACTTGGAAGAGAGCTTTTAGACCAGGGAATCATTAAGCATGGTAAGTGAGGATCATGGAAACTTTACTTTGACAACACTCACTGGGCAAGTGCCCTTAATATGTACAAGCTCAGTACACACCCCGGAAAGGATTGGGTGTGCACTATTTCCTGCATGTAATTTAAAAAATATTTCTACACTAGTCTAGTAATCGCAGGGAGGTGCAGTGGCCTAATGGTTAGTGCGGTCCAAGTTCAAGCCCTGGCTGGGGTACTGCGTTGTATTCTTAGGCAAGACACGTCACTTTACTCCCATAGTGCCTCTAAATAAAAAATATGGGTACCGGCGAATTTGCTGCTGGTGGTAACCATGTAATGGACTAGCATCCCATCCAGTGGGGAGTAGACTGAAATACGCCTAGTTGCTTCATGCTATGGAAACCGGCATAAGCTCCAGCCTCATAGGCCTCTTGACTCATATACAGACTTTTAATAATCACATATGCTCAAGTGCAATTTAAATAAATAAGCTCACAAGGAGACTCTTCAAAGAACCTTGATAGAGACATTCAATATCTCTGGTCATTTCCAGATGTTTTCATGATCTCTTTTAAGAGCATTTTGCTTATAGTGCATTCTTGATCGTGTGTCAACTTTTTTTTATTTCAGTCACCGACGAATTTCACTTCAGAGATGAAAACATTTTTTATCAGTTCATGATTGACAAAGTAGTAAACAAGAAGATGATTGATGCACTGGGGATTGTTGATGACAAGCTTCCAGGATCTCCAAGGAATTTCAGGCGAAGGAATCTTCCTCCCCTGAACACACAAAGATCCAGTCCAGTTCCTTTTGCGAAAGACAGACCTGGTTTGGAGGAACCATTTGGTAAGAAAGAGAAATGCTTTTGTGGAGGCCACTAACACTTGTTAATTATTTAAGTTTGTTTCCAAGGATGTGATTAGTGAAGAGAAGAAAAGGAATTGGTTTCTTCTCCCACTGTCAACAATAGTTTATCTGAAGCTTTATTTATTTTTGTTAGCACTTATATTATACTTACTTGGATTTCTGATTTCTGATCATGTAATACTTGCTAAGAAAACTTGACAACATTTTCACCATCTCGTTTCAGGAGAGAGTAATTGAACCAGAAGTCTATAAATAAGTATTTATTATGGACTTCTCACTTCCAGTGTAATTTATTAGCTGATGAAAAGACCCTGCTGGCAGATACCTTAAGTAGATAATGCCATGCAGATCCAGCCTGTTCTTCAAGGAAATAAAGGCTAACTGTATTATTTGCATGCAGGCTAATTATATTATCCTCCTTATTTCTTTTATTTCTATTTCATTTCTCTTTATTTTGTCTGACTTACAAAATTAGATCTGTACTGTTTTAGATTACCAGAGATCGCCTGACAGTCCAGATTTCTTCCCCTCAAGTGGCAGTCCAAACAACCAGTCACCCAGACCAGGTCGGTTACCTTGTACATTATTTTACATCTGTTTGCCAATAACATAATATTATATAAACTTATAGACCAAATGCATAAATGGTACCGCATTTGAGTAACAATACATTAGAAAACCTTAGCCTCGGGCTTATGTTTCCAAACAAAGGATATCTGTCATCAATGCAAGGCTAAGGTTTTCTAATTTGATTGTATTGTATTGTTTTGCAAATTTGATGCCATTTATGCAATCAGTCTTTTGTGTTTTGTTCTTTGAAGTTATTTTCAGAGAAATAACCACAGCAGAATTGTTGGATCCAAATGGGCCTTATGTCTCAAAGAATGTCAGTGTAAGTTGATATCTTTTTTGTTGTTGCACTTACCTTCTGAAGTTCTATCAATGTGGCTTTTTCGCCTTTTTTGTGAGAAAACTTTCAGACAATCCAGTTTGGGGGAAAGAGGGGCTATGTTTACATATTCCTGTTCTGTGGGATCAGCTGTTCAAACTAGATCATGTTGATTTTAGGTTTGAAAATTCTCCATACAGTTTCCTTCTTATTTTCTGTTTGCCCTTCAGTTTTGCTGTCAAACCATACCAAACAAAGACGTACAAAACAGAAAAGAGATTATTAGACCCCTAGCAAATTTGGAATCCTGGTCAAGATAATCTGGCTTTCCATAATGGTTTAATTAACAGATTGGGGAAGTAGTTGTTCATTATTTTTCATTTCTTCTGTACTCTCTAATGGGAAAATTTACAAAACCCTCAACTAAATTTGAATTCTGGACAAATGTGCATGCCAAAATTAAGTGTCTCTTGTTGTTTCAATTCTTTACAGGTGAAGAGTGATGCAGTTGGCTTTGGTTTTGTTGTTCGAGGCTCTAGCCCTGTCTACATACAGACAATAGATCCTAAGGGACCCGCAGCTGCTGCTGGTTTAAAGGTGCAAGTGCTTTAATACTTGTCTTCAGCTTATTAGCCACTGTTTGGGCCATGCATTGCTCTCTTACACCCTCCCTCCCTCCCTCCCTCCCTCCCTTCCCTCCTATTCTTTCTTCTAGCATGTACTATTTCCATATGATCTGAGAGGGTA
Organism: Meandrina meandrites; assembly: GCA_963693305.1. NCBI lineage: Eukaryota > Metazoa > Cnidaria > Anthozoa > Scleractinia > Meandrinidae > Meandrina > Meandrina meandrites. The sequence continues at coordinate 1,775,345 of OY855913.1, read as the reverse complement.
ATGCAGAATATCCAACATCTTTTCCATGCAGGTACGAATGTTCCTGAAAAGTGTGAATGGAAAAGATGTGCTCAATTGGAACCACCGAGAAGTGTCTCAGGAGATTCTGAGGGGACAAAATATAGTGCACCTGGTAGTTATGGCCCATTTCAAGGGTGCTAAGTAGCTCCTCTTCAGAACGCCTCTCTTTCCTGTTCTTGTTAATAAGTAGCTGCTTTCTGCTTGAAAATGATTGTTTAGATTAACTGCTTCTCTTTTGATTAGGGACCTTACGAAACCACGACGGCGACTGCAACGAGAACGTCGCCAAACAAAAGGCTTAATGAGCAGTACAATAGCTTTGTACGTGCGCTATCCATCTTGGTACATTTCTCCATCGTCCTCTGCAAAACAACGACGTGAAATGGCCAAATTTTGCGTAGTCTGAAGAACGTGAAACACGACGAATTTTTCTTGTTTTAAGTTTGAATTTAATAGTGTGCTTACATATTCAGCTAGAGATTAGTTCTGACAAAAATGACGCACTAAATAAATTAGGATAGTTGCGAAAGTGTTAACTAAAATATAAATTCATTTTTCAGTCGCCGTTATCGCTAGCGTCGCCGTCGTGGCTTCGTAAGGTCCCTAATCTCTCAAAATAAACAACATACTGAATCAGTTGTATTTTATATAGAATCGTAAGCATGATTACAGTGCTGTACATCTATGAATCAGATGATTAAACTTGTTTCAATGAATGATAAAATGTATATAAAAAAAGAGATATTTTATTTTTGAAAACAATTTTTAGAGGTTTAATATAAAATATTTATGTGTTAATGACCAAGAAAAACTAATAAATGAAAACAAACCAGTGAAATCTGTTCTGTCCCATATTTCTGTGTATTTGTTTTGTTTTTTCACCTTCTACCATCCCATCCCGTTTTCCACTTCATTTTTGTGTCATTAATGGCCCTTTTCACACTAGAAGATGCACAAATCGTCTAGACAGAGAAGTCATTCAACGTTCATTTCAGATGACTTGTACGTCAAAAATTGGGTCCGTCCTGTTTTCACACTAAGACGACTTGTCCGTCTCATTGTATTGTATTGTATTTTGGTATCTTCTAGGGGTAAAAAAGAGCTTGAGCCACATCCAGATTCATCTCCTTAAGGTGTTTGATTCAGAATTTCCAACGAGCATCCCAGCACTTTTCATGTGGGAGTCCCCCTCCCCTGGCAATAAACAAGGAAAGAAAGGTACCCCTTAATGGCAGTTTATAGATGTTTCACAACTTCACTTGAATAATAGCTTTAGCTTGGGCTCCCAATGGTCCCCATAGCCCTTTCCGTTTCTCTCAACCTCGTTCCCATACCAGGGAAACGAATAGAAGGGCTCTGAAGTACAAATGATTTCCAGACTTCCTGTCCTCATGTATGCAGCCACGATTTTTCTATTTTCTGTACTGGTTAGTCAAGGCGTCTTCATGTTCCGCCCAAGATTTCTCTGTTTCAAACGGCAAATCAAAAATTCGAATTTTAATTCAAAAATCCCATGTTCCCAGAGCCCTTAGTGACCTTAGTTCCTTAGAATTTTATAAATGTTGTTCCCAAGTTCATCTTCTCGTGCCAAGGCCCCGACGGCCGTTAAGCCGGTTGCGGCGCAAAACATTTACGACCTCACCACAAAAAACCAGCCTGTAACGAGCTAGCCTGTGCAGGCTAGTAACGAGCACAGAAAATGTCTGCGAAGGACCTCATAAAAATGGCTTTACGTCCCATTGTGCTGTGCTTTTCTTTCTCGACTCCTCCTAATCCTGCCCCTGAAATGGTCAAGGATCTTTTCTCTGAACACTACGCAGAAAATTTCACCCTTGTAGACGAAGTGTCAGTGACGGATCTGAGTGAGAACGAACGAGAAAATGTGCGAGGTATATTGGTTGCTGAATGCCCAACATTAGCCATGGAAAAACTGGGGAAAGAGACAATGGACTTGCTGCCTAACTTGAAAGTGATTAGTAATACTAGCACAGGTATCAATCGTATTGATGTAGAAGCAGCCACTGCACGTGGAATCCGTGTGGGTCATACTCCTGGGCATGTTCTAAGTGACAGCGTCGCGGATTTTGCCATCGGGCTAATGTTGGCATCTGCATGCTGTATTGTACGCTTAAACAAGATGTCTCCTGAAGTAACTAAAGTAAGGATATCATTGCAGCTTATTAAAGCGATATTTACTATGGGAGGCGGGGGCGGGGGGGGGGGGGGGGGGGGCTTCAATTTTTCCTGGGTACCTCTCAGAGCCCCTACCCCATTATAGTCAATTCTTTGGCCAGTAGGCCATTTTCATATTCCCAGTATCAAACTGGATACCAGCTTGTCATGGAGGCTAATGCAGATAGATCATTCCTAATGCAAATGAGATGAAGTTTTTTTTCATGTGTGGTTCAAGAAAATATTCATAATTCCAGGGAGGAGGGGTGTCTCAAAGACTTAAAAATTTAAAGCAATGTATGAAGCTAAATTGGAATTTCCGGGTTGGGGGGGGGGGGGGTCATGGGGCAAATCCCTTCTGTGGGTGGGGGGGGGGGGAGATATGGATATTTTCTGGAACCACACAATGATATTCACCCACATTTAGCCTCCATTACAAGCTACAGTTCCAGTTCAATAGCGAGAATACAAAAATGGCCTATTGTAGACCCCATCTTTGTCACTTTTGTTTAAATGTACATTTTGCAATCCCAACTTAGTCACTTTCTGTTAATGCACCTACCTTATAAACCCATTTAACTTGGTCATCCTAAATTGAATTGACACATTTGTTAAACAGAATGTGCACTATATACTCTTAACCCACAAACATTCTGGTACCTATATCGATCTACTTGCCAGAATTTTCTTACCCCCAAATCAGGGCTTGACACTAACCAGCATTACAGTGGAACGAACTCAACCGGGGCCACCCAACGTTTTTTTAGCCAATCACAAGACAAGTTCAGAACAAAAGAATTGGACTTCCTTCATCAGTGGACCAATCAGAGTAAGGGAAAAATATAACTGCTGATGAACAAACTCCAATTCTTTTGTACTGATCTTGTCTTGTGATTGGCTAGAAAACGTTGGGTGGCCCTGGTTGAGTTCGTTTCACTGTAACACTTACCCACTTTTATAGCAAAGAGCCCAACTTATTTGTTTTGAGTAGATTTTAAATCCAGGGCTATAGGGTCCTATAGCTATAGTGACAGGCAGAATTTTGAATTTATTTTTGTAGGTTCCTGTAAGAGGCTTTGTATTAAAATAGAAAAAAAGTATAGGAAAGAAGTGTCTTTTTTTTTCTGATATTCCCTCGGTAGAATTTTCATCTGGCTGCAGGGCTAGAATCAGCTGTCCTTGGCTTCTGATTGGATAATAAGTAGATAGATAACAAAGGTTTGGGTTTATTTGGTTAATGTTGATTGGATATATATATATTTAATGGTACTGCAATCATTTCATTATAAGTATTGTTATTCTTTGTGTTTCCTGTTTGGCCAGCATCCTTTTCAGCAGCAAGTGAGTGGTTCTACTATCGGCATTGTTGGTTTGGGGAACATTGGAAGAGCTGTTGCTGAACGAGCTAAAGGCTTTAAAATGAACATATTATATCACAGTCGGACTCGGAGAGAAGAGCTGGAAAAATATTTAGGTAAAAGTAGATAGCTTTTATCTTTTTTATAGGCGACAGAGCAGGTGGTTGCATGGCCCCCCAAATGTTTATTTCCTTTTTTTTGTGGGGGGGGGGGGGGGGGGGGGGAGACAGACCCCACATTTCAGTTAGCTCAGCATAAAATTGGTTTGCCAAAATAATCAGTCTCAGAGCATACATTTTCTGCACTCAAGAACTCAACTCAAGAAGAGCTCAAGAACTGCATATCTAAAAAGCACCATGAAGCATATGAACAACTGCCTGCTTATTGCAATATCACAAATCGATAACAGACACACTGTAAACTGTAAAGATTTCAATGAGGTTTGCTTGTGCCAACGGACTACCGGTATGCAAAGGACCTTATTTGGGGGAAATTTTAGTAGGGGCATGCAGTTGACTTGGTGTACAATGAGCTCTACCACATTTCAAGATGTGCTGCTGCCTCTGTTTTGCCTGTTTCATTATTTATCCAATTCCTCTCTGTTATATCTTTATTTTTAATATTTTCTTTTCTTCAGGTATTAAATTCTGTGCAGATTTGAAGGAGCTCTTGAAAGAATCACACTTTGTTGTTTTATGCCTGCCATTCACTTCTCAAACCCAGAATTTAATTTCATCCAACGAACTCAGTTGTATGAAGTCCTCAGCAACTCTGATTAATGTAGGTCGTGGGGGAACTGTCAATCATGATGATCTAACTGCAGCATTACAGAACGGCATCATCAAAACAGCTGCACTGGATGTGACAGAACCAGAATCACTTTCCAAAGAACACCCACTTATAAGGATGTCAAATGTGATTATAACTCCACATATTGCAGCCCTACCAGCGTATAAGAAAATGTATTCAGCTTCACTTGATAATTTGAAGGCTGGAATCAAAGGAGAAGTATTACCTTACCCAGTGAACTAAGTTATCATAGGCTGTTGAATCTAAAATTGTTAAATGTTTCAGTTCAAATTTTTGTAAGTTTTGTCAATGAACAAATTTGAATCACTGTGACATAAACATTTGTTGCCATGGCAACATCAAAATATGGTCAAAGACAACCTATTTTTGGCCATTTTAGGCCAATTACTTGACGAAAGTTCTTTTTCTTTATATATTTTTGCCTAATTGACAAAAGAAACATTTTTGTAATTTTGCAAGTTCTGTGTATAGTATGCAGGATGTGTGTCACATGAACCTAATAAAATGGCCTTGCTCACCATGAGTTCTCGTAGCTCAGTGGATAGAGTGCCTGCGCGGTATTTGGGAGGTCATGACATGGGTTCAATTCCCATCAGGGACTCAGATTTTTTTCTTTGTCCCATGCTCGTGACATGCTGAATATTTCATCTTTCACATTTCATTTACCGAGCTTAAAAATTTACCAATTTTTTTTTATTTATCACCAAAACAATCATGTTTAAGTCATCCCAAATATGTACGCACTGCGGACCTATTTGTTTGCTTCTTACCTGAAAATGAAGAGATTCGACATCAGATGACTTAGCTAGTCTGTCTGCATCTATAATAGATCTTGCAGATGCCAAAATAAGCCCGAAAGCAAAGTCTCTGACGCTGTCACTGGGACAATGCCCAGGAGAGTGTCCCACACGGATTCCACGTGCAGTCAGTGCTTTCATATCAATATGATTCACACCTGAGCTTGGAGTACTGATCACTTTCACATTGGCCAGCAAGTCCATGATCTCTTTATCCAGCTTGTTTTTTGATTGTGCATAGCCTCCGGTACAGAGTATTCCTTGCACGTTTTCTAGTTCATTTTTGCTTAGATCAGTGACTGACAGTTGGTCAAGGAGACTAAAATCAGGTGTAAAATGTTCGGCGTGAAGTTGTGGAATCAAGGGGTAAACAGCCTTAGGAGGTGACGAGGATGAGAAGCACCACACAAGTGGGGGGGTGAAGACATTATCAAATATTTCCAAATAATTGTTTAAAAATATGAGTTTGTAGCAACTTTGTGAGTCTTTATAATGAGTCGGTCACGACTCTTACCCAGAGTCTCCGGGCCTTGGTGTGTGGAAGGGGCTTGGGGTTTACTCGCTTACTGACATAACGAAAGTATGAAAATTTGATTTATTTAGACAACTTTAATCCTGCGAAAAACACAAATGTTTTTTGATATGTTACATGGATCAATAGAGAGATTAAGCATGACGTTATACGGCAAACGGCGAGCTTGCCTTTGATTTTGTTTTAATTCCGACAATAAATCCCTCAGAAAAATAGGGGAAAAATCACACATTCACGACAAACACAAAGCTAGTCACTTCCGCGTACAAACGGCAGACGGTAAAAGTAGAAATTTTGCCGTTCGCGGGAAAGAATTGTCTGCCTAGCCTCGCGTCTCCCCGCCCGAGAAAAACCCTCCGGTACCTAGCCTGCGAACGCAGACGTATTTCCGGCTGTCGCTTGTCTTCGGCGGAGACAAGCGACAGCCGGAAATACGTCTGCGTTCGCAGGCTGTCTGTCAAATGTTCCAAAATGATCTTTACTATAAATCAGTCACTTTATAAGTAGGAATGCGTTGTCGGGGAAGAGTAAATGAAAAAGAGGCCTAGGTGGGTGTAGAAAGACTCAAGACTAGTCAATTTGTGCTTCATATAGAATAAAACCTTTCTGATGCTTAACTATAGAAGCCCACGCCTCCCAGGGCTTGCGGTCAATGCCATGATGAATGGAATACGATGCCAGGAAGGAGGGTTACGCTAGGGGGTTATATTAAGCCCAGCTGCACGATGATGCATGCGATAACGCGCTTTTTGTGATCACAAGGGAGCCATTGATTATTGCGGACCTCCCGGGTTCGAATAACCCCGGGTTCAATTCAACCAAGACTAATGTGGCGTGATATTGTCACGGAATTCTTTCGCGCTCTTTTAATAGCAATCACTAATGAACGAGTTTACTTGTCTTTATCTTCACCGATCTCTATATAAAAAAAGCTCGTATACCTTTTGAGATCGATATAAATCTGCCGCAAACGACAATTCCAGCACATATTAGTCACAAGGCCATCTGGTCTAACAAGCAACATCACGGTTGTTGATTACAGTGATCCTGGGTGATTATCATTTCATCAGCGAAATCCAAATAATTCACACAGCCAATATCGGCAAAAAACTGGCATTTTATTCATTAGATGATCTAGAATGTAAATAAATCCGTTCAACTTTTAGTACTCTTACTACTGAGTATAACACTGATACCATTAGTAAATCCGTGCACTGAATCCGAATTACTGACCCTCACAGCTGGAGTTCCCATGATAAACATACGCGAACATGTCTTCCGTCACGACAAGGCAAATTTAAGATTAGATTGAAAAGTTCTACAAGCGCTCTGATTGTTCTGATTGTGTTCGACATAAAAGCAATTTTTAAATAAACTGAGAACAATTCCTGTTATCAAAGTTTCCCGCACGTTGTTGACGGAAACTAGCGAGTGAAAAAACATGACGCAACGCGGGTCCGTGATTTTCGATTTCCGGTTGTTGGCGAGCCCTCGAGCCTTCCTCATGTATTTTTATCCAAGAGTTCTGATTGGTTGCTTGGTCTCAGGTTATCAAAATGTGCGTTCTAATTGGTGGAAATCGACAAAACCCCAGCTTTGTTGTCACGTGTATCGGAAAACAAATTTTCAAAACAACACAGAATTCGACAGAAAACTTTACTTCGCTAAAAGAAAATGTGAAAGTTGCGCTTTCGATTAGGCTCAATTATTTGACCTACAGCTGGTGATATTTTTGACTGAGACGTGCTCGCGCTTTCGAGTCTTGGAAGACATACTCTTTTGCGGAGTGTTTCATTTTCGAAACATTTAGACGTTTTGGAGAAAATCGCATTTTGCTTCCTTCGCCATCATGGTGAAAACGTTTCAAGCTTATCTTCCTCACTGTCATAGAACGTATAGCTGCATTCACTGTCGGGCTCACCTGGCGAACCACGACGAACTCATTTCAAAGGTAAGCGCGATATCTCTATCGAAATTAATTGTCTTACAAGTTTGAAGAGATCATCCTTCGCGGTTCGTGACAACAACAGCCATGTTGATTCAATTCATTTTATTTTAGTCGTTCCAAGGTAGCCAAGGCAGAGCGTACTTGTTCAATAAAGTGTAAGTATATTCTCCAGATAATGCAGTTGTGAATTGATAGTTTGGTTGGCGTTTTCCACTTCTTCATGGTCTTTTGGGGTTTGTTTTTCTCACAGGGTGAATGTTGGTTGCGGTCCAGCCGAAGAACGGGTTCTGTTGACAGGATTGCACGCAGTCGCCGACATTTATTGCGAGTGCTGTAAAACAACGTTGGGATGGAAATACGTGAGTAAATTTCCAGTTCTTTCTTCTTTCTGCGTGTGCCGAACTCATCACGAGATTTTTAGTCGAATTTCCCGTCAAGAGTCTTGCGTGGGTTTTTCGCGGGGTCGGAGCAAAACAACCTGAAATGCAAATTTATCGCCATGTTGAAAATATGACACTCGCTGCGCTTTTAAAATGAGTGGTCTAATTTTTCCCCTATTTTTTCTTTGTCTTTTAGGAACATGCCTTTGAGAACAGCCAAAAGTACAAAGAAGGGAAGTTTATCATTGAAATGGCACACATGATAAAGGACAATGGTTGGGAATAGCGAAAAAAGACCGACTGAACCACAGTGAACTAGAAATTTTTATATGTCCAGTGGACTGACATTGGATTTTGTACAGAGATTATGTTTTATTCATAATGTAAAAGAGCTTTTATACTTGAACAAAACCACACAGACATTCTGATATACGAACGGAACAATTTAGAACTCTTTCGTAAGAAATCGTCGTCGTTTTCTTTGTAAATAGCAGAGAAATTTCTAGCTTAAATCTCGAGCACATTGCGTCGAAAGATATCGAGATCATTTTAGGCTTAAGGTAAGCTTATAATGTCCGATCTTAAACCACTCCATGTACAGTTAAGTTCGCTAATATAGTTGAAAATTTGTACATATAAAATTATCCTTGTAAGTATGTTTAATTTGAGGTGAGCGAGAATGAAACACAGAAAAATAAAACTGTTTTATGGCGATACGGGAGTAATCGATCATCATCGAATTTGCATGCTCTTTATATCCACGAAAAAATTATTCAGCAATAATTTTTTTTGTAAACACGAAAACCTAGCACAGAATTTCAAGTTTCAGCGAACTGTCTTTTGCTCATCGAGTGCATTTCGTTTTCGTAGCATTCATAAATTTACCCCTTGTCGGCTAAGGTTCCAAATACGATATTTTGTGGTTGCCAACTAACATTTTCAAGCAGATTGTTTACAACCTGTTCAAATGCATGAAGGCTTGCAATTTGCATGTTAAATTGTTGAAATTTGAGATTTAAGCTTTCCTTTCCGCTAAGTGAATCTGAGAGTGAAATTAAGTGAAAATAATTTTAACGAGACTGATACCCTTCCAGGTTGCTACTATTGTTTTCCCTGGCACAAAACTCGTCAGTAAATGAGGAAGTTAGGCTTGTTCTTGAGAAACTATTGTCCGTGGCAACAAGACTATATCGACCAAAACGCGAAATTTAATATTACAGGGTCTTGCTTTATCAGACAGTGCGCGTTTCAGTATTAAAACGATGAAAAAGGTATATTCCCCTAAAAGAAAACAATTCCATCCTTCGATGTGCCTTGTCTTGTTTTTTAAGCCAATATCAATCCCTTTCCCTTTCCACAGAATCAATATCAATTTCTAATTTTTTACAGGTGGAAAAAGAACTGGGGAGGGGAGGCTCAGGTGGCACAAATTCAAACAAGCGCGATTTCGGAGATTTTGCATTACAGCTCGAGCTTCTCCTTAAACACCGAAGTTTCTTGAAGATATTAAAATAGACATGTTACGTGAATAAAGGAACACGTTGTAAAAAACGTATAAAATATTTATTCAGTTCTCAGCGAGGACGTGATGTAAACAACGAACATTTTGACATGCAAAACAGCCGTCAAGTTCCAGTTTCCGGATGAACTTCATTAACCTCTTCAACTGCGGTGGAGAAGCGAGACTGTCCAATATTCACATCCGTGTTCAAAGGAAAACGTCTCCAAGCCCAGAAAACCTTTGTACTGTGGCACACGAAAAAATAGCTCTTTGTATAAAAAAAAAAGAAAAATAGAAATGAAACCAAGAACATAAATTAACTTTCCTGCCAGTTTTGTCAAAGGTTCCCTCTAGTAAAAAGCCACTTCATCGATTGAATATTCAGTGATAATCACGCTTGATTTCTCTTCCTGTGCTTCCTTGAAGTGCACCACTACTTCCGGTAATTTTCGACCGAGCAGGCCTATTAATCACACGGCAAATCTTTTTCCTTTTGTTGCAATTTTGATATACCATTGCCAATGAGAGGCATTTACTGGCATTATGTGACAAAAATTCCACTCCGGATGTGACAAAATGAGAATCGAAACCAATGCCTGACAATGTATGGACGTTTCAAGTGTAGCTGCCCCCCCGGGGGGGGGGGGGGGGGGAGCTGCCGAGGGCTAAAACGTTTTAGACGTGCTTCCGGGACTTGCCCCCGCCGGTTACATTGGGTGGATTTGTGGAAAGAATTAAAAAAATATACTTGCGACACTTCCCCACATTTTTCCTCAGTTCATGCACAGAACGAGAAGCGAAAAAAGCCAGAGAAAAATAGCCGCGCGTACAATAGAGGGTGAGAGCGAGGACGCGTGGGAAAAAGACACTGACTAGTGTCGTCCAAATTTTTACTCGCAATACTGAGGCTACACTAAGGGAAAGGAGGGACTGCTCGTATTTTAAAAGTATAAATTAGAATATAAACCCTGGTTCCAAAGGGTTTTCTTTTAAATCACAGTTGGTCCCTGTCGGCATGCACTGTCTCTACCCCCCACCGCCCTACCGCCCTACCCCGCCCCTACGCGCTCTGTCAACGAGGCTTACCCCCGAAATTTTCCCCTCAATACCGTTAGCCACACTCAACCTTGTAGCGTCAATAAAGATCTCTGTTTTGTCCTCTTTATATTTAAGAGATCGAATCAACTGATAGTCGCTTATGATCACGTCCAATGTTTGCAAGTGACTGCCATTTGTAAGGTATCCTACCGATTCTGCAAAAATAAGCTAAGCTTTTTACACATTCTGTAACAGCTATATTACTCTTTGTGCAAATAATTTTATCCGAAATGTAGATTTTGCCTTTAGGCCTAAGAAATATCACGCCCAACTCTATTTTCGTGCTATTTTTAAATTCTCAGATATGTAAAAAATTTTATTTACACTCTATTTATTGAATACTATCTATGGCAATACTATCAGCTTATATGGTCGTCAAAGTGGTCTAACTTACACATAAGCCAATACATGGAGAGATGCAAACGAAATGCCTCACATATTTACTGCACAATGTCATTGTTTATTTATACCTGCGTACAGGGCCAGTCCAACCATCGGTGGTAAACGTGCTGGCAGCTTTTGAAATTTTTATACGTCCGTACAGTGAGCCAGGTGGTGGATAGCTGTTTACTCGCAAAAAGCCATTTTGGTTCAGTCTGGTCATGTAAGATGCTTCTAGTTACGCATGCATGGAAAAGCATCAACAGATTTTTGCTACCCGGTGAATCTGGTGTTAGAAGTGATCAATATAACTTAATACTGTCACAGATATTCTTATGAAAAAATAAATTAAAAACCCCGTCAAAATGCAAGCGTTCGGTTGTCCGATGCAGTTCCATCTTCCAATAAATGTAGTTTAGTTAGTTAGTTTGTGAACAATCTGAAAAATCAACAGAATGAGTTAAAATCAGGATATACTCAAATATAGGATAATAAATGACACTTAGTAAACACTTGAGTGGTGGGCTAGGCCGGAAGCCCCAAATAGTACACCTTATAAAAAAAACACTTTAAAGTTACTCGATCAGTCGACGATTGTTACAATCTGTGAATACTGTGCAGTTTTGTTATCGCTACTTAGGGTTCTTTGGGGTTGCTAAAATGAGTATGGCATGTTGGTCGATCAAACCTAATAAGATAAAAATGGTTGCTATATATAGCGATAACTGAAAGGAAATGAAATGAAATGAAATGAAATCACAGAGTAGAAAAAGTAATAGTAAATAGGAGCGTAGCAAGGATTTTTCCAGAGGTACGCCCAATTTTCCAAATCCCCCTACGACACCCCCCCCCCCCCCCCACCTCTCTCCCTCCCTTCCTCTGAAGTCCAAATGTTTTTCTTTTCACGTGCTTCGTTTAGATTTTTGTGATGAGAGTGTACTGGTGAGGTTATGTTGTAAGTAAAAGCGTTCTTTCTTGATATGAAATGAAAACTAAGTCGCAAATTTAGCCGGTTTCCCATTACAACCGCAAAACTTATCTTTCTTCCCAGCAAACCCAGGAATTCGAATTCCTGATGTTTATGAACATGTATCATGAATAGCGTGATGCATGTACACATATTTTAGTATATTTTATTTTGCTTTATATTCCACTTTTTATTTCAGGTACGCACGCGCGTATGCGCGTACAAGTAGCTTCGTCCCTGGTAATAGTAAGTCGCCTAGGGTTTTCAACGTGATGAAACTTTTCTAAATTAGCTTGTTGTATCTGTATCTGTAGTGAAGTTTTATTTATAGTCGCTAGTTTCGGAGAATAGTTTTGTTTTTCCAGGGAGCGTGGATTTCATACTTTCCTGGGCCGGGATCTGCTCAACCTCCTCCTCCACGGGCGGGACGCGCGGGAGCAGTTACACCACGTATTTACCGTGTGCTACGTCAATGTCAGCGGTTCTTCCCACAAGAAAAACAGCGACCAACTCGAAAGACACTCGAAAGCGGAAAAGGAAAGTGCATGTAACGACTACGAACGACTGGGGAATTTTACCAAGTATTATTTTCAATTTTGAACAATACTTGGCATGAAAGACAGATGGCAATAATTTCGTTGAATGCCTTACATAATTGAAGGTTGGACAAAGTCATTTAAGAGCTCACTTTTCACGTTAATATGTAACTTCTCAGCACATATTTCCGGTTAGGACGTTGGAGCCGGGACCTTTTCTGTAATATTCATGTCGTTTGTATGTACGGTTAGCTAGAGTGCCACTCTAGAAAAGTTTTTTGTCTCTTTTGGCATTTAGGAAGAAAGCCACTGGTGGCTGATGAAGACATGGAAGAACAAGACTTTTATTATCGATATCAGGTAAGTGGTGTAATGGTGCACGCGCACTGCACAACTTCCCCACAAGAGTCTCTGTCAGTTAAGACCTTTATGTTGAGCATTAGCAATAATCCAAAGATTATTCACGTGCTCATTGGTCGAGATTTATGGTGGCAGAGAGTGAACGCGATAAAATGGCGTAATGCAATTGAACTGGCAACAAATACTTCTATACCTTCTATACCTGCTAACTTTTAACCTGACTTTTCTTATACCCCATTCACACCAAAGCTTAAACATGTTTAAATGTTGTTTAGTTAAACACGGTTTAAAATTGTTTTCTTCATGGAAGTTGCAGACTGATGTTTATCGACTTCAAATTTAGCACAGTGAAAGCACAAGTTGGAGCATACTTGAACCCGATGTAAAATTTACTCTGTCAGCTGTCTGTTGCTGATTTTCATTTTATTAAACCTGGGTTAACTAAACATGTTTTGTTGGTGTGAATCAGCTATTAGAAAAGCCTGACAGCCAGGTTAGCTAACTTTTTGCATAAGATTGTTATCTCCACATTTCCTAGATTTCCATAACACTTCTTAAACACTTAATGACTACTGACAGTCCAAAGTTTTTTTAATTCTTGTTGATCAAAAAAACGTAGCTAATCCAAGACTTTCAGAAGGAACCAGAACCCAGCGCCAGATCCAGGGGACGGGCCCAGGAAGCCCAGCCCCCACACACCCCCAAATTTTTTCGGAAATAGTGCATTTTCTGTGCACTGCCAGAATTATCTTCGCAGAATTCAATATTCATAGTCAAGCCTTCAAAAGTGCCCCCAAGCTGAAGGTCTGGATCCACCACTGGAATCTGTTTGAAATGGCCAGAAGGGAAGACAGGTGAAATTTGACAGACAGTGAGCTTACAAACACAAAGTTCAAGCTCCTAATCGATAGCCAAGCAATATTTTTTGGCAATCTTAAGTTGTGAAAACACTGTCCAATGTTTGATAACTATGCATTTCTTAAATAATATTGTGTTTTTCGTAGGATGCAGCCATATTTCTCCAAGAGGGACAGAACAATGACCGGTTTGATACCCACCCGACCCGTCGAACAATACGATGGTACCTTATTGCTCACTCAACATTGTTCTATGTTTTGGACATGATGGCAGCACTCTTTCTTCTTTCCTTGGGACTGACTGAAAAACCAGCATCAGGGGAAGTGCCGAAAGATGACACCCTGTATCTACCTGTGCCTGTAAGTTATGCATCTTTAATAATTACAGTATTGCACTGATAATATATGTTATATTTTCAATTTTGGCAAAAATTAAAACTCTTACATGTAACAAGTATAGTTAAAAATAGATATTAAATAAAATTCTGGCCATGCACAAGAAAACAGTTGTATCTTAAACAGATTATTATTTTGTAAAATCTCATACAATATCAACTGATACCTAGCCGACAAGGCCATAGGCCAAGTTGGCTAACATCAGACCATATTCTGCAAGATTGATCAGGATGATAAATATTGTTTTAGTCTTCACCAAATTGTCAATGAAAAGCATTTCACAGCTGCTGGCCATGGAAAAACAGTACTGTGGTTATGCAGCTGTTTGCAGGACTTTGGATGAATCAACATGTATATTGCAGGATATCTGTTATAATTATGGCTGATGGATAAAAAGAACTTTGTGATCACGTATGGGCATTGTGTGAATTTGTTGAATAATAATAATTCTTATCCATTAAACTGGTGAAATGTTTAATAAGATGTATAACAATGCCATATAAATTAATACAAATTGTATTAGATGTTGTGATTGATAGACGTGATTTTTTTTTATGAATCTCTAACAATAGTTTCATACTAAAGTAACTGTATACATAGGAGTGACTACAGGGCGTGCTTTTGGCTGGTGAAACTATTCAAAATTTTAAGGTGGCTCTGAAACCCTTAATGATTTTAAAAGTTGTACTGTATTCAATAATAAAACTGCTTTGGTCACCAAACTTGTTTTTGAGGTATGTCACATTTTGAAAAGGTAACATTAATGGTGGTTTTGGCAGGTCATACTGTTGGTGTGGTAATGTGTTGCATCAAGAAGATTATCAGAATTTTTTCACCAATGATTGGACTAAAGGTGGTGAAATTTTAATGCCTTTTAGGTCCATGCAACCCTGGAACTTTTGTCACTATTTGTTGTTGCTGCCGGTCTGGCTGTGAAACTAAAGTGGCAAGGAGCAAAGCTATTCTTTTCGCATAAGAGAACACTTTTAAAGGTAAAAAATTGAATGTCGATCCATCATTTTATACTTTATTTTAATTAAAGCTTTTCAAATATTTTCTTTGCTGACATGTTGCTACTAAGGATGCTCACAGTTGCTGTTGTTTGCTTGCAATTTACCTGAAGGTTTAAATTTTAAGTTTCTATTTATCTAGTATAAGATAGATTATTTAGAATGTTCACCACTTATCTCTGTTGTGTGTATAAAAATAAGAAGCCTGGCTTTTATTTTTTGGGAGGGTTAGGGAGGTATCAAAAACTTTGCAATATTGGAACTGAGAAAGGAAAAATCTGCAAACTGTCAGTAATAACATGCCTAACACACCTGGTACCATACTGTAAATTTATAAGGCCCCACCCACCCCTCACTTTTCCTATTTTCAGTTTTCCTTTAGAACTCCAATTTGTGTAAATATTTTATCAACCTCTCATCTCATGCTCATCAGGTTATTGTTTTGTGTGTGGTGTTTGTGGAGGCTATTGTTGTTCTTGCGAGAAGTGAAAATCATGTACGAGTGACAAGAGCTCTGCGTCCACTCTTCCTAATAGACACTCATTATTGTTATGGAGTTAGAAGGTGTGTTTATTTTCCTTTAGTTTGTTTTTATTTGCAAACTAAGGATCCTTAGTATTTCTGCTTGCAAAGCTTCTGTGCCTTTTTTCCCTTTGAGTTCCACACAGTCGGACTAATTTATGACAGTGATGTTTTATTTTCTTGTCCACAGAGTTCTCAGGCAAATTTTACTGTCTCTTCCACCAATCTTGGACATGCTCTTCCTGCTGTTTTTTATCATGGTTATCTTTGCAATGCTGGGTAAGCTGTATAACATCCCAATTTATTGTTTCTAAAATAATCAGAATGAGTACATAATATTTATTTATTTGAGTTTTAAAAGATTCATCAGATCTGAGGTCTAATTTATCACTTAATTTTTGGTGGCTTCTGTCCACCTTCAGCAGAGTGAAAAAAATGTTCCTTAATCAACATTTTTTAAACAAACATTTTTTTCACTCTCATCATCATCATCATGGTCATCACATCAGATTTTAAGTACAATGCTTGTGGCCCCCTGGTCATGTGCTAAACTCTGATGAAGGTGGATAGAGGCCACCAAACATTTTGTGATTAATTAATGGTAAACCTCAGATTGGATTAATCTTAACTCAAATAATCAATCTACCGATCACTACAGACAAGAAATATTTATTTTGTTCACTGTTTGATGCATTTTTCTTTGTTTTCAGTTATAATCAAATAAAAAGTTGTTTTAATACTGTGTTTATGTCTACTTTTTCAGGGTTTTACTTGTTTTCTGACAATGAAAAAGATGAGGTAAACAATACTTCCATGATAAAATTTCAGCTTGATACTGAACATCCACCCTTGAAAAAGCAGAACGCTGAAGATGCATTATCTAATTTTTGATGAAATAGTTCAAAACTAACTTAGGTAAATTCAGTGTTTTCCAGTGACTAATTTTTGTTGTTGTACAATTAGTTTTTCAACAGTTTTTGGAGGAGTTTCATCAGCTTGTTTGTGTTACTTACTACAGCAAAGTAAGTGCATTCATATTTTGTAACACTTAACATTGCTTGAATGCTAGAATGCCATATGCATGGGGCCCTGTTTTAAAACAATTAATGCCTAATTTGACAGGATCGGGCATAAATTTGCAAAAAGGATGGTGGTCACTTTTCATATTTACCAATTCCTCCTCCATTCCAGGATTGTCAAAAAGAATTGCTATAGCAGGAGAATGTTGGAAAGGAGATCTCCACAGGCCCCCTTGAAAAGGTGGGGGGGGGGGGGGGGGGGAGGGTAGGTTAAGAGGGCTGCCAAGGCTCCCAGTGAAGTACATAGGGAGTGCCCCATTGGGGGTCCAAAGGGTAAAGCCCCTGGCCAGACAATGGCTTTGGTGGTTTCTGACTCACTATAATCACCTCTCTGGCAGCCAGCGGAATCATGAATTTAGCCAGCAGTATTAATCACCGGTCACTGAAACTTTTTAACAAGCCACATTTGAAGATAATTGATGATGTCACAAAAATCTGCAAACAACATAACTACACAAAATGCCTTGGACAACTCAAATGTTTTTGGGTGGAGAAAGGCACTGTGAGAGTAACTTGCCCAAGAACACAATGCAATGCCCCGGCCAGGACTCAAACCCTGCAGACCACTCCATCCGGAGTCCAGTGCACTAACCATTAGGCCACTGCACCTCCCTTATGCTCGTAGTTTAATTTAATTTCTTCTCTGCAGCTATCCTGATGTGATGATGCCCTCCTATCGCCGGTCACGATGGTCTGTCATGTTTTTCGGCATTTACATCTCGCTCGTCCTTTACTTTCTTATGAACCTGGTAAGCTTACATGACTTAATTTAGAACATAAGTATTTTCAGTAAGCTGATTAAATTGTGGATGTTCATTATGTGTGTATATTAGGCCACTGTCAGAGATTCTGCCAGAGATTGTACATCTCTGTTCTATTGCTATAATACGGGGGGTGACAGCTTTAACAAATGCTGTTAACCATGTGTACTAAAAGTCATCCCGAAAATCTGGAATATCATCCCGAAATTTTAACTTCATTACTTTGTGTCTCCCGGAAAATTTCCCACGCAAGTCTCCCGATTCCTGGCAAAATCTTCAGATTCCCGAAAGAATTTTTGTTTTTCTTTCAAAACAGCATTTCTTAGAGTTGACACACCTCGTTATAATGTTATGCTTGATAGTATTTTAAATATAAAGTCAGTGTGCATCGTAAAATTTGGTTTCCTTTCTGTCTTCATTGCAGCTTTTGGCTGTGGTGTATGACACATTTACCAACATTGAGAAGGATAAGTTTAGAAAGCTGTTCCTTCACAAAAGGTAAGAAAATATGAAGGCTGTCAGAACACACTTAAGGACAAATTCTAGAGCATGAAGACATCTTACCTATCTATATAGAAAACCTGCCTCTTCAAAAGAAGTGCTTGGTTGGCGACAAATGACTCCCAGTGAGCTGCTCATGGATTGTTGGCCCATGCAGCTGGCTGATTCAGAGTTGACCAGAGTCTATAATTATATGCGTGCAGTACTTGAATTGTCATTACTTATACTGTATATTTCACATAGTTACCTAGTTTGCCTTATACACTCTCATTAGTGTTGTTTTTCACTCCAAGGCAAGCTGTCAGGCAGGCTTACAAGCTACTCTGCCATGATAATGTAAGTTGTAATAAAGTTAATAGGTGTGTCTTTCTTTTCTTCCTTTCCCCTTCATCCTGTCTTTCTCTCTTGTTTCCTACACTTTCCTTGTCCATCTAATCTGTCTGTCTGTCTGTCCATCCATCTGTCCATCCTTTCATTCTTCTGTTTATTTGTATCTGTCTGTCTGTCTGTCGGTTGGTCAGTGAGGTGGTTGGTCAGCTGGCTAGTCAAACAGTCACTACAGTTGATTAGTTATGTGAGTTAGTCAGTAAAAGATCTCTATTTTATATAATCAATTCATTTTAGGAAACCAGAAGTCATCTTCAGCTGCCAGAATGTTTATTTATTGAGTGACTCAGCATTGTTAGTTGTCAAGTAGTATGCTAAAATCAAGCTATTTAATTAAGACTTAAGGTATCAGCACCGGCTAAAATATGCCTCTTTTGAAAAATAAAATAAAATATCTCTTCTGTATTTGTGCTTTCTTTTATACCTTAATATGATTGTAGTATACATTGAAACGTACAAAAATGTCATTTTTTTTTACATATGGACACCCTACTGCGCTTGGCTGGTTAATTATTAATAGCTGCAATATTGTGAAATTTGCTTTTTTCTCTCTAGATATTTGGAAATACAGCAAAATTAAATTGGAATTGTCTTTATTGCCACAAAACGCACTGACGTAGTTTCAGCCCCATCCTCAAGTGAAAAATTTCTAATAAAAAAGACCAGCATCACATTTGTAGCTTTTGAATTCTTGTCAGAATTTTTTAATAACAGATATGACTGGGGCTGAAACTACGATCGTTCATCTGCATGTAAAGAGTCTCCCTGCCAAATGTTTTGTCCATCAGCCAAATATTTTTAGAAAAAAATCATTTTTTCTGACTGCAGCTAATACTGTTAAGCCAGAAATGTCACCAATAAGTCTAAGATTCAACGATAAATCCTGTAAAATCCGTGTTCATAGCCACTCGTGTTCGATGCCGCCATGTTGGATCGATTTCCGCTGTTTAAAAAGCTTGCAGGCCTCAAAAACCATGTTTGTTTATCCGTTGCTAGGGCGACACTAGGCCCAGACTTCCGGTTTCTCCAAAATTGGTTTTCGAGGACTAGGTACTAGTTTTCAAAACAAATATGGCGTCCACAAGCAAACAGTGTTCGAATACATCAAAACAACCTCACAAACCAGCCACCAGGACCCAAAAATCGCCGAGAAGTACCGAAAAATGGATAAAGACCCTAACAACCGACCCAGTTCCCCACTCAAAAATACCATTCACTTCCGGTAAAGGAACAAATTTTAGCGTCATCGTTCTCGTTTCCTTGCGCGTATTTTGTCCCAAATTCTGTGTTTATGTAAAATAGGAGTACTTAGAAACATGTCAGAGAAAAAACAGAGTAAACAAAATCCTAAAATTTTGCCGGTGCTGATACCTTAAATTAAACTTATTAATTCAAATATAACATGATAAAGAGGATATGTTCATGTGTCATGAGCGTGGGACAAAGAGTCCCTGACGGGAATCGAATCCATGGCCTCCCAGATACCAGTTGGGTGCTCTAACCACTAAGCTACTAGAGCGTTGTGATGAGCTTGGCCATTTTTCTATGTTCATATATGTGACACACCTCCTCCATGGATACTGCTAGGATCAGTGATATAAAATAAATTATAACATGTATGCCTGTGCTGTTTCACTAGCCTCCACACTGGATCCCATTACATAACTTTATTGGTTTGATGTCATATTACAAACCCAAAAGTAGTAAGTATCTCTAGCTTTTAGTACTTATTTAGCGTACTTTTACCTTACAAGACTCATCCTTCTTGGAATTACTTGTCCATTTCTTTTTGTATTCATTTTTTCTTCACCTAGTGCTTGGGATACAATCATAACAAAACAATTCTTTAAGAAGAAAGCTTTATCAGATTATTGATTTACCGATAGATAGACTCTTGACTTACAGACTCCTTCTTTTCTTTCAGCTCTTGTGGAGAAATATCTTGTGTTCAAGTCACTAGATACAAGTCACAGAAGGCAGCTGAGGTAATAACAAACAACAACTTTTAGTTTTAGATGTAACCCTTCCTCTCCCCCTCCTCACACATGTTAATCCTTTCTTTACAATCTATCCCCAACATTTAGAACCCATTGACTAATGGTAGGTAGGTTAAGTCTGTACACAAGCCTAGTGGCCCATCAGGCTGGAGCTTGCCTGGTTTCCGTAGCATGAAGTGACTATGAGTATTTCTACTCCCCCTAGACTAGCAGCTAGTCCATTGCAGGGTTTCCTGTTTTTTTGTATAATTTACCAGTCCTCCACTATGCTCGGTAAATAATAGTTGATAAATATCTCAGAAATTGATTGTTTCACATTGTGTTGCTCCTTACTGACATCTTTTGAACTTTTATTACTAGCCTGGATGAATTTTATCATGTGTTTGAGAACAGTGAGATGAAGTGGAAGCAGGTATGTACCACCTTTAAAAAATAAGCTGTTGTTATCTTGTAACATCTGCGATATGCATTTGACTGTATATTAGTCTCCAAGGTAGACACTCTTTGGCTTGGCCCACAATCTTTCCAAAGATTGCATTTAGGTTACATTGTATGACAAGCTTACGGCATGCCTACGACATGACTTGGGACCATTTACATGCATGATTTACATGATGCGATTCATGTGGTAGTCATGGTGTAAGGTTGTTGCATGCGAGAAAGTCATACTCTGTAAATCGTCCTTTAGGTAAGGTAAAGTCTGAATACGAGCCTAGTGGCCCATCAGGCCAGAGCTTCTCCCGGTTTCCATAGCATGAAGCGACTAAGAGTATTTCTATTCCCCTGGCCGGGGTGCTAGTCCATCGTAGGGTTACCCCCACCAGTAAATTCACCGGTACCCATTTATACACCTGGGTGGAAAGAAGCTCTACTGGAGTAAAGTGTCTTGCCTAAGAACACAACGTGGTGACTCTGCCAGGGCTCGGACCAAGACCGCCCAATCCGGAGTCCAGTGCACTAATCATTAGGCCACTGTGCCTCCCAAATCGCCCTTTAGAAGCCTTAAACACACTAGCATGGGAGGTTATGTATACATCAGTCTGAGTTCACCAAATAAATCACTATCCAGTTGATAAAGTATTTGATCTAGTTAACACTTACTCACTGTATAGTTTTATTTTTTTGGTGGATATCACTACTGTTATCCACCATTTAAAGGGACATGGTCAGCTTTGTGGCCACGCTGACCTGGACCCTAGTTTTCTTCACTTTGAAAAAAGTCCACCTCAACCCGAAATCAAAAATACGCTTCGAGTACATCTCAAAATCCACTTCAATCTTCCCAGTGTCTTACTCGATTTTCCATCCTTTACTGAAAACCTGTTTCTGAGTGTCCTTTTGGTCATCCTATGCTATTACTTTATCATATTTGGTTAAAAACAGTATGGATCACGTCTCCAAAACAACATGAAAAGAAGAGGTGGGAAGCGTGAAAGCGCCGGGCGGAAAGAATCGCCTCCGTTGACCACAATAATGAAAGAAATTAACCAAAAACATTGGACAGCAAATCACCATTATATATGTTTGCAAAATCGCATTTATCGACCTGGGAAAAGGTCCATGCATTTTGTAAACGACTCGAACGTGGCATCATCAAGCTGCTCGATTTGGAGCTCAAACGAATACAACAACACAACAAATAATGTTATAAGCTCTACTTTAATTCTTCAATATCATTAGGAATGATGACCTGCCTGTTCAATTTCACATTTCAACTGAGTCAAGTTTCAATGCCTGCATTTTAATGTGAATAATTTCAACTACACGAGCAAATACAAATGCGGCGCGGCGAAATAAAAACAATTATGCCAACGTAACGATACATCCTTTGACGCATCGTACGGCGCTAGAAAAAAGATCCTGAGATTCGCACAAACAACATGCCAACTCACAGAAAGAGTGAAAGTTGTAAAAGGAAATTATAAAAGCAAAATATCCGATCGAAAGCAGAAATGACCGCGATCACTTGTGTTTCTCACCTCTACTGATATTTCTTCGACTTCAGAGGCATCCGTTGACACTAGCCTTTCCCTGTACAAGTCCATCGGTAAATTCTCCATGGTTTCAATAAAATCAGTGTTCTAATAATGTAACATGTATATAACCACTACTTTGGTTCGCAAATACTTCGATTCGACAAGGTTTGTTGATGCGCTTTTCAGTTTCCGTTCTTCGCTCGCGCGTCTTGTGATGAAGTGTGATATGCAAATTAGCTATGAAATGGTATCTAATGCGCATGTGCACCAGCTGACCGTGTTCCTTTAAACAACCAGACTTAGTCACAAATTGGGTCACATGGTCCCCACACAATCTGTTAGTGTGGGCACCCTGTAGTGGAAAGCTTAGTATAGTGCGGTGGCTAGGACACTGCACAACATACTAAATAAATCAACTGGCATCATTGCCTCTCGCATCCCACTAGTGTCAGTGTGGGTACTGGCAATTGGTCGTGCAATCTGGCAAATTACCACCAGAAATCAAAGGAATTGTGTCATGCTGTTGTGAGCTCTAGATTCTTAGCATACGACTTGTGTGCCTGTTTGTTGTTTCTTCAGGTCACAGAGCACTACAATCAGTGGTTTATTTGTCTCAAGCCATGTAACTGTCTGTACCGCATTGTCAAAGGTAAGAATGCCACTGTTAAATGAGATAGAAATGTATTTACAAGAAGCATGGCATGACTCATTAGTAAGGATGACCAAGAACTTAGAAATGCTTGTCTTTCTTCATTCAAGAACTTGTGCAGTTGTAAAACACCCAATTATCGCTTTTCTTTCTTGATTTTAACAAATAGATCAGTGTGTATGAGCATATAAAAAAGAATGAACTTTGCAGTGACAAAGTCTAAAGGCTTTGTTACATGCCACAGGTTTCTTGCAATGTTTTATCCTTCATGAACAATTGCAAGTTAAATGACAGCCAACAAACTGCTGTTATCGGCAGTCCTTATTTGGCTTGATTTCCACTTGATTTCCACCATCATTTTCAAGCAATTTCAATTAGCTCTAAAACAACTCACTTTTTTCTTCCACAGGTATCCGATGGCTGATAACACAGAAAGCTTTCGATTACTTCATTTGTAAGTTTTCCTGGAATGTTAACAGTTAAAGATTGTAATTCAAATCACTGACAGAAATAAATTCCGGTACCTCAAACTGCATAAGCTAAGCGGTCAGTGTAAAACGCAGACTGCGGACTGCAGACTGCAGACCAGGGGTAAAATGCAGACCAGGAGTAAAATGCAGACTGCAGACTGCAGACCAGGGGTAAAATGCAGACTGAGAGTAAAATGAAATAAAACAAGAATTACAAGTGTAGTCTAGCTATTTTAGCCGCAGCGTTGCGTGACAAGCCAAACAATGACTGTGAAGACCTGTGAAGGCAGATTTTATTAACCAAGTTGACGTGGAACTTGATCATGAGGAAAGTCATGTAGATCTGAGGTAGCTGCAAACATGTTGGACAGCGATGAGGACGAAGTTATGGTAATTAAACTTTTCTTTGCGGCATATTTTATCAATCTTTGTATGATTTGCATAATACCTTCAGATTTATTTTTTCTTGAACAGATTATGGATGCCAAGACGGGGATGCTTTGAGTTTTCAATAATAGTTTCGAAGGGAAAAGGCCATCGATGACTTTAGAACACTAAAATTATTATGTTTTACAATTAAGCCGTATATCGCCGACTGACGCCGACTATCACATTTCAGCAAGTCCGATTGTACTTTAATATCTGTTGAAAAATTAAATAATTCCGAAGGAATATCTGCATGGAATATTTGTCTTGTGTATCAGTATCTGCTGTATCATTTTGCAGTGAAACAAGCCATACGATGATCGACAACTGGTATATAGCGAAATTACTGTTTTGTTTACAATAATTAATTATTCGTTTGGAATAGACGACTCACATTCCAGCAGATCCCCCTGACAAATGGGTTGAAAAATAAACTATTTCGAAGGAACATCTGCATGGAATGTCAAGCTGTATACAAGTTTTGCCTGCCCTGTTCTAAACAACAGGCTTTTTTACTGAGCATCAATAAGTGTAGTAAAACTTCAAGAAAACCATCACGAAATGTGCTTCAGAAGATTTGCCGGCACCAGATCCAACCGCGTATTGAAATTTCAAATTTCAACATGGCCGCCTCGTAAACAAAGGTGAGAAAACCTTTTAGACTTATTTCAGACTCGTGTTTCGTTACTTTACCCTCAGTCTGCATTTTACCCCTGGTCTGCAGTCTGCAGTCTGCATTTTACCCTCAGTCTGCATTTTACCCCTGGTCTGCAGTCTGCAGTCCGCAGTCTGCGTTTTACACTGACCGATAAGCTAAGTCAAGTGAAATAATACGCAGCTTATGGTAGCAATATATCGCCTTGTCTCCAAGGCTAATATTTCCAAATTTAAAGGTAAAAACTAAAATCTTCAGCTACAACTAATAATCCTGGTAGGTGGAGTGACCTAACAGTAATATCTCATTCTCTCAGAGTCGGTGTCTCTCCAGCTTTGTAAACGGGTACCAGCAAATTGCTAGGAAAACTAACAAATAGCAGTAGCGGTTATGGCTGCACCGATCCTGAGCTGTGTTTGCTTTGTTGTATTTTAGAAAACTATTCTCAATGTGTCGTTTGGTCATCTAAAGCACCCCCTTCGCAATTTCTACAATAGCACTGCAAATAGTGAGCTTAAGTAATAACTGAATGTGTTTTTGCTTATGTACAGATGCGGTTATCATTGCAAATGGGATATCCTTTATTGTTGATATTGTTGTATTTTCGAGTAAGTAATTTGCTTTCTGTGAACTCCAGTTTCATTAACTGATTTCTCCCCCATCCCTTAAGATAATGAATTAAAACGAGTTATAGACTGAGTATTTGATCGTAAAGGTTAATTCTTCGCTGTATTTTCAGAAACTCCACAAAATGAACGAGCTAACAAGAGAGAGGAACTCAGTTGGTACCACATTGTCTTTATTTCTAGTGAGTTACTTTACACGTTTTAGAAACCGTTGCTACACGTGTTGTCTCGTTGCCATGTTGTTTTCCTCGTGTGGTGTATGTTTGGGGGTTGCTTCCTGGAGAGAAGAACAACCTCCGTTATTAGTCAATCTTCGTGGAAGAGTTTCCGATTATTGTTGTCCAATCAAAAACGAACACGAGCACTTACGAGTACCCCGAGAATTTACGGAGTCTGCGGTTTGCAGTTGGCTGACAAGCCAACGGCTACTTCTGAAATGTTCATGCAAAACCTGATTGAATAGTAACAATAGGGAACAAAGAAATTTACCATTTTTTAAGGAATGGTGAAACTGGTTTTGAAGAATTCCTTATTAAAGTGCACTTGGTCTTTGGTTTTAGTTTATACCGCCGAAGCTGCACTCAAACTCATTGGTCTTGGTTTGAGGAAGTACTTCCTCTCTGGGTGGAATATGTGAGTATTTTTATGTCGTTTGGTTTATTTGATCTGTTTGTGTGCGGGCAAAAGTCCACTGGTTGTTTGAGTAGGAATCTAAGATAACTGGACTGTTCGCAATGCTCAAGGGTAATGCCAAAAAATGTCTAAAAGAAGTATGCAGTGTGCACTACTGAAGATTAAACTATTTGCCTTCTTTTAGATTTGACTTTTTTGTGACTGTTGCTGGTTTCATTGGTGCTGTTTCAACATCTTTCAGCTTTATCGTTTGTCTGAGGCCTCTTAGACTTTTATTGTGAGTACTTCAATCAGTTGAATTTCATTGTCTGTAAGTACATGCGTCTCCTTCACCCCTCACTCCTTGACAAGTTAGTCATGACACGGGACAATTCTTTGGGAGGGCATTTGCTCTTGCACAGCCAATTTTAAATCAGAGAGCCGTTGTATATTAATATTTAAGGGTTTCTTCTCTCTACAGGCTCTTTAAATTAAAGCAGAGGTACCGTGATGTGTTTGAGACAATGGGAGTGTTGTTACCGCGAATGGCCAGGTAATATGTTCAGACACATCTGTTTGCTCATCCAGTGCCTGCGTGACTGTAACGACAGGAATCGTGGACGCAAATCATGATTGCGTTACTCACGCAACATCTGCTGCCCAATTCTAAAGTAAATTAAAGGGTGCTTTTAAATTTTGACCGACACTGATGAGAACTGAGACCATTCCCTCACTGCGGCACGGGGTCTGTTCATTTCTTAAACGTCTTCAGAGAGGTCAGTTCATTACAGTAAGGCGGCACTGTACGGCTTTAAGATGAGCATTTTTTTTCTCCTTTAGGGTGGCTGTAGTTATTCTTCTGTTGTATTACTCGTTTGGAATCATCGGAATTGAATGTTTCTCTGGTCTTCAACTGAAGAACTGTTGCAAGTAAGTTTGAAGGATTTGAACCAACGTGTGTGGGCCAACTCCCATGTAACCTGGGATCCGGCGTTTTTTTTTGTTTTGTTTTGTTTTGGTGATAATTAGGAAGGGAGGGCATGATCTTAGATTATCTCCCGCGAGGCTCATGTACTTCCGTTACAAAAGCATACGGCCGGTATGCAAAAGGCTATAGATTCAACTCCTGTTAGTAGAATTCGGAATTCTGTTTCCGTGTAGACCCGTGTAGCCTGGCATGTACTAAAACCAGGAACACCGGAGCAGCCTGAAACACCGGAACACCCCGTAACACTGGAACACCCCATAACACCGGAACACCCCATAACACCGGAACACCCCATAACACCGGAACACCACGGAACACCGGAACACCCCATAACACCGGAACACCCCATAACACCGGAACACCCCATAACGCCGGAACACCCCATAACACCGGAACACCGGTAAAGTCACCCAAACCAACAAATGAAAGCTAACTGCAAGCAAAGTGGAGTGGAACTAACGGCAAGCAACATGTACATGCCGTGTAGCCTGGATCACCGACTGAAAGTTATGTTTCTCAGAAACTAAAGGCGCTGGTGGTTTTGAATGTAAAATGAGCCTTTTTCCCGAGATTTTCGCGCAAACGTACCACAACAGTGTATAATATTTATGCATTGACTGATTTGACAAGACAAATCTGACTAATAACAGTAACAACGGAATTCTGTTCTCAAATATATTGGTCTGACCGGCTAGTTCAGACTAATTGTAAGCTCCATTTCATTGTCACGTATTTTAGTCAATATGTAATCGATTTGTATATTTGTCTCGATCACAGACATCTTGTAACAGTGAGATTATTCAATGCTCTCCACCTATTTTTTTCCTAAGCCTTGTTTTGTACTTTGTACAGGAACACATCATGGGAGGAACAATACAGAGAAGATGGATATTATTATTTAAACAACTTCAACGATTTGCTGCATTCGTACGGTATGTGTCCTTCGCCGAATCTTCACAAATGCAAAAATTGAAAAATCACCAAATAAGAAGAAGGTCTTGATACAGAACGAAATTATAGTATTATTTTAAGCTTGGTATTGAAAAAACTATGACTCGTCTTATATTATGTCTTAAAGTTTTTTTCTTACGTCTGCTGCAGTGACATTGTTTGAGCTGACGGTGGTAAACAACTGGATGATAATTATGGTAAGAATACTACATAATGACTACATATATGACTGTGTTATTGACCATTTTCATACTACTTCATATTTGACGGAATTATGTGTGTTTAGGTGAACTTTAATCAGTGAGGACACTTTGTGATGCTTATTATAAAGAGCGTGCATCTCATTACCGTTCAATCCTGGACATATCTGCTGTGGTTGTGCTTGTCAAATACCGGTTGTCGTGGCTGGACGTTTTTTCCTTCGTATGTGCTCGCTGTTGTCTAATTCTAGTTTCATTTTGTCATTGCTAGGAAGGGATTGTTTTTGTGACATCAGACTGGGCTAGGATATTCTTCATGTCGTTTTACATTGTCACGATGGTAAGTAATAAGTGACCACTTTTCTAATAATATAACAGTCAGTGTTGATAGCTAAGAGGAAAGTCCAGAAATGCCACTCAAGGATTTTAATTAATTCGTGAACGTTTTCCCAGTCACTTCCAATACTAGTTTATTGATACTAATACAAGTTAGTTTAAATATCTGTAAATTGGTAGTTTCAATAGGCCATTTCCGAGTTACCTTTGCCTCTATGTCAAAACGAGTATTCGTGCGAAACCCTTCAGATGAAAATGAGTTTCACCAGCGCGTCCAATTTTCCTTTTGTAGTGAACCGCGTATTCTCGCACTGATTTCAAAAGTTAAACTTAAATGATCATTTGTTTTATTTTGGTCAGGTTGTCATGACCATCATTGTGGCGTTTATTCTTGAAGCCTTCCTCTTCCGAATTGAATATCGTAAAGAACATCCTACAGACGAGAAAGGTAAAACGACGTAGCTATTGTCATTGTTTTGTTCGTATTTACAAAGAATTTTGACTGCTTTCTGTTGTTTTCGTGTCCAAAACCAGCCAACTTAAATAAGGACTTTCATGGTTTTGTTCCCTAATGTACGAAGTAGATCACGTGTCGTAGATTACACCACGTGATCAGAGTGACGTCTCGACAAAACGCTTCGAGTGACACTTGCCGTGCCGGCCCAAACAATTGATAAGTTTAGACATCTTACAGTTGGTTTCCCAAACCTCTTTACCAATGAAAAAATGTCACTACAACCGCACGTGACATTTGCAGACTTGTGACTACTTTGAATGCCCCGCCCAGCTGACTTACTCAAATTTCATTGGATGAGCAATGAAAAAAAACAACAACATGAATATGTAAAGAACATGCCAAAAAGAAATTAAAAACCTTTCTTGACTGACATCAGGACATTTTGCTTCTTTACAGAGGACATGAAAATAAGAAAAGAAATTACAGTTACCTATGATGAACTCCTGGCCTTGAACGAAGAGTTTGTGAAAAACCTGCAGCCCAACCAGCTTGTAAGACTAACCACTGTTATTTCCCTGCGTTTTTTGTGAAGACGGTCATTACACTGCACATTCTCCAAATCTTGTAATTTTAACTGGAGGAAACGTTCTTTATTATGAAGAATACAAACTTTGTGCATTGCACTTGTCAAGTGATCTATGAAGCAAATGTCGCAAAAAGACATTTTGCAAAAAGGCTAAAAAAAAAAACAGCCAAACTTGAACAGTTAAAAATTTTTTACATGTGCTTGCCGGTTCAGCGCAGCAATTATTTATCACAAAGACTTCATTCATTTCCATCATTTATTGCAGGTTAAGTATATCGGAAAACGTTCCAAAACAAAAATGGATTTGAGTATAAAAATGTACGCAGATGAAGTCCAGGTATGGAGTAATATTATACAAGGATATTTATTGGTTTGAGTAATGGTGGCATTAATAAATGTTTATTTAGACTTGCTGTGACAGAAGTCATTTTTGATCGCCCTTTAACTGAATGAATTACGAACATGTCCTTTT
Source organism: Meandrina meandrites (assembly GCA_963693305.1). Classification (NCBI taxonomy): domain Eukaryota; kingdom Metazoa; phylum Cnidaria; class Anthozoa; order Scleractinia; family Meandrinidae; genus Meandrina; species Meandrina meandrites. The sequence goes on along the minus strand of OY855913.1, from coordinate 1,745,570 downwards.
TTCTTGTAGAACTGGATACAAAAGGAAAGAGTTATCGACATGTCAGAAACATACGCGCAGTTTGATGTCATAGAAGATCAACCGCGCATGTCCCCCGAAAACACTCCCTCGTCACCAGGCTCTTCAAACAGGTCACGCAATGGCCGCGTGACTGCAGAGCTTACAGTAGGAGACATAAACGCGTCGGTAGACAAAGACGAAGACGAAAAGTTATGACAACACCACTTTTAAATAGGGTGGCTTGAGAAAAGGATCATCAGCATGAAACAAATGCCCGCGCAAGTTACATGATTATAAACGCATTCCTGGAATGAACTATATTATATGTAGAGAAAAAAGTTGAAAATTGTAGGTTTTAATAATTCATCTAAAAGGAATTCGAATTTTGTAAGTCCGTTCTGTTAATAAGTTCCAAACTAAATAAGCTGGTGATCCTTTGTATCATACTGGTCAAAGCGATTTGTTCACCGCAGTTTTTATTTAGATCGCCACGCAACTATTCTGTCGTCACGCAACGATTCTGTTCGGGCACGCAATAAGTCGGTCGTTTGCGTAATAATTCTGTCGCGTCACGCAATGATTACTTCTTTGCGGTTTATGATTTTGTGACATGCACTCCTCTAGAAGTCCTTGAAATGGCCTCACAGCAAGAGGTTATTGTTTTCCTTGACTGCTGGTTCAGTCAATATGCTAAATATTACTTACTTACCTGTTCATCAGAACACAGATGTATATCGAAAATGAATAGAAGAATTATTTGGTTATCAGTACTCGGACCGACGTTGACTTGTACATTCAATTTGTCGAATGGAATTTAGTTTTTTTTCTACAATGCTTCCGAGTTAAATGATAATCATAACGTACAATTTTTTAGCTTGGTTTTACGATTAATTATGCCGCAGCGGCATGCTTAATAGGAAACCAAACGACAACCCTTGCATTTCGTTCATCAAATTTTTAGACTAGGGAAAAGATTTTTTTAAACCTTAAAAAACGATTCTAAAATGCCCCTTGTATTATGAAAGTGTTTTGTAGACCGCTAGAAGTTTTTAAATGAAGATGAAAAAATCCAGACTTTTTATGAAAGTAAGCAACTTAATACGCAATACGAAAAAAGTATATTACATTTTTAACGGAGGTTACAAGAAACTGTGAGTAGTGAAAAATCTGTGACCTTTTTACTCACATTAACAAATTAATTGCATTGCCCGCCTCTTGCGCAATGCTTCTATATTTTTCACAAATTCCAGATATCAATTGGTACCAGTGACAAAGTTTCAAGAATTGGCAAAATTTTGTTATCAAATGAATTGTCACTGCACAATTGAATATAATTAGCTATTATTAATATTTAAGCGAATGAGCCTGAACTGCAGACAAGAGATCAATTGTAAATACGATATCTTTTTTGGCAATGAATATATTTTTGATAATTCCGCAATACGAAGAAAGTATATTACATTTTTAACGGAGGAGAAATGTAACAATAATAAAAGGAAACTTGCTATAATTTCTTTGAAGTTGTACCGGTGTATAGTTCTAAGGGGACGATACTGAGAGAAACTTACCCTGATTAAGTATCAATTCTTCTTACTGATTCCCATACATAAGTTCAATTTTATTTTGGAGAATTTCGTCGTCCTTCAAGACGATGTCGGCCAGTTGACAATTCTCGTTATTCTCATCACCTGATATGGTTAAGAGAATAAAGATGTTGGTCACTGTTTGAAATTAAAGGATCGTAAACAAGTCGAAACATGAAAGAACAATATTTAAAAATCAACGGGAAGAAAGCAATATATCTCAATTTGTTGAACTTAACTGTGGTGAAAAACCCACCTAAGCTTTACTGGATTGGTCGAAAATTGGATAGACACACGTTAAACCTTAAAATTACTTGTTCGATTATGCACCCGTCTGTATATGAAAGAACTTACTATACACGTGTAGTTGTTTTAAAGTACATTTATTTTTGCTCGTGCAGAAAGTAGCGAAAAAAAATACAATATTCAAGCTCATGCGAATAAATCTCCATATTCATGCAAATATCAAAATTGTAATCAAACTTCCAAAACTACAATCTTCTATTATTTTAGTCCGACAATTTTTTTTTCATTGTTTTTAAAGCTGCCTAATAGTGAATGTCAAAATGAATTTAAACTGCACACACTTTCGGTCGAGTACATGTAATTCCAACTGTATACTGTTACAGCACGCACAGTACAATCTCATCGAAATCTTAACCTTTTTTTCACGTGAAGTGGTGGCCTTGCATAAAGAAGAGTTTTAGTGGTGTCTGACACAGTCACATGATCGTACAGCAAGCAGTGGTGCTTCTTAGGCCATTAAACATGAGTGCGTGCTTAATTTGGCGGGAAACCTGCTCTGTCATGTCCAACTGATGCACCAAGATCCATTCTTCCGCGGAATTCTGACATGAGGAAGTTTTGAAACTCTCCATCAAACCGCTGTTCTCTAGCTTATGATCTTTACTTTCGCACAGCTCATTTGCCTTAGTTTCCAGCTCATCGCTGTCATCATCTATTTCCGATTCTTTGCAAAGAACTTTCACCTCCACTAACCGCCCCTTGAATTTCGAAACCTCTCTGCTCGCTTGGGATGTCTCGGGCTCCGACGATTTGTCAACCTCATCGATGTTGTGAATTTCGTCGCCGTCGGTACCTGGTTCAATGTCGTGTTCGGCACCTGACTCGGGCGTTGCATCCTCAGATTCAATATCCACTATCTCGACTTTCGATTCCTCGTTGCTTGCTTCGGATGTATCGGTTTCCGAAGATTCGCCGGCTTCAATGGTGTTTTGAATATCAACACCATCTGTAGGTGGTACGGTTTTATGTTCTGCTTGTGACACGGGTTCCTGAGATTTGATATCCAATGTTTCGTCATTCGAATACTCGTTGTTCGTCTCGGATGTCTCGGTTTCCGAAGATGCTTTTTCGTTCATGCCTCGTATATCTTCGTACTCAATATTTACTTCGGCTTTGCAGTCTTCGGATACTTTCGTTTCAAGTGCCTCGACTTTTGAATCTTCTTTTGGCGGTTCGTGTGTCTCAATTTCCGAAGATACTCCTCCGTTGGTGGCTCGTATTTCTTCGTCATCATTCTTTTGCTGGTTTTCGTGTTCATCTTGGGACTCTGTAAGTCGTGATACTTCGGTTTGCGAAGAAACTCCTTCGGTGATGGCTCGTATGTCATCGTCTTCAGGATATGTTTTGCTTTCGTTTTGGAGTGGTGAGTCGATGTCTCGCGATACCTCGGTTTCCGAAGATACTTCTTCGATGAATGCTCGTATTTCTTTGTCTTCGATATTTGGCTTGGTTTCGTGTTCTCCGGATGACTCGGTTTCCGAACATACTTCTTCGATGAATGCTCGTATTTCTTCGCCTTCGATATTTGGCTCGGTTTCGTGTTTTTCAGGTGACTCGGTTTCTCCTTCAATGATAGCGCTTATTTCTTCGTGTTCGGTAGTAGGCTCGGTTTCATGCTTTTCTCGTGCCTCTGTGAATTGTGATGTTTCGGTTCCCGAAGATTCTCCTTTGGGATTCGGCTCGGTTTGATGTTCCTCACGTGATTCGATTTCCGAAGATTCTCCTTCGTCTTCGGTATTTGTCCCGCTTTTGTGTTCGATTAACGACTCCTGACTCGGTAAACTTTCGACCGTCACTACAGTTACATCGGAATCGTACGATTTATCTTCGGCTTCGCATTCTAGCTCAGCGTCATCAATTGCACTCGTCTGCTGTTGACTTTCAGCAACCACATTTTCCTCGTCGCTGAAGTTGACACTTCCTTCTTTTTCTTCAACTTGCGTGGCATTTTCTTCAGCTTTCTTTGCTTCTTTGTTTTCAATAAACTCGATCAACTCTTGGATGACTGTTTTCATTAGTTTATGACAAATCTCTTGAGCTTCCGTTGTAATTTGTTCTTCGGTTTGCGTGTCATCGCGCGTGACTGACTCGCGTGAAATCTCCTCCTCCACGTTGCTTTGTCTTCGTTCTCCATGCTCTTCTAAATTGTTCTTTTGTTGTGACAGTTCTTTGTGTACTTGAAAATTTAACTCATCAACGCTCTTTTCTTTTACTTCCGTGAGGTCTTCTAGCTCTTTTTTATTTTCCATATCCTTTAACGCACTTGATTCTTCAAAAGTGTTTTGGTCTTGCGTTTCTTCGATAACTTCTGTTTCAGAAAGCTCATCTTTTTCTTGAATATCTGTCAAACTTTCGCCGCCCTCTTTCTTCCTCTTCATAGCTCGAGTGGCATTCTTCATATCGCTTTTCTTTCTCTTCACTGCCTTTGAAGTTCCTTCGTGATCAAGACACTGCTCTTCATCTTCATCTTTTTCCTCGATTGCTGGTTTTTGCTCTCCTGTTGTTTGTTCCAATTCACAACTTTCTCTCTTCTCCGTCAGGTCCATCATCTTAGCATCGTCTTCGGCCACTTCCGCGGAGTTTTCATCATTTTGTGATTTTTTTCTCTCTTGCAGAGCTTTACTTGGAGACTTAAACTTTCTCAAGGAGCGGCGCAAAATATTTTCTTTCTTTTCTTTCTTCGGTGTAACTTGGCTTGAACCTTCATGCGCTGTTGCGCCGGTCTCTTTGACTTCTTGTGTCATTTCCGCCGCCGCGCCTGAAATATCCTCCGTTTTCAAATCAGCTGCTTTCATTTCACTTGCTTTGGGATCTAATTTGATTTCTTCAAATTCATCTTCCTTCTTTTCCACTAGATCACGTTCCACGGTGCTGACATCACTTTCTTTTCTTGCTGAAGTTTTCTCGTTTGGACTGCTTTCAGTGTCCTGTTCTTCATTCTTTAAAGATTTTCGCTTTCCAAGGTTGGACTTGCTGCGCTTAAAACCAAGAACCGAACCTTTCTTCTTCTTCTGCTTTGCAGCTTCTTTCTCAACGAATTCCGTTCCTTCATCTCTTCCATCGTTACAATGCTCGAGCTCCTCTCTGAAATCACTCTGGCCGGTTGTAACAGGTTCTTTTAACACACTGTCGACAATTTCCGCATTTAGAAAATCTTGACTTGTTGTACTCGCGGATCTTTCAGATCTTTCCGGACTATCAACAAGTGACTCATGCCTTTCGTTAGAACTTTCTTCCAACTTCACCGCAATCTCCGGTTTCTTTTTATTTCGACCAAAACTTGCTAATTGCTTCAATTTCTTTCCTTTGTTGCTCTTGCTTAGCGACTTTTCTTGAGTTCCCTCGGGAGATTTCGACGCGTCATTGTTTTCGTTGTCCGCACAACCAGCGCTTGCTTCGAATTTTGCTGCGTCATCTACTTGTTTCTCGCAAGTTTCCCTCGTGTTTTCCTCGGCTGTTTTCGTATCCACTGCGGCAGCTTCTCTTGTTAGACTTTCATCGCGTTTATTATCTTCGTTGAAAAGGCTCTTGCCCTTAGAAAGTTTGACTTTTTTATTGCGACGTATAGAAAGCTTGCGTTTCTTGTTACTGCTTACTTGATCTTCTTTAACTGACTCGGGTGTTGATCCTTGTTCCTCGCTTGTCTCTTCTTCAATCGTCGCAGGATCTTGTTGCCCATCTTTGTTCATACATTCCTCGTTTATTTTGGTCCCCTGTTTAGCCTTCACTGTTACCATTTCACTGTCTTGCGAATTCACCTCTTCTGAAACATTCGCCGTTTCTCTTTCGTCGTTCGATACAACTGTTCGACTCTCTTGTTCCAGGTTCATCTTAGAATCTTCATCATTATCAACAACATTTTGCTCGTCGCAAGCCAAAGTAGAACATTCTTGATATTTCAACTCGCTCTCCAACGTCTCTTTGGACTGTGTTCGAACCGGCTTTTTTCCTCGCTTTCTTTTTCGTTTAGATTCGCGTCCCGGTTCGTTTTTTGCGCCGAAGAGCTGCTTCCCTAATCCGCCAGACTTTGAACTCTCTGCCATTTCACAGTAATATTATCGAGAAGATCGCTTCGATTGCGTTGCAGTCTGACTTGTTATTCGCAGAAATGAATAAGTTTATTTGAAAGAGAAATGTTAAATAGGTCCATCGATCGCTAAAGGTGTGAAGCCATTCAACTGCAGTCACGTGATACTTGCGCACGTGAAATTTAAATGATTTGCACAATAATTTAAACTAATTAAAACTCGACATTTTTCCACCGGTATATAACCATTAGAGGATTCCACTTTCGCCCATTTCTAACTATATAGATTTGTTTTGCTAAATCGGTTATCATCATTATCTTGGTAACGCAACTAGCCAATCATAATTATTTTAAGGTCCGGTCAAAGTCCATTCCACACATGTTTACAAAGTGCAAAAGTAACACCTAGTTTAGTCTCGATTACCAGCTGCTGTTCGGGGACGGCGGAAATCGACAGTAAGACACTACCTCTCTGGAACCTCTATTTTCATTCGCCCGCTGTAAACACTACCTCTATTGTTATTCAGGGCTAGGGGCATTGTTATGACCTGTTATGTATTGTTTTAGGAACCAATGAAATAACTCGTTCCGAGAGGTAGTGGGCGACCCGAAATCGAGCCTACACCTAGTTTTGAACGTGAAAGATGAGGCACGAGCTCATGTGATTTGCATGTGAAAAGAGCGTGAACTGCAGATCAAAACAAGGTCTGTTTCCCTGAATAAACTGCGCGCATGCATTTGATCGCGTCGAATCTAAATTTTACCAGCTTCATTCGCGAAAAAATACCGTACTGCCTTCTGGTATAACTAGTAATAGTTCTCACTACAGCTGCCCCCGTCTTTATATAAATTTTATTTACAGCAATAATCTAAGATAAGTGGAGTAAATTTGACGCCTTTATAACTATTGCAAGTCCATGAACAACACAATTAGGCGATTTTTTTACTGTGCCAAGTACGTCGCGACATTTTCTACTGGGCCGGAGTTTCCCTGTTGCGTCACACCGCTCTATCTGTCGCATTCACACGTGAACTAGCGGTTATCATCAGTTGATTTATGGGTACGTTCGAGTATTGTTAGGATTGATAAGTTAACAGAAATTTCCTCAAAAATACAGGCAGAACGCGTGAACTTTTAATTCATGGTGACTACACGCAACATTATTACATTCAAAATGAGCTTACAATGATTCCCTTGCCAAAATCCTATAATGTCTACGAATAACAAAATTGGCACATTCAAAGAATCAATAAACCAATTTTGATCCTTATTCAACCCACTCTTTGGACCAAATGCTGACAATTTGGAAGCAACATTGTCACTGTGTGAAATGAATTACCTTGAATTGCATGACAATGTTAACGCTTCTATGTTTAGGATGTTTATCTTCATCGTACAATTCAAGCAACTTCCACTGTTTTCACGACATTCAAGCGCTGGTTAAAACTCTGCTTCCCTAAATAATATGTCTGTAATACTATCCATGTCATTTTCGGTATCATTTTAATTTCGGGCACACTTCAGCCATTTCTTGACTTCAAGCAAGAAATGTCAGAAATGTTTCCTGCGATCACGACAATAAGCGACAGCCATTTTTTTACTCGAGACGACCGCGCGCGCCTAGTTTCGTCAAATCGAGATCGCTTCGCCCACTACAAACACATTTCTTACTTTTTCAACAAATATTCTTTGTCCTTGTATGTATACACCCGGGGAGTCCTAGGGTGCCTCCTCGGGTTTTGGCCTCTGGGCCAAAACCCTGCGGGGGCAATAACATTTTATTTCCAAGATTGATCAAAATATAATTGTAATGGTCTGATTTACAAATCAGAACTTGCACTCAAATGGTCGAAAGATTGTGCGATCGCTGTTGCGCTGTTGGGCTTCAATATTGGTTATTTGTTCTACAAAGCAGCTGGACGATATGCTAGTAATTAATTTTCCGAAATCTTTGCTCGTGCAGTGTGGTGAATATCGCATAATTGGTGTTCCACTGAATTTGTCGTCGATTTTATAACACGGATAACACAGTCGCTCGATTTTAGCGCCGCGCAAGCAGTTCGCTTCTCTCATCCATCGGTTGCAGGAGCAAAGGACCTGCAGGCCCCCCACCGGATAAATCACTATCCAGTGGATGCAGTAAACACCCGCATATAAGAACACATGGATTAAGAACATCAGGCTGAAATTTGGTAAATAAAGCACCACTTTTATAAGAACAATATCAGCCTGGAAAAAAAAAATGTTCTTATAAAATGGGAAGGGTGTCAAAATTACACAAATTACCATAAACACACCTGCTGACCAATGGTTTAGCTAAGTTTTGGGCACCTTTGTTCTCTTCAGAATATCTAATATCATGAATTACATTTTTTGCCTTTACAATACTATAAACTACTGTATTGATAGAGAACTGAATTTAAAAAAATTTAAGAACATTAAAGAACATCCTGAGGCTGATTTTTCACTAAGCATCCGATAAATAAGAACACAATCAGTCTGACCTCTGAAATTGTGTGTTCTTATATGCGGGTGTTTACTGTATTCTAGTTTGTTTTGCCAACACTTATCTGCTGGGTAGCGATTTATCCGGTGGATAGAGTTATCTAGAGGGTCCCCTATACCTCTTTGTAAAACTGAATCACGTAAAAATATTTGGCCTTTTCACGCGTCACGAATAATTACCAAAATGTTTCCACGTTCACGCAAAAATCAAGGCGATCGCAGTTTAGACTTATGCGCTCGGAAGGCGTAAAACCGCAAAAATTTGATTTGAGTGTTGCATATCACATCTCGATAGCTTACAAAGTTTCATCTGTTCAAAACCTAACCACAGAGCTGTACATTTATATACTAGAGCACTGAAACAATTGATAATTAAGCCACGAACAAGATATGATTCACCAATCACGTCTAATTCAACTCTTCGTTCACGGGTCACGTTTAAGTTAAAAATTGCTTTCACGTGCACGTGAAAAGATCTTGAAATTGGCAATCACGAATCACGAAAAAATAAAAGCTTCAATCACGTTTCACGGAAAAATAAATAACTCCAATCACGCTTCACGTAAAAAGTATAGGGGACCCTCTATCTACCCTTTGAACAACTGGGCCTGGGAGTGAGTATCAGATAAAATTTGCGCGCTTGACTCAAAAATACAAACGCACACTCAAAAATATTGTTTTGCGTGGTTTATTTTTCACATGTTTATTATAAAAATACAAGCTCGAGCGTTACTTTACTTCTGATGTTTTTGCACAAGCCAACTAGCCTGCCTTCGTGATCGCGTTAAACGTAAAAGCAAATTCAATCATATCCCGAAAACAGCGACTGGAAGAAGATGCTTACCATGGCACCAATATGGCGGACTTTTGGGCGCTTTTGGGCAATATTGTTTTCCTTAAGCCTAGACCAGTTGCGAGTCTCTAAATTGGTGTTTTTATTCTAACAGAGCAAGTGTAATATTTGGTTGCGTTACATGCGAAAGTTGACCTTTATGACTGATGGAAACGAAACTGAAGTATAAATTCTCAAATAATCGTCCATCAAATGAACATTGGTCTCGATCTCAATAGCTCCTGTGCTTTGTAATAACAGAACGCCGCCTTGCTGTACGTAAATCATACTGGATTATTATAGCACTCGCTAATAGCAATGAAGACAACTTCAACTATTCCTCGTCAGTTGTTTGAGATGCTATCAGTCTTTGGTGTCCCTTTATTTCTTCGCTGTATCTTCTTCTTTAACTGAATTTTGAAGCAGTGTGGATACTTCTTGATTAACGAGGAAATACAATACACCAATATCTTCTTGCTAGCTTCGCTTACCCGAGTCAGGAGAAAACTCCACAAGGCAATAAGCTTAAGCTTGGCGAGGCTGAAGTCGTACGCATACAGGCAGATCTCATAGTGGGAACTGGACGATTCTGCGTCGACGTGAACTAGCTTTTCGTTGTTTAGTACAAGCTGTTTCAAATGCGTGAACGCATCCCAAAGGATCGCAGTTGACGAAACAATCTTTTCGTCTTCATCTTTGGGACCCTCGGGTTTCGGGATGATTGTTTTCACAGAGCTGTCATCTTGAACCTCGTTCCCAGGGTCTGTCTTCTTGTCATCTTGTGTTGGGCAGGTCTCTGCAGGAGTCGAGCTTTCGGTTTCTTGCACGACCCAAGATTCTACAACTTCGTCTTCGGGTCCACCATCGCATTCTAGCTCAGCGTCATCAATTGCACTCGTCTGCTGTTGACTTTCAGCAACCACATTTTCCTCGTCGCTGAAGTTGACACTTCCTTCTTTTTCTTCAACTTGCGTGGCATTTTCTTCAGCTTTCTTTGCTTCTTTCTTTTCAATAAGCTCGATCAACTCATGGATAACTGTATGCCAAATCTCGTGAGCTTCCTTTGTAATTTGTTCTTCGGTTTGCGTGTCTTCACGTGTGACTGACTCGCGTGAAATCTCCTCCTCCGCGTCGCTTTGTCTGCGTTCCTCATGCTCTTCTAAATCGTTCTTTTGTTGTGACAGTTCTTTGTTTACTTGAAAATTAAACTCATCAACGCTCTTTTCTTCCACTTCCGTGAGGTATTCGAGCTCTTTTTTATTTTCCATATCCTTTAACGCACTTGATTCTTCGAAAGTTTTTTGATCTTGCGTTTCTTCGATAACTGCTGTTTCAGAAAGCTCATCTTTTTCTTGAATATCTTTCAAACTTTCGCCGCCCTCTTTCTTCCTCTTCATAGCTCGAGTGGCATTCTTCATATCGCTTTTCTTTCTCTTCGCTGCCTTTGAAGATCCTTCGTGATCAAGACACTGCTCTTCATCTTCATCTTTTTCCTCAATTGCTGGTTTTTGCTCTTCTGTTGTTTGTTCCAAATCACAACTTCCTCTTTTCTCCGTCAGGTCCATCATCTTAGCACCGTCTTCGGCCACTTCCGCGGAGTTTTCATCATTTTGTGATTTTTTCCTCTCTTGCAGAGCTTTACTCTGGGACTTGAACTTTCTCAAGGAGCGGCGCAAAATATTTTCTTTCTTTTCTTTCTTCGGTGTAACTTGGCTTGAGGCTTCATGCACTGTTGCGCCGGTCTCTTTGCTCTCCGCGCTGTTCGTTTCTTCTTTGTAAGAGACTTCTTGTGTCATTTCCGGCGCCGCGCCTGAAATATCCTCCGTTTTCAAATCAGCTGCTTTCATTTTACTTGCTTTGGGATCTAATTTGATTTCTTCAAATTCATCTTCCTTCTTTTCCACTAGATCACGTTCCACGGTGCTGACATCACTTTCTTTTCTTGCTGAAGTTTTCTCGTTTGGACTGCTTTCAGTGTCCTGTTCTTCATTCTTTGAAGATTTTCGCTTTCCAAGGTTGGACTTGCTGCGCTTAAAACCAAGAACCGAACCTTTCTTCTTCTTCTTCTGCTTTGCAGCCTCTTTCTCAACGAATTCCGTTCCTTCATCTCTGCCATCGTTACAATGCTCGAGCTCCTCGCTGAAATCACTCTTGTCGGTTGCAACAGGTTCTTTTAACACACTGTCGACAATTTCCGCATTTAGAAAATCTTGACTTGTCGTACTCGCGGATCTTTCAGATCTTTCCGGACTATCACCAAGTGACTCATGCCTTTCGTTAGAACTTTCTTCCAACTTCACCGCAATCTCCGGTTTCTTTTTATTTCGACCAAAACTTGCTAATTGCTTCAATTTCTTTCCTTTGTTGCTCTTGCTTAGCGACTTTTCTTGAGTTCCCTCGGGAGATTTCGACGCGTCATTGTTTTCGTTGTCCGGACGACCAGCGCTTGCTTCGAATTTTGCTGCGTCATCTACTTGTTTCTCGCAAGTTTCCCTCGCGTTTTCCTCGGCTTTTTTCGAATCCACTGCGGCAGCTTCTCTTGTTAGACTTTCATCGCGTTTACCTTCGTTGAAAGGGCTCTTGCCCTTAGAAAGTTTGACTTTTTTATTGCGACGTATAGAAAGCTTGCGTTTCTCGTTGCTGCTTACTTGATCTTGTTTAACTGACTCGGGTTTTGATCCTTGTTCCTCGCTTCTCTGTTCTTCAATCGTCGCAGGATCTTGTTGCCCATCTTTGTTCATACATTCCTCGTTTATTTTGGTCCCCTGTTTAGCCTTCACTGTTGCCATTTCATTGTCTTGCGAATTCACCTCTTCTGAAACATTCGCCGTTTCTCTTTCGTCGTTCGATACAACTGTTTGACTCTCTTGTTCCAGGTTCATCTTAGAATCTTCATCATTATCAACAACATTTTGCTCGTCGCAAACCAAAGTGGAACATCCTTGATATTTCAACTCACTCTCCAACGTCTCTTTGGACTGTGTTCGAACCGGCTTTTTGCCTCGCTTTCTTTTTCGTTTAGATTCGCGTCCCAGTTCGTTTTTTGCGCCGAAGAGCTGCTTCCCTAATCCGCCAGACTTTGAACTCTCTGCCATTTCACAGTAATATTATCGAGAAGATCGCTTCGATTGCGTTGCAGTCTTGTTATTCGCAGAAATGAATAAGTTTATTTGAAAGAGAAATGTTAAATAGGTCCATCGATCGCAAAAGGTGTGAAGCCATTCAACTGCAGTCACGTGATACTTGCGCACGTGAAATTTAAATGATTTGCACAATAATTTAAACTAAACTCGACATTTTTTCCACCGGTAACCATTAGAGGATTCCACTTTCGCCCATTTCTAACTATATAGATTTGTTTTGCTAAATCGGTTATCATTAAATTATCTTGATAACACAACTAGCCAATCATAATTATTTTAAGGTCCGGTCAAAGTCCATTCCACATGTTTATAAAGTGCAAAAGTAACACCTAGCTTAGGCTCGATTACCAGCCGCTGTTGTGGGACGGCGGAAATCGAGCCTACACCTAGTTTTGAACGTGAAAGATGAGGCACGAGCTCATGTGATTTGCATGTGAAAAGAGCGTGAACTGCAGATCAAAACAAGGTCTGTTTCCCTGAATAAATTGCGCGCATGCATTTGATCGCGTCGAATCTAATTTTACCAGCTTCATTCGTGAAAAAATACCGTACTGCCTTCTGGTATAACTAGTAATGGTTCTCACTACAGCTGCCCACGTCTTTATATAAATTTTATTTACAGCAATAATCTAAGATAAGTGGAGTAAATTTGACGCCTTTATAACTATTGCAAGTCCATGGAAAACACAATTAGGCGATTTTTATACTGTGCCAAGTACGTCGCGACATTTTCTACTGGGCCGGAATTTCCATGTTGCGTCACACCGCTCTATCTGTCGCATTCACACGTGAACTAGCGGTAATCATCAGTTGATTTATGGGTACGTTCGAGTTGTTAGGATTGATAAGTTAACAGAAATTTCCTCAAAAATACAGGCAGAACGCGTGAACTTTTAATTCATGGTGACTACACGCAACATTATTACAATCAAAATGAGCTTAATACAATGATTTCCTCGCCAAAAGCCTATATATAATGTCTACGAATAACAAAATTGGCACATTCAAAGAATCAATAAACCAATTTTGATCCTTATTCAACCCACTCTTTGGACCAAATGCTGACAATTTGGAAGCAATATTGCCACTGTGTGAAATGAATTACCTTGAATTGCATGTTTATCTTCATCGTACAATTCAAGCAACTTCCACTGTTTTCACGACATTCAAGCGCTGGTTAAAACTCTGCTTCCCTGGATGATATGCCTGTAATACTCCCCATGCCATTTTTGGTATCATTTCAATTTCGGGCACACTTCAGCCATTTCTTGACTTCTAGCACTAAATGTTTCCTGTGATCACGACAATATGCGACGGCCATTTTTCTTACCCGATACCACCGTGCGCGCTTGCAAAAATATTACCCGAGACGACCGCGCGCGCCTAGTTTCGTCAAATCGAGATCGCTTCGCCCACTACAAACACATTTCTTACTTTTTTCAACAAATATTCTTTGTCCTTGTATGTATACACCCGGGGAGTCCTAGGGTGCCTCCTCGGGTTTTGGCCTCTAGGCCAAAACCCTGCGGGGGCAATAACATTTTATTTCCAAGATTCGCGAAAAAATACCGTACTGCCTTCTGGTATAATAACATTTTATTTCCAAGATTGATCAAAATATAATTGTAATGGTCTGTAAAACGTTGCCAAGCGGAAAGGTGATGGGAATTAAGAAAATCATTAAGATATCCTGTGATTTACAAATCAGAACTTGCACTCAAATGGTCGAAATCTTTGCTCGTGCAGTGTGGTGAATATCGCAGAATTGGTGTTCCACTGAATTTGTCGTCGATTTTAAAACACGGATAACACAGCCGTTCGATTTTAGCGCCGCGCAAGCAGTTCGCTTCTCTCATCCATCGGTTGCAGGAGCAAAGGACCTGCAGGCCCCCAGTTGTTAAAGGGTGGATAACGCTATCCACTGGATAAATCACTATCCAGTGGATATTCTAGTTTGTTTTGCCAACACTTATCCACTGGATAGCGATTATCTACCCTTTGAACAACTGGGCCTGGGAGTGAGTATCAGATAAAATTTGCGCGATTGACTCAAAATACAAACGCACACTCAAAAATATTGTTTTGCGTAGTTTATTTTTCACATGTTTATTACAAAAATACAAGCTCGAGCGTTACTTTACTTTCTGATGTTTTTACACAAGCCAGCTAGCCTGCCTTCGTGATCGCGTTAAACGTAAAAGCAAATTCAATCATATCCCGGAAACAGCGACTGGAAGAAGATGCTTACCATTGCACCAATATGGCGGACTTTTGGGCGCTTTTAAGCAATATTGTTTTCCATAAGCCTGGACCAGTTGCGAGTCTCTAAATTGGTGTTTTTATTCTAACAGAGCAAGTGTCATATTTGGTTGCGTTACATGCGAAAGTTGACCTTTATGACTGATGGAAACGAAACTGAAGTATACATTCTCAAATAATCGTCCTTCAGATGAACATTGGTCTCATTGGCTCCTGTGCTTTGTAATAACAGAACGCCGCCTTGCTGTACGTAAATCATACTGGATTATTATAGCACTCGCTAATAGCAATGAAGACATGTTCTTTTTTTAATCCAAGCAAGGTATTTGATACTCTTGGCAAGTTGCCTTCAACTATTCCTCTTCAGTTGTTTGAGATGCTATCTCCTTTGGTGTCCCTTTATTTCTTCGACGTTTCTTCTTCTTTAACTGAATTTTGAAGCAGTGTGGATACTTCTTGATTAACGAGGAAATACAATACACCAATATCTTCTTGCTGGCTTCGCTTACCCGAGTCAGGAGAAAACTCCACAAGGCAATAAGCTTAAGCTTGGCGAGGCTGAAGTCGTACGCATACAGGCAGATCGCATAGTGGGAACTGGACGATTCTGCGTCGACGTGAACTAGCTTTTCGTTGTTTAGTACAAGCTGTTTCAAATGCGTGAACGCATCCCAAAGGATCGCAGTTGACGAAACAATCTTTTCGTCTTCATCTTTGGGACCCTCGGGTTTCGGGATGATTGTTTTCACAGAGCTGTCATCTTGAACCTCGTTCCCAGGGTCTGTCTTCTTGTCATCTTGTGTTGGGCAGGTCTCTGCAGGAGTCGAGCTTTCGGTTTCTTTTGTTCTTTCGGTTTCTTGCACGACCCAAGATTCTACAACTTCGTCTTCGGGTCCACCATCGCATTCTAGCTCAGCGTCATCAATTGCACTCGTCTGCTGTTGACTTTCAGCAACCACATTTTCCTCGTCGCTGAAGTTGACACTTCCTTCTTTTTCTTCAACTTGCGTCGCATTTTCTTCAGCTTTCTTTGCTTCTTTCTTTTCAATAAACTCGATCAACTCATGGATGACTGTTGGCGCTTCGTGTGTCTCAATTTCCGAAGATACTCCTCCGTTGGTGGCTCGTATTTCTTCGTCATCATTCTTTTGCTGGTTTTCGTGTTCATCTTGGGACTCTGTAAGTCGTGATACTTCGGTTTGCAAAGAAACTCCTTCGGTGATGGCTCGTATGTCATCGTCTTCAGGATATGTTTTGCTTTCGTTTTGGAGTGGTGAGTCGATGTCTCGCGATACCTCGGTTTCCGAAGATACTTCTTCGATGAATGCTCGTATTTCTTTGTCTTCGATATTTGGCTCGGTTTCATGTTCTCCGGATGACTCGGTTTCCGAAGATACTTCTTCGATGAATGCTCGTATTTCTTCGTCTTCGATATTTGGCTCGGTTTCGTGTTTTTCAGGTGACTCGGTTTCTCCTTCAATGATAGCGCTTATTTCTTCGTGTTCGTTAGTAGGCTCGGTTTCATGCTTTTCTCGTGCCTTTGTGAATTGTGATGTTTCGGTTCCCGAAGATTCTCGTTTTGGATTCGGCTCGGTTTGATGTACCTCACGTGATTCGATTTCCGAAGATTCTCCTTCGTCTTCGGTATTTGCCCCGCTTTTGTGTTCGATTAAGGACTCCTGATTCGGTAAACTTTCGACCGTCACTACAGTTACATCGGAATCGTGCGATTTATCTTCAGCGTCGCATTCTAGCTCAGCGTCATCAATTGCACTCGTCTGCTGTTCACTTTCAGCAACCACATTTTCCTCGTCGCTGAAGTTGACACTTCCTTCCTTTTCTTCAACTTGCGTGGCATTTTCTTCAGCTTTCTTTGCTTCTTTCTTTTCAATAAACTCGATCAACTCATGGATGACTGTTGGCACTTCGTGTGTCTCAATTTCCGAAGATACTCCTCCGTTGGTGGCTCGTATTTCTTCGTCATCATTCTTTTGCTGGTTTTCGTGTTCATCTTGGGACTCTGTAAATCGTGGTACTTCGGTTTGCGAAGAAACTCCTTCGGTGATCGCTCGTATGTCATCGTCTTCAGCATATGTTTTGCTTTCGTTTTGGAGTGGTGAGTCGATGTCTCGCGATACCTCGGTTTCCGAAGATACTTCTTCGATGAATGTTCGTATTTCTTCGTCTTCGATATTTGGCTCGGTTTCGTGTTTTTCAGGTGACTCGGTTTCTCCTTCAATGATAGCGCTTATTTCTTCGTCTTCGGCATTAGGCTCGGTTTCATGCTTTTCTCGTGCCTCTGTGAATTGTGATGTTTCGGTTCCCGAAGATTCTCCTTTGGGATTCGTCTCGGTTTGATGTTCCTCCCGTGATTCGATTTCCGAAGATTCTCCTTCGTCTTCGGTATTTGCCCCGCTTTTGTGTTCGATTAACGACTCCTGACTCGTTAAACTTTCGACCGTCACCACAGTTACATCGGAATCGTGTGATTTATCTTCGGCTTCGCATTCTAGCTCAGCGTCATCAATTGCACTCGTTAGCTGTCGACTTTCAGCAACCACATTTTCCTCGTCGCTGAAGTTGACACTTCCTTCTTTTTCTTCAACTTGCGTGGCATTTTCTTCAGCTTTCTTTGCTTCTTTCTTTTCAATAAGCTCGATCAACTCTTGGATGACTGTTTTCATTAATTTATACCAAATCTCGTGAGCTTCCTTTGTAATTTGTTCTTCGGTTTGCGTGTCTTCGCGTGTGACTGACTCGCGTGAAATCTCCTCCTCCGCGTCGCTTTGTCTGCGTTCCTCATGCTCTTCTAAATCGTTCTTTTGTTGTGACAGTTCTTTGTTTACTTGAAAATTAAACTCATCAACGCTCTTTTCTTCCACTTCCGTGAGGTATTCAAGCTCTTTTTTATTTTCCATATCACTTGATTCTTCGAAAGTTTTTTGATCTTGCGTTTCTTCGATAACTGCTGTTTCAGGGAGCTCATCTTTTTCTTGACTATCTTTCAAACTTTCGCCGCCCTCTTTCTTCCTCTTCATAGCTCGAGTGGCATTCTTCATATCGCTTTTCTTTCTCTTCGCTGCCTTTGAAGTTCCTTCGTGATCAAGACACTGCTCTTCATCTTCATCATTTTCCTCGATTGCTGGTTTTTGCTCTTCTGTTGTTTGTTCCAAATCACAACTTTCTCTCTTCTCCGTCAGGTCCATCATCTTAGCACCGTCTTCGGCCACTTCCGCGGAGTTTTCATCATCGTGTGATTTTTTCCTCTCTTGCAGAGCTTTACTCTGAGACATGAACTTTCTCAAGGAGCGGCGCAAAATATTTTCTTTCTTTTCTTTCTTCGGTGTAACTTGGCTTGAGGCTTCATGCACTGTTGCACCGGTCTCTTTGCTCTCCGCGCTGTTCGTTACTCCTTTGTAAGAGACTTCTTGTGTCATTTCCGGCGCCGCGCCTGAAATATCCTCCGTTTTCAAATCAGCTGCTTTCATTTCACTTGCTTTGGGATCTAATTTGATTTCTTCAAATTCATCTTCCTTCTTTTCCACTAGATCACGTTCCACGGTGCTGACATCACTTTCTTTTCTTGCTGAAGTTTTCTCGTTTGGATTGCTTTCAGTGTCCTGTTCTTCATTCTTTGAAGATTTTCGCTTTCCAAGGTTGGACTTGCTGCGCTTAAAACCAAGAACCGAACCTTTCTTCTTCTTCTTCTGCTTTGCAGCCTCTTTCTTCACGAATTCCGTTCCTTCATCTCTGCCATCGTTACAATGCTCGAGCTCCTCGCTGAAATCACTCTTGTCGGTTGCAACAGGTTCTTTTAACACACTGTCGACAATTTCCGCATTTAGAAAATCTTGACTTGTCGTACTCGCGGATCTTTCAGATCTTTCCGGACTATCACCAAGTGACTCATGCCTTTCGTTAGAACTTTCTTCCAACTTCACCGCAATCTCCGGTTTCTTTTTATTTCGACCAAAACTTGCTAATTGCTTCAATTTCTTTCCTTTGTTGCTCTTGCTTAGCGACTTTTCTTGAGTTCCCTCGGGGGATTTCGACGCGTCATTGTTTTCGTTGTCCGCACGACCAGCGCTTGCTTCGAATTTTGCTGCGTCATCTACTTGTTTCTCGCAAGTTTCCCTCGTGTTTTCCTCGGCTGTTTTCGTATCCACTGCGGCAGCTTCTCTTGTTAGACTTTCATCGCGTTTATCTTCGTTGAAAGGGCTCTTGCCCTTAGAAAGTTTGACTTTTTTACTGCGGCGTATAGAAAGCTTGCGTTTCTCTTTTCTGATTACTCGATCTTGTTTAACTGACTCGGGTGTTGATCCTTGTTCCTCGCTTGTCTCTTCTTCAATCGTCGCAGGATCTTGTTGCCCATCTTTGTTCATACATTCCTCGTTTATTTTGGTCCCCTGTTTAGCCTTCACTGTTGCCATTTCATTGTCTTGCGAATTCACCTCTTCTGAAACATTCGCCGTTTCTCTTTCGTCGTTCGATACAACTGTTCGACTCTCTTGTTGCAGGTTCATCTTAGAATCTTCATCATTATCAACAACATTTTGCTCGTCGCAAGCCAAAGTAGAACATTCTTGATATTTCAACTCGCTCTCCAACGTCTCTTTGGACTCTGTTCGAACTGGCAGTTTGCTTCGCTTTCTTTTTCGTTTAGATTCGCGTCCCGGTTCGTTTTTTGCGCCGAAGAGCTGCTTCCCTAATCCGCCAGACTTTGAACTCTCTGCCATTTCACAGTAATATTATCGAGAAGATCGCTTCGATTGCGTTGCAGTCTGACTTGTTATTCGCAGAAATGAATAAGTTTATTTGAAAGAGAAATGTTGAATAGGTCCATCGATCGCAAAAGGTGTGAAGCCATTCAACTGCAGTCTCTTGATACTTGCGCACGTGAAATTTAAATGATTTGCACAATAATTTAAACTAATTAAAACTCGACATTTTTTCCACCGGTATATAACCATTAGAGGATTCAACTTTCGCCCATTTCTAACTATATAGATTTGTTTTGCAAAATCGGTTATCATTATTATCTTGATGACGCAACTAGCCAATCATAATTATTTTAAGGTCTGGTCAAAATCCATTCCACATGTTTACAAAGTGCAAAAGTAACACCTAGTTTAGGCTCGATTACCAGCCGCTGTTCGGGGAACTAGCCCGCGCTCCACCCCGAAAAGACGGCTGGGCGCGTAGATTGACCATTGTTGATTTCCACCAATCAAAACGTCGACTGCTCAAATCGTGCAGGCAGAATAAATTATTTTTCTGGAGCAGATTTCAAAATGACGATTGCGAGAGTGTACTTAAGGCATGCTTTCATGTTTTGGAGCGCTTTAAATTTTAGACCTGGAAGATTTACAACAAGAAAGCATTAGAGGAGCTGGATAATGGTGAAAATGATTTTGTAATTCAACCTTCAGAAACGGTGGTTATTGACATCGTGAAGGAACGAGGTTGAAAATGTTGGAGCCACAACTAGCTTCGCGTCTCTTTAACACAAACTCTATAGCTATTACGTGGTTAAGTTACAGCAGTCGCTGGTGAAGCCGGAGAAAGATAAATATTTCATCGGTGATTTAAGATACAACACACCTTGCAAGATTTGTAACAGTTTAATTAGACAGCCGAGCTTAGCTGTTTAAGGACGTTCGCGCTAATTGTTTACGCGCATCCTTACTGCGCACGTAATTCCTGCCGCAACGCTACGCCACGTCATGCATCGAGCGCGCGCGCTGAGGAAACTTTCCAACCACATATAGGGTGAGTAGCCGTTGCGTTAACTTCGCTTGCAGTTTGCTTGCTTAAATGGTCGGTGACCCCAACTTTTTTCTTAACAGATCACTTTTGTTAACAATTATCTACATTTTGTGAGAAAATGAAAAAAATCTATCGATTAAAAGTTTGATTTTTTTTGTCCCACGCACGTTCGAATTCCACTTTTTGATCTTTTCCTTTTGCCGTACGACGGGCTCAAATGCCTCTTCCAGGGCTAAGTTTTGCAAAAAGGATGGCAACACTAGGAATAATTTACGCAACAGAAGCACTTCTTCAAAATATGACCAAGATCGTTTGCCTCCGTTTACTCATCATCGATATTTTAAACTACAAACCCTGTAAACCATGCTAAATTACGTGCGCCAATTTTTCAAAATCAGGGTAGTTTCGTACCGGCTTTATCTCTGAAACAAAGTCGGTGACCCCCACTTTTTTTTGTATTTCTGACACAAGTAACTCATTATCCGACTTCAGTAAAAATTTTAGAAAAATCTATCGACTAGAAAATTTTCGCGAACGTCCTTAAGGACGGTGCCTACTTTTGTTACTGCGCACATCTTCTGCGCATCACGCAAGGTATCGATCGCACTAGACGCGCGCGCTAAGGGAATTTGCTCGCTCAAAATGACGAATTCAACTTCGCGACCAAGCGCGCGACTAAAATGCAAGAAAATTTTGATTGCAACGAAATCCAGTTAATGGACGTCCTAAACCAGGAACAGCGAAAGAGTAACATATCAGTAAGCCCTAAACGCTTATCGATAAAAATGGCTCACATTTAACAATCTGAAACAAATCGCTAATCGCTCAAACGTAATCAGCAAACTGCTAACTACATATGGCGTAGTGCACGCGTGAAAAATTGCGCGAGACGCAAATATTTAACTCGCTAGGGAGGGGATAGGAAAAGTGTAACTGACCTCAAAAGCGATTCCATACAACTCGTATAACTTTTAAAAACGCGTGGTGACCCATACTTTTTATTTTATAAAATGGAAGTGGTAAGTGTATAGAACACATGATTAATTTTTCGTTCATTGCAAAAATTGTTTAGGCTGTTTTTCTGGCCTTGCAAGAGAGAGCTGATAGAGTCAAAAATGGCTCAAGTGCAATCGTTTTGTTAGCAAAACCTTGGTTCACGCAGTTTCAAAGATAGTATTTGTTACTTATTTTTAAGATCGTTATATTTAATGTTGATTTTGTTCTTGAAAAACCAAATTCAAAGGTCATTTGTAAGGAAATTTCATTTCCTTTTACTTTTCTTGAAAATGCCACGTCAGCACTTTTTTCAAGATTTCAAACCTAATTATCTCGAAAATTTGCGTGGCTACCCCTAATTTTCTTTTTGGATTTAAATAGCCCTTGGTAACATCGTCATAGTCATCGGCCGGGCAAAAATACCTCGCTATTAGTAGGCACCGTCCTTAAATGCAAGTAATCATCATCTTTAACGAAAGATTTTCAGATCTTGTCCGTTCAGTCGGTCAGAGCGAACATTTTGCGAAGTCAAAATATCTTACAAATAGTGAGCCAAATGAAACCGCTCGAGCAGAGCATCAAGCAAACATGTAACCCCGGGGTATCCAATCGATGAAATCGATAATCGATGACAATCGATGTCAATCGATACCAATCGATATCAATTAATCGATTGATATTGATAATCGATGACCAATCGATGGCGAAGATTTGTGTGGTTATCGATTGGTATCGATTTTCAATAGCAATCGATAGATTAATTGATATCGATTGGTTGGTTTCAAAAACTGAAAGCTGACGGAATCGGCACATAAATATCATATCTTTGTACGCAGTAATTGCAAACACATTTCATTTTAATGTTTTCAACGTTGTTTGTTACAGTTTTAATAAAAAAAACGTTTCACTTACACAAAAATGTTTGCATGTACAAGTGGCCAAAGAGGATCCACAAACTCGGATTGTAGGTGGCCGAGCTGTCCACGATTGTTAACTACTTTAAACGAGGTTGCTTTAAACGCGTTTCCGCGTTCTCCCCTCTTCTTGTTAGCAGTAAACACTTCACCGACATTCACCTCAAAGCGGCAAAGATGATAGCCTTTGACGACGCATCTTATATTCAGTAGAGCCTCTTCCCGGACTTCTTGCGTAGACATAATGAAACGGAAAGGCAACGACGGGCAAGTGTGTAATTCGAGTACACGTGCAGTGGTGTTTGTTCTTTGCGTTGAGAAGACTGGGTCGGAATTTGTTACCAATTTCGTTACCAGGGCTTCCTAAATTAAATTTTGAATCTACGTCACAGACACGATCGGCCACTCACGCTAACCTCCGCCAACCTCGTTCCCAGGGTCTCTCTCTGAGAAGAAAGAGACCCTGGTTGCGGCTGGTCACGTGCCACCCAGAATTTGGGCGGTGACAAAAAATTCGTTGAAGGGAGGGCGGCTTAGACTGCTTTTGTCAATACTAAGCCTACAGGAGAGCGTTAAGTGTTGCCACCAAAATAAACACTATTTTTCACGTGGCTCCGGTATGTTGCATTAAGGTCATGTCGCAGTGCAATACAGTGCAAACGCCGAAAAAAATTTAAAAAATTTAAAATTTTGTTGAGGAACAACCCTCCCTGAGGTTTTGGTTTGTCACCCAGATCACGTGACCAGCCGCAACCAGGGTCCCTCTTCTCTCACTCTTGGGGGCGGGGAGAGGGAGACCCTGGGAACGAGGTTGCACTCACGCGTCCAGCCGTCTCTTCTCGGGGAGGAAAGACCGAACACGAGTGGACGGCGGAAATCGAGCCTACACCTGGTTTTGAACGTGAAAGATGAGGCACGAGCTCATGTGATTTGCATGTGAAAAGAGCGTGAACTGCAAATCAAAACAAGGTCTGTTTCCCTGAATAAATTGCGCGCATGCATTTCATCGCGTCGAATCTAAATTTTACCAGCTTCATTCGCAAAAAAATACCGTACTGCCTTCTGGTATAATAACATTTTATTTCAAAGATTGATCAAAATATAATTGTAATGGTCTGTAATACGTTGCCAAGCGGAAAGGTGATGGGAATTAAGAAAATCATTAAGATATCCTGTGATTTACAAATCAGAACTTGTACTCAAATGGTCGAAAGATTGTGCGATCGCTGTTGCGCTGTTGGGCTTCAATATTGGGTATTTGTTCTACAAAGCACTCGATCGGCTAGAAACCAAAAAAAAAAATTCTTTACGCAGCTGGACGATATGCTAGTAATTAATTTTCCGAAATCTTTGCTCGTGCAGTGTGGTGAATATCGCAGAATTGGTGTTCCACTGAATTTGTCGTCGATTTTAAAACACGGATAACACAGTCGCTCGATTTTAGCGCCGCGCAAGCAGTTTGCTTCTCTCATCCATCGGTTGCAGGAGCAAAGGACCTGCAGGCCCCCAGTTGTTAAAGGGTGGATAACGCTATCCACTGGATAAATCACTATCCAGTGGATATTCTAGTTTGTTTTGCCAACACTTATCCACTGGATAGCGATTATCTACCCTTTGAACAACTGGGCCTGGGAGTGAGTATCAGATAAAATTTGCGCGATTGACTCAAAATACAAACGCACACTCAAAAATATTGTTTTGCGTGGTTTATTTTTCACATGTTTATTACAAAAATACAAGCTCGAGCGTTACTTTACTTTCTGATGTTTTTACACAAGCCAGCTAGCCTGCCTTCGTGATCGCGTTAAACGTAAAAGCAAATTCAATCATATCCCGGAAACAGCGACTGGAAGAAGATGCTTACCATTGCACCAATATGGCGGACTTTTGGGCGCTTTTGAGCAATTCGGTTTTCCTTAAGCCTGGACCAGTTGCGAGTCTCTAAATTGGTGTTTTTATTCTAACAGAGCAAGTGTCATATTTGGTTGCGTTACATGCGAAAGTTGACCTTTATGACTGATGGAAACGAAACTGAAGTATACATTCTCAAATAATCGTCCTTCAGATGAACATTGGTCTCATTGGCTCCTGTGCTTTGTAATAACAGAACGCCGCCTTGCTGTACGTAAATCATACTGGATTATTATAGCACTCGCTAATAGCAATGAAGACATGTTCTTTTTTTTAATCCAAGCAAGGTATTTGATACTCTTGGCAAGTTGCCTTCAACTATTCCTCTTCAGTTGTTTGAGATGCTATCTCCTTTGGTGTCCCTTTATTTCTTCGACGTTTCTTCTTCTTTAACTGAATTTTGAAGCAGTGTGGATACTTCTTGATTAACGAGGAAATGCAATACACCAATATCTTCTTGCTGGCTTCGCTTACCCGAGTCAGGAGAAAACTCCACAAGGCAATAAGCTTAAGCTTGGCGAGGCTGAAGTCGTACGCATACAGGCAGATTTCATAGTGGGAACTGGACGATTCTGCGTCGACCTCAACTAGCTTTTCTTTGTTTAGTACAAGCTGTTTCAAATGCGTGAACGCATCCCAAAGGATCGCTGTTGACGAAACAATCTTTTCGTCTTCATCTTTGGGACCCTCGGGTTTCGGATTGATTGTTTTCACAGAGCTGTCATCTTGAACCTCGTTCCCAGGGTCTGTCTTCTTGTCATCTTGTGTTGGGCAGGTCTCTGCAGGAGTCGAGCTTTCGGTTTCTTTTGTTCCTGAGGAAACTTTTGAGGTGGAAACTTGTGACACAACGTCAGCTGTAGTCAGCACGACCCAAGATTCTTCAACTTCATCTTCGGGTCTGCCATCGTTTTGACTGACTCTCTGTTCGCCAATATCTTCCTCGTCATTGCGTTGGCTCGATTGCTCTCCTTCATTAAAATGCGACGCGGGATCTTCTAGAGCACTAAATGGCAATCGTCGACGCAGTTTCTTTGGTTTTTCCTTTTCGTTTAGTGCCTTGACTTCTGAGCTCATCTGCGCTCCGTCAGGTTCCGTGAGTTCTTCACAGTTTTGGAGACGCCAAGCCTTAGTGGATGCTACCGAAGGTTGCCTTTTATGCTTTTTCTTCTTTTCTGGTACAGATTTTTCATCATCTTTTTTCTCAGTTTCCTTGTGAAAGATTCCACCAAGGCCTCGCTTACGAGGATAACTTTCCGACATGGTTGTTTTACTCGATCGCAGGTATATCGACTTGACCAAAGTTTGAACTCTGGTTGAAAAAAAAAATTCTCCTCTTTTATAGCCGGCTAAGGTGACGTTTCAAGTGGTTCTGTCAATACAAACCAACAATAAAGAATATAAATAATAATTATTGTTTCAGCCGTTTCGATCAAAGTTCACAGATTTTTGGCAGGAGTAAACTACTAAAAATAATCTCACTGAATATTTGAACTTTCATGTCTAAAGATCGACCATTGTTTTCTTTTTGTCATACACAAATTTGTTCCAGTTATTGGAAGATATTTTCTTTTGTCAGTTAACAATAGATAACATTTACTATGGTATAATTTACTGATGGCCGGAAAATCTTACGGAATTGGTTATTCCAAGATTTTGACCTCTGGACTCGTAGCAAACAACAGGAAAGGATTATACAGATTACACACATCTCACAGTAAAGGAAATTTAAACCTTTAATAAGCGTTTAGTTTCTACTCGCATTTATTTAACTAATAAATTCTCGAAACAAATTATGATAAATGTATGGGTTTTAAGATAGGAGAATTTGTATGTTGACAATAGGGTTCAAAGAACTCAGATTTTAAAAAGTTTAGGCAGTTTTTCTGAGGGCGAAAAGTTCAGTCACTGGCTTCAGAAGTGCTCAAAAAGTGGGGGAAGGGAGGGAGTTTGGTGGCGAGGGGAGGGGGGGGGGGTAGGGGGCGGATGGTACATATGGCCCTTTCTTGCTCGACAAAGGAGATCACGGGTCCCCTAGGAACCTCCCTTAATTCCCTCGTTTCCCTACGTTTATCCTCGTTTACCTACGTTTACCCTCATTTACGTACGTTTACCTACGTTTACCCCCGTTTACCTTCGTTGGCCTACGTTTACACTCGTTTGCCTACGTTTACCCTCGTTTTCCTGCGTTTCTTGTTTCCGTACGTTTATCCCCGTTTGCCTATGTTTATCCTCGTTTGCCTACGTTTATCCTTGTTTGCCTACGTTTACCTACGTTTGGCTACGTTTACCCCCGGGAGGGGGGGGGGGTACTCCCATATATGGGCTATATAGGTATGTGCCGCGGGATAGGGTATGTTTTTTGAGGTTCTCGGTCCTTAAATAGGGTATCATTTTTGTTCCGTTTGCCATTGTGTTCCCTGTGTGATCCTTAGATAGGGTAGCAAAATTCTATCAGCTCAAATAAACGCCCAGCTAAACGAAAACAAATGGTCTGTTAAAACTGAACTATCCGTCATTAAGTATTAACAAAGCGATTTTGAAAGATTTGAGCTTTGCCGTGCGCGGTTAGCCGTTATTTGAGTTGTCACGCAATGCTTCCCCTCCCCTTGAATAGGGTGTCAATTTTCAGGTTTGGGCCTTAGAAAGGGTATTTATTTTCGTTTTTTTTATTCTTAGATAGGGTCAGGGTTTGAGAACGTTCGCGGCACACCCCTATCCGAAATTTGGGGGATTACCCCCCCCCCCCGGGCGTTTACCCTCCTTTTTCCTACCTTTACCCTCGTTTACCTACGTTTGGCTACGTGTATCCTCGTTTACCTACCTTTACCTACGTTTGCCTACATTTACCCTCGTTTGTCTACGTTTACCTACGTTTACCCTCGTTTGTCTACGTTTGCCTACATTTACCCTCGTTTGTCTACGTTTGCCTACGTTTACCCTCGTCTGCCTACGTTTAGCTACGTTGATCCTCGTTGGCCCACGTTTACCCTCGTTTGCCTAAGTTTATCCTCGTTTGCCTACGTTTACCTACGTTTTCCTACGTTTACTCTCGTTTGCCTACGTTTACCCTCGTTTGCCTACGTTTGCCCTCGTTTACCGTCGTTTTGCTACGTTTATCTTCGTTTGCCTACGTTTACCTACATTTGCCTACTTTACCTACGTTTGGCTTCGTTTACCCTCGTTAATTTAAAATGCACTCTTTACCGTACATAAACTCGTTCGATCTTTTTCGTTGCGATTCATTATCTCGTGCGTTCGTTCGTTCGTAATCTAGTTTGCTGAGACGTTTTTCATTGGTATAAAAATATTAAAATAGGAATATAAGCAAGTGAGAAAAATAATGAAGAAATTCGCACTGAAAGTGGTGTGTCCATAAGTTTTATTCCACATATCATGAAACTGCTGGCAACTACATCAGACTGCACTGTACATCAACATTTCACTTCTACTTCAATGAAGTGTCCCAAAATTAGTAACAAAAGCCACCGCCAAGGTAGGTTTACCTGTAAAACATGGTCCAACTAATCATTTGACACCGGAGAAATTGAACAAAAATATACCAATTAAAGATACTTATTAAAGAGGATTCCTTTTAAACCCACTGTTTAACAAACAACGTATTGTTCCTAAGCGAAATTATCATTGTAATTTCTTTGTTTAGCATTGACTTATTAATTCAGTTTACTTTGTGCCGAGAGATTTTTTCTGGCGCAATGTCGTAAAGGATCATAGCAAACCAACATGAATGTTTTAACAACTCGTAATTTTTTCTCGGAGTGTCAAAAATATTGCATTCTATTGTTCTTCAGTTACTGCTGAAAAGTAAGTCATATGCGTATCATTTCTATGTCATCAGTAAGAATTACATTCCAAAGACTTCCCGAGAGAAATACAGAATGCAACTTAATTCCAACGCTTTTTGATCGCAGTGTCGCTATAAAATACAGCAAACACTTTCTGGCTCTATCTCCCTGTAAGATGTTCTTTTCTTTCTCAAATACCGTATTCGATTCGCGTCCTCCTTCTCAAAAACCTGAAGATTGAGATCAACAATTGTCCATTCACCGATCGCTGAGAAAAACACAGGACTTTCAGAAATTCCTGCAGCATCTTGAGTAGGTCTCCGGCAAACTTCCGTGCTTCGAGAACGCATTGTTCTTTTGTCTCCTGTGCCGTTTCTTCCATAGTAACAGTTCGGTTTTCGTTTCTTTTGAATTGCACCGTCCGATTTCGTTCTTTTCCAGATATGAAGATTGAGACTCACGTACTCTGAATCGCCATTAGTTTTAACAACGCTAGAATTGTTTTGTTTGTGTTCGATCTCCACAGGATTCAAGCCTTGTTTGGTTGCAGTGTTTGTTGTTACCACGCTCGAACCATTTTGTTTATTGTCCATTTCTGTAAAGCTGGCTTCGGTGATCAAGCGGTCAGTGATTCCTTCAACAGTATTTAGATCCTCCGGAGATTCTATCGTTTCATCGCCTTTTGTCATCTGACAGTTTGAGATTTCACATTAAAAGTGATTCAGATCATCGCTTCCTGCCTGGTTTCGAGTCATTGTAGCGCACCTTCAACGAAACAGAAAGAAAAATGTTTTTTTCACTCACTTGGAATATAATTAAACTTTACAAACATAAACATAAACTATTGTTTTCAAATTCTCTTTGGAGGACTGCATATTCCCAAAACAATAGTTTATGCAAAATTTGGGGGGCAAACAGAGTGACCCAGAGTGTATTGCGGGCAACTGGAAAATAGACAATAGACAATTTACCTGAAATGAACAACGCATGAAAGAATTTTTTTTCTAAAGTACGAAGTACCAGTGTAGGAAGCTCCAATTTTTGGTAAGAAATGTGCTTGCGAAACCAAGATATCCGGGCATGTGGGATTGTGAGACAAATGTGTTATTGTTTGGCGAGATCGTCAGGAATTTTAAAGCATCGTGACTTCTTTCCACGTTAACCTGATAATCAGACAAAGGGAATCCATTCCACCCATCAACAGGTTCTTCCACGCGAGTGGGCTCCTCGCGCGTGATTTCAGTCTCTCGTGGTTTCTCGAGAGAAGACGGGACATCATACGCAGCTACTGTATGTTGATTCGGAAATTTATGAATTGTATCAAAATCTTCTTTGACACTTTCTAGTGATCATAAAGACTGGGGTCGGGAATATTGCGTTAGTATGCGAGATACTAAGACAAGCACTTATGTCGCGCGATTTCACAATCGAGTGTCTCCACCAAGAATAATAAACAACTGATTAATAAGCGACCATTTTAGGGACTGTTTACAAAATGCTACAATGAACCGGAAAAGGATATCAGTAAATATATATATAAGGTTACAAGGAAACAAGGAAATTTGTCCCCATTCACTCCCAATCAGGAACAAACGAAATGTCGCGAAGGCGTATTTGCGTGACGTGAAACGAGATACCTATGTAGGTCAATTTACATCAGATCGAAATCGAATCTTATTTCGATCACGACAAGGAAGAACTTTCCATCGTTACGCTATGCTGGCTATGAAGATGAATCCCTTCAGAGATAACTAGTTCTCTTCAGGTTCGATCCATATACCGATAATCAAAATCTGATAAACTACATGTATTGTTCCCGGCTGATCAGAAGACAAAAACATTTTGTCGTGATGTTGGTCTGGTTTGAAACTCGACAATTTGCGAAGTTTCGTTTACACATTTTGGCGTTAGGCTTAGCGGGTCACATGACACGTGGATATTTCATAAAAATAATTAATGTGGTATACCGATAAAAGATAAATCGGAAAAATCATCACACCTTTTAAGACAGTTTCTTGTTAGTCTCTTTGAGGCAATATCTTCGTGTTTGAGAACCATTTCACTTTGAATCAGTGCTTCCTCTCCGCTCAATGTTCTGATCCGAAACTAAAAACTCGCATCTCTTTCGCTTTTATACCGCTGCTGACAATTTCCTTTACTTAATCCTGATCTCATCGGTAAAATACAACCAACTTTTAAATGCATATTACCGAGTTGTTCGAATATTTCGTGCCAGACTCGTGATCCGACGATGTGTTTGCATTGAAAAACACGAGATCCTGGAGAGCTGTCAGCCCTCTTCCTTGGTATTATAAGTCTGCACGGGACAAACAGCACATTTTTACATCAGTTAAGCTCTAGACTTACCTTTTCTTCCACTCCTTTCTGGTTGAATTATGTTTAACGACCAATTTAGACTCGTTCAGTTTCCACGAGGCACTGAAATTCCGCCTCCGAGAGTTGCAACAGCAGGAAATGAACTTCAGTCAGAGGAGGGTCGCATAACTGACGAAATTAGTTACGTCACAACATTTCTGCTTGACGTAAACATGCTTGAACAGGGTCTGGAAGGGGTTTCACGTGATCCGTGAATTGACCGAAAAACAGAGCGTGAATCGGGAAAACTCATGGAATACAGCCGTGATTCGTGATTAAATATTCACTTTGACGCGTGATCCTCTTAAGTTGTAGTCCGTGATCTTCCGATACACTGTCCTGAACATCAAATAACTCTACACGTGTACATTTTATCTGTCAAGATTGTTCAAAATACAGAAAATAGAACGAAAACGATAGTGTGGATGGAAAACGTTATCGGTTTTCGGGGCGAAAACTCCGTTTTAAAGTACGTATGCTCTGCCATTCATCTAGGGCCGATGCCGCGTTTCGTTTTCAAATTTATCCGGATTAATGTGGACGGCGAAAATATTGAAAACGATACAAACAGCATAGTTTGGATAGAAAACTTTACTTCATTTTACGAAATCGCTAGAAGTAAAGGTCTGAGAGCAAATCCAGAAGTCAACTTCATTAGATTCGTGAAATCTGAAAAAAAAGTTACGTGATTCGTGAATGTACGGAAATTTAGCCCGTGACTCGAGATCCAGACCCCCCCTTCCAGACCCTGCTTGAAGCCGCAATGTACTGAACTCAGTTTGCGGAAAATTTGAAAACTGTAATTAAAATGCAGAGAAATGCCTTTAATAATTGGATAAGAAGTTTAGCTGTTACGACAAGAGTTATGAAAAACTTCAAAGAAATACGCGATAGATCGTCGGCTTTCGTAAGTTATTCAATTCCAATTATGTTGTCAAAAACCGTTCTACGGTACAAAATCAAACCATTATCTCTGCATTTGCAAAGGTCCGTAGAACTCTGGATTTGTCTCAAGCATCTTGTCAGTTCTTGTGAATATTAATTTACAGTGCCTCTTTTACTGACACTGGTTTAACGCGAGCTATTGTCACTGATACCGACTGCGTGACTAACTGCATGCTTATTTTTAATGCTCTTCTGACGATAAACTACAGAGAAATTACAAGCTTTTATGCCACACAATCCATTCTACATTCTAAAGGCAATCCGTAAAAATTGAATTTATTCGTGCCCGTCTTCTCTTTATATATTATATCCAAGAAGGAACACGACAAAATGCTAAACAAAAACCAAGCCTTCAAACAACGGTATATGTGTGCAAGCCAGCATCCGCTGGCGCGCTTCTAAAGGTGCAACTGGGACCCTTTTTTTTCCTTTGAGTAACCCACATACAGAGACCTAGAAAAAATGCGGCTGGGAAGAAAAAGGGAAAGAAGTCCTCTCATCCTTCCTGCATTTTCCTACCTTCCTGTTGAAAGGGAAAACTGAACTTGTAGATGCGACAGGTAAAAAATGGTCCATACTTTATTAGGCGACTTTTTGTTTCGAATTTGAAGGATTTTGTGTTTGATAAAGATGAAATGTTCATTTGTCACGAGCGTGGGACAAAGAAGAAATCTGAATCTCTGATGGGAATTGAACCCACGGCTTCCCAGATACCAGTTGGGCGCTCTAACCACTGAGCTAACCACAAAGCTCATCGGTAAAATACCACCAACTTTTAAATGCATATTACCGACTTGTTCGAATATTTCGTGCTCGACTCGTGACCCGACGATGTGTTTGCATTGAAAAACACGAGATCCTGGAGAGCTGTCAGTCCTCTTCCAGCTCTTCCTTGGTATTATATAAGTCTGTACGGGACACTTGAACAGCACATTTTTACACCAGTTAAGCTCTACACTTCCCTTTTCTTTCACTCCTCTGGTTGAATTATGTTTAACGACCAATTTAGACTCGTTCAGTTCACTGAAATTCCGCCTCCGTGAGTTGCAACAACAGTTAATGAACTTCGGTCAGAGTAGGGTCGCATAACTGACGAAATTAGTTTAATACGTCACTCTTCTTCGAAATTAGGTACGTCACTCTACGCTACGACTAGCTAGACTCTTGGTGAGCTAGGCCGTTTACTAGTATGTAAGAGTCAGCTGAGTAATCCGCCAGTTGATATATTACTTGTGTTAAAAGTTGTCGGATGAAGCTCTTCGCATCATGCATCAGGGCCCAGTTGTTCAAAAGGTGTATAACTCTATCCACCGGGTAAATCGCTATCCAGTGGATAAGTGTCGATAAAAAAACCCACGCTATCCACCGAATAGTGATTTATCCGGTGGATAGCGTTATGCACCCTTTGAACCACTGGGCCAGGTATTTTAGTTTACACAGGGCCAATACAGCAAGATTTTGAGGCGGGGGGTTAAACGTCACGTGTAATCGTTAACCAGTTTTGGAGGGGGGGGGGGGGGGGGTCCGGAGGCATGCTCCCCTGGGAAAATTTGGGTTTTAGTTACTCTCAGATACCGGAAGGTAGATTTAAAATTAACAGTGTGTAGATAAAAACGTTCAGTGCTTAAAACGCAATGTTTTCACAGTACAAGAATACTAAACAGTACAAGAATACTACACCAGACCTATAGATTCCGAGTCACTATCAAATCTGATTTACTTAAATACTCTCACCAAAATGTGACACAGGGTTTTGATCACGAAGCATGTTTTAATATACAAACAGAACCTAATAAAAATTACATGAATCAGTTTCCAGAAAATAAATGAAAATAATAAATACAAGGTTTGTACACAAAACATATGTTGCTGACTAAAACTAGAAACAGGAGACATGTAGGCTGCTCTGAATCCAATGATAGATTTACAGACAAACAAAATATTGTTGTACAAAAGCCTTGAGTTGTCATGAAGACAGAAACCGAATTCACTAAGTAAACAAAGTGGTAAATAGACTAAAATATCAAAGTAGGCTCACCCTGACGGCAAAACATCTAAGAGGCACTAAAAGAGATAAATTACAGACTAATTGGAGATGAAATTACAGACAAAAGTGATAATAAATGGCCGAACTGAGTACAAGCACATGGCACAAGTTCATGGCCACAGAGACATACAAAACTGCACGAAACGATACTAAAAATGCTAAAAATCTGCAAACAAACCTAACCTAGACAAAGAATAATAAGTAAACTAAAGGATGATGCAAAGATTATGAAATGATGGGCAAAAATTACCGAAGAAATACGAAATGAAATGTGAAATAAAATGCAGGTCACAAATATGGCCCACAGGGTGCCCATGTGTGCGTGAGTTACGCACTCTTACAAAAACATACCCTCACAAAATATCATATTTTTTAGTCTTATTCCATTTAATAAACAAACTAAATAATTCATTTCAATATATGTACCTATTTTATATAACATATGTATACTCTAGAAAAACTTGATAATACCAATGAAATGTGTAATATTATTCATCTATTCAGTATTTCAAGTACAATATCATGTCGAAAACTCACATCACGTTGTGATGTTCACCCACTTTTTCCATATCAGGGATCCAAATGCAGTATGAGCTCCAGGACAAAAAAAACAAAATAAAATGGCTTCAAGGGACCCCAAGACAGAGATACAAAGGTTCCAAATCATATTATTTCAGGGCTTACTTGCTTAATTTATCCAAACATATTAAAAAACATACATCTATGCTTGAAGCAGTGCAAAAATGATGGTTGTGTGCTTCACTGTAAAATATTTCAGACCCTGTAATATTTCATCTGAATACATACATAACCTTAACAATGTAAGATCAGTGATATGGCATTTTTTATGCTGAAGGGACAGAAGTCTTGAAACATCCGTAGAAAGTTTTCCATATTTAGCACATGAACAAAACATTTGTTTAACTTTGTCTAAGATCAATGGTGCCTATTTGTGAAAATGTTGCTTGAAGTAAAAAAATATGTATGGTTTTCATCACCTTGATAAGTGTATATTACAATAAATAAACAAAACTTAAATCAATGCTGTAAAACATGTTTTAGGTTTTGTAGTCTAACACTTTGATAGACTTCAAACAGGCTCCTAAAAGGGGCAGGGCAAAGTTAATTACCTCACTGTTAAATTGTTGGGGATGACTTGTTAATTAAGTTTAATTTAAAAACAGTTAAAAACCAGAAAGATTTGTATCAAGTAAAGATACTGGCAAACACTGACAAGAATTATTTATGACTTCCAGGCATATAATAAATTAACATCTTTCTCAAACTATGACAAAATTCTCAAATCTGATTGGTTATCTGGGTTATGCAGGACTGATTTGAACACTAATGGGATATTTTGTGCATCATGCCCGACTGATTGGGCAGTGTTGTCATACGCATGCCCTGTAACACAACAGTTGTGCCATAAGGGGTCCTATTACAAAATCACAAACAACCTGGCTGGTATATGTTACGTTTTCAGTAAAATACTTCTCCTGCGGATATTCTTTCTTAAATCTTGTTATAGCTATGGTGATTCATTTTACTGCAGTTTTTAATCACAAGCAACCTTCGGAGCACATTGTCTAGGCAAAAAAGTTAAGTTTTGGTGGATGTCAATCACCAATGTCTTTTTGCTAAAATGTGAAATTTCCTCAGTTCTCTCCAAACTCAACAATATATTGAAAATTTTACCGAATGCTACAATACATGCTTGGTGACCAGATGAATACATTGGATGAGTCAGAATCAGATAATTCTTTGAAATCCTCAACTCTATTTGTTGTGGCATAATTTGAAAATTTTATGTTTATTTTGACATGTTTTCCCAATGGCTGTATTCCCCACAATATTGCAGTAATATCAGTTGTGCAAGGAAAATAGAAAGCAACAACAACAACAACCAAAATGAATCTCAGTTGTAGCTAGTTCACAAAACTTCTCTTATGTATTTTGGCACTGTCTTATAACCAGTAGTTGCTATGTAAGTGGAATGAGTTAGATTCAAAGTTAAATTTCTTATCCTTCAAATTTATAATGAAGAATCTTGTCAGGTTCATCATTCACAGTATAAATGACGACAAAAATATCTAGCAAATATACAGGCACAATTTTTTTTCAATTTTTTTTTCAAAACTTAAACTTACTAGACAACAAATTTTGAGCACAGGGTTCTTGTGATTGGATGCAACTAAACAGTTGCTCCAGAATAGAAGGGATGAGATGATTGTCACTGACCAAAATTCAATTTTCTGTCTGGATTTTTGGTCTGATTAATTGTAAAGCTGGAGTAACAACAAAAGAACTGCTCTGCTTTTAGTGGATCGATGTCGACAAAAACTTCTGATTAAATGTCATGATTTACAAAAAAGGAACCGCAATTAGTTCACGATTTCACCTGTACACTATCAAGTTATGGTACAATTGGAAAGTTTGGAAAACACTCAAGAAGGTAGACGTACTCTTACCTATTTCCTTATGCAATAGGCCATTTCCGAGTTGCTTTTTGCTTCAATTTCAAAATGAGTCCTCATGCAAAACCATTCAAATGAAAATAACTTTGTTTGGCATGAAAATGGACGTGCAGGGAAAGCACATTTGTTATATAAATGGTTTTGCACGAATACTCGTTTTGACACAGAGGCAAAATGTAACTCGGAAATGGCCTATTCTTACACTTATTTTGTGCCCTCCAAACTTCCCCTGTGCACCATATCTTGATAGTGCACACTACATAACCAATTGTTAATTTATATATGGCAAACTAATTAATATAATAATAATAATATCTTATTTTTACTTCACTTCATGAGAATAAACTGAAACCTCCACATTTAAAGTTCTACATAATTTCATGTCATAACTTATGAGCTTTGTAAGCCAAACAACAAAAACCAATACCTTATTGTTTAATCAGCAAAAAGTTCTTTAAATGATCCCCACAGCTTACATGACTGTGCAACATATTTGATCATTCCCATAAACTGAACTCAAAAGGAGTAAGTTTTCTTTGACTTCATGGGTCGACTTGTTTACATCCACAAAGATCCATTCTTCGTACACCTTGTTCAGATCCACTGAAACTTCCGTTGATCGCTCCTTCGACGATTCAGACATATCCGCAATATCTTGGTCAGTAATAACTACCACTTCATCTTTTCCAAATCCGAATTCAAGGTCATCGCGATCACTGTCCTGCTTTATAGGAGTCGTTTGTTCTGTAACTTGCTTTATATCAATATCAACATGGTCTTCAACGGGGTTATCCTCGACTTTAAGCTCGATGCTTTCGATAGTTTGTGTCTCTACTCCACTATCTGCCATAATCTCAACGACTCACAAGTAAGAACACGATAGTTTACAAACTCCGATAAACTCGAACCACTACCTCAATGTTGTAACTGAACGATTCTTGTAACGGCGCGTCTTTTCTGTGGTGTTAAATTTTATCTT
Organism: Meandrina meandrites; assembly: GCA_963693305.1. Lineage (NCBI taxonomy): Eukaryota > Metazoa > Cnidaria > Anthozoa > Scleractinia > Meandrinidae > Meandrina > Meandrina meandrites. Next base: position 1,708,703 of record OY855913.1, on the reverse strand, counting down.
CTCCTCCTGTTCACTGTTTCAAAACACTCATAAATAATTTTATTCTTGATTTACCACTGTTCGAGGCTCTTCTGCTCCCAATCAAATATAAACTATGTTCTTTTGCAAACCTTCGTGAGTCCCTTCGTGATGATGAGCCTGCTCGCACGCTATTCGTGACCATATCTTGTCATTACGTCATATTTGCTTTCCGTTCGCCTCGTTTTCAAGTTGACTCGGTCACGTTCACGAACGTCACGGGTCGGTGAAATATCGCAAAATCCATCGTTTGTCATTGTATTCTTCCTCTCGGAATTCTTAACAGAGGATCGTTTCTATACACACGAAATGATATGTATGACCCGGGATGCGTGACTGCAAAGACGCTCCAAAACTGGTGCTCAGCCTCCTAGCCTGCGAACGCAGACGTATTTCCGGCTGTCGCTTACTTGTCTCCGGTAGGCTACCGGTTTCCCCGATGAACGAGCTCAACTTCATATCTTCATAATGGTGAACTTTCCGCAGTTCATTACCAGCCAAGATGTGGGTAAAGAAACCTTAGCGTTGCTATGTAAAATGCGTGATGCTGACGCTGTAAATTTAACCAGCCAACGTTTGTATCATATTAGCCAGTCCCCAAGTCTGAGCAGCTTCAGTGAACATGTCCCAGTCCCGACTCCCAGCCTCAGGCCTCAGTTCGTACACGCTTAATAGAGTTGTATGTACTCAGTATTGTTGCGGAAGCAAAGTTTGTTTCAGAATGCAAAAAAAAAAACGTTTCTGAGTTTTTATGCTTTTAGACAGCATGCAGCGCGCCCCGCCACCCCTCCCCCCTGGTTTGCGGGACAATGAAACAATCTTGGGAAAAAATGCCATGCTTCCGCAACATGTTTCATTTGAGTGCATTTCCGAGGATTTTTGAGAATAATTTGTCATTCTTATTTTTACTTCACTTTTAATGCAAATAACCTAAAACCTCTACATTTTAAGATAGCAAGACTTTCTCAGTTTACATGACTGTGCAACATATTTGGTCATTCCCATAAACGGAACTCAAAAGGAGCAAGTTTTCTTTGACTTCATGGGTCGATTTGTTTACATCCACAATGATCCATTCCTCGCAAACCTTGTTGAGATCCGTTGCAACCTCTATTGATAGTTCCTTCGACGATTTAAACACATGATCCCATATATATTGGTCTGTAATATTAAACAACCACTTCATCTCTTTCGAATCCGAAGAGGTCAAGGTCATCGCGATCACTGTCCAGGTTTATAGGAGTCGTTTCTTCTGTAACTTGCTTTATATCAATATCAACATGGTCTTCAACTGGGTTATACTCGACTTTAAGCTCGATGCTTTCGATAGTTTGTGTCTCTACTCCACTATCTGCCATAATCTTAACAACTCGGGCTCAAGTCATTACACACACCCGTGTTCACAGTACTGGTACGATTCTTGTAACGTCCTGTCGCGTTTCTTTGTCTGTGATAATTGTTCCTTTTTCAAACCTCTCATAAATAATTTTCTTCTTGATTTTCAACTGCTCAAGGCTCTTCTACTCGCAGTCGAACAAAAAACAAAGTTCTCTTACCCGTGCATATTATAATTTCGTCTCGTTTTGAGTAGACCAGACATGCTGTATGGAGTACACGTCCGTGACGGTCGTTACGTAAATATTAAATGCAGTTGCTGACTGTCACGTGTCGGTCACGGGATAGTACGAGTATCAGGCGTGATACTCATGCATGCTAGTCACGGGTATGCAGGTATAGACTACAAGCAGTCTGTATTTATTTTCGTAGTCCGTCGAAAGTGAAGGCTTGACGGACTACGAAATTATATAGGAGTTATAGGGACTGCTCGTAGTTAGCCTGAATCTCAGACGTACGCTTTCCCTCTCTCCCCGCTCTCTCTCCAACAGAGGTAGAGAGGGAATGAGGCCAGGAGGGAAAGCGTAGCGGCCGCAATCGACCTCGGACGTCTGCGAATCAGGCTAGCTCGTAGTCTACTGCAGGTATCTCGCAAAATATAATCTTTGTCAATGTATTTTTCTTTTTCCCTAGGGCTGTTAGGTCATTGTCTCAGCTACCCGGTACAGGCTCTGTTGACGGAGGCCCCCCCCCCCCCCCCCCCCACCTCCCAATCAATTTTTGTGCGCGCGGCTACCCCTCGGCCTTCAAGCAAGGCTCGCGGAGTCCACCTTTTGTCGAATCAGTGTAGATATACACTCTATGTGATATGCGCGACTCAAAACCGCTCCAAAATTTCCTCGCTGTTTCAGTTTGGCGAATGGGATCGACTTTGCGGCGAACCATGACAGTTTATTACTAAGCAGGAGCTATGAAGAACTGTGAAACTCTTTGCTATCTGAGTTAAAATTAACTAACAATTCGTTCACCAGCCAATCGATAATTAATTTAGTTATTGTAATTATATGTTGCCAAATATCCTTATTACTGTCTGCAATTTAGCAAATATAGCCTGAAATAAGGAAACAGGTTGTTTCCTGTTTTCATGAAAGTTTCCCTGTTTGCGCGCACAGAGTTCGTTTCTGAGAAGCAAAACAAAAAAATTGTTTCTGATTTTTTTTCCAACCCGCAGCAAATGTTTCCCGGCTAGTTTGCGCGCCAAGGAAACAATTTTAGGAAACAATGCCATCTGTTTCTGCGATGTTTTCTTTGGTTGCTTTTCCGAGGACTTTCTAGAATGATAACCTGCGATCAAGCGTTCTTTTTTTCCCGCCGCGCGAAAAAAAAGAATGCCTGATCGCAGGTTATTCCAGAATTGTCTATCACGTTCTCAAAAGTGCTGCTCAACATGACCAGTAAATGACACAAAGCCTTCATGTATTGATTACATAATTTTTAATAGCAAATTTTCATTATAAACTTCTGCTATCATTCAAACCTAGTTATCTTCAAACATAAACACGAATGTAACTAAGTTTTCCGTTAAAAGCGAGGATTATTCAACTGTTTCACTTTTGAAACTGTAATTGAGCACAAAATGTACGTCTAACAAAAACACTCCACAATGTTTCGTTTAGGGTTCTGTCCTCGCTACATTATAGAACACTTGCCGCCTCGTCCACAGCCCATGCATTTTACGGTCTTTTCGTCGAGTGTGTCAACGCTCCGTGAAATTTCACGAAGTTCTTTCTTCATTCCTTGCTCTGACCTCAAATCAACGTCCTCAAACTCCGCTTCCTCTAGACTCACGGCTTCTTCAGCTGAAGTTGTTTCTGACTGTTTTAATGTAAAGGGTTTTTCGACGATTTTATTTTCAAACACAAGGGCGGAAAGTTCAGGTTTAAATGAGGATTTCACGACATCATCATGAACACTGTCACGTGAATCCATGCTCTCGTTGGATTTCCGAGTGGCGTAGAAATCTTTACCAAGCGACGATTCAATCACAAACTTCGGCTTGTCACTCTTTGATTTTGATTTCGCCGTTTTTGAAGCTTCTTTAGGTTTCTTTTCGCTGTCAAAGGGAGCTGTTCCATATTTGTCTTTTTTGATGTCCTTTTTGGATTGCTCTTTGGAGGCAGTATTATCCGATGCCTTTGGCACTTGTTTTTCGAGCTCTTTCTCTGGTTCCGCAACAAACTCTTTCTCGGGTTCTTCTGAATCAGGACTGACAATTTTTCTCTGTCGACTGCGTGAGCGCCTGGCCTGTTGGGCATATTCACCCAGAGTATCAATTGCAGGCCCTTCGTTCTTTGTAGCTTCCTTCTCGCCTTTTTCTTCCGGCTCGTTTTCAATAACCTTTTTGATCGGAATTGCAATTTTTAAGTCTGGTACATTTTTCTTGCTTTCTGCTACCTTGCTGGGCTTCTCTTCCTCGACCTTACCTATTATCTTTACCTCTTCCACGCCATTTGCCTTCACTTCCTTTGAATCAACTTTAAAATCGTCGATGGCGTGTTCGGCTTTGACATCCTTCACATCTAATTTTGAAGGCAGCTCATTTTCGCTGTTGGCTGGTTTGAGCACGATGTCATCAATATTCACCTTTTCTTTGATATTTCTGTTGTCATCCTTCACAGTGTAAAGATTAACATCCTCCAGTTCTGGTTGGTTTTCTTTGTTAATGTCAGGAGCGTAACTTTTCAGGACTTCACTAATCAAGTCCTCAGCTTCTTTTGAGTCCAACATGCGTAGTTCCTTCTCGTGCTCTTTCTGTTCTTGCTCTGCGATTTCTTTTTCTTGGCGCAGAAATTCCTCATCGTCTTCGAATTCTTTGGCCGGCACTGTTACCTCAATTGGTTCATCGCGGAGAATTTGCTCCATTTTCTTTGCTTCTGAGAAAATGTACTTATCCAACGGCGATTCTGAAGCGAACGTGTCGCGTATCGGAGTGCTGGGCGGAGTAGCAGGTTCATCTGGACTAGGTGTCTCTTGATCAACAGAGGGTCGCTTTCCACCTAGCGTTGGTATGCCAGTTCTAGGTTTGGAGGAAGCATGCTCGCTTCCGTTTGGCTTGGGAATCGCTGTCTGCCTGGGAAGCGAAGGAATTTTGCTCTTAGTTTCTACAGGCGAGGAAGCCACTGGTATCCCTGTTGCTACAGTCTCTTTCTCTGTACTTGACATTTTTCGTGTCGAATTCTCGCCAGCGTACCCGGGGATCCTGCTTGCTTGAGTTAACTCCCCCGGCTTTGGTATCCCACTTGGCTTCGAAGAGACTGGTAAAGAGCTTGGCGGTGACTTAGCGGCGGTTTTAGGCTCTGGAATCCTGGACCCTCCAGGAACAGGGACCTTTGATTCGGGGGTCTTATTCGGGGGTGTGGATGGAAACGTTGGAATGTGTGACACGTTCGCGGGTGGTCCATCTGGTTCTGTCGATTTGGACCCTGCAAGGGTGGGTAGCTTTGACTCGGGTGTTTTTGGCGTTGACGGCGACTTTGTGAATGATGGGATTCGGCTGGCACCCACCGGGATACCAGTTCCCTGCGGGGTTGAAGACGCGCTTGGGATCTTACTCTTGCTAGTATCACTTTGAGTACGATTTACTGGAGAATGCGTTTCTCCTTCTCCATTCTGTGTCGGAGGTTCCTCGTTCTGGCTATCTTTTCTTGTCACAGACGGAATTTTAGACTTGGGTATGCCAGATTTGGAGAAGGACGGGATCTTGCTAACTTGTTTAACTGTTTCGTGTCCATTTGGCACACTTGCAGCAGTAGGGTCTTTGTTTTCCTTGGCTGCGTCAGGCCTGTTTTGTGTTAGCGCTGTGGATGACGGGATCCTGCTTGCAGCCTTGTCCCTCTGTGAGGCGCTATCTTTGCGGCCTACTGTAGGTATTTGGGATTTCTTGGCGACATCTTGACCTTTCTCGACTTTAGTTGAAGACGGAATCTTACTCCTTGGAGGGGTACGTTCTTCGGTGTTATTTTTCTTCGTGAGAGAAGGAATACGAGAGACGTGCGAATCTGCTTTTTCAGCGCTTGCTGGCGATCGCACAAGCGACGGAATCTTCGACATCTCACTGCTGCTTCCTGAGCGGGAACGACTGCCTTCAATTGAACTCTTTGACGGAGATTTACTCAATGGACTTGAAGTTAAGCTTCTATTGCTTGACGACCTACTTATGTCGCCTTCTGTACCTTCATTACTTACAGTTGGCGAGTTAGTTCTTAACTGGCCTCGCGGCCGAACAATGTCACTTTTTTCCCGTCTTACACTTGGCGAAACGCGACGTTTGGTGACGTCACTGTGTTCACGACGAATACCAGCTGGCGATTGTGAGCGCGGGCTCACTACAATATTGTCCTGCTTTAGACTAGATGAAGATTTTGAGCGCGCGGGAATGGGAATAGCAGTGCTATTAGCTGGTGATTGCGTACGACGAGGTCTGACGATATCGCTTTTCTCACGGCGAAGGTTGCCGTTTCTCAAAGTATTCTGGGCCGGCTGGCTTGACTGAGAAGGTCTGGAGGGAGTAGCTGTTTTTCTAGGCGCTGAAAAGCTTGCGCTTCTTCTCGGCCGAACTGTCTGTTTGTCTTGAGTATCGTCTTGTTTATTACAGCCTTGATTTGTCGCCCTGCCAACGGGTTTTACAATGCGCGCTTTATTTGCGACTTGTGAACTGTTGACTTGTATAAACAGCGGATAACGATTGGAGAAATCGTTCGGATCCTGCGACTGTTCGGGTATTGAACAGACGCTTTCAGAAGCTGTGTCAGTGCAATCGCTCCCTTCTGATCCGGGACAGAGTATCGAAGCGGAAACGGTTTTTCCGTTACAAGTTACACCGTTCAAATGGTTTTCACTCTCACTCTCGCTGCGTTTTCTAACTTGGCTAAAATCTCCTGACTTCCGTCTTTGAATGGATTTTTTCCGGAGTGCTACATCACTGTTGCTCCTTTTGACTTTCTTGGATTCAGTAACTCTTTTGGGCGGGGCTGGTCTGAACTGGGGCTTAGTCTCTGCTGGATATAGACCAAAACTTGGGCTTGCACCAAAGATGGCCGAAGCGTTGCGTCCTCTGCACGATGATGGATCAGGAAGACTGGGAATGAAAATATTAACAATAAGTTTTTATCTGGAAAAGACTGCTGAATGCAGTCGGGGAACCAAGCATCAGTCGAAACCTTCCAGAATTAATCAAGCTTGCGGGTTTCCAAGTTTGTGCTATTTTGTGATTGGAGTAACACTAAGGAAACTCTTCGACTTATCCAACAAAGATTAGCGAAAATTTGCACTTGTTCCCTCGATTGACTCAGTCAAGAGAATCGAACAGATAACGAGTAATCTAAGAACCAATCACTTTAACTTAAAACTATTCAACGAAAGCGCGGGAAAGTCGCGGGAGCCAAGTCATAATTAGTGTGGGCTTTGTATCTGATTGGTGGAGAAAACATCTTATCTCTGATTGGTCAAAAGAATAGGCCGTTTTCGTATTCTCGGTATCGAACTGGAACTAGCTTGCAATTGAGGCTAATGCGGGTAAATCTTTACTAATGCAAATGAGATGAAGCTGTTTTTAATGATATTCCCCCGCATTAGCCTCCATTGCATGCTAGTTCCAGTTCAAAACCGAGAGTACGAAACTGGCCTATTGTTATAGAAGCTTTTGTAGCCAACAACAACAAAGTCAGCCCAGCCATCTATACAATAACAAACGCAGAATGTTATTTATTTTTAAACTGAGAAACATCCTTTCGAAATATTATCATATTAATATGGTTTTATGTGAAGACATACCTATATCAGTTCCGAAAGGGTGTGCTGGTATCTACTATGCAATATCTAGCATGAAAGTAAGGCAAACCCAAGCTGGAGTTTTGTTTGTTGTATCAGTGGCTTTACGGTTCAAACAAATGCTGCAAAGTTATGGTATGCGTTTATACCTATAAATTATGCAAAGTAACAAGAGAACTCGCGAAATCGATCGACAACAAAGAGGACTCAAGCTGTTGTGCTTGTTTTGAAAACATGCCAATCCTTTCTGATCCATTCTAACTTACAGTTCTTACATTATATCAACTGAGGAAGTTTAATTTAAGCAGATTACCAGTTCACTAAGTTCTAATTCATAGAACTTTAAGAAAGAAGAAGACAAAGTTCCCAAAGAACTTCGCTAATTGCAGCTCCCACAGGAATAGATTTTAATTGATTTGTGGGTGAACTGAATTGGAAGCACGTGGAAAAAAATACCTCAATTAAGTTAACAATGGATCATTGTTGAGAAAAGGCAAAACACAAGAACAATAGGAAGCTGCATGAACAAAGAACGCGATCGTGAAATTGGAAGGCATAAACAATGACCTACAGACGACTCTCCAATGAACGTGTCGATCAAAGGTTCTAAAGTAACCCAACGAAAGTCCTAATCCGTGAAATCTTTGAATGAGCACGCATCTGCAGATTTGCATAAGCGTGTTTTTTCAATTGGCTTCGAAACAAAAGCTGTGGCGGTTAAAATTGTTCCCGCCTTCAAAATAGCGCGTGTCAGGAAATTATGTACAAAAAAGAAGCCAAAACCTCATCGTGTTTGTAAATAACCAGTGCATACAAAATTTTAAAGCCATCTCTGGGCGACTTGATACCTTATTGTAAAAGGCGTCAAATTTTTATGATAATTTCGACAGAAATTATGACATCTTAAAATATGTTGTTTTCTGAAGTGAAACAAACCGTAACTTTAATAAACAAAGTTAAGTCTAACAATTGAAATCCAACAAAGGCTTTTGATTGAAATGACCTGGTCTGCTGTCGACGATCGACTGAAACTGTACTCGCTGTGAATATATTAAATTTATCTTAAATCAAAATAAGTTTTTAACACGCAATACACTATACTTCCAGAATCGTCGATGGTATACTCAATATTAATAATTTCTGGACAAAACGTGACTTTCAAAAGATTCGCCACAAATTCTTTGAAATTTTCTCTACGCAACAAAGCTAAATGAGAGAGAACTGTTGTCTTTCGCGCCCAATAAAAAATTCTAAATAGCATATTCTATGTGGGTAAAGTCGGGAAATGTAAATATTTAACTCCTAAACCGCAAATTAAAGCAATGTGTTCGTGTCGCCGTAATAAAGGTTGAACAATATGATTTTAAGCACTTAGGTAATTCTCTATATTGTATAGAAGGAGGAGATACTGAATTTTGTCGACATTACCAAAATTGTTCAACAGATTTATGGAATTTGTTTTTATGTGTTTAGAAGTCTGTTGCATATGAAAGTTATACCAAGACGAACCGCGTTCATTCCCTGCGTGAACTACAGTATTTTTATATATTTCATTCTTGATATTTTAAGGGATTTGGGCTTAAAGTATCCCTTGTTTTGAAAACAAACAGATCTTGCAGAGCGATCGAGGAATACACGTGAAGATTTCAAGATGCCTAAATAATTTGACAATTTTCGATTGTATTATGACAGATGTCGAGAAAATTGGTTTTTAGATAGAACAAGAATCGAAAACGTCACCTCGTTTCCCAAAATTCTTAAACTTTCCACTTGTCAATGCGACGTATTCGATTACATAAATCTCTGGTGTTGACTTCTTCAATACGACAAAACTCACAAAAAATAAGGTGAAAAGATAACTTGGTACTAAAACTAGTACATTTAGCCTGACCGGATGTCTGCATCAAGCAACCTTCTTCAAACCAGACCAGCTATGTTGTATTTTTAGCGACATGCACAAGTAAACAGCATGGTACTTCTGTATTTTGGGATGGGATCTGTCGATATTGATTGACTTTTATGCTATCATCGCGCAAATGGAAAGCGTTGTAAAAAAATATTATCTTTTACTTACGGCTGCGCCAGTTTTTCCCAGAAGGAAGACATCCTCCATACATACAACGGCGCCGAGATCGCTCGGAGAACACTGACTGCGAAACGGCAGTGGCTTCGTTCATCAAATTATCTTCTCCTCGTTCGAAGCTGTCGTTATAAGCTTATAACAGAAGTAGTCCTAGATTCGTGCTAACAAAAACAATCTTTGTAGTGGCGAATTTCGTTCGCTCCGTCTCATACCGCCGTTGCCCGCAATCAATACACGGAAACCTCAATGCACATCACTCGATCATAAACAAACTGTTGTAAAAGAGACACATAAATTTTCTGAAACCGCGCAAAAAAAAACTCATTTGAATTTCCTTCAATTCCACCCTTGTGGCTGTCTGGCGGATTTTTCTAAAAATACGGATGACTGAACGCAAATTCAAAGTGAAGCCTTATTTACATTCATCGACCTAACTCACTGTATGTACGCCTGACAACTTGTCCGGACCTATCACAACACAACGTGCAACAATACCAATATTTTTTGACCATTTGGGTGCGACCAACCATAGAGTTGCATTATTAATGACCACAAAAAAATTCAGGAAGGAGTCTCGACAACAACTGCGACATTTTCACAACTAATCCTTTGTTGGGGGCAATGAAAATTCTCGTTCGCTCTCACTGTTCAAATTTAAATAAATCCTCGAAGGTTGTTTGCCAGCAAAAACGTTTCGTGTACAAAGTATTTGAGACTTTTTACTTGGACATCTGTCAGACAGTAAATGTGACAGGTATTGGATTTGATATACGCATAATCACGAGTTAAAGTAACGTTTTTAACCTGCTCTCATAGAAACATGTTTTCCCATGCATTTAAGATACCAATCTATCGCAAAACTTTCGCTTTCGTCGCCCTGATTTTAAGTCTGATATTCACAAACAAGGTATCTGCACCTAAATAATTATCCGCCGCCCCGATTTGCATGAAGAGACATGAAAACATTCGTTACATGGCGAAATTTGTATTTAGCTAGCGCCGCGTCGCTATTGAAAAGGTGAACTGGAGGAGCGACCTTCTCTACTTAAAGGTAGAATGCGGAAAACGTTTCGATACAATTTTTAGTGTGTTCTCACAGATTCACCGTGCCGCTATGTGGATTGTTAATTATAGCTCGCTATTTTCACTTTAGACCCCTTCTAAAGAGCCTTTGTGCCCGCTTTAAACATTGTTTATAAGCCTATCCGCCTCGCGTCGACCATATTGAGTTTTGTAACGCACGTTCGGCGGAAATTATTTTATCCTTCGATTGCATTCCGCAAACTCTGTACGATATAGAATCGCTAAAGATTCTAAAGAAGGGAAAGTGTGCTAAGTATGTCACAGAAAACACCTGATCGAAAGAGACCTACAGTACTATCCTATCCTATTCGATAAATACACCAACTATTTCACGAGCTCTTGCTGCATTTTCGCGCATTTCCGTTACAGTGACGAAAGTAAAACTCGGACGCGTTCGAAACCTTCCAACTTAGCAGCATATTAAAATAGACTTTAAGGATGTCATCTGCTCTCACACAAACATAAAGTTTAAATCGATTCTAGTTATTCAATGCAAAGAAAACTTAAGTTTGAATGAAGTTGAGAAGTTGTATACTCGATCAAACATTCGGTGTCAAATGAAGCGTGTTACTTACCAAGCTCTTTCTACGGAAGTAGCGAACGAGCCTCAGATTTTTTCGACACAAATTCGACGTCGATCTTCTTCGCTTAGGTCAAGTCGCGAAAGACAGCGGGTTAATTGAAAACCTTCGCTGGATGCATGCTGACAAAGGAAAGTTATGCAAATGAGAGGTTTGTGCGACAAATTTTACTTCCACTTGATGTGCTTCGGATAGGACGTCATCTGACGCCCTGAACGAACCAATCAGCGACAAGCAACCCGAAGCTTACATGACTAAACGAGTTTTTGTTTGTTTGTGTTTCAAGTGCAGGAAGTTTGCTATTCAAAAGCGCTTCGCAATTTAGCGCGTTTTATTCAAAGAACAATATAACGACTGATGGATTTTCTGGTCGAAAAAGATCATGTTTTTGCCAGTTTTTCCGCGAATTAATGACATAAAACTTGTCTATAATACGTTTTAAAAAGCGTGAATTTTCTCGCGTTCCTCAACGGATGTTTTTACTTTTAGAAAATACAACACTCGTCAAAAATATTTCACTTTCTCCAGACCCCACTTGAGAACTCAAGCTTAGTATAACGATGTGATAATGTTTTCAAATGGTTGATATTCTAAACACAACTTTGATCTGCTTGTCCGTCTAACAAAAGACGCCCAACATTGAAAACAATGGCACACGTGAAGTTTTATTTTGTTGGCGATCAAATCTTCGGTTGTAAAAATATTGGTGCTTTCTCGCAAAGACAAACGAGCAAATATGAAGTTAATTTGTTCATCAAATGAAAAGATTTTCAAGTCACAAAAAACAGGGGCTATCATCCTCTGGTTATGGTCACAATATATCGTTCAATTTTTTGGTCGTATCTATATTACATATGCAGACAAAATGGTGTGCCCGCCACTTAAATGACAAGGTCCTCTTGAATCAAGGCAGAATTATCTAAACATCAGCCAAACTACCTAGACAACAGTACCAAAGAAAGATAACAAGAAATATTTATGATAGGTTATAGAGGTCTAATGTGATTCAGATTGAAGACGCTAAAGGAAAAAAAATCACTTTTAACCACAAGTGCATGTAATTAGCCATGGCTTAATATGTTGACCGTTGGAGGCTGCACAATATGCCTGGGATTTTCCTCTCAGTTCGGTGCTTCAAGAAGGTGATCAAGTGAAGACGTTTTGGTCAAGAAAATACATTTTTGATCTCCAGAGGTTCCTTTTATTTTCGGCTATGTGTTTTTTTTTTTCATTTTTTTTTCGTTGTGAAAACCGACACAAGCATCACATTGAGTCTGTCTGATGAAGTTGACACTCCAAACATCTTACATAACATTCAAATAATATTGCTGACCACCACTATCCGAGACTTGTCGACCAGTACTATGGTCTTTAAAACATAATACGAATAGGAAAAGATCGAAAGATAATTCTACTCACGCTTTAATTCCCCTCTCTCCCAAAAGAAAAGAGGACACCCCCCCCCCCCCAACACTTCACTCACCCTCCCCGCTCCCCCCTCCCAAAGAAAAGCAAAGGATGCCCCCGCCAAAAGAACAGCATGTAGCCTCTCAAATTTGTAAAAGAAAATATATCTGTATGTTTGCTTTAACCCTGGTTTAAGACATTCAAGCAAAAAAATAACAACGATCAGATCAATGGGGGAGAACGCGGTAATCTTTTGGTGATTTTTTTTGTCGTTTGTTCCTTTCGAAATTGAACATGTCAGCAAAGAACACGAACCAAACAGGAAACCGACATATACAAAGTCATCTAAAAGCCATGTTTATATCAGGTGACTGACGTATCTAACAGCTGATGCGATCAAAACAACTATCAAATTAAAAGTATGTAATTTTGAACAACTAAATTTTGTACATAAGGTAAATTATATTAGTTATATTGGGATTGTGAAATCTAGAACCGCGTGTGTTTCGCTAGTACACTGTAAATCTGAAGGCTGTGATGTAATACCTATATTTGGCCTTTAAATAACCAAATGGTTTGGAAATTAGTGTGAACTGCATTGAACCAAACAAAAAGCGAATGAAATGAACAGTTACATGAAAGATCAAGCTAAAAGCTATTGTGAATTGTGAAAGTAGCAGGTTGTTTTGGTTTGCTAAATGTCCTCGTCTTATTACACTTTCGATTAAAGTACAAATCCGATCCAATTTTAAAAAATGTTCAATTAAAAATTAAATACAATCGAACCATTGAGCTAGAGAACACACAACAATACGGTTATGACGAACAAGAATAACAGAGAAACCGATCAAAGTCAGTAAAATATTCGGAACGAAGAAATCGCGAGACGGTGACCCGACAGCGATAAGATCTGAATGAATATTAGTTTTGAATAATATGTAGTTGTAGTACACGAAATCAAACAGACTGCTGTTAAATATAACAAAGATGATATAAAACTATCAGTAAGTTTCTGTATAAATGAAGGGTTATAAAGAAAAGAACTGAAATCAACACTAACCTCGGTTCTCTCTCGCCGAAAAACGCCAGCATTTTAGCACAGATGGTTCGACAAAATATAAAACTGCTGACCAAGATTTTAGCGGCAGCGCGGTCAAAATCAGGTTAGCATGTTTTTCACGCGTATGGTAAATCACACATTGAAAGCAAGCTCGCCACAGATCAAGCATGAATAGGGAATAACACACAAAGGTCGATCTGCGTACGAAGCTATAAAAAGATTTGATCGACTGCAAGGCGATATACGCCTCCGTATGTCACTCATCACGTGTATCCCATGTGCCCGTCTGGTAATCATCGTTAAAAATTTCCAGACGATTTCTGTAGGTATGGCTAAACAATGGCGGTTAAGACTTTCTTTGACTTCTTTTCGTTCAGATTTTGAATCTTGTGTCTAAAATAGTTGTGATCGTGACCGAGCTGAGTTGGCCACAAAGAAGGAAATCCGGTTGGGATATTAAGCAGGTAGGAGTTGTCCGGGCGTGCCTGCAAAAACGACTTATTTAAAATTGATTTTTGATGGCGAAGACCTCGTCGTTTGACCCTGGGCACTCATCTTTCCAAGTAAACATGAAGAAGGGTACCTTCATGGTCCTCTTGGTGTATTGAGAGATAAGAAAAACGTACAAGAAAAGGCACTAAAAAACGTTAGTGAATTCAAGATGCATGCAGTAACGGACTTTAGTTTACTGCGATGAAGTTGGATAGAGACCAATCAAAATTTTAGTGAGAAATACCGCAGATCGGATTAATTAATCAGTTAAGTATTTAAGAGACTTCGGAACTTCTATAAATTCTAGTGAACCTTTTTAAAATAAACTTGTAGAGACACATACCTACATTGTTTAGTTGTCGGATACGGTTAAAAACTTTAGAGTCGAGGGGAAGGTTCCGAGCGGACCCTCCCTTCCCCCTTCCCGCGCCTTCTCACTTCTTCATCGATCGTCTCAGGACTCTAGCCTGAGACCGCACGAAATAACCTATAAATTAAAACTACGAATTACAGCCACGTGCGCAATTTGAATAATTTTAATCTGTTTATAGAGATCTTGTACGGATAACTTTCTTATTGGAAGTGTTTAAGAGGGATTTGCGCGGGGGTTGATCGGCTTCAGAAAAATCCTATTTACAAACAATACTGTGAAACCAAAAACCTTTTGATAACTGTCACTGTATGGCAATCCAAATATTTAATGTCATCAACATTTGATCTTTTACGCTCAGTAACCAATGTGGAAACAAACAAATAGCTCGGACAGCTCTGCCGGAAGGCCGGCTGAATCAAATAAAGGCTAACAGTGTAGCTAGAGGTCTTACTCTGCGGGACTTGTTATTACTTTGAAGAAATGTCGACCACATCAGCAAATTAAAAACAAGATACCAGGCAGTGTGGCTTGATTTCGTTGATAAATCCATCGATAAGGAGCAACTCCCTTTTCAAGCCAGTTCAGGTGTTGCGTGTATCATTTTAATCCGTGCGCTGAAACCTTGATGTTCAGGGATTCAATCTCAGTGCTAAACGGAATGAGCGAGTGGGAACGAGGCTGCCCAGTCTCCCCAGTGAACCTGCACGCAGTATGACAGTTATCTAAATTAACCAGCACTATTCTATTCAGTTCTAAAGAAAAACAACGACAGTCATAAAGGAAGCTTGAAGCATTTTTGGCGACTTTTTTGGACCCGACAACACTCATTAGATGCCAGAGTGGTTCCCCGTCGTTCGTCTGCGCTTTTATTGACAAACAAAACTTATTATTTTAAGATTGCTCGCAGTTTTCTGTAATTGAGTTTTTTGTTTGTTTGTTTGTTTTTAAATATTTGTTATTGATTAAAGATACAAAATAAAAGTAATTGAGTTGAGAAGATGTAAAAGCTGAATCTACATGACAGTCTTCTAGGTTGGTTTCACTGATGATGAAAAATCATAACGGCTTAGATCAGAACGCTCATTTTCATTGGCCTGCCGACAAACATTCTATGTTCAAGTTTACAAACTACTAGGAAATGCATGCAACAGAATATAGCAAAAGGGGTTTCTTTTTTCTCTACACAAGTGCTGACGCGGGTCAGTGAGTAGATAACCTGAGTCGTGGTAGCAGCTTGTTTTTATAATGCAAAACATTTGTCAGTCTAGATCTCCAAGCATCATGAAACACTTTGTTTCCATGGAAGTTGATGGAACTGATTAATCAAATCAATTCAGTGTGAGTATACAGAGGCGGATCCAGGGGAGGGGTGATGGGGGTTGCAACCCCCCCTTTGGGCAAAATTTTTTAGTTATTTTTTTTTTATTCTTCCTGAAAAATAATTGAATAAAATTGTTTTTTGCATTAAAGGTTACTACAATAGTGTACAACCCCCCCTTTAAAAAATTCCTGGATCCGCCCCTGGTATATGAATTAGTCCCCATCTTCCGTAATCCTTTGTCCTTCAGTTCTGGTGTAATTTTTCGAGTTGTATCGCTACTAAAACTTTAAAACAACTTTAGGTTTCTTCCAATCCAAAGATAATTTGTAAATTGCTAATTTTGACTGAAATGTGTTGGGCACTGTCCGGCTATGGACATACCGATTACAAACATGTAACAATGTCACCTTTTTCATTTGCTAACTCAAATTTTCAGTATCGCCAAAATCGACGTTAGTTCCGACGTTCCAGGACACGTCAAACTTAAGACTTATCGCGAGGTTGAAAACGACAACACTGTTAGCCGTAGGAAATGAAATAAATTGAACCTTTGTAACCGTCGGTAGCCATTACATACGAAAAAAAAATCACCTGCTTCGACATGATTAAAAGTCAAGATCGTGGGGTTGAAACATGCACGGCTGTGCTGAAGTGATCGTAGCTGAATCGCTTATATTATTTAGCCCTAAATAATTTCCTACAACGCATTTCATTGGAGAATTTACCTTTGGAAATCAGATTATAGCTGTTTTTGAGAGTTTTCGATGAAGTCACCTAGAAAACTTAATAAAAAGCTTGAATTGAAATTAAAATACATTTGAATGGTCTCGATCGCAAGAGACTCCTGTTAATGTTTTTGTCTTTTGAAAAGGTAGTCCGTACGAAAAAAACCTGAAGTACTGAGCTAGTGATGTATTACTTTGCTGCCAAAGAATGAAAACTTCCTTTTTTTTTCCTATGCAAGTTACCATGCTGATTTTCAAAGAGCAAGCGATGACTTAAGCGTTAATTGAAACTCTTCCACTTATTCATTTATTATTCATGTTTAAATGTAACGATCCCGAAATTTCTTTTAGTGCCTGGCAACAAAACATTTGATTTCAGTTGCCACACGATTTTCACTCGAACTCTTAATTCTTGGACAAAACAAAAATCAAAATTACGCAGGGCATGAAAGATCGTGTCAAAAAAGAGTGTTCACATAACATTGCCAACTTGTTTTTCAGTTCGAGGCAAAACTACGGAAGACGAACAAAGGCTTCAATTTAAAGATAAAAACTAAAAGATGTTCCGGCACATTCTAATTTCATTTAATTTCTTCCGGACGTGACTAATAACAACAAAAGACAAAGGATTGCGTTAAAAAAGCTCTTATGGTATATAATACTCTTTCATTTGATCGCACGAAATCTTCGTATAGAGATTTCAGGAGTCCTTTTGGTAATAAACTCCAAGTTTCGTATAAATCAGTTTTCGGATCATATCATATAGGCCGCACAAATTTCACTGTAAGGTCTAGCAGTGTGTTGAAACTGTTACAAATGTAAGCAGAAACTCCAACTTTAATTCTTTTTCGGTTCAGGTAAATAAGTGAACGGAAACCTGGTTTTCTGTAAGCCAGTAGTTTAGCTGTACTCATCCATAAGGCAACTTTTGCTTTAACAGTTTGGTTGGCATGGGTGAGTGTTTGTCGCTAGTTACATAGTTTGATCTCTAAAATTTAACGCCCCATCGACAATTTTCCACTGAATTGTTGATCTTAATTTCCAGTTCTCCAGGGCCATCTGAATTGTTGATAGCTCAATTTAAAAGCTATATTGTATTTTCAAAAATAATACGACTTTTTTAATTTTCACAAACATGTTTCGACGGTACATCCGTCATCGTCGAAACGATGCTGCTGTCTCGACCTTATATTGTTTTTGAAATGGATTTGAAAAGTACCCCCTTTAGAACGAAACATACACAAGTTCAGCGAGCGAAAGTCTACAAAGTTTTTTCTTCATTATAATTTCCTCGTTGAGTGACCTTGTCATAATGAATAAGTACTCTGCAGTGAAATGTAAGCATTCTACGCAGGTTGTTAAGGTAATAAAAATGTCATGATTTGTTCCCAGTTGGAAGGGGACGTTAGTTACCATTACCTAAGTGTACTCATCGATTTCGTAACATAATTTTGCCGTTAACACTTCTTACCAAGCGTTCTAATATAGATAAATTTGATGAAGTTCAAAGCTTTTTCTGGGGTAGCGTAGGGCTGCACCGCTTAAAAATATACGACACATTCATTTGATGAATTGCAACATAGATCGATCACACGCCTACGGATTGTTTATACAGATGCTTGCAATGTTGGAATTTGAAACAAACTTCAGAAAGTCTCAGTTTCAAAATGACAACTTTCGTCACAGAAATCAGAATTTACTGGCTCCGATCAAGTAAATATATGTAAAGAAGAAATTGAAATCTAAAATACAACAGTGAAAAACAAATACAAACAGAGGAAACTAACAAAACAGGTTACCCTACGATTTTACCTTTTCTGCCTTTTTATAAAACATCATGCAATCTTTGTTAAGTTGAAAATCCTACATAAAAGCGATGCATGCAGAGCGAATTTAACGATCTTACATCGCAAACTTGTAATGTTTCTCTGGTACAATCAAAATTATGGTGAAAACACAGTACACAAGAATACATTTATCCTATCGCAGCGTTGTTGCAAAAGGACCGAGAAAATATCGCCATTAAATTTATAGAATCACTAAGCAACATATAGCTTACATAACTACTTGAAATATATCGAGAAACGGACTGCTATGTGATGCTGCAGTGGTTTTGCAACCGAGAGATATAAATTCCATAATTATCGCGACACAATTTTGCCAAAAATATATAGACCATCGAATGATGAACAGACAAAAATAGATGATCACTAAAATAGACGCTGGGACGAAAAAGTACTACGAAAAAGCGATTTTTCAGCTACAAGATGGTCCTCAAGCATAAAGAATTTAGTTTAAAAGCGACGTGTATGGTGATCATTGTACTATGAACTGATAAACGCTCGTCGAATAATGCACTGAAAATATGGCTTCAATATGTTGATCGTTAAAAGCTTCTCGCTTCGAGGGCGCAAATCTCTGGCTCTTCTTCATCGAGTAAATACATTTTGCTATATTCTTAAAACCATTCTGGAAGTGTAAATGTTTTATAAATACCGTTGCAAAGAGGGAAGGACGAGTTTCTCAAAATTTAAATGCTTCCAAACACCTGCCATTTCGAATTCGTCATTCCCGCGAAAAAAAATATTCCTAACACACGCCCAGCTACAAACTCAGGGTGAGTTGTGTAATAAGCTCGTCGTTAATAGATATTATAGAAAAAATTATGTGGATCTAAAGTTGTACTTACAAAGACGGATCTTTGTGGCCGGTCGGGTCTCTAGGCAAATCCAAAATCCTGCGAACATGAGATACAATATGAAATGTGAACAGCGCGACTTGAATCAAACAATGTGACACTCCCATCTACCCATGATGATTTTGCATTCGAATCAAGCCAATAAACCTCGTGTTTACCTCTGGCGTTCTCTAAGCCGTAAGCTTTCCATACTGTTCTAGTAGCTTCGAGAAAGAACGCCGGTCTTAACACGATCTTTGTGAAGTCGTTCGTTTTCTACGAAGCGAGAATCTTGATGTTTTCCCGGTCATGTTGACAGCGGCGAAGAAAAAAAAACGATAACAAACTTAGATGACTTTCGGCGGCAGACAAACCCGATGATCGAAACAGGTGAAAGGAGAATCACCAACAAAATTTATGCCAAATGCCTCTCAGCGTCCGCTCAATTTACAACAACGCTTTGATGTGATTGGGCCGATAGTGGAAACATTAATGCTTTATTGTATTTAAGTCGAAAATCTAATGAAGAAATATGCGTCAGTGGCGTTTATTTTCAGTTCAAATCGCGGCGTCATTTTAAAAGTACGTGAGCATATATTGCCATTGATTGAAGACAAATTGTAATGTTTTCTTTCCTCAGGCAAAAATTTCAAAAGCTATTAACTTTTAAGATTTATTGTTTAACACTGTTGCCCTTTGATTAAAAGCCGGTCACAAGCTTGAAATATCAATTCTAATTCCCAATCGCAATATATTTCTTCTAATGGTCGTTTGTTAAGAGAATTTGGTGGTACATGAATATCCCCGAGCTGATGATTTTATTTTTCTCATCACCTGTTTGCCTGAAAGTTTACTGATATTGTAAGGAGAAAAACGAGGTTGATCACTATTGAGAATCAAAGGTTAAAGATCAATTTTTGAATACATTGTTGGGAGTCCATAAATGTCAATCTCGTCCCCAGAGCCCGCTTTTCTTTTGGTCAGCACCAAGAACGCGGACTCTGACTTACGTTGTCATGGCAATCATTTCTTTGCAGCCAAGACGTTCGTGAAGTAAAGATGTTATTATTTTGAGTGTTGAAAATATATACAAATGACATTTGCATGCAAATTAAGTCGGTTTTCGATTAAAGAAAGGAAACGAAAAATGTTTAAAATCGGTGTAAACCAAATCCGAATGTCGACTGTGGTATCATGAACCACAAAGTCAGCCTGAAAAAATTATGTATCACTCTTGTGACGTCATACTTCTGGCAAATAGGTGAGTGTAGAACCGTTGCCTGTTGCCGAACCCCTGGACATTTTTCTAGTGTGGAGGTCTAACTTTGTCATCAGGCTTTACTTTTCTGTGCTCTTATTTATTCTTTGTACTTGTACATCTGTTCGAGCACAGAAAAATATCAGGGGCCCAGCAGGGAAGAGGTTTACAGGAGGGTCCAATGATACACAAAGACGGCAGTGGGAATAAAGACAGTGAAATGACGTTGTCTTGTGCATGCATGAAACAACACATGGGTGCCTAAGGTATCCCTAACCTGAGTTACTCAGTGATAAACTTTATAAACTCTCTGCTTTTGACATTGTTGGTGCATGCAAAGGTGGATAGAATGATTTGGTGAGCTTCTCTTATGTTGCAAACACCACATAACCATTTGCTTTATGCATAGTTTATCCTTTATTATTATTGTTACAATAATTTTGGTATTTTGGCATATATCTAAAGTGATTACCCACAAACTGCAATTTCTATTTGCTTCATTATTCTATGGTTTTTCCTGAATTTCTGAATTTTACAGTCAGTGCCAAAATCTTTTTTAATACAAATCTTTTTTTAAAAAAAAAATCACTTAATAAACTTGCTCACAAAATGGTGTTTTTCAAAAATTCCTTAGTTGAATAACACAATAAGTTACACCATGCATTTTACTAAACTTAACACCATTATTATATAACTAAAATACAGAAAGTAAAATTCCATTTCTACCACAGAGCATTTTGTTTTAGTAGCACAACACCATATCTCCAGGAGGCAGTACGAGTCTTTTTGTATAAAATCCACATGTTCTTGATGGTTTCTTTTTCCAGTGTTCATGTTGCCTTCTGTTTCTCCCACTGTGCTGGTTTCATTGTTTTAATTGTTAATGCATGAATAGCCTTGAGTTCCTCTACCAAACATTCATTCACCATTCTGTGCTGGGCTAACAGTGGTTTTCCTTCAAATTTGTCAGAAACAATGATGACTGAGAACTTTCCTCCACAGCCATCTGAGAAGTCAACCACTTCCTATTTTAAAGAGAAAATAATTGCAGTGAGTCAAAATTCTCAACAGCTAGTTAAATTTGATCTTAGTGGAATACAAGCAAAAAGGGAAGTCGGGAGGGAGGGGAAAATGGCAAATTGAGAGGATAGGAGTTTTAGACCAACCACAAAAATTTTCCCTTTATTCTCTGCTAGAAATTAGGCCATCCCCTTTTTTTTCTCTGCTTAGCGTCATCCGACCGACCCAGATTTTTGCGTTTTCAAAAAAAAGAAAAGAGTTATGCAGAAGGTAAATGACACATTATTTCAAACAAATGTAACTTTAATCCGAAACATAGGCAATTTTTTGCCCTACAGTTTTGGTGGTTCATCCTTTTTTCGCTGTTCTCGTTTGAGTTTAACCACGATGTCGATTTTTCCTTCCTCCATTGCCGCCATGTTGACTTTCTAACCACGTCTTGTTGTTTCCAGGCTCCACGGATATTACGCTGAGATACTGGGCCTCCTAGTTCCAGACTCCTTTTCCAATTTTTTTTCTTTTTTTTTCTTTTCTGACCGACCGACCCAAAATCAGAAAACGCATTCGACAATAAACGAAAAAAAAAGGGGGATGGCCTTATCAGACATGGAAAATCTAGTGACACTGCTCCCTATGTACTGCCACTAATACAAAATGGGAAAAATGTGCTCCCATATAAAAAGTATCTGTATGTTGCCTTTACTAAGATTACTGTGGGAGATACTCCTATATATAAGCTATGTGGGTATGTGCCACTGTCAAGGGTTTGGTGGGTTTGGTTTTCAAGAAGTTAAGTTTGGGATAGTGTAGAAATGTTTGCCATCTAGTCTTAAGTAAGGTTGCAAAATTGAGTATAACTTGGTCTACAATAGGGTAAGGGTTTCAGAGTCCCAGCAGCTCAGCTCCACCCCAAAATTCCCACAGTACCCCCTCTGGGCTTAGATTGGCAATGGACCATTATGAGAGTTTGGTGGTGGATCTCAAGATCCATAATATTATTGACAAGGTCGCTTCACTGTATTTATATTGACATTGTCAGGCAATGGTATTGACCACCACGTTGACTTTCAGTCAAACCGTTGGTCAATCGTCACTCAACTGATGTGACCAACAATCATTTGAATATGGAATTTTGGAATATTCATACAAACTTATCTATTTGTCAAGTCAAGACCCACAAAGCTGTGAAACATACAGATATATTGTATAAATGAAGTGTACAAATGGAAGACATGCCAGCGGCGTGCACGCATGTCACATTTTTCAATAGCTTCAAAATCCAGATCGGCAAAATGGCATTAATGTGTGTATATTGTACAAACTGAGGGCAAAATATATGCTGTTCTTACCAAATGAACGGGGTTGAACTCCTTTTGAAGTTTTTCTTGAAGGAATTCACTGGTTATTCCACTCATGGCTTCCTTTTCGATAACCAAAGAGGAGAACCTGGGCTCTAATCAAGTTTCACTTCCATTTATGCATAAGTGAAGTAGTTTCCATTGTATGCTTATCCGCTGGTAACTTGTACTGGGGGCAACTAAATGTTCTGGAATTGGTGGACGGATCGCTTCATTGGTGATAAGTCGCCAGGAAAAGTTCGTAAAAATGGGAAAGAAACAGCACCAGAAAGACAAATTGTAAGCTTAATGCCTTCATGAAGTCCTTTTCCTGTTTTTAGTTGAACACTTTGAGTAATGTGTATCGGCTGTCCGTCGTTTCAACAATGGGGGTTGAGAGAATATAAAGCTGTCAGATTGAACTGCAAAGCTGATGGGAACTAAAAGGGGCTTGTTTTATATTTTAAAATGCTTTATGGTTTGCCTTAAAGATATTTGACCAACAAGGAGTGGAGAGATGAATGGGGTGGAAAGAAAGCTGGTAAGTTTATTGATCTGTTTGAACACACGTAGCCAGACTGTGGTCACACTGCTTCTTACTAAAGTTAAGACAGTCAGAGATAACTTAAGTTAACAATTTCAGTAATGTGACAATGTAAACTGACTATAGTGCCTATACTGTTACCCAAGCAGGATGCATGGGTTAAACCTTAGTTTACAAATGGACAGCCAATTCAATTGTGGTCATTGACATTTCGCTTGGCATGTGCACATGTGAGGTGTACATAAATATGCAAAACCAAAAGGATGTCGGTCGTTTCGCATACAAGTCGATTGGCATACAAGTCAGTTCGCATACATCAAGGTCGTTTCGCCGACACGATCTTGGTCGATTCGCATACGTCGAAGTCGTTTCGCCGACATGATCTTGGGCGATTCGCATACATCGGAAAAGTACAAAATACATTGAAAAAGTTCTCATAAACACTCTAACAAGATAGCTATAGGACAGAGAAATAAACTTAACCTCAACCCGGCGATATGCACGTGTTGTTATTATGTGTCATGCGTTATTTCTGTTCGGCACAGTGAACGCGTTGACAGCGCGTAGACTAAGTTCAAGTTTAACTTGCCATGCACTATATCTAGAAGAATTTTGTTATGTTGTTTAAATGCTTTTTGCGGTTTGATAATAAACGTTCGGCTAGATTGTAGAATACCCGGCCCACAAAATATCTAAGATAAAAAACTTGCACCTGCAGTGCAGCAGTCGTGTATATATAGCGAACATCACTCAAGGTGGCTAACTACGCGTGCCACGACTTTCTTTCGTGTTGATAAAAAATGGTCAAGCAACTCTTAAAAAGCGAAAACAAGTTTCAGCAAGTCTAATCCACTTTAAGCTAATTTTCAGAACACCAAAGAAAACTTCCAAATACCTTCTGGTCATACGATTAGATCTTGAGAAAATACTATTGAAACTGCTAGTGCCCAGTCCCCTCTTAAGCGCTTGGTTGTTTATTTTTATTTTGGCATTCATGCATTGCAAACAGTAATCAGAGAAACAGAAAACATTTTTGAGCATGTAACTAAAACTTTAAAAGTTGGCCAATTTACCCCCTCAAAATTCTATTAAACCACCTTAAGGTTAAAAGGAAAAATCATGCAACAACAGTTTTTTAGTGTAAACAAACGTATTTAATGCCTTCTAAACTCGCGAGATACACAAAACACACTTACCTTGCGCGGGCCACTTATAAACATCTATTGCTAAGGACCGTCAAAAGCTTTTAAGCTGAAATTCATCAATTTCACGGATTTCTTAAGAAAAAATACCTAAACAATTTCTCGTACTCAGTTCGCGTCGCTCGGAATTCAAAATCACCTGCCTCTTGTGCTCGGTTTTGAATTTCACATTAAAGAAAGTACAGTTCTAATAAGAACCTTTCTTATAAGAAGGTTAAGGTAGCCTGCGTTGCAGATGAAACTAAACCCCGGTATAGTCCGTCTGCGAACTAGCGACCAGAAGCTTGTTCCGCCCCCCGCGTGTTACCAGGGTTTTCTATAATAGCCTCTAATTGGCTCTTGTATATGGCCGTTTTTTCGTGCACTGTAATTGGTCGAGTGGATCTCGTGAAACCATAGTTACGCTTTCGATGAATGCCAGATACACAAAATAAACAAGATCGTGTCGGCGAAACTACCTCGATGTATGCGAATCGACTTGTATGCGAAACGACCGGCTTCCAACCAAAAACGTGTGAAAAATAACAGGGTGAGGGAAAAAAACGTAAAGCAAACAAAAATTTAGTATGAAAGCCTCGCGTGTAGCTTCATCAATGCTTAAATTTTGCGGCGTCTATCATCTCTAACAATTTTGACCTTATTTCCTAATCTTTGTTGACAGTTTACAGCCATTAAGAAAGGATATATACTGATGATGAATAATAATTATATCAAAGTGTGGTATTTAAGCTTAATTATAAAGCCAAAGAGCTAAGATTAGATCAAGGCCTTAATCCAGCATTATTTTTCTCTGTTTTAAATTTAAGATGTTCCCGCAAAAGCAAGCTTTAGAAGGTTGCCATTTTATTGTTGCAGGTTTGTTGCAAACTTTACAATTATTATTGGAAATAATAATAATAATAATAATAATAATAATAATAATAATAATAATAATAATAATAATAATAATAATATAAATTGGTTGTTGTTATTTCTATGACATGAATTGCATTTCCTCCTTAGTCCTGCCTACAGAAGGAAGTGTTAAAACATTGTGATTTCTGTATTTTTTCCAGTCTTAATTTCTATTTGTCGTTGTTTTACAGCCTTTCTATGCAGCCATTTGAACATCCACTCTGCACTAAAGATGGCATCATATTTGATTTGCTGTAAGTTTTGCTTTTTCAACTTTTTCCATGCCGATTAAAAAGAACTGGCACCTGGAATGACTAATATTCAGATAATTTTACATGTTATTTCAAGAGCAGTGTCGTGTATACAATTTAATATTCCTTCCTCCCATTTACAGAAATATTGTTCCTTATCTCAAGAAGTATGGCAAAAATCCAGTCACAGGAGAGGTAGGTAAAACAAAAAAATTGAATGAACAGATATATTTTAAACACACAAAAACAAAAAAGAAAGAAAGAAATACATAATTACATTTCTATAGCAGGAACATAGTAAATAACACAACAAAGAATTGTTGATGTGGTGCATGTGTTGTGGTTCAATTTTATCCTTGGTTTAAATTTTATTTTCCTTTGTTGTTGGGTATGGTAATGTATGATAATGAGTTTAAAACAAAGGAAAATAAAATTTGAACCAAGGATAAAATTAAACCACTACACATACATGTTGTGGTTCAATTTAACCCTTGGCACAATTTGGTATTTTCCATTGTTCTGGTATAGGTATGGTAATATATGATAATGAATATAAAACAAAGGAAAACCAAATTGACGTGGGTAAAATTGAACCGCAACATACTTGTTGTACATGACAGTTGTAAATGATTGTATTCTCCTTGATAGCCTCTGCAGGCCAAAGAGCTCATAAAACTAAATTTTCACAAGAATGCTGAGGGTGAGTCAATTGATTGATGTACAGATAACATTTGTAACCTTTTGTAAAATTAATGAAATACTTAAGATTGTACAGGTCAGCACTAACTGTTACCATATTTTCATTCACAGACCAATATCACTGCCCTGTAACCTTCAAAGTCTTCAATAATAACTCGCACATTGTTGCTGTTAAAACAACTGGAAATGTCTTTTCTTATGATGTAAGTCATGAATTAGTTCCTCGGCATTAATTTACAGTTGGTAAATCACGGGAAGAACAAATGAAACGAGTAAGGAATTGTAAAAGAAAAGAGTGTTATAAGGAATATAAACATCATAATTTTTTGTCTCACTACCGAGTCACTATGTAACGCCGTCTCTCTAAAGTAATTTTTCATTTAAGAGTGTTATTTCTGATAACAGGCGGTGGAACAGTTAAACCTAAAAGCAAAGAACTTCAAAGATCTCCTCACAGATGAACCATTTACACGAAAAGACATAATAACTCTACAGGTACATCACTCTTTGAATAAATCATCTTTAGTTATCAGTTTTAAAGTCTACGGTTATGTTTATTCATGATGGCATAACAGAAATGTTAATTGGTTTTCAAATATTTTTTAGTATTCCATGCTTGTTTGTTTGTTTGTTTAATTTTGATTTGTCTCCTAACAGGATCCAACAAGCCTTGACAAGTTTAACCTGGCAAATTTTCATCATCTAAAAAACAACTTAAAAGTAGTTAATGAAGGTCAGTATGACGCAATGAAAGACATAATTATATGAACCGCAGATTAATGATGATATGATCCTGGCAGTGTGTAAGCAATTTAAGCAATTGCATATTTTAGCCTGAAAAAAATTCAGACTAAGGTCAGTATGCAATACAAATGTAAAACCTGTGTGTCTGTTGGACACAAACCTGTGCCAATGACTGGTTACTAAATTGTTGTATAATTTCTTTAGAGGAGGAGAAAGCAAAGAAAGATCCAAAGTACTATTTGAACAGAGCCAACAAAGATACACTCGGCATTCTAAGTGAGCTGGAAAAAACTTACAAAGAACCTGTAAGTCTCTCTTGTCATTGTCATACTTTTTGTATTCAGCTGTAGTTCAAATTGATTTTTTATGTGCTTGTGATCAGCAAGAACACTTCTAATTATCAAAATAGTTGTGCAGTACTTTGATATTAAAGACTGGATGTTTGTGCTTTTGAAGGAGAAGAAGAGGACAGAGAAAGCTGAATCACTCACAGACAGGAATGCTGTAAGTTTCCTGCACATTTTTCTAATCTATTTTGCATTTTTGCTGACTGTATACTTTCACAACCACATGACATATTTGATTGGTATCATGACTATTGGTAAACAAATGCTTTTTGTCCTTCCATGCAGGCTCATTATTCCACTGGAGCTGTAGCTAGTTCATTTACGTCAACAGCTCAAGTACCTGTCACTCAACAAGAAGCAGGTACACGGTCATCATTAACTCGTCAGACTACTCACCTCTTTCTTCAATCTTTAATACATTGTTTTATCACACGGTATGTTATGCTACTCATCAATCTGGTTGGTGGTTCAATTAGACAGTTGCTCATTACATATCTTGGGTATTCATTCATCTATTTGTGTTACTTTTTTATTCAACAACTGGAGTTATAGACTGATGTTTAAAAAGTACATCATCTATTTGTTTGTTGGTTTATTTATTCAATCATTCCAGCCTATGTTTGTCCTTTAGTTCATTTGTTTTTCCCTTCATTTACTGGTCCATCAGTCCTTGCATGCAACTGTGTCTATGTGTCTGTTCATATATTCTTTTATACATGCGTACCAGGGCTGTCATTAAGGGCCATAACCTGTAACACCTGTTATGGCTGAGATCACTCAATAGTACGGGTGAAAATGTCGATTAGTGCTACATTAGACTTGCATCCAGAGCAAAATGCTATGGGTGATAACTTTGATGTAGTGGCTGCTTAAAAGTTTAATGACAGCCCTGCGTACAACCAACTTTGTTTCCAGGGCCAGTCTTCTTCATTCAGCTGTCAGTCATGTATTCAGTAGCCTATGACTTCACTGCAGTGTAAAAACTTCAGCTTTTTTATCAATCAATTTTACTTATTTTCAGCTATTGTTGATCAGGATACAGTGAGATACAGAGAAGTGAAAAAGAAAGGTACACACCTACTGTGTTCTAAATAAAGTGATGTATTTTGCTTCTTATTCTGAAGAAATTTGATACATGCATATCTGATCTAGATATATTTTAAGGCACAAATGCACATTGAACATACTAGCCATTTGACCTGTAGTAGTCACCATGCATAATTTGCTTTTCTTTGTTAGGTTATGTGAGGCTGCAAACAAGTCATGGCGACCTTAACTTGGAACTCCACTGTGAAATGGTGAGCAAATCCATTGCATTTTTGGGACCTTGCTAAGGGAATCCCTTATAAAATCAGTAGTCAAATAGAAACTACCAGTAAGTTGTAATTTGGTAACATTCATTGATTTTTGTTTTGAAAGTAAGAAGTGAATGTCAAATATATCTGGGACATTTTTTTGGTTTGGCCCAGAGATTTCTAATGTACATGTTCAGATACACAATTTGAAGTTTTCCCGGCAATTTGATTTTGAACTTTTCAGGTAACAAAAACGTGTGAGAATTTTATAAAGCTTTGTATCTCTGGCTATTACGACAACACAAGTGAGTTTCTAAATTTATCTCTTTTGCTAGGTGTAAATTGTTTTAATTTGTTAACATTAGTTAGGTTAGTGTAGCATGTAACTAATATCCATTTTAATTTGCTTGTTAGTTTTTCACAGATCTATCAGAAATTTTATGGTGAGTACCAAGGCTGCTACACAACTTAAAATGTGAATGCCATTTGATGTGAATTATTGCTAGTGGTAAATTTGAATTTAGGTCTGTAATTGTTGTCATTAATTTCATTTTTATGTTTTTTTTAAAAGTTTGTAAATATTGTTGTATTATGAAATTAAATAAGACTTTAAAAAAAAATTGGATTCTAAATTTCTTTTTGTGTTTTCGTTTCAGATTCAAGGAGGGGATCCTACTGGAACCGGGCGAGGTAAATGTTTAATGCAGTTTTTTTTCTATTTTCCCTGTCTGTAGTTAAAATAAATTTGTGTTGTTTCAATTTAGCTGACATAATGCTATTTAAACCAGTATGAGAATGTTATAACATTGTCAGTAATTTGTGAAAATGATACACTAAGAAAATGCTGTTTTGTGAATAATCCTTACATTGATCATAGTTTTCATGTTCGGAAAGCCTGGAGTTAGGGGGTTACATGACAGATCAATAGCTGCAATTTGGTTCTCCCTGAAAGAATTTTAAATTGATCCTCCCTCAGGAGTAGGGAATGCCCATTGATTCCAACCATGGAACCGAGAAGGAAAAATGGCAAAGATGTGAATTGATCAAACAGGAGTCAGAGTAGAGGTATACTGCAAGAGAATGGTACATGATATGGAATCTAGTTAATGACATTTTATTTTATTTTTTCAGGAGGGGAATCGGCCTGGGGTGAGCCATTCAAGGATGAGTTTAAACCAAATCTTATCCATCAAGGTAGGAAGAAAGAGAACATTTCTTATGATAAATGGCATCTCCACCATACAGCAAAACCTTTATCTTATAAAATTTAAACAAAACATTTCTCATAAAATGATGCACTTGTCTGCTTTATACTGGTAGCTATGGAAATTCAATTGTAACTGGCATTTGTCCTCCCACAGCTAGCACATTGTAATACTTTTTTGTCTTTGTTTTCAGGTAGAGGAATTCTAAGTATGGCAAATTCAGGACCAAATACAAATAAATCGCAATTGTGAGTAAACTGTTCTTTGAGCAAAGGAAAAAGATTCAGCTGCATCGCTGTGCTAATGATGACATATTGCCTGCCTACAAACACAAAACCTATTTTTCCAATAAGTGGGCACCTTTCCAAAGTGAGATTTTTTGATGGTCGCAAGGGTGCCCAATGGGTGTCTGCCTTTGGGTGATTTGACTGCACATGGAAGCTGGTCTATATACTTGTGGTTTATTTGACGTGGACTTTAATTTCCTAAGGGTCGGTCCTTCGTCCTAACCCTGCCCCTCTACTCCCCACTTTATGTTTTAGTGTCTTCCTGCTATTCATTGCACCTTCTTTCCCTTGTAGCTTTATAACGTATCGTTCTTGCCGGCATTTGGATGAAAAACATTCAGTATTTGGCAGGTAACAATCTCAAGTACTTTATTGTATATTCGAATTTCATTATCCAATCAGACTGTAAGTAGAACTTCTTAAAATGTAAGTCCTTGTGTAAATGTCTCTATTGAGCAAATTCCAACTACTGTAATACTAATCATAATCACAAATCCAATCACAACCTCCCTCCCTCCCTCCACATATACAAATGATATGAGTACTAGTACAATTTCCATTATAATGTTTATTTAGTTAAGTATAAAGGAAACGTAGCCCTTTTACGGGCGCTTAGCAGCCTTGCAAACGTAGCCAGAATTCACTTCATATTATATAGTTTAATAGGGATAATAATCACCATCTCTGCTACTGTAAATATTAATATAATGTTCAACTCACTGAAGTTGTTGACATTGTATCATGGCTTGTTTTGCCAGGCTAGTTGGTGGACATGAAACACTGAACGCTATGGAGAGAGTTGAAACAGACGAAAAAGATCGACCAAAGGTATTACTCTATGAACGTCATACAGGGTTCTCTTTGTAAGAGCAAATGAGCAAATTTCGCTCATTCGATTTTTAAGTGGTTCTTTGTTCTAAGATAACCCGTGAGTACAGCCGTCTTGTCATTGCTCGCGGTTTAGGAGCGATGACAAGAAGACCATATTCGCAGGCTATGTTTTAGAGACTCCTGTTTTCGATGCACGATGCTTTTGTTATCAGCGAAACCCCTTCTTTCCACTCCCAGGTGTAAAATTTCCTGAATTCTCTGGTGAAGTCAAAATTAGCGCCTAGGTATAATGAGGTTGAAGACGAAGAAATGAATATCCATGACGTATATTGACATTGAAATGAAAAAGATAGCTCTGAGGCATTAAATGAACAGCGTCATGGAGTGTAAAACGTGCTCAAGGTTATCGTTCGCGATTAATCCGTCTCAGTTTTTTTTAACGATCCTTGTTTTTTTTAGGCTCATTATCTCGCTGTCATCTCCTTGGCGTATGTCTTCCTTGACAGTTAGCTTTAATCCTAACTCTTCTTTCGACTAACTCTTTCGACATCGCAAAACGGTCGATGAAAATTGTTTTTTTTCTCATTTGATTGGTGGGAGTCCTTGTCTTATGTACGCTTTCAAGTTTATTACATCTTGTAAACCCATTTTATTTGTCATTGCTTCGCAGAGCTCATGTTTTCATTAACTTTTTTTATTAGGAAACAATAAAGTTGATCAAGGCTGTGGTGTTTGTAAATCCTTTTGAAGAAGTGGACGCTGTCGTAAGTTGACATCTTTAACAGTACGGATCCGCTTCTAATTTCTCCTCAAAATTTCAATACAAAGCATCCAAGCAGGTTATGAGAATAAAACAACTAAACAATAAGGAGAAACTTTCTTCATTCATAAACAAATTCTCCAAACTAACACTGACAGAAATTTACGATGACAAGAAGCAGAGAATTTGTTTGTTTAACATCACGCTTACGTAGGCATCTATGCGGAAGTTGTTCTATGCTCGTAACGAAATATCTTTTATTTTTTGTGATGAACCATGTGAGTATCACATTATAGTCATTAGTTGTTTATGATTCGGTAATTGTGAAGAACAGCTCCCCTCAACCGACTGTCGGTCGTCTGTCGGCCGCCGTGACTGTCGGTGAAGTTAAAGTGCCTATAACCCCAAAAATTTTTTTTCAAGGAAAAGAATATTTACATTTATCTGAGCAGAATGCCGAAAAAAGTTTTGATTTTGGTTGAAACCTCGATTTTCTGTGAATCGTCGAAGTCGAAAAAAATCGCAATAATCAGAAACACGACCGAGCCGAAGATCCGGTCAAAAGGGTCTGGGTCCAATAAAATTCGTGACGTCAACCCAGGACATCAGTCGAACGTGATATCGCTCGCGATATGATCTGCGTTGTATGTAGGTCGTGACTCGGGTCGGAGCTCCAAAATGCGAAAAAAACCGGGAGACCATCAAGTTCTCGGCAATGTAATCGAAGCACATCAGAGTTTAAGATTTCTTGGTCACCTATCTTGGTTTGATCGGCGAGTGCTAGCAGCGAATATGAAAATCAGACTTTCGATCTTCGCACACAAACTTCAATTTTCTGCGTATGGACTCCACAGTTTTCGTAGAATTCAAGGTACATGTAATTATCTTCTATTCCCGATCCAAAATGTTACCACTATTTATTTGAAGCATTAAGCGATTCTAGTGAGCGCTGATGATTTTATTCAGACTTATTCGCTCCCCTGCATGTACACACGATGCAAATTAACAATCGACTCATTCCGCGACACTTTGTTTACATTTCTAGCAGCGAAGGAAAACAAGTTCTTCACTGATTCTTACCGCAAAGATGCGGCGTCTTCGGGCTTTACTTTAGTTAGCACAAGTGTTAAGCTTCAGGGTTTAAAAGCAGGACAAGATATTTTCAGTTGAATCCTAACCTCGAGCAGAAAATTTAAGAAGATTATCGATCGTATGAATGTGATGAATAGCGAATAAAGTCGGCGTACCGGCCGCTCCCGCAAACGAATAGTTGACTGCAAATTATTCATACGCAAGTACAGACTTTCGTTGTAGAATTTACAGTAAATACTGATAAGTCAATAAATCTTATACCTTTTTAAAACTCTGAGGCAATTCAATTTATTTAACTAAACTGTGCATGCTGTGCGAAGGTCAAGAATTCATGTTGTGTTGTTGTTTGATGAACCCTCGACTTCGAAGTCGTACTCGACCTCTGCGGCCTCAGAGTCCGAGCTAGAGTCATAGCTAGAATCGCTGGACGACATTATAAGTGCGTTTGAATATTCGAACTTTTGTTGAGTCAAATAAAAGTTCTTTTGACGAAAAACTAACCCTCAGTACTCTATCCCACACACAAAACAACGTGAGAGTTACTGGAGCGACGCTGGCAATGGCCTGGAATGACGTCACTAGTCCCATTCTCCCGAATGCTCGGTCGTGCTGTTAACAGCGCCAACTTTAAAAATTCGTAAAAAATTCGGGTTTTAACCGAATTCAAAAATTTTTGCGACATTTTTCCCAATTCCATACAGAGATTTGATTAGTCGAAAAATTTTTTGGGGGTTATAGGCACTTTAAGGAACATGAAAAAATTTCCCATTCGATATCTCTTTCCACTTCACTTCTGTTTGTTAAGTTGCTCTCACGTATAGAGAAATGATGCCTCTTTCTTGTGCGGGCGAGGCTGCTTTTAAATTTAATCAACTGGATTGAGTTAATTATTACCTCACTGTGTTTTCAGCTTAAAGAGGAGCGCGAGAAGAGGGAAGAAGAAGAAAAGAAACAGGTGATGTGCTAAACAAACTCCATCTGTTTCAAGTCTTTGAAGCCGGCTGAGCAAGTACCAGTTAGATTGTCTTCGTTGAAACACGTAGAATTTACAGTTAAATTTATCCTATCAGAAAACAGCACGAGTACTCACGAGTACTACGCTGCATAGTCAAAATATTCTTCCCGACGTTTCGGCAATGCTGCCTTCTTCAGGGGGACAAAACTATTTCACCTAATTTTTTATTTATACATTTAGCACCTACGCTGCGCAGGTATTCCATTTTTTATCAATCACTCACGAGCACTCACGAGTACTCACGAGCACTCTTATCACTTTGTCATTAGCACGTCATGTTGCTTAGCAACATCTCTGACCAACCCCGCGGGTGGGCTCAGTCTGTTCTCAGACGTTTTCCCAGTTTACAGTTCTTTCTGTTGTGTTTGTGTGTTTAGGAAGAAGCCGCCCGGAAAAAGAAAGCAGCTGCTACACCAGTAGAAGCACCAAAGGTTTACCGCTCAGGAGTTGGAAAATACATTCCACAGAAACCAGCCTCGAGGTAGTAAATACATTTGGGGATGTGCGAGTCACTTTCCTTGTTTGTTGACTTTATTTGTTTCACATTGGTTCCAAGATTTTATTTTCGTGTACGCTTACGACATACAGTTTTGACAGTTTTTCTTTCCAATCAGTTTTCTGGTTTGATATTTCCCAGGGATGCTGATACCGCTGACCTCACACCGCAGACAACTAAAAAGAAACTCAAGACTTCAGGTGGATTCAAAGACTTCAGCTCATGGTGACATACGAAAGAGGTTGAGAATGATAATGACTTTCCGGTGATCAGTGGAGCCAGACAACCCTTAAATATAATTGCCTTTCGAGCACGTCTGGTAAACTGTTGGTACTCATCCAAATTTGCGGGTGGGTTGTAATGCCGGAGTAACGGAGAAGAAACTTACGAAGAAAGGACCTATTTTTAAAACCAAACACTCTCGGGATGTTGGGGGTTTCGCTATCGCTGCAATCCGAAAATATAGATCGGCCAATAACGGTAACGCCGTACCAGACTTTAACCTTAGATTGCTGGAAATCGCTGGCGAACCGAAGAGAGAAGAGTCTGGCTACAGAAACGGAATGAGGCCGAAAAAACGGCGCCAAAATAAGAAGCGCTGTTTCTGGCACATCTTTTATCCAAGGTCCTTTTGTTCAATCATAAGATTCTAAAACTGCCTGAGTTGAACTGCGCAAGTATAAAAAATATATATATATGCAATGTACATATTATTAAATAACATGAAACTGAAAATTTTTTTGAAATTTTTTCACTGTATGCCTAGTTAATAACAAATTGTAACAGCATCTGTAAGCAAACGTTTTTGTAAGTTTAACTGTTCCTCGTATTTGTCGAGTGCAAAAGAAATCATTTTCGTAAGGTTTTCTTTTAAACCTTAATGAAATCGATCGTTGTAATGTGGGTCAGTGTACCTTAAATTCCTGTGGCTTTGTATAGACAGTCATCCACTGCATACACGTTTTTGACAGATGCTATCTTTTTTGAGTGCCTGCAGAGCCCGCTTTTAAACTCAAATCTGATTAGCTGACAATTGAAAATGAGCACTCTGCGCATACTCGAAAAGTCGGACCTGGCTAGAGTTCGCATTCTTGGTGCTGACCAATAGAAAAGTGGGTTCTGGGAACGAGATTGGAGCCCGCATTTCATTCTGAATCCAAAGGCCTTCAAAAGGTTCCGGGATGTGCAGCAAACGCACGACGAACGCGATTTACACGCGGGCGACTACACGCGGACTTGGGAGAGAATAGCTACTCAGGCTCAGCACAATAGAGCCTACACACACAAACTAATGCAAGTGCTATCTATAAGTAACGGTTCAAAAAAGTTCGTTATTTTCCTGTACGTATCAGTTTATTCTGTGCGGCGTTCGCTTTTGCAAAACAAACAAGTAGTTTTACCTCCACATTTTCCGTGACTAAGCGGCGAACATCAAATGTTGAATTTTTAACGTCCACAAAGGCCACAAAATGCAAATTAAGGGCAATGTAAATTAATGCCGCGACTAATATTGAAATTACTTTTTGTACAATAATCGACACGAGTTGTCATCGTTTACACTGTCTTTCACTACTGTGCTTAAGACATGGCCAAAAATCGCTTTTACACGAAAAACCAAATAAATGAAAATTAAACTAAGTAAATAAATTACTCAGCAAATATAGCGATGATCGAAACTGTTTTGTCCTTAAATATCAATATGTACTGTAGAAAATATGTTTTGAGAATGCAATT
Organism: Meandrina meandrites; assembly: GCA_963693305.1. Lineage (NCBI taxonomy): Eukaryota > Metazoa > Cnidaria > Anthozoa > Scleractinia > Meandrinidae > Meandrina > Meandrina meandrites. The sequence goes on along the minus strand of OY855913.1, from coordinate 1,672,708 downwards.
CGATGTTATTGTTCGATCATCTACCAAAATAAAACTGTGCCTAGTGTTGCGTGCAAAAAGCCATTTTCTTCAGTGGGCGCGTTTCTCGAATCACGCCGAAAATCACGCAACGATAACACGGAACGACACGAACATACACGAATTATGTCGGGCGCATTTTCTGTATCAAGAAATGCCTTGTTTTGTGTTTGTATTTTGGTTTCGTTTGGTCTATTCTTGATAAAAACAGTTTGCGTATTCGTAGAAACCACTTTATTGAAGTTACAGTTACAACAGTTGCGTGTCGTGGAAGCGTAAGTTTCGTGAGAAACCTGTCATTTTCAACCAGCTCTAAAAGAGTTTTCTTTTTTATGTAAATTATCAGTTTACTTTTAATTCTTGGTACCGCGTTAGAAATAAGAATTCTTGATCGCCAAGCGCATGAACTAGTCAACTTTGTCCGTGTTCTAGGATTCAACTTCACTGAGGAGGAAAATGGCACAAAAATTGACGGTATAATATGCACATTTAATTTGTTATTTTATATTAGTCTAACACCAGAAAATAAGTGTTGAAGTATTGTGTAATTATTCGCTAGTTTGCTAAATGCATTCATGTTTTACTACAATATTTTTGTAACCCTTTACATGTAATTTCGTATCTAGTTGCACAGTAGGCGCTGGAATTCAGTTAAAACCCTGACTACTGACTGTGGTATTTTAAGTTGCGATTCTGAAGCTATTTCTTGAATATTTCCATAAGGATTTCTTGCAGTCGAACAGGAATATCCAATGGAATACCGATTTCTCGGACTTCAAGGGAAATGAAAATTGGTTTGAGGATTCGGGAGTAAAATGTGCAGTGTTTGACCGAGTGAGACAGACCGTAGGAAAACGATTTTTTGATTCGAGAAATCTTCTACCAGAAGTTGAGAGGCGTTGCTCGCAGGTTGTTTCTTCTCACTCTACTGTATATTTACTAAAGGAGACTCGTTTTCATCAGCAGTCCTACTTTATACACATTAAACGAAATCGATGCCATCAAGAAACCGAGTTCCACTCCATCACTGAATTTACTTCTTTTTTTTTTATTTACTTTTTTTTAATCGAGCTTTCGTTGTTAAGCTCCACGGGAAAAAATGATGAATTATGCGGCTTCGCCGTCGTCGGGAATGGGTTTAAAACTATCAGTTTTCCTACTTACCGGTAAAAAATGAGCTGAGAGATAATTTCGATTATGTCAGTGCCTGCTCTCTCCAGGCTGTGTTCCGGGATATTGTCAATAGAATGGACAAAATCGATGAAAGAATATGTAGTTTTTGATCTTCATAATAAAAAAAATCTTGACTCGCTCGCTTACAGGCCAGTAGAACTCAAAGCTATCGGTGAACACTGGCTTAAGAACTATATTTTAATTTCTTAAACCAGAAGTAAGGGACACTTGTCACAGAAAAATGAATAAATATTGAGCCGATAATAGAGTTGGAATACTCATCAATAAATCGGCCAGGGAATATTTGTTGACGTGAAAAACGTGTTCTGTTTCACCCGCGAAACCGTGAAAAGGACAAAACTTGTTGAAGAACGCAAACAATATTCGGCGCTAGACAATTGACAAAACTCAAAGATTTGAAGTGCCTGAAAATTATCGTGCGACTTATATCGCGCCTTTTAGAACCTATATAACTTTTTTTTGCGAAACTCTTTGTTTTAAAGGGCAGGTGTAAATATAGCCCAGTTGACAGTCAAATGCAGCAGTTAAAAACTATATTTCCGAATAACTGGCCATAATAGCCATAATAGTTAAAAGCAGTTTAGGACATACACGGGGAAAAAGATAAAAGTTTTCTGTTTTAGTTAAATCTTATCCTTTTATACTTGACTTGTTCGTAGCTTTTTGATGACACCAAATAGTTTGCGCGACTTGTTAGGTTAGTTTCTGGTTAAATGTAAGGACTTCTATCTAAAACCACACGGAGAATTGAAGTAAGTATGTGAACTAAATTTTGAATGGAAGTACAAAAAGCTCAGTTCTTTGCTAAAAAGAATTCATGACTGGAGACTTAGCTGTTTTAATGACAATACCACCTTGATGAGTTTCTGGAAAACACAAAGAAATATCATTCATGAGACACGCCCTGCACCGGTCAATGTTTAATTATCTTTTGATAAAAAATAATTATCTTCAGTGGTATAGGTTCGATTCGTATCATCCGGTTTGAGCAACTAAAAGTGGTGCTAGGATTAAAGCTTTTATTAAAAAATTAACATTTACCGGTGATGATAATAATTAGCTTAATTAAACTGAATCATACTGCTGGCGTTAGTTTCCGTATAGACCGTTTTTGTGCAAGACAAGGTTCAGAGAAAATCCATTGGAATATTGCGGAAGAGAACATTTAACTTCTGTGTTCACCGGTAATGGGGTATGAATTCGTAGAACTGAATGAAAAGGAAAGAGTGGTTTACTAATGGAAAAAACTTATTTCCGAAAGTTTAAATTAACAAATTAAAAATTGTCTAAAAGGTAACAGATGTTTATAGTCTTTTATAAGTAATCTTCGCAACTCGTCGACTTTCACTTACGCGTAAAAAAATCGTCTTTTATAAACCTGAGGGTGATACACGTTGGTATTCCGGAGGATCAACACGTAATATGGTAAATAACGACTATTTTTTATTAAACTTCACTTAAGATGTGTGAATCTTCCATAATTATTTTTCTTAATCAAAGTTTATTGATGATACTTTTTTAGCTACCGACCATAATTTCTCTCAATGTTGGAGGACATTTCTTCACCACTCGCCTTTCAACGCTTATGAAAGACGAAGATTCCATGTTAGCCGCCATGTTTAGTGGGCGACACATACTTGAGGTGGATAGTGAAGGCAGATATTTCATTGACCGTGACGGAACATACTTTGGCTATATCTTGAACTACTTGCGTGACGCGTCACTGCTTCCAAGTGCCTCCATTGCGTTACATGTGTACCGCGAAGCTAAGTATTTCCGGTTAGAGGACCTTATTCTTCAGCTCGAACGTTATCCTTCTGTTATTCCACATGTTGTAGTAGAAGAACAGAAGAGAGACTTCACAGAACGGTATCATTATTGGAAACAGATTCTACTCGGTAAGGCACAGCAAAAATATCGCCAGTTTATAAAATTTGCAATTGGTCGTGAATGCGTCGTTACAGTGACGAGATATGCTTCCAAAAAGGATTGCATGCTCAGTGAAGGCTTCTGCAAAAGTTACAACTCACTTTGCGAAGACAAGGAAAACTACCAAGCTCATCAAATCTTCTGCGTAGACGAAACAGGAGAAAGATTACAGTATTTTATCGGTCCTGATCTCCCATTGGTCGATTTTGTTGTACCAGATGAAGATATACCGGATAGTCGGCTGTTTACGTCATTGGTAGAAAAAGACCTCCGCCTGGAAGGATTTTGTGTCAGCGGAAGTTTGTCGCATGCGTGGAAATGCTTAAGATGTGATGCGACGGGATTTCTGCACCAAATGGCTTTTAGATGGGTTCTTCCCTGTCCAGATGTGACCAGAGAATCACGACAAACTCAGTAAACCAACAGAACATGCAGCGTACTTGTTACTTCCGATTGGTTGCCAGAACTAACATGTTTATGATTCAAAACAAGTTGTACAACTTTTTCTTGAAACCCTACTGATCTCCGCAATGCAAAACCAAACAAACAGATAATCAATCAGACCAGCCACCAAGAGCTGCATAGTGGGTCATTTCCTTTTTTTTTAATTTATCTTGAATGGTTTCAGGTATTTTCGAACTAAGCTACAGCTGGTCTCCAAACAAAGTCAGTAAAAAAAATTGTAGGAGTATGTAGCCAAGTTTTTTCAACGGAGCTTTATCGGCATCAGTAAGCGTATGTTTCTGTCTAATAAAACCAGTATGGTAGGTAAAACGTAATGTCTGTGTTCGAGCCGGTTTCCGTGACATCAAGCGTGACCAGGAGTATTTTAGTCTACTCCCCCCTGGATAGGATGCTAGTCCATCGCAGGGTTACCCCCAGCAGTAAATTTGCCATTACCTATTTATACACCTGGGTGGAGAGAGGCACAATGAGAGTAAAGTGTCTTGCCCAAGAACACAACACAGTGCCGCCAGCAAGGGCTCGAACCCGGACCGCCCGATCCGGAGTCCAGCGCATCAGTATGAGGTTTACTTAATTGCTCGATGTGCATGTGTGCATTTTTGTAAGCAATGCTCCACAATGACAATAAGCTATTAAGATGTACAGCATTTTTGCCAAGAAACTTTCAATTAGCTACTGAATTCAGCTAGTTGACAACAGGAGAAAAGCATTACTGAGAACTAAAGGAATTCACTTTTGCGCTAGAAACAAACGATTCCACAAATTCCCTTTATTCCCCTACTCAGCTAAACGTGGTCCCCGTCCACACCAGGCAAAAATTAGCGATCAGTACGGGATTTGCAGAAGGAGATAAAATGAAATAAAATGAAACGAAATATTGAAGTTGACATTACTCACCGTTGCGCAGATTTGCTATATCATTCTGTCAGTTTACTTCATTTCCAGTCAAGTACTCGGAGATGGAACCGAATAAAAGCAGTAATAACTACGGTGGCCCATATAGGACATGAGCAATTTTTTTTTTCGTTTGAAATTTTAACTCAAATTTCAGTTACAATAATCCGTATTGTGTAATTGTCTAAGCGTACAACTCGGATTTATACTAAAAAATCTTAGTTGTAAACATCGTTCAATTTTACAACTCGGATTTTTACCGCAAAAATCCGAGTTGTTAAATTTCCAAAAACACAACTCGGATTTTTACTGCAAAAATCCGAGTTGTTAAATTTCCAAAAACACAACTCGGATTTTTAACACAAAAATCCGAGTTGTTAAATTTCCAGAAACACAACTCGGATTTTTACCGCAAAAATCCGAGTTGTTAAATTTCCAAAAACACAACTCGGATTTTTACTGCAAAAATCCGAGTTGCTAAATTTCCAAAACACAACTCGCATTTTTACCGCAAAAATCCGAGTTGTTTATTTCCAAATGCGTTACACGGACATTGTTACGTCACGTCACGTGACATTAGTCAATATGGCGGACATCACAGTCACAGCTGTAAAAATTTAAAAAATGATTGACAGGCCTAGCACGACTCCCACTGTTTCGTGATATACGGTCTTTGACCTTTAGAGTTTAGCTCTAACAAGTATGTCTTTCAGAGATTTTACTCTCCTGTAGGAGATGAAAGGAGGGTCTCTGTATATTTCTCTAAGCAGAGGTTGGTCTTGGATTAAATGCCATTTGCTCATTAAAATGCTTTAAAGATTGGGCACTGATGCAAAGCTGCTGCCTAAGGAAATTTCTAAGGAGCCCTTCGGGCTCCTAACATCAAAAGTTAGGAGCCCAAGCCATTACTTTAGGAGCCCAGCCTAAAAGTTGCCATGGTCGATCCTCGGGGAAGGGGGGTGGGGTAGAAGGAAAAAAATATCTAGGGGAGGGGTCTGGGGAGCAACCGTCCCCTTCCACATGCACACACATTTTATTTTGTCAGTAGAGCGTTTGTACGTGAACAGAAAACTCCTTCGGACAAGATTTTTTTCTGAAAGCTTCTGAAGGTAACCTCCCTCAAATAGTTGTGTGAGAAATTCCAGCTTTCTTAACTTGAAAGTTTATTTAACCGAGCCTCTCCTTCGATAAAACCCATTTTACACTGATTGGGTGACATGAACAGGAGTGTGTATATTAGAAAGTTTCTGTAGGATTAAAATGAGTTTGAAAATCCAACCAGTATATTGTGCTGTGATAAAAGTTGGATAAAGTAAGTTAAAAATGTGTAGAACAAATAAAACAATGTTTAATAGGAGTTTTGAACATCCAAAGTTTTGAAGCAAAATCAGTGAAGCATGAAGCAGCAAAATTATTATTTCACTTTTGCACAGCAAGCTAAGCTCACTAACGAACTTGAATTATTGTTAGTAATTAAGGTTTAACAGAACCAAGATTACAATTTAGCAGGTCTATTTGAAGGTTAAGGCAAAGGTAATAAAAAGTCAAAACACCTGTGTAAACACTTTAATTAAATTCTGATCTTATCTAAATTTCATAATCAGTTGTCAAAAATAGACCAGAAAAACTAAGTTGTGAAAATTAAAACAGTTTCTAGGCTTATCAAATGAGTTGCTTATACAATAGATTTTAGTAGTTTTAAAAACAATTCATGTTATTCAAACTGTTTTCAGCAAAGTTTCTAGCACATTATTATTTTCAAGAGTAATGTTCTCCTTGCAAGGTTCAATAACCGAGATAAAACACGAAACAGTTCGAATGAACAAACAAACTTGATCCACAAAAAGCGGTAGCTGATAAGAATGTCACAGAAAAGGCACACATTTTCTGTTGTTATGAAATTAAGCGTTCTCTAAAGTGAAAAAATAAAAGTTTGAGTTAAATAATAAGCTTAATTACAGTAATTCGTAAGTGTAACATCAAAACATTCTGCACATTATTTTAGGCTTGTTGAAAAGGTTTTTGTATCAAGCTTTTGCAGATTAAAATTGTCATGATCAGACCTGATGCATGAATGGCCAGGAGATTGATATCACTTTTGTATCTGTAAAATGTTTACTTCACATTCACTATAAACTCCTCCAAAACATCAACGTAGCGAACGAAACGTGAAGCAGCCCATAATACTATTCATTCTTCATTCCATATTTGGGAGTCAGTCCCAGTCCTAAACAGTCGAAAATAATTGGTTTTCGAAGTTGCACGTATTTATACGCTAAAATTATCTCGATTGTGGACAATTTTAGTATTTCCGTTTTGAAATGAAGCGCTTATGGTTTTAAACGGGATATATCTTACGCCAGTGGAACAAAGTTAAAAGGAAATTGAAGTCATTAGAGGAGAATGGAAAATATATGCTTAGGTGCCCATCCGGGCTCCTTGAACAAAAATTTAGTCGCCCGCACTCGTAACTTAGGCGCCCCAGGCGACCGGGCGTCCGTTAGGCAGCAGCCTTGCGTGATGGATTATATTGTGTGACAAAAGGCAATAATCTCTTTTGCAATTTTGGTTTCTGTTGTAGTGCCGACTTCCTGTTTTTAAATTCGACTTCTGCGAGGACTTTGTTGACCAGTTTCTCTGGATAGCCTCGAACACGCAAATTTGATCTGAAATTTTTGATCTTTTCTTCAAAACTTGTTTTTGAAGAGTTTGTTCTCAGAAGCCTAAGTGCTTCACCTTTGATAAAACCTTTTTTCACACCTGGAGCGTGTTTTGTTAAATCTCTCGCCTTTGAAGACAGTAGTGTAAAAATCCGAGTTGTAAAATTGAACGATGTTTACAACTAAGATTTTTTAGTATAAATCCGAGTTGTACGCTTAGACAATTACACAATACGGATTATTGTAACTGAAATTTGAGTTAAAATTTCAATCGAAAAAAAAAATTGCTCATGTCCTATATGGGCCACCGTAAATAACAATTGACATCTTCCCTGCAATGCCTGATATTTTCGAGTAAGAGAGCGAGTGTCAGTTTGTCGTCATAATCATATATGTGTGCGTGCGGCTTTCGCGAAATGTTGTGTGCGCATGCTCTGTATACAGCGATACTACACACTAATAAAAATGTCTAATAAGATATATTTTGACGTTAAAAACCTTTGAGGAAAAGGCATCCCGAAATGAGCTGCCTTGCGTAAAGATATTTGAAGGATAATAAACAAAATAGCCTCATTTAGCTTCAAAAATATGCACGGACATTTGTTCAGCGGGCATTATCCGTTCCGAGAAGCGAACAGTTGCCCGAGGAAAACTGTTCGCTTCGAGGAACAGATAATGTCCGACTGATTTTCGCGCGCTTTACCTTAGTAAGTGGTACAAAATCGGACGACGGGTATCAGCCCGGAGAAGAGACATTTTTATAGATTTGAATAGACCCCGGACGGAACTTAAAAAACATTTCATACCGGGAGACCGCGGAGGCTACCCCAGGTTCAAACCCTTATAGTCCTTATATCCTTTCGTCATAGTCATGTACCCTTTTTTCTGTGGTTTTGAAAGGAATATGCTATATATTTTTTTAGCGTCAAAACATTGAAACATTCTATTTTAAACTAAATACTTTAGCAGGGAAGCGCAGAAGTCTGGGAAACAACTTTGAAAAAGAGCTTCATCTTGGCATGGCAGCTCTAACTCGCGATGACGTCACTGGACATTTTTATTTCTTGCGGACTTGTCGTCTTGACGTGTTCAAACTTGCCCGAGCGGAAGTAGCAATGAAATATTTCACTAACTGGGGTAGGGAAAGTCAAAGGGACACCGGGAACCGATCCAATATTCAACTAAATCCGTGATGGTGAGAAAATTAATAAATTGTCATAATACATTTTGTTATTCACCTTTTAAAATGTGCCATCTTGTAAAGAAAGGATTATTGGTTAGCTACAACGATTCTTATTTTACCCCTCCCTGGTAAAACATTTTTCCCGCGCTTACCGCAATATAAACCGGAAGTGAAACTCAAACTGGTTCATTTCTGCAACGGACATCGACATGGCGAGTGGACCAAGCGAAAATTCAAGACGAAAACTTGTTATTTTTGCAAGTGAATTAGCCAGTGCTGTTGGGCGACATAGATATCAATCAAAGGACGAAACATTTCAGCGAATTTGGCTTCGAATGCATCCGCAATCGTTCTGTTTTGCTTATGCTTTGCAGTTCAAAAGTGAAGTTCATTCCATCTTGACAGAATGCGCGGAGGTGACAATTCAGTTTCCATCGTTGAAAGAAGAAACCGACATCGTCGATTTTGCTGCTGTGCTAAGAAAAGTAATTTGCGACATCTCGCTCAGAAAAGTTTACTCGAAAATTCTGAATTTCCTAAAAGTGAAGCTGTTTAGAAGCAACAAAGAAGAACATGTATTGGTGTCGGCAAAAGTCGTCGAACAAGTTGCAGCCGAGGTCAAGACACTTTGTCACAACGAAGAGAAACCTGTGGAAACAGTTGTGAAAGAGATTTGTGCTAAAGCAGGGATCGAAAAGAAGGAAGTAGTCGAAGCAATGGAGTCGAAAATTACAAAGGATCGTGGAACACAATTAGAGGGAAAAGCTGTACAAGATTTTGGAAAAGCCAAAGGGATTGAGATCGAACGCCCGATCGCACCCGAGCTCTTCTGCAAAGACATGGAATACAACGGTGTGAAGTGGATTGTTTGCGGCAGAGTGGATGCGGAGACAGAAGATAGCGTGATTGAAGTAAAGAATCGAAGAAACCGCTTTATGTGTCCGGAATATGATTACATACAGCTTCAAACCTACTTGTTCATCCGCAACAAATCCAAGGGTGTCTTACTGCAGAGGCTGAAAGGGGAAAACAAAGAATCGTGTTTCGATTTCGATGAAGAGCTTTGGGAAGAAGTAACGATCGACCTTGCTGAGTTTGTCACAGAACTGTTGGACGCGATGACGATGAGTAAGCAGGCGCTGTACGGCCATTCTTCACCAAGGAAAAGAGATCTGGAAAAGGTGACCGAGGAGAAAGACAACGTCAGTTGCCAGGCAACGGATGAGGAGCCAGTCAAGAAGACTGCAACAGAAGCAGATAAAGCAACAACAGTTACTGAGAAAAAGAAAACCGCTGAATAAACTTATCAGAGTGTTAATCTGGTGAACTTTACTAGTATAGATAAATCACAAATTGATAATTTATTTGACAATGCGTAGAAAACATCCTACATGTAGCAAAAGCCAGACCCCTCCTTATCCTATTCCTTGTCACGCTGCACTCCAGGAGACCAAATCTTCCTTTAAAAGGTGTGAGAAAGTATAGCAGGTATTGCTTAAGGGTGGCTGGGAAAGGTAACATCAAGCTCAATTTTAGGTTAGGTTTAATGTTGTGTGGGACAGCGGGGGGTGGGGGGGGGAGTCACATGTGAATTAAAGTAAATCGAGAGATATTCAAAATTATGGTGACCAGTAAACGACTCGATGCTTACTTATCAGTGCCAATCTGGCAATAAGAATAAATATTGTAAATTGTTTCAGTACTTCTAAGAGGATTTGCCCCACCTGCCAATGGCATGCACTGTTTAATAACAACACAAAATATTTATTGACTTTTGACTTTGATGCAAGTATTAAAAAATTTCCAAACAAATTCATCTTGGTGAATTTCTCCTGAAAATCGAGTCATTTAATCCTTGAACTCCAGGGTAGAAAATATTTGAGTTTGTTACTCAAAAATATAGCTAATTGGCTACAAGCAGGTGCACTTTCCCTCACTTTTGTAAGCAAGAAATGAAGAAATGAGAAAAAAAGGATCGCTCATAGTTCTAATGGCTAAAAGATCATAAACCTTATTTTTTTCTAATAATCAGCCTGATGCAACCTTACAAGAGAAGAACACAGAAATACTCTTCAACCATTGTATTATATTGGAGTCAGAGTAGCAAATCTCCGGGTTACACATTTCCTAGTGTTTTGTGATTGTAGTATTATTTATCAGAAAAAGATTGAATAATATTTCCCCCTTACTACGTACCCAGATTACAAACATAACTATTTAGACTTTTTAACATTTACAAATAATAGAACTACTAACATTATAACATATTTAATTTAGGAGTCAGAAATACAATGAAATCAACCATTTTTTATTGCTAGATTAAAAATGCACAGCTACCTACATTATTTAATTAATGATATTATTTAAATTATTGAATTCTAATCTACTCAACATTGTGGATTTGCAATCAATAAAAAGCTTAGTTTAAAAATTGTATTTCTTATTGCGGAGTCACACTTTGATGAGGATAGCAGGCCATCATGGACGTGTGCAAAAGAATGGATGTTTCTGATTAGAGATTATACTAATACAAGTCACCTTGGTGAGATTAAAACACCAAACTTATTTTCCATTGTTTTACAGCATAGACTACAAGGTCAGATGGCTGTAACTCATGGGTAAAAGGAATGTTATTTGGGGGCCATTCCACAATCAAGGTAATGGTAACAAAATCTATTCCCAGGCAACAGGGTCAATGTTTGTAGGTTACCATGGCAACCTTACAAAACCCTATAGCATGCTGCTTAGAAGTGACTAGATTGCCACCCAAACATACACAATTAAGTGAAAATTGAGTATAGCTCCAATAGTTGGATGAAAATATTGGATAATAAAATTCAAAAGTAACACAATTTTATAGAAAAAAAATCAGTCTCCTATCTAATATTAGTTTTCAAGATTTTGACATACCATCTGGGAAAAGAGGAAATATGATATAAATTTAGATATTTCTTAAATATTATTAAATACAATAATTGCAGAACACAGTCACACTTTGTATAACACTGATATGAGATATAACACTTTTTCGACCTATCTAGATTGATCAGTCTAGACAGTCATACATGTATTCTTTTTGGTGAATGGTGGACATGAGCAAGGTTATGAGGAATGAATAAGAATACATGGGCCAGGTTGTTCAAAGCGCGATTTAAGTAAATTATCTTGGATTAGTGAGAACTTTTATTTCCATTTTAAACTTTTCAGTGAGGTTTTCTGATGTTGACTTATTGTAAACTCCACAAAACAGTAATGAAAAAAAAAAAGAAACACTTCATACAAGAGAAATTGAACCCTCGATCAACTTTTAATCGAGGGTTTGTGTTTAACACAAAATATAAAAAAATACAGAAAAAAAATACAAAATATTGGCTTTTGATCAACCCCATCCTTGATACTTGGCTGCCTTAGTTTCATTTGTGTCTGTTGTCCAGTTTACAGATCCTGTGATGTTTGCCATAATGACATGTGTGTGATGTATCCACACTTTTTAACAACATATCTAGGAATGAACGTACAGTAAAGGTGCCCATGTTACTTATTGCATGAGTACCTATCCTGAAGATTTTCAGATACACATCTATTGCTTATTCATAACACAATATAATGCTTCATTATTGTCACCTTTTTTTCTTTCTTAAAATAACAATCAGAACTATTTAAATATTTGCACTTGGAAATAAGATTTTTCTTATCATTATGCCATATTGTAGTAGTTCCTGGTGACAATACATTTAGTTTGTTCTCAGAAGGAACAGTCAGATCAATCTGTTATTCTTTTTTAATCAGTTCACTCCTTTCATTTCCACTGGAGGCGTGTGCAGGCTGTCGAGGGGCATTGCTGCCATTAAGATAATTTTTGAGTTTTGTAGGATAGTCTGTCATGACGCCAGCAACCTTGAGCTTGTTAAAGGCAAAGTCAAACTCACTGTCCTCATTTAGCACCCAAAGATACGTCTGATGATCATGGAACCAAAAAAAATCACAAAGAAGATAAATGTGAAAAACCTCTAACAATTGAATGAAAGTTACAAGAAATAAGGTGTGTACAGAATGCTTTTAGCAACAGATACATTTAAACCATTAAGCTGACTCAGTTTATGCTACTGATTAGTGATTGGTCACAGCATGATGAACATTCCAGAGAGATATTTTATATGTTCATGATTTAATTACTTAACAGTAAGTACCTGAATTCCTCTCTTCTCCAAATGCTTGAACAGTATTGGGCTGATTAAAAACCTGCACGAAAGAAACAAATGAAAGAAATCAAAGTTACAGTGTTTTTATGATTCACTGCCAGTATTGTTGTACACTGCAAAGAAATGTCGGTCAATCACATTGAACTAAAGTTGAAACCAAAATACTGTATTTGTTATATAATTAATGTGCAAAAGCCACACAAAATATTATAGAGAGTGAAAACAAGCATAGCACTGCTCTGATTGGATAATTAAATTAAAATTAAAGGACTGGATGGTTTTGTTTTGCATGATTTCATGGCCAAAAAAGAAAACATGTCAATTGCCCAAGTGTCTTTAAAATTTATGTGTTAAAATCTTGTGTTTTAGTTAGGGGGGGGGGGGGGGGGGGGGAGATGTGGTGACATACTGATACCATGGGGTACGGTGTCAGACTCAGAATCAAGCAGTCTTGGTTCGGATCTCTTGCTGGGCCATGGCATTGTACTGTTATTACTATTGTACTGTTAGTACTGTTATTGTTACTGTTATTGCAAGACAGTTTACTTTCACAGTATCCCTCACCACCCAGAAGTATGAATGGGTGCTGCAAAACTGTTTTGGAATTAAGTTAACAAATGTTGAGGGGTAACCTACATTTGTGTAGCATCCCCCCACTGCTTGTTGCTTTACAGGAATGCAGTTTAAGCTCTGGTGCCCAGTGTGGACCAGTTTGGGCTGAGTGTTTCATATTTTTACAGTTTTGCTCGCAAATTGGCGTAAAACCAATTGAAAGAAACTGATTGAGCAGGACAGTTCTAATCATGAGTAAGCAACATTATTTAGTGAAGAGATGCATTCAACTCACCAGTCAACAACATGACAAAAGAATTTCATTGTTCGAGACACTTCAAAGCGCCTGAAAATAATAATTTTAATAACGGTTTATTAATACTGTATCCATTTACATGCCTCTTCACCTGTTAGCTAACTAAATGGCAATCGTAAATTGAAATTTAACAAATGAGATTACAAATTACAAACAAAATAATTGTATAATGAAAAGGAATGTGAAATATCTTCAGTTAATTACCCTGTATTTCAAAATTCAAGTCACCACATCAAGTGCTGACCAGACGTCTCACATATGAACCTAGTAAATGGTTCCCTCAGTCAGTTATGGATGTAATACGCTGTTCTCAAAATACCGGTACTGTTTAACGTACCTAATCATTGTCACTGGTAACATGATTTCTAGGAATGACTCCTTGATTGGAATAAACGGCAGTAGACCGGTATAGAACAGCAATATAAGCATGGCACCACGTGACATTGAAAACATGATTGGAATTTCTGGATCCTATAAGACAACAGAGCAAAGTAAGAGAATATGTAATTATTTGTGCCAGTTTTAAACTTTTAATTTATTCGCCATTGAGACAATAAGTCCTACTGCTTAAGATTGATTTTTGAAAAAAAAAAAATAACACATTTGACCACAGCAGCTAAAAAAAACACCCTGGCAATAAATTAAGAAAGATGAAGTATTCAGCATGTCACGAGCATGGGACAGAAAAAATCTGAGTCCCTGATGGGAATAGAACCCATGACATCCCAAACACCGGGCGGGCACTCTATCCACTGAGCTAGAAGAACTCATGGTGAGCAAGGCCATTTTGACTCCGTTCATATGTGACATGCATCCTGCATACTGCTAGGATTGGCAGTGTCGATAGCATCCTGAATGGTGATTTAAATAAAGAAAGATGGTAAATTTTATTTATGTTTCAATTCTGCTCTGTCCAGCATTTGTTTGTCTCTTTTGGGGATCATTATTTTAAAGGCTTGAATAATAAACTTGTGACTGAGATGACAATGAACTGTCAGCTAATTATTCAGTTTTTTACCTTCTTGTAACACTTTTCAGTGACTTCTTTTGAAAAGTTTCCCCACACTGTTAAATCCCTTCTGTCGTACTTGCATATTAGTTCATGTGTCTATCAAGAGAGAAGGAAAAACATCATTGATCAATCATAAATAAATAATAACTCATTATATATTAATTAAATGATTAATATGTCAGTTGAACATAGAGTGCTCTATATTAAACAAAGGCTGATAAACAACTTTTGACAATTTTTACGAACAATGTTCTAACCGGCACAAAAAAAAAAACAGTATCTGGGAGGCCATGGGTTCCATTCTGTTGGGGACTCGGATTTTTTCTTTTACCCACGCTCATGACAAATGAACATTTTCATCTTTATCAATGTTCTACCCAACTTGAATAAATAATTGAAATCAACTTACTAGGATCTTGCTGTATGTCAACATATATAAAAAAAATTCAGGTTTACTAATGTACCAGAAAAGAAGCTGTTAAAAAAAAATAAAAATTTACAACAATGCTACTTACCTTGTCTATAAGCACATCAGAGTTTGTTTTAATGTCTACATTTATAGGAATATTAGGAAATGCTTCAAAAACACTTTCTAGCAATGGAATATGACAATCGTCATTCTTCATGTCACATGTTACACCTGTTGGATTAAAAAATACATTATAAATCAATGCAGCCCAAGAACGACTTGGCACAAATTAACATTAAGCTTGATGAGAAAAAAAGTAAAGGGAAACTAGCAAACTTTGGCAAAGTTAAGTTCAGCTCAACTCCATTTGCAAGATAAATGTCAGCAAGTACAAACTGGCTACATTAAGGGAATTTAGGTTTTCTCGTTTGCCCATATAATAACATATTATTTTAAAACTGAACTTAGTCGGTCTGTGTAGGAGAATCTTGATCTCACAAGTTTGTGAGTACAACCTCACTGCATTTGGTCTATACTCATTAATAAGATATCTAAAATTTCCACACAAAAAATGCAATTATTACCTGGGTGAAACTGCACATTAAGTGTTTTCATAAGAGGAGGCAAATCCTGAAAAAATTATTAATAATTCCTATATTATATGAAAGATATAGGACAGTTCCAGTTTTACCATAATACATTTGATCAACATGCCACTATTAATATCACTGGACATATCATTGAGGGTGCTTGTATCGAGATTGTTCTAACCCATGAATTTTAACAAGCTTGACTCAAAACCAGCATTATGTTATTGTATAATACAAAATATGACGCTTTCTCAGCCTATATAAAAAATAGATTCAATATTTTGAATTAGTACGAGATTTGGAGTGGTCTTTTTTACGGCAGTTACATAACAGTACCAATCATGGCAACTCATCAGTTCCAAGTCAGCAAAACCTGGAGAACGTTCTGATAACTTTGCTGTTAAATGGCAATATTAATCTATTTAATGAGTTCATTAATTATAAATTTTTACTAATATTTTTTACTTTAATTAATGGTATCTAAGCTACTTAGACTTTGTATAATAGCACCTGAAGTAACAAAGATGGCATACCTTGTAATTCAAGTCTGAAATATGCCAGTCTGTGGCCGTCACACGGGAAAGATCATCATCATGACACACAACAACCTATGTGGGTAAGGTGTAAAGAGAAATTGTATTATGAATACCTATAAACTGAACAGGAGAGCTGGAAGAGGAGTCTTTCTTTTTAAAGGTCACAGCATCAAATTGAGCCAAAGGTTTTCTTGAGCTCAGTCAGCATTAATTATTTTTTTGTCAACTCCAGAGCTCATGGAAGATCTAGTGTCATGTAGAGGTAACAGTCAACAGACAGCTCCAGTCGACAGACACCTCTCCTAACGGTGATGTTGCACAAGGCAATTTTCAACCATGCAACATGGCACACTGGACAAATATAGAAAAACATATTGTTGCAGCAATAATTAGGTTTTGGGTTTTTAAACTGTTTTCAAAAACTTCAACATTGTTGTACAAATCTTTAATGTTGCCCAAAAACATTTTCCCGTGTAACCATTTTAACAACATTGCACTAAAATTTCTCATGTTACATGGATTCAAAATCGCCATTAAAAATCAACTTTTGTAACATCACCTCAAATAGACAGTTCACTTGGCCATGGTGTCAGCCCCATAAAAATATTACATTGCAACCTCCATATATATATAAAGACTTCTAATTAAGCAGACATTTTTTTTGGTCCTAAGGGGGGTCAACTTCAAGGTTCAAATGTTTCTATCTTTACTTATTTCTGGCAGGGGTGTTTCGAGCCACAAGAATGATTCTTGTAGAAAAACGGTATAGACATGTGCCTTTTGCTCTGACTGCTTAGCTTCAAGTACCTGTTTATCAGCTGTCAAACGGACATCTAGTTCAAGCATTTCTGTCCCCATATTCAATGCACTAAGAAAGAAAATATTCAAAATATACCAGTTTTACAGCAACAACACATTTAGTTCATGCTGTTTGGTAGAAAAAGCATTGAGGTATATTTAACAA
Source organism: Meandrina meandrites (assembly GCA_963693305.1). NCBI lineage: Eukaryota > Metazoa > Cnidaria > Anthozoa > Scleractinia > Meandrinidae > Meandrina > Meandrina meandrites. The sequence continues at coordinate 1,655,784 of OY855913.1, read as the reverse complement.
TAATTATTATGTGGAATAATCTTCCAGATACTGTACGCTGAGTTGGCTAAATCAGATGATAGATATTGTGCAAGATTGAGCAGGATAATTGTTTTATTCTTCAACAAATTGTCAATGAAATGTATTGAACAGCTAAAAAAAACTATGGCTATGCAGCACTTTGCAATACTTTAGATGAATAAATAATTCACTGTTGCAACCTACGTAGATCACAGGATAAATACCATATATGGAAAATGGATACAAATTAAGAACACCCAGACCATATATGGGTATCGCACAAACTTGTTGTATAATAATATTAAACATTTCTTACTGATGATAAGCTGTCATTGTGTTTTCTAAATTTTCTGCAGCCCCTGAAATAAGCAGACAAAAATAGAAAGTCAGAATTTATTGTTTTGCAAATCAGTCTGGAAATCTTTGATGTAGCCCGAGATGATGCCCTTCCATTGATGAGGTCAAGGTTTGGAAACTGGAAGACACTGTTACTTGGTATGTGGTATGTGTTGCATGCCTACCAGCTCTGTCCAGAGGGAGATCAGCAAATCTCCTGGTCTCTCAGACAGGTTGTCAAATCCCTTGAGTATTTAAAAAATGCACAGTTATTTTGCGAATTCAGGCAATTTCAGCAGGACAGAAGTTAAACAAGATTATATGGTTGAAATGGGGCATTTCGTTTTTATGGGGGGAGGGGGGGGGGGGGTTGGGGGAGGAGGAGAGGTACCTTCTGGCAAAATTAGTAACAAGTGCAAGATTTGGATTGTTTATTAGCTTAGGTTGGCATCTCTGGTGCTGTGTTCTTGGGCACTTTCACTCACAGTGCCCCTCAACACAACGTAGTGTGTGATTTGTTGGGACTATCTTTAAAAAAAATTGGGGTTCCACGTACAGCGTACATACATTCACTGCCAGCTGGCTGTAGAGCTGATCAAAATATTTGTTGTTTAAGGCACAACTTTACATTTCAATCTAAAATTTATGATCCCAAAAATTCATCAATTTGACTTATTATTTTAGAGCTGATTTAACGTTGCAATTGAGTGTCAACGTTAGCCGGTCGGCCGATGGATTGCACAAGTTGCTGACATTTCGAAACTTACCGCCTCTGTGGCTGATATGCCGACAACGAAACTTCAACTTTTTCTTCTTATGCACGAGCCATGGAAAGTTCAAAAGCACCACAGAAGTTATAATGTAAGTACCGACTATTGGCAAAGCTATTGCCCAGCCCAACATTATGGATCTCCGATTTCCAAAGTGTCCAAATTCTGATCCTTTACGTACAACCCGAGAACTCCACAAGCAACGAAAATCAACGCTATGTAACCGCGTAATAATGACAGCGCAGAAAGTTATCCTGGGTGTCCTGTGACATGATTTCTCGCCTTGCCGACACCCCACTGCGGATACTCAGATCCCCAGGGGCAACCCTAAAACCAGGAATCCGGAATCTGGAAACGGAACCGGAATCCGGAATCTGGAAAACAAAATGGGAAAGACCAAAGAAAGCAAGTTCTTTAAATCCGAAATATAACGTTGCATAGTTTGTTCCTGATAAGGGACCGTTCATTTTTATGCGGTGGGGGGGGAGGCTGGTGGGATTTGATAGATATTCACTGTTATATAAAATGCCCCCTCCCATTCTTCATTAGAAATTTTTTCCTGCCCCCACCCCCTCGAAATCCAATTTTTTTTTTCGATGACCCCCTTCCCCCCGCTAAAAAAGAAAAACAATCAAGTGAAATTAAAATATATCAAGCCTTATGACCAAATAATGTATCATTTGTTCAGTCATAACAATAGACAAACTACATTCCCCCAAATAGCTGACATTGGGTCAACTGTTTATTGTGGATGCCGTTTGTTAGTATGGGTTGACTGGATTTATAACCAATACTGCTGTTGGGTTGAGTTAATAGCGTTTTGTACATAACAAAGTAGGGGGCATGCTCCCCTCGGAAAATTTGAATTTTCAGAACCTCAGGAATGTTATTTTGGGCATCTGGCAAGATTTTAAACTGTTACAGAAGCCCTCATTACAACACTTAAAAGTATAATTATTTTCAGGGACCCCCTTACAGACATAGAGACATATTCATACAGAACTCTTAAGCCATATATGTTTTCATGCCCTCCCCCCTCAAATCCCACCAGCACCCCCCCCCCTACCGCATAAAAAATGAACGTTATATTTCGGATTTAAAGAATTTGCTTTCTTTGGTCTTTCCAATTTTGTTTCGTATCAAGCTTTGCCTATTGTTATGGTTAGGATTGTTTTACACAATGAAGCCTTTGTTATCCGTCCGCAGGGATTTTTCTACTCGGTGTCGCGAAATTAGATTCGGTTCAAGTCGGATTCAGTCGGCAAATTTGCACTGATGACATTTTGGTTTCTCACGGGAGCCTACAAAGGATAAATGTCGTTCCCTGAGCAGTATTTCTTGCTGACGTTCCTCTTGGTTAGGCTGACCCCTGATCGTGAGCCAGCAAAAGTAAAAGATAAAACACGACGAAGGTTTCACGAGGTTTTATGTTCAAAGCGTCTGCTCGCATTCAGTTCGCAAGTTTGAATAAAACGTGAAGCGAGGTCCGTGTTCAAAGCGTCGTGCGGTTCGAATGTTCATAAGTTTGAATAAAAAGTTAAGCGAGGACAGCGACGTTTCATGTTCAAAGCATCTATTCACGTCTTCACAAGTTTGAATAAAAAGTTAAACACGGTTTTATGTTCAAAGCGTCTGCTCGCATTCAGTTCACAAGTTTGAATAAAACGTTAAGCTAGGTCCGTGTTCAAAGCGTCGTGCCGTTCAAATGTTCATAAGTTTGCATAAAAAGTTAAGCGAGGACGGCGACGTTTCATGTTCAAAGCATCTATTCACGTCTTCACAAGTTTGAATAAAAATTTAAACACGGTTTTATGTTCAAAGCGTCTGCTCGCATTTTCACAAGTTTGAATGAAACGTTAAGCGAGGTCCTTGCAGTCCTTATTCGAAGCGTCGTGCAGTTCGAATGTTCACAAGTTTGAATAAAAAGTTAAACGAGGACAGCGACGTTTCATGTTCAAAGCATCTATTCACGTCTTCACAAGTTTGAATAAAAAGTGCACTGTTCTATGTTCAAAGCGTCTGCTCGCATTCAGTTCACAAGTTTGAATAAAACGTTAAGCGAGGTCCGTGTTCAAAGCGTCGTGCGATTCGCATGTTCATAAGTTTGAATAAAACGTTAAGCGAGGTCCGTGTTCAAAGCGTCGTGCGGTTCGCATGTTCATAAGTTTGAATAAAAAG